>OX276337.1:104893055-107293055 GCA_946251815.1 Dasysyrphus albostriatus
TCAGTTTGGTTTGCAATTTAACCATGGATCGTCTTACAAATGAACAACGCTTGCAAATTATTGAATTTTACTATCAAAATTCGTGCTCGGTTCGAAATGTTCATCGCGCGCTGCTTCCATTTTATGGTCGGCATTCTCGACCTTCTGAGCAGTCTATTCGGAAGATTGTGACCAAATTTCGCACCAAATTTACTTTGTTGGACATTAAACCACCAACACGTTTACGTACTGTGCGTAGTGAAGAAAATATTACGGCCGTATCAGCTAGTGTGACAGAAGACCGCGAAATGTCGATTCGGCGCCGTTCTCAGCAGTTAGGCCTTTGTTACAGCACTACGTGGAAAATTTTGCGGAAGGATTTGGGCGTAAAGCCTTTTAAGATACAGCTGGTGCAAGAACTAAGGCCAGCCGACCTACCACAACGCCGAATTTTTGGTGAATGGGCTCTTGGAAAGCTGGCCGAGGATCCGCTTTTTTATCGAAAAATTGTGTTCAGCGATGAGGCTCATTTTTGGTTGAATGGGTACGTAAATAAGCATAATTGCCGCATTTGGAGTAAAGATCAGCCAGAAGCATTGCAACAGCTACCAATGCATCCCGAAAAAGCCACTGTTTGGTGCGGTTTATGAGCCGGCGGCATTATTGGGCCATATTTCTTCAAAGATGATGCGAATCGCAGCGTTACTGTCAATGGTGAACGCTACCGAGCGATGATAACAAACTTTTTTTTGCCCGAAATGGAAGTTCTTGACTTGCATGATATGTGGTTTCAACAAGACGGTGCCACATGCCACACAGCACGCGAAACAATGGCGCAATTGCGAGGCGAGTTTGGTGAACAGTTAATTTCACGTTTCGGGCCGGTCAATTGGCCGCCTAGATCGTGCGATTTGACACCATTAGATTATTTTTTGTGGGGGTATGTCAAGGCTAATGTCTATAGGGACAAGCCCGCTTCGATTGACGCACTGGAAGCCAACATCCATGCATTCATTCGTGAGATACCGGCCGATATGTGTGAAAGAGTATGCCAAAATTGGACTCAGCGGATGGGCTACCTGAGACGCAGCCGCGGTCAACATTTGCATGAAATTATCTTTAAACATTAAATTGCAAGGTTTAAACTATCGATTCAAATAAATATTTCATTCATTTTTTGGAATTTTTTGTGTTTTTTTTTTTTTAAAGTTCTAAGCCTCTTAAAAAATCACCCTTTATTATAATTGTTAGGAAATAACTTTATTCATACAGTGATTTGAACTGAACTGCTATGAAAGATATTGTAGGTAACAAAAATACTTTTCCAATTATAGAAGGAATGTCGATATTAGTTCAAACAGTATTAATACATTTTGGGTATATAATAATTTTATTTATACTTAAATCCGAGCACAACCAAATAATAGCAATTAACATTTTTCACGCAGCGATTTGAAAAATAGACCCAGTGCTAATAATTTAAAACAATTGCTGCGTAAGATTAGGATCAACATCATAATGTAAAAGGAAAATAAATTTCCCCCGCAGCAAATAACCGGAAGTACTGTGGATGGGTGAAAATGTGAAAAGGAGGTGTCTTACGATTTCTGGCTTCAATAGACCTCCTATCGAAAAAAGTTATATAAAAAGTTCCAGATATTTAAGAGACCTATAACTTTTATTCCGATAATTTTTTCACATAACCTCAAAAATATTGAGAAAAATATCAAAAACAAACTTTTTGGTTTTTTATTGTTATCTTCGACAGTAATTTTTTTGGATGAAAATAAATAAATGTTTTTTGGATTTTTTGTGAATTTAATTTGAAAAAATAGACTAATTTTCAATCAAAAAAGTTGACGAAAAAATTTGAGATTTTTGAAAAATTAAGGACGACATTTTTTTTATTAAAAAACCTCACAAGTAAAAATTTCTGCATTTAAATAAATTGTTAAAACAAAGTACGTAAACATTTCTTGCATTCGATTTGGGTTCTTTTTGCTTGTGCGCTATTTCCTAACGCCGAAAGAAAAACACAATGATTACAAATAATATATCCTATCTCATGCCATACTTAACTAAAAACAGGTGCGCATTTTCGGGACCATACAACACGTAAAATTAGCCATCGTTTCTTTTAATCTGATAAGATTTGCCCGATAAGTTAAGATAAGGGAAATTTCACTTTTATTAGACTTGGACTTAATATTTTATGACAATGTACCTACCAGCGATTTATTTAAATATTTTTGTTATTTTTTCTTGTCATTACTTGCCAGAATTAATCTTTTTATTTTTTTTTGTTGCAAGATAAGAGGGCATTTGCACTCGCAAAACAGGTGTTGATACAATGACTCAAATTAATAATAACAAAATACAAACTTTTCTGAGTGTCTTTTGTAATCAAAATCGATGTTAACCAATCGAATACAAAAATTAATACAAATAAAAAAAAAATAATCGACAGTGTTTTTTTTTAATTTAAACTAGATAACTAAATTGCTGACGTAACAGAATTTGCTGAGTAGGTATCAATGAAGTACGAATATATTATTTGAGGAATACAAATTGTTATTGTTATCAGTTGTTAAAATAACGATTGTACTGAATTGCTTTGAATAATTTTTGTTGATAAATTTCACTTTGGGTGCTTTTAAACTTGAAACTTTATCAATGAACTTAGATTTTAATTGGTGGTCAGTTCAAGGTTTGGTATTATGAGCTTGAGTGGTGGAAAAAATCATAGTGATGATTAGGATTTTGAAAAATAATTATGAAGGATTTCACAAGAAAGACACAAACTAAGACAAATTATTTAGAAAACGGGGGACTGTAGTTAGATTGAACTACTTTAGAAACATCTTTGCATGAACATTTGGGTAGGACTGATAACCAAAAATATGTTGTTTTTTTTTCAAGTTGTTTGAGAAAAGTCATGAATTATAAATATTATAGTGAATAATAAAATTGATTTATGTAAGCCGCTCATGAGCCCTTAATTTATGAGAAAATTAGAGAAATTGTTATTATTATAAAAAATATTTTGTTGACGGTTTTAATTGAAACTATTTCCTGTATCGCTATCAGTTTTTAAAATTGTAACTTACATAATGTAAGGTACCACAGGCTTAACAGGTTGATTTGAGTAAGATGCGACAAAAAGCGGTTAAGTTGAAATAAAACAAAAACTGAATTGTTATCTTACGATGGGCAATTTATAAACAATTGACATTAAGTTTCGCTGTTTCACAACCATGTATAGTATACTTAATAACATTCAATTATTATTTCCTTCTTAAAAAAAAAATCAAAACCAAAACGTAAACATAAACAAAATCAAATGTAAACAAAGCTTCATGGCGAGTTCTCTCAATAATCAGTACATTGATACCGTAGTAAAAGTCAAAATAAATTTTTGTTGTCTTCTTTTACAAACAAAACTGAGTGCATTAACATTGCTTTGGTGACACTGCAATATGAGAGACACAGAATGTATTGATTACAGTTGTGTATAAACTACTTAAGAATGTCCAAACTATTCAATCATTGAACTGGCCTCAAATAAAGGGTGTTTTTTAGACGTGTGGTTTTCCAGAAGAAATAAAAGAAAAATAGTTTTCTTCTATAAATTAATTTTTTGTTGGCTGTCGTTGGCGCCGCGCGAACTAAAACATAATTTTGGTAATAAATTAGCACGATTTGCAAACGTTGTTCATTATGAAATGCAAATTAAACTGAGCATAAATCAAGTGACAGCTATCAAAAAGACCAACTTCGAAAAGTATGGTCAGACTGAAAACCACACATCCTAAAAAAAACACCCTTTATTTTGTTTAAAAGAAAATGAAATAGAATGCTGATGCATTGAATTTTTTTTATTTTGTCATTGAACTATGTCAAACAAGTGGAGATATCCCAATTAATTTTTAGTGTTAAGCAATCAAATAGTATCTTGACGAAGATTTAGACTCAGCTACTTAAGTGCGTCTATTACAGATTTAGACCTCAGCTGAAAAGCGCTCGCTAAATTTTATTCAGGGGGTGGGATGCAGGCACAAACCAAAATTTTTTGGAAATTCCTTATAAATTTATTTTAAATCCGTTCAGCCAATAATGAGAAAATTAAAAATCCAAAATAACGTTTTATGGGTTGTATTTGTTAATTGTATTCCAGCTAAAAATTATTTTATTGTTAATAGTAGACCGCAACTACTCATTTTTATTTAAGAACACAGACATTTTTTTAATCATTTTGTTGCAAAATGAAATTTTCTAATGCAGCCTTTTTTTTGTATAAATATTATTTTTTTTCTTAAAATATTGTAGAATATTTAAAACCCTTTAAGCATTGAGTTAAAAAACAACGATATTGTTTTTGATATATTTGATTCTCAAAAAGTTTTTTTTTGCAATTTAAAAAATGGTTTGTTTTTTATTTCGTATACAATTATATTAATATTTTGCAGAAGCTTCTGCATTAAGAAAATTATTGAATTCAGTCAAAAAAACTTCAAAAAAATGGTTCTTTGGCAGCTACCATTATAGTCTTAGAGCTAGTAACGTTTTCGAGAAGCCATATTATTATGTCTGGATTTTTTAGTCTCTAGGCTAAGCAGTCTGGCTAGGAGGCGATCTTGCGTTATCCACCATTTTGAAAAAGTGTGTTGAAAAAATATATGCAATTTTCTCGGCTCCTATAATAGGACTTAAGAATAATTTTTTTTGATTTTGTAGCCTAAAATATTTTTTTTTTAAATGGTTGGTCAAAATAATTTTAAACATCTCATTCAGTGAACAGTTAGTGTCGAAAAACTGTCAAATATTGTTTATAAAACACGGTTTTTAGCGTTTGTCTTGCTTCTTGTTCGTCTGAACAAAAAAAATGATTAAATAGTTTTTTGAAGAATACCTAACTCATTACACTTGTGTATTTTTAGATTTTATATGAAATACAAAATATCTTAAATACAAGGTCACAAATTTGCCAAGATACAGCATATAATGCCTTAAAGGATTTTACGATTGTTACGGTGCTGCAAAAATATAACGAGTTCTTGTAGAAGGACACTAGACAAATGTTTATTTTATTACATTTAAAGAGGAGTCAAATTAAATGCTTATCATTAAGGGGGGGAGAACAGAGGAGGGGCACTTTTATGAAAAAACTTAAATCGCAAACAAAAATTATTTAAAAAAAAACAATGGAAAAGCTTACAACAAAAGATACATGAAGTAAGGAAATCAGGTACTCTTCAAAAAACTATTTAATCAGTTTTTCGTTCACACAAACAAGAGGCGAGATAAACGCTTAGAAACATTTTTTACAAACAAAGTTCGACAGTTTCTCGACAACAACTTTTTACTGGAAAGATATATCCAAAATAATTGGGGCCAACATTTTAAAAAATATTTTAAGCTACAAAATCAAAAAAAATTGTATCCCTAATTGTAAGTTTAAAAAGAGCCGAGAAAATTGCATTTATGTTTTTCAACACACTTTTTTCAAAATCGTGGACAACGCAACATTTCCTTCCAGCCAGGCAGCCCTCAAGCTCATCCAAAGAGTTAGAGTGAAATTTGTATAAGAAAACCAACTATACTGAAATGACATCTTTTCTGACTTTGTTATATCTCGTAACTTCAAATGAGAACATTCGAATAAAAAAAAAAACGTTTTATAAAAAGTACTATTAATAGTTGCTACTTTCGAATTTTTTATAAGTTTTGGTAGTAGATAGCACTAATTTAAGCATACAGAAAAAAATATGAAAATTGTAGCCAATATTTTTCTTATAACATTTTTGAACATTTGTATGGAAGGTACCGTTATTTTTCCATAGAAGTCAAAAAGAAGTCTTAAAATACCTAAAATACCGAGTTTTGTAAAAATTGACTATGTAGTTTTCAAAATATTTGATTAAAAAAATATTTGATCATTTTTAGGAAGATTCTGTATAAAATAAAATGCAGGAATGGATCGCATGTACTTGCTCTTATGTTCAAGTTGCTTGAAACTTAAGAACTTTTGAAATATTTTTTTTTTTTTTTTTTATCCGATGGAAATCTTAAAAAGACACTCGGTAAGAATCGGTACCAAGTAGTGTGGGACTCTTACCGCACTAAAACCACCGGTGAATCAGGACCAATCTATGAAAGATCGACAAATGATTTTTCTTTCTTAATTTATCAGTCGCATTGCGGGAAGTTTAAGTTTTAACACTTTCCATAGCTTTTAGACCATCAGCTCATAAGGCTTGGTTCTTCTTAATCTCCGAACATTATCTCGTACATTTAAGACGGTCTCCATTTCGGAGTTGGTATGACTTTGCAGTCACTGATTGTGTGATACAACGTGTTTTTGAATCACTTCTGTAACCATTTCAATTTGAAGGTCACGATGTAGATCACTATTTCTTATATACCAAGGGGCATTTATTATTCCGCGAAGAACCTTGCTTTGGAATTTTTTGATGGGTTCAGCATTTGTTTTCTTTGTATAGCCCCATAGCTGGATGCCATATGTCCAAACGGTATTCAGTACTTGCTTATATAACATTAGTTTGTTCTGTATAGATAGGTCAGAGTTCTTTCCTAGTAACCAGTACATTTTTCTGTACTTCAAGTTTAGATCGTCTTTTTTCTTTTTGATGTGCTCCTTCCATTTAAGCTTTGCATCCAAAGTCATTCCAAGGTATTTGGCAGTATTGGAGTAAATTGAAATATGTAAGTTTTTTTTTTAATTTTCCAGTGGGTAGGTGCAAAACTTGCATAAGGCTCTATGAGGACCAAAAAATGCGTGGAAATTGGTGTGTGAGGTTCTACTACACTAAAACCACCTCCACTTCCGATTGTAACTAAGCTGAAACATATTTCATCCCGGAATAAAAATACCATAAGTCGAAATAGGGTAAAGAACCTGCTTAATCAACTTATTTTCAATACAAAGCTTTGAATATCTACTGAGTAGCCAGTTCATATCTTTAAATTTACTTCTTAGTTCTTCGCATTTCTTTTTTACGTGTGGCTTCCATTTTAATTTCGCATCTAGTCATTTCCAGCTACTTTGCCTCATTTGCAAATGGAATACAAGGATAATCTTTTTATTTTTTTTTACGTAAAGTCCACGTGGACTGACTTTTGTTCATTGAGTGCGATTCGCCATGTTTTTATCCACTTATTAACATTATTAAGAGCATTTTGGAATTTAATTGTAGCTTCTCTCATCGTTTTGCCTACTGCTAGTAGTGCAGTGGCTACGATAGTGTCTTCTGTTCGAGGTATATCACGTGTAAATAAAACGTACAGAACTGGACCTAATACACTTACGTGTGGTACCCCATCCACTATTTCTATGAATTTAGAAATATCATTTCCGTGTCTTACACGAAAAAGTCTGTCATCAAGACATGCGTTTAGAATGTTATAAAGTCCTACAGGCAGTACTTATCTTATTTGAATTTGAGGCCTTCATGCCACATTGTCAAACGCCTGCGACACGTCCAAAAAGACAATCGAACAGATTTTCTTTTCTTCAAGAGCTCTCTCAATTACGTCAGTAATTCTATGCACTTGATCAATTGTCAAATGCTTGCTTCTAAATCCAAACTGATGCTCAGGTATTAATTGTTTCTCTTCTATGTATTATCGGTTGCAGGCGCAGGAGTAGTATTCTTTCAAAAACTTTTGATATCATTGGAAGAAGCAACATCGGCCTGTAATACTTCTTTTTGTAAGATGGTTTGCCAAGTTTCAAAACCATTATGACTTTCGCAACTTTCCATTGGCTCGGAACATATTCTAACCTAAGAGCGGCATTTATTATGTAAGGGAGGTTAGTAAATCCTTTACGAGAGAGTATTTTTAAAATTTCTGTCATAATTAAGTCATATTCTGGAGCTTTATTTTACATAGGCTTCTTTATTTCTCTTTTTAATCTGGCAAGTGTAGCATTTCTTATTATGTAGCTTTTATTAGAGGCTAAATTCTTATTCCTATTTTCGTTGAGTTCTTGCTCATCGAACGTCTTAAATGTTTTCTCTTTTAGTTCATTCGTGTTGGCTTATCTTAATCGGGACCAACTGGAAGCTTTGGTATTTTATCTGCGTGACATCATGTAAATTTAACACTGCCTTAAAAAAGCAAAACTGACAATTTAACCAGAAAACCTTGCTAATTTTACCAGTTAATTTAGTTAGTTTTACATTAAAATCTAGTTCAATAAGATGAATTAAATGTTAAATCAACTTGAATTTGAATATAGACCCTGGTGGTCTATTTAAGCTGATTTAACATTGAATATAATTAAAATCAGGCAAATTTCTGAAATGTCTGTAACTTTATATGGGATTATGAACTTCGTAAATCTTACAGGGTCCAGGCTAATTATTTTCTTGACTTTTTTCTCTGAGTGTAGTTTCATCAATTGATAATAATAGTATTGACAATCGTGATTGGATTTGGCATATAAGTATTTTCTTTACATTAAAGTATTTCATTTCTTTAGCTTAATATTATAATTTTGAAATAATCGCTTTCAAATATTTTTCAAGGACGACCTACCTTAGATACCATTAAGATAAGTGTATACTTACTTATCTTAATTTTGTATGTGACAGAACCCGTGCTTTTAATAAGAAATGATAACGAATATTTGCTGTATGAAAGATTTTCATTTTTAGAAAACAAAATTTAAAAATAAAGAAATTAAAAAAATTTATTTAATATGTAATTAAGAATTAATTTCGTCTATTTTTACATTTTGTAGACTTAAGATTAGAATAAATTTTGTATTTAAAAAAAAGAAACGTTATAATCGTAGAATTCTAAGGAGTAGGGTAGTATGTAGGTATATAATATGTACCTACTTATAGGAATATTGTGACTGTTAAAAGCGATTATCTAAATATAGTTAAACAATTTGCACTTTGAGTTTAAGGCTGACGGATTAGATTTTATTATTTGTGTTTAGTTGGTTGATTTTATTTACATGCAATGATGAGTTATTAAAAAATAAAACACTAGCTATGTTGACAGATTTCGAGATAAGTTTGATCTGCGCTTCTAATTTAATCTCAAATAGAAACTAAATATTGCGTAGTAGTTTTATGAATGAATTTCAAGGTTAAAGCTGTGTTGAGTTTATTAAATTATTGTACGACAAAAAGATTATTACTTAAAAAAAAATTCAGAGTCATTTTCACAATGAATACAGAATTAAGATGATTAAAAATATTCAGATTACTCATAGAATAAAAACCAAATATTGTAAATATTTACAAGTGAGCTTAAAAATTTTATAAGTTCAACACATTTTGTTGTTGTTGTTGCATCTTTTATCCGTGTTTATTCTTGAGATTTCTTGCTTATCAGTTTTCACAAAGGCTTATGGATAGCATTTAAAAATATTATTAAAGGTTTAAAATAAAAAACCTTTACGAAATATTATTATTAAAAACAGTATCCGACTAATTGAACTCAATTAAAATAATCTTGTTTCAATAATCCTCATCTAAAGTATCATGATAATACAAAAAATATTATTCGTCTTTTTTTCAATAAAAATCAACCAAATCCAAACTCATAATAATCAAAATCATAAAATTAATACAAATATGGAAAAAATATATACAAATTAGCAAAAGATTTTTTTTGTAAAAAAAATTTATTGGATCAGTTTGTGCATTTAGCCAAGGTAAATGTGCCTCAAGGTATTTCAAGAGCATCACCTATATAATAATAATTGAAAGCCCCAAAATACATACTTTGTATACTGAGTTATAAGCTACTCAAAAATATACCGAGGTCTTATGGGTATTAAATAAATTAGACCACTGGTGTTAATTTGCAAACAATTTAATTAGATTTACAAAATACACATTAATCAAAAATTTATCGAACATTATTTGCGACACACACACAAATCGGCCAATTTGTCAGTAGGTAGGTGTTTAAAAAAAAAAAAAAACGAGGAAGCTAAAAATACTCATACGCCACAGTGTACAATTTGGAAGAGACTTTGTAATAAAGTTATAGGGTACTATGATGTGATTAGGTTATCGATGACACTTTGTTTAAATGTCCCTATTAGTTCTACATATATGACAACAACCTATAAGTATCTTTGATTTTTGGTTAGTAATGAAATTTTTTTTAAGAATTTTAGCGCTGGGATTGTGGGCAGTTGGTTAGTTTTTGGGTTACTTTTATATTTATATTTTTGTTTTAAGAACGAAATGTTTGAAAATGGACTTTTTGGAACGGCTTCGGTCACATATTTTTGCTTCAATTTACACTTAAAAACCTTTTCTTACTCTTGAAACGAGTATGGAAGGGTGAAAATACTGTCAGCAGAGAAATAATAAAAAAATTCAAAGTTTCAAGCAAAAGATGATTTCTGAATATAAAAAAGGGCATTGAAGACAAAACGGAGCTTTGGGCTACACAAACTGGATACGGAAATGTACTCTCATGAGTACTCATTTGTTGGCCTCTCACTCTCTGTTCATATTTTGCTCATAAGCGTGAGCATTTTCGAATTACTCATAGGCATAAGTATGAGGAAAGGTAAAAAAAAGTAATGCACACTCATATAGAGTGAGGTCAGAGCAAACTAAGAATAATTAATTGCTTACTTCACAAGCTTTAGCATTTTTGAGCAGCTCAGGAACAAAATTTTAATAAATGCAATATAAAAATGGGAACATGGAGTTTGCCAGAAATTGAGTTTCCCGAATCATTTTTACCCGAATTAGAGTTTGGTAAGGATAAGACCATCGGGCCCAAGATATGGAACTTGAATTTCAATTTTTGGTTTGTAGAGTTAAGTGACAGAGTTGTGACAATGACGACGGCTTGTAGCATCAACTAGCTATCTAGGCGTAATCTTAATGAAATCGTCGAAACTTGGTTCTCGGTTTCGTGGCCATTGTGATCGTATCGCTGTGATCTTTCTGTGCCAATTTACACGGGGAACTGTGTCGTAGTTTAAGGCAATGAGCATGAGCATGTTTTGCCGTCATCTCACTTCGGTCTCACTTTGGTCTGGCTTTGGTCTCGCTTTAGTCTTACTTTCGTGTCGCTTTCATCTTGCTTTTGTCTTGTTTTCATCTTGATTTGGTCTTGCTTTGGAATCGCTTTTGTATCGCTGTAGTTTCAACAAAATTATTTTTCAAAAGTAAAATTATTCCTAAAGGTTAAAATAAGCTAAAAAAATGTATATTGAAAATATGTACAGATTTTAAAAAATTCAACTTGACAAAAAATAATGTTTATTTTCAAAAATATTGACCTTGAGATTTAATTTCTTAGAAACTATTCACATAAACAACTTGAAATAAAACCAAATAAAAACTAGAATATTTTCTGAAATTATAGCACATCACATTGTGTTCGATTTCAATAATATTAGCATATTTTTTTCAGTTTTGTTAAATTACAATTTTTCTAATGATCCCAAAAAATCAAACAATAAAATATCGAGCAAGAATTTGGGGATGTAGGTACTATTTGGCAAGCTAGCATTCGTAGAAAAATTCAATGCACGACTGGGTCACACTTACTTGCTCTTATGTTCAAGACTTCAAGGCTTTAAGAAAATTTGCACTTTATTTAAAATTGCCACTTTTCATGAAAAAGTTGTGTTTTTGATAAGACTCAACCTAGCACTCACTTCAACTGGTGTTTTATGTTTCAAACCCTTGGAGAACATAATGGATTTTGTTGAGCTTTCCTAGCTAAGATTTTTTTTGCCTTTAGGCGTCATTTAAAATGGGTATAATCTTGTTTTAGGAACTTTTCTGGCTTGGAATGAATAGTATATTATCGTCAAATAGCAAATAAGTGCTTGCTAGTTGAGCTTCAGAGAATTTTTTTTTCTGTTCATAATTTTCGCCAGTAAAAATTTAAAAATTAAGATTATCATTATGAGGATATCATTGCATTATTATTTACCAAAATTTAATTTGTCACAAGATCAAAAACTCATTTTAAAAACTTGCAACTGATAGAATTCTCCTTTGCTTTCGTGGAAAAAGCAAACACAACTATTGCGTGTATAAAGATCAGTGCTTGCAATTTGTTGCTTTCATGTCACTCAAACGAAAAAGTCAATATTGTTTGAAAGTTAGGACTGTTCTTATTACATTGGACATAATAACAGCTGCATCACACCATTCAGGTGCCTCTTAAGATAAACTTTCCCCATACAAATTCGTAGAGGAATTTTTAATTTTGCATCCAAAGCTCAATGCCGCCCCACGGAGTATGCCGCCTCGGCTATGGCCATAATGGCTACAGGGTAGATACGCAACTGTTTAGGAGAGGTACTGTTAATGATTGCAATTTAAAATTTTTATAATTTTTGGTGGTATATCGCACTCATTTTAGCATACAGCTGTTTTTAAGAAAACAAAATATTTTCCTTAACGTTTTTTTTTTTTTAAATTTATCTGTGAAAACCGTTTTTTTTTATAAAATAATTTGTTTTCTTAAAATATCGGGTTTTTCAATAAGAGCACTACAAAAGTTTTTTTTAAATAAAACAAAAACGGTTTTGGATATCAATGAAATTCTTTATTCCTATGAAAGTATGTTCAATACCATTATGTATGGAACTCGATTTCTTTTGCATGGCCACCACAGGCACGCTTGCAGAAGTCCAGACCCTGAACCCGATTTCTGACGGATTTCAAGCATAAATCGGCCGATAATGCTGCGATTTCACGTTCGATATTCGTATGAAGTTCATCAATCGTCGCTGGCTTGTTGTCATAGGCCATAGACTTGACGTAGCCCCACAGGAAATAGTGTAACGGCGTCAAATCACGTCGGGGCCAAGCGATACGATAACACGTTCTCCAAACTTGGTTTCCAATAAATTTATTGTGACATTCGCTCCGTGGTTCCAACACCACATGTCCTCCAAGTCCATATCATCCAATTGGGGCCAAAAATATTCGGTTATCATTGAACGGTAGCGATCCCCATTCACAGTAACGTGCCGGTCTTTATCATCACGGAAGAAGTACGGCCCAATGACGCCGCCGGCCCATAAACCATACCAAACCGTAATTTTTTCGGGATGCAATGATGCCTGACCAAAACCTCATATTTTGTTTATTGACAAATCCATTCAGCCAGAAATGAGATAATTTTTCGATGAAAATCCGAATCATTTTCAAGTTGTTGCTCAGCCCAATTCACGAACATACGACGCTTCTGGTTGTCAAGCAGCTTCAGTTCTTGCGTCAATTTAATCTTGTAAGGATGTAGGCCAAGATCTTTTCGCAAAATTCTCCACAAGGACGTTACAGAGATGCCCAACGCTTGAGAACGACGTGTGAGAGACACATTTGGGCTTTCTGCAACTGAAGCCTCAGCGGCAGCAATATTCTCGACACTACGGACACTTCTTTGTCTCACTGGCACGGGAACATTTTGTACTGTGCCTGTGGATTCAAATTTTTCCACTACACGCTCAATTGTTGATCTGCTAGGACGATTATGATCATCATAAAATGGACGTAGCGCTCTTAACGTTGAGGCCACTGACTCCGAATTTCGGTAGTAAATTTTAAAAATTTCGACTCGTTGTTGGCTCGTATGAAGAGAAATGTTAAAAGAGCCTCAAGAAATATGGCATCGTTTGCTGTCCCTGTCACTCTACTTTTGTAGCGTCCCTGTTGAAAAACCCTTTACTTTAAAAAATGTAAAAAAAAACCTTAAATACCGAGTTTATAAAAATCGACTTTGTAGTTTGATTGTAATTGATTATCAAAAAAATCTAAATTTTGTTTCAACTTTTTATTTTGTTAATCTTCTGTTTTAAAAAAAATTGAAATCGAAATTACCGTTTTGAAGCAAATTGAAAATAGAAAAAAATTTTGGGAGGTACTATTTCCCATGCAAAAGAAGCCTTTGCTGAAAGAAAAATCAAAGTTTTGGAGCAGTTTTTAAGAAAAATAAGATTTTGTAAGATTACTAAAATAAATTGTATGGCAGGTACCTTTATTTTTAGTTCTAGAAAAATGAGAAAAAAAAACCTGAGGCGTGCCCACTAAAAACTTTTACCAAGTTTTTTTAAGAAAATCGATTCAGCCATTTAGGCTGTAGCCAAACAGACAGACAGACTGACTGGCTTAACAGAATGGAGACAGAGCCATAGCTGTCAAAATGTTGGATACACAAAATTCCAATGATATGAACACAATACGACGCCGACGTAGCAGAAGACGGAACTACAGACGCAGCTGGATAATGTAGCCAACATTTAACTTTTGCATGCAGCTTTTTTGACGTTTCAAAATTGTGAGCGCAACCGAGTGTCTGCATGGGAGTTGAAGAGAGTTTCCAACTCTTTTTAAAATTTTTGAAAATGACACAAGGTTATTTTAGCTTCCATTTTATCACTATCCATTCTTATTTTTGTTTTAATTTTAAATTTTGTGTTGAATTAAATTCGCACAGCTGACTTCAAATGACAAAAATGTGGGCGAGTAAAAAAAAGCAGCACTCTCTTCTGTTCAGGCAGTAAATTGTGAGATGAGAATAACTTTTTTTCAACTTCCCCATCATCGTAATGACAATTCTGATCAAAATTGATTTCAATTTAAAAAAAATCACTTTTTTTTCTCAAATATTGACCTAGAAATTGTAATTCTCAAAAACTGTTCACATAAACAAATTGATTAAAAAAAAAAACTAATAAGATAATAGAATTTTTGCTCGCATTGTAGCATATCGCATTCGTTTTGTATAACCTTTTTATCATTAAGTCAATTTTTCAGAAATTAAAAATTTGTCTTAGAATAATCCCAAAAATGATCCCCTAAAATGTCGAGCACGAATTAGGGACTGCAAGTACTTATTTGGCACGCTAACATTCGAACAAAAAAATGAACTCAAGAATCAAGATTTGATTTGACTTGTCACTCTGATTTGTCCGTCTGTTGCTCTCTCTCTCTCTCTCTCTCTCTTTATGTCCCCCTGCGTGTAAGGCTACAGCCTAAACGGCTGCATTGATTTTTTTCAAAACTAGATTCATAGTGCGTTTTCAACATTTTTTTTTCGTTTTCCTAGAACTAAAAATAACAGTACCCTTAGCTGAAAACTATTTTATTCAAAAAATAGATATTCCAAAGAACCATTTTTTAAATTTTCTTGAAAACTTTGCGACTGAACTCAAACATTTTTTCATCCGGTACTAAAATTTTCTAAAAAGAAATTGTTGGGTTTTAAAAAGAAATGAGAGCCATCTTGTTGTATCGGCTTGGTTTTTTCATAATTTTTTAGACTATTTAAAATGAAGTATTTTACTCTTATGCGTAAATAACGGTACCTTCCGTACAAAATTGAAGAAACCGCTGAAAAAATATTATTTTTCTCGAAAACAATTCCTACGATTTCTGTGTGCTAAGGAAAGAACTGTAGAACCTACTGTAAAATATACAAAAAAATTACATGAAGCAACTATTAACAGTACTTTTTTTTCATTATTGGCTGATCGGACCTAAATAAAATTTTTTTAAATGCATTTAAAATCAAAATACATATTTTTAATATAGGGTATCGTATGAAGTACCAACAAGAGCTGCATTTTCTTAATATTATTTTTTTTATTATTTATTATTGTTTTATTATTAAATTTACATTTCATTTGGTTGATGTCGGCCAGATTTGTGTGAACAATCTATATTTCACGATGAAATTTATTAAATTTATATTTATCACTAGTAGGTTGTAGGTACAACACCCGGTGGCATGTAGAGAAATATATTTTTATAAAAGATACAAATTGAAGAAAAAAAAATCCGGGCAAAAAATCTTAATGGCATTTGTAGCTGGTGGGGGAATGAGTATCATCACTGGACCTCGAGTGTTGGACCATTTGACAAATTCACATGATCGACACGATCAGTTAATTAGTAAAATTCATATTATATTTGATCTGATTCTGAGGTGTTTGCTTGAGAGTGTATTTTAGGGAAATGCGAAGGTGAATTCTTTTAACAGCCAGGTGATCGTTTATTGCTTATTTGTTTTCTTTAATTTTATTTTATTTTGATGAGAGAATTTCGTTGAGAATTTATTTTAAGGTGATGATTGTTTGACAGAAAACTAAATAAATCGTGAAAATTTGATGGGCTCAAGAAGGCTAGACAAAATTTAATTAGTTTTTTATTTTGTTTTTATTTCACTTTTGAAATGTATTTTTTTCTCGAAAAGAAAATTTAAATAAAAATTATTTTTATGAGCGATTTTTATTTTTATTTGTTTATCCGGATTAGTTTTAGAGCAATACTTATGCTTTGTGGTATTTTCATAGTCATGTGTTATTTGTTTTAAATGCGAGCGTTTTTTCGCCGCAAGACAAAAAGGTGCCCAGTTCAGATTTCCCACTTAAAGTTTGCCTTCTGTATAAGTATTAGTTGTTGGATGTATGTAGGTATGTGCAGTATATTTATTAGAGAAAATTACCACACTGGTGTAACACTATGATTTCCAACATTTCTGTCAAATTTATTGTGAATTAAAGTTTAAAGCTCTTATTAATCAGCGGGTATAGATGTGATAGAAAGCAAATTTGGCTCTTTTGAAAACAAGCCTACATCTCAGCAGCTCATAAACGTTTATGGGCAACTGCTTGGTGTGGTGAGTGGTGCTGCCTATGGTTCGTTATATTGTTCCATTTGGGAGGACAAGGTAGAGATCGAAAAGTTTGTGGTTGTAAACCTCGACTTCTCAGAAACTAATTGAGAAACTAGTTGAATCCATTTAAAACTCATGTTCGTTTACTTCAATAGTTTTGGGCAGTTTGGAATTGACGTCGTTCGCTATTCATTACCGCTCATCATTCTCATTAGTTTTAAGTCCCGTATTTTCCTTTAAAACAGCAGAAAAATTCTTTAACTTCTTTGCAATCGGTCCTTCAATTTAAACAAATTTTCTTTTGTATTCCTTACAACTTCCACAATTGATAGTTATTCTTTGTTCCTTGGATGAAAGTAAAAGCTTTTTTCCAAAGATTTTTAAGGAAAAATTTGCCAGTCTGTCAAATTTTGATGAAATTCTGTCGGAGTGAAGAAAACAGTTTGGTGGCAGTTTTTGGCGAACACTTTTTTTCAAAGAAAGTTCTTGGACAAAGTTTGTCAGGAAAAAGAATGGTTTTATTCTCTTATGAGCATCACTCTCTTCTGCACAAAACAACTCAATTTTTAAAGTGAAACAGGAACTGGGAAAAATTGGTGACAAATAGTACTTACTTACTTACTTTAGGTGGCCCTATAGTCAGGGCCTCAACCAACAAGCTTCTTTCAGCTGGCTAGGTATCTAGTTAGCTTACTCCAGCTTTGCATGACAAGTTGATTGAGGTCCTCTTCCACTTGCGTATTCCACCTGTTGGTTGCACTGTATACTTCTTCCATGCCGTTCCACGAGGTTGGATTCAAAGATTTTCTGGGCCGGAGCATTGTTATCTATTCGCTCTAGGTGAGCCAGCCTCAGTCGTTGGCTTTTCACTTTACTGGCTAGGCCAGTGTACAGTAAAGTCCGTACAGTTCGTATAGTTGTATCTTTTCCTCCATTCCCATCTATGCAAATGGGAACAAAAATCACCCGGAGAATTTTCATCTCAAAACAGCCTAGAGCGTTCTCATCTACAGTTAAAAGATGCCTCTGCATCATACATCAGGATCGAGAGATGATAAATCTCTTAAACAGGGATACTTAAGTTGCTCGAGAGAGGTCTTTGCTTCTCAAATGCCTTCTTAGCCCAAATATACAGCGATTGGCAAGAGTAATTCTTCATTAGATTTCAGCACTGTTTTCGTTCACTGAGTTTATTACGGTGCCTAGGTAGACAAGGTCTCTGATCACCTCAAAATTATAACTGTCTATAGTGACGTTCTAACCGAGACTTCAGTGATGAGTGTCCTTTCTTGTTGACAGCATACATTTATTTGGTTCTGCCCTTTTTACCGTTAAACCCATTGATTTCCGTCACAATATTCACGACTATGTCAATATCGTCGACGTAAGCGAGCAAATGGACAGACTTTTAATAGATAGTGCGTGGACTTTTCTGGTCAAAAGCCACACTGATATGGACGTATGAAGCTGTTGACGAATGGCTTCAGATATTCACAAAGTACGGCAGAGAAGATTTTGTACGCGATGTAAAGAAGACATTTACCTCTGTAGTTGGTACAGTCCAGAGGATAACCTTTCTTCACGATCGGAAAACAATGCTGAGGTTTCATTTATCGGGCATGTTTTCCTCCGACCATATTTTGCAGATGAGCAGGTGCATACTCCTACTCTTAGTCTTAACCAATTCATCGCCAGCAGAGTATTGTCATATATCTTGTCCAGGAGCTCGTAGAAGTCGTCCTTGGTGTTATCATTCTTTTTTGGCAACTTAAGCCTTGACAGGAATTGTCTTGAGGCTCTCGTTCACATAGTTGAAGATCAGGACTTCTTGCCTAAGTCTGCCTCTAACGACAAATCCACTCCCAAAAACACTCTGCTCCTGCTTTCGGTAACAGTCACCGTAGTAGATGTCGTAGTCTTTCAGTTTTGATTCAATCGGCCCCTTCCATCGCACTTCTTGGATGGCGTGGATGTCTGCTTTGTAGGCAACACGTCATCTTAAAAAAGACAGAATATTCCACGTGCACATCGAAAGTTTATTGTCCCTATGTTGTTTGCTGGGTACGTCCACAGTTAATCCTTCTGTGCTTGTTGTTGACATTACCCCCGTACCTGGAGGGCTAGACTTTTAGAATGACTGAGCTCCTAATATTTCGTAGCAGCCTGTATGAGGTATTCACTAAGTAGTTCAACCTGGCTGGAGTTGTAGACACCATCGTTGATTCCATGTGGGAGATTCTTCCTTTGCCACCTAGATGAAAGAAGAAGTGCCTTAGTGGGAACACTCCTCCCCCTCTCTCGTTTGACAAATAGTAACATTGGTTGTTTTGTTCGGTGCTCGGAGCAAAGCTGGTGTTTGGAAATAAGAAAATTGCGTGCATCAAAACTCAAACTACCTTCATTTTTATTTAAAGATTTTTTATCTTAAAAAACAATGAACTTTGTTGGAAAAGGCAAGAAGAGTCAAAATACTCGAAGACAAAAAATAGATAAAAATGAGTAATTTGTGAATTTCTGAATTTGTCAAAGAATAGAAGTTGCACGCTTTCGCTGGAGATTACTTGGCCAGATGTAATGATGTTTTAGAGAAATAATTTGCATTTACCCAGTCTCACGAAAAAGTTATTAGAAAAAAAAATAAAGAAAATATAATTTTAATAAAGGCTGAAGGAACTCTTATATCTGCTTTCATATCTTCTTCCAAAAGCTTTTATTTTGTGACGATTATCATAGCGCCCTTCCTGGGAATCACCATGACTTTTGTAGTTTACAATTTTTCTAGAAGAAAAAGTGGTTGTTGGTATAGTTTTTTTTTAAGGATAATGACTGACTTACTATTTGTAGCAAATTCCTTAGAAAAAAAACTCTGGTTACCCAATCTGATCCAGAGCTGACTCTTTGGTTTAGAAATGCTGATCATTTCAGTTTTTGCTTCTTATAGGTGTCCGAGTTTGGGTTGTCAATCAGATCACTGGCAAGTTGAGTCTTGCAGAAAAGTGCTCTATTTGATTTGGTGATTTGTATCTTATGATTCTATTGATCTTCTTGCAGGCTTCAGTTCTTAATCAGATTAGATGCAGTCTTTTCTAGAATTGTTTGTTGTTGTAGTGTTAATAAGGAATTCCAGAACATAATATTGACACTGGAGTTAACTCCATATTAGATTATTTGCAGACATTTCTTTATTTGATTTTTGACATACTCAATAAGGTGCTGGTACCTGTCTTTAGATTTTTTGGAGAGCTTTTTGGTTTTCCAGCACGTTCATAACAACCAGTTCCACGCAATGGATATGGCTTTACGAGAATCAATTTCAATGTTTTGCAGGTAGCTGTTTAGAAATGCATACCGCTATTAAGGCTGTGGAAATCAAGTCTTCTGTAGTTGATAAAATGCTCAACTGACTCTTTCTGTCGCTAAACAGATAGCTTGGTGGAATAAGATGCTTACTTGAACATGATCCGTCTCACAGGGGTACCACTGTAGAAGCAGGTATCGTATATAGTTGCTAATATTTGGAAGATTATGAATAATAGCAGATTTTTATTGGAGCCGAAATGAGGTAGTTTCGCAAATCTGTAAGTTGGTAAACTCGTTTGACAACTCATTTCATTTTTGAATTTCAACTGGCAGGTTATCGCTTTTTGTTGTTGTTTTTTCTTCCAACTTCCATTGAGCTTTGACATTTTCATACAAAAGCTATTCAGAGCTCCTCAAACTGTAGCCAATTGGGTGTGTTCAATAGGCTTTGACTTAATTTCCCACCTAATTCCGTGCAAATTTGGCTTTTTTCATTTCGAAATGTGAATTTGTTTGGGAAATGAAATGATTTCGTATCGAATTAGGAAATTTTCAACGAAATTACCTCATTTGACCAAATGAAAACGTAGTATAAATAAGATGATAAAAGGAAGAAATCTAATATTTATATGGTGTTCTGGGGAAGTTTGGTTGGGTTACAAATTAACCACCAATAATTGCTGATTTTTTAAATATCGTCATAATATTTAGCAACCGCCTTGTGTTCGTTGGTGGCATATGTTACATCGGTATCAGTCCAAATATTCACTTTTCGTTGAAATCAGCATCAATGAGTTCATTAATTCTTCTTCTAAGGATGAAGTTGAGACCATAAATGTCACTGTGGGTCTTTCTATGCTGGATTTGAGGTACACGCTGATTGTACCTTCCCAGTTGAATGCTGACGGCCTAGCGGGCGTGGCTGTGGCTTCAATGGCCAGGAGACCTTTGGTTATGGTTTTGCTGGTATTTCGAGAAATGAAGATGTCAAGATTAAAACCAGCACCAAATACATTCCGAGAAAATCAATATGTAGTGCAGATTGAATCTGACGGAAGCATTGGTTTGTATTTCTTTTAACACAAAACCGGCATTATCATTTAAAAGAAGCGTCCCGATTGGAAGACCCTTTAATTTGTAAGATTTTTCTTAAGAAATTCAAAGCAGATGATACAGTTATTTTTTAAAAATGAAAACCGAGTTCCTAATGAGTTCAAAATTCTCAAAATGTTTAAATTCTTAATTGAATAAAAAAATAAATATAAAAATAAATTTAAGAAAAAAATAAGTAAACAAAGTTCAATAATTGCAACTTATATACCATCGTCATGCCTTTCAAGATAATATTTTTAATTGGCTGACGAAAATACAAATAAATATTTCATAAGACTTAAAAAAAAAAAAATAAGTTAATTTACCATGCCCTGCCCATCATGGTTATATATTTTTTTGATAATTATAATAAAAGACACGTGTTGTCCATTTTGGACTTTTGTTTTTCCTTTTTATAAGGATTGATGATATATTTCAGAAAAATTTTCCAAATTGATTATTCACCATCCCTATTATAAACGCAGTATATAAAGTAGATAGATAATGTCAGATCTTTAATAATGGTTTCTCAATCAATGTGTTATTAAACTTTACAAAAAAAAAAAATAATAAAAAGAAACAATGACTAATTTGTAGGTTTCTACAAAATTTAACCAAATAAAAGAACCTATTTACTTTAAGTATGTATTTTTCCATTGTCTACGTGTGTTATTTTGCAAAGGTATTTTTTGTATTATATTAAAAAATCTGCTATTGAAACCTTCTGAACTCGAGGATCAATTTATAGTAAGCGTTGAATACCGCCGATCCTTGAACAAGAATCTTTAAACAAAATATTTGCATTTGCAGCCAGTTATCCGATTCAGATGTTGCCTTTACTAATTTTGCAAGAGCTTGAATTCGGATACATCTTTCTGCTTTCTTAAAGATGATGAATCTTCAACTTTCAGAGCTGGTTACTTCGAAATTTGGTGGAAATTAGTTGTAACGAAACAAAATAAAAAGCGCAAAACTGAACGAAAAACCCTCAGAAGATAACTGTTGTTTTTTTCCGCATAATTTGGTCGTTTTTGACAACCTCATCTGCTTCAAAAACGCATTTTTTTGCAAAATGTTCTGAAAACGCAAACTGCAAAAGTCTTCGTTCTGTTAGAAAAATACCAGTCTTACTTCATTGTTCGATAATGCAGTTTGCTAAAGTCACACGTGCGAAAACATCATCTGCGGTGAAATTCTATAGTAAAAAATTAATTTGACGACTAAGATATTGAGAAGCTAAAGAGCGTGCTTGTAAACGTCAAAAATGCGTTTGCAAGAGAATTGATTATATGCTGATCAAAAATATTTTGTACCAACCAAAATATTTTGTACCAACAGGATGACTGGTAGTACCTCGTGGCATGATGGTTAGTGCGTAGAACTGTCATGCCACAGGTCTGGGTTCGATTCCCAGCCGCTGCCACCTAAAACCACAAATGTTTTTTTCGCGAGGTACTGCCTTTTGCGTGGAACTGACAAATCCTCCAAGAGTATACTTGTCATGAATAAGTTCTTCTCATCTAGTTTGGACTCGGCAAAAATTGTAGGTCCCCTCCATTCCTGCAAAAAATACGCACACAGGAATGGTTGAGAGTTGTAAGTCACTAGGCCTTGGTTCTTCACGAGCTGTTGTGCCATCAAATTTATTTATTTTTAACAGGACGACTGCATATTTGAGCAGTAGCAATATTTGCTTAGAAAAATTAAAAAAAATTGACGATCAAATTGACGTTAATTTGACGTTTTCCAGAATGGCTTTTTGTTTACAATTGACTAAAAGATCAAGCCCTAGGCCTCTATTTGAAAAATAAGATTTCTAGTTGAAAGGTCATATTCTTTTGATAACCAAACATCATAGCGAGCCCCAAACAATCTAAAATTAAACTTTAAACTCATATACAAGTATCATAACATAAAATATTTTAAAGCAAACAAATCACATCTAAAACTCGTCAGAAAACAAAGTTCGTCACTGATAAGAACCAATTTCAAACTATATTTGCAAGAAAAACAACATAAGACCGTGCAAAATAAAACCTTAAAAGTATCTTGACCTTAGTTGAATTAAATGAGTATGGCAAACAACACTGTCATGCAGATGTTCAAATTTGCTAGCGGATAAAAGACTTATAATGTATAAGACCAATCAGTTGACACATAAAATCAACCAAACATGCGTCATAGAGACTGGTATCTACGTGCAAAGCGTGCGCGGTTACCACTTTGTTTATTTATTTTTTTCTATTAAATAAAATATCGTAAACAAGAGTGTTTTTCATATTGATAAGAAATGTAAAATTAATCTACATATGTACGTATAGGACCACAAATATTGACCTAAATTCAACCGAAGAGCCATACAGGTTAGCAAATCTAGAACACTCCAACAATTTATTTTTTAACTTTAGCTGACCCGACTAACTTTATTCCGCCTAAAATTGATGAAATTTATAAATGTCCTTTCCAAAAGTCGAGCCTCTTTCTTGGGAAATACTGAATCCAATGAATTTTATCTACACGAAAAATTTATTTGTGATAAACAACGTACTTTGATTTATTGTCCAGTGTGCAATCAATCAATGCAGGCGTTTCTACCAATTTTCAGTGCGAAAAGCAATAAAATTCGTGACCGTGGTCAAATACGATTGACGGCCCAGTGATTTGTTGATTGTCATTGCGAATGCGAGTCAAACGCTTAACCTTTAACAGCATGTCGGTCGATATTATAGGAATTCTTGGAATGAGAACTTGCTTGACTTTGAACTTTCCTTAATTTATAGCGCCTTTGAGGAACATTTTCATGAGTTTCTTC
This sequence comes from Dasysyrphus albostriatus, assembly GCA_946251815.1. NCBI lineage: Eukaryota > Metazoa > Arthropoda > Insecta > Diptera > Syrphidae > Dasysyrphus > Dasysyrphus albostriatus. Next base: position 104,916,883 of record OX276337.1, read on the forward strand.
ATCGTCAATTGAATTGACTTTGAGTTGCAAAATGTGAAGTGGAAGAGCGGGCAACTGAATTGAATTCCCAAATTCAATTCAGTTAGTTTTTTGCCTTGGCATCATTTGGAACGCGAGGAACCAATTTTAACAAATGCATTGGATCTGCGATTTGATTTTGGATAGTTAAATTAAATTCATCGACATCCCAACTATTTGCAGATAATATCGAGCCTTGACTCGGCTTATCGTGATTCTTATATCGGGTTTTTGAATAAGAGCACTAAAAAATTTTGTTTAAATAAAACAAAAACGGTTTTGGATATCAATGAAATTCTTTATTCCTGTGAAAGTACGTTTGATGCCATTATGTATGGAACTCGATTTCTTTGCACGACCCCCACGGGCACGCTTGCATAAGTCCAGACGCTGAACCCAATTTTTGACGGTTTTCAAGCATAAATCGGCCGATACTGCTGCGATTTCACGTTCGATATTCGTATGAAGTTCATCAATCGTCGCTGGATTGTTGGCATAGGCCATAGACTTGACGTAGCCCTACAGGAAATAGTCTAACGGCGTCAAATCGCACGACCGAGGCGGTCAAGCGACTGGACCATTTCGTGAGATAACACGTTCTCCAAACTTGGTTTCCAATAAATTGATTGTGACATTCGCTGTGTGGCTTGTGGCGCCGCGGCGCCACCGTCCTGTTGGAACCACATGTCATCCAAGTCCATATCATCTAATTGGGGCCAAAAATATTCGGTTATCATTGAACGGTAGCGATCCCCATTCACAGTAAAGTGCCGGTCTTGATCATCACGGAAGAAGTACGGCCCAATGACGCCGCCGGCCCATAAACCACACCAAACCGTAATTTTTTCGGAATGCAATGATGACTCATGGAGTACGTGTGGATTGCTACTTGACCAATACCTTATACCAATATTTTGTTTATTGACGAAGCCATTCAGCCAGAAATGAGCCTCATCACTGAAGATGATTTTTCGATGAAAATCCGAATCATTTTCAAGTTGTTGTTCAGCCCAATTCACGAACATACGACGCTTCTGGTGGTCAAGTGGCTTCAGTTCTTGCGTCAATTTAATCTTGTGAGGATGTAGGCCAAGATCTTTTCGCAAGATTCGCCACAACGACGTCACAGAGATGCCCAACGCTTGAGAACGACGTGTGAGAGACACATTTGGGCTTTCTGCAACTGAAGCCTCAGCGGCAACAATATTCTCGACACTACGGACACTTCTTTGTCTCACTGGCCCGGAAACATTTTGTACTGTGCCTATGGATTTTTCCACTAGACGCTCAATTCTTGATCTGCTAGGACGACTATGACGACCATAAATTGGACGTAGCGCTCTTAACGTTGAGGCCACTGACTCCGAATTTCGGTAGTTAATTTTAATAATTTCGACTCGTTGCTGGCTCGTAAATCTTTCCATCATAAAATGGCAAACCTTACTGAAGAGAAATGTCAAAATAGCGGCAAGAAATATGGCGTCGTTTGCTGTCCCTGTTGTTCTACTTTTGTAGCGTCCCTGTTAAAAAACCCTTTAATTGCAACCATTGGCCGGAAACACTTTGATAAAAAAATGTTTCCTTCGTTGATGTGAATTCACAAAAAATCAAGCTGTCTTCCAACAACTTTGTCGCTCTCAGAAGAAGCAACCGCAGCCAAATGCCGGATCTTGACAGAATTTAAGACAAAATCAACGAATTGAGGAACGTTTTGCCAGTTCTACCCAGTCGTATCGATTTAATACTATGCCGTTTTTTCGGCTCTGGACCTTTGGCACATAATATATAGGTTAGGTTAGGTTAGAAGGGGTGATGATACGGCGGGCCGCATCATCTCACTCGGATCTCAGTGGATCCATTGCGCTCCCCAGAGTGAAAGGTGGGTGGTGAAGAGGGATAGGGAGGGGTTTGATGAGGAGTATTAGTTGTAGGGGGCCTCCCCGAACCATCCTGAGTTCTGAATGAATTTTAGGATGTTTTTCAGTGGCAATACAGAGATGTCGCCCAGTTCATCGAAGAAATATTCTCCTAGGGCTGCTTTCCTGGTTCTAGCTAGGCTGGGGCATTCACATAAGAAGTGAAGGGAGCCCTCTTCCGCCTCTTCATCATGACACCCTCTACATAAGTCAGATGTGCTGATGCCCATTCTTTTCATATGGGTTCCCATAGAGTTATGCCCCGTTAGGACGCCAACTATGAGTGATAATTGAGGCCTGCTTGAGTAGGTATTCAGTTTTTTTCTTCGAAATGTTCGGCCAAAGGTTCCTTGAAACCCGACAGGTGTCGATAGATGACTATCTGACATTTGCAGCTTCCAAGAAACAGTGGTGTATTCTACTTTTTTCTTCCTCCAGTGGCATGAGCACCGAGGCTACGATTAGGCTCGGATCAAGAGATGATCCGCTTTTGGCCAGTTCATCTGCCATTTCATTTCCGTGAATATCCCTATGTCCTGGGACCCATTTTCGGGTAACTGTGTTCGCTACGTTGAGTATTCTTAACTCATTTCGGCAACGATCGATCAGTTTGGACTTTATGGTGATTGAGGAAATGGCTTTAATTGCCACCTGGCTATGAAAATGTCAATATTTTTATTGACTAATTTACGTGAAGCAAGATGTTTCGCGGCCTCACAAACTGCCAGCACTTCCGCTTGGAATACACTGCAAAAATTTGGAAGCTTCATTGATCTATATATGGGTGGGTTATCTGAATAGATACCTGACCCAACACCCTCCAAGGTTTTGGAGCCGTCGGTGAAGACCGAAACATGGTTTGTATTTATGACCCTGTTTTCGTTCCAGAGTTCCCTGGTGGGGATGTCTGTCATGGTTACTGGGTTGAAATCAATGTGCGGCGAAACATAGTCCGTTTGGATGTCAATGTCTGTAAAGTTCATTATAGTTCTGTGACCGAATAGGCCCCTTTTCCAATTGTTAAATTGTTGCAGTCGTAAAGCACTTTTTGCCGCCAACTCTTTCGTAAACAGATCGAGTGGGGCAAGTGAAAGGAAAGTTTCTAGGGCGGCCGTTGGTGTGGTTCTTATAGCACTGGTTGTTCCGATACACGCTAGTCTTTGAATTTTAGTCATGGTTTTTAGATTGGTTTCCTTATCTAAGGCTGGCCACCAGACCATACATGCGTACGTTAGGATTGGCCTTATAATGGCTGTGTACATCCAATGAATGGTTCTAGGGCTGGGACCCCATCTTCTACCAAAAATTCGACTGCACGTATAGAATGCTACTGAGGCTTTTTTCTCTCTTTCTTTAATATTCTTTTTCCAGTTCAATTTACGGTCAAGTACAACACCAAGGTATTTGGCGGTATCCGAAACTTGAAGTGGAATTCCGTTGATGGTTGGCGGGTTTATGTTGGGAATTTTGTGTTTCCTTGTAAACAACACCAATTCTGTCTTTTGAGGGTTAACGCTAAGTCCGCAACTACTGGCCCAATTACTGAGCTTGTTGAGGGCTAATTGTAGGAGGTCGCATAAGGTTGGGACAAATCTTCCCGAGGCCATCAACACAATGTCATCGGCGTATGCAACGACCTTGATGCCATTCAGATTAAGTTTAACCAATATCTGGTTGACTACAAGGAGCCAGAGCAGAGGAGATAGAACTCCACCTTGCGGAGTCCCCTTGCATGTTCTGACTTTTAACTTCGTATCACCCATTTCTACATTTATGAGTCTTGTTTGAAGTATGGAGTCAATCCAGTTTATCAGTAAAGGATCGATGCTGATCGAGATGAGGGCTTGTCGAATTGCATTATTTTCAACATTGTTAAATGCCCCCTCTATGTTAAGGAATGCTACCAGTGTGAATTCCTTGAATTGGATCGATTTTTCGATTGTGCCGACCACTTCATGAAGCGCTGTTTCAACAGATTTGCCCTTCATATATGCATGTTGGGCCTGTGAGAGCATGCCGTCATTAAGTTTTAGGCGAATGTGAGTCTCCACTAGTCTTTCTAAAGTCTTGAGAAGAAAAGAGGATAGGCTTATAGGCCTAAAATCCTTAGGTTCGGTGTGGGTGGGCTTGCCAGCTTTCGGAATAAAGATGACATTGACTTCTCTCCATTTAGAAGGAACGTAGGTGATGTTAATACAACCCCTAAAAATGTCCACTAGAATTGGAACAATTATGTCTTTAGAGCTTTGGAGCATAATAGGAATTATTCCATCAGGCCCTGCAGACTTGTATGCTGAGAATGAGTCTATGGCCCAAGCCACCTTTCTACTATCTATGATTTGGTTACCTATGTTAGAGATTACACTTATGTCAGGGCCTCTATCCGCAGACGATGAATCAGTAGTACATCCTGGGAAGTGAGTGCTCAAAAGTGACTCTAAGGTCTCAGAGCAGGAATCTGTCCAGGTTTTATCAGGTCTTTTTAGAAAACCCGGAGGAGTGTAAACCTTTGACATAACTTTCCTGAGCCTAGCAACGTCATTTGTTGACTCAATGTCTGTGCAAAATTTTTGCCAGGCTGCCCTTTTCGCGTAAGTTGTTCGGTTTTTGTACATATTTTTGCTGATCTTGAAAAGATCCCAGTCAGCAGGTACATTACTATGTTTTGCTCTATTGAAAAGCCTCCTTGAGTTTTTCCTTAGGACAGATAACTCTTTCGACCACCATACGGGGTTGAGTTTACCTTTACCTTTTGAAATGGGGCAAGAACTTTCATAAGCATTATTAATAGCCAATGTTAGTTCATTGATATGTTTTTCAATATCTGAGCAATTTGACAATGTCTGATTTTTATATTGACCCAAAGATGTGGCCATTCTTATCTTGAAGGCATCCCAGTTTGTCTTTCTGGGGTTTCTGTAGGGTTTTGGATTTTCTGTTTTGTGTTCGATATGGAATGTTATCATTCTATGGTCAGAGAATGTTACATTACTTGAGACCTTCCAGTCACTGACTACGATAGAATCGGAGTTAGTGGAAAGCGTCACATCGAGCACTTCTTTTCTGTTTCTAGTAACGAAGGTTGACTCGTTACCTTTATTTAAAATCAACAAATTTTTCTCTATAATATATTCGAAAAGTGACTCACCTCTTTTATTTATGTCTGAGCTCCCCCACTGTATGTGATGAGCGTTCGCGTCACAAAAAACCAGGAGGTCCCAACCGTTCTTACCAGTCACTGTAATGAGGTCATCAAGAGCATCAGGCGGCGGAGGCCTCGGTGAATCACCTGGCATGTAGACGGAGGCTAGGATCAGGGGCGGAGCCCCTTTTCTTTCGCACTTCACCGCCGTCATGTCTGCACTACTGTGGGAAGATAAGAGGAAAAGATTTATAGATTTTTTCGCCACTATACATGTCCGATAGTTACCTTCTGTAGGCCCTTTCTTGGAGTAGAGGATATACTCTTTGGACCTTAGTCCGCAGATCCTCCCGCTGTTGATCCAGGGCTCCTGAATAAGGGCGATGTCAATATTATCTCTTGTCAACAATGAGGTCAGGGTGGCCGAGGCCAACTTACTGTGCTGGAGGTTTAGTTGGAGCACCTTCATCATTTTTAAAATTTTTACTTTGTAGGTTGGCCGACATCGGACGCACCTTGACCTCACTGATGCCAACCATCAACTTGAAACCCCTTGACGGAAGCATGGCCATTGTATCATGGTTTAACATGACAATGGCTTCCTGTCCTGTTTTTGAGGGAGCTTCTATATTCAGAACCTTCCAATCGCTACTAGGGAATCCTGAGTTTTGACCCCTAAGGAGGTTTTCCAGGAGTTCCTTTGATACGCGAGGGCCCGGGACGTTAATTCGGACTTTGGGTCTGGTCGGGAGTACACTTTTAGGAGCAACTTTAAGAGTTACCCCCTCAAGTAAACCTTTCATCTCACCAATCTTAGTTCGAAGCCATTTTAGTGTGGGTTCATCCCTACACGTCATGATTTTGAACCCCTTGACTGTCGACAGCGGCCCGAATCTCGGCACGAAACCAGTGGAAGCGAGAATCTCGGTGTTAATACATTCGAGGATCTTTACCTCCACCTGAGCCCACTGCTCACTAGTTAGGTGACTTTCGGAGCTCCCCCCATTTATGACAGCCACCTGAAGGCTTTGTGTCACTACGTCCGCTAGCGTACCATTGTTGGCACTGTGTACAGCCTTGTGTTTTTTATTTGCGGACGTTATGGGAGGCGTCGAGTCATTATGGCTCATCCTCTTTCTTTGACTGCCAGTGTGTTCGGCCCTTGGGTGCTTTGGGCCATTTATCGGCCTCACTTTAGGGCTACTGACCGCCAGTTTGGGAGGAGAGACACCTTTGTTTTTCCTTCTTATTTCAGAGATCTTAGTGTCGATAGTGGTCTTGCTGTTGGGGTCCATTTTGTTAAGCAGTTTTTGAGCCCAGCTCAAGCGCTTCCAGTCTCTTAGCTTTAGCAGTTTTGGATCACCCTTGCCATACCTACGTACGGCCCTCTTGGCGTTATCTATCCTTTTGAGATCTGGATTCGGATCCCCTCCCTTGTTCTGCTTATTTGGAAGCTCCTTGTTAACCTGAGTCGGTTTTGGCCCATCGATTGACGGGCAGCGACCTTCGGAAAAGGATGCCATCACGGTCTTGGAAGACCCTGGGCCATCCGCGCAGACTTCGGTTGGTTTACCTCCACCAGACCTTTTATAGGGAGTCGAAGTAGTCTTGGCTATCGGCAATGCCAGGATATTTGCCGCAGACTCGCCTTGAGGGGGTACCTGCCCTTGACCTTTCACAGGATTCTCGGCCACAGTGACGTCTGCGTCCGAGCTGTCCGAGCTGGCGAAGGACTGGTAGTCATCATCATTGAGGATGCGGTTTTCCTCATCAGACGCCATCACTCCATCGTCAGTCCCAACAGCCTCGTCCTCAGAGTTCGGAAAGTCCATGAGGTATTCAGAGAACATCCCATGGACCTTACTGGCATGACCACTGCTACAGGCAGAGGTGCAGTCTACTGCTTTTGTTGTTGTTGTTGTTGTTGTTGTTGTTGTTGTTGTTGTATGTGTCACTGGCGACTTAGCCTTAGCCAAGCCCTCGCCGGCAGCCGTGACTTCTGCCGACACTTGAACGTATATCCCCGTTCGATTTCTTGTCTCAATATCGATTTTATTCATTTCCATACTTTTGTTTTTTCTTTTTGATGTATTACCTATAATGGTTAATTTGTTTTTGTTAGATATAGTAAAACATCTCTATTGGTTTTTCTTTGTTGTTCGATCCTGCAGCCGGATTGCTGGAGGAACGAACGTAAGCCCCCCCACCACATCAAGGTGAAAACCACGGGGGGGTTATATAATAATATAATATATGGAAAATTAAAAAAAAAAGAAAATGCTATCGAAAATGGTCGAAAAAGGCCAACTTGTCTTAGAAATTGGTCAATCCTATAGATAACTTGTAATCAAGGCTTGAGTTTAATTTTCTCAAGGTCAGGCAAGGTCATTTATGAAAAAATTGTAAAAAAAAGGTATACCATCTGAAAGATCTCTAGATCTACATACTTATCAAAAGGTCAGCCAGCAACAGTGTTGTGCCATGTAGAGTATAAGCGTAGACTACACGATTGTCTACGTGTAGACAATTTAAGGTAAACAATTAATTATTGTCGACACAAGCTTGTGAATAATGTAGACAATATATAAAATTCATGAAACACGAAGTTTTTAATTTTTTCTACTAAAAATTTTAACAACAAAATAATTAAATATCAATAAAAATAAAATTAAGCGGCGTTAAAAAGTAGACAATTAAAGTCGACGAGGAACAACACTGGTTCAGCAAATTAAAGTAATTGGTCAGCTATAGATTTTTGTTAACGATATTTGAAGGTTTCTTTAAGGTCACGAATGATTTTTGTCATAAGGATAAAAATTCATAAAAAAAATCAATGGCTGACAAATTACGGAAACGTACTGACCATTTATGATGATCAAGTAACCTATCAGAAAGTATATATTTTTTTTTTGGAAAATTACTTACCCAAATGAGGTGACCTGGACAAAATCTAAGAAAATAGTAAAAAGAATCTATAGCTGACCAATTCAGGTGATATTAATTTTTTGCTAGTTTCTTTTAAATGAGGTGCCTAAAATCGCTATGAACTTGATTTTATTTAATAATTCATAAAAAAAAATCATTAAAACAAATGTATGGGTGATTAATTTTATTTATTTACTTTTATGACCGTGAAGTTGCTTGGCTTTTCAAATGGCATACTTTTTTTAAATGACCCACAGTTTTTCTTGTGACCTTGACAAGAACTTTCTATGATAGACCAATTACTGGAAATAGTTCACATTTTATCACGAGATAGATATTTTCCAGAACCTATATATTTTTTGTAAACTTCTCACAATTTTGGTGCCAAAAATCGGTCGTGACCTTGAGAAACCTTAAGCCTTGATTATTAGCTGTCCAATCTCTAGGACTAGTTAACCTTTTCTGACCAATTAGATGGAATTTCCTTTTTTTCCAACTCGTCGGTAAGCAAATTCATCCACTGACAGTAAGGTGTGTCTTATATTTCAACTGTGGAAGTTTCACATCTAATACTTTCCAAAAAATGCATTACATATTAAAATTAAACTCTCCATTTGGAATTTTCGTTCAAGTTATTGGTTGTGGCTCGCTAAGAAAGCTTGAAAAGAACGCCAAAAACCTTTTGCTTGCTATTCCAGAAATTACACTTGTTTACAAAATTTTGGGCCATGCTAAAGTCTTTTGAAAAAATATATTTTCTAGATTAACTTTGGATCGCTCAATATGAAAATATTTTTTTTTTCCAAAGAAGCGTTTTCGAGATATGCACACACAAATTGTTTTCTCCACTATTTTGTTCAGATACTGGCAAAAATCTCACTAACGGTTTAGCTTATTTACATAAGATGTATATTTTTTAATTGTCTGATCTGCATCCTTCCTACAATGTAGGTACTGTTTGTGAAAATTGGATTGAAATTTAAGTCACAGCCACTCAGATTTTGAAAAATGAGTATTTTTGAAAAATGTCTTGTTTTCGGTTGCTCCTTACGGGTAGAAAAAAAAAATAATTTTAAATAATTTTTAGGATTCAGATGAAAAAACAATCATTAAAAAAAATGAGCCAAAGTTTCCCAAAATTGGACGGCAAATGTAGAAGTCATGATGAGATAATAAGAAAGAAAGTAATTTTAATTTTATCAGATAAAGTCATATAAATGTATAAAAATACACTTTCGAGTGATTTCGATTTCTTAATTCAAATTTGTATTGCCTTGAATTTGCTTATATGTATTTTATTGTTGTTACACTTTATGTTAAGTAACTTTAATTTGTTAAATCAGCTCAGTTTAACTCTAACCATATCCGAGCAATAGACGGAAAAAGTACTAAAAACAAAAACTGAAATCTCAGTTTCCAAACCACCTAACTCCTTCCCGTTCTGGAAATTATTGTTGTCCTCTTTAATCATGGTTCAATTCAAAGGAGCTTCAACCAAGAACGAAACCACAGGCCGAAAATAGGATTAATAAGAGCACCAAGCAATTTAGCCTCTATATCTCGGTTGGCCTACCACACCTGACGGACATAACTTAAGCGTTTGCCATCGCAGCTGATGTTGCAATCCTCCTCGAGCCAAGCATAATTATTATCTGTTGATTATTTTGACCAAATTGAATATAGTTAGTAATAGTTGATGGATTAGGCCTTAATTTATCCTTCGGCTTTTTTGGAAAAAAAATAACTATTACCATAATTATTATCGTGAAGGTTCTTCTTGACATGTCCTTATGCGAAGAACCAACACAAAGAACATGCCCCACCAGAAGAAGAGTATTATGTGTCAACTTCCAATTGTTTTTGCCCTGCAGAGGCAAACTCAACTTGGTGAAGACCTTTTCTATCATATCAAAAGTGGACCTGTCACTAATAATTCATCGCGAATTTGGTACAACTACAGCCACTACGGCACTTCCCGAAGGAGCCAACCCAATATCACAAGAAAGCTCTGCTGAAATAGTGGGTCATCTTGTGATCCTGTTGTACCTTTTTCGCATAATTATCAGTTCTGCTTCGCAAAGGTCGACCATCACTAGAATTAGGGATATTTTCATATCCAATAACTCGCCATGCGTAATCTAGCTTACTTCGAGTAACGATTGCAGTTTATTGATATGTCTTCGCTTCGTTCTTTTGGACCTGCAGTGAAGCAACGACGAGAACCCTTTCTAGGTTTGATTTTTAAAAGAACTACCAGACTTGAAGGCAGCACTTCTGCTTTCGAAACCTACGGCGCTTAGTCGCACAAGATCCACAAGGAGAAGAAGCAAGCTAGTTTTCTTGGGACAATAGTTAATTATCAGTCTTACGAAACAAGTTCGTCATGATCTGGGTAATAACCTCAAAGACACCAAAAAGCACTTGTCCTTACTTCCCGATGCATTGCCTACCACGAGGAGGTACACAGTTTGACAACTTTTGGATCACTTTCTGAGGATCAAACTGCATCAGTTCGGCACTTAGGACTTAGAACAAAACCTCAAACAGAATTCGAATAGAAATGCATCACGACCAATAACTGAAACTAGCTATGGTATACAATTTTTGTAAAATTCCTCTAAATGAGATGCCAAAAATAGAGCGAGGCCTTGAGTGACCTTGAGATTCTTTAAGCCTTTATTGCATGTTACCTAGAGCTAACCAATTTCTTGGACTAGTTGACCCTTTCTGACCAATTCGATGGCATTTTGTTTTTTTTTCAAATCTCCTCAAACGTCATTAATTATCAAAATCGAGATGGCGACACAACTAAAAATGTACTTTTCCAAAATTTCAATAACTCACTATCAAAATTGAGATGGCACAACAACCGAATTTGGTTAAACAGTTCCCATGCGCAAAAAAAATCTATGCAAATATTCTCGCATGTCAAAAATAATTGAGGTGAAATGCAAAATTAATTGTTTGCATTATTGGTTTACAGTTTCATGCTGTCATAAAATGTCATGCAAAACAATGGACAGACAATTGTTTTGCATGCGAAAAAAACTATGGTGAATAAAATATTTTTTTTATATGGTGGCCTTACACTTTCAAAATAAAAATATATTCCCCTTAAGGCATTATTTGCATGCAAATGTTTTTTGCATACAAAAATAATTATTTTCCCTTTTTTGGCCTAAAGTTTATTAATTTAGGTTAAATTAATGACTCAATGGGTGGCTTACGCCAAGGCAAATATTTTTTGCCTTGAATATTATACAATTTCTTGCACTTTCTTATGTTTTGAAAATCTTGATTTGGTTTTTCGCATGGGAACGGTAAAGTAGGCTTAACTAATCAAACAAGGTGAGCTAATTTGAAGTTAACTTAAGAATAAAATTGATTGAAGAACATGCGTCTGGTTTAACCCCGAAACTAGGATGATATCACACACAAAAAAATGAGCCTAACAAAATGAAGAGCAGCGAAGTTTTCGAACATCAGTTCAATATCTAAATTTTGCTTAGAAACACGTAAGAAAAAAATGTTTTTGCATACAAAAATAATTCTTTTTAATTTGTAGGTCTACCCCTACAGCCTGTTATTTAATGGTAAATAATTGATTCAATGGGTAGCTAAGGCAAAAGCAAACATTTTTTACTTTGAATATTATGCACAGACTAGGTGGACATTTTTTTTTATTTTTATTTTTTTTCGCATGCAACTGTACCCAATGCTAACCCCAATCGGAAGTTTTATATTCAGTTGGCAACCATATGGAATGAAGCAAAACTTACCCAATTCATACAGCGAACCAAGAAAGAAGTTGGTTGAACCGATAAAGACTCAAGCTGGAAGGAAGTATCTTATCAGACACAGATTTATAGCGAATGCACCCGGGAGAGCACGGTTGTTTGCTATCTGCCCTCTGACGTTTGTTTGTTTACTTGTTTGGACATTTGGGCCAATCTTCCGTATGCAAATTTCCATTGACAATCAAATCAAACACACACCACGCGCTTTTTGTAATCTTTTGCGCAGCCATATGGCGGACAAACGGAATTTCTCAAATCCCCAGGTGCGATAAGAGATGTTTTTTTTTTTTTTAATTTTTTTGCCCGGAACTACTCGTACAAACATAGAGGTTTCGAATGATGTTGACAATCTTAAAATCTGTTTGCTAAGAGATAGATAGTGATATTTTACCGAAATAAAAATAAATTAAAAAAAAAACAGGCCTGTCAGAAAGGAACAAACAAACAAATATACATACCTTCCTACATTTTGATATTGTATACTTTTATACGGTCCCCAAAATCTGATCGTTCGTTGTTTGTATTGTAGTTTTGAGGTATAGCTGCAGAGTGTGTCCTCTTCAGTCTTCACTTGGCCCGCAAAACGACCGGCAAATGAAATGCCAATAAATTTTGGTTCACTTAATTTGTATGCGAAACGCGTGCGATCCGATATTAAAGATTTACGATGCGTTTGAGTTGAGACAAACAGAATAAAAAAAAAAACAAAAAACAAAAATCAATATTAAGGACAGAGAGGATATAATAGAGAATCTCAAAGTTTGATCGCATTCGAAGTGTCTTTGGGGACCTTTCGTTTGGTCCTTAAGAAATTCCATTGAAAAAGCAGGCACAAAAAACAACTGAATTCAATGGAAAAACTGATACGAAACGAGAGCAACTTAAATCACAAATTGCTATTGTTTTATAAGATTGAAGAATATTTTTTTTTTTTTTTTGGGTTTTTCTTTTTCGACTGAATTGAATTAAAGTGATTTCTGGAGAATTGATAAGGGTCTTGCTAGTTCATATTCATTTTTTTTTTTTCGTTTTTTTGCATCTTGCATAGATTTGACCTAAACAAAAAAGTCGTATTAAGGCAGCCTTCGCCATGATCTTTGCTCTAAAAATTGGGTATCTAAGCTCAAAAAAACCCTTGTTATTCTTAACGAGGTTCTTTTGAGGATGGTGCAAGATTGCAATCGTTCTTGGTTTCAATGTCCAAGTTAAAGTTTGGTTTATCTCAGCTTAGAGTCTGGGGAGGAAGGTGGATTTGGTGGTTAAGGCAGAGGTGGTGCTCCGGGTTTTCTTCTTAAGAACTTATCAGTAGGGGGATACTGCCTTACGGATACCTATGAGGCAATAACGGCTATCTTACCGAAATTATAGTGAAGCTATCTTCGATATTGCATCCACTGTCTAATCTTCAATGCCGAATGAAAATAGAGCCTCGGCGGTGTTACTATTGACAATCTTCCACGGTTTCATCATAAGTCCAGTATTTTGGACTTCTATTAGCGACAGGGATGTCTTCTCGTCCATGCTCCTAAGTAAGAATAGCGTGATTATGTACATTTTCGAAGTTTCATCACCAAAGAATGCCATCTGTTCACTGCCCTTCCAGATAGTCAGCTTTAAGCTCTCCGGTATATTCTGGTCAGCCCAATCGACTTAAAGCAGACCTGTTCAACTTATGTCCCCACCCAAGAGAAACATCTACAATGATGGTCTCTTCCATTGATCCACCAGCGAGAACTTAACACAACTACAGCAACTACCAGACAGTATGTGCAGTAAACTTTAGTGCGTGAACATTATGTTCCAGAGCTCCATTCAACACCATAACAATGTCCAATTCCAGAAGAGACTGCATTCAATCAAAATGGGACCTGACGCTTTTAAGAACATTTTCAGACTAATCGGTCAGAATTCACCAATGGCTTGGACGATCATCACCAAGAATGGAAAAGCAAAACTTCATACCAAGCCCATCTGATGATCCAATCTTCCTTGGCGAAATTGAAGCCTACATCCCTCAGACACTGATGCCCTACTTGGAAAAAGAAGTGTTTAGCGACACCAATCCTGCATGTGATCCAGTTGACAGTGCAAAGTGGAGCACTCTAGAGGAGTTAGCTGAGATTATTTGCAACTCCAAATCAAAGAAGTCAGCTGGCCCTAACGCGATATCTAACCTTGTTCTAAAAAGGTTTCCACAAACGGTGATTGTATCTTAAGCCATCATCTTCAACAACTGCATCAACAATACCTACTTTTCCCAGAAGTGGAAAGCCGCAAAAAATGGTGATTCCCAAGAAATTTGAAAGGAGCATATAGTCACCATCTACAAGCTGATATCCATCCTCAACAATTTAAGTAAGCTCTTAGAAGAGCTGATACTTAGGAATATAAAGAAGCTCTGCAGCGAAAACAACATCATCTCTGACATGCAGTTCGGTTTCCGGGAAAAACATTCCAACCCGCATATCCGTTCGTCAAGTTTCGTCATGAAAAGACAACAGCTTTAAACAACAACCAAGTTACTGCTAGATGCTTCTTGGATGTCGAGAAAGTATTCGACAGTGAACTGCAAATATTCGAGAGGCAAATCCTGATGATCGGCACTGGCCTTTACTTCGATCACCAGCTGCATTAGCATATCAAGTCTGCTCTGTGGCTAACGTAACGCCTGAACAAGTACTTATGGCTATCTGCATATAATCTGGTTAGAAAGACTGCAAACTACCTTAATGAACTAATGAGAAGGATGACAAATCAACAACGTCATCCGACACCAAGGTGTCAAAGCGTGAAATCTGGGATATCACTCCAACAGCCAACGAAGAAGCAATACCCTTCTACAGTGACCCAGGATCAGCACATTATCATGGCTTAACTATTGGACTCTACCCCCAGGAGCAAGAAATCGAAGGCACCATCTTGAGAACATTCCACTTAGTCCCTTCCTTATTGGGTCGCCTCAGCCACCTGACTTTCCCAGTTCAGCAAATGGACCAGCATAGCGGTATTGCCTAAGGCATTTCGAAGGTCAACTGTGGTGGTGTTTTCCCATTACTAGTGTCCTCTACGATCTTCGTGTCATCGTTTGTTGGCAATAATAGGTAATCTCTCCTTGCTAGAGGCCGATGTGCTAAGAGTTGCATCTTCCATATGTCTGGGAGGTGTTATCTCCTGGCCAATGATAAATGGTCCCTTTTAGCTGCCCGGTGGCAATGAGTTCCCCGAGGTTTTCATTTCATTTGTTGTGGCTTTTTTTAATTAATGTTTGAGACTAAAAACCCAGGAGTAGCTTGAAAAATATAATGATCAGGCATACCAGAGTTCCGCTCAGTACAACAAGGTCATGGTTACTCTTTGAAATGACCCTATAACAAAGAGGCACCGTTAGAATACAGCCGGTAAACCCTGGATTAGGAATGGGCAGTTCTTAGCTCGTAGCTCCTCAAAATCTCCGCTGATTTTGGCTGTCCCAAAACAGCAGGTCAGATGAATCTTTGAAACCTAAGCCAAAGTCAACTAAAAAAACACGCTTGTGGCATGAGATCACTCCTTCCACATAATTTACCCTACAGTCTGAGTGGCTTGCTATTTTTGGTTTCCTACAGGTACTGGTAGTCTCTTACTTGATTTCCTTTCGAGAGGAATCCCTTTAAGCTTTGAGAAAACAACCATTCCCTTCACACGTGCTCATATTTTTCAAGGTTTTGAAAATACAGACAACTTGAGACCCCTGATTATTTTCAATATGAGAATCATTTTTTCTAAACAACGTTTTGAGTCAAACTAAAAAAAAATTCTTAACGGCGCATCACCCAGATGTCTAGACAAAGTCTGATAACTTTGTGTTCAGCCCTAACCAACCTCATCCAGTCTGACACTTTAGGTCAATTGCATGATGCATGTTTCTTCCAACGTTATACCACATAAGTATCTCAACTCAATATAGCGTCGTCGCCTCCGTCGGCAAATAATTTTAATTTAAAATTAGACAACAACAAAAAAAAAAACTTAATGAAATAATTTATTATATCAATTATTATTGTATGCAGATATTCACCTTCTGTTTTGAGAATTTCTAGCGGAAGCAATTTTATTTTCAAACCCCACCGCGCGCACAAGCTTCGAGTTAATAAATAGTTCACTTATTGCATACGAAGCAGAACAACAATATTTCCATTCAGTATTTAAAGCAGTAGCAGCTGTAGGTAATGTAAAGACTAGACGCAATTATTCCAACTAATTACATCAGATGTAAAATGAAATCAAAAGTCATAGCGGTTTGCAATTAATTTGCATTTATGTATTTCATATAATAAAAAAAAAGATCAACTAAAGAGATGGAGAAAAAATTATGTGAACTACTGAACTAAGTGCAAATAGGTATAAAGTAGAGAAATGGTGATGGCAGACAGAGACTCAGACCCAACGCATTCACAGCATCCAAGATCCAACTGACTGCAACTGCACCGCATCCCAATTGAATAAAAAGTGGGAAGTGCGAAGTCAGTCTGAAGTCTAATTTAGAAATGAAATTCCAAGCATACAAACATAATATTTACACCATAAGTGTTTAATCTTTGTTGTGCGCCTTAGCGTTTAAGCCGTTAAGCCCTGTTTGAATTAAAACAAACATCAGACAGGGTGTTGAAAAGTTTTGAACATAAAGTTATGACAAGGTACGGAAATACTCACTCATTTGTCATGAGAAGGTACTCATTTTTTGCTCTCTGCTCATAGTTTTCTCATGAGCATGAGTTATTTCCGAATACTCATGAGCATGAATATGATTAAAAGTAAAAAAGAGGAATTGCTCACTTATCAAGCAAACATAGCAAACATAAAATTATTAAATTCTCACTTCAAGAGTATGAGCATTGAGCGGTTTTGAGCAGCTCATGAGCAATGTTGAGCATAAAGTCAACTTTTCCAAACTTTTAATTGGTTTTGTTTTGTCCCGGAAATGAAATAACAAATAAATAAAAAAACATTTTTCGAAAAATGTTCAATGTATGCATTCTTTAGCCAAAAATTGTAATTGCTCACTCATGAAGCGAGAGCGAGCATATCACTGTTAATGAGCATTATGAGAGAGCTCATGGGAAGAGCTGAGCATCATAGCCATAAACTCAAACACTCGTAAACATGAACAAAAAAAGAAGTGATCAGCCATTTACTCATAAGTTAGAGCCTATATCATAAATGCTCAATTAGTTTTGCTCAACTTGAAAATAAACAATATACAATCAATTGTGAGTGTGACTGAAAGGGATGAATTAAGAAGTCCCAAAAACAAAGTTTTTTTATGACATAATTATCATCTTCAGTAAATTGTTGATCCTTTTAGTTTTTCGCAATGTGGGGGCTGTAGGAAGCGAAGAGTCACTGATTGGCGTCAACATGGCGATGTTCAGTGATGTAAAGAATAAACGAATAATACACTGATAATTGTGCTTATTTTACCTCGAAGTTGTGAATGTCAGATACTGATGATCTCGTCTATCCGGAATTGACTAGCGAACCTTTCGCGAGTGTTGAACAAAAGACATAAACTGCAACACTATTAACCATCAGTCGGAAATGACTATGGCTGCAGAATTCGGCTGTAATCTTGGACGAGTCTATGAGAAGGATGGTATGCGGTGGATGAAGTCAACATAGAGAATCATAACGATGTCACCAACAGTTCGGAACACAGAGACCTTACATAAGTTACTCTATCATACTTAGGATGAAGTCAGTAAGGCTTTTCAGTTTTTGCCAGGGAGCTAAAAATGAGATGTTGATGGATGAATCTTTTTCAAAATAAAGCCAGCATTCATATCCCAGTAGTTTGCTACTATAGGATCAGATTATCTGGCCTACGGCTTAACAAGGACCTGGTCCAATAGGTTTTAGGGTTATTTCCTTGGCTTAACTTCCTTAAAAATGTTGGGTATAAGAGAGACACAATGATCCTTGTTTAATGATAACCCTCAAATGGCAACAAGACCTGGGACTTCAACAGATAACGACTTGAGAGTATGTACATGGAACGTATCTCAGACATTACCTAGAAAGAATAGATTGCGACATATATTACAATTATTATAAAAGACTACACATGTAAGGATACAGATTCATCGTGGGAAATTGGCTTGGAAGCCAATGTCAACTCTAAGCCGATAAGAGATCGCCTGGCTGTGATCAGCATTAAAGGCACTTTCCATAATATAAGCCTAGTATGTGCACATGCCCCTCACAAAGGATGCGTTTAATAGACCTCCTGGACAGAACTTACGGAGCCTGCCTGGAGTAAAATGTAAACATTTTTGTTCGGGGACCTCAATGTTCAAATTGGAAAGAAAGATTCCTTCGGTATATTCGTGGGTAGACATAGCCTCTATGAAAAGATAAATGATATTGGCCTCCATCTAATAGACTTTTCAGAAGCTCGTAATACGGTGATAAGTAATACTAGGTTTGCATGGCTTCAATTCCACTGCCCCTCCCCAAAAAGTCGATACGCCATGCCAATCGAGAATGTGCTAATCGACGAAAGACATCCCCCTAACATCTTAGACGTGCGTACTTCTTGAAGAGCAAACGTTAACTCAGACCATTTCTTTGTTGCTGCAAAGTTTAGAAAACAAACTACTAACTGCCCTAAGGAAGAAATTTGACTTTGGAGCCTTCCCCTAGCGTGAGCATCTGAGCGAGAAGCTCTGCGCTGAGCATCTACCTGCCACAGACACCAACAACCAATGATCCCAGTACCGCGGAAAGAGGCAGCTAAAACCACTATAGGCTACCAACTACCATCGAAAAAAACATGGTCTTGGTATGAAGATGAATGCGTACAGCGAAAAATAGTGAGATGCACATGCGAATATGCCGCAGCAAAAACAGGGAGTAGAAAGAGACTCTGCGGAGAAAGAAGAGGGGTGGGCAGCTTCCCAGCTCAAGGTGGTTGAAGAGTGGTCACGATCAAAACAAAAACAAAAAGCCAGGCATCTGGCTGCTCGCTTTAAAACTGTAACGCAGGCTCAACAATCGAAGTCTCTTGATCGAAACAAAAACAGCCCCAACCAACTGGCTATGACTTCATCAGGAAGATTGGGAGAAATGACAAGATGGTGGGTTGTCCCACTTAAATAAAGATCCGCTACCACCACCCAGTATGGAAGAGATAGACTTAGCTATAAAGAAGCTCAAGAACAACAAGGCTGAGAGATCTTAAGGTTTACCAGGAGAGTTCTTCAAGCGCGGACTTGATGTTTTAAAAGGATGCATGCAATAACTCAAAAATCAGGTTTGGTTTGAAGGCAGCATACCAGGCAGCTCTATATGTCACACCTACAAAAAAGGCGATCCTAAGTCCTGCAAGAATTATCAGCCATATCCCTGATAAACGTGCTATACATAAGATGCTTTCCAAAGTACTGTGTGAGTGTCTTCAGCAGTTTTGGAACATTTTGATCGGAAAGTACCAGTATAGCATTTGGCCAGGCGGATTGATCATAGATCAAATATCCACTCACTGGCAAATCCTGTAAAAGACCAACGAATTCTAAGCATAGACTCACCATCTATTCATCTACTTCAAAGCCGCATATAATTGCATTTATCGTCAGGAGATCTATATGAAAATGGCGAATCTTGAGATCCAGAAAAAACTGATCCAGTTCTGTCACGTGCAATTTCGAACTATTCCAAGGGTAAGGAGATTCTAAGTAGTACCTTGTGGCATGATGGTTAGTGCATTAGACTGTCATGGTGAAGGTCGGGGTTCGATTCCCAGCCGCTGCCACCCAGAAAAAAAATGTTTTACCCGAGGTACTGCCTCTTGCGAACAACTGACAAATCCTCCAAAAGTATACTTGTCATGAATAAGGGCTTCTCATCAAGCCGTTCGGACTCGGCAAAAAAAAAGCAGGTCTCCTCCCTTCCTGCCAACAACACGCGCACAAGAAGGGTTGAGAGTTGTAAGTCACTAGGTCTGTTCAACTTCTAGGCCTAGGGCATACCAATGATATAAACATCATTGGTCACTCCCAACATTTCGTTATAGAGTCTTTCACGGCAATTTAATGAGATCTTAGATCTTTAAGTAAACGAGGGTAAGACCAAACACATGTTATCAATAAACAATGAAACATCTGTCAACTGGCTAAGACAAAACATCACTGTTGATAGCAACAAGTTTGAAGAAGTTGTTAAGGAGTTCATCTACCCACGATCTACATCTTAGTAAAGATCCGACGAAGAATTACCCTAGAAAATCGGTTCTACTTTAGTTTGGCGCATTTGATGGGTTTTAAACTCCTCACACGATAGACGAAATACATACACTTTCTCTAAAGCAATTATACAAATCCTGCTTTATGGTGCCGCGTCATGTTGGGCAATAAGCAGAATATTTGGACCAGGTCAAATGGAGGAAATCCCGAACTCTATGAGCAGAATCAAGATGTGGAGGTAGTCCAGAAAATCAAAACACGTCGACTACATCGAGCGAATGGACACTTCTTATGCTTCAGACAAGAAATCCTTGGGTCCCAGAACCCCCAGGTTTGAGAGAATAAAGAAGACCGAATCTCCAGTTAGAAGACCAAGCCATCGCAGATTTTTTTTACTAGAAGGAACGTATCACGGAAATTGGCATTCACGAACTTCCACCTCCTAAATCGTTACGCATAAAAAAACTTTTCTCTCACTATTGGTTGGACCTCCATAAGTGAATAAATCAAGCAATTTTCACATTTAACAAAAACTCTCACAGTTTTACATGATCTCAATTTATAAACCACACAGGAGGTGCATTTTAACTGAAGGTACAATTTGCTCCATTCTAACATTGCTTTGTTACCTTAATCAAGAACTTAAGGGTATCATATTTAAATAACAACTTTTAACCATCAGTTAAATTCATTGTCATACCAATGTACTTTACCTCAAAAGTAACAACTCATAACTCATTCATATTCATGCAACACCCTATGTCTACTCTATTTTGCTTCCATAATTCTCGCTCGTCCATTTATCAAGGGAGTAATTGGTTCGCTATGATTATTATCTGCGATTAATTATGTAAGTTTTCAACAACTAAAAGGTTAACTTCATGAAACACTATCAAGTCAGGCTTGTGGTGCTGGTGGTGTGAGCCTATATTACATTGACCCTTTTTAACACGCGCTAAACTGAATTTCAAGTCATTGTACGTCATGTAGTGAGTGTGTGTAGCTTCCGGAAAGCAATATACTCGTAGCTATAGCCAGCAAGGTATTTTACAATTTCAATTAGACCTCGATTTGTGGAACGTGCCTTGATCGAGGTGCATGCCCTTTGCGTGACACTATTTGCCTTGTGTTTTCCCAAAATAGAACAGCTGGCAGTGTGGCTCACATTTTGCCTTCTTCCTCAAAACCACCTGGACAACACTGTTTGTTTTAAATGTGCGGCGATGTGGCGTGGTATAAAACGCAAATAATGTTTCTTAATTAATTAGTATTTAATGCAATCAGTGTGTGATGGTGATCCACCGGACCAGACCAATTGAAGAAGGTGGTGGGCATTGGACAGTATGTTGGTGGTGCCCCGCACGCAGAACGTACGTCGTTGGTCGCCTTGCTGTCATCGTGGCCGTCGTTCGAGTATTTGCACTCTTACTAGATCGGACAAGCAATTCCTGAGAACTAATTAGCATTAGATGTGTAAACATGTCCATTTGTCGTTGTTTACTACTCGGTCTAGTTTTTTTTTTTGTGTTGATAGATCAGCAGGGAAAACAACAGAAACCCCCACCGCTCGCTTTGTAAGTTTAATCGCCCCGATTGCTCGCAGCTGGGAACAAGTTTATACTGCAACAAACCATTAGAATTACATCAGAGTGGATCAACGTGATCACTTGGTTCTTATTACAATTGAACACTTCAAACTTAAAATAAGAAAACAGTTAAGTAAATTTGCATAAAGACCCTATAAGATCTATGAGGGCAGGGGTTACACGGATCGAAGGTAATGTGGGTGCAGCCAGCTCAGCGTCATAATATTTCACTAGAACTTAAAGTTTTGTTAAACAAATCGATGGCAATGGAAAGAAAACCGATGGAGTGACCGAAGCGATACAGACGCAACACACAGCCGACTTGAAATATCGCTTACAATCGAGACAGAAGGTGGTGGCTCGATGCAACAATGTTAGAAGTTAGATTAATGACTTGTGAGCAACATGGTGCAATGATCTTGTCTTTGATAGATCGATTTTCAAGATCGCTCACAACAGGTGTGGCGGCTGCCTCGGCTGGTGTGATGCTGTTTGGAGAGCTGAAAATGTCAAACTGGTATTTAAATGGGCTTCCTTAATGGCTGCTGGGCGTGTGGTGTGTGGTGTAAGAAGGTTCTAGTTGGATTTTGGTGGCTGATATTTATTTGATTTGGTGATTTATTCTTGGGTCGTGATTTGGGGTGTGCAACATACCTATATAGTTGGTATAAAATGGACTAAAATAAGACAGAGGAGGATCTACAAGTTTTGAGACAGTAATTGTAGATATGGGAAAAGCTCTTAATGAAAGAATTATCGAAATAATTTCAAGAATTTCCAAGACTCGAAGAGTGAATGCAATTAAGAACAAGGCATAGTTTGAGGCATTTTGACAATTTGTGGTTAGCTCGTAATATATTTTTCATATACTTTAGAAATATATTCTAGAATTTTGAGATTTGTTATTTTGGTTGTTCTGTTAAGAGCTGGCAGCATATTTTTGAGATGAAGACAAACCAACGAATCAGTATGAGGGTCCGTAGGTGCATGCATCTTGACATAAAATTCAAAAGTCTAGCGGGATTTTTTTGGCACCCGTGGTAAGGAAGAGAAGTTGAAAATAGTGGTTTTCAGATTTTTGTGTTAGGGCCACATGCACTTTGCTTCATTTAAAAAAAAAGGAAATATTACACTGATATTTTCTTGAGGTCTTCAGAGTTAAATTTTTACGATCTGATTATTAGAACTTGAGTTATAAAATTTATAAATTTAATTAAACAGTCATATCCAGAGATATTTGGAGAATGAAAAAAAAAAAACAAAATGAACAAAAAATGTCTCCAAAATAAAGCCGATAAGATTTGCTTCAAAATTAAAGTCTATGGACTTAAAAAATAAAAAATAGGACAGTGCCATTTTAAATAAATTAATTGAAGTGCATATGGCCCTAACACAAACGTCTGAAAACCACTATTCTCAACCCCTCGTCCTTACCACGAGCGCAAAAAAAATCATGCCAGACTTTTGAATTTGATGCCAAGATGAATGCACCCACAGACCCTCATACTCATTTTTTGGTTATGTGTTCAATTCAAAAATATGCTGCCAGCTTTTAGACAATATTAAGAAAACAAGGCTCAGTTTTAAAAGTGGAGACTTTTAAATAACAGAATTTATTTTAACAAAATTTAATTTTTTTTGTATTCAGGTTATACTGTGCATGCCGTGGCAGTTAAATTTTGTATCCAAAACGAGCAAAGTTTAATACCTACAGGGAAAACCTTGGGATACCAATCCATGCAGTGCTTTTCTATTTATGGTTGATTTGGACAGTTTTTAAAGAAGAAAACAAATTTAAATTACTCTGCTACCAGCAAAATTTCAAGACTTTTCTGGAGGAACTCAACTTAAGCAAACATTTCTGCAAGTCTTTTTTTTCAGAAAATAGAGGGTTTTCCAATAGAGACGGGTAGACAGTAAATGGTAACCATTTTGTGTGAAATGTAATTGATTTTCCTTATTTTTTAAACACTTAATATAAATTACAACAATCAAAGACAACCCCATTAGTTCGCTAATTGCGTTTTAGAGTAGAATTCTGATTCCAGCTAAGAAAAACAAAAACTTGGACCCATTTTTTTAATATCTGGTTTAAAATTAAAATTAAATTAAATTAAATTTGATGGTGCAACATTTCGAAAAGAACCAGGGCTCCAAGGCCTAGTGACTAACAACTCTCAACCATTCCTGTGTGCGTGCTCTTGGCAGAAATGGAAGGGACCTACAATTTTTTGCCGAGTCCGAACGACTAGATGAGAAGCACTTATTCATGACAAGTATACTCTTGGAGGATTTTTCAGTTCCTCGCAGTACCTCGTGAAAAAACATTTCTGTTTTATCCAGTTTAGGACGATGTTAATTCACATGACATCATCATCATCATCGGCTCGACAACCGGGGTCCGGTCCTGGCCTCTTTCAACAAGTCTCTCCACCTATCCCGGTCTCGAGCCGACGCCATCCAGTTGCGCACCCCAAGGCTTCGGGCGTCCTGGTCTACGCCATCTCTCCAGCGCAAGCATGGTCTACCACGCTGCCGTCTACCATAGAATGTACCACAAAAGACTTTCCGAGCAGGTTCCTCTTCGCTCATTCGAGCTAGGTGCCCTGCCCACCGGAGTCTACCGAGCTTAATTTTTGTCGCTATGTCTGCTTCAAGGTAGATTGCGTACAACTCATGGTTGTACCGTCTCCGGAATCGTCCTTCCTCACATATGGGGCCAACAATTCTCCGTAAGACTTTTCTCTCGAACGCGGCTAAGAGGTCACAGTGCCTTTTGCTAAGCACCCAAGTCTCGGATCCATACATGAGTACTGGCAGGACCATGGTCCTGTACAGCAGCAGTTTTGAAGTTATGGTTAGATTTCTAGATTTGAATAGCTTTGACAGACTGTAGTAGGCTCTGTTGGATTTGAGAAGCCGCCCGCGTATTTCTTCTTCTATATTGTTATTGGCTGCTACCGTTGACCCAAGGTATTTAAAGGATTGCACCACTTCAAATTCGTGCTCCGCTACCTTGATTGTTTGACCAACTGTTCTTCTCACATTCGACGCCACCATGTACTTTGTTTTACCTTCACTAATGTGCAGCCCCAGATTTTGTGCCGCCTGCTCGATCTGGATGAAGGAATCGTGTACAGCTTGTTCGGTTCTTCCGATGATGTCGATGTCGTCTGCGTAAGCCAGTATCTGGCTGGACCTGTTGACGATGGTCCCTCTTGTTGCCGTGCCAGAGTCACGGATTGCTTTCTCCAAGGCCAGGTTGAAGAGGAGGCAGGCCAAACCATCCCCTTGTCGGAGTCCATTAAAGATGTTGATTGGTCTGGATAGCAATCCGGCTATTTTTACTTGGCTTGTTACGTTGGTCATGGTCAACCTACATAGTCGTGTCAATTTATTTGGGAAGCCGAATTCTCTCATGGCTTTGTAAAGTTCTACCCTGGCTATGCTATCATAGGCGGCCTTAAAGTCTATAAACAGATGGTATGTTGGAATGTTGAATTCAAGACATTTTTCCATCGCCAGCCTAAGGGTAAAGATCTGATCAGTTGTTGATTTGCCTGGAATGAAACCACACTGATATTGGCCGATGATTGTTTTAGCGTATGGGGTTATCCGGTCTTGTAGGATAGAGGAGAGTATCTTATAGGCGGTACTCAACAACGTGATACCTCTATAATTGCTGCACGTTGTGACATCTCCCTTCTTATGTATGGGGCATATGATACCTTTTCGCCAGTCTTCTGGCATTTCTTCATGCTCCCATACGTGCACTATGATATCATGAATTGCTTGACGTAAGGCTGGCTCGCCGTGGTGGAATAATTCGGCTGGTATGCCATCGGCTCCCGGGGCTTTGTTTCGTTTGAGCCGTTTTATAGCCTTCTCAACCTCTTCTATGTTTGGTGGCGGTAGCATAGGGTGTTCATCTTGAAGTAGTGCCTCCACTTCTGCTGTGAGCTGACCATTTAGCAATTCATTAAAGTACACTTCCCATCGCTCCAGTATGCTTTGTAGATCGGTGATCAGATTTCCCTCTCCGTCCTTGCAGTATGTGCAGCGTGGTGTGTACTGCGTAATGTTTTGGACGGATTGGTAGAACTTCCGCGCCTGGTGCGGACCTCGCTCTCGGCTGTTCTCTATTTCACAGATTAGGTTATTCTCCCAGGCTGATTTTTTCTGTCTGTGAAGCCGTTTTTCTGTTCTTCTGAGCTCTTTATATTCCTCTTCGCGTGCCCGCGTTCTATGAGATTGTTGCATTGCTCGGTACGAAACATTCTTACGTTCAGTCGCTAGCTTGCATTCATCATCAAACCAGTCGTTCCGATTTCTACGACTGCTGCCTAAGATGGAGTTGGCAGTACTAATGACAGTATTTTTAAGGCGTGTCCACCAAACTGGTCACTTCACAATAAGTCGGAGATTTAGAAGAGATTTGTATCTCCTTCATGCGTATCTCATGAAGGAGATACAAAATTCACCGTAGCGGGCGATGTGATATGTCAACGCATTTGTTACAGAAGCAGAAGAAGCCGCAAGTAAGACCTTGTTCAGACTGTTTGTTTTAGCTTCAGTATGATACCAGATTGGTGGTGAGATCCGTGAAGTGAAAAGGGAGGGGTTAGTTCAAGAAGAAAGTATAAAATTTTTAGTGAACAGTCACGTTTCATAAACAAGTTAATCCATTTCATTCCATTTTATTCATTTTTGCTTGTGTTTTCAACAGAAATGTTCTATTTTGATATGTATTTGGTCAAGATCGGAAGCAGAAATGCTTAAACACCACCCGCTACCCAAAATTGAATGTTCTATTTTGCAAATATTCCATTAGCAGAAGAGCTTCGTTTGTGTGAAAACTACAAGTTTATACAGGACATGACTTTTCACTATGTAGTGAAAACACACAATATAAACAGGGTAACGGTGTGACAGTTGACAGAAGGACCATGGTCAGAATGTACCTTAACAGATGTCCAAAGCTCTAAATAATCCTGGTAAAGAAACAAATGGACCTCTGCTAGTTTGAGATGAGGACAAGCTCTTCTCTTCTGCAATATAAATCGCATGAACCCAACGCCCAATGACCAATCTGTTGTTAAGAATTCGGGAATACGTGCTGTATCCCTTAGCTGAAAAAATATTTTAACCAAAATCAGAGCAGTGAAGAACACCAAATTGGTTTAATATACTTGCCACCGCTGACGGTATTCCTACAGACCTCCTACGAGCTGCACCAACAAATCAAGTGAGCTCCTGCACCCGCTCATTGAGAGGGCTTGAGAAACAGAGTTTTCCTGAAAAGTGGAAAGAGAGAATGACTATCAAGCTCCCAAAGAAAGGAGAGCTTACACAGTGCGAAAACTGCCGGGTAGCATATGAATTTGCGAATGGCCTGCTGTTGCCATGGTAAATGCAAAAATCGTCCTAAAGCGCATAATAAACCATTTCAAAAACACGTTTGATGCCTAACAAGCAGGATTTCAACTAGATCAACCTCTTTGGATCACATCAATCAGCATCGGACAATCATCAAACAATATATTGGATATAAATCACCACTTCACCTGCCAATAGAGAATTATCTGGCTGTAACCCGCAATTGAAAGTCATGTTTCACGAGCATAAAGCAGCACAGAAGTTACATTGGATTCGAAGAATCTCAACTTAGTACGTTAGGAAATTTAACAGATTTTCCAAATTTCGGACAGAGTACCGAAGGCTGCGCGAACTAGTTACATACATATACAGAACAAAAATGTTTTACAGAATTGTAGAGAGTTCAAAGCTCAACAAACTTTTTCTTAATGACGGGTGGCGCACGAATCGTGCTACAAAAATAAAACGTAATAACTTTTTTTTCTGTGTGAGTAATCGGCTTATTTTTTTTTTATTTTGTAGGTTACTATTTAGATTTATAAAAATGGATGCTTGGGATACGGAGAAAAGAATTTGGATAGTGCAACGGTACCATGCTTTGCAGTCCGTCATTTCCGTCCAAATGGAATTTAGGCGGGAGTTTGGCGGTAATCCCCCGAGTAGATGGACCATTATGAGGTTTGTAAACATGTTTGCCGAATCTGGACGCATCGCACGAAGGCCGCACCATCGAGATGCCAATGTTCGGGTTCAGGATACAATCGCAGCAGTAGCATCTGCAATACAGGCCAATCCGAGCGTTTCGACCCGAAACTTATCGGGGCAAATTGGAGTTAGTAGACGGTCATTACAACGGATACTTCATGACGATTTAAACTTGTTTCCGTACAAAGTCCAAATTACTAGCAAGTTAAACCCTCAGGATTTGCCTGTTCGCCTGGAATTTTGTCAAAAAATGATATCAATGGCCGAAGAAGACAACACATTGATCAATTGTTTGTTCATGTCTGATGAGGCCCATTTTGATCTTAATGGCAATGTAAACAAGCAAAATTGCCGTATATGGAATAAATCTTATCCAGAAATGCTCCATGAGACGGAACTGCACCCAGAACGAGTCACTGTGTGGTGCGCAGTTTCATCAAGGTGTATTGTCGGGCCGCACTTCTTTGAAGAAAACGGTGTAACCGTTACTGTCAATGGGGACCGTTATTTAAAGATATTGAAGGAGTTTTTTTACCCAGAACTGCGCCGAAGACGTATACCATTCAACAGCGTTTGGTTTCAGCAAGATGGAGCAACTGCACATATAGCCAGACCAGTTATGGCGGAGCTAAATGAAAAATTCGCAAACAAATTAATTTCAAGGAACTCCACTCTTCGCTGGCCCCCAAGGTCACCTGACCTGACTGCACCAGACTTCTTTTTATGGGGTTATGTCAAGCAAGAGGTGTATAAAACGAAGCCCAGGAATTTAACTGAATTAAAGCAGTCCATAACGACAATAATTGAGGAGATCCCAACTTCAATTCTTCAGGCCGCAATGAATAATTTTTTGATCAGGTGCCGCATATGCGTGGGAGAGCGTGGAGGTCATTTGCGGTCTATAATCTTTAAAAACAACTAACTATTTAAAATAAAATTTAATTTTCTAACCAATAAAAAAAAAAAAATGAAATACATCGATTAAAAAAAAGTTATTTGAATTTCTTATTGTAGCACAATTGGTGCGCCACCCTGTACTTCTATTGAAACAGCATTTTTCAATCTAATGGCAATGGGTAAGCAGAGCTTTTCCTTACCTTCTATACTATGGAACAGGTTTCATTTTAAAGACCCTGAGCAATATAACTGTAATATACATATTATTTCTTATTATTATTAAGAATTTTCTTATACAAAGTCTACTTAGTTCGATTATTATCAGCACCCGACGGACGCAAGACAGACAATTTTTCGAATTTCCAACAGAAGTTCTCCATTGCCTCTTTGGAAGTACCTACCTTCTCTTCTTTTGAGAAGCAACATTTTATGGTTTTTATTTCTTATGTTTAAATAAAATTTTTCATTATTATTTATTAAATGTAAGAACTTATGATTTCTTTAAACAGATATAGAAAAATAAATACGTATAGCAATAAATCAACCAAATTCCAGCTGCCATCCGAAGTCTCCTGCATCATCATATCTCCTTCATTCTTTTTACTATCAATACTCCAGGATCTTTCAAAGTGCATCCAACTCTTTCCACGCGTGGGAATTAATTCACATAAAAAAAAAAACTTTTAAACGAAATTCTCTCAATTCCATGCACAATTAGCAATTCCAAATAAATTACAATCGCCATCAGAGAGTCAAGTGCATTAAATGGCGCCCTTTTCGTTTTAAATAAAAACACAAGTATTAACAAAAAAAAAAAAATAAAGTCGCCGTTAATTTCGTCGCATTTCCTGCGTGCTGTTCTGGAGCAACAATCATCCGGAGCAGAGGACCACATTTAACAGTGGTAATTGATGCAATGATATGTATCATCCAATCTGTCCATTCTGGCAGACCTCGCTGACCATATCCAACAAGCTTTTGCCAAGGGCTATTTAGTCTGACATCCCATTCTCTCCATACTTAATTACACATTAATTATTTGCAAAAAGCCTCAAAATTTATTGCGCACTCCCAGTGAGCCCTATCACTGCAGTCAATCAGTGGTTTTTCGGCATTCAAAGTTAACCAACAAAATAAAACAAAAATGGGTTAAAAACAAAAACAAATCATTGTCAGCCATGCTCTGGTATTTGGTCGAATTCGCTCCACACCACCGATACACTTTTGTTTCAAACAATCATTGTATAGAACTTTTAAGTACAAAGCAGTGCTACCACTTTGAATGAAATGCAAACCAAAAAGTCTTAGAGTAAAAACGTACATATTAACTCTCTACCGGCGAAGTTATATATGAAAACTCATATAAAATTTTGCACAAAATTGAGAAAATAAGCGATACATTAGCAAGTTTTATAAAGTTCTCTTTTACCACCTTATCAATCATTTTTACTTGCGATTCTATACGGCAAGTTATACATTCGTACAAAAAATCGATGCGATACGAAAAACGTTTGTGCATACGCACAGTGAAAAGATATTTTCTCTTTGAGCCTCAGGACTGTCTGAAAGGATAGTCTGAAAGATCACGCTTTTTCCATCATAGCGGCCAGTAATTCAGCTTAAAATACACTAGCAAAATTGGGTTACCGAAAGAACAGTGAGATGATCATAAAAGATTCTTGAACCAACACCGCACTCCATCTTTGAGCCATCTGTATAGGTAGTTATGTGTCGAAGGCTCTCCTCATACATACGAAGTCCTTTCTGGATGGGAATAAAACTTAAAAATCTTTACTGAGGCTCATTGTAGGGTTGCGATAGTCAATAGGAGTCAACAAATTTCAGTGGCAATCAAATTTAGGATATTGCTGTGACCATAAGTTTAACCAATTTGATTCTGTGAGTCATCTTCGATTGAAGGGTCCACTTTTTTCAACTAAGGTCTGGTTCATACGGCAATGAACCACACATTTTTTCGCAGTATAGATCAAAAAAGCAAACGTACAAACGTCGTGTGAAAGTTTATATGTAGAATGTAGTTATATGCCACTGCCTATTCGCACGGATTTACGAGTATATTGCGAAAAAACGTGCGGTGCATTGCCGTGCGAACTAGGTGTAGGTGTGTACTAGGGAAATTTTCCTTCGCTCTCGTCCTCCATTGGCTATTCTAACTATCTTTTGGTTCTTATCTACATTTCAACCAGATATACAACTCCCTTAACCAACGCTATCTACTTACCATGCAATCCAACCTTATCAATGATCCTAAGTCATTTTTTCAGTTTGTCTACTATAAACGAAAATCCGATGGCTACCGTGACACTCTCTCTTTCAATAACGAAACCTCAAACGATCCTAGCACTATCGCCAACCTTTTTGCTAAATTTTTCAAATAATCTTTTGCAGATGACTCTTTTGCACCTGATTCTGAATATTTCAATTATCTATAAAACTTTTCTCTTAGACCGCTTCTCCCTCGCACTGTCGATCCGTATCTCATCGAAACTAAATTAAATCAACTTAACGATGAATTTAATCCCGGTCCCGATGGTCTCGCTGCCATACTTCTAAAAAAATGCTCTTCCACCCTTTATCTTCCTCTCTCAAAAATGTTTAGCCTTTCCCTAAATCTTGGTGAATTTCCTCAGATATGGAAATCATTTTTCATAGTCCCAATACACAAAAAAGGTTCGAAGGTTAATCGTCCAATTGCCAAGCCTTCTCACATACCCAAATTCTTTGAAAATATTTTGTATGAAACGCTAAGTTTCCACAGCAAATCTCTCATCTCCCCACACAACATGGCTGTCTCAAATACAGATCTACAGCCATGGAGAAAGGTTTCGAAGTCGATAATATCTCTACCGATTTTAATAAGGCCTTTCATAAAATTTCCCATAAGCTAATACTTTTCAAATTGTCCACTCTCGGCTTCGAACCTTCTTTGTTAAAATGGATCTACTCTTACCAAGATAATCGTTATTACAGTTCGTAGTTTTAAGTTAGATTTAGAATTAGCTTGAATTAAGCCGAATAAATGGGGGTTTTGCCCCCACCAAAATTAAAATTAAAATTACAGGTTTTGCTTCAGGCGTAGAAAGCTATGAAGGCCATCCTCATCCGTTCTTTGATGTTTATTTTCCGGAGTCAAGGATGACACCAAGATATTTTGCAGTGAATGGAGGAGGAAAAAGGAAGAGAGTTTTGGTAGTAAAAAGTATCAGCTCAGTTTTGCTGTGGTTGGCTCCTAAACTTCACCAAAATTTTCTTAATTTAAATTCTTTCTCTGTGATTACGCCTTTCACAGAGAGAACTCTCCTCACAGCAATATTTCTAAACCATCCGCATACGCAGCCGACTACACAGTTCACACATCATCTTTCCAGTTTAAAGTCTAGTATACGCTGCTAGTGCGAAACGAAAAATCCCATACAAAAATTACACAACGAAGTCATAAACGAAAAACTTAATTCTACTTTTCGCTGGGCAGTACGCTGTTCTTTTAGCTAAATTGATTTTTGTAGCATATTATTTGGAAAAGTCTACACTCTTTTTTCGTACACATATATCTACCCCGACCATAAATTGTTTGTGAAAAAATACATTTGTATTTTTTCGTCTTTATTTCTATTGTTTCTTTCATTACAGTATGGCTGTCTGATATATTTTTTTTTCTACATTTGCAATTGTTTTAATTTTTTTTTAATTTGTGCAACTGTCAATGAATATTTTGTTGTATCGTTTTCGTAAGTATTTTGTTGTTTTATTGGAGAACAACTAAAAATATCGTTTCGCATCAGCAACGTATTTGGCTTTAACGAGGATGTTGTTCATGACTTAAGGCCATAGAAGTGGTGAGAGAACCCCACCCTGGGGTCTTTCTCTACCAACCAGGCTTACCAGATTGGGCTATTTATCGGAAATTGAGCTATCTTTTTCCAAAATTACTGACAAAAATTTCAGTATGGCAATCCAGTCATAGTTGGGATATAGGTAGCTTAAATCAAATCTTGGGCGATATTTTTTTCATATAAGTAAATCATATTAGAAACTACTTTTGTCCCACTTTAAATATCCTTAAAGCATTCCAAAATTTGCGACAACGGCAACAAAACAAAGCAATTTACATATCAAATACAACTACTATGTCCATACAGAGTTAGCTTTTGGATTTATCTTTTGTCCCGATAAAAACGGTATTACCAGGTTACCATCGTCGTTTTGTTATCGATAATTTATAAAGAAATCTCAAAATGTTTATTGGTTGGATAGTTCAATACAAAATGGCAAACCAAGACAAATTTTGAAATGTCCCGATGTCATTTTTTTCGCCAAAGTCCATATGGACATGCAAAAAAACGCAGCTAATAGCATTTATCTATTGTTCCCAGAATTCCCATTCTTATAGAAAAATGTATTGGTATTGGGCTATTATTTGGGCTACTTTTTCGGCTCCAAATTTTGGGATAAAATTTCTCAAATTGGGCTATCGAACTAGTTCAAGACATGGCAACCCTGTTATTTACGTTTTTTGTTTGTCGAGTTTGCATTTTCTAAGGTGCCATGAATCAATCTGTCGTTGAGCATGAATATTATCCATTCTTTGATGCAGTCTATCTAATCCAAAATCAACAAGAATAGTTTCGGTTAGCACCCGGTTAGGCCCTTTCTACATGTAAGAAGAAAGTGAGGGTATATTCTTTGAAGTTGATGGTTTTCTCAATTGCACACACTACCTTATCAAGAGCGATTTCCGTGAACTTTCCCTTGAAATATGAATGTTGAAAGTTTTCGAGCGGAGATACTCCATAAATGTGTTTCTTATATGGGAAAGTATTTTCCCGAGCTTAAGTCATATTAAAAGTTGGGCTTATTGATCCAAAATCATTTGCGGATTCGTGCCCTCACCCTACCACTGACGCAAAGTGGTCCGTTTGTTGAATTTTTGGCGACAAAATCATTTTCCACGCCAGTTCTTAAAACATATTGATGAAATTCAGTTCACCAAATGATTTGGGGATGCTAAATTCAGTGATACTGCCTATTATTTTAACTTCAAACAGAGACTTCACAATCAGAACATTGTTCTAAATTTCAAAATTTTGAATTAAGTACTGTAGAAGTCAGGATTTGAGTCAAGTTTATATCTGAAGTGTATTTAAATGTGCGCCTGAATGTATTCTTTCATATAAAAATGATTGCACAAAATTTAAGAAAGATGTTCCAAAATGTTGAGATGTTGAAAATGTCCCTAAGGGATACAAATTAATTTGTATGATAGTTTTAAAATTTTCTTGAGCCAAAAATAATTTTTAGACCTAATTTGATCGAATCTGAAAGAAATTTGACAAGTTTTAGGGCTGGAAATAGCGAATCAAATTTTAGGTCAGTTACTCAAAAACTCAAAAAAAAAATCAAAAATTGTTTTAATTGTATTTAAATTTTCTCTAGTTGCAATAATTAAATATATCACAGGCTAAGAATTCGGATATTTGACAGTTGAAAAAACCGTTAAATTACCTTTATTTATCAAGGAGTTTAAACATTCTTATATTTAAAAAATAACGGTTTTTATAATTTTCAACTGCCAAAAACTCTCCGATTGATGTTAGATCTTGGTTGTCGCCAAAATTCAACAAACGGACCACTGTTTGACGGGATAAAAAACCTTTAACATCTCTCCAAGAGAGAGGTTTCTTGGAAAATCATCTCTAGCCGAGGGATATTAACATATTTTACAGCTTTTGGAGCATTGTATGTCCTGTATGACCAAAATGTAATTGTAGCCCAGGCTATCTTTTCTTTTGTCTTAACAGCGATGATTGCGCTAGAGGAATGTTATGGAATTCTATGCTTTTCGATGATGCTATACTCTGGCAGTCCGGAAAGTGTGTCATTATCAGCAGTTCCAATTACTCCTTTGGAGAAACTGTCCAAAATCTATCAGGCTTTTTCAATTAAGAAGGATTACAATTTTCCTTGGAACGAACTGTGTTTAGCCTTGCGGAATCTTTCAAGCTCTCAAAAGAATAGCAGAATTCTATCCGACTTTGTTGCTAACCTGAAGCAAGCCATTTACTTTTATTTTCGTGTTCGTACAGCTATGTTATATGTATAAAATATCGATTCTGATCAGCATACATTACCCTATATTAACATAATGGGGGCTATTGTGAATAAAATTTCCCACGGAATTTTACCCATCGCCGAGAACTAGGAACAAGAATTTCAGTTGCAGTTTCTCTCAGAACTTATTAGCATCGAAAATGAATATTCCATGGCCACTGGGGCTACCATTTTGATCGGCCAAATTTTAACCTGCAAGGAAAAATTGTTGGCATTTCCAACTTTAGAAGATGAGAGAAATTCCGTGGGAAATTTTATTCACTATAGCCCCCAATAAACAAATAACTCTGTCCAAATTATTGGTGTGTATGATATCAGGCAACAAGAATATTGGAAGGATTGAACCATTTTTGAATGAAAATTTGTTTACCAAAGGTATTTATCTTAAATTGGTTCGGAAAATATTTTACTTGAATTTTGCAAATTGAATTTAAATATGCAAAAATCACTACCATGACAAGCAAAAATGTGTCACTACCGGGGCTTTTCATCATTTTTACATAAGAAATCTGGTGTAGCGACAACTTTCAACATTTATGTACCTTAGTTAGGATATCAATCAAAAAGTTTTAGAAATTTAACATTTTTACGTATTTTACAAGTACCTACCTAAATATAAATGGTACATTCATGTAGTCTAACTGAATTAAAAGTTGTTACCTTCGTTGTAGTAATAATTAATACTTTAAAGTGGCAGTCCTGGTTACAAAACTCGTCACTATCATCGCCATCATCAGCATCGTATATAGTTTTTTACCGCATCTCTGTCATGGGGACATTGTAGTTTCCCACCAAAAATCTATACCTGGCTTCCAGCACCTCTCTATCCCATGCACTAACAAAAATAACAACGAAAGCCACAACAATTGGGAATCCAGGAGCTTATTAGAATTTTAAGCGCATTCCCAAAATGCAATCACTTCCAGAGAAGGCACTTTTGGGTTTATTTTTTTTTTTTATTTATTTCGGGGCAGGTACACACCGAGCAGCACCGACCAAGACCAACCGTACACGGGTTTAGGCCACAGAGAACAACCATCACGATGACAATGTCCAGAGCACCAGAGAAGGGCCGTTTATAGAATTTTAAAATGCTGTTCCTCATGAAGGCAATCACAAAACACATCCACACGCATTATAACCCTGATGGCTAAAAGTCGGATAAGACCGACCTACAAGCTACAAAAAAAATCCGTTTATTGAAATCTCGCTCCAAATTTATTTCACATTAAAAAACGGCAACAGTAGAGTTGAGACGAACGATGGCCGACATAAGGAGGAAGCAGGGGGTGGCGGCAGTGGTCAATGAAGTTGACCGGCTGGCTGACAGTGGTGGTGGCAACGGATGCGGTAGTTTTACCATCAGCAGCCGCACGCTGGACACGAAAAAGGCGCTAAGAGTATTTTCTGCGAAAATGTTGTTCGTTGTCGATGTCCACCGCTGATGTTGGCATATTTTGAATTGTGTCGCTATAAGGTGTGTTTTTTTTTGTGTTGTTGTTATTTTTTTGGTTTTGTTTTATCTTTAACCCCGTTTGCATCCTTCTGATCAATGTTTTGGTATTGAAGTATAGTCACCCTGTGATTCTTACTAAAACTGCCCATTTTGAGTCGGTTAAAGTGTATGTCACAGTTAAATTCAAGGCTTAAAGTAACAAACGGTATTGCCATTTATATTTTTGTGGTCGGAATTACTTGTTAGGAAAAAATATTATCTTGTGATTTAAAGTGAAGATTTTTCTGGTGGGATAGCAAGTAAACACCTTCAAGAGGTACTTTGAAATGGTTAATATTATAATTATTGAAAACAAAAATTTTGGAACATTTCAGATAACTACCTGTATCTTTCATGATTGGTTTAAATTAAATTAATTAATTAATTAAAACCTTTCTGTAAAACTCACACATTTTTAGTTTTTATTTGTTCCTAAAAAATGTATGTACCACGAATTGGTCGCTTAGTACTTAGTCTTATATTTAAAAGCATAGAACTTTAAAAATTGTGTATCAAAACAAAGATATTAGATATGGGAGGAAAATGTTTAAGGTCATACGTCCTTTAATTTTATAAAACAATTCTTTGAATAGTTTTAACTGAAAAAAAGGAATGCAATCTGATTTCATGATTAAACGCTGCTGATGCGCAACAAAAAATCCCATACAAAAATGAAACAACGAAATCACAAACGAAACATTAAGTTCTACTCTTCGTTCTGCAGTACTCTATTCGATGAACGGAATTAATAGTTATTGCATATTTTAAGGAGAAGTCTACACTCTTTTTTCGCCCACAATTAATTACCAAGGCCATTTATTAAGAGTGGACCTTAAATTCTTCGCACTATTTCGGACTAAATGTTAAATTGTGACGTGTGACGTTTGGCGTCTGGGGATTAAATCCTCTCAGAGAAAAGAAAAACTGTCAAAATGTCGGGAACGGTTTGGGTACTAATTTGCACTAATTTCCACCACGTCAAAGGAAATATTTGAATAGAGTTACCGTAGGGCAATCATAAGTCAATCAATTTTTTTTATAAAATCAATGTTCAAGAAAATTAAAGTTAAGAAAAAAAGAAACGTACGCACATAAAAATAATTAAACTTAAGCAATGTAATTTTCTTCAATTACATATTAAATCATGAAACTTCAATTTATAAAAAAAAAACTACTATGAACAAGAAGTACACAAAATTTCATTACTACATTTTTTTTCTTCGGAAAAAGATTTGGGTAGCGACACATATGCACTTAATTAAAAAAATGGCCGGGGTAATTAATTGTGTGCTGAAAAAGGGTTTAGATTTCTCCAAGAAATATGCAACTACATATTATCAATTTCGCTCAGCGAACCTCATATTGCAGAACGAAATGTAAGACTAAATTTTTCGTTTTGCATCAGCAGCGTACTAGGCTAAAAATGAATTTATAGGAAACAAATTATGAAAATCGTTTGAGCTGTTTAAAAAAAAAAAAATGTTTTATTAAGTACATATAATTTTCAAAGCACTTTCAAGGTAAAGTGTTGGTTTGCAAATTTCAATTTTTCTTACTTTAAAGATAAAAATTGAATAGATCCAAAAAAAACTATCAAGGCTATTTTAAAATGTCCAATTTTCAACAAAAAAAAAAAAATATTTCGTATATAATTTTAAATTCTTAAAATGTTTTTTTTTGAAAATTTTGGTACCTACAAAATTTTATTAAAATCCGATCCGCAAATAATGAAAACAAATCAATATCAAAAACTAAGTTCTATGGGAGGTACTTTTGTCAGTTAATCCCCTTTTACACGATAATTCCTTGCGACTGACTCCTATTTGAATTTCTCTTTCAAAATTATCCAGTGATACACGTGCAACTACACGGTGCTTTTCGACGCTTGATGCGAAAATGACAGTTCTCCTTTGTTGCGAAATTAACTGATATTGTTTACTGTCTGTACAGAATGGAGACGAAGTTGCAACTGAATAGCTGTGAAAATGTTGAATACACACAAATCCAATGATATGGACACCAAACGACGTAGCTGCAGACGGAGCAGACGCTGCTGGACAAGTTGGCCAACCTTTAACTTTTGCATGCAGCATTTTTGACGTTTCGAAATTGTGAGCGCAACCAAGTGTTTACATGGGGGTTGAAGCGCGTTTCAAACTCTTTTTAGTCTCTGATAAAGACGTTAAGTAATATTAGCCTCCATTTCATCATTATTAATTTTTATTTTTGTTTAAATTTTTTTTTTTTGTGTAGAATTAAATTCGCACAGCTGACTTAAAATGCCAAAAATGTCAGAAAGCTGTACAGCAAATTGAGGGCGAAAAAAAAATCACGTACAGCATTTTTTGATAGCTATTCCAGTTACAGCTGCAGCTCCAGTTGCAGCACTCTATTCTGGTCAGGCAGTTAAGCGGTTTTTTCAGTGTCTGTATCTGCATAGAAACAAGACGAAAATAAGGAAAATTCTAAAAAACATAGTCAAAAAGACGATAAACGAGCGCAACTAATCTTCCGTCTCATCTTTATTTCTTTGGCATTCATTATGTTCGAAAATTGTTTGTTTTATAGTAAACAGCTTTAATTTAAGATTGCTGAAAAAATTATCAAGATTGTAGGATACGTTTTTGAAAAAAGCTATTTTTTTCAAAGTTTTTTAAAATTTCTATGGAAGGTGTGTTATTTCTGCATAAAAGAAAAAGTGAATTTTCAAATATTCTAAAAGGTGTTTAATATTT
The DNA here is from genome assembly GCA_946251815.1 of Dasysyrphus albostriatus. Taxonomy (NCBI): domain Eukaryota; kingdom Metazoa; phylum Arthropoda; class Insecta; order Diptera; family Syrphidae; genus Dasysyrphus; species Dasysyrphus albostriatus. The sequence goes on from OX276337.1 coordinate 104,955,820, forward strand.
AAAATACACAACTGGGTCACACGTACTTAATCTTATGTTCAAGACGCTTAAGGGTTTAAGAAAATTATATATAAAGACATCACAAATAATGAGAGACAAAGGTTTAAAAGCATAAAATACGATATTGGAATTCTTTGGGAGTCTGATATGAAAGAAAAAAAGAACGCCATCTTAATTCTTGATTGAATATGATTGTATGAAAAAAAAATTTATTCGTTGGAGCGATTTTTCCAAAAGATATTTTTTCTTAGGTGCATTTATGCATATCAAATTCTTAAAACATTTTTAAGGACAACTTTTGGTATGCAAATCTTAACCCCCATTTTAATAAACAGTGGATAACAACGTGCTAGCGTTTATACATTTGTTTAATTGTAATTCTTTTTGACAAATTTTCAATAGTCTTTGATGTGTGTTAACTTTTACTCGCCAAATTCCACGTATAATGAACGGATGACTTCCTTACACATAATATGCACACGTGTGATAGGACCGTTTACTTCTACAAGTATACACTTCGTAAGGCAGAGGCAGTGCATGCATCTAACACATGTATTAGAAAATCACCACAAATTAATGAAGTGGTGAATTTGGTGAAATGATAAATACTGAAAAGATATCATAACTTTCTAAATAAGAAAAGTTATCAAACGGGCGTGTGCCAGTTAAAACGTGTGTTAATGAGCGGACACCAGTTTTTTTTATGAATACTGCTGAAAGTATTTATGTATGTACACACAAAAATAAAATTTCAAACAAATGTTCAAACCGTTTTTGAGATATCAAATTAAGAAAAAATTGAAATTTTTTTCAAAAATTCAAAAACTTTCTCTCAATAATTTCGATATCCAATATTTTTGTAAATTTGTGTATACAAAAATTAATCCAAATCTGTTTAGCCGAAAATGAGAAAATTCAAAATTACAAAAAAAAAACGTTATATGAGAGTTACTTTTACACTAATTTTAATATAAAGATTAAGTTTTATAAAAATCGAAGGAGCCATTTTAAGAAAAAAAAATATTTTTAAATAAAAATAAATTTTTTGGAGATTTTGGTAAATAAAATCTTTCAATTGTTTAGAAGCCTCTGTATAAAAAAAAATTATTGAAATCAGAATTACCCTTTTAAGAAAATCGAAAAAAACAAATTGTATGGCAGGCATCGTTATTTTTAGTTCTAAGAAAAATTCCCCCATTGATTCCCCCACCCGTTTTCTTTTATCATTATCAACATAGTTGATTTTTATTATTTTGTTTTTCTATATTGAGTCAAGTTTTTAGAAAATTCCCCTCCCAAACGAACTAGGAGGAATAGACCCCTCCTCAGACAAATTTGTTTTCTCATCTGAATCTAATCACCCTTAACCTCTTATTAGTAACTTAAGCAGCCTAGTTTATATCTTCAAAACGTTACTAATAGTGTTCAAAAAAGCGAAGTGAAATTAAATTTGAAATGAAACATCAATTATTTATTAATGCACCAAAGAGTTTTCAAACAAATAATTTTCGTCATACAATTTGAATCGGAAAAGTCCATTGAGTTGCATTTGTTTCGAGACAAATTTTTTCCCCTTGTCACCAAAATAATTGCATACAGTTTTTGACAGCTTTTTACTCCTTGGACACATATATGAAAACTACATTCCGCATGGGCATGTATGTATATACCAAAGGCCTATTTCACGGCACATACATCACATAAAATGTATTTGCTCTAAAATTGGCCACCGATGACTCAGTGCAATTTTTAACTTTTAACAAATTATTCGTGTTCTCCCACGGTTTCCAAAGGTTTTCCAAAAGTTTCCTTCAGTAAATCGATTGTTTTGCGATGCTTCGCGCGAACCGAACCAATATTTTGGCTGTCAATTTGCACGATTTGCAAACGTTGTTCAGGAGTAAGTCTATTAATTATGAAATGGCAAACCAAACTGAGCATAAATCGAGTGACAGCTGTCAAAAAGATTTAATCTAAATAAAGTATTGCCATATTGAAAACCACAGGTCTAAATAAAAACAACCTTTATATGAACTGGCTTGTTATCAAACCAAGTGACGGTGACTATACTTATCCGAATTCTTACGATAATAAATTTTCCATCCTTTTTGCTTTAGTTCTTTTTCTAAAGGCATTTCTACATATATTGGAAATATGGTTGCTAATAGCAATAGACTAATTTTCGTAGGATGTACCTGGAGTTTAGGAGTGATGATGGATGGCCAAGAAGATTTTTTGTGAGTTTACAGTTGCCGTGAGACGCGTAACCACATTTTCACTTTCACTTAAGTCAGGAGCACCTTCAAGACGAATGTTACTTTGATGACCAGCAAAAATGTCAAAATCTTAGCACAAACTTGATACCCCACTCAAAACTTAATTTTTTTATCCTCACTTACAGGTTTTGCGGGATTGCACTTTTTGAGATCATGTCGAACCTTAGATGGAATTATTTATTCGCCAACTGCTAATAAATTCTTCTTTTGGAAAGAGTAAAAGTTGAAAAGTTGCTGCCAAATGTCGTCCAAAAGTGGTCGCCCTTTTGTCTACATAAGGTGTCAAATTGTTTCTTTACCATTGAGCTTTAGCAGGCTCAGTTATCTTTGATCTCGTTCTTGTCGCCTTCGGAAGATTTCGTTCAGATTCACCATCGGAATAATAGCTATCTGTCTAGGGAACTCGCACTGAACCTCATAGATGTGATATTTAACGAAACTAGATCGTCATCACTTTGACAACCATCACCAGCAAAAATTGACAAGCTTTATTATTTCCATAAGAAGTCTTTGAATTCATCTTAATCCATCAGCAGTAACTTAGAAATCCATCTGCAAGACACACTGAATGACGAAGAAGCAAAAATTCGTCCGGGATTTTTCTGAGTAGATCACATCAAAGCTCTTGTCCCTGTTTGGAACGTTAGGCTACACTGTTCTTAAAATACCTAAAAAACAGCATTTTAGATTTTTTCAAATGTTCAGAAGAAGTATTCAATTTTTATGAAAGCGAATTCTGCTTTGGTTGCTGTACTCTTAATCTTCTTACTCTAGACTAACTGGGACCTCCATTTTTAGTCTATAGGATCTGGCAGTGCCATCATCTTTGAACATCTGACTTATTGGACTCTAGGTAGGGTATATCCAATTTCAATCAGATAAGCCTACAAAGCCCAGCCGTTGAACAAGGATACTGAAAGGTCCACCATAGCCTTTGTGTGTGCAGTGCATGTATGGAAATAAAGTTAACTATGTGATAGCAGTGCCAGAAATCATTCGATAAACAATCGATGGTGATGGCAGTTTTAGCATTTTTTTGCCTTAAGGCTATTCCATTGACTTTTTTTCTCATGTGTCCTTGTTTTATGTTGAAAAGCTGACAGAAAATTAAGCGTCGATTTTGGCGAAAAGCGAAAACAGAGCAACACGCCAATAAATCGAACCTTACGCTCTGAGGACGCATTGCCGCCACGCAGCACCATCATCAAGTCTCAGACAACAGACTTTGGATCTGGGTGCCACGTCGCCTCACCAGTCGCCACCACCACCGCTTCCGCTGCCGATCAATCCTCACTTTGTTACAGATTATTTGTATACGGTGCGTTCTTATTTTCCACCTTATTATACCGTTTGGTGAAGATTGCCTCCTCGCGATCGGTGGAGTGATCAGTTGAACGTTTTTGTTTTTGTGTTTTGCTGGTAACTGCACTCACGGCTTCTTAAGTTTGCCCCTAAATTGACTTCTGTTCGCTCTGTGTCGCCTGTTCCTGAGTCAAGTTCTGTATTGTTTCCACCGGGAGTGATTTCGCGGTAGAAAGGCTATAGGAGTAATGTTCTTGGTCTTGAGTGTTCATTCTGTTTTTTTTTAGTTAGTTAGTTGTTGGTGTTTTTTGCCAGAACCGCGTAATTGATCTGGACATACTTTGGAGACTTCAAAGAGGAGTATGGGATTGTTGGTATTTTGTCCGGTGATATATATGGAGCTATCGACTGAAACACCTTTATGGTGAACTTGCCCCAGCAAACGAGTCACATTCCGTTGACCATTCGCGTATATCAAATTCAGGAATATTGATAAGCTGTGTTGTGTGATGGTCGCTGATGTGCGTTTTGCACAAGATCGTGGATTGTGCGAAAAATGGACTACAAACATGCATACCCGAGATCTGACAGTGTCCTGAAGTGTCTGGCTAACATGATGATGCTGACGGTATGACATGACCAAGGATCAGCAGAAAAGAGAGAAGCTGCATATTGTGATGGCAATTAATTTCGGTGTCGGCTTTTATAGAAGGTACAAATAAACATCAGCGCGGCAGCCGTAGAGGTAGTGGTAGCGAACATCAGTGGCAACGACTTCAGTTTGTTCCTGATGAATGCAACTTCCAACTGAAGTGCTATAGAAGTTTGATTTTACATGAACGCAATTACCGACTACGTGAAATGTATACAAAACTTGAGTTAAGAATTTGATAGATTTGTGACAGTGGAATGTTTTTTTTTTTTGTTTGCTTCTTTTTCATTTTTAAGTTTTAAAGGCTTCGCAAGCTTTTGATGGGTACCGTTTAGACTTTTAAATATGGTTGACATACCAATTGGTGCACTTATCCAATCGTCATTAATTTGATAGAGAATCTTAATTTTATTTTTAGAGCTCATGTAGGAAATTGCTGAAAATCCATTATTAATGCCTTGGACATTTTTTACTGTATTTGAATGTTTAACGTCCAAATTATTGATAAAGCTTTAACCCCTTGAGCTCAGTTCTTCAAAAAGTTGAAATTTGAATTTTTTTTAATCTAGAAATTTTTAAAAACTAAAATTTTGTTATTTTGTGCTCAGTTTGTGCTGCCATTCACCGAAAACTTATCAGTTAAATTGTCATTACTAGTGCATTCAGCCCTTGAACTCCAGTGCTCATTACATTATCGTTTAATTGACAAACTTCTAGAAAATGTACTTATTGAAATTCACAAGAAATTCTTGAAAACTTTTTGTTCAGTATAACATTGGATTGACCATGATTGTTTCCATACAGATTATCGATAGCAAGTTATTCGCACGGTTTTGTGCATACGCTCTTGATTGCATAACATAAATATAAGAAATTAATACTGATTGCAGGTGCAAGTGCATCTGATAAACTGATGAGCACCGGCATCGTTTCTTTCATCCTATTCCTTTCAGGCCTGCAAAAAAAACTGGGCTACTATTGGTTTACGTATGACAGTCTACTGACTGTCAGTCAGCATGACTATCAAACTGTTACTGAAACTACCTTACCATTAAAGCTCTTACTCTACCCGCCAGAGTAAGAACTAAAGTTTGGATGTTTGATTTGTTTTTGTATTACATGTTTAAAAATGAACCTGATCCAGATCCCTAGATAATAATACGTGGCTATTGAGGCCTCTCCCAAACCAAATTTATTTAGATAGCCTTTGAACAGTACAACCAACGTGGTTTACACACGATTTATAAATAGATAAAAACAAAAAATAATAAAAACTAACAAAGTTAATCCGGCAGGTAGCACAGGATCCTTTCGGGCTAAACGCAAAGGTAATGAAATAAATTCTAGGTACTTAACTTAAACATTGGAAGCAAAAATGTCAAAGTTTATAGCAAAAATTGACGTTTGCATAAAATATTTCGATAGCAAAATAAGCCAGAGTATTTGCAAGAGATTTTTGCATGAGCTCGCAAGAATAGTTCCATCGTTTAAATGCAGTCTTCAGCGCGGAGAGAAACTGAGCTACTTATTATTATATGAGCTACTTATAATTATTTTCTGCAGCACTGAACGCTACCATCGAACATTCCAATGATTTTTGCTATTTTTTTTAATTTTAAGGATGACATTTTTTTCGTTTTAGTTGAATGTGGTCGTGTTTTAGTGGTGTAAGGAATTCCAACTAAACCAAAGTAATCGTTATGCTTTACGGGTTACGATTACCAGTAACGATTTAATTTAGTTACTTTTGGAGTTTGATTACTTCATGGATTTAATTACTTGTGGATCAAGCTACCTTCAGGCTATAAATAAATAATTAATATCTTTATATTTTATTACAAAAATACATTATTGAAATATCAGATTGATAATTAAAAAAAATTGTAAATGCGTTAGCATGTTTCAGTGACAAAAATTACTTATGAAAATACTCATTCTCCCAACCTTAAATTACTGATTTTATCTCTTGGGGCCTCAAAAATGCTTAGTAAATGCTGCTTTTCCTCTTAAATACTTGTAAAATAAAAGGCACGAGTCGGTTGCACGGATTTACTTTTATTTTAATTTGGTTTAGAAATTTAAAGATAATTTACATTGGATTATTTAGCATAAATTATAAAAGCGCTAGCGAGCACAGGTTCAATCGAAACAAGAAAAAATTGTCTGGAATTGGGTTATATGTTTCCCCAGTACGATTTTCTAAAAAAAAATTACTTAAAACTAAAAAATAAAAAATATTCAGTTCCCTGGAACACCTGTTTTTAAAAAAGACGATAAAATCGTTGTTTCTATTTTTTTTTCTGGCCGCTTCAATTCTGTGAAAAGATAATTTAAATTGTATGTCGAAATTAAAATCGTTTTATTTTATTTTTTGTACTGCAATATAAATGCAGTTAACTAACTTTAAGTTAATATACGCAACCATAGTGTAGATCGTAGTATTTGTCACTAATGAACTAGGATTTAGGCACTCCATATGTTCGGTAAAAATGTATACCAGCGAGTTGGTTAGTAAAAATAAATAAATTTAGTGGCACAACAGCTCGTGGAGAACCAAGGCCTAGTGACTTACAACTCTCAACCATTCCTTTGTGCGTATTGTTGGCAGGAATGGAGGGGACCTACAATTTTTTGCCGAGTCCGAACGGCTAGATGAGAAGCACTTATTCATGACAAGTATACTCTTGGAGGATTTTTCAGCTCCTCGCAAGAGGCAGTACCTCGGGAAAAACATTTCTATTTTTAGGTGTCAGCAGCTGGGAATCAACCCAGACCTTCGGCATGACAGTCCAACGCACTAACCATCATGCCACGAGGTTGGTTAGTAATTAATCAAAAATCAAATAGTTTTGAAAATTGGTCAGCCATAGAATTTTTTAAATCAAGTGTTAAATTTTGTCAAAGTTACACGTATAGGTTTTGACACCTCATTTGTGTGATGCTCGCAAAGAAATATATGCGGACATTCCATGCTAAATCATCCAGCTTTTGGGCCGACCCTCTTCGATATCGCTAATTTTTTGTAAATGCTTTGGCATGTATTTGAAAGCGCCAACTTTTAGCCTTATATTCCAAACCGGTGCCATGACAAATTTAACACTTATGCGTGCAAAAGTTTTTTCTTGGGTGTTATGATTGTAAATTTCACGTTTGTCCCTACCCTTATAAAAGACTTAAAAAAAACACCCTTTTACCACAGATATTTTTATGGACTCTTTTGATTCTTGGTTCAATTGTCAAATAAAACTCTTTTGGTTTTCTGAAGTACGGCAGCCAACATCGGATTTGCAAGTATCTGGTATTCCCATTCTCGAAAATACAGACAAGCTCTAACCGATAAAGCCTCATGCCCAAATACGGTCTGCATATCGGCGATCAGTGCTTCAGGGAGTACACCAACGGTATTGGATTCAAGAAGCTCGATTAGTCATTCCCTAGGAACAGAGGGACTCCCCTCTCTCTCCTGAAAGATTAATTTAGAACACTTAAATGTGCTTTAGTTATCCTTCCTGATATTCTATGAATATTTGAATGCAATTAAAATGCATTTTAATCTTATTTAAGCTCTAAGGCGAATTCAAGAAAAAATTTATTTCAAGTTCCATTGACATTCCACTGTTTTCATAGGGGTTTCAGTAAGAACATGATAATGTAATGACATGGAAATTATTAGAGACAAATATTTAAAAGCATGAAATTTTGTACTTAACCTAGCTAAATTCTTGAAACTTCTTTGAGAGTTTTTAATAAAAAAAAAAACGATTGAATATGATTGTATGGAAAAAATAATATTTAAAATCGTTGGAGTGGTTTTCTTAAAAAAATATTTTTTTATATATCAAATTCTTAAAACTTTTTTTATAGAAAAAAAAAAATTTGAAAAAAATTGTCAACCAGTTTATGAGATATTGAATTTTCCAAAAAAAATGAAACATTTTTTAAAAATTGAAAAACTTTTTTTTTCAAAATTTTGATATGCAATTTCTTTTAATGTTGTTTGAAATTTGTATACAAAAAAAATAACTACAAATCTGTTCAGCCGATAATGAGAGAATTCAAAATATAAGAAACCTTCTATGAGCAGTACTATTAATAGTTGCTATTTGTAAATTTTTATAATTTCTGGTGAGAAAGAGCAGGACATGAGCAAAGAAGGTGTGGGATAGTTTCTTCCTCCTCCTCGTCCATGCCGCTTCTGCAGAAATCATTTGAAAAAACATCGAGTCTATTGGCGTGTTTACCTATGAGGCAGTGTCCAGTAATGGCACCAATTGTGGAGCTAATATGCAATCTACTCAGAGATAACAAACATTTCGATCGCTTCTGATCCAGTGTTGGCCAGATCTGTTTTGTCGCCAGACAAGTAGTGATACCTGTCCATCTGCTGTTTGTCATCATCATGGAATCTTCCTTAAGCATAAAAGTTTACATGTAGCGATCGGTATTCCAATATTCATCTTGTTAGGTGATATTGGTGTGCTAGTTCCTATCCTGGCGAGTTCATCGGCTTTACAGTTTCCTAGAATATCTCTGTGTCCCGGCACCCAGAAAAGGTGAATGTTGAACTGTTCTGCCATCTCCATTAGAGATGATCGACAGTTTCGGGCTTGAATTGCTTCATCTCTCAAAAATTCATTATCTTCCCAAGTGGATCTTTTTGGAATTGTTATTTGAAAATTTTTGCCAAAACCGGCTGAGGGATGGTGTAGTCAGAGTGTTTAGGGATTGATTCGAGTTTGTTCAGAATGATAGTGTGGCCAATAGAATTATTGGACCATTGAGAAATGGCTCGGAGACGAATATCTGTGTTCACCGCCACTTGTTTAATGTATATATCGAGGGGTGTGATGTTAAGCAGTGTGTCTAAAGCAGCGAAAGGTGTCGAACGGAGAGCTCCGCTGATACACATGCAAGCCAATCTCTGTGCTTTGCTTAGCTTATCACGATAAGTTATTTTATCTAAAGCAGTCCACCATACTGCCACCCCATAAGTGAGTATCGGTCTGATGACCGCTGTGTATAGCCAGTGGGTGATATGTGGCGACAAGCCCCATTTGTTTCCCTAGCTTTTTTACAGGGGAAAAGTGCCACTGTGGCTTTTCTAATTCTTTCTTGTATATTTGGTTTACAGCTCAACTTTTTGTCTAAAATCAGACCCAGATATTTAGCTTAATCTGAGAATTTAAGTGGAATACCATTTATTGATGGAGGGTCTATGTTCGTAATTTTATATTTCCTTGCAACGAGGACAAGTTCAGTTTTGTGGGGACTTACACCTAGTCCACATTTGTCTGTCTATTCAAGTACATAGTTTGTTAAGAGCGGTTTGCATTAATTCTGTTATGATTTGAAGATGCTTTCCCGATATTGCAATGGCAACGTCATCAGCATATGCAAACCATCCGCTTCTAGATTGACTAATAGGTCATTAATTACGATGTTCCATAAGATTGGCGATAGGACTCCACCTTGCGGTGTTCCTCTGCTAACAGATCTTCTAACAGAACATTCACCTAATGTTGAGCTAATTATTCTGCTTCTTAGCATTAGGCTGATTAACTCCCTAAGTGAGCTATCAACATGCAAGCCCTTAAGCGCTGTTGTTATTGCCATATTGCTGACGTTGTTGATAGCACCTTCGATATCTAAGAATGCAACCAGAGTGTACTCTCTATGATGAAGGGAATATTCAATAGTGCGTACCAAGTTATGCAAGGCTGTTTCTACCGATTTCCCTTTGCGGTAAGCGTGTTGTGCCGTAGAAAAAAGATTGGGTTCTATGGAACTGCGCAGTTGGATATCAATCAGTCGTTCAAGAGTTTTGAGAAGGAATGATGATAGGCTGATAGGTCTGAGATCGTTCGGATTTACATGGGAGCTTTTACCCGCTTTGGGTATGAAAACCACTTTAACTTCTCTCCATAAGGATGGTATGTGTGCAAGGTTCATACACCCTTCCAAAATTATCTCAAGGATAGGGATGATGATGTTTTTTTCTGGTAGTATATCGCAATAAATTTTGCAGACAGAAAAAGTTTAATAAAAATTGTAGGAGCCGTTTAAAAAAAAAAAGCCGTTTTGAAAAATAATTTCCCATCCAAACAAATTTTTGAATATTTTTTGAGAAAAGTTTTAAAGCCGTTTTTGAGAAAAATGAGATTTTGTAAAATTTCCAAACAAAAAATTGTATGGCATCAGGTACCGTTATTTTTAGTTTAAAAAAAATGTGAAAAAACGTGTCGGCAGAATCACCAAAAACCACAAGTTTAAAGAAAATCGATCCCGCCATTTAGGCTTAGCTGAACAGACAGACAGACAAAACAGGCAGAATTTCACCACCCACTTTTTTTGTGTTTTCTATCATCAGAATCTCTCGAAATTTTTGTTTTGCACAAATCAAAAAGTTGCCTTACAGTTCCTATATTGCAAGTAAAAAATCACCATCACATAAAAAGCACTATGACTTTTTTTGTGGGTAGTCGTATCATTCTGAACTTCGTCTCATTAGATTAAGCGTCAAAAGGTACCTTTAAAATATGTATCATATCGTACGCTGATTGCAAGAACTAGGTAACTCAATTTTAAAAATTTTTGGAGATAGCAATATTCATAGATACGAGTACCTAGCTACCAGAGAGCGGGTGAAAGTTTAATTTTTATGTTTCTCACACTTCATAAATATCTTATCTTCTTCAATGGTAGAAAAAAATTGGACGCAAAGTCTTGAAAATTGCACAAAATAATACCCTTTTTTTCCGAGATATTGTTTTTTTTACTTAAATTAAAAATTTAAAATTGAATTACTTAGTTCAATTTGCAATCAGGGAACGATATGTTAAGGTCGTAGCAAAACAAATATTTCAGTTTGTAAACTTCCTACTTATTCACCACTCCACCTCTTTAAATGCATCTACACAAAAAGCAAAGGCGGGGATTTCGGGGGACTTTGGTTTGCTATAGAGGGTGCCTCGGTACCAATTTTAATATTTCATGAATTAATTATTTCAAGGTTGCCCGTACGATTTCAGCTATTTTTCCTGGTCTAATTCGGGTTCAGAATTAATTTTGAAGGTTGATCACTGGTGTGAAGGCTGATAGCAAATATTTTTCTTACTACATCTCAAAATTATCAATATAGTATTTTGTTTAGTTGAATTTAATAAAAATGTAAAAATTTATGTTGATGTGACACAACAATCAATCAACTTGGCAAAACACATTTTATTTAATATTTAATAGTATAATGGGCTTTTAAATTGGCAAATGATATCAAATTGTTAATAAAATTACTTCCCAAAAATTACTCCTGAAGCAATACCTGTACTTCTTAGTAGTTCTGACTCCGATATAAATAATAAGAAAAAATAGTAATATTTCTGATTTCAAAATAATTCATTATTTGTAGGTGGTACTTTGGGTTTTTAACAAAAAGTGGGGTATATGTAATCTAAAATATGTTTTCTATATTAACCTTAAATCAGCAGAGTTGAGAAGTGCACAATTATGTACATATGAGGCAGAGGCAGTGAGTGCAAAAGTGCTGTAAGTCACATTTTTCTTACCAAATTTTTCATCTCTAATCGATATTAAATACTATTTAATTTGAGATTCAACGATAAAAGGTCACATTCTTGAAAAGCTTAGATATTTCAAAATTAAGAATTTTGGCTTAGATGTCTTGTGATGCATAAATGTAAAAATACGAGACAAAAGTATCAATTTTGCCCAAAAACTTGTGTACTCAAACAAAATTTAAAAAGAAAAACTTGAGAGGTCAAGCAAATTAAACAGGAACATCCTCTGATGAATCTAACACAATCTGCGCAAGCTTGTAGTTATTAGGTGAAGAAAATGTTCACTTAACTGAATCATTTTCAAAAAGTTATACAATTTTGAAGGAATAAAGTTGTCGAACAAATTTATCCATTCGATAACATCATGCAAACTCAAATCAGATCTTGTTCTTCCAGAGACAACGAACAAAAAAACTCATCCCTCAAGCCATATTGCAAACTTATATCAAAATCCGCAACCATAACAAGATCTTATCCTACTTTTCCATAAAATACTTTGTGTCCTCGATGGAATTTATTTCAATTATTTTATCTCGAGGCGTACAAAAATACTTGGACTGATAGTTATCTACTTTACTTCTAACCGCAAGTAGGTACCTATACGCTCATTTAACCATGTCCATTTCAAGTTCCAGTCGTCATTTCTTCGTCTGTCAAACATAAAACTATGAGTTCAACCGTCATCACAATAATCATCAGCAACAACCATGGAGCATGGATGATGATAACAGGAATTGCGTTATGAACTTGATGCTCATAAATAATAAGGAAACCCTTAAAGGAGCACCAACTAACCAAAAAATAAAAAAAATGTAAAAACATAATAATAATTCGCGTATCACAACAAAAAGGACATGACATTGTGCATGAAAACATTTGTACGATTCCATGTTCTGCAGGCTGTCATCATATTGCAAGCCCCTGATGTTCTTGAGAGCGAGGACAGAGCCGAAACCATACAACGCGGTATCCTTAAAGACACAAAAAACTCGGATACAAATATTTTTTTTTATTTTGATACAAATACAATGGATTTTATGATTGCAACACATGTAGACACAAATGTTTGTTCGTCATAATTTCTTGTACAAAATGTTGGCTTTTTTGTTTGATCCAAGGAGGGACCGGAGTCGGAGGATGTATTGAAGCCAAAGCGCAGCCAAGAAAACCACTCGCATAATCGATTATAATTTTTAATATTCGATTCGTAAGCATTTAAGTTATGTGGACGATGTTAATGACATGGCCGGAGCCCTAAAGACTCCTGGCTCTTGTATGAAAGCCTGCAACAAAGATACTCTCGAGTTACTGAATGTTTGTCATGTTTTGTATCATCCGAAGGATGTCAAGCCCGTCATCAGCTAACGCGGGATGCGCCGCCGCCGCCACAACACCGGCCTGGCCTAACCCAGTGCCATCAGTGCATCAGTATCCAGCTCCCATCCCAGGTCTATCGATGGACGAGGACGACAATGATGGAGACATGTTAGTCGAAGAGAAAAATGAATTGAATTGGCAGCGCCTTTCATCGTTTTGACTCGACAGATGATTTGTGGTTTTGAAAAATTCCCCAGACAAACATTAATGAATTAACTTATAATTTTATTTTCCACAAAAGTTCAGAGCGGCACAAAAAAATTAAATGTTTTCTTTTTTCTCTATTTTTTTGTTGTTGCGTTAAATATTTATGCAATTTATATTTTTGAACAGATTTGTATTCCATTGCAACGCCATCATACACATTCCATGTGCGCTAATTAATTCTTAACCGAAAATTAATTATTATTTTTCCGTATGTCTCGGTCGCGCCTCTCGAATGACAATAATTAATAAGGAATTTCCATCTTTGGGCTCTCGATTTATCTATAGAGGGGTTAAGCAGAGCGCGGCAGACTTGAGTTTCTTTATATGCTATACGGGCTACAGCTACAGCTACCTTATGACAGTCAGTCCTTCCTCAGTCATGTCTCATGTTGCATGTGACAATTTTTGGCCGCGCAACGTTAACATATCAATAACTCGACTAAAAGTTCCAAGTTTATGCTGCATCAGTTGCCGTTGCCGATGGCTGTGACGATGATGTGAATGATGATGACTTGATATGACTCTGGCATCGTAAATCATCGGAAATTCATAATTAATTTGCCAAAAATATGAAACCCGTGCAATTAAGATGTGATGCTGCAGAGCATTAGCAGCAGTATCAACATTCAATAGCAGCAGAAGCAGCAGCCCCAGCCTGTTGCAGAAGCATACAAGGAACGATTATATTGAGCTATCATGGACAGCCAAGCATTTAATAATTGTGGCAAAATATTTATCTCGAGTGATGGTTATTAATTTTATAATTCATCGCGGAGCAGTTTTTTTGGTTTGGTTTTTTGTTACTTTGCCGTTGGAGTTATTTTGTTTTTGAAGAGGATATGAATTTTTTTGAATGTTTCTTAAATCACTGTCATGAGGCGAAAACGAGACGCTTAGGATGAGATAGCTTTAACAATAAGATAGAATAGTTTATACAATTTAATTCTAAACATGCTTTTTTTAATATAATGCCTTAACCCTTAAGGTTCTCCCAAACCAACGCGAATGCAGAGCGACGACGAATTTTTGTTGTTGTTAAGCGTTATTTACTTGTCATATTTTTTACTATTGTGAATGATTCGCTGCGAATCGCTCCGAATTCGCGTTGTTTTGGGAGAACCTTTAATCAGTTTCGCAAGCCTTTTTCAAAATAAAAGATTGGAATTAGAAAGTTTAAACTCATCTTTTTGAAGAGCATTTAGAAAGTCCTTTAATTTATTATTAATCTTTTTTCTTATGCAATAAGTAAATGGTGATTAAGGTTTCTTCGATTCACTGTTGAAGTCTAAAGTAAGAAGTCAATATTGCAACATTAAATTACCACCTTAATCCTCAAATCACGGAATAAGCAGGAACTTTCAACTGCAACATGTTGTAATACTTCGTGGCATGATGGTTAGTGCGTCGGACTATCATGCTGAAGGTCTGGATTCGATTCCCAGCCGCTGCAAAACAGAAATGTTTTTCCCAAAGTATTGCCTCTTGCTAGGAACTGACAAATCCTTCAAGAGTAAACTTGTCAAGATGACTGCTTCTCATCTAGCCGTTTGGACTCGGCAAAAAATTGTAGGTCCCCTCCATTCCCACCAACAACACGCACACAGGAATGGTTGAGAGTTGAAAGTCACTAGGTTCTGGTTCTCCACGAGCTGTTGCACCAACAAATTAATTTTTATGTTGAAAATAAATTGCTAGATAAGAATCAACTTAGTTCCAATTGGAATGTGGAGAGGTGCTTCTAGTGCATCTCACACTTCTAAAGGGTGGTTAAATTTTAAGGGTTGATTTTGAATAAAACACAAATTATTTGGGAAATTACTATCATTCCCTTTTATTATGATAATATTGGTATGGTTTAATTATGTATGGAACAAAATATCAGACAAATGGCCACCGTGACCTCAGCGGCACACCTCCATCCGATGGTCCAAATTTTCGATGACACTGAGACATATTTGAGGTTCTATGCCGTTAATGTGCCGAATTATCTCATCCTTTAGCTCTTGAATTATTGCTCGCTTATTGACATACACCTTTTCTTTCAAATAACCCCAAAGAAAGAAGTCCAACGGTGTCAAATCACATGATCTTCACGGCCAATTGACATCGCCACCACGTAAGATAACACGGCAATTGAATTTGTCGCACAAAAGAGCCATTGTTTCGTTAGCTGTGTGGCAAGTGAAACCGTCCTGTTTAAACCACATATTGTCCACATCCATATCTTCTAATTCAGGCCATAACAAGTTCATTATCATCTCACCATAGCGAACACCATTCACATTAACTGCTTGCCCGGCCTCATTTTGAAAAAAATACGGCCCGATGATGCCGCCACGCCAGCCCATAAACTTCACAAAACAGTCACTCTTTGTAGGTGTATTAGTTTTTCAACAATCACTCTTGAATTATCATTCGCCCAAATGTGCCAATTCTGCTTATTGACGAATCCACTGAGGTGAAAATGTGCCTCATCACTGAAGATGATTTTCTTCGAAAATTGATCATCCATTTTCATAATAAGCCTGAATATCTTAAACGCTTTGCTTGATTGTGTATCTTTCCATGGTTCAAATTGAATTAGTCTGAAAATTTAACCACCCTTTTTAAGCATACCATTTTCGGTTCCTTCTGAAGGTTTTAATATCTACACGCGAAAACATAACAAAAAATAATTATTAAAACTGTTCTAACATCCATTTTTCGGAATGAAAAAAGACTATTTGGATTTGATGTGAACTGGTACACTGTGGCGTATGTGTACCACTTGCAACTAGGTACTAAAGGGCAAATTTAGGATTAGTGAAAAATAAAACTCACGACTGGAACGCAAGTACTCGTTTTAATGTTCAAGTTGCTTGGAATTAAGAATTTTTAAAATATGAAAGTAATTATAAAAAAATATAGAAATATAAGAAAAGCATTTAAATCGTTCTTTTAATTTAAAAACACTTAGTTGAAAAACTTAGAGCTCCAAAACAAGTATGCCATTTGATTACCCAACAAAACATGAACATATGCAAAAAAAATTAAAATCGATTCAGCGGTTTTCCTAAAAATTAATTTTTTATATATAAAATCTTATTAACATTTTTAAAAAAAGTTTTGGTATACCAATCTTCAGTATGTTTTAAAATACATTCTTAAACCTAGTGAAATTTCAAAAAAAAAAATAATATTTTTTTAAAAAAACAAAATTTATATCTTTCAAAATTTTAACATGCAATTTTATTAAAATTTTAAAAAAGCTTTTGTATAAGAATTTTGACTGAAATCGTTTAAGCCGTTATTGATAAAATCGAAATTAAAAAAACCGTTTTATAACAGGTACCGTTAAAAACGGCTTTCGGTACATTTTTTTCTTATCAGCAAGTACACTATAATACACTGATTTTTTTTATCAAAATCGTTGGAGCTATTTTTGAGATAAATAAGCTTTTTAGTTATGGTTGTATGGCAAGTACCGTTATTTTTGGTGCAAAAAAAATCAATTTCTTCTCTGGAGAGTAACAAACAAATCTTAAGTTCAAAATTTGAAGAAAATTTCTTCCGTGCTTTAGACTGTAGATATATATATTGACAGACAGACAAATAGAATTGTGCCACCCACTTTTTTCGTCTTCTCTATCATCATAATGTCATGTTTGATTGTTATCTCATCATTTTTGCTTGCACTTATCCAAAACCTGCCCGATAGTATCTACGAGTATATCGCAAGTAAAAATCTGGATAACAATTAAAAAAAATTAAAACTACGGATTACGTTTAGAGAACACCAAAAAAGTAGGTGGCAAAATTTTGTCTGTCTATCTGTTTGTATTTTGATCTACAGGCTAAACTTATGATGTGCTCTTCTTCAAATTTTTAACTTAAGACTTTTTTGTGATTCTGAAGAGGGTAAATTGAAATTTTTTAGCTTAAAAATAACCGTACTTGCCATTCAACCGTTAAGGAAAGTCTTATTTAACTCAAAAATGACTCCAACGATTTTGATGACAAAAATCAGTATGTTATTATGCGCATGGGGTTTTTTTTTTTGATAAGAAAAAAAATAGTTAAAACCGTAAGTAATGCACTCAGAGAAAAATTCAGGTAAATAGTTAACCTGGTCCCAGTTAAATTTACAAGATGCATAATGAAGTAACGTTTTATATGGTTATACTTACTGTTCAGGTATGAACACTTTATTATTAATGTGTATCCACACTATCTTAAATTGAAATGGAAAACTTTTGTTTTAATTATTACTTATATTTCAAGTAAGATGTCGCTTTAATTACAGCAACTTAGCTTAAGTAAATTTTTCTTTTTAAACCTTTTCTCTACTAACCTTCTTCTTGCATTATCCCTCCACGAGGTAAGGCATAAATTGTTAAATAAATAATTATAACTGAAATAAATCACTAAATCAAATATCGATTATTTTCTACTTCTTTATCCTCTATTTAACTTTGAGCGAACTTGTAAGTGCCACCGAAGGGTTCACTAAATACGAGCCCAAACACTTACAATATTTACCTGTTAAATTTAACCTGGCTTCATATTAAACATACAATCTGCCAGTAAATTTCAACGTGACACCAGTGTTAAAGCATATAAACACACAGGCCATCCAAATAAAATTATTTGAATTCAACCTGGCCGCCTGTTAAGGAAGCACTCTTCCAGGGCTGAAACACATACACATGCAATCCAAACAAAATCAGTTTCAACTTATTGATATTTGACACAAGTTTTTTGTGTAAGAGGCTCCCAGTTAAAAACTAAGTAGGTATCATAAAGTATTTTTGAAATAAAATAATATACATAATACCTTATAAATTTCAATACTTTCAGAATAATGGAAAAGAATTGAACGGTAAGCAACGTTAGAGATGGGACCTATGTATGTAGACGCATGGATTCAAGATATAATATAGATACATATGTATTAAGAATACAGGGTTGATTCAACATTTAATTATGTTAAATTAACTTGATTTTCAAATAAAATTAACAAGATTGACAGGTTAAAAAAAAATGTAGTACCTCGGGGCATAATGGTTAGTGCGTAGGACCGTCATGTCACAGGTCTGGGTTCGATTCTCAGCCACTGCCACCTAAAAACACAAATGTTTTTTTCGCGAGGTACTGCCTTTTGCGTGGAACTGACAAATCCTCCAAGAGTATACTTGTCATGAAAAAGTGCTTCTCATTCAGCCGTTCGGACTCGGCAAAAAATTGATGCTCCCCTCCATCCCTGTCAATAACACGTACACAGGAATAGTTGAGAGTTGTTAGTCATTAGGCCTTGGTTCTCGACGAGCTGTTGTGCCACCAAATTTATTATTTTTTTTTTATTTTTTAACGGTAAATTTATAGTTTTACTACTTAAAGGCGGTGGTAAATTTACAAGATGCCATGCAGATTTTTCCAGCAACCTACGTTGATTACCGTGATGAAAAATAACAACCTGAAAGTTAGGAATAAACCCAAAATCGGTTATTTATACTAGCTTTTTTCTCTGAGTATAGGTTTGAAGGCATATACAAACAACATACAGCCAAAACTTTAAGCTAATATATTTCTTAAGTCAATTACGAATTATAGGTACGAGTATAAAAATAAATAAATGCTTATTATTAAAGAGTTAGAGGCATACATAGGTACTCAGAGATGGGGGCAAGTCACTGCTTGCTGATAACCCACCAGCTCTTCAGTCAATGATCGATAAAATATCAAAATATACCCAGACGGAATCTTTTGATTAATCTTGAAAAGTCCAATGTTCTGGTTTTTGAAAAACAGGTGGAAGATTAGGCTCACAAGAATGGGCAACCAATTGAAGTCATCAACAGGTATAAGTACTTAGGAGCATGGCTAACACCCGGATTATGCTTAACTGAACATTTCAAGGAAAGATCAAAGATGGCTCGTCAGTCTTAACCTAACGTGGAAAAAGTTTATTGCAAGTAAAGCTATTAAACTCTCCTCGAAGATAGAAATTTTCAACGCCGTTTCAGGGCTATCTTAGGGTATTAAACTCAAGTATGGGGATACTCTAGGCATGATGAAGTCGAGAAAGTTCAAAAATAATTCCTTAAAAAAGTACTCAGCCTACCAATCTTTACACCAAATTATATGCTTACTCTCGAATGCCAAATGAAACCAATTTTATAACACACCATGAGATGTCAAATGAACTACGAGTATATTGGGAAAGTTCTCAACTTTTATAAAAACAATAGGCTACCTAAGTTCCTAGCAAATATTATAATCGAACAGCGGATATTTTGGTTTCAAAGTTGGGAGTGTCACATCAGACAGCCTGACATTATTGAAAATCTGTTAAATTTTGTTTCAAACAGGATACTAAAAGCACGAGCAGGCCTCATAAGAGTCAATGGTACAACTAGGTCAGTTCCGGAAAATCTTAACTTCTCAATCTGTAATATAAAGGGTGATTTTTTAGCTGGTTTGGTTTTGGCAACACTGGTTTTGACAGCTGACGTGTGTTTAGTACCTTGTGTCACTGTCAAACAGCTTCAGTTTGGTTTGCAATTTAACCATGGATCGTCTTACAAATGAACAACGCTTGCAAATTATTGAATTTTACTATCAAAATTCGTGCTCGGTTCGAAATGTTAATCGCGCGCTGCTTCCATTTTATGGTCGGCATTCTCGACCTTCTGAGCAGTCTATTCGGAAGATTGTGACCAAATTTCGCACCAAATTTACTTTGTTGGACATTAAACTACCAACACGTTTACGTACTGTGCGTAGTGAAGAAAATATTGCGGCCGTATCAGCTAGTGTGACAGAAGACCGCGAAATGTCGATTCGGCGCCGTTCCCAGCAGTTAGGCCTTTGTTACAGCACTACGTGGAAAATTTTGCGGAAGGATTTGGGCGTAAAGCCTTTTAAGATACAACTTGTGCAAGAACTAAAGCCAGCCGACCTACCACAACGCCGAATTTTTGGTGAATGGGCTCTTGGAAAGAAAAATTGTGTTCAGCGATGAGGCTCATTTTTGGTTGAATGGGTACGTAAATAAGCATAATTGCCGCATTTGGAGTGAAGATCAGCCAGAAGCATTGCAACAGCTACCAATGCATCCCGAAAAAGCCACTGTTTGGTGCGGTTTATGGGCCGGCGGCATTATTGGGCCATATTTCTTCAAAGATGATGCGAATCGCAGCGTTACTGTCAATGGTGAACGCCACCGAGCGATGATAACAAAATTTTTTTTGCCCGAAATGGAAGTTCTTGACTTGCATGATATGTGGTTTCAACAAGACGGTGCCACATGCCACACAGCACGCGAAACAATGGCGCAATTGCGAGGCGAGTTTGGTGAACAGTTAATTTCACGTTTCGGGCCGGTCAATTGGCCGCCTAGATCGTGCGATTTGACACCATTAGATTATTTTTTGTGGGGGTATGTCAAGGCTAATGTCTATAGGGACAAGCCCGCTTCGATTGACGCACTGGAAGCCAACATCCATGCATTCATTCGTGAGATACCGGCCGATATGTGTGAAAGAGTATGCCAAAATTGGACTCAGCGGACGGGCTACCTGAGACGCAGCCGCGGTCAACATTTGCATGAAATTATCTTTAAATATTAAATTGCAAGGTTCAAACTATCGATTCAAATAAATGTTTTATTAATTTTTTCGAATTTTTTGTGTGTTTTTTTTTTAAAGTTCTAAACCTCTTAAAAAATCACCCGTTACTTGAAGAAGAATCTCTCGTTCACTTTCTCGCAATTTGTCCAATTCTGAATAGTAAACGACGCACCTACTTTGGAAGAGCTTCGATGGATGAATTTGAATCAATTTTGTAAAAAAAGGCACAATATTTATAAATTTTTAAAATTTATGTGTAATTCTTGAATCTATCAAAAAATTATATACATATATTTAAAATTAAAATACATTCTATATAGAATTTAAACACAAAAAAAATATACAACAATGACATGTATGTCGTCTGTCACGGTCATAAGTTTACAACCTTTAGGCTGTTTTTCAATAAAATTGATTTTATGCTATCGACTTTAGTTTTTTTTATACATACATATATTTATTTTTGATATTATTTATAATAAAGTTCGCTTATTAACTCCTGTCTATATTTAAGGGCTGATTGAAGGTAGTTCACCAGAGGAATCCAGTTCATTTCTCCATTCAGTAAATTGACGACCATGCATCAAGCATGATAAAATGTATTATAATTTTAAATATTTGTAATTTTTTGATAGATTCAAGTATTACACATACATTTTAAAAAATTATAAATATTGTGCCTCTTATACAAAATTGAATTCAGAATATACAATACTACTACTACTACTACTACTACATTGCGTTCCCCAAGGTGAAGGTAGGAGGTGAGGAGGGATAGGGAGGGGATTAAGGGGGGAAATTTTTGGTGTGGGGGGCCTCCCAGAACCATCCTGAGTTCTGAATAAATTTTAGGATGTTTTTTAGCGGCAAGTCAGAGATGTCAAGCAGTTCGTCGAGGATATTCTCCTAGGGCTTCTTTCTGGTTCTAGCTAGGCTGGGGCGTTCAAACAAGAAGTTAAAGGAGCCCTTCTCCACCTCTTCATCATGACACCCTCTGCATAAGTCCGCTGAGCTGATGCCCATTTTGTTCATGTGGGATCCCATTGAGTTGTGGCCCATTAGGACGCCAACTATGAGAGATAATTGAGGCCTGCTCAAATATTTGGTCAAAAGTTTCTTGAAACCTAACAAGTGTTGATGAATTATCATCTGCTATTTGCAGCTTCTAAAACATTCTGGTGTATTCCACTTTTTTCTTGCTCCAGTCCAGTGGCATGGGCACCGAGGCTTGTTGAAAATTGATAACTGTCTGCTTTACAAAATTAGTTTTTGTTTTTGCTCGAATTTAAACTACGACAAGATCTCATATTTTTAAAAATCTATCTCTTAACCTCAAATGAGATTTTTTTTTCTTGCACTTGCTAAAAACAAAAACCTTGTACAAAATTTGCTACCGATAATTGAGGCTAAATTTAGACCTATTGGATTTGACTTTAATGGGATTTTTGAATTTGATCTATTTACTTTAATTTCTCACACTTAAATTAAAAAAAAAAAAACTTTTTCTTTATTGTTCTCATTGATAAGATCATCACTAATAAATTAAACCAATGCTTTTACTATACTTAAAACAAAAATCATATTCGAATAGATTATACCAAAATTCCCTTACATAACCTACAATTTTAAATTCAACTCACATTTTGGGGCTTGAGAAATGTATATTCTGGTCTTGTTTTGATTATTCCCCGCACCATATGAATTTCATTAATAGATTTCATATTATACAAATACTTTTGCTTCCCGAAACATTTCCAATGAATTCATAAATCTTTCAGTCGTCGCTCCTCGGCCTCCTTCATAGGCATCGCCCGTTTTGCGTCCAAATTTTGATGCCGACAAAAACCGATCTCCATCGCATAATGATATTATCTTTTGTTAACATCGCAGATATACAAGATCGATTGTCAAGGAGCCATCCAAACAGGATGCGCGCTACCGTGATGGACGCTTTGGGTATTTTTTGTTTTTGTGTGTGCTGTTATGCCTTGCCGCACATCACCACTCCAATCCAATCTTTCATCAAAATCAATGAGAGTTAACAAAAGCCAAGATGCCTATCCTCTTAGTATATATCTGCTGCTGGAATGACCAACCCAATCGATCCGATCGATCGGCTATCGATCATCGGTTCGCTTTTTTTGGATGCGCGCGATCTGGATCTCGAATCGATCGTCATGCGTGCCATGCCTGCCCGATCTGCCGCAGCGCATATGACAACAATAATAATAACAATAAATATTAATTGGTGGAGCACGGCTATACATCGCGTATTGTAGTTGTCTGTGCTGTGAGCCAAAGCTATATTTACTCAATAATGCTTATGATGGCCACAAACAAACAACGCTCGCACAGCAGAGAGTCCAAGTTTTTGGGCTTCACCGCGCATATCTATACTCCATTTTTGGGGGCCAAGTGGTGGGCTCATGTACGATTCGATGTTGAGCACACATATTTTTATTGCAAACACATGTTTATGAATTTCAAATAGCTCCCTGCTTGAAGTCCAACAGAGGTTCCTCGCCTCGAATCGATCGTTTGTATATCATTGTTGGTTCTATATACTCCTACAAGCGATCAAGCCGCGAGTTATGAAATAATGTTTGTTATTCTCTGAATAAATCTCGTATTATGTTACGCGCATTCGGAATTTTTAAGAAGAATTTGTCCAGAGTTCAATGTTTAGTATTAAAATATGTTCCATACACCTTTTGTGCATCTATCCACCGAAATAAGAATATTTAGAATTCTGTAGAGCTTTTGAGAATGTATAAGAGTTTCATATCTCATTTAAACCAATATTTTAAGTAATCCAGACCCCTTAGATACACCATTAATAACTCAAACAAAATATTTTTAAATAATCTCTGTCCATTTAAAGTCCTGCATTTTTAATCAAAAGCCATTTAAAATTAATCTTACAGAAGCTACAAGCTGCATATAGCTTCCAATTGGAAAAGAATTAACATTATTTTTTTTTACTGCCTAAAAGCTGTGTTAAAACTTATAAGTCTATTTTGTTTGAAAATTGATTTGATTTATTTAAACTAAAACATGACAGAGAAGAGAAAGGCAAGCTTCTTTTAAGTTTGTTTTCCATTCTTAAAAAAAAAAACTTCCAAATATTTTCTCTGGCCAAATTAAGCTTATCAAAATATCCTATAAGGCTCGAACTTTTATTCGGACTTTATTAGAATTTGACCGAAGGCTAAGAATGTAATGAGCTTGTGCAAAACTCTTTCTTGCATCATTAAGGAAGCTCTTTAGAAGCTTTAAGAACTATTTATGCATCAAACAATTACTTTTTCCTTCATCTTAAAGCTTTATCACTTTGGAACTACTGGCGAAATTCATTAAAATTTAACCTGTCACATTGAATATTTTTTCACTACATTTACCTGGGGGAGAGATGGAAGACCAAGAAAGAATACTTGGCCATCAGTTCATATGATATATTTATGAACGTTAAGTCCAAATGAACTTATGGCAGTTGAATCTGGTTGTGGTAATAATAACACAGCCATCATTCATTATCGTCATAAACATCATAGTCCTCGCATATATCGTCTCCATCGCATCGTTCCAATAACATGAAGCATTGTTGGTCCGTGGGTCATTGCTGAAGTTGTTGTCATTTCATTTTACAACCAAAAGGTTTTAACTTCGAATTCGAATAGCCACAGCCCATTAGGGATTTTTGACTTTAAGTCATCACGCGTTCTTGATGGACTTCTAATGAGCCCGTATTTATGGAATTATTAGCGCCATTTATTTTTTTTTGTACCCCCATTCCCATGGTTATGGGTCTACAAGAGAGCACCTCTCTCGCGCTTGAGCAATGGACATGTTTATTGAATATAAATAATAAATTATATTGTTGTCAATCAATTTACCAGTTGATGGGATATTTTTTTTTTTTCTTTGTTTGTTTTTTACTGAACTACTTTTAGGTAGCAGAAATTTTATTGAGTTTTTATGCGTTTGGGAACATTGGTTTGTAATAATTATGACTAGACGGTGTCCCACTGAGACGGCCATCATACCTATTGATAATGATAATAATTCCCAACATTTTTTCAAAACAAAGTAACAATTGGGTAATTATTATTTTTTTTTTTTTTTGAAAAATATGGCCATGTTTAGCAATATTGAATACAAAATTTAACCGTCAAGAATTTCGGGTCATGTGGTACCAAAAAATAAGCATAAAAATAAAAAATTTAATTTGGTGGCGCAACAGCTCATGGAGAACCAGCCCAATTCCGCAAGAGTGAGTTTTTCCTACGTACACAGAAAATCGTTTACACATTTTTTTGGAATTCCGCAAGAGTGAGTTTTAAGTTTTTGACAAATATCGTATGCACAATCAAACAAATTTACTCACACTTGTCTTGGGAGTGAACGGAATGTGTACACGGAAAATCAATCACACGTGCGGAATTGGGCCCCAGGGCCTAGTGACTTACAACTCTCAACCATTCATGTGTGCGTGTTATTGGCAGGAATGGAGGCGACCAACAATTTTTTGCCGATTCCGAACGGCAAGTATACTCTCGGGGGACTTGCCAGTTCCTCGTAAGAGGCAGTACCTCAGGAAAAAATATTTCTGTTTAGGTGGCAGTGGCTGGGAATCGAACCCAGACACTCGACATGACAGTCCAACGCAGTAACCATAATGGCACGAGGTACTACAAAAAAAGGGAATATTCGTGCCAAAACTTTGAAAAATTATAAGAAATGGTAAAGTTTGAATGAGTACAATCTCTGACAATTTTGAAAAGGACTTTTGAACATATCATATTAAAGCCTTTAGTCTCTTCTTTGTTTTGTCTATGCATGTCTTGACTCTATTTTGCTTAAGAAAAAGTAATATGTACAATTATACTGGGACAATTGATTGATGTCATTGATTGCTAGTTCTAGTGCTAGGGAAGCTCTCATTTTTGTATTGCCCAGGAGCCCGTAGAAAATATCTTTGGTTTTACTATTTTTTTCCATGTGGGGCACAAGCACGCATAAGCGCTTATGTTGAAGAATTTAGGTATGTAGATGTTGATTGTTTTAAGGTGCTTCATCACATTTATAATTGAGCAAGATTTCTTGCCTTAATATGTATCGGGTTTTTCAATAAGAGCGCTACAAAAGCATAAAAAAAAAAACCAAAAACGGTATTGGATATCAATGAAATTCTTTTTTCCTGTTAAAGTTCGTTCGATGCCATTATTTATGGAACTCGATTTCTTTTGCAAGGCCACCACGCGGCACGCTTGCAGAATTCCAGATGCTGAACCCAATTTTCGACGGTTTTCAAGTATAAATCGGCCAATACTGCTGCAATTTCACGTTCGATATTCGTACAAAGTTCATCAATCATCGCTGGCTTGTTGGCAGACTTGACGTAGTCCCACAGGAAATAGTCTAACGGCGTCAAATCGCACGACCGAGGCGGCCAAGCGACTGGACCATTTCATTAGATAACACGTTCTCCAAACTTGGTTTCCAATAAATTGATTGTGACATTCGCTGTGTGGCTTGTGGCACCTCCAAGTCCATATTATCCAATTGGGGTCAAAAATATTCGGTTATCACTGAACGGTAGTGATCCCCATTCACAGTACCGTGCCGGTCTTGATTATCACGGAAGAAGTACGACCCAATGACGCCTGACCAATACCGCATATTTTGTTTATTGAAGAAGCCATTCAGCCAGAAATGAGCCTCATCGCTCAACATGATTTTTCTTCTGGTGTTCAAGTGGCTTCAGTGCTTGCGTCAATTTAATCTTGTAAGGATGTAGGCCAAGATCTTTTCGCAAAATTCGCCACAACGACGTCACAGAGATGCCCAACGCTTGAGACCGACGTGTGAGAGACACATTTGGGCTTTCTGCAACTGAAGCCTCAGCGGCAGCAATATTCTCGACACTACGGGCACTTCTTTGTCTCACTGGCACGGGAAAATTTTGCACTGTGCCTATTTTTCTTCACTAGACGCTCAATTGCTGATCTGCTAGGACGATTATGACGAGCATAAATTGGACGTAGCGCTCTTAACGTTGAGGCCACTGACTTTGAATTTCGGTAATAAATTTGAATAATTTAAACTCGTTGTTGGCTCGTATATCTTTCCATCATGAAATGGCAAACCTTACTGAAGAGAAATGTCAAAGGAACGGCAAGAAATATGGCGTCGTTTGCTGTCCCTGTCGCTCTACTTTTGTAGCGTCCCTATTGAAAAACCCTTTATTTTTAGTGCAAAGATGAATATATTTCCAAATAGGCTCTGCTTTTTCTTTGGTAGCAGTTTCACACCATCCCATTGTGTTATTTGGAAAGTCTGCTTTCTACAGAAACTACTTGTGTTCTTGTGTAATATAAAAGAACGTCACATATCAATATACAAGGTACCAGGGAAGGAGACACACTCCCAATAGCTCACTCCTTTACATCCCCCAACAATCATCCAAAGCTATTGAAATTTAATGTTCTGTTGGAACATTACGTACCCAATGCTCGATTGTTTACTTTAAATTTATGTCTGTAGGTGTTGGTTTGAAGAAGGCTAAGAAGATTAATTTTTTTAATGATAAAATTATCTTTAATGGTCATCGTTCAGCTTTTTGTTCCCAATATTTACTACTAGAACTTCAGGAGTCAAATTTCATCTTCAGAATTAGAAAAATTAATCAAAATGGCAGGCCATATTTCAACGATTACCAACGTGTCAACTTCCTATTCATACTACTCTAGTATTTTCATGTAGTATCACTCACAATGGTGGTCTTCTTGAAATGACAAATGTGTTTTTCTTAGAAATAAGTTCAAGTCAAATCTTCTGCTGGCTGAGATAAGATTTGATCTCTTTCAGTACCTAGTCATTCACCCTTACCATCACTTTTCATTATAAATCTGAGTTTAAAATAAAAACAAATCTACCCCACTCACATCCGGTTGCAAAACGTCACTTTCGCCATCGGGATCGGATGCATCTTCTATCTACATCCATACACTATCTCTAACAAATTCTAAACAAATTCAACAGAATCCAACTTGATACCATAAATCATTCAGCACATCTTCTTCCTATATATTATTTTCTTATAGCGTACGAGTATAGCGTCCTCTAATTTTCAAGAGAAGCTGAAGAAGAAAATCCAACAATTTAATTGAACACGAAACATAAGACAGCTGACACCAAACAAACGACAATAAAACCACACAAAAGCTAAATAAATCGCATACATTTTATACTTGCAGATTGCAGCAGCAACATCATCAGCAAGCGCAAAAGTAACTATAGCGCCCCCCTCTTGTTCAATTATATTTGTTGGACGAACTTTGCTATTCTTTGTGCCGCCAGGAGTGCTAAATACCATCGCACCGTCACCAAGTCAAAAGACCTCACTTAGGAGAAAAGTCACTAGCTGAATCCAAAGTCCATCGGCAAGTTACACTTTCAATCTCATTGGCAGCCGAATATACAAAACGAACATTATTAGGCGCACACTTTTCTAAGTGATTATAGGGGAGTCTAGGATGAAATAGGTGATTGAAATAAAAAATGTTACCGGTGCATAAAACTGAAATCAATGAGAAAAATAAACTTTGTTTTTATTTTGACCTTCTTGGAGACTTTTTTGTGTATTTTCGAGTCGTTTGTCTATGGCAGTATTCTTGGTATTTTGGGGACTTGTTAAACCTTTTGAGTTTTTCGTCTTTTAAGTATTTAAGGCCTTTTTAGTTCTTTGAGTTTTTCACAATTGTAAGGAATTTTTTGGGAGACTGTCTAGGTTCTATTTGATTCAAGTAAAAGCAAAGATAAAATAACCGAATCTTCAAGTCTTTATTCATTTGAAATAAATCAATATTTTTTAGTTCGTATCAGATTTTTTTACTGGTTATGTCTTTCAAGTCCTTAGCCTATAATGGTATTTAAATATTTGGAGTTTTTTTAAGATTCTCTAGAGTGGATGTTTAATCAAAATCGGAGTATGAGTTCTTGTGTCGGGATGTCGAATACCAAAGTCGATAAAGTTTTATTCAGCCTTTGGAAGGGGTGGAGGGTCTAAAAGAAAAAGTTTCTCCATTTTTATTCACAGAGGGATAACCTTTGAATTTATTTTTAAAAAATCAGATACGCTCTGTGATTTTCATGAGCATAAACACCTCAATATGGACCGTACGATTGATAGAACACAAGATAAATAATTATGCGTGAGCCTTGTCACCCTGTTTAAAAGCTTTCAAGAAACAAAATAAAGTCTCCACAAAAACGCCGATAAAGTTTGCTTGAAAAGCATCAATCATGGGATCAAGCTGGTTCTAACCCCGCACCCCTATTAAAAGCTGAGAAAAAATCTGCCGTTTGAATTTTATATTCATATTTCAGTTATACATCCATTCCCAAAATCTGCTGTCGGCTCTTTGCCTGTAAGTTTAAAGAGCTCTCTAGTCTCTAAGTCTTTTGCAGTCTTTTAAAGCCTTTAATTTATTTGAGACTTCAACAATTTCAAAAACTTTTTTTGGAGACTACTTCAGTCCTTTGGAGTTCAAGTGATAAAACGATATCAAAGATAAAATCTCCGATTTTTTATTCATTTGGAAACAGTTTAAATTTTAAAGTTTCTTGGAGACGTTTCTATTTTAACGAATTTTTGAGTTCTTTAGGTGCTTATGAGTCGTAAGAGTATTATGTTTTTCCAGTGGCATGTGTTTGGAGATTTTTTTTTCAATCTTTTAGATTCATTTAATTGGAAAAGTGTCTTGGTCTCAAAGAGTCTTCAGACTCTTAAAGCCTTTTATTTTCTTGGAGACCTACCTTTTTTTGCCTTTTTGAATTTAAAAGGGCTCTAATTCAAATGCTTCTGTCTTTGGTGTTGAATAAATTTCTAGTCTTTTAGTTCCGGAAGATTTTTAATATCTTGGATATTCTTAAATCCTTTCGATTTTTTAAGTACTAAGAGCTGTAATTGGAGACTTCGTAACTTGGTCCTTTGGAGTTCAAGTAATATGAAAGACAAAATCACTGTTTCTTCAAGTCCTGAAGTTGGTTTCTATTCAGCTTGAAGTTTATTGGAGACTTTTAGTTTCTTGAGTCTTTTATGTTTTTACGGTTTCACAGTTTTTTTGTCAAGTGATATCAAAAATAAAATCATCGATTCTTTATTCATTTGGAATCACTTTTAATTCTATAGTTATTTGGAGACGTTTCTATTTTGGTGTATTTTTGAGTTCTTTAGAGGTTTTAGAGTCGTAAGAGTCTTATGTCTTTTCAGTTTCAGTTTCAGTTTTCAGATTTTTTAATCTTTTGAATATTCGATGTGAAAAGCGTTTTGGTCTCAAAGAGTACTCAGACTTTTATTTTCTGGCAAACTTTTCTTTTTTTGCTGCTTTTTTTGAGTTAAAACGGCTCCAATTTAACTGTTTGTGTCCTTAAGGTTGAATATATTTCTAGGCTTTTAGTTGAGGAAGATTTTTAATATCTTGGAGACTTGTTGAATATTTTGGATTCTTTAGGTTTAAAGAGCATTTTTTGGAGACTTCGTAAATTGGTCCTTTGGTAATATAAAAGACAAAATCACTGTTTCTCCAAGTCTTTAAATTTATTTGTGTTCAGATAAAGTTTATTGGAGACTTTTAGTTTCTGGAGTCGTATGTTTTTTACGGTCTTACATTTTTTTTTGTCAAGTGAAATCAAAATTTCTTTATTCATTTGGAAAAACTTTAAATTCTATAGTTACTTGGAGACGTTTCCATTTTGGTGTATTTTTGAGTTCTTTAGATGTTTATGAGTCGAAAGAGTTTTATGTCCTTAAAGTGGCTTGTGTTTGGAGAAATTTTAATATTTTGGAGACTTTTTTAATCTTTTAGATTCATTTAATTTGAAATTAAATTTCAAAGAGTCCCCAGACTCTTAAATTTTTTTATTTTCCGGGAGGCTTTTCTTTGTTTGCTTTTTTTAAGTTAAAAGGGCTTTAATTTAATTAACTGTTTTTGTCTTTGGAGTTTAATATATATTTCTAGTCTTTTAGTTCCGAAAGATTTTGAATATCTCGTTAAATTTTTTTGGATTCTTTAAGTATTTAGAGCTTTTTTCGGAGACTTCATAAAACACAAAATCACTGTTTCTTCAAGTTCTTAAATTTATTTGTGTTCAGCTTGAAGTAAATTGGAGACTTTTAGTTTCTTGAGATTTTTGTGTTTTTAAGGGTTTTCAGTTTAGTTTGAAGTCCTTTTGTTTTCGATTTGAAGTCCTTTTGTTTTTTGAAACTCTGAACTATTTTTTATTTATAAGCTTCTAGAAATTAAAAATCTTTTTTTTTTATTTATAAGCTTCTAGAAATTAAAAATCTTTT
The DNA here is from genome assembly GCA_946251815.1 of Dasysyrphus albostriatus. Classification (NCBI taxonomy): domain Eukaryota; kingdom Metazoa; phylum Arthropoda; class Insecta; order Diptera; family Syrphidae; genus Dasysyrphus; species Dasysyrphus albostriatus. The sequence goes on from OX276337.1 coordinate 104,987,169, forward strand.
AATGATTTTTCCTATTTTGAAGGATCTTTAAAAAATCTTTAGTCCTTTTGAACTTTTGAGTCTTTTATTATTTTACCTTTTAAAATCTTTTCCAACCTTCTTGGTCTCCAAAAAGTAAGAAATCTTAATACTTTTTGGAGACCAAAAAGTCATTTTCATTTGTATTGAAGTTTTCCTAACTTTTTAAGTTTTCTAGTTCTTTGAGTCTTTTTAGACATTTTTTTTTCTAAGGATCCCTTTCGAAAATAAGAAAAAGAACAGAAAATCATTGATTGTATTTACCTACGAGAATTTCCAATTTTTATCATTTTTGCTTAATTACAAAATTATTGCTCAAGAGCTCATTACAAAATAATTATTACAAAATTATTTTTTACTTTGGGAGTCTTTTTCATATTAGGAGCTTTTCTGAGATAATTTGTTTTTCTCTAATTTCAACCCGCGTTGGAAGTCTTTTATCTTGTTAAGTATTTTTTTTGAGATGTTAGTTTCTTTAGTAGTTTTGTAGACTTTTGAATCTCTTTGACTTTTTGATTTTTTTTTTTTTTTTAATAATTTCAGTTTTCGGGGTCTTTTAGGTTCTTCAAAAGGTTTCTTGTTCTTAGGAGACATTCGGATTTGTTTAATCTTGTATATTCTTTGAGTCTTTTCAAGACTTTTATGTTGAACTTTAACTCTCTTGAGTTTTTAAATTATAATTTTTATTAACTCAGTATTAATTTTTCAAGCTTATTACAAAATATTTTACAACCTATTGACAAGATGTAGTTTAGCCCCTCTCTACCTTATGTCTTGCTTCTAATAACATCACCTTTCCCCGGATGCTCAATCTTATGGCGATCTACATCTAACAATCCGAAGGCAAAGTCCACCAACGAAAAAAATAAATAAAATTGTTCAACACAACACCCAGCAATCACTTCGAGTGCACTATCATTCCCGGCATAACTAGCTCGCGGCTGCATGACCATGCAACGAGTGGGGAGGGATTTTTTAGTAAGTATGCAAAATCGCGAGGTGGTGTGGAAGCGGCATGCCCATGCGGCGGCGATCCAACCACGAAAACGACGATGGACGACGATGCAAATGAGCTCTTGATTAAAAGAATCATCATGATCATCGGCGCCAAATTAGTATTACCCTGCCCCACTGATGTCTAGATATCTCGCCCAAAAGTGTGCATCAGCAGCAGGTCGCTCGCTCGACAACGACAACGAAAACGACGAAGACGATGCGACAAGGCGTTGCACTCTTACCAGCTAATTTTTGGACGCATGTCAACAAAAATTTCGAGTTCGACTTCTCCTGATGCTCTAAAGACTCTAAACTGCGGGTTTTCTCAGTTTTCGACTGGCCAGCTGCATAATCAAAAATCTTCTCTTGAGTTCGGTGGAATGCAGTTGTCTTTTAGTGTTTTGTTTTTTTTTTTTTGTATTTTTTTTTTTTATCATGTTCATGTTCCTCGAGAATCTGCATTGGAACACAAGTGGAACGATCTAGCAGAAGCAGCAATCTTAAGAAAACATCTGAAGGCGGCGAAGATGCAAAGTTGCGAATTTTAGTCTTTTTACTTTTATTTTGATTGTTGTTTACTTCGTCCCTTTGGTGTTTGATTGTATTAGTTGGTGGCATGTCTGACATTTGCATTTCCTTTCCGACATTATTACTTTTATTTAAGTTTTCTTATATAAAATGAAAAAGTGAAGGCGGGACCAAAAAACTTTTCTATGTACTTTTAAAAGTCTTATGATCAATGACAATTGGTCGAAAATATGTTCGGTATCTGGTTTATTTTTTTTTTAAGTGGACGATGACAAAAACCGATTAGCTTTTGGTGGTTTGGTTATCATGCAACGGAAGCATGCGGATTCCAATGCAGAAATCTTCTTCTATTGCGCTTGTTCGTCATTAGAGACACGAGAATCATTTAAAAAATGTTATCGGACACAATTTTTAATTGAGCGATGATAGAATAGTGGAAAAATGCGGATGCAGGTGTCAGTGATGGGTGGAATTAGTGGCTTAGATAATTCAGGTGCTTTGCATACTTTTCAAGAAGAGTATTTGAGAAGTTAAGACGTAAAATACTTCTTGTGATTATGTATTTTATTTTAGAGGAAATAAAGACAATATACCATGCATGTTTGGAATAGTTCAGAAAGAGCTTACTCCTATAGTTACACGCATTACATCGCGCATTTTCCAATGTCATGTGACACAACTTTGGTTAGTTTTCCCAGGAGCCCAAAATCAGCCATCGCCATTTTGAGTTCCTGATGATGAATGCAATCAAATGCACTTTTGAAGTCGATGAAAAGATGAAGAGTCTTAATTTGAAGTTGGTGAGTCTTTTCCAAGATTTGTCTGAGAGTAGATCTGCTGGACCTGAAGTCACACTGGTACTTGCTGATAATACTGTTGCAAAACGCATGCGTGGATGTAGGATTTAGTTCTGGGGTGGGGCAATTTTCGTGTAACGTTGCCAACTGGGCTAGGGTACCACTGCAAAATTCTTTCAAGAGATTACACCATCTTGATGAAGTCTATAGAAAATTAGTATACACCTTCATACCGCTCTTCAAAGCGATATGAGTGAATGAGTTTAAAATTTGAAGAAAGTCATTAGATCTTTCATAACTGCCACAAAGTCTCCAAGAGCGGGTAATTTTAACCTTTGCGAATTGAAGTCCTGCAGTTTATCGTTGTAATATGGTGTCTTCACAGCGTTTTTGAACTCCCTCTGGATCTTCGTAATACCACCTAAAATTTCGGAAAGCATAATGGCACATCAGTATGTTCCTATTCCCACACATCACGTTGGACTTCGAGTGAAAATTTCAGCCTTTTCTTTAGCTGGGACAAGATTATTTGGCCATTGTCCCTCCCAGTTAAAGGCCGTTTTCGAAAACGTCATCTGCGTCAAAAATGAATTTGTAGAATGTGCTCAAACACATACTGCAAAAGTCTTCTATTCAAAAACTCAAATACAAGTTTTACTGCATAGCATTGTGATCGATAATGCAGTTTAGTAAAGTCACTTGACCAAAAATATCATCTGCGGTCCAATTATGCCGTATGAAAATCGAATTGATGACAAATGTAGGTATTGGAAATCCAGAGAAGAGGACCTTGCATGATTCTTGCAAAACATAGGATGAGGATAGGCAAAACTTTATTTCGATTGCAAGACTCTTAAATTTCCTTGAGCTCGGAGGCTGCGTACGACCTCTTCAAAGAGTTTTCTTCTCCTTGCTCACTACTACATATGCTCATCTTCTGTCTCTTTGGTGACTCCACGTACATATGCTTAAACGACCAATTTTGAAATTTCTTCTTTACCCTGCGCCTGTGGCCACACAAGCCAGTACTGGTTAGCCAATTGGCTACACACATTAACTGTCAAATTCCAATTCGTGTATTTGCTGTACTGGCTTCTATACTTGTCACCGTTCGGATGTTACTCCAAATGGAGTAAATCTACTCCGAAGTCAGGAAAATAAACATAACTACTATGATATTCTGCTTTTTCAAGATTTAATGCCCTAAAAACACCCTCTGACGCCATGCGACAAAACTAGTAAAAAAACAGAACGTTGCGAATGTTTTGCGTTGATTCTGGAGAGCCTTTATTTATTTTTGTAAAAATTCTCCCAAATCAACGCGAAGCATTTAGAAATTCACTAGAATATTGATTCACTTTGGTTTGGAAAAACCTGACTACTTAATTATTCATTCACGGCATTGAAAACCACTATTAGACTTTTTAACCATGGTTTGAGCTTATGTTAACCACTTTGAAAATTTTGATTTTGAAAAAAATACTTTGGCGAGACCAAAGCGAGATGATGGCAAAATATGCTCAATGCCAAAATCCACGTGTAAATGTTATGGCGAAACCAAAGTGAGATTATAGCGAGACAACCACGACATAGATACCCGCGTAAGGCCTAACAATTTAGCTTGTATAAGGTAACATTTTTCGAATTTGGCAAGTAATAGCTTGTAAAGAGCTTGTATAAGGCAATTTGGAGCAAGCCAAGAATTTTCCACCTAAAATTCAAACAAATAGTTGGTATAAGGCCTTAAAATATAAGCTACACAAGCTCTATACAAGGCTTGTAAATATAAGTTATAAATGGCTTATATAAGGCCTTCCAAAGTTGTTTACTGAAAATGTTTAAAATAATAGCTGCTATAAGGCTCGCCACGACAAATCATTGCAAGCAACTTGTATAAGGCTTGTTTGAAAAGGCCTTATACAAATTAATATAATCAGTGAAGATCAACAAGTGTGTCTTATAAAATATTGTGGTTATAAAAAAATCTGATTAAAATTAATAGGAACGGTAAGTACCCATTGAACATCGTAAAACAGAAAAGAAGAAGCTTACAGTAACATTAAACTTTTTAGCAAAACTTAAAAATGAATAACTCATGGCAAAAGATCTGGAACCTACCAAAGACAAGTGAGAGAAAACAGAGGAGCAATTCTTAAAACAGCCAGAGAACATTCAAGAAGTTTGGAAGAACAAAGAACAGATATTAGATGCGCACAGTTATTGACTATTCCCTCTGCGTGAACGTGAAGTATATGGTGTCAACTTATTCACTTTTGATTATGTTTTCCTCAACAGCAAATTGGCAAAGTGGTAGAGTGCTAGGCTAGGAGAAAAAACATACAATCAAATAAAATGCAATAAAAAATACAACATCAGAAAAATAAAATAAAAAACTATGATAAAAATATATTTTTCTTATTTCAGAGAATCAGTTTTGCTAAAAAAAAAAATGTTCTCTCGATGGATTGCTTATGCAAAATATTTTTGGGTAAAGCCTTATAACGGGTGATTTTTTAGCTGGTTTGGTTTTGGCAACACTGGTTTTGACAGCTGATGTGTGTTAAGTACCATGTGTCACTGTCAAACAGCTTCAGTTTGGTTTGCAATTTAACAATGGATCGTCTTACAAATGAACAACGCTTGCAAATTATTGAATTTTACTATCAAAATTCGTGCTCGGTTCGAAATGTTCATCGCGCGCTGCTTCCATTTTATGGTCGGCATTCTCGACCTTCTGAGCAGTCTATTCGGAAGATTGTGACCAAATTTCGCACCAAATTTACTTTGTTGGACATTAAACCACCAACACGTTTACGTACTGTGCGTAGTGAAGAAAATATTGCGGCCGTATCAGCTAGTGTGACAGAAGACCGCGAAATGTCGATTCGGCGCCGTTCCCAGCAGTTAGGCCTTTGTTACAGCACTACGTGGAAAATTTTGCGGAAGGATTTGGGCGTAAAGCCTTTTAAGATACAGCTGGTGCAAGAACTAAAGCCAGCCGACCTACCACAACGCCGAATTTTTGGTGAATGGGCTCTTGGAAAGCTGGCCGAGGATCCGCTTTTTTATCGAAAAATTGTGTTCAGCGATGAGGCTCATTTTTGGTTGAATGGGTACGTAAATAAGCATAATTGCCGCATTTGGAGTGAAGATCAGCCAGAAGCATTGCAACAGCTACCAATGCATCCCGAAAAAGCCACTGTTTGGTGCGGTTTATGGGCCGGCGGCATTATTGGGCCATATTTCTTCAAAGATGATGCGAATCGCAGCGTTACTGTCAATGGTGAACGCTACCGAGCGATGATAACAAACTTTTTTTTGCCCGAAATGGAAGTTCTTGACTTGCATGATATGTGGTTTTAACAAGACGCTGCCACATGCCACACAGCACGCGAAACAATGGCGCAATTGCGAGGCGAGTTTGGTGAACAGTTAATTTCACGTTTCGGGCCGGTCAATTGGCCGCCTAGATCGTGCGATTTGACACCATTAGATTATTTTTTGTGAGGGTATGTCAAGGCTAATGTCTATAGGGACAAGCCCGCTTCGATTGACGCCCTGGAAGCCAACATCCATGCATTCATTCGTGAGATACCGGCCGATATGTGTGAAAGAGTATGCCAAAATTGGACTCAGCGGATGGGCTACCTGAGACGCAGCCGCGGTCAACATTTGCATGAAATTATCTTTAAACATTAAATTGCAAGGTTCAAACTATCGATTCAAATAAATATTTCATTCATTTTTTCGAATTTTTGTGTTTTTTTTTTTTTAAAGTTCTAAACCTCTTAAAAAATCACCCGTTAAGGAAAACAATTTTGTATACGGATTTTAGACTGAACGAAAATCAGAACTCTATGTTTTCTATATGGATCCGATGAGATAGGTACTCTTACGGGAACTAAATATAAAACTAAATATATAAAAAACTGATTTTCTCAAATAACATTTCCCACAATATTATTTGGATTTAGATTTTTACTAACTAAATCAGATGGAGAACTGTTTATTTTCAGCTGAAGTCAATTTAAAAATAACTTTTATCATTTTGTCTACGTCTTTTATACATTTTTAAGCAAACGCATGCTATAAGGTCAATTTATTAATGACGATATATTTGACGTGCATAATGGCCCCCCCACATTGTACACAATTGATTATTCTATTTTCAAATAACAGAAATACAATAGCTGCCCTTTTGAAAAAAATTATGAATGACATAAAATTAGATTTTGCTTATCTTTCTGTTTTATGAATGAAATTAAGAGAAAAAACAACAATGGAGCTATTTATGGAATGTACATATGCAAATAGGATAAACAGGACAAATAATATTACTGTCAAAACCTCTCTTGCATTCTTGATCCTTATGACGCAAAATTTTATGTTCGTTATAAATGGAATTGCGTATATTATTGCAAACATTCTAACATTACTACTTTTTTTAAAGAGAAAGTATTAACAAAGCACTCAACATACATGCTGAGATCAAACTAAAATAGAGTCTCTATCTACTAAAATAAACAGTTGTTAATAGGAAAAAGTCCAACAGAAGCAAGCTTTAGAAATACTGTTTTTGAATGTTAACAACTGAAGAAAACAATTTTTTTTTGCTTACCTTCAATATTATTTTAAGATAAAATTACTGTGAAAGGCTCTTAGCAGCAGTTTTGAAGTGGGAGTACTCTCAAATGGAAACACACTTAAGAGCCAAAGGCCGGCAGATTAACGGTATTTCAGTACGAAAGTAATATTCATATTAAGTAGAGCCATTCCATTATAGACTTCCTGAGCATGGAATGAGTATTCCAAATTACAATTGATAGTATAAAACAAAAATTGAAAGAAAATAAAGAAATCGCCTCCAAAAAGAGATAGCATTAGGTACGTCTGTCCACTCTTCAAAATTCCTTTAATTTGGGTACTGCACCAAGCATATGCACAACTTTTCTCAATAAATAAAACTAAATAAAACCGATTTTTTTAGGCTTTGAAAGATACAAAATAAAATAAATTAAAAAATAAAGCCTTTTTTTCAAAATTCTGTTAAAAACAAGGAATCTCACCAGGTTTCTAACCATTTTTTTTTTTTAAATAATAAAGCTACTGAACATTTTAAATTAAAGATGCACATATCCCAAAAACAAATTTATTTAAATTTTGACCCCCACAACGGTCGCTGAAGCATTTTTGATTGTTTTTACTCGGCCACAATGTGCTGTACAGCTTTCTGACATTTTTGGCATTTCAAGTCAGCTGTACGAACTGAATTCAACACAAAAATTAAAAATTAAACAAAAATTAGCATGAATAAAGATGAAATGGAAGCTAAAATTACTTCACGTCTTAATCAGAGATTAAAAAGAGTTTGAAACTCTCTTCAACCCCCATGTAAACACTTGGTTGCGCTCTCAATTTTGAAACGTCAAAAAAGCTGAATGCAAAAGTTAAAAGTTGGCACCCTTGTCCAGCTGCGTCTGCAGCTGCCTCGTGTTCTGTTCGTATCTATGGACTTGTGTGTATTCAACATTTTGACAGCTATTCCAGTTGCAGCTCCAGTTGCAGCTGCGTCTCCATTATGTTCAGGCAGTAAATGTGCATTGTGATCATCTACATCGGTTGAATTTGGATTAGAGTTGCTTTGAAAGGCAACACATAGCCGACATTGATGTTTTTCGATCTATGAAATCCAAGATTGAATTTATCTTTAAAAATTTGTCTGTAGATTGACAGTTTGGCGCAATACAGGTTGTTCTCTGCACAGTATTTTTCCTACATTATATACATGGTTCTTAAATTCAGTGATGAGTCCAAATATTTTCGAGGAGTACCTTCTCAGTAATGTGTCGGAACTCAAGGGAACCTTTTGATATGCTCTTGAATTCCCATAATCAGCGCGGAATAATAGGGGCTCGATTTGCTAACTTCTCCTCTTTTATCACATAAAACTATATTTTCATTAGATCTCTTCCTCATAACATACTTCCCAAAATTCGGAGTCAGTAGCCTCAACGTTAAGAGCGCTACGTCCAATTTATGGTCGTCATTAACTACCTAGCAGATCAACAATTGAGCGTCTAGTGGAAAAATTTGAATCCACAGGCACAGTACACAGTACAAAATGTTTCCGGGCCAGTGAGACAAGGAAGTGCCCGTAGTGTCGAGAATATTGCTGACACTGAGGCTTCAGTTACAGAAAGCCCAAATGTGTCTCTCATACGTCGTTCTCAAGCGTTGGGCATCTCTGTGACGTCGTTGTGGCAAAGTTTGCGAAAAGATCTTGGCCTACATCCTTACAAGATTAAATTGACGCAAGAATTGAAGCCACTTGAACACCAGAAGCGTCATATATTCGTGAATTGGGCTGAGCAACAACTTGAAAATGATTCGGATTTTCACCGAAAAATCATCTTCAGGGATGAAGCTCATTTCTGGCTGAATGGCTTCGTCAATAAACAAAATATTCGGTATTGGTCAGGCAGCAATCCACACGTACTCCATGAGTCATCATTGCATCCCGAAAAAATTACGGTTTGGTGTGGTTTATGGGCCAGCGGCGTCATTGGGCCGTGAATGGGGATCGCTACCGTTCAATGATAGCCGAATATTTTTGGCCCCAATTGGATGATATGGACTTGGAGGACATGTGGTTCCAACAGGACGGCGCACAGTGGTTCGGTTTGTATGGGAGAGCGGAAAAAAGTCTGTTTTATCTGAACGGTTCAACAGATTTAAATGAAATTTGACAAACATGTTAAGATTAGTCTTATACATGTTTGGTCAAAATTTGGTTGAAAAAAAATAATTAAAAACAAAGTTATTGACATTTTTCTAAAATTTAAGGGTTTTGATGTATGTATGGGAGAGTGGAAAAAAGTCTGTAAAGTCTGAACTATTAAACGAATTGAAATTTGACACACACGTTAAAATTAGTCTTATACATGCTTGGTCAAATTTTGGTCAAGAAAAAATTATTAGAAAACAAGTTATTGACATTTTTATAAAATTTTAGGGATTTGATGTTTTTTAGTAAAATCTTAACTTTTTATTTTGAATAAAATGTTATTATTAACTATAAATAAATAAAATAATTAAATAAATAGATAAATACATACAAAAAAATAAATAAGAAACAATTATGAAGTTGTAATTTTATAATGCTAAAATGAGGTTTTTAGCGTCTGCGCTGATTGGAAGTATTTTCTTTTTTGCCTGTGGCCTTAAACCTGCTATTATTGGATCTGAGGATATGAGTATATGATGCATCACATCTTCATTCGTCGCAATTCGGCTGTTTCTCGAATGAAACCAGCGGTAGGCTTTATAATACTTATTTCGGCATTCTTGGGCTTCCTCGGAGAGCGATCCATCAGGAAATGCACAGCTCTTGATTATTTCTTCTCCATGGATCAAAACCTTATGTACGGTTGCTGGCATATTGTACCATTTATATTTCTCAACAAACAGTTGAGCAACTTCCCACGTGTGAGTTGCATATTTTTTGAAATCTAATTTTTCATTCGACGTTATTACTTCAAGGATAACAGCAAACGACCGAATTAGGGATTCACTAGCTCCAGTGATTTCTGAAGTCATGGTTGGATTTGCAAAAAATCTTTTGGAGGTGTTGCCGTCATTACTTGTCCCCGTACCTTGTTTTACAAGATCGACAATGATGCCCAATTTTTCACGAAACTCCTGCTGAATTTTCTTCTTCTGAGCATCTCTAATATGGCGGGTCTCATTGTTGGTTCTCCATGCTTTAAATGGCAAATTGTAAGCAACATGGAGGATACACTCCATACACACCTTGCACTAATGCTCAATAACTCAATACTGACTTTTTTTATTAATCCTTTCTATATATAAAGATAGACTATTTCCTGTACGGATACGTCAAGTCTATGGTCTATGCCAACAAGCCAACGACGATTGATGAACTTCGTACAAATATCGAACGTGAAATTGCAGCAGTATTGGCCGATTTATGCTTGAAAATTGGGTTCAGCGCCTTGACTTCTGCAAGCGTGCCCGTGGTGGCCATACAAAAGATATCGAGTTCCATACAATGGTATCAAACGTACTTTAACAGGAATAAAGAATTTCATTGATATCCAAAACAGTTTTTGTTTCGTTAAAAAAAAAATTTGTAGCGCTCCCAATGAAAAACCCGATATTTACTTAATCACCTATGCAAAAATTTCTTGCATTTTATAAGAAAATACATTTTTATATATGCTTTTTGTGGGCCAGTTGTGCCACAAAAAGATATCAGATACCTACTTCTTGCACTAAAAATAGTAGGCTTATTTAGACTTTTTTCACTACTCAATTTTAAAGGAGAATGGGGGAATTTCAGCTCAACATTAATTCAATTAAATTCTCATCGCTCTAAGGTACCTAAAAGCGATGCTTACTCAAAAATGCCAGAAAATGAGTTACTTAGTTCTTGCAATCAGGTGTGACGATAAAACCCAGTCAAATTAGGAATTTAAATTGCAGTTTTCGATGGACAACATTTGTTTATGCAATCTGTTTGGCAACTCATCCTTGTCATACAACTGAGATTTTAGGATTTTGAATTCTCGACTGATATAATTGGCCACGTATTGTGTGCTCAATCCAACTCCAAAGTATACATATTTCCAGAATCAAAAAATAAGTTGAGTTCTTTTCGTTTTTTGTTCCAAATAGTTGTACGAAAAAACAGTTAGTTAAAATACTATCCACAAAAACAATATATGTAATAAAAAAGGAAAACGAAAACAAATTTGGTGTGGATATATTGATAGGGTTTGAACACACCTTTCGATTAACGTACGTCACGATTTATTTCATTAACTTTGAAAAAAAGTTGTTGTTTTTTGAAAAAACGGCAAGGGGTGGCAATGGATTTTCAAAAAAACGTGGCTACTCCACGTTTTTTTGAAAATGCATGAAAAAATTTTGTGACGAAATTTTTATATTTTTGGAAATATAAAAATTTTCTATTCAGCACTGGAACTCGCAACAATTTTGAAAGGACTTGGTGGCGAACAAATATTTATCCAAAAGCATTTTCAGGCTAAATGCAAATAATCGAATATCACTTTGGATGCGTATCTTTCGAGAACCAGACTTTGTGGGTTGTTCTAGTTTCCAATATTGGAAAGCTCTTGAAAATTTCTATGAAAATTTTTTTTGAAATCCATGAAAAAATTTTGTGACGAAATTTTTATATTTTTGGAAAGGTGTGTCAATTTTCTATTCAGCATGCGAACTCGTAAAAATTTTGAAAGTGAAATATCACAAGAAACGTCATACCACCTTCAACACATGACTCTATGGCCAGGCTTTACCAACGCCTTGTCGAGTGAAATCTGTTCGAATAATATATCCCCATCAAATGACAGGAATATAAAGAATAACGAAATAGAAATACTCGGGACAAATGGACGAGACAATCAAACAAAAAATGAACACAACAATACCAAAACTCAATCAACGGGACGCAACCGACATGTACCGGAATGAAACCTTTGACGCATTACACAGACAAAAAAAAGTAGACTGCTGACAAGACTCAAACTTTTGTATCGATGGCTTACTGACCCACACAATCTGTGACACTGAAATCGTCGATCAAGAACATCAACCAACTAATAATGGAAAACTCTCGGTTGTAAATTAATTTGTATTGGTAAAACAAAATTCGGGCAGTTAAATCTAGCGACCAGAATATGTTTCCAAAATGGACGATATATTTATAGATGGAATGGTCAAAAGGATAACTCCTATCCCGTGAATCTCCTGTCAATAAGTCTTCTTCCGAGTATCAGTAAGGAATCCGAAAAAGTTATCAATAGAGTTCTATCTAAGTGGACGGAGGACCATAAAATCATACCGGATAATCAATTCGGGTTTAAGGCTGAACGTAACACCATTCCTGCCACTCCTTAACTCGTTTCTGATGTCAAATGGAACAAATCTAAAAAGCAATGTACGGGTGCCTGTCTGGTTGATTTGAGAAAGGCCTTTGACACCGTATGGTTAGAGAGTCTTTATTTAAAGTAGACAAGACTTGGCATTAGTAAAAACACTATTATATATGCTTTATGAAATCCTCAATGGTAGAAAGATTGTTGTCAAGAGTGGCAATGTGACTTCTGCCACATCCCTTAATATCACAAATGGTCTTGAGCAGGGAGCGGTCAACCCGCCGATTCTATGCAGCTTTCACACCAGTTATCTGATAAGTAGTCTAACTCAGTCAACTGTGTATGCCAACGATCTAATTGCATACAGAACAGCTCCCAGGTTGAGGTCATTAGAATTCTTTTACTTCGATGAGATTTGGCAATATTGTGATGACTGGAAGTTGAACTTTTAAAATCAGAAATTATCTTGTTTTGAACTCCGTTGCCTGGAGTCACAAGGCATTCGAGAAAGAACTGGCGAAAGTTGGCGATTGTAGGGCCTAAAAGATATACAGTGGCGAGTATTTGTATTTCGACAGACATATAAATGCTGCCATCTAAAAACAGAAATATTTTTCCCGAGGTACTGCCTCTTGCGAGGAACTGACCTATCCTCGAAGAGTATACTTGTCATGAATAAGTGCTTCTCTTCTAGCCGCTCGGACTCGACAAAAAATTATAGGTCCCCTCCATTTTTGACAAACAACACGCACACAGAAACGGTTGAGAGTTGTAAGTCACTAGGCCCTGGGTCTCCATGAGCTGTTGCGCAACCAAATTTATTTATTTATTTATAAATGCTGCTCTAACCAAGGCGGCTAGCCTTTGCCTTGGCGATGATTGCCCATAGATGCCCGGTTTGGATCAACGTTTCGCCATCTCAAATGCAAGAGATTCGGGTGCTTGAGGGGCAGTGTCTTAGATGAAATCGGAGTTATTAGGCGTACTGGGAAATGCATAGCTAGTGCAGTAAAATTTCGCTCAGTAAACAACAGGAAAGCCATTTTATTACTGACTTATTTACTGACAGTTTTTGGGATTTGTTGTTGTTTGCCGAGAAAAATTTTACTGCTCTAGCTATTACATTTTCCAATAAAACAAACCTATTATTCCTATCTGGTTCTATACAAGAGTGCCAAAAAAAAACAGGACATAAAATTTCTTGCTGAAGCTTCTTCGGGGTCACTTTGCAAGAGCTACGTTCTCAACCCACAGTTTAATTTAAGGGTTCCGTCCGATGCTTTCTTTTCCTTTATCTAATCAATCGAGGGCTGATCAAGGATAGAATGGTGATTTCGATAATCTACCCTATCAGTCGGCCGTGGAACTGTAGACAGGCCCGCTCTTGCGAGAAGTCCTCGCACAAGATGGAGCTGAGCACCTCCAGTTCAATAGGACTTTTTCCGATCGGGACCGAAGAACTAGGTAGCTGGTAAATAGATAGAGAATGGATATATGGTATTGAAAAAACCTGTAGAATGGCATTGTTAGTGTTCCCGTTTAGTTTTTTAAATAATTTGTTGCTGTTTTGAGTCAGCTTTTTAGAAAATTACAATAGGGAAAATGTTTTTCAATGCTTTGAATTAAGGCTATCCAGGACTATATTCGTGTCATGTGATTGAGTGGATCTAGCGTTATCCACTCGCCAAAATTTAAAGTTCAATGATCCTTTATAACTTCTTAACACACTCCCATACAAAAGATTCAAATGCATGTGACATATTATGTAATAGAACATCATCGCAATTTTATGAAGTGGTGAGTTGTGTGAAATGATCGTTAAAGACTGGCAAAATTTTATATGTTTCTTAATAAGTAAAGTCATTAAATGGAAAAGTAATATTCTATTAGTGTACAGCAGGAGTAAAATTTTTAAAACAAACTAAACCGGAAGTAATATATTTTTCACAGCATTTTTAATCACTTTCCACCAGTTGTGTATTAGTCATATTAATGCGTTCATTTATCTCCTAATATAAACACACAAAATCTAGTCCAATACCATTATTATTTCAAAAAAAAAATCTATGCATCCTTTCAAAAACAATTTAGAATGTATTTTCATGGATGAGCTCAATAGAAATGTGCAACGCACATCTGGTAATATTCCGAGAAAATCATCATCAAAAAAAAATTAAAATACCAAATTGTAAGCACATATAGACAAAAACACAGTTATATGTATGGTTGCTATCTCAAATAAATAATCTGGCAGTTGGTCATTTCAGCACCAGCCGACAATAATCCGCTAAACGCCCATCAACGCTTAACCTCATTAACCCACCAACAACGGCAACGTTGAAGTTTAGTGCATTTCGTATCTAGAAATGTGTGTTTTTTTTTTTTTTTAATTTATGAAATATTTTCTTCTCAAAAAAATAATAATCATATTTGAATGCTACTGCTGGCCACCGACACCGACACCGCCACCGCCACCACTACCGCTGCCGCTTCCAACCCGCCTGGCAATTCCAACAAAGAGTGTGAGGCTCCCGAAACCCCTAGATCAGATCTAAATTGCTCTAGACAACATGCATGCAGATGTGTAGCAGCATGCATAGATGTATGCATGTGTGTACATTGTTTTTGTTTGACCCCCTTGTTCCCATCGCACTCTGACAGCGACAAGTCGACAGCGCTTATAGGCGACACGTTCATTCACCAGAAGACCCACAAACCATTCATTCAAAAATGTGTAAGTATCTGCATCTGCGAATTTGCATCGGCACTCGGCAGTGGCGATGGTGGCGACTGTTGTGCGCTGCACATTTACGCAATAAAAGTTTAAATGTGGAGTTTTTTTTTTATTTTTATTATTTGTTCATGTGTTTTGTTTGTGGTTTTAGCTGTGTGCTTGACAAACATCGATATTGCCAACTGAGGGAAAATAGTTCAGTTGATTCGAAAAACCGAAAAGTCCATCGGAGCTTAATATTAACCGATAGCCATTTTAATTTGAAAAAAAAAAAACAAAAACAGATAAGGTTTTCACTGATTAAAAAAAAACTCCTGTTTAATTTCTAGGATTTGAAGCAAATCTTAACATGCGTCCAGCTTTGAAGTTCATGTAAAGTCTTCGCACCCATTGAAACGAGTAAGACACAAGGAATCATCGTGTAATAGGGGACTATTCAGTGAATAAAAAGTGATGCCAAACTGTGGAATTCTTAAAGAGTTTTGGGGGAGAAAAGTGTTTTATCTAGGATTTACTTATGCGAAAAAAAAAATCGCCCAAGATTTGATTTGGACTATTATGATTGGGCTACCATACTGAAATTTTTTTCAGCAATTTTGGAAAAAGATAGCCCAAATTCCTATAAATAGCCTGATCTGGCAAGCCTGGTAAATTGTCAATTCGCACTGTTTTTGAATTGCTATAATTTAACTGTCATTACTGTGACTTAAAACGCTTTTGAGAGGTTTTTGAGGACGGAAAAAGGACGGGGCCTTCCACTCCTCGTTGATTTCAGGTGGAAGCTGTAGTCAAAGAGAGATACACTGGCTTCTCAGAAGGAAAAGTAAAAGCATTCAAAATGAGTGTTTGACGAAAAAGAGGACTGACATAGCAGGAATGACATTCGAAAAAGAAAAAAGGATATCTTAATGGGAAAATGGTTTCTGCAAAACTGTATAACGGCGATGATTATCTAAGTTCCACACATAGCTTGACCCATTCAACTTAGACAATTTAAATCAATAATTCCATCCACCCAATCGCGATGAAGTGAAGATAGGTAGGCTTACATAAACTCACAATAAAACTTCAACTTATGACTTTTCTGCCTGACAGTTAAGAGTATCAGGTGTTTGTTTAGTTAAAAGTATGCACCCAGCTTATCAACAAAATATGGGTGGAGGTAAGCCTTACCTTATTTTAAGCTCGCTCTACAGTCTGAGGTGGACCAGGGTCTCAACAAACATGCTGCTTCCAGTTAGCTCGGTCTGTAGCAAATTGTCTCCAGTTTCAAATTCCAAGTTGGTTGAGGTGTTCTTCCGCACTGCCCTCCTTTACTGCACCATCCAACAGGGTTAGATTCAAAGACTTTCCGGGCTGTAGCGTCATTGACTTTTCTCTTTTATTGCTAGGTCAACGTTGCTGATACAATCAGTGCACTTCGTTGTTTTACCTTCTTCTCCATTCCCCATATCAAGCAAACGGGACTAAAAATCACTCCGAGAATTTTCCTCTCAAAACAACTAAAATACATACACCATACATTTGGAGCGGGATAAAAATCGAGAACACTTAACATGCTCGAGGGAGGACTTTCCTCCATTATTCTTTCAAGAACGACGTTGAAGAAGTCGCATTACAGTCTACCGCCTTGTGTTAAACAAAGTTATCTTTACTCCGTCGAGATCGGGTGAATAGAACTGTTAGCCTTCGCCGTCCAGGTTGAATAGTGGAATCTGCGTGGTGAAGGAATTCGGTTTTTCATCACCATTATGCAAATTGCCGATATGTTTTTTTCTATATCCTCATTACCGATTCTACTACGATGTTCCTCTGATAGTACTATTGCAGGTTTTGGTTCAGGGTTCAGGCTTTGTAACCTTGGGAGATTCTTTTAACCTTTTGGTTAATCTTCCGAACTTAATTCCTACAATAGTATCCCTCTATTTATGTGTTTATACGCTTCTCGTGCTTTTTATTTTCCCTTCTGAAAAACCGGTGTTCCTTGTTCCTCTTATTCTATTACAAGACCAAGTATACTCTCGTAGAGCTTGCGAGCAGCTCTGGTCCTTTTTCTATGCAGTGGTGCTTTTTTTGCCTGTTATTTCGCTGCATATACCTGCTGGCATTCTTCTTCGAACCCAGAATTACACTGTAGTGGTCGTTCAAGGCCAAGCATGTCAGAGGCACTATCTCTAATGGTTTCTTGGCAATTCTTCTACTTGTTATCAATGCTTAAAGTTGGAAACATAGGTGTATTTAAGAGGGTGCGACGTGTAAGAAATTTGATCGAAAAAAGACCAGTTGATTTTTTGCGAGTGTCCGATATCGAATTTATTCACTTTTTTGGCTTTGGTCTGGAAAGCATTAACTTGGCTAAAACACAACTTCGTTTTTAGTCTTAGTCAACGTTGGCTCCTCAGAACGTTAGACATTCGTAATACTCGAAGAGTGTGTCAATCGCAATGTGGTCAATCTGGTTGGTGGTTGATTGGACAGAATACCACCATGTCGCCTTGAATATATTGAGATGTGGGAACAGCTTACTAGTTACCACAACGTTTCATCCCAAAGCGAAGTCGATTTACCTGAGTCTGTTATTGGAGATGGTGTCGTACAGGCTATATCTTTCGAGATAAAGCCGTCAAAGACGGTTTTTCTTTCTTTTTTGCCATTTAAATCACCCAAGACAATTTTAATGTCAAAGCTAGGGCATTGCTCAAAGATCTTGTCCAGGGGCTCATCATCATGGTGTCATCTTCACTCTATGGGGTATATGTACATATGAGGCTGATATTGACAAATTTAGTCTTGGTGAGAATTGTCAAGACACACTCGTCCACATACATGAAACTCAAGACTTCTTGTTTAAATCCTTATTGTCAGTTACAGTCGAAGTAGTAGACGTCACAGTCTTTCAGTCTTCTTTTACGGCCCATCCTATGGCACTTCTGCTTTTCAGCAGTCTAGAGCCTCCGCAAAATGTTCGTTTCCATGTGGTCTAAAGAGGGACAGAACATTTTACGTACAGATCCAAAGTTCGTTTTTCTTATTTGGATTTTTAGGCTCTTTAACAATAAATGAGGCCTCTTGTTTCCTGCAACTAAATAGCTTTACACCGCCGCCGGAAAGTCACTTCGACCGCATAAGCACGACCAACAAACCTTTTTAATATAATTCCAAGGGCAGGGATTTTCCCTTTACACCGCATCACCTACAAGATTCTGTCTTCCGTTATGCGAATTCCTAAAGCTCTTTGTCAACAAACTAATTAATGTGGTTCCGGTCCAAAATGTCCATGTGAAAAAAACTCAGGAGCTTCAATCTAACACCCACTAACTTATCATCGATTTTAAAGTAAGACAGCATTTAAAGGACCCTGCTATATAGAGGAATTAGGAATACCTAACTCGTTTTTTTGAGAAGGATGATAATAGAAAACTCACGCTACTTCATCAAGATCAGCAAAGACAGCACCATTACTTTTGGTGTCAACAAAGATTTTCGAAAACGATTTCTTTAACACTGTTCTTCAGAAATCTTGTGTCAACTTTAGAGGTACAATCTTTAAAAGTCGTTTAAAAACTCGACATAATTGAAGGACTAAAGCGTTATGTCAGTTGCGCTTTTGTCAGTATTGAGACAGAAGCAAGAAAATTGTGCTTTAAGGTCAATGAGTGCAAGACCATGTATATTCTATCTTCAAAAAAGGCACTTAATACCAACGTTCTTGACAGTTATAAATCTAAACTAGTTACAGACTTTGCCTAGGTACTGAGGCATATGCTCCACTTTGCATTTAAAACTCTGAAAATGATAAAACCACTGAGATTAAAAGAAGAATAAATAAATAAATAAATAAATTTGCCTTGGCAAAGGCAAATTTATTGATAATTTTCGTTGGCAACATTGGTTTTTGCATCTCATATTCCCCTGAATACTCCACCAATAGTAGAATAAAGAACCACGATCACTTTTTTCACCAATAGATTCATAATATGGTGGAGGCGGTAAAAGAGGAACAAAGGAGGGGAACTCACGGCACACCAAAAGTGTTTAGATTAAAGACATTATATTCGCAATTGAGATACGCGCATCAGTTCAACTGAATTGAGCCGATGCCAGACTCGAGGCCAAATTGGCCCCAGACATCTGGTCCAACAAAAACGACAGCAAACTACATTTTTCTACATTAAAAGTATGAACAACAAATAAAAATAAAAACGAAGACAAAAACTAGAATAGAATTACGATGTCAGGCCCGCCAAAAGATTCCAAGGAATTTGTGTGCATTTTAGAACGCAACGGAGCGCATACACTGTCGCGACAGTCTAGCAAATTCTATGTCCCAACGCCTATTTGTAGGTTTCTTGTCTAAATCTAAAAGCCTCTGGCTGTAGCTGAACAAGTGTATATTATAGAAATGGAGGAAGAAGTATGCGCATTTGATTAGAAGAAAATGCTTTGAGGTATGAATTTAGAAATTGAAAGTTTAAAAAAAAAAGTATTTCGGATTCTTTGGCACAGAATAGGTATCTAACTATCTAATTTGTATAACATATAACTAAAGGTATAACATAAGGTACTTATGGTATTTTTTTAAGAAGTGCGGTGTCGTTTCATTATTAAGAAGGTATTGCTCCAAAAATTTAATAACGTAAATAGTAACGTGCATACTTCTAAATTGTTCAATTTCTTGGTGGTGAAAGTCTCTAGCCCGATTCACAATGCTACGAGGAAACGAGACGAGAGCATGACGTGTATCGCTACCATCTTTTTCCAGTTAAAAAATCGTTCCACAATTCACAATGTGGCTGGATTTTTAATGACAAGAACTAATTTTCTTTAAAAAAAATATCAAACAATCTACTAATCTCAATTTTTCATATTTTTTCTTTCAAATTTTGTTTCCATTATATAAATACCTTGTAAACAAATAAAATTGTCGTCACGACGCATCTTATTTTCAATTTGTCGAGTCCTTGGCGTGACGTGACGACGAGGGACGCTTTCATTGTGTTTACTCTCGTATGCTCTCATTGTTTGAAAGTCGTTTATTTTTTTGACATAAACGACGAGAACTCGTCACGTTCACGGCTCGTTTCCTCGTCCCATTGTGAATCAGGCTTTTATGTTGCGTTTGATATGAATAATATGAAACGATAAAAAATAAAGAGCTTATATTTTTTTTTGTATTGTTTCATTATAACCTAAAATATTCATCTGAGATCTGGGTATGGAGTGTGTGAAGTTAGCCCCCCTTTTTTGGAATTTATTATTTTTGAAAGTTGTTCCAGATTGTTTCCGGTATGTCCCAGATTGTTCCAAATTTTGTTTTCAAAAATATTCAAAATATAGGTTTGAGACCCAAAAGACCGTTTTTGGCCTAGCCCCCCATTTTTCGAAAAACGAAATTTTGAAAGTTTGTTTTTTTGGACCTCTATTTTTAAAATTTCAAAAGTTATGAGCAAAATTAAAAAAAAATGTAGCCTCCCTTTTTTTAAAATTCTTACTTTTGGAATTTTGTCCAGGTTTAAAAAAGTTTTCTAAACATTAAGGATATTCATGCAACGTCGTAAGTTTACAAATTACGTGAAATGATAAGTTTTAGGAAAAATTGCATGCACGACCTTTTTTATGCATTTGATTAAAGAGTAAGAGTCTCAATGACGTTAGGATAAATTTAACCATTTTGGTTAATTTTACGCAACAAAATCCTTTGATAAGTTTAACCAAATTGTGTAAATCATTTCCCATACAAAATTTGACAGTTCATTTACCAACAGATAAACTTATCCAATTTGTAAACTTATCTACGGTTTTATGAAGTTGCATGAATACTCTTATTAAGGCCCTATGTCACTGATGAGTCCAAGTGAGTAAGCCGGACGAAACGCCAATTTGTAGGACTAAAGGCCATTAAAAACTACAAACATTGAATCAAAAACTGTTTTGAATAAGTTGTAGATTTATGTATTAAAAAGATATAGTCTTTCACACTTTTTTCGAAAATGTAAACTGGGCTCCCGAATATTTTATTTATTTTCAATATTTAATAACATATACATGTTTTGAGCAATTATGGTGTCCTTAAACCGAGTTTTAGGAAGCATCTTCGAGTTTTTGAATTTTTAAAAAACTCTATTGGCCTCCCTTTTACAAAATGAAAATATCCTTAAGTTGTTCCAGGTAGAACTTATTGTTCCAAATTTCATCTAGAAATATCTATAATTAAAGAATTTATAGCTTAAAAACACTATTTACGATATTAAATGAAAATTCTTATTCTGGCACCCCCCTTTTTGAAATTATGGATAGAAAAAAACAAAAATTGTTTAGAGGATGATATTCATTGCACTTGCACCTAAGTAGAATACAAAAAAAAAAACTTAGATCATTGATAAACGACCCTCACCCCTCTTAAATAATTGAAAATTGAAATAGGATTTAAGTTTAAATTTAACCCCAAGGAAATGTAAGCAAGTTTTAAACACAAACATAGGAAATAAGAGATTTTAAGCCTTAAATAAAATTCTAAAGATAATAAAAGAAAATTCTTATTTTGACTCCCCTTTTCGAATAAAAAAGTTTAAAAAAATGAACTAGGAGATAAAAATAACCTTACTATATTAACTTAAAAATGTTTGTTTTAAATATGAATTTTTAAAAAATGATCCTCAAAACCACCCAAATAATTTGTTCATAAAATTAAAAACTAAGTCAAAGGCCATACGCAGATAAAAAACAAAGTCATACCTTAAAAAGCATCTTAATGAAACTGTCAAGTTTAAACCCTGACAAAATTTTTACCATTTAAAATAAAACTTATTTTCTACGAGTAATAAATTTTTTTGAATTAAATAATTTCAACAATTGTTACGGGGGTTAGCGCTCTTCTAAATTGTTCCCAGCTTTCGTTTCTTTAAATTGATTTTTAGTATTAAAACTTTCAAAACAATGCTCCCCCCGGCCCCTCTTTTCCAAAATCGAAAATCATTATTCAGGAATCCGGGGAGCATGTTCAGAACAACTAGAACAATCTGAAATAACTATCAAAACTTTTTTGGATCTATTTAAAACCCCCAATTTTTTTAAATATTTTTCAAAAACATTCGGAACAATTCGGGAACAATCTGGAACAACTTTCAGAAATACTCGTAACAAATTCAAAACAAAGGGGGGGCTAACTTCACACACTCCCTGGGTATGGCCTTAATGACACGTGATGAAATATCATTAAAACGATGAGTATAAATGTAAATATTACCTGTATTGTAACGCGTTATCTATCTTTATTATAGTAACAATCTCATAAACTAAATGGTTTTTGATACGAGTATATAACGGGTGATTTTTTAAGAGGTTTTAAAACTTAAAAAAAAAAAAACACAAAAAATTCGAAAAAATGAATGAAATATTTATTTGAATCGATAGTTTGAACCTTGCAATTTAATGTTTAAAGATAATTTCATGCAAATGTTGACCGCGGCTGCGTCTCAGGTAGCCCATCCGCTGAGTCCAATTTTGGCATACTCTTTCACACATATCGGCCGGTATCTCACGAATGAATGCATGGATGTTGGCTTCCAGTGCGTCAATCGAAGCGGGCTTGTCCCTATAGACATTAGCCTTGACATACCCCCACAAAAAATAATCTAATGGTGTCAAATCGCACGATCTAGGCGGCCAATTGACCGGCCCGAAACGTGAAATTAACTGTTCACCAAACTCGCCTCGCAATTGCGCCATTGTTTCGCGTGCTGTGTGGCATGTGGCACCGTCTTGTTGAAACCACATATCATGCAAGTCAAGAACTTCCATTTCGGGCAAAAAAAAGTTTGTTATCATCGCTCAGTAGCGTTCACCATTGACAGTAACGCTGCGATTCGCATCATCTTTGAAGAAATATGGCCCAATAATGCCGCCGGCCCATAAACCGCACCAAAGAGTGGCTTTTTCGGGATGCATTGGTAGCTGTTGCAATGGCTGGCTGATCTTCACTCCAAATGCGGCAATTATGCTTATTTACGTACCCATTCAATCAAAAATGAGCCTCATCGCTGAACACAATTTTTCGATAAAAAAGCGGATCCTCGGCCAGCTTTCCAAGAGCCCATTCACCAAAAATTCGGCGTTGTGATACGTCGGCTGGCTTTAGTTCTTGCACCAGCTGTATCTTAAAAGGCTTTACGCACAAATCCTTCCGCAAAATTTTCCACGTAGTGCTGTAACAAAGGCCTAACTGCTGGGAACGGCGCCGAATCGACATTTCGCGGTCTTCTGTCACACTAGCTGATACGGCCGCAATATTTTCTTCACTACGCACAGTACGTAAACGTGTTGGTGGTTTAATGTCCAACAAAGTAAATTTGGTGCGAAATTTGGTCACAATCTTCCGAATAGACTGCTCAGAAGGTCGAGAATGCCGACCATAAAATGGAAGCAGCGCGCGATGAACATTTCGAACCGAGCACGAATTTTGATAGTAAAATTCAATAATTTGCAAGCGTTGTTCATTTGTAAGACGATCCATGGTTAAATTGCAAACCAAACTGAAGCTGTTTGACAGTGACACAATGTACTAAACACACGTCAGCTGTCAAAACCAGTGTTGCCAAAACCAAACCAGCTAAAAAAGCACGAAAAGTCAACACCATTTTTTTGCGGTGACATGAAATAAGGCCCAACGAAATAAAGCCAAAAATACTAAATTTGGTCTTATTTTGTTTTCAATATGGAAAGGCCGAATTTTCGATTTCACTTAAGAAAACAAAATAAGGCTTTATTATTACAAAATAAGGCTTTATTTCGTTTTCATGTTTTTTTTTTGCAAGCTGATACTTTCAACTAAGAAAAATAATGATATTGACACCTGTCTGGTGACTGAACAAGTGAACATATCCTAAGCCGAGCAACAGAGTTGTGTAAGTGGACTAAGTGGACTTTGTTCCCACGAAAGGTGAGAGTAAAATCTACTTTCTTATGATTTTTTTTTATTTTTTTTTTTAATAGTTTTTCAAACTGAATTTCATAAAATTAAAAAATGAATAATTTGTACAAATTAGGAGTAAGAAAATTTTGAATAATAAAAGTCATTAATCAATAATAAAATAAAACTGAATTTCATAGTTAACTATTTTAGGGTATTTTCTTTACCAAATTTAGTTTGCAAGACTCTGAAGGTTAGGTTAGGTTAGGTTAAGGTGGCTGTCAGGAAAACTGCTGACACACTTAGGCCAGAATAGGCCCATTGTAATACCACATAAAGAATGCGAGGTAATCCTCGTTAATTAAACCAATTGGAGATTTTAATAAAGCGATGGAGACTGTGAATGTCAATTTTATTTTAATCACTGGGATCATCAAAGAAAAAATGTCCTAAGTGTGTTTTGCGCCTTTGAGAAAGAGCAGGACATGAGCAAAGAAGGTGTGGGATAGTTTCTTCCTCCTCCTCGTCCATGCAGCTTCTGCAGAAATCATTTGAAAAAACACCGAGTCTATTGGCGTGTTTACCTATGAGGCAGTGTCCAGTAATGACACCAATTATGGAGCTAATATGCAATCTACTCAGAGATAACAAACATTTCGATCGCTTCGGATCCAGTGTTGGCCAGATCTGTTTTGTCGCCAGACAAGTAGTGATACCTGTCCATCTGCTGTTTGTCATCATCATGGAATCTTCCGATCGACAATTTCGGACAGTTACGGAGTTTGTAGAAACAGAACCTAGTGATTTAAGGGCAGCTTGGCTATCTGAGAAGATACGGATATTCAAAGTAGATATTACGTTTTCTTTGAGCCAAGATAAAACTTCTTTTATCGCCAGGATTTCCGCTTGGAACACGCTACAATGATCAGGGAGATGGAAGGAGAGACTAATGTTTAGTCGTTCTGAGTACATGCCGCGCCGCCACCTACCCCCTCTTCAGTTTTTGAGCCATCCGTGTAGAAATGAATTGCTTAATCTCTCAAAAATTCATTATCTACCCAAGTGGATCTTTTTGGAATTGTTATTTGAAAATTTTTGCCAAAAACCGGCTAAGGGATGGTGTAGTCGGAGTGTTTAGGGATTCATTCGAGTTTGTTCAGAATGATAGTGTGGCCAATAGAATTATTGGACCATTGAGAGATGGCTCCGAGAGGAATAGCTGTGCTCGTCGCCACTGGTTTAGTGTATATATCGAAGGGTGCGATGTTAAGCAGTATGTCTAAAGCAGCGGAAGGTGTCGAACGGAGAGTTCCGCTGATACACATGCAAGCCGATCTCTGTACTTTGCTTAGCTTATCACGATAAGTTACTTTATCTAAAGCAGTCCACCATACTGCCACCCCATAAGTGAGTATCGGTCTGATGAACGCTGTGTATAGCCAGTGGGTGATATGTGGCGACAAGCCCCATTTGTTTCCAATAGCTTTTTTACAGGAGAAAAGTGCCACTGTGGCTTTTCTAATTCTTTTTTGTATGTTTGGTTTCCAGCTCAATTTTTTGTCTAAAATCAGACCCAGATATTTAGCTTGATCTGAGAAGTTAAGTGGAATACCATTTATTGATGGAGGGTCTATATGCGGAATTTTATATTTCCTTGTAAAGAGGACAAGTTCAGTTTTGTGAGGATGTACACCTAGTAAGACTCTGAAAATAGTCAAAGAAAAATTGTGTAATTTTTTTTTTTGATTATATTCAGTCTTGCAAAATGCAAACTGAATTGCGTAGTGAACTATAAGGCGCCAGTTATAGACATTATTGAAACTGATCATTTAAAATTCTAATGATTGATTTTGAGACATTAAAAAAGCAAAATCATTTATTATTTTGTGAACATATAAGGCTGACTTAATTAATATTTCTAATCAAAAACAAATTTCAAATAGGCCCAAATTTCCACTTAAAAAGACTTTTAAGATTTCAATGATCATTGGTAAGGTAGTCATTGAAATAAGAAAAGTATTTTTATGAGAAAAGTTTGGCGTATTTTTTTTTTTTTTGACTAGAAATATTTGGAAATTCTTGAGCTTTATTTGTCCATCATAATTATAAATGATTTTTGATGTCTCAAAATCAATCATAAAAATTTTCAATGATGTGTTTCAATGATAGCTATAACTGGCGCCTAAGACGTGCTTTCATTTGGAAATGCAGTTTTCAAAACTGGAAGTCCCACGGTCCATCGCGCGAATTTTTTCATCGTCGATCACTTTCAGGGTCCTGCAAACTGAATTTCACAGTGGACCGTTTTTAATATTGTGTTTTCATTTCGAAAACCAATTTATAACACTCTTAAAATAATAAAATAAAAATTACTCTATTTTTCTTTGCTTATTTTCAGAGTCTTGCAAACTAAATATCGCAGTGAATTATTTCTAGTGAGTTTTCAGTAGGAAACCTAGTTTCTCTTCAAATTGAATTTTTTGCAGTGAATTATTTTAAGTGTCCATATTTGCTTTAAATTAATTTCAAAATAATTTTTCGCACCTATTATCTATATTGAAAAATTTTTGCCACAGCCACCAAAACATTTATCAGTCAAGAAGTAGACGAATAGTTCCTGAAATATACATTGTGAGTACTTGTACTATGTGCTGTAAAAACAAAAAACTATCCTTTTAATTGTGCAAAAGATAATAATGATAGTTTTTCTGTAGGTGTGGGGTGGCGTATATGGAAAATTTTATTTCTATTGTAAGTTTAGGTGGTACTGGAATTGTTATATTTTTTTTAAATTTCATAATTTATATATTTATGTATTTATTTTATGTATTTATTTTTACTATGCTATTTCATATGGTCTATTGAATAGTCCTTTTAAATAGGCAAAATAATAAGCAAGGGCTTTAATTATTTCATATGTTTGTTTGGCCCAAAAATGCTCTAAATTCACCCATGCCTTTCTGAGAGAAAAGCCTGGCCACTTTTCGATATTTTTGTTAAACTTTTGGCATGTATATCTTAAGTATCTACGTGCAAGAATAATAAAAAAAAAAAAACGATTTTGAACTCATTTTTTAGAAACATATCGAATTTTCAAAAAAAAAAATTATTTCTTAATTCCAGAACTTATATGAACATATAATTGATATGCCATATTTTTAAATCTTATTTTAAATTTCATTAGAAATTAAAATAAATCTAAATGATTTCGGCCGAAAAATTCTATTATATTAAAACAAACGTTCTATGAA
The DNA here is from genome assembly GCA_946251815.1 of Dasysyrphus albostriatus. NCBI lineage: Eukaryota > Metazoa > Arthropoda > Insecta > Diptera > Syrphidae > Dasysyrphus > Dasysyrphus albostriatus. The sequence continues at coordinate 105,014,318 of OX276337.1, forward strand.
AGGTACTTTTAATAGTTGCTATTTGTAATTTTTTATAACTGTATCGCACTAATTTTAGCAAAAAAGCTTTATTGTAATCGTTGAGGAGCTCTTTAAACAAAAAAAATCTTTACTTAACAGGTTATCCTTATTTGTGTGAAAAGCACCGTTATTTTGTATAAAAGTAATTTTTTTCTTTAAAAAAAACTTGAAAGAGCCATAAAATACTGAGTGTTATAAAAATCGATGATATAGTTTTCAAAATATTTGATTTTCAAACAAAACCTTTGAACATTTTTTTTAAAAATCCAAAAAATATTTTTTTTTAACTTTAGAAAAACTATTTTTATTGCTTAGTTCTGTATATAAAAAAAATATTTTTTTGAAGAAAATCGAAAATTAAAAAATGGAGCTCTTGGGAGTTACCATCAATAACCATATTTTGCAAAATGGTTTTCCATCAAAAGGCAACCTTTACTAAAAGACATTTATTACTCTTTTTCAAGAAAATTTGCTTGGTGGTTTTTGAGATAATACAGTTTTTCAATTTGATTAAATATTTAAAATTACATCTCATATGTACATATATGTTAAATTTTATATTTTAGAATGTCATCTTTTTGGTCAGTAATTGGTCAGAAAAGTTCAACTAGTTCTTGAAATTAGTCAGCCCTAGATAACTTGTAATAAAGGCTTTTAAAGTTTCTCAAGGTCACGCGCGATTTTTGGCTAGGGAAATTAACAAAAAGAAGTAAACTATCCGAAAGATAGGTCACACATAAATTTGTTGTTATGAATTTTTATCATAATGCCAAAAAACTTGTGTGATCCTGAAAAAAAAACTTTAAAAAATCGAAAAAAATAATCTATAGCTGATCAATTACTGAAACTAGCCGACCTTTTTGTTATGAAACCAGGATTTTGGAGTTCCTCCTAAGGTTCGGTCTACTTACATTGTTTTTACTTGCAATAATTTACAATAATGCCGTATGCAAGTAGAAATTTTCCTATAATAAATGTTCCTATAAAATAAGAAAACTGAAACAAAGGTGAAATTATAGAAACTAGGTGCCTCAAAAATAATGTTCTATACTTTTACTTGTCACCATAATTATTTGAATAAATATTTTAAATTCAAATTTTAATTTTAATTTCAAATTAAGCAACGTTAACACGTATGGTAGGTATAACAGGTTTTTTAAACAACTGTGGTTCGTGTATGTGCTTTTTTGTAGAGTACTATATTATAGCAACAATGTTTTGACCTAACGAAAGAGTTTGAGTTGTAAACCGGATATGGCAGTGAGTTAAATTTTGACGGTAAGCATAAGTTTGAAAATCTATAGATAAAACTGTTCAAAATTGAATTTGAATTTGAAATTATCTAAATTTCCCCCACCTGTAATACAAAAATAAGGGGCCAGTTTATAGCTAACGTTATAGCATAGTAATTAAAATGTACAACTGTGTCACACGTAATTGCTCTTATCTTCAAGATGCTTAGGATTTAAGAAAATTGTATGTTAAAGGCATGGAAATTATGAGTTAAAAATGTTTAAGACCATTAAATATGATATATAAAGTAAGTATAACTCAAACAACTTCTTATAACTTAAATTAATTTTAATTCTTGAAATTTTAAATTGTTTTAAATTAAATAAAAAAAGTAAATTCTGAAAACATTTTAAAGGAAAATGTTTGGTATGCAAATCGTAAGTATTTATTTGTGTGTATATAAAAATAAAATAAAAAAAAATAGTCAACCTGTTTTAAAGATTTTGAATTTTCAAAATTTTAACAATTTTAACAACAATTAAAACTTTTTTTTTAAATTAAAAAAAAAAATGACAATTTTGCTATGCAATAGCTTCAAAGCGAAGTTAAATCAAATTTGAAATGAAACAATAATAATTTATGTACCAAAGAATTTAAAAAAAATAGTTTTCGTCATAGAATTTGGTTTGGAAAAGCCCATTGAGTTGCATTTGTTTGGAGACAAAATTGTTCCTCCTTTGTCACCAAAATAATTGCATTTAGTTTTTGACAGTTTTTCACGCTTAGGAAAAAAATTATTTTTTATTTGAAAGCAACACTTGGCATATTTGTATAAACTAGACTTTGTTGGAAATTTGTGCACATATACAAAATTAATCTAAATCCGTTCAGCCGATAGTGAGAAAATTTAAAATTAAAAAAAAAACCTTCAATATGAGATGGGCCAGACCAAAAAAATCGAAACCAAGCAATTCAATTTCAAACTATGGAAAAAAATATATTTAGGTAAACTAATATTTAGAATATATACACTGAGAAAAAAAATAAATGTATACGTATTTAAATCAAACTCAAACACATATGATATGGCATGGAACCGATTTCTATTTAATTTAAATAAAATTGTATTAATTAGTGGTTGAAACGATTTGAACTGGACTTTGTTTAAAATAACTTTGTTTTCTATTTACCGTAAATATATTTCTGTTTGTTTTAATTAACTTTATTTGATGTTTTTTTTAAATAGAATCATCTGAAGCTGTGTTTATTTTTTTTTTTTTTTTTGTGTTTCAAATTAAATACAAATAGTAGTTTATTGATTTAATTTAATTTATTTTTTTACTTTGTATTTATTAATTATCTTATAAATTAGATAATTTACTAGAAAGTACTTCTTTGTACTCTGGAGGCACATCGTGGGGCTCAATAGTATAAATGGAATGAGACTCAATTACTACCTATACCTATATCTTTTTTTGTTAATTTACTAACCTACTAAACTTATTACTTATCAATAGATACAAAATTCAACTTCTTCTGACAAAATAGGCAAATGATCAAAAAAAAACTCATAATGTGAATTTTTCGGTATTTTTGGCGCTGTTAGTTCTCTATAAATTGTAATGTACATTGCGATGAAAAAGAAAATTTTCAAAAGTACTTTCAATACACTATTTAATTTTGGGAAAGTTTTCTGTATAGAGGTGCTGATGAAAAAGATATAGGCGTCAAAATTACTGAATATTTTATGTCTTCTCCGTGAAAGAAAAATGACAAAAGTTAGTATAAATGGTGAACTATACAAGTATTTGTTATATTATTTCGCAAACAAAGCAAGACTTAAAAAAGAGTTATTATGCAATTTTTATAGATTTTAACATCATTTCTAACTGACTAAAACACGTTAACGGAGAAGACAAAACTGCACTTTTTTCTCCCGAATTTCAACGGCTCATATGCACTTTTTTTAAAAGGTTTGAATTTCTTTGATCCCTACCCTTAAAATAGATCAAGGTAATTAAAAAAAAAATGATATGTAAAACTTCATTGAAATTAGTTAATGTTACCACTTGCTTGCGATCACTTAAAATTTTGCATACAAAATACATACAGCCTTATTTATTAGATTTTGTAGGCGGTTGACTAGTTAGACAGATTTTAAAAATCCTTAATAAATGGATATACAGTTAGACAAATCTTAGACAAACGATGCCGTTGTCAAAGTTAGACAACTTTAGGATAACAGAAAACAAAGTTTATTAATAACTTTTTGGAATTGGACGGCTGTTTAAAGTTTAACAAAGTTTATAAATATGACTGATAGTGTTTTAACAGTCTTTTACTCAAAGTGGCGGTAAAAGTGTAAACGTTGAGGGAAAATCTTTAAATTTGGCATATATATACTAAGTAGTATACCTTGGCATCTGGATGGATCAGTATTTGTATTTCGACAGACATATAAATGCTGCTCTGGCCAGGGCTAGGGGAGCCTTTGCCCTGACGAAACGGTTGTTTTATAGCAGCCGGCTTGATAGCAGGGTGAAGGTGATTTGCTACATGGCCCTTATCCGGCCGATGATTGCCTATGGATGCCCGGTTTGGTTCAACGTTGCCCCATCTCAAATGGAAAAGATTCGGGTGTTTGAGAGGCAGTGTCTTCGACGCTGCCTTGGATTGCACAGAACACCAGAGTCGGAGTACAAACACTACTATTCCAACCTGGCTCTATACAACGGCGCCAACATAAACAGAATAGATAATTTCTTGCTGAAGCTTATTCAAGGTCACATTGCAAGAGCGATGTCCTCGTCTAACAGCTTAATTTTCGGGGCTTATTACCCCAAAAACGAATACTACGAGAGTGTGCGTCTAAGCGGCTTTATTCCGCCCGATGCATTCCTCCACCTAGACAGTCGGGGGTTGATCCAGGATAGAGCGGCGATTCCGCTAATCTACCACGTCTGCCGGAGAACTGTAGATCGGCGGCTCCTGTACAGTCGGGACGTCCTCGCACAAGACGGAGCTGAGCACCTTCGGTTCAGTAGGACTGTGTCCGAACGGGACCGAAGAGATAGGGTAAAGCAGGAGAACCAGTTCTGGTGGTTGAAAAACGAAGATGAAGTTTCTTCAGATATTTAATAGTTGACCTTGCTATTTTCTTTTGTATGGCCGACTTGCATAGGTTTAGGTAGTTAGTTTTAAGTAGGGACAGTCAGGGTGGCACAAAAAAAAAAAAAAAATTATAAAATCCACAAAAATACAAAAAAATTATAAAACCGGGAAATGCTTGCTGTGGCTGTTCTAGTTTGTAAGTACTCGTAGCTTATAAGTAGGTTGTTATTAGTTTATAATTAGTTGTAAATAGTTTTAAGTAGCTTTAAGTAGTTTTAATTAGTTTTAATTAGCTTAAATTTAGTTTTATGTAGTTTGTAAGATTTATATAAAACCAAAAAAAATAAAGACAGAGATACCGAGTTTTTTGTTAATTCTTCTCGGTAAAAAATAAAACCGATCTGGATTTAGTATTAAGATAGTTCTTAGGCCGAAAGGCATTAGCATTAAGTTATTATATGTAGTTTAACTTAGAGCGTCCGATTGGGGCCAGTAAGTTAGTATTAAGATATTGATAAGTAGGCTAGTTTTTATGAATTTTTGTCTAGCTTTAAGATAGTTTTAAGAAAATTGAAAATAAAAATGAATTTGAAAAAAAAAAAAAAAAGTAGTATACAGAGTATACAAACTTGTTTTTTTTTATTTTTTCAAATAACAGTTACTACTATTAAAATAGCATCAAATGCACAAAAACAACGATATTTTATCTTATTTTAAATGGGGTAAATATTTAAAAAAAAATTTATACTTCTAACTGTACTTAATGTTTTAACAAACTTTTACAAACTTCATGATATTTTCACTAAAAGACTGTGAAAACCCCTTGTATTTTGAATACATAATTTGAAGTGCACGCTAGCACGTGTTGTCGGTAAACGATTTTAATGAAATTTTACAAAAAAAATGTTCAATAACCTTGATCACATTTATAATTACTGACAATAATTTCAAAAACAAATTACAATATACTCGTAATTGAAAAGAAAAGAATGTTTGATGGTAGGTGTCTTCTCTGCTACCATTAGTTGTCTTCTCTGTTACCGTCAAATGAAACCTGGCACTACACCAAGGATGGTATATCGTTGGCGTAGAGTGTAAAGCAGCTAACTCCTTTTTTGCATTTTTTGCAAAAGTGTTTGCTAAAATAAAACAAAAATTACAATAAGTATTTTTTAGCATTCGTTATTACTTAATTCAGTGAATTTGAAAAGATTTTATAAATGTTTGTATTTTGTAGCAATTTTTGAAGTGGTCTACAATGGTCAAAAAAAATGTGGAGTTAACAGCTTTACATTCTAAGCCGACGATATGCTGGCTTTATGTAAATGTGCAAAAAAATCAACGTCGTATCCTGATAGCCCACGCAGAATTTAAACTTTAAGTTCAAAGACACGAAATCTCTAAATCTTAAGTGTCTTCTTCGTTAAAAATAAATTAAATAAAAAATAAATTTGGTGGCACAACAGCTCGTGGAGAACCAAGGCCTAGTGACTTAGTGACTTACAACTCTCAACCATTCCTGTGTGCGTGTTATTGGCAGGAATGGAGGGGACCTAAAATTTTTTGCCGAGTCCAAACGGCTAGATGAGAAGCACTTATTTATGACAAGTATACTCTTGGAGGATTTTTCAGTTCCTCGCAAGAGGCAGTACCTCAGAAAAAAACATTTCTGTTTTTAGGTGGCCGCGGCTGGGAATCGAACCCAGACCTTTGGTATGGCAGTCCTACGCACTAACCATCATGCCACGAGGTACCACGTCTTCTAAGTTCCCGTCTATTTTTTTCACCTACTAATTTTCAATACTTTTTTGGTGAAACTTATTTTTTGTTAACTTTGTGATGAATTCTTAAGAACCACTGTGTTTCATGAAAAAATATTACTTTCTTCACAAAAAAAACCTCACTGCAAACGTAAGATTGTCCTTTCCGTTGCTTTGAAATCGCCTAGAATTCCAATTAAATGTTACTGATTGTAAATTTCTACAATTTTTGGTAGTTTTGTCGCACTAATTTAAGTAAATATACAGAAAAAGTCTTATAAAAATCATTGGAGCAGATTTTAAGAAAAAATATTTTCCTTGACGGTTTTTTAACATTTTTGTATGGAATAAACCGTTATTGTTACATAAAAGTATTTTTTTTATTAAATACGGAATTTTTTTTCAAAACATATGATTTGAAAAAAATTGTAAATTTTTAAAAGATCCAAAAATATTTATCATACAATTTTGGTAAGAAACATTATAATATCGCTTAGAAGCTTCTGAATAAAATATTGAAATCGGAATTATCATTTTGAAGAAAATCAAAAACACTTAATAACCATTTTTTGAAGAATAATTTCCCTGAAACTGAAAAAATGTATTAAATTTTTTTAAGAAAAGTTGTTCAAAAAATTAGATTTTGTAAATTTGCTAAGCAAATTTTATGGCAGATAGGTACTATTTTTTGTAGTTAAAAAAAATTAAAAAGTGTATGGGCAGAATCATCAAAAACCACTGTGTACCAAGTTTTAAGGAAATCGATCCAGCCTTTTTGGCTGTAAGAGAATGAACAGACAGATAGAATTGTGAGACCCACTTTCTTTTATCTTCCCTATCATCGTTATGACAAGCCTGATCAAAATCTCAAGTGCAATTTTTTTTACAAATGCATAACTTTCCATTCAAAAAGAGACAAGAACCTTAACCAAAAATGTTTTACCAAACAAGCTTCTCGCAGCCAACTCGGTACCTCCTAACTAACATCTCTCTATAGCTTAACACGCCATAAGCCTTCCCTCTACTGGACTGTCTTTTGGGGTGTATATAAGATGGTGTCAACTCACTCTAAATGACTCAGCAAACTCGGCCGTTATATAAATTTGGTGGCGCAACAGCTCGTGGAGAACCAGGGCCTATTGATTTACAACTCTCAACCATTCCTGTGTGCGTGTTGTTGGATAGAATGGCAGTTACATTTTTAGTTTTTGTTAAGGCTGGTCACTGTATAGCCTGTTTTTTTTTATGTCAGTCCAAACCTCGTTCAGGCTGACGAAAAATCATCTGAAGAATTTTCCTCTAAAAACAGCCTTCCTAAAGCATAATCATCTATTTTTCTAATATTCTTTGTCATCCTTATTATTTCAGGTTCATTTTTTTTAAATAACATACAACTTTGCCAAACTGAACCAACAATCTACAACATCTTATTCTTTTTCCATTATTTCGATTCAAAATTTAACAACTTTAAAACTTCTCTACAAAACTAAACAAAACTCTTCTCTACTTGTCTAACAGAATTGCAACATCAAATCCAATATTCCTTTCTATTTCAAGTAAAAATAATTTTCAAAGAACGATTTTTCATTAAAAATCTTCCATCATAGTTCTTAAAAGCTTCTCTATTTTTAATTGCCTCATTAGAATTCTTGAAAAAAGTTAATTATAAGCAAGGACCTACCTACAAGTGATGGATTCCATAAGTCAAAGGCATCATCAACAAGTCAGACGCTACCAAGCAAAGGTACACCCCGACTGTAGTCCTTATTTGTGTATAGTTTGTGAAGGAGTTCAACAATTGATTTTATCGAGACAATGGAGATGGAAAAAAACAAGGTATTAATTAAAGCAAACTATAGAACTACTCGTACTTTCCCTATACTTTAGAAAATCAATTGATTTTCTTTAAAGAAAAATAATTTAAATAATTGAGATATTTTTTCTATACCTATACATAGACACACATACAATATACTTTTATTCAAATTCAAACTAAAAAGTCATCCAATCATTCTGTCTCCCTAGCTATTATTTCTTGAAGAATAATTGATTCCTAGATTGAAAATAATTATTCCATTAGAAATGCAAAAACTCTACAGTTTGACGACAAAAAAGAAATAAGTAAAATTGACAAATACCACTTCAAAGAGCACTGGTCAATAGTTCTTGGTTTGATTGCCACATAATCATAATCATAATAATATTCCCATAATCTCCTTTGCACTCGGACTAATTATCTCATCAGACTTTGACAAATTGACAATTTCTAGGAGTCATTTGTGCAAATAGAGAAAAACGACTCACACAACCAATTCAAATGAATGCATAATTGGAACAAAGAGCTTCCGCTAAAAATACAACAAAAAAAAAAAACTACTTCAAGTAAAGAAAAAAAAAGAAATATTTTATTGTCCTTTGCAGAGGAAACTTTTACCGACCTCCGAACTCATTAAGGATGCTCCACACACACATATTTCTTTCTCTTTTTATTTGTAGGTGAATGAGTTTTGTCTGCGCCCGGAGTCGTGCAACGAGGCCATGGCAACATTGAGATAAAAGTAGGGAAACACCTTAAATAATTATACGATTACGGAAGGAGTTAACTGGTGCAATGACAATGTGTTTAGTTGGCTTTAATGTTCCAATAAGTGGATTAGCTAAAAGCTACTCGCGGATTATAAAGCTTTTAGATAATGATACTACAAAAGAGACTGAATAATAAATATTAATAAATATTCATTAAAATTATGAATATGTTTTTGTTTTACATATACGATTATGTTTCAAGTCATGCGGTCATCAAAGTGAATTTTGATCCCAAAAAGGACTTTCTCAAAATGTCCATATAACTCATTTAAAAAACCCATGTATTAGATAAGCTCAAATAGTCTAGTCTGATCTTCAGGGTTCAGGAACTCAAATTATCAAGAACAAAAACCAGGGGCCGAACTGCCGTATCAGTTATGGCCCAATACGTGACTGAATTTTGTGAGTTTGACGCTGCCGTTCTCTTAATTGTATAAACAACTAGTTAAAAAACTAAGAGCTCTAATCGAGTATGCCATTTAAATACTTGAAAAACTACGAATATGAATGAATTAATTTTGTATACATAAAATTTTAATACATTTTTTTTAAAAAAGTTTTGGTACGCCAATTTTGAATATGTATTAAAATTCATTCACGGTTGTAGGGCAAGTACCGTTATTTTTGGTGCAAAAAAATCATTTTTTTCTCTGGAGAGTTACAAAAAAACCTTAAGTTTGAAATTTTAAGAAAATTACTTCAGTGGCTTAGGCTGTAGGTCGATATACGGACAGACAGACAGATTTTTTCCACCCACTTTTTTCGTGTTCTCTATCATTGTAAATGTCATGTTTGATTGTTATTTCAAAAAAATTTTTTTTGCACGAATCCAAAACTCGATCTATAGTACCTATATCGCAAGTAAAAATTGAATGGTGTGAGCGGTTTTTTTTTAAATATTATTTTGTATATATCAAATTCTTAAAATATTTTTAATGAAAACCTTTGGTATGCAAATCGTTAAAACTTTTTAATTTATGTGTATATTAAAAAAGAATTTCCAAAAAATATCGCGAACCCGTTTTTGATAAATCAATTTAAAAAAATTTAAACTTTTTTTAAAAATTCAAAAAAATATTGAAAATTTTCATGAGCAATATATTTTAATCTTAATGGAAATTTGTGTATCAAAAATAATTTGGGTTATTTTGTTTTCTGTTAGCCGATAATGATAAAATTCAAAATTAAGAAAACGTCCTTTAAGTCTAATATAATTGCTACTTGTAAGTTTTTTAATTTTTGTAGTATATCACACTAATTTCAGCATACACAAAGTTTTAAGAAAAAATTGTTCCTTTACGAATTTTTAACATTTGTTTTGAAGATACCGCTATTTTTCATAAGGTAAAATTTTCCTTAAAATACTTTAAAGACTGTAAAAAGCTTTTAATTGACGAGTTTTATAAAATGTATTCAAATCCAAATCAATTTTTTTAAACTTTCCCACACATTTCTATTTCTTAACCTAAAATAACGGTATTTGTCATATATTTTTTTTAAGTAATTTTACAGGGGTGTGTTTTTTAGACTTGTGGTTTTCAAGAAGAAATGAAACGCATATAATCTAGTGTTATGGCCAAGAATTTAGCTCTCTTATTAACATTAGGGTGTGCCATTAGGTTTTATAAAAGATTTCGGACAAGTTGCCCCCGTGGCTGGCTTGAGAGGCCCAATTTTCGACCACTTTTTGCAACAATTGCACGATTTGCAAATGTTGTCCAGGAGTAAGTGTATTCATCATAGAATAGCAAACCAAACTGAGCATAAATCAAGTGACTGTAATGAACAACCAACTCCGAAAAAAATATAACCAGAATGAAAATCACACGTCAAAAATGAACCCCTTTTAGTATTTTTCTCTAAAAAGGCTGTACACATTTTCTTAAAAAAAATCATTATATTACATTCATTATTGAAGTCAACCTATGGGTGGGAATTGGGAACCCGTTTTTCAAAACGTAGTACCTCCTAAGGAACCATTTTTTTCAAAATGGTTTGACTGATTTTCATAATTTTTTATACAGCAGCTAGAATATAAATAGTATTATTAGTAAAGCGTTTTTCAACAGGGACGCTACAAAAGTAGAGCAACAGAGAGAGCAAAGACGCCATATTTCTAGCCACTCTTTTGACATTTCTCTTCAGTAAGGTTTGCCATTTCATGATGGAAAGATATACGAGCCAATAACGAGTCGAAATTATTAAAATTTACTACCGAAATTCGGAGTCAGTGGCCTCAACGTTAAAAGCGCTACGTCTAATTTATGGTCGTCATAATCCTCCTAGCAGCTCAACAATTGAGCGTCTAGTGGAAAAATTTGAATCCACAGGCACAAAAATGTTCCCGTGCCAGTGAGACAAAGAAGTGCCCGTAGTGTCGAGAATATTGCTGCAGCTGAGGCTTCAGTTGCAGAAAGCCCAAATGTGTCTCTCACACGTCGTTCTCAAGCGTTGGGCATCTCTGTGACGTCGTTGTGGCGAATTTTGCAAAAATATCTTGGCCTACATCCTTACAAGATTAAATTGACGCAAGAACTGAAGCCGCTTGACCACCAGAAGCGTCGTATGTTGGTGAATTGGACTGAGCAACAACTTGAAAATGATTCGGATTTCCATCGAACAATCATCTTCAGCGATGAGGCTCATTTCTGGCTGAATGACTTCGTCAATAAACAAAATATGCGGTATTGGTCAGGCAGCAATCCACACGTACTCCATGAGTCATCATTGTATCCCGAAAAAATTACGGTTTGGTGTGGTTTATGGGCCGGTGGCGTCATTGGGCCGTACTTCTTCCGTGATGATCAAGACCGGCACGTTACTGTGAATATTTTTGGCCTCAATTGGATGATATGGACTTGGAGGACATGTGGTTCCAACAGGACGGCGCACAGTGGTTCGGTTTGTATGGGAGAGGGGAAAAAAGTCTGTTTTATCTGAACGGTTCAACGGATTTAAATGAAATTTAGCAAACATGTTTAGATTAGTCTTATACATATTTGGTCAAAATTTGGTTGAAAAAAATTATTAGAAACAAAGTTATTGACATTTTTCTAAAATTTGAGGGTTTTGATGTTATATTAAAATAAAAGTTTTTTTTTAGTAAAATTTAAACTTTTTATTTTGAATAAAATATTATTATTAACTATAAATAAATAAAATAAATAAATAAATAGATAAATACATACAAAAAATAAATAAAAACAATTATGAAGTTGTAATTTTATAATGCTAAAATGAGGTTTTTAGCGTCTGCGCTGATTGGAATTATTTTCTTTTTTGCCTGTGGCCTTTAACCTGCTATTATTGGATCTGAGGATATGAGTATATGATGCATCACATCTTCATTCGTCGCAATTCGGCTGCTTCTCGAATGAAACCTGCGGTAGGCTTTATAATACTTATTTCGGCATTCTTGGGCTTCCTCGGAGAGCGATCCAGCAAACCACCGAATTAGGGATTCACTAACTCCAGTGATTTCTGAATTCATGTTTGGATTTGCAAAAAATCTTCTAGAGGTGTTGCCGTCATTACTTGTCCCCGTACCTTATTTTACAAGATCGACAATGATGCCCAGTTTTTCACGAAACTCCTGCTGAATTTTCTTCTTCTGAGCATCTCTAATATGGCGGGTCTCATTGTTGGTTCTCCATGCTTTAAATGGCAAATTGTAGGCAACATGGAGGATACACTCCATACACACCTTGCACAAATGCCCAATACCTCAATACTGACTTTTTTTTATTAATCCTTTATATATATAGATAGACTATTTCCTGTGAGGCTACGTAAAGTCTTTTGTCTATGCCAATAAGCCAGCGACGATTGATGAACTTCGTACGAATATCGAACGTGAAATTGCAGCAGTATCGGCCGATTTATGCTTGAAAACCGTCGAAAATTGGATTCAGCTTCTGGGCTTCTTCTGCAAGCGTGCCCGTGTTGGTCATGCAAAAGAAATCGAGTTCCATACATAATGGCATCGAACGTACTTTCATAGGAATAAAGAATTTCATTGATACCCAACACCGTTTTTGTTTTATTTAAAAAAAAACTTTTGTAGCGCTCTTATTGAAAAACCCGATATGTAAAATGTATGCTTATGAAAATCATAATTTTTTGTTGCATATTATAATGAGATCACATGATAAGCAGTAATTGATAGTAGTTTTCTGAGTCTGTTCTGAGTGCAATATAAAATTACAACACCAGTCGGTGGCTAAAGAAAAAGAGTGTTGTCGGAAAATTGTGGCAACTATATCGTCGGTCCAAAGGTAAAACACATTTAGTGCAGAAAAAAAATTCAAGAAAATGAAATCCAAAAAGACTCATTTCGCACGGTTTTTATTAAAACATTCAAAGGTATGCCTGGGAACCCTAATTTAAAAATTTGCGGAACGTGAATTTTTAGCTTCAAAAAGTATGTTTTAATCTTATTTACTTCAATAGTGTAATATATAAGCTACTGAGTTTAACCTTTAAACCAAGGGATTTACACAAACATTTTGGAAACTATGCCAGGAAAAAACTGTGTTTACACTTTTTGGGCCTAATTTTCAAAACTTATTTGGAAATTACCCTTGGCGTATTTTCCAATTTCATGGGTGCTTTTTTCCAAAAATTTAATTTTTCCTTCCCCAGACACTCCATATGAAAGAAAGTATGCAAAAAATTGTCTGTGTAGAAGTACATAAGTAACAATTTGTATCGAATATTAAAAAAAAAAACTTAATTTTTTTCCCTTTAACCCACCCTAAAAATTGTAGTCCCGGCCCAAATTTACAGAGCTTTTAAGGAAATGCTTAAGACGTCAAAACAAAGCTGTCCGCCAAAATTGAGCATTATCGGGAAGAATTTTTTTGAAGCGAAAGTCTAATTTTCCTGGGCTAAGACCAATGTACGAATGGACCTAAAGACAAAGAGACAAACGAACTAATGAATTAACGGATGAATGGACGAGCAGGCGAACATGCTTAACAGTATACAATCACAGACAGATCTCTTTAAATGATGGACTATTGACCAAGCCGTTTAGGCCTTAACTGGCGAGCAAAGAGACAGACAGAATTATTTCGAGGCCCACTTTTATCATCTTCCCTATGATCGTTAAATCAGGTTTGATCAAAATCTCGAGTAAGTTTATTTTTAGGAATGTATAAAATCGAAAAGTTAAAATCTAGTTTTCACAATCAAACAGAATTCTCGATTTGTTCTTACCTCAATTTAAAAAATATCAAAATAACCCAAGATGTTAGCACATACTCGATGTTAAATTCAAATTATCTAATTTGTTCAAAATTGCGATTTGCCAGTGTCGCAAAAAAGTTGCGTATACGCCAGAGTGTCCCAACCAAAATCATAGTTCTGATTAATATAAAAATGTATAGATTTTGGATTATTTTGCAATTTTTCTATAAAAAGGCATTACCTGGCAAATAAGTGGTATTTTTATATAAATATTATGAAATTTGATTCGATTTATAATACCAATCAAAAACTACCAAAAGCTTTAACCAATAATTTCACCATTAGCACCCAGGAACCTGATAAAAAAATGTTTTTTTTGTGGAACTCATTTTTGAACATGCGCTTCAGTCCACAGTTCATCGGGCGAATTGAGTTTCCCACTCCGAAAGCTATAATCATAAGCTACACAGCCTCGAAAGGTATGGTAGATAGAATGGGTTGGGTTGTTTTTCATTTGAAGTGAGGACATCATACACTTTTGCGATGCATCCATTCCTTCCGGCGGATTTTGTTTGACACATACGCAATGCCGCACACTCAACCACAAACGGGATATGTACTTTTTTAGTTCAATATCCTTTGGCGGTTTCATTACGTTATTTTCGTTTTATTTAATTTTTTTTTTTTTTAATTCGTTTCGACTTAAATCATTTTTTTTTTTGATTTTGTAAAAATTTTGGGATGAATGTGTTGTTCTTGATAGATTGAAGTATGTGTCTATTTTGAAGACGTGATGTCCCGTAGGATATAATCACCCCAAGTAAATAAAATTGTCAGACATAAAAGTGTTCTTTTTTTACGTAAAAGTTCAATCACGAACATTTTTATTCTGTGGAAGCTTGATCTTGAATAAAGTCTTCAACAACTACACTGCATTTTTATTTAAATAGGTTACACACCTTGATTCTGAAATTAGAACTTTGAATAAGCACCGACCTAATTTTGTGACAAAAGTTAACTAATTTAAATGCAAAACTTCACTAACTTGAAATTACTTAAGTTTTTAGTTTTGATTAAGTTTCTTGTGTACTTCGTTGACTTTGCAAGGATTGCAGTTCAGTTATTGAATGAAGTGAGTTTTTACACTTGCAATGAAAGCTAAATAGAAGTATTTCTGTTGCGATAAAAGGATATTCATTGTAAGAAGGTTAGTGAGCTAGAATTGGACAAATATATTTTCAAGCACTTGTGTCAAAAAAAATAGTTGGATTTAAGACTTAAAAACTTTAGTACTTGTTCAGTTAATTTTGAAACAATTAGAAGAATAATTTGTTTAACAGTGATTGGATGATTGGATATATGCAGGCACATATAGATAGGCAGATGGCGTATAGTAGGATCTTTAATTATAATATGGGCAGGTATCGTAAGGACAGCTAATATAAAGGAATAAGCACTTTTGAATTTATTGGAAAAGTTGATCTACTGTTGCGAAAATTTTGACTTTAGCAAAAGTTTTTAACTCATGTAGCTAATGAGACAAACTGATCAAATTGTTCTTTGAGATAAATGTACTTTGTCAATCAGGTCTGATGAAAATTTGTATATTGTTAAAACTTTGACAGGGATAGTTTATTAAAGTGAACAATATTTGTTATGGTACTGTGAAGGCACATGACACATGATTTAAAAGAACTTTTCAACTCCAAAACTAACTTTGATATCGTGGCACTTTCGCCTATTTTTCTTGGCTTATTTTCTTTTTCGTTGTAAAGCCTAGAGTACGCTGCTGATGCAAGACGAAATATTTAGTTGGTCTCAGAAAACAGAAAAATATTCTTTGAATGTTGCACAAATTCCAAAAATTAAAACAATTGCAAAAAAATCGCAGGTTGCCATGCTGTAATGAAAGAAATAATAAAATAAACACGAAAAAACACCAATGTCATTTTTTCGCACACAATAAATGGTCTGGGTAATAATTTGAGTGCGAGAAAAGAGTGTAGACTTCTCCAAATGATCTGGTACAATAATCAATTTTGCTCATCTGACAGCGTACTGCACTTTAATATGATCAAAATTTCCCTTTGGCGAAAAATATAAAAACAAAATATTTACCCATAGAAAACGGATTGTGAAATCAAAAAACTCGCGCGAATTTGTTGGTTTCACAATATTTTTTCTTTACTTTTCCATACATTTCGTCAAGGAGATGATTTATTTGGAACAGATGAAAGTGATCGTTGTCTTGCTAAGTACAGGGTGTCTGCCAGTAAGATATACTACTTTGTTTTCCGCCATTTTGGTAAACATTAGTCTTGACAGTTCATATTTGACAGTCTTGAAGTAGACTCGTGGCAAATTTTTATGGAAAATTTCTTAATCGTTAAAACATTTTGTCAAAATCAATCATCGATTACTGTGACGATGAGAAAGTTACGTAAAATTTTTGGGAGAAACAACGTGCCAACAAAACTCACTATTTATCGTGTAGTGAATGATTTCGAAGAAAGAGGGTCTGCAGGTGATAGGCCCAAGCATGGGCCACAACGTAAAGGGGAAATTGTATTTCTGTTTAGGACTAAAAATAATGGTACTTGCCCTACAACCGTAAATGAAAAGTTTATTTATCTCAAAAACTGTTCTGACGATTTTGATGCAAAAAAATTAGTGTATTACTGTAGGTAGGGTGTACTTTCTGATAAGAAAAAAATTTACCGAAAACCGTTAGAATGTTAATAATATTCCATATAAAAAATAAAAAAAATATACATTTTGGATTTAAAAAATTTTTTTTTTGAAAATTGAATATTTCAAAAATGAGTTGGTGATTTTTTTTTTTAAATTTTGTTTGAAAATGTATTTTAATACATACTCTAAATTGGGATACCAAAACTTTTTTTAAAAATGTTATTAAAATTTTATATATAAGAAATAATTTTTTAGAAAACTGCTCCAACGATTTCAATTTTTTTTGCTTGTATTCATATTTTCAAGTAATCAAATGGCATACTTGTGTTTGGGCTCTAAGTTTTTTACTAGTTGTTTATAAAATTATAAGAACGATTTAAATACTTTTTCTATATTTTTATTATTTTTTTATAATTACTTTTATATTTTAAAAGTTCTTAATTCAAAACAACTTGAACATACGAGCAAGTCGTGCATTTTATTTTTTGATTGCACATTTTTATGCGCAACTCTTTTTGTTGTCTACACAATTATACGTGCATATGTGCTCATATATTGTGTTATTATATTCCACTTCGCTTTTTTTATATTCTATTTTATTTTATTTTATTTTATTTTATTTTATTTTATTTTATTTTATTTTATTTTATTTTATTTTATTTTATTTTATTTTATTTTATTTTATTTTATTTTATTTTATTTTATTTCATTTCATTTTATTTTATTTTATTTTATTTCATTTTATTTTATTTTATTTTATTTTATTTTATTTTATTTTATTTTATTTTATTTTATTTTATTTTATTTTATTTTATTTTATTTTATTTTATTTTATTTTATTTTATTTTATTTTATTTTATTTACATTACATTACATTACATTACGTTGATTTGTATTGACTCCCTTAAGGGTTACAAGGCTCCCGCTTCCTTACTCTGCTCCCTCTCCACCCCTCTCTATCATCTTATCTTTTCTCACTGCCTCTAGTTCCTTTATCCACTCTTCTCCCTTCCCCGTTTCGTCCATTATTTCCCTCATACTTTCCCCTATTGATTTTCTTTCATCTCCGACAGATCTGCATCTTTCTAATACATGCTCCCATGTCTCTTGTTCACCCTCACATATTCTGCACATTCTCTCCTCTTCGCGTTTCCAGTACCATCTTTCCCTCACCTCATTCCCTAGCCTGACTCTTGCAATTCTTCTTGTTCTTTCTGTCTTCCAACCCACTGTTAAATATTGTGGAATCCCTTCTGTCATTATTTCTTTATACCACCTGTTGTAACTGGATTCTCTTATTCTTTCCCTTCTTTCCTTCTCTTGCTCTCCCCAGTCTTTTCTTTCTATTGCTTCGTATCCATTCATACTGTCTTCTCTTCCCTTTATTTTTTCTCTCCCTTGTTCCCATCGTGACCCTCTTCCCCGTTCATCTCTCAGTCTCTCTTTCATCTCCTCTAAACATTCTCTTGCTATGTCACTTCCTTTTCCATCTGTTAATTTCTGTTCATAATTCCATGCCCTTTTCCGTGCTCGAATCATTATCTTATCTCGTTTTGTTTCCTCTCTTACCATGTACCCTGGAGTTTGCCATTCTACCCCTAGCGTCCACTTGAGGTACCTCTCTTGCACCCTTTCCATTTCCTGTCTCTCCTCCCATCCCCATACTTACTTTATTTTATTTTATTTTATTTTATTTTATTTTATTTTATTTTATTTTATTTTATTTTATTTTATTTTATTTTATTTTATTTTATTTTATTTTATTTTATTTTATTTTATCTTATTTTATTTTATTTTATTTTATTTTATTTTATTTTATTTAATTTTATTTTATTTTATTTTATTTTATTTTATTTTATTTTATTTTATTTTATTTTATTTTATTTTATTTTATTTTATTTTATTTTATTTTATTTTATTTTATTTTATTTTATTTTATTTTATTTTATTTTATTTTATTTTATTTTATTTTATTTTATTTTATTTTATTTTATTTTATTTTATTTTATTTTATTTTATTTTATTTTATTTTATTTATTTTATTTTATTTTATTTTATTTTATTTTATTTTATTTTATTTTATTTTATTTTATTTTATTTTATTTTGTTTTATTTTACCCTGCTTTGTTTTATTTTACTTTTGTTTTTCTTTGCCCTAGGACATCCCATTCTCGTCGCCAATGTAGTAGCCTGTATACAATTTTGTAAAAAATAAGTTTGCATTTTTTTCAAAATTTGGAGTGTGAAAACTAATTTTTCAAAAACAATTCTCTAATACAACTTAATATAAAATAAAAATAAAAGAAAAGATTTCTGGCATCCTAAAAAGGTGTAGCATGGAATTTTATGTTTCAATATTGTTTTTATTTTTTTTTTTCCTTTTGTAAAACAAATTTTTAGAAAATTGCCCCTCCCTCCTAAACTGGAAAAATAGGCTCCTAAACTGGAAAAAGAGACTATTTTTTTGTGGCCTTAACCCAACCTACTCGCTCTAGCTTTTAAAAGAATTTTAAAAATCTGTAAATCAAGATATGAACATTTGAAACTTGAGAATTGCAAAACCGAGATTTCAGAAAAATAATTCATCATATTTCAGAATGAAAATAATTTATATATTTTTTCTAAAGATTATTTAAAAAATATGTTGTCTACATATTTCAAATTTTGGTTTTTAAACTTTTCTTAGTGAAGTAAAATTTTGAAAATTACACATTTATTAAGGAACATTTTTGATAATTTAGTATTCTACTTTAGTTGGTATTTTCAATGAGGAGGGGATATATCTAATAAAAGTGCAATTATGGTAGGTTGCTTTCAAAAACCTTTTCCATACCCAGGGTTGCCACACTTTAAAGTATTGATATCTTTTTATTCGATAAGCTCGATTTATTTTTCATTTATTTATTCATTTTTGTTTTCATAAAATCAATCAAAGTATCATCAGAGCAAAAAAGGGATACAAAGTGTTTTTAAGAAAGAGAAAACATTTCCACAAATTTATTTTCACAACTACAATGTGTCCCAAAAGTGAGTATACACCATAAACTAGTGTTTTGTAGGATCCAGTCTTTACTTTCTTTTGTGACTGAGTGTATCTTGAAATTATTTTTTTATTTTTTATTCGGAAATTTCAAGAAAAAGCTGCTAGAGCCTGACAAATATTCTTTGAAAATCACATTTTTTATACATTTTTATGGATATAGTGTGTACCCACTCACACCAATAAATGTTTGAATCAGAAATTGTATGTTCTGCTCTAAATTAATTTTCAGTTCATTAAAAATGAGAGAAAAATATAGTGTCATACGGGCTTTAGGAAACAAAATTAACTTTGAGAATTTGTTTGAGCATGTAGATGATTCAAATGTTCATCAGAGTTCATAGTGAAGTGCAGATTGTTCAAAGATATGTAATTGTTTATGAAAAAATGAAAAAGTGTTTTTATGTGGGTTTGAAGATTCTCTTATAGTTTTTGAAGAAAAACGTTCAAAACGTGGCCGTGGCCGTGGGTTAAAAACTTTATTTCGTTTAAACCAAAGGCCCTAAGTATTACGGCGATGGTCCAGTTACTTTTAAACAGTTTTAAGTATTACGGTGGTCCAGTTACTTTTCATTGAAAATACCAACGAAAGTAAAATACAAAATCGTCAAAAATGTTCCTTAAATTATATATGTGTAATATTAAAAATTTTACTTCATTACAAAAAGCTTAAAGAAAAAAAAATTTTTAAATTCAGGTGACATTTTTTAAAAATTAATTTTCAATAAATTTAAATATAAACTATTTTCATAGAGCATCATTTTGATTTATGGTGAGTTATTTCTGAAACCTCCGTTTTGCAATTCTGAACTTTCAAATGTTCATATCTCGATTTTCTTTTAATTAAGAAATCTACCGTTTACAAAAGAATAAACTCTTAATACATATTTTGTTTGGAAAATAGATTCTAGACTTTTCTCTTTGTTTGCCCTCATTTACCTTACTGAAATTTCGAACTTCAAAAAATCTCGTATTTTACGATATTCAAATCAAGTTTTTTTGTATAATTTTTTCGCATATCTTCAAGGGTTACCATTTAAGCAAAAAAACACAAACGTTGAGCAAAAATTTTTGGCAACCCTATGCCTTGACTACTTTTCGACAAGCAATCCATTCGCAAAGTGTTTTTTTTTTTAAAGACTATCTCCAAACTTTCATACCGCTTATCGGGAACCTGTATGAGGGAAGGTTGTCCTATGGTGGGATCTCCTACTATTAAAAAATAAAAAAATAAATTAAATCTGGTAGCGCAACAGCTTGTATAGAACCAAGGCTTAGTGACTTACAACTCTCAACTATTCCTATGTGGGTGTCTTTAACAGGAATGGAGGGGACCTACATTTTGCTAGCCGAATCCGAACGGCTGGACGAGAGGCACTTATTCATGACAAATATACTCTTGGAGGATCTCTCAAGAGGTAATACCTCGTGAAAAACATTTCTGGCTTTAGGTGGCAGCGGCTGGGAATCAAATCCGGACCTTCGGCATGACAGTCCAACGCACTTACCATCATGCCACGAGGTACTACTTCTGGTATTAAGAGTGTACAAATTATAAGTACGAGTAGGTAAAAACGAAGTTAATATCGTTTTACATTAAAGTAGTAACACTAAATAGAAAACACATTTCAAAACCAGGTTGTCTGAAATTATTAAATTCTTAAGTGAATTATTAACTTTCTGTGCTCTGATGTGAACAATTTTTGTGGTTGTGCGTGGTTTGGTTTTTAATGTTTTGAGTGATTTTTCAAGCATAGTTTCATTTCCAAAAATGATAAATAAATTTAATACCCCCAAAGCGCTGCCATACTCTAGAAATGCCACGTCGTTAACAATTCGCTACCTAGATTACATTTTCCTTATTCAAAAAGAAGTGTTAAAAGTTCTGAAATTAATTTGACTTCACTTCCAAATCCCACCCAAGTAACCTGCTGTGGCAAAATGTGTGTGAAAGAGAATGCAATGCAGCTTCTTCTACACTTTGCTGCCTGCATCGAAAAACTATAGTAGTAGCAAAGCTACTAAACTCCTGTAGACACAGTTGAGATGAATTTAAATAAAAGTCCTTGTCACGAAATTGGATGTTAAATTGCTGATGGCTTATGTGTATAGTAAAGTGGCATTATAGCAGAAGCAGTAGGTGGATTAAATTAATTTAAGTGAAGAATTTAATTTTTTTTATTTAAATTTAAATGCTCAGCTATTCCGCGAAGACAACAGAGAAAACTATTTACATACATATATAAATACATCATACACGTACATAATATGAAATGTAAAGATTCAAATATCACCAAACTTCTATTTCAATCTCAACATTTTACCTAGCTTAATTATTCATTAGCACATTTTCAGTGCCGAGACGAGAGTGGGAATATGGTGGTAAACACACAGTCGGTGCTGAGGATCTGGAAACAACACTTTTCTAGACTGCTAAATGGCGATGATAGTCCAAATTCCGCTGTGAGGCAGAATAATCCATTCAACCTGGACGACGATGGCCAAAATTTCCGTCCACCCGACCAAAAGGAAGTGCGGTTAACGATAGCTAAGCTTAAGGCGTTCAAGGCTGCTGGTGCAGATGGCCTGCCAGCCGAGCTATTCAAAGCAGGGGGAGATGACTTGGTAGGGAGTATACACCAACTTATCTTCAAAATTTGGTCGGAAGAAAGTATGCCCGATGAATGGAACCTCGGTATAGTGTGCCCCATCCACAAGAAAGGAGATGCTCTGAATTGTTCCAACTACAGAGGTATAAGTCTCCTCAACGTCGCATACAAAATTCTGTCATCTTTACTGTGTGATCGCTTAAAACCATTTGTCAACGATATGATCGGCCCCTATCAGTGTGGCTTTAGGCCCAGCAAATCAACCGTCGACCAAATGTTCACACTCCGACAGATTTTTGAAAAAACCCAGGAGTTTCAAATCGATACACACCATCTCTTTATCGATTTCAAAGTCGCGTATGATAGCGTAAACAGAGACGAGCTGTACAGAGCCATGTCGCATCTCGGCATCCCTGCTAAACTCGTACGCCTATGCAGGATGACGATGGAGAAGTCTCGCTGCTCCGTCAAAGTCGGTAAGAACACCACCGACCCCTTTGATGTCGAGAAAGGTTTGAGGCAGGGCGATGCATTATCATGCAACCTCTTTACCATCGTACTTGAAGCAATTGTACGCAACTCGCAAGTCAACAACCGAGGTACAATTTTTCAAAAGTCCGTTTAGCTACTTGCTTATGCAGATGATATTGACATCATGGGAAGAACGAAGCGAGCTGTTACCGGCGCGTTTGCAAGTATTGAAGCGGAGGCGGCGAAAATGGGTTTGGCTGTTAATGAGGACAAGACGAAGTATATGCTATCATCGAGAAAGGAATCTCAACATCGGCGACTCGGGCAAAACGTCACAATGGATAGGTACAACTTCGAAGTTGTCAAGGACTTTGTCTACCTGGGCTCCACTATTACATCGCAAAATGACATCAGTGCAGAAATCAAACGAAGAATTACTCTGGCCAATCGCTGTTTCTTCGGGCTAAGAAGGCATTTGAGTAGTAAAGCCCTCTCTCAAAGAACAAAGGAGACTTTTTATAAGACCCTTATCATCCCGGTCCTGCTGTACGGGGCAGAAGCATGGACTCTGTCAAAAACGGATGAGAGTCTACTTGGGTGCTTTGAAAGGAAAATTCTTCGGGTGATCTTCGGTCCAGTCTGTTTCGATGGAGTATGGAGGAGAAGATTTAATAATGAGCTCTACGGGCTATACAGCGACGTCGACCTGGTCAAAAAGCTGAAAATAAAGCGGCTGAGATGGCTGGGTCGCGTGGAGTGAATGGACACCTACGCACCAGCCCGACGAGTCTTCGAATTCACCCCTGATGGTCTGCGCAGCAGAGGAAGACCCCACCTAAGGTGGCGCACACAAGTGGAGAGCGACCTCAACCAACTTGGAGTGCGTAACTGGAGGCAGTTAGCTAGGGACCGAGCTGGCTGGAGGGGCTTGATGGTTGAGGCCGTAGTCCATCCTGGACTGTGAGCGCCATCTAAAGTAAAGTAAGTAAGTACATTTTCAGTGTAGGTTTTGGCAGGTTTTAAATATGAGTTGGTATTTTATTTTTCTGAGCAATGACACTGGATACAAAAATATGAATATCAGACTAAAAGAATGGAAGGATTTTTTCGCCATATTTGAATTCCGCTAATTCTTCGTTAAAGTTTCCATCAAAGTACATACCAATGTGGCAAATTTTCCGAACAGGTTGGGCTTGTGTGGAGATTTTGATATGTCTAAACTTATTATCAGTAGAAAAAACCCTTAATTTGATTAATTAGCTTATACTTTTATTGAAGGAATAGTGTTAGATTCCAAAACTTAGCGAAATTCTCAAATCTACACTGCCATTATATGAGATTTTCATGCGATTTCATAGTCACTACTTAGGGCTAGTTTTTCAGTTCAGGGTTAACTCTGAGTTAAATCAGACTAAGCTTATCCTGAAAATAAATTAACCCTGAGTTGACTCAGAAACAGTTTCTAAGTTGAGGATTAACTTTATCTTTCAGCTGTAAAAAATCTAAGACCAATGATGGAGACCACCGTTCTTCGCCTTTTCACGCATCGGAATAGAGATGGCGCCACAACGGCATTGCACTGATAATAGCTTTCACTATTAAATTCGAGATGGCGTCATAACTGAAAAGGCAATCAGTTTGGTCCCTGAGTTAACTCACCAAAGTTGGTGAGTTAACTTAAACTGAAAAAGACGTTTCTGGAGTTGAATCAAGTTTAACCCCGAGACTAAGATGAACGCGCACTGAAAAAATTCGGCCTAAGAGTCCTACACTTAAGGCAAGTTTTTCAGTTCAGGGTTAACTCTGAGTTAAATCAGACTAAGCTAATCCTGAAAATAAATTAACCCTGAGTTGACTCAGAAACAGTTTCTCAGTTGAGGATTAACTTTATCTTTCAGCTGTCAAAAATCTAAGACCAATGATTTGCGACACAATGGAGACCACCGTTCTTCGCATTTTCACGCATCGGAATAGAGATGGCGCCACAACGGCAGCACTGATAATAGCTTTCACAAGGCAATCAATTTGGTCCCTGAGTTAACTCACCAAAGTTGGTGAGTTACGAGTAACTCGGAGTTAACTTAAACTGAAAAAGACGTTTCTGGAGTTGAATCAAGTTTAACCCCGAGACTAAGATGAACGCGCACTGAAAAAATTCGGCCTAAGAGTCCTACACTTAAGGCAAGTTTTTCAGTTCAGGGTTAACTCTGAGTTAAATCAGACTAAGCTAATCCTGAAAATAAATTAACCCTGAGTTAACTCAGAAACAGTTTTTCAGTTAAGGATTAACTTAATCTTTCAGCTGTCAAAAATCTAAGGCCAATGATTTGCAACACAATGGATACCACCGTTCTTCGTCTTTTCACGCATCGGAATAGAGATGGCGGAATTACACTGATAATAGCTTTCACTATCAAATTCGAGATGGCGCCTCAACTGAAAAGGCACTCAATTTGGTTCCTGAGTTAACGCACCAAGGTAGGTGAGTTAACCCGAAGTTAACTTAAACTAAAATACACGTTTCTGGAGTTAAAGCAGGTTTAACCCCGAGACTAGGATGATTTCGCACTAAAAAACTGGGCTTAAAAGTGTCGGTTGTGGGAGCTTCTTGTTAGTTTTAAAGAGTGATGTAAAAATCATATAGGGAATATAGCTGCAGATGTCCTCATAAGGCCATTACTAGGCTACATTGTCGTGTTAATTGGAACAGCAATGTCGAAATGAATTTTCCATTCTTTATATACTAACCTAAAAGGTCACTTTTATCTGGGTTCGTCATAATTCACAGTGACATTAAGAGAAATGAGTTGGTGGATGAAGTGGCCAAGTAAAGATCGTGCTACCAAGGATGTTGAAGTCAGAGGCATATTACCGCTTAATCATACAACACAAAAAAATCAAAAAATATCTTATATTTTACAAAATTTTATTTTCAATTTGGTTAAATGCTAATGTCTTTTCACTCCCATAACAAATGCACTATGAATTTTTAGGCAAATCTCTTTCCATTTTCTTGCAAAATTTAGCCAAATCACTTGGCAGCTGCTCCAAATCTTCCATTATTCTAATTTCCTCCTTGATATTATGCAAATACAACAAACGGAACTTTTTAACCATTGGATGGATAATTTTCTTATTGATGAGTTCAGCAGATTGAGATGTAGAACATGGTAGATCTTCGTCACTTTCCGAATGGCGTATCTCGGTGTTTGGACTTTTTTGTTGATTTTTTCTCAAATTCACTGCCTTCGTTTCACTCAAACAAGGATTCTGCTTATCCACGCTGGTCATGCCATTTTCAATGGTCTTATGAAGACTTACTTGTGAACTTAAGAAAGCTTTCAGTTGTTTTGCATTTGGACTTTGCCTTCTCAGAGCTGTTTGCCCAGTGATGTCACTACAATCACTTGAGTAGCTTTTGTTGCAATAGGTTTCGTTTGATTTTGTTGGCTTGAACTCAGTTTGTGAATTCTTATGCTGAACGCATGCACAATGTCCATCATGGTAGTAATTTTTGTTTCGACTAAATGGAGTTTGTTTATAGTCACCACCAGCATTTTTAGGGTGCTGTTGAAATAAACGGTAATACTCTTCTTGTTCCAGGCTTAATTGGTAGGCATCTTGCACAGTCGCTGGTTCCCCAAAATCGTCAAAATTTTGCAATTCTTCAGTCTGCTTTCGATTTCGATTTTCTTGGTTTCTTGAATACGTTGATTGTTGAGCTTTAGATGAATGTTGTGTCAGCGATGCCTTGGATTCTCCAGCCAAGTGGCCATTTCGGTTCGAAAAAGTTTTCACAAAGGCATGTGTTCTTTCGTTTTGGAAATTATGCATGTTTAAAAAATAGATACAAAATAAAAATAATTTGTATAAGATAAAAATAAAAATTATTCCTGTTTTATTTTCGGCTAAATACTTCAAACTAATTTGAGATGTGAGCGTTTCCTATTTAAACAGGTAGAATTTTTCATTTGTATGATAGATAGCTGGTTGATTTCGGATAATTAAAGTGGAATGAAGTAGGATCAGTTCATATACCATCCTTAAGATATCCAAAAAAATTCTAATTTCTAGGACTGATAAAACATTACTTTTTGCTAAAAAAAAAAAAACAGTACAGAAACAGAACAAAAGCTTCAAAAATAAAATCGTAAAAATCGAAAAATGTTGGTATCGACTCGGTATCGGTTCCGTATAAAAATGTCTCGTTTAGCCGGGTATAACAAAGTCTCGTCTCAGTATCGGTATCGGTATCGGTATCGGTCCCCGTCTGGTTTCTATCTGCTCTCAGTCACAAAAAAAAATTAAAATGCACGACGTGGTTACATGTTGTTGATCTTTTAATTGAACTCTCTTGGTATTTTTTTAGATTTAACAAAAAAAACCATTACATAAAAAATATGAATAGTATGTAAATGAACCACAATATTTTTAACTTAAGTTTTTTGTTGTTTTAAAAATTGTAAAGGGTTTATTTCGCAATGTCAAAATTCCGATTAGTTAAACATAAATTCTGCGTCAGAATATCATAGCCGGAAAACATTGCTGTTTCAAAATCATTATGGTGCCATTTCCGAGAAACCAAGAAATGAAAAAATATGAGAGGCAGTTGGTAACTTTATTAAAGTCACTTCCTCCAGCTAAATGAATCGAGTCTGAAAATGTCATTCAAATGATTGGTTGCAGAGAAACAAAGCAAACTCTGAAGAGGGTGGTTCTAATTTAAATAATTGCTTTAACCTTTTCATTCATATTCAAAAATCTTTTTTTTTTCTGCCGATATCAAACGATACTACCGAAACATTCGGAAAATTTCGGTCCCAAAAGTACGGTTTGGTCTCGGTATCGTTTTGGATACTTTGAAGCTCGGATCGTCTCGGTATTGTTCGGTTTCCGATACCGCGATACCAAATTATACCGAGACTTTCCTGGTATCGTGGCCAGCTTTACAGAATCACGAATGTTTTAAAATCGCGTTGGTAGGTATACCGTCCGAACCAGCCATTTTACCATCTTTGAGGTTATCGAGAATTACTTCTAGGTAGTTCTGACACAGTGATTTCTGCATCTAAAATATTATTCGTGACAGCTGGCTTTACATTTTTCCATGATGACTGATCGTTATTTGAGCTCAGCAATGCATCCAAGTGATCTATTCGATTTGAAATTTTTGATGACCAAGGAACTGCTTCCTTTCCACTTATTTTTTTTTTTTTTTTTTTTTTTTGTTAATTTCAAAAATTCTTGCATTAGCTTCATTTTCTTAACTAGTTTTCTTGATATTGTTTTTCTTGTTCTGCACGAGTTGATTTTAAATTGCACCTTCAAACTCAGTGAATTTTGTCTTAGTTTCTTACGTGCATAGTCAGTGAAGTCATACCACTCGTCTATTTTTTGCCATTTTTTTTCTTTCTGCATAAAAACTTCCTTCCAACAAATAAGGGCATTCATGCAACGTCGTAAGTTTACAAATTGTGTAAAA
Source organism: Dasysyrphus albostriatus (assembly GCA_946251815.1). Taxonomy (NCBI): domain Eukaryota; kingdom Metazoa; phylum Arthropoda; class Insecta; order Diptera; family Syrphidae; genus Dasysyrphus; species Dasysyrphus albostriatus. The sequence continues at coordinate 105,042,509 of OX276337.1, forward strand.
TGATAAGTTTACGCAAAGTTTGCATGAACGACCTTTTTTATACATTTGATTAAATGCTAGGAAATTCAATCACAGTAAGAGTCACAATGACGTTTGGTTAAGCTTAACCAGTTTGGTTAATTTTACGCAACCAAATCCTTTGATAAGTTTAACCAAATTGTGTAAATCATTTCTCATAAAAAATTTGACAGTTCATTAACCAAAAGATTTGGTTTGGATAATGTTAAAAACGACACGCTTTTTATTATTGGCAGAACTTTTAAAGATAAAATTTTGAAAGTCAGAATTTCGACAAGCCAAATTTTGACCCGATCAGAATTTTGAGCATCTACGAAAATCGACGTAAGTCTACGAAAGCTTATGCAAACCCATGCAAGTCTTCGCAAGTCAACGCGCATTAACGCAAGTCAAAGTAAACCTTCACCAAATGCTGAGGAAACATCAAACAAATCTCATTTTTATGATGAATGCAGATAATGGCTTTAATTAATCATAGCTCCTGTTCCACTAATCGAATCTTAAAGCTTAAGATCGTTCAAGGAAGCTAACATAACAAACTACAAACTACATTGTGTAGAAAAAATCATTGAGGAGAGGCAAATAAATTCGATTTATTTCATAGTTTTGAAAAACTAAAAATGCACATTTACTATTTCATCCTTCTTTTGAAATTATACCATACAAATTTTTACCATTAATCCTGCATGCAAATAATGCCTTGAGGTGAATATATTTTTTTTTTGGAAGTATATATATGTATTTTACTCACGACATTTCTTTCCACATGCAAAGAATTGCCGGTCCATTGTTTTGCATGACATCCCATGACAGCAATTATTTTCTTTTTTTGCATGAAACTATAAGCCATTCATGCAAAAAATTAATTTTTATTTCGTCTCAATAATTCTTGATATGCGAAAATATTTGCATATAGTATACAGTTCTAGGCGATAACAAATTCAAAAGTTCCAAACAATTTTTTACTTGTTCTGTGGGCTTTACCCAAGTCAGCTATAGAGTCAGTAATTTTCCCTTTATAAATAAACTGTAAACCTAAAAATTGTTAACAATTATCTTTGCATCTAAAAATGTTTTAACATCCAAAAATAATTGTTTTTAATTATTAGGCCAACAGTTTAATTATTCAGGGTAAATTACTCACTGAATGGGTGACTAGTAAAGAGCTACTTTAACAGGAAGCCAGGTTAAATTTAACAGGTAAATACTTCAAAAATAACCATATAAACCGATAATTCAACCTGATTTCTGATAAAATAGAAATTGATAAAACATATAGCGTTAAAAAAAATACGATCTTGAATCTAAAAATTTCAAAAAACTACCACGGTTACAGAATATGACGAATGAGCTACGGAGGAAATCAGACAAAATTTTGACATTTTCATGTATACTATCAATATCTGACTCCTTCCGCAGCTCATTCTTCGCATTTTGTTATCAGGTGGAATATTGTGTGGTCCCCAAAAATTAACAAAAAAATACTTTTTTAATTTAAAAAAAATATTTCCAAGATTTTATATTGAAAACTCACTACTCCGCTCCTACGATTTAATTAAAAACTATTTTTCACTGGCCAACTTTTAACAATACCTTCTATTGAACAATTAGTCCAGTCGATTTGTGCTCAAAGAGGCTCTTAGCAAGCAAATTGTGGGGTAGCTTGGGTTTTGTCTCTCTTTTATGTTTTCGGGGGTGCTGAATCTGAATCTGAGGCTTGCAACTTAAATTGCTTGACGAAACATGGAAAAAATGCAAAAATTATACAACAATGCATTTTTTGGAAGTTTTTCATTTTCCAAAAAACACTAAAAATACATCAATTTTCAACTAGCGCTTCAAGCCCAATGGATTGTCGCAGAAAGAAACCCTGGACGGAGATTTATTGGAAATTGTATATACTTTTAATGGTACTTTGATGTAATTTTCGAATCATTGGTAGTTTTCGAGCCATTAGTAAAAAACTTGCAAAAATTGCACTTTTATAAAAAATTTTTCCACGTGATTATTCACCAAATGCAAATTTGCAAAGAGGAAACTATTGAAATAAAATGTTGAAAAGTTTTCAAAATATATTTCACCAAAAGCGGATTTGCAGAGTGAAAAGTTCTTTTCTGCAAAGTGAGAAGTTTTTTAAATTGAAAAATAATTGTTCTTTTCGGTTCATCAAAAAAATAAACTTTTCAAATTATATTTCGAATTTTAAAAAGCTTTTCATTAATATGCAAAGAAAAATTTTCGTTTGCAGATAAGCGTTTGTTTTAAAAAGTTGCCGATTCGAATAATAATGAACAAAATGAACCGTTTTCAAGAATTTCCGGGCCAGTGAGACAAAGAAGTGCCCGTAGTGTCGAGAATATTGCTGCCACTGAGGCTTCAGTTGCAGAAAGCCCAAATGTGTCTCTCACACGCCGTTCTCAAGCGTTGGGCATCTCTGTGACGTCGTTGTGGCAAAGTTTGTGAAAAGATCTTGGCCTACATCCTTACAAGATTAAATTGACGCAAGAACTGAAGCCGCTTGACCACCAGAAGCGCCGTATGTTCGTGAATTGGGCCGATCAACAACTTGAAAATGATTCAGATTTTCACCGAAAAACCATCTTCAGCGATGAGGCTCATTTCTGGCTTAATGCTTCGTCAATAAACAATATATGTGGTATTGGTCAGGCAGCAATCCACACGTACTCCATGAGTCATCATTGCATCCCGAAAAAATTACGGGCCGTACTTCTTCCGTGATGAAGACTGGCACGTTACTGTGAATGGGGATCGCTACCGTTCAATGATAACCGAATATTTTTGACCCCAATTGGATGATATGGACTTGGAGGACATGTGGTTCCAACAGGACAGCGCCACATGCCACACAGCGAATGTCACAATCAATTTATTGGAAACCAAGTTTGGAGAACGTGTTATCTCACGAAATGGTCCAGTCGCTTGGCCGCCTCGTTCGTGTAATTTGACGCCGATAGACTATTTCTTGTGGGGCTACGTCAAGTCTATGGTGTATGCCAATAAGTTAGCGACGATTGATGAACTTCGTACGAATATCGAACGTAAAATTGAAGCAGTGTCGGCCGCTTTATGTTTGAAAACTGTCGAAAATTAGGTTCAGCGTCTGGACTTCTGCAAGCGTGCCCGTGGTGACCATGCAAAAGAAATCAAGCTCCATACATAATGGCATCAAACGTACTTTCACAGGAATAAAGAATTTCATTGATATCCAAAACGATTTTTGTTTTATTTAAAAAAACTTTTGTAGCACTCTTATTGAAAAACCCGATACATGCGAGCCAGTCTTTTAACTTATTTATATTATTGACTTATGTTTATAGGAGCATTTGGGGCCTCTAAATTTGTATTGACTAATCTGGCTATGGACTTTTTAAGTTCTGATTGACAGAAATTTGCCTCCTAGCAAATGACCAGATAAGACCTTTTGGCTCTTTCTCTTCCTGGCTACTGGTTTGTCGTGCATTGTGCAACAAAGTTCTCTGTTTATAAATAAAATAATCAAAAGCTGTCTTCTCAGAGAGCGCGATAACAGAGCAAAAGAAAATAATGTTCAAACGGTTCGACTGATAGTGAACTTCATTCTAGGCATCAGTATCAATTCAATTAGCGCTTTATCGGGACGCGAAGTTTTCCTATTTAAAAAAGAAAAAAAATTGATTCAATACTTAAATGTCCAAACAATGGAGAAGTAATTAATCATAAAACAGCACAAAGATTTTTATGAATGATGTCGTCTTTTCATATTTTATAGAATTTTCAATGAAATCAAATCGTTTGTCAAGACGTTTATGTGCTTTTTAATTGCTTGCTGCTTAGTGCCACTTCTTTTAACATCTTTCTTTTGTAAGTAAGACTCTGGCGTGGCCGGCCATTAAACGTCAGTTTGGAACCATTAGCAATACTCATCGTAATTTAAAGTCTTAATCATCTATTTGTGAAGCAAAACAAAAATTACTAACTAGCTAAATAGTTGATAAGAAGTGTTTTCTGTTATCGTTCCTTCAAAGCTTAGGCGACCTTTACCCAGTTGCAAGTAATGCTTCACGTAATCACAAATTTATTTTATTAATTTTTTTGTTTATTGTTTTTGTATTAAACACTCTTGTGAACTCTTTAACCTATTCTTAGGTTTGCATTTTGATCTGATGTGGCCTTGAATTTTTTTTTTTTTTTTTTTTTTGCAAATTCGGTATTATCACTGTCTAGTCTACAGCGAAGTTCAAAATTTCATTTCTTAAGAAGAATATTAGATATTAATTTTGAGAGTTTTCTGCAACTCTAGCCAGCCAAAGAAAAACAGGCTTAAGATCTATATCGATGAAATTGAAAACTGCTTGTTTTTTTTTTAAATCTCCCGAGCTATTTAAAGCTTTAACCCCAAGTTATTAAATTTCAGGTGTCCATTATTCAAATCAACTTTTCGACTATATATTAACAGTAAAATATCCCTCACTGGAGATATCCAAATCGAAAAAAATACGTACACTCATAGACACACCACGAAATGCTGGTATTTTTCACTTCCTTCTGCAATTGCAAGGACCTTGTGATTTTGAAAAAATCAAACAACATTATGTCGAACATTTGACAGAATTGCGAAATTCTATTGGAGGTTTGCGTTTTCCGAAGTTAAAACAACAATTGGTAACATGTTGGGGTCATTATGCTTGGGTGAGAGATACTAGGTGAGTTATAAAAGTGAATAAATTATATTTTTAGTTTGGAGAACTTTCAAGGGATTATTACTTTTTTACAGCTCATTTAATATTGATAATCATGTTGTCATTAATACAACCAACTATCGGGGAAGGAGGGTGCATGACGGTAATATTCAAGAGTTTGTAAGTGATTTGGTTACGAAATATATTCCCTCGGATTTGCCGCAATGGCAGGTTATAGTGATTCCAATTGTATCAACATCTTGCGAAGACGATATGGTGGTAAGAATTTTATTTAAATTATAAACGGCTTACAATGTTCAGCGCGCTTTATGAGTGCATAAACCAACCAATTAGATTATACTTCCAAGGTTAAATTGAGTTTTAACCGAGGGTTTACATTTCTCTAACGAGATTTTTCTCTAGATCTAATTAAGGTCCAGTAAATATAGAGGTAAATTTTTTATAGATAAAAACTCCAAATTTTCACAACCACGACCCTTCCACCGCCTTTAAAATCCTGGAAAAACCACAAAAAAATTGGCACTTTGTTCAGTTTTTTCCTATAACTTATTTCCAGTGTAGTTTTATATAATATTTCACCTGTTCTTCAATTTCCATGAAGAACTCCTTGAAGATATAATGGGTTCAGCCGACCGATATCGTCCGGGTACATTGGTAGTTGGACGGACCATAGGGCATTCTGTATTTAAACCTGTTCTATGCACTATCCAAAAGGATACTAAAAAAGTCAATTTTACATCTTCTTGTTGAATGCACTTTACATGTTTTGAACAGTTCAGAAAAGCTATTCTGTAGTTGCACCTTGCATATACACCCGTTGTTTTTACTGTCACAAGATGCTACTCTAGATTCTTGAGATTTCGGGTTCAGTTTTCAACTCATATGGAGCTATTGACGATGAATATGCCTCCATAAACCACAGTGAGTTTCGACTTGAAATTCATTAGTCATTTCCAGAATTTTCTTCAGTGTTAAAGTTTTGGAATTTTTTTACTGGCATTTGTTTTTATGTTCCTTATCATAACATCAAAAATTTTCTTAAGAGTAAGATGAAAAAATTTGCATAACCGAACTACTAAAAAAACATTCTTAATCATCTAAACACCACCACCAATTTTTTCCGATAACATTATGTTTTAAAAAAGTAGGCTTGGCAATAGGTAGACAAATTGTATTATCTTATCAATTATCATGTCTTTTAATTTCATCAAATTTCATCAATCAGTATAGAGTTTTAGTTTTTTTATGGAATTTTGTGCGCTCCCTCAAACAAAGTGCACTACTGTATGTTCAACATTTTAGAAAATAGTAACTAAAACACCGGTTTCAGAATATCGTGATGTTGACCCAAGGTTTTCTGATTCTCCCATATTTATACTTTGATTTTTGTAGTTTGAAAAATGGGGGATAAAATGTCTACAGGACTCCAGAACGGGGATTGTATAAAACAGACAAAAGAAATTGAGTTAATAAAAGGCTCTGTGAAATAACTCCCCAAACTGAAAATGGAATATCTCCCCAATTTTGGGAGTTTTTGCATTTTGAAATAAGTCTTCAAGTTCGAAGACGGATTGGGTCAGAGCACGTTCCACCCAGCACGACCACCGGACCCTGCCCCCTTACCCCACGCACTAACATTGAAATTCACTTGTGACATTGCACGCAGTTGATTGAATTTCATTTTCCTGTGTTCCTGATTTCTTAATTGTCTATTGTTGGGGACTTATTTCATCAAACAAATTTTAAAAGTCATCAAAAAGCCATGAAATATATCCCCAATTTTGAGGAGTCCTTTCATTTGAAAAAACTTCCCAGTTCAATACAAATTTTGGGGAGTTATTTTATTTTCAACTTGGGGAGTTATTTCATTGAGGAGTTATTCCACGGAGCCAGTTAAAACATTTGATAAAAACACTTTTTCAACCCACAAAATCAAAATGCTATTGGTAGCCTATTAAATTATCTACTAGATTGATTATGAAGAACTTTAGCCTAAACTCGACGGTTTTGGAGTTATTGTACTGTAAAGAGGGAAGAAATTAAAAATCCTACAAGTTACGAAATTTAAGCTCTTTTTGGGAGCTCCATAGCGACGTTTAAAGTGGGTATTGAGTAACATTCGTTGGAAATTTTGTTTTCTACAAATGTTAACAATTTGTTTTTGAAAATAAACACGAGAAAGAAGTTTAAGTTGAAAAACTGAAAAAAGGGCTGTTTTTTTTGGTTTTTCCAGGATTTTGAGGGGGTAGAAGAAATTTGGAATTTTTATCTAACAACCATAATATATAACATCAAAAATTAAGAGCTACCCGATCTTTTGTGGTGAACATAACTCCCCTTTTTTTACCTCTATTTATTGAACTATTGTTTCTCTTTACTCTACAATGTCAGTCAACAAAGATTTAAAGTCAGTTTTTTAAGATCAACAGTTACTAGACCCCGTTTACTATTTTTGAGTTGTTTGCTATTGAATTGTTTATCAAACTTTTTTTAATTCTTTTTTTTCAGGACGACCACTTTTACATATTGGTCAAAGTCCACCATCTACTCATTGCCGAGCAAGATGGTCTACACACCAGTGAAATTCTAATGCTAAATAGTTCAAATAAGCTATCGATTGATGTCTATGGTTCAAATCGTGAAAGTCCAAAACTTTCTTATTTTGTACGCAAACCTATTCATGTACAAAATTTTTGTAATTACATTTGGCTCGCAATCATTAATCGCTGGAATGAATTTACCTATTACTTTGATTCGCTGGAGTCGCCCGATGGAATTCCGAAACTTCAAATCGATTGCATTAGTAAGCTCTTGTCGGTTCTTCTAATAACAGCTGTAACAGTCTCAATTGATTTCTTGAGGGCAAATAGGGGTATAAATACATCGATTCGGACCCGTTATAATCTCTTTTACACATTAGTTAGAAGAGAATTGCTCCGCAGGAATCTTTCCTATGTGGTGGTTAAAGCCTCAATCATGACGTCATTGCATCCATTTAGCATATTCAAAAATTTTGTTCGCATATTCTGGTATATTTATGTGAGCATAATACTTCTAATGCCGTATAATGCCTATCGTGAGCTCCTGGCATGCAAGGATATTCTTTTTACTGGAAATACATCACGCAATACATTCAGTGGAGCTGCTGCTGTATACATTCCGCTATTGATTTATGCTCAAGTTGAAATTGTCAAAATCTGTTATGAAATCTTCAAAGCACCTTGTAATATTTTCGAAGAACTTTTCCAATTTCGCTCCAAAGATGCAAATATCCTTCAAGTAAAGTCATATTCTGGTAGAAAAGTTGTGTCTTTCTCGAAGATAATAGATTGGTCAGAAATTAGAAAACGTGTAGACCTCACGGGAATGCGAGAATCCGACTTCACATTGGCATGTTTAGCTGGGGCTTTGCGTGAATACTTTGAAGGCTTCGAGGGATACCCAGTGCCAAAAGTACTGAATACAACTTGCCGTACAATGGCTAAGGGCTACTTCACCGAAAGAGACGGTCGAATGAATCATATTGGTGGAGTTGTATTCCTTCAACTTCCTTTAAAAAAACCAACTCGTCAGAATGCACTGGAAATTCAGAAGATCATCGAAAAAATTCGCATGAAGCAAGTTATTATTTATTTAGCATCGATTGGACAGACAAAATTCGATATGTTAACTGCCATTCTGCCTAGGACTGTAACCAAAATCTTCATCAACTATTTTTCGTTCAATTTTCCTATAACATTGACTGAAATCTATGGAAGCTCGTCAAAGTTTGAAACAGTTTGGGGACAAAATGTGGAGTATGTGCTGCTGTTTAGGCCGCCACAATCAAAAACATGTACGTTAATTTTTACTTCTTTAATACATAATAGTTTTTTTTTTATTTGTTTACTAATTTTTTACTATAGGTTTATCATTGAACATCCATCGATTTGGAGAAAAAAGTCGCTTAGCAATAATTGCTGATACACAACTAGCGCCAGATCATGCAAAAATTTCAAGTTCATTCGAGAATCTTATGAAGACTGTTAAAATGTAATTAATTATAAATTTTCTACAAATAAATTATTTAAACTATAATTTTCTTTAAAAAATATTATTGATAAAGAAGTTACACATGAATGTTCATTCTCAACCACATTTATGGTGATTTGAAGAACTTAAAAATGGTTTTCAATAGAGGAGATCAGCATAAATAAATAAAACATTTTAGTCAGGTTGAATTTTAGTACAAACGACTTCTGCTCTGAGACTTTTATGTCACAAATTCTCCATTGGATTAGTGCGATTGATTGTATGCATTTTGCTTTTTGTATTGTAGCCCAGGACAATTAGACTTTCACTTCGAAAAAATTCCGACAAGCTGAATTTTTGTAAAGAGCTTTGTTTTGGCGTCTTAAGCATTTCCTGAAAAGTTCCCTAAATTAGGGCCGGGTAAAATTTTTTTGGAAGAGGTTAAAGGAGGTAAAATTCAGTTTTGTCTTAATTTTTCGAGAACTATAAGTTTTTTTTGAAAAATGTGAAGGTACAAGTTGCAGCTTATATTATTATACACAAAAAAGATTACCATACTTTTTTCAAACAAAAATAACAATGGCTTTACTTTTAATATTTTTAATCTGTTAATTTCCATTTGTGTGTTTGTTGTTTAAGTTTCTTAAAAGAGCAATATTGGTATAGGTAAATTTGTCTCGAAAGCGCTGTCCCATACTGGCGCTTAGAGGTATAATAAAATGATGTTACAACTACCAACTAAGTATTATGCAAAAAACTGTCTGTGAATCTGTGTGTCAGTGTTAGTGTGGTGTTTGTTTTTTAGCAAAATCTGGCAGTTTTTTAAGTAACACTTTGAATCCATTTCAGACAAATTCTTTTCTTCTGAGGAAGTATTATTTTAGGCAATATCTAATTTTCTTAAAAATTACCATTTGCATAACTTCGGAAATTTCCTTTAAGGCTTCAAGTAGAAAGCAATTCAGACTTACAGTGTATTAGGTTGTCAAAAACTTAGAGATTAGAGATGAGAGAGAGAGACTAGGTTTTCAAAGATAGAGATAGAAAACAAAAATATCAAATTATTTATCAAATTTTCTATACTATTCACTTGCATTAGCGTCGGTTTACATTTGAAGTGAAAAAAGATGACTCAGATTTCAACAATAAGTAACGACATTCTTTTTTTTTCTTAATTCAATCTTTAATTTTCCATTTTCTTAAAACAAAAATTTATGAAAAGTAGCCTACTTATCAATGTCTTATAACTAACTTACTGGCCCCGATTGTGGCTTCTAAGTTATACAATAAAAACTTAATGCTAATGCCTTTCGGCCTAAGAACTATCTTGAAACTAAAGTTCAGGTCAGTTGTTATTTTTCACCAAGAAGAATTCTAATCTGTCTTTTATATTGGTCTCTTGGCCTTCACGACTGTCAAACTGTCCTATGACTTCTGTGTGGTGGATGCATCTCCACGTACTTACCAGTAGGTATCATATATAGACATAAGTTTATATTTATATTTTTCTACGACCGGATTTATCAGATAAACATTTTCGAACAAAAAAATAATTATGTTTTTCTTTTGAGTCCTGACCAGAGATTATCAAAAAAAAGATGGTAATCCTCAGCTGTCAATTTGATTTGCGTACAAGCTGAAACGAACAACTGCATTGATTAGATTTGCAAAGTATTAGTGAAGATTAGTAAAACACGCACACATAGAATCAACTCGTCATTCAGCACATTATTCAGCCCACAGGTCTTTTTGTTATTGAAATTCACATCTATTCTTCGACACAAAATGGAATTACAATACAACAATGTATGCAAATGGATTTTGGAGGGTAAAACGTACGAGGGATTGATAATCTCTGGTCCTGACTCACAAAGTTTAAACCTTGCTGTTAGATAGGTAATGCACACAAATTCTAAGCCAATAATATCGACTGGAAGCTTATTTTATAAGTGATTGATTTTGAGACGATTAAAAAGTAGAATGCATAGTTATTTTAATGTGAAAATAAAGATTTTGTCTTCAATAATATTTCTAGTCAAAACATCAAAGGCGTATACAGGGGGGGGGGGTTACGGGTCCATGACCCCCCCGAGAACTTGAACTACTATACTATTAGAAATTTTTTCTTATAAAAGAAATTTTCAACTAATTTGCGTAGGTATATATATGGCCTACTTTATGATTTAAAAAAATTCGGTTTGTTTATTTTTTCTTCAGTTTTCTCATTAATTTTTTAGAGTACATACTATGGTATTCTCCGCACACCCTATCAAAATCCTAATTTCCATGCATGCAAAAATTCCTTGATACAAAACACAAAAAAACAACACAAAGTTCATTCTTCTTTCTTCCTCATATAGAAAATTATATACCAAGGTGTTCTACTTCATCTAGTGCACCACTCTGTTCATTATCTGTTGCTGTTGTCTGTACCTGTTTCATTTTCATTGTTTTGTCGCAGTGTTGATGGATGGTGATACTCAATGCATCTTTACTTGGGAAATTTTACCAAAATAAAAATGTTAGTAAAGTCTACTGATTTCGTGAAGTTTAAAAATTTTCAGCCAAATTAAAAAATGCGGAAAAGCGAAAGGTTAGCCTTATTCCGTGGATTAAGTGCAAAATGTTAATAATAAATCAAAATTTCTGCTAAGTGACGTTTACAAAGCTAATTCCCCGAAGCAAATGGTTTAGCGATGGAATAAGCATAAACTCTTTTTTGTATTGGAATCAATATTTTCTTTAGGTAAATTTTCGAAATTGTTTTTGTAATACGTGTTACAAGTTAATCCAGATCCAGATCCAGAATAAAACACGCCTTTTATTGGTTTTGGTATCAACAGATTTACATTTTCTATAGTATACTTTTTTTCTATGTACAATGATTTCAGTAGGTTCTGAAGAATAAAAAGAAAAAAGTTAATTACATAGTTTAATGGTATAAGCTTACTTTGTCATTGGTGCCCCCTTGTTTAATTAAATAATTATTAATAATTTAGGTAGTCATAAACAAAAGAGAATTCTTAGAAATGTCTTTGGTAACTTGAAATTCAGAGCTGTCAAAACCCATACAAAAAAAATGAAGTTAGCGAAACTTGGTAAGAATTTCAAGTAACTAAACAGGCCTGTTAGGGTAAACGTCACTTTACTATTCCACAAACATTTAGTTTTTAATGAGAAATTTTAACCCGTGGCTTAGCACTTATTCCGTAGTTTAGCTAAATCGTGGACTAAGGGAGGAATAAGCGGTTTTATTGATAGTGCTGTATAAGAAAAGAATTTTAATCCATTTCCTTCTCTAAATTCAAATGACAAATATGTAGATATGAACGTATTATCTTTAAAAATTAAATCAAATTAATTTCTTGCGAATCCTTATTATGTTTCTTAAAATAAGTTCAAATAGATATTTGTTTGGATTTTGTTGGTAACTTTTCTCTGTCGAGAACTTATTTTCAAATTATTATCAAAGTTGCATTAAGCGAAGACTCCGCTAGGTGAAAGCCAATTTGTTGTGGCAAGCATATTAGACTTCATATATTATTTTTTTTACTATTTTGTAACATGATAATTTTTTAAACAAAAATTAACGTTTATGAAGGTACAACAGTTGCACACAGCAGGAAATTGCAATCTCCAAAACTGGACTCCAAATGTGCTACTGACGCAGTAACTGATACTGTTTCCGTTCTGGAAAACCTAGACAGACAAAAAGAAGTAACCAGCCCGCTTCTGATGTAGAGGAATATTTTCTGAGAAGTATCTACATTCCTTTACTGGATGGCGTTTTGTCCGCCCTCAGAACTCGCTTCTCCCCAGACGTGTTGAATAACTCCGATTTATTATGCCTTCGCTTCTTAACTCAGCTGACCTTGAAGAAATTAAGGCTATCGTTAAGCCTTATATGGGGCTTTCAGACAAATCACTTCCCAGCATTATGAGTGAATTTGAAATGTGGACTGCGAAATGGAAACGTGAAACTAAAGAGAAATTACCTCCAAATACAGTTTTAGAAGTTTTAGACAGTTGCGATACAGATATGTTTCCTGGAATTCATGTTCTATTAAGTATCCTGGCAACATTTCCGGTAAGCGTTGCCACTGCAGAGAGATCTTTTTCGACCTTGCGTAGATTGAAAACATGGTTACGATCAAGAATGGGAGAAGACCGATTGACTGGATTGTCATTGTTACATGTCCATAAAGACATTAATATAATCACGGACCTGGTAATAGAGCGCTTAAGAATTTATTATTTAAATTTTTGTTATGCAAATCTTTGTCATTTGATTTATTGTTTTTTCTAATGTTCCTTAAACTAAAAGCCCTGTTACAGCAGCTGTTCGATAGTTCAATAACTCTTATAAGTATGAAATATATTATGTACATAATGTATATAAATATTCGTTCATAAGTAACTATATCTATTTATCTATGCATGCTACATATTACGAGTATGTTATGTTATTTTTATCCTTAAGATTTTATAACATTGACTATTTTTGTTATTAAATAAAAGTTTCTCAATTTTATTGAGTGAAAATTGTTTATTTTTTTAATATACCTACTTAAGTAAAATCAAATCTTTTGTGTTAGATCATTAAGGCCAAATACACTCTCCCTACGATAAAATATTTTAACATAAGAACCCATGAGAGGATTTAAATCGCATCAGGTATCGATGATGTAAATATACTTATTGCTTATGTTAGAGTATTTTATTATATCGAAACTTTATTGTCATCAGAACTATAATGTGAACCTGGCTTGGATCTTGCCATCGGTAAATTTAAAAGGAGCTCTAAATATCTTTATCACTCATTGTTTCGATAGTATAATAATAAGAAATATTGGGATTTTCCATTGGAAAAATAAATCAAGTTATTTTAGATCTAGATCTATCATTGTTTTTGAAAATAGCTATAGGTACGAAATTATACAAATACAGTGACAAAAAAACTAATTCCATTTGAAAAAAAGTATTCTGATTTTCATTATTTTTTGGCGAAACACCTACTTATTTTTGTTATATAGATTTTTGTTAAAATAAAGTTTTAGATAACTTATTGAGTTTTTCCTTTGTTTTCGAATCTACTGTAAATTTTTTATTTACTCTACTTTTTTTACAAATCTGCTTCGAAATTTCGCTACCGAAGCTCGAACGCTGTTGAACTTTCTTGCCAATGATCATTGAAATAGTTGAAAAGTTATGTGGAAGTTTATGTGGAAGGGTGGGGCCAGTGTTACCGCTGGGTGACTTTAGACGCACTTTGTGACTTATTTGGGTCCGTGCGACTAAACGACGACTTTTTGATCAGTGCGAATTTTTTTTCTAAATTTAAAATATCAAAAATACAAAAAACTGGTTTTTCTAACTCAACCATCTGAATTGAAATAGTGAAAGGGAAAAAACAATAATTTTAAAATCGACTTTCATTCAACTCTTCTTTTTGCATTTTCTATGAAACGCAGCTGCTGGCTTAAGTTTAAAATTGAAAAAAATCAGAAAATTCGAAATAGAAAATTTACAACGCCAGTCGAGAGATTAATATTAGCTGTGTTTTATTATTTTTTATCGGGATCTGGAAATGGGTCTGGATTAACTTTTAACACATGCTACAAACAATTTTGAAAATTTCCCTTAATATTGTTTTTGTATAACGTGTTAAAATAAAATCCAGAAAAAATAAAAAAAACAATGAGAAATAGAACAGAATAATGTCCTTAAGCAAATCCTAAAATTCATCTTAAGAACTTTAAAATAAAAAATCAGTGGTACCCAAGAAAAAAGATCCCTTAACGGGAATGCAAAAAGTCACAATACGGATCCCGATACCGAAAGATGATAAAAAAAAACATCAATTTTTTACATTTCTTCAATAACAGTAGTTAAAACTATAAATGTTACTGAAATAACAGTTATGTACAAAAAAATTGCCGGCAAGATATAGGAACAAAGATGACCCATTGTAGCTCTAATTGAAAATTATCATTGGATAACCTGTTGACTTTATTATTATTTCTTTGTTTTTGGTGGCCAACAATTATAAGTCAAAACTATAACATTAATTTTGGAATCAAAATAAACTATAGATAAGTTGATTTTGCGTAACTGTTTTTCAGCTTAATAATGATTGCCGGATAGTTCGTAACAGTTTTGCTACTGATTTATCGATTTTTACGATTGCATTTAAATTACAATTAAGCAGGGTCACACTTGAGCAAAATCAGAAACTAAACTGTAATGCCTTTTTGCAATAAAATAATTTCAATTGTTGTTGCTGTGGGTACAAATACTAAAATATTTTTGTGCGACTTTTAAATTTCAAAAAGCGACTTTTTTGATAAAAATGCTTTTTTACTTATATGGTTTTGCGACCTTTTTTCTTGAGTGGACTTTTTTTGCGACGTTTAAAAAATTTTCAGCAGTAACCCTTGGACCTGTTTGTTTTTTGTTTTTGCTAAAGTTATTTTTAAAGTCCTTAGCTGGATATCATTTTCTAAATGTCTCGAATTGAATGTTCGCTTAGAAGCGAATGATTTTGTGAATTCCCAACTAGCCATTGTTTGACGTTTAAATTGTGTTTATGCGTTTTGTTCGCACATTTTTAGCAGTATTGATTTTTGAATCAAATGTCGCTATCGATATTTTATTGTGATCAGAGGAGTTCGCTTAATCATTCACTTTTAAATGAACGTTCCATTTCGATTCGCTATTCATAATGAAGGCCAGAGTTTTCATTACTGAGACTTGAACTGGTATAAATTCAACCAAGCAGGTAGTCCAAAGAGTATACCTAACTGAAGTTTTTGCCTTTGTTACTCAAAACAAGACACGCACTTATTCCTCATTTCAAAGTCAATTTTATAGTTTTTTTTTTCAAGTATCACAAATTTATTGAACAAATACTTTAAGAACTAATTAAACAATGAATAAGAACAAAACATTAAACATTAAACATAGGACATTAAACATAAAACATAAACAACATAAAATAAAACATAATTTATAGTAAAAATATGTATAAGTCAAAACATATGTGACAGTTTAAACTTCTGTTTTGTCACTTTGTGGATAGCTTCAGACGATGTTGATGGTAAATCATCGTTTTCGTCATCCGAAATAATGCCAATTTTGGTTGCATTCTTGGCCAACCTGGGCTTGGGACTTCTT
Organism: Dasysyrphus albostriatus; assembly: GCA_946251815.1. Classification (NCBI taxonomy): domain Eukaryota; kingdom Metazoa; phylum Arthropoda; class Insecta; order Diptera; family Syrphidae; genus Dasysyrphus; species Dasysyrphus albostriatus. The sequence goes on from OX276337.1 coordinate 105,058,411, forward strand.
CCTAACCTACAAAGTGATTCTCTTTTTAGAGCCCTTGTCAAAGAAGTACGACGTCGAATTGGTTCGGTTAGGAATGCGATGGTAGGTCTTTTAACAAGCTTCTTCTTCTTCATCGGCTTTATAATATTTCTTTTTCGAATGGATTTCTTGAGGAATTCCTTTTTGGTAGCGGCCGATAGTCGAAATGATCCATTCAACCCGTGGCCTGTCATTTGAATCAATTTTCCATTCGCTACAGATTCTCTAATGTAACTTTTAAAAAGAATAAAAGAATATTATAAAATAAATAATCATCTTTTAATTGTAGGTTCTTTGTTCATATGCATATAATATACATATGTACATACCTATATACGAGTACATACATTCATAATGAGGCTGTGAGTGCAAAAATAGTGACGTAACCCATTTTTTGACAAAGTTGATGCTTTTCTCTCGTATTCATAATAACTAAACTTTTCAAAAATGTGACTTACCCCCTTTGAATCTTAAATTATTTAAGAAATATTAGGAGTGATTTAGGAATATGTTAAAGAAAGAAGTTAGTTACACCACCTTTGGACTCATAGCCTCGTCATAATATTATTACCAACCTTTTTATTCTGTTTATTAAGAAACGCATGTCAACAAGGTACTTTGTTGCAATAAAATGTTTAATAGCACGGTAAGAACATTTATTTTTGTTAAGGACTTTAAACGCTTCATCAACCATAGTTTGCGTATTTGGATGCTTATAAGTGCGATTTTTTTTTGGAGTTGAACTGGCACTAATTAATTTATTCATATTCAGTTATTATTAACGATTCGCACGCACTTTCGCTAGACTCAGATGAGACTATTTTATGATTTTATGCGTGTAGATTTGTTTCTTTTTTTTACAACTACTGCATTGGATTCCAGTGTGACCAAATAAGTCAGAATCTACATTAGCTCCATGCGCCGTCGCACAGTGGGATGAGAGGTGGATATAGCGCGCCAAAATTGGTATAAAAAATGGCCTCAAAAATGCCAAAATTTTCAGGAAATGTTGTCAATTCCTGGGCCTGAAAGATAAGAGTACCAGTTTTTGTAAAACTTCATGTACATTTTTGTAATTCCCCGTTTCTAAGAAGGTTATGAATAATCTTCATTATGAAGTCAAATTACTGCTTTTTTAAAATGTCGATACTGCTCATATTAAAGGATGAATATTTGCTAGAATTCTTAATCATGTTAACCAATAGTGTCATCATTGTTTTTTATCTTAAATCATTTTATACAAACAATTTTTGTGATTTTTTTTTCTTTCTAAAGTCCGCAAAGACCTGGAACCTCTAACCTATACTTCTATTAGCTAATCCAATAAGTATACTCCTGTCCTATAAAAATCGTTACCAACTACCATCAACTAATAATTTTATTTAACTTTTAATGAGGGATAACATTAGCCCCGAAAGTCAAACTGCTCTCCCGGTTGACTCAAGGTTGGAAATATAGTTCGTTATCATTCGTTGCAGCGAGTGTTTTTTTGAATTTTATGTTCTTTTAATTGACAAACACTCAAATTTAATTAAAAAAAATACCAGAAAGTACACCAAACCTAAAAAAAAAATAACTTGATTGTTTTGTATTAAAATCCGTGAGCCGTTTTTGAGATAAATAAGTTTTTCCTTAACGGTTGTATGGCATGCACCGTTATTTTTTGAGCTTACAAAAACTCCAAACTTTTCCTTCTGGAGAATTACAAAAAAAAAACTTTAAGTTCAAAATTTGAAGAAAATCGCATTAGTGGTTTGGGCTGTCACTGTAGGTCGAAGTATACAGATAGACAGCCAGAATTGTGTTATCCTTTTTTTTGTTCTCCATCATGGTGGTGTTATATTTGTTGTCTCGATTTTTTTATTACGAATTTAATCCTTGCCCTATAGTACAAATGTATGTATATCGCAAATAAAAATTAGATTGACGCTGAATAAATAAGTTATCTGAACATTACATTGATTGATCAGAAAAAAATATGCATACAAAAGAGGACCTTAAAAATATAAAAAAACAGTTTTGTCTGCTGTCATTTCTTGCAATAACGTAATATTCGTACTACAAAAAAAATTACAAACAAATATCAAAGCAAAAAAACATCAAGCTGAATAATATTTTTTGTTTTAACTCAATACGATCATCACAAAGATTCAGCTTCTCAAAAAGCACTAAAAAAATTGAAAAAATCTTGTTCGTTTAATTTGTTTGACTTACAAAAAAACAACTTAATTTAAACAGCTAACCAAAGAATGAATTTTCACTCTAAAAATACATATCATATCATTTAAATTTTTGCTGTTATTTTTTTATTATTTTAGGCTCTATTTTTATAAAATTGCCCCTCCCACAACAACGAGTGAAAACATACCCCCGTCCCATGCTATTTTTCCAGAATATACCCAAAAATCTTTTCTCAAATAATCCCGAACAATTTAGGGGACACCCTTTTATAGAACGCTGGTGACATTTTCCTTTTTTCACCTTCTTACCCCTAATTTTAGCACCACCCTGGAAAAAATATTGAAAATGTCTGCAACGACCACAAAACAATAAAAGCTAATCAAAATAAGGTCTTAATCTAATATAAACTTTTTCTTCCAAGAATACTTTTGGCCCGCTATAATTGCTTCTCATCCCACTGTGCGTCGTTTTGTACCATTAAGTTATACGAAGGGCCATAGGCTGTTTGTTAGAATGCAACCTAGAGACCCGCATCACAAAAACAGTTCTCAAGCTTTCAATTTTTAGCAAAAAAGTAAAACAATGAGAAAAAGAGTGAAGCTAGAGTGAAAGCGAAATCGTTGACACACTTAAAGGTGACCATATTTAGCTCAAAATATATATATTGTATAAGCAAAAACTGATTAACTAATATATCACCTACACTTTGAACTTGGGCTCTATTCCACCATCTACTTTTCACTTTGCAATTTGCAACTTTAAAAAAAAAAATTTTAGCAAAGCAAACTGTTTCACTTTTCTTCATTTTCAAAAGGTGCCTATGGTTCATTAAATACCTATTTTTTAATTAGTTATAATTAACTTTTCATAGCAAAAATGTTCAACTGCAAAAAAAAAGTATTTGCTTAAATATGATTGACCAACACTTTGCAATTTTTAAGTGATTGATAAAACGTTTTCATATTATTAATATTTTGTGAAATGAGTTTCGAAAAGAGGAGGATTTTCTTGAAATTGATAATTTGTGTGTTATTCTTATGCAGAATCTTCTTAAAAATTAAAATAAAAAAATATTTATTCTATTATTTAATAAATATAATTATAGGCATATATGTATATATTTTTTTATCAATATTTCAAAAACCATATTGTCGATTTTTTAAAACTGGTACCTTAAGGTTTTAATATTTGTAAAATATAATACAAAGTAACTGTATTTACGTACCTATAAAACAAATTATAAAAATCAATTAAGCCTAGCTAAGTGTTTTTTTCATAAAAATAAAGTAGTTCGTAAAGGGCGATATAGAAAAAGATACATTTACTTTGTTACACAGTTTTTGATGAGTAAATATTTATAACAAAAAAAAATATTTCTATAGCTGTAACACGCTGTCATGATCAATTAAGAAATAAGATGAAATCTTGAAAAAAATCGATTGATGCTCTAAAACTGGTCGTATTGGTAGAGCACGTAAATTCTTCTTGTGAAAATAAAAACTAATCTGAATTATAGTATTAAGATAGTTACTAGGCCGAAAGGCATTAGCATTAAGTTATTATAGTTTAACTTAAAGCTCCCGATTGGGACTAGTAAGTTTAGTTATTAGATATTGAAAAGTAGGCTATTTTTTTGAAGTTTTGTCCAGCCTTAAGATAATTATAAGATGAACAAAAAATTTAAATAAAAAAAAAATAAAAAAAATGGATCAAAATCAATCAGTAACCAATATAAAAAACACTGCAAAATCTGACATCCGATCATACTCCCATTAACTTTGTTTACATTCTATCTTATAAATGAGTTTCACATGAACAACATTCTACGTGGAGAAATTGATATTCCACTTTTCCTTTATTATTGTGGGTTTCATCCGAAACAAGAAAATTCCCTTTTCTGTGAGTACTTATTTGGTCGAAATGTATCGTAATTTAGAGCTTAAACTGTCACTTAACTTATCTTTTGAAGGCAAACGGAAAAAACAGATTCTACCGGTGTCCTTTGTGCAAGTTTTGTGTATTCAGGCGAAGCTCATAATAGCTTTTAAAATTCCGGGGAAACAAACATTATTGCCTAAAATTCGAAACATTAAAAAAGCGACGCATACGTTTTGTGGTTGATCCAAGCTATAAATTGGGTACTCCACAAACTTTTGGCAAGTCACTAAGAAATCTGTACTTACAACATGATGCTGTTTCATAGTTCCTTATATATATACTGTTACACTCACTAAGGGCCAGTTTATGTACAGCTAATCATGTTTAATCAATTATATATGTGACTGGTAAATCCTGAAATGTTCTTGTTATTTAAAATTTTAGTCAATGAATTATAATTATCGAAATCGTTAATCAGCCAATATTGATTGATTAGGCCATTTTAATCAGAACCTGTGAAAAACTTACAATAATCTAGCCCAATGTGAACAAACTGTCCAGAAATAAAAAAAATTAAATAGTTAAACAAAACCCTTAAATCATAAAATTTCGAAAAGCTGCTTGTTATAAAAAGTAAGTATTTGCCACAGTACATAATCTAATAATTAAAGACTAAACGATTTAAATAAACATAAAACCTTAGATCGCTTATGATATTACTTCAAAACTTCGACTGAATCTCGATACACAATGGCTAGATTGAGAGATCGCCGAATCTACGATAACGTCCGACTTTACTTAGCTTATCTACATGATAAGCCTGATTTTGTCTGCATCGATGGTAAAACCAAAACCAATGTCTTGCTTTCTATTCACCAAGAAGGTCTTCCTACCAACACCTCTAGCCTCCGTAAGATTTTCAATTCCTTTCATGAAGCTTTTAACGTTACCAATCAAATGGTCTCGGATGACCTGGCTGCCTATTCTTCTTATGTAAATTCTAGGAGTAATTTTTATCGTCATCGTAACCACCATGGTAATAATAGTTCTCTTTAACATTGAATTTCCCCTTCGTAATCCCCTAAAAAATCATCCAACGTGTCTAACGATCTACTACCAAAATGTAAGAGGGCTTCGGACAAAAACGTCAACTATCTTTTCAAATTCTCAAAAACTTCCTTACGACATCTTTGCACTGACTGAAACAAATCTTACACCTGATTTTCTCAGCAGTGAATTATTTACTTCTGACTATACTGCCTTTCGATGTGACGGTCTAAATAAAGATAATGACTCCTCCGGTCGTGGAGTATTAATAGCCGTTAATAATAACCTAGATGCTTCCTTTTTCAAGTCCTCAAATACAACCGATTTTGAGTTTGTCTCCATCAAAATAAAGCTACATAGTCGGTATATATATGTCATGTGTTGCTATATTCGCCCCGCACAACCAATTAGTTCTTATCAACTCGCTGTCGAATCAATTGATCTTCTCTTTGAAACCGCTGATTCAAATGATGATATTTTCTGCTTGGGTGATTTCAACCTTCCTAACATCAAATGGTGTCTATCTGATGATGCAACTTACTTTTCCCCAGTTAATGTCAAAAGTGAAAAAGAAAGCTTATTTATGGACTGCTTACAAGATTCCTGTCTTTTTCAAGTGAGTGGAATCACAAACAACCTGAATAGGCAGCTTGACCTTGTCTTCACTTCTGACCCCGCCAACTCCGTTGTGACTGAGAGTGATCAACTACTATCTACTCTTGATCAATTCCATCCACCCTTGTTAACCTCTTTCTCTTTTGATGCGTCCTTTAATAATATAGCCCCAGAATATAGTTTCAATTTTCGTAAAGCTGATTTTCATAATCTTAATTTCCTTCTTAGCCAAACCAACTTGAATATTTCCCAAAGATCTATTGAGGATGAGCTGTCAACCTTTTATTCCAAAATTTTCAATTGTTTTTCTCAATCTGTGCCATTTCTGCCTCGAAGAAACTATTCTTCTTCTCCACCATGGTATACTAAAATGCTTCGGTCTCTTCGCAACGTCAGGAACAATTTGTGGAAAAAATATTTGAAATCAAAATCGGACTACGACTACCAAGTTTTCTCTAACGCTTTTATGCAATTCTCTGTTCTCTCTGAGCAACTCTATAATGAATACATTGTATGCATGCAATCCTCCATAACTTCCAATCCTAAACGTTTCTATGAATTTATAAATGTGAAAAGAAAATCCGATGGCTTCCCTCCTTCGCTCGTGTACTTGAACAACTCTTCATCGGACCCTACAACAATAGCTAATTTTTTTGCCAATTTTTTCAAACAGTCGTTTTCGGATTGTGATACCGAGCCTGATACAAAATACTTCGAGTACTTAAAAGATTCTCCCCAAGCATCTTATTCATCTCTTAATATTCTCCCAACCATGGTAAGTGCAAAAATTGATAAGTTAAAAGAGGACTACTCTACAGGTCCTGACTGCATTCCAGCAGTTGTCCTCAAAAAATGCTCAAATGCTTTTATTCACCCACTGACTTCTCTCTTTAGGCTATCTATCTGTCAAGGTGTTTTTCCTCAATCTTGGAAAGTGTCCTTCATAGTTCCTATCCATAAAAAAGGACCAAAAAATAATGTGTCTAATTATCGCCCAATAGCCAAACTTTCTTGCATACCGAAAATTTTCGAAAGTATCCTCTATGATGCACTCGCTTTCTACTGTAAACCTATTTTGTCTCCCGTTCAACACGGTTTCTTAGCTGGCAGATCTACAACAACAAACCTTGTGGAATTTGTGTCTCATACGCTTTGCACTATGGAAAAAGGGGACGAAGTTGATGTTGTATCCACTGATTTTAGCAAAGCTTTCGACAAAATGTCTCACAAAATAATTACTTTCAAATTAAAAATACTCGGCTTTCCTTCACTTTTCATTTCATGGATTGACTCATATTTGTCTAACAGAAATTACATTGTCCACTTCAGATCATCCCTTTCCTTTCCTTTCAGCGCCCCTTCCGGTGTTCCACAAGGTAGTCATCTAGGCCCAATGCTATTCATTTTAGCAATCAATGATGTCGCTAACATTTTGGATTGTAATCTTTTGATTTATGCGGACGATATGAAAATATTTAATCGTATATCATCACCCACTGATTCTCGCTATCTGCAAGACAACCTTGATAGATTTTCTCTTTGGTGCCAAAAAAACTTCCTAGAACTTAATGTAAGCAAGTGCCATAGTATTACTTTTTCCAGAAAACGCCAACCTGGGCCACTTCGTACCTATTTCATTCAAGGGGACGTAGTGCCTTATGTTACTTCCTCTCATGACTTGGGGGTCATAGTCGATAGAGAGCTTAATTTTCACTCCCATATTGACAACATCATCAATAAAGCCAACTCAATGCTAGGGTTTATAAAACGTTGGTCAAAAGAATTTTCAGACCCATATGTGTCTAAAGCGCTTTATGTTACCTTTGTTAGACCTATTCTCGAATATGCTTCTCAAGTTTGGTCACCGCATCAAGTTACACAAATTAAACGGATTGAAACTGTTCAACGTAGATTTCTTTGCTTTGCACTACGTAGCCTTCCGTGGGACGATAATTATCGTCTCCCTCCATATGTCGATCGTTTGCACCTTATAAATCTGAATTCCCTAGAAAAACGACGTGAAACCTCAGACATCGTCTTTATTCACGATTTACTTACTGGTAATATTGACTGCCCAGCCTTACTGAATGCTATCTCCATCAACACCAACCCGCGTAACATAAGGACAGTACCCCTTTTTCGTATCCCTTATCACCGTACAAACTATTCCTTTTATAATCCTATGTCTCGTATGCTACGTAATGCTAACAACTTTTCAAATGTTTTTGACTTCAACATATCCAAATCAGCCCTTCGCAATACCCTCCTCTCAAGCCTTCCATAGTAATGTGTTTAAATTCTTATTTTTCTTTTATTTATTTTTTGTTATTATATTTTTGTAAATTTTAGTAGGTACACATGTATATATATAATGTTAACATTGTATTTATTGTTATCTAGTTTTTAAGCTCTGCTTGTACTAAGTATTGAATAAAATTAAAAATTGTACTGTGAGTACATTCGATACATGCCCGGTAAATGGGTTAACGTTTTAAAGTAGACACGTTCAATGAAGAAGGTAAGGCAAATATTTCTAGTTTTCGAATTTTCTGTTTTTGAAATGAATGTAAAGCTTATTCAACGTACCCCAAACGTACAAAAATTCATTGATTCATTAAAAAATGAAGAAAAACAGTAGGTTTGACACTGAACACATAAGGTCATATTTGGAGTATTGTTGAAAAGAGTTTATAAATACCGAGATGGATAAAATATTTAGTCATTGACTAGCTTGAAAAATGTCCAAGTGTTTTCTAAGAATATCTAATAAACACGACTTTGAGTATTTCAAATTATGTGTGTTTTTGTTTGTCCAATAATAGTTTTTATTTTGTAGTTGTAGTAAATTTTTAGTTTTAATAACAAAATGGCAAATGGAAATTTAAGAATTTAAAATTTTAAGCAATATTTATTCGTCTTGTGATTTTGGTTACATCTCACTTCCACAGTAACGGTACCTAACATAAAATTTGTTCGCAACAAACAAGATCTTATTTTTTCTAAAAACGGGTCCACTGATTTTTCTTTAATCAATTAATAACTTTTAATAAACGCTACTTTTGGCTAAGAAACTTTTTATTATAGTGTGCATTTTTTGTTTTTGATTTTCTTAAAAACAGTACGATTTATTTCGAGCTTTTTTGTATGCACAAGCATCTCAAATTAAAATACAATTTGTATAAAAAAATAAAATATTGATATGAACGTGAGGAACTAAATACACGTAAGAACTACAAGTATTCATCTGACACTAATTTTGATATATGCGCATAACTGAAAAAGTCAAAACTCTAATGATTTTACCTTTAAAACATACGTGTACTGTGACTTATTATCTACAAACAAATTTCAAAACCTTAGCAGGCATGAGTGAACATTTATTATCATTCCTGTTACCATAACCATGGAAGTTATTCCCATGGAGACAAATATAACTCTGAACAGTTTCTTACGTTGTTAGGTTTCATTGACCAAACTTCAATAGTAAAGGAGGTTATATTTTGATCAAATTAAACATGAAAAAAATTAACAAAAAAATTCGAAAAAAATATTCTGGTAAGATTGGATATTCTACAGTTATATTATATTTCCTAACAATACCAAAAATAATAGATTACCTATTATAAACAAACAAAAATTATTTTTAGATTTTTATACTGCTGAAGATATTTTTGAAGAAAAATCACCACAACTTAATTTTTCCGTTACGGACTTGGATACGGTAAGGAAAAATAATAATTAATAAAGTAATATTTAACTTCTTAATTGTATTCTTATGGTGTTTACTTGAATGCTTTTGAAGAAAGGACATCTTGCAAATCCTAAGGCTCCATGTGTTGTTACAACAATTGACCCACAATACACAAAAGATGCCAATAGACAACAAAGTTTTCATAAATTCAACGTAAAAAGGTTGGAAAAGAAAATAATTAATTTAATTTATGTACATTATATACCCATACTCACCTTTTGTAACAATTTATCTCTACTTATATAAGTTACTCGTACATTTAACGTTTTCATTTGTCTTCGAGACGTGACCATTACCATTCATTTATTCCATGAAAACAGGAAATCTCAGTTAAAATGTTTAACTTCGCTGGCAGAAATTTTATCAAGATTAATAATTTTTTGGATTTCCGTTCTCAAATATTCAATCGAATGTTGTTACAGTTAAGGAAATAGGAAAAACTTAGAAATCTTGTTGATATTAATTTTTATTTTCGACCAAAATGGCAGAAGGAAATTGTTGTGAATTCAAATTATCTGATCTTATCTAATTTTTAAGTGATATTCTTCGACTACGGGATATAACAAGGAAGAAATTTCTATTTTACGTCACACAGCAGCGGGCACTTGAACAAGCAAATGAAGATTCTTATCAAACGAAGGTCTATGAAGAAACTAAAAGGTTTTTAAATGTAAGAAATTAAATAATTTTAAAAAAAACTATGTATGTACCTAGTAATGTATTTTCAAAATTCATTAAGACGACCTCAAATCAGCTAGATGTTTTTCAAAACGATGCTTTTTGTAAGGTTTTGGCCGAAAATGAAAAATTGAGAAAAATTAAATCACTAACAGTATCCGATGAATTTAAAGAAACTGCCCTGATGCATCAGAAATTGTCCACGGATGTCAAGGATGTTCACAAAAGATTTATATTTCTACTTAAGTTGATAGTAAGATTCATGTTGTAGATTAAAACTATTTTAAAATAAAATATCAATTTAAATGTATGTATGTACTTAATTTCGTATTTCCAGGGATATTTCGATGTCAGCGAAGAAGGAATCAATATACTTAAGTTAAATAAATTAGCAGAGGCTGGTGATTTTGTTTTCCTTAACGCCGATTTACTTTCCGATTGCATTTCTTGTGAACAAATTAAACAGTTAAAATGTTTTGTAGCTGATGTCATTGATCCTTATTTGAAAAAGCAGACTTTTCTGAACGCTGATATTTGGATTGATGTAAGGACGACTATATATATATATATATATTTCGTTTAAATAATATATTGACTTTATTTTAGGGATATGAGAACACACGTCGTAAATTGTTTGAATATTATAATCAATTTACAAAACTTGCTATTTTAAACCATATTGTTTCCATTGTTCATTATAAATTTGTAAGGAATTTTTTTTGTTGTAAAACAAAACTTCTTTAAAAAAACACTTATTTTGCAGATAAAGTTTCACAAAAATTGTAATTTAAATCTGATAGCTCGAAATCCTAGTTATCTTAATGAACATAAAAGCCGTCTTCAGCTTGAAGCTAATCAATTTTTTAATAAATTCGAGCAAAAACAAATTAAGAGGTAGCTAATAGCATTATCTGATGTAAACGTAAAAACTAATAAATTTTTTCTCTCAAATTTATGTAGCAGTAAAATATGCTGGGACATTAAAGGAATTGCACCAGTGCTTCTTGAGCAAATACAGCAAGCGAATAAGGAAGAAAAGAAAGGACCTCCAATTACTGCTATAACCCAGCTAGAGAAAATTCATAATATTTTAATGGTAAGTAAACACTAATACATACCTATTGTCGAATCAGTATAGATGTACAATGTACATGCTTCAACTTTCAAATCAATGTTTGAATTTAAACAAATTTGGTTAAAAAATTTTACAAGTGTTCTGTACATTTATTTTGCAGGGCCTTCTTAATGAGCTTGATAGCTTAGAGCCTGATTTTTGCAAGAACTACGAAGAAGAAGTACGAAGACAAGTAACAAGAGAAAAGAAAGCTTCCAGAAATGTATTGATCAGAGTTAATCGTTTCCATAATTGGATAGAGCACTATAAAAAACACCAAAAGAAATAATTAATAAAAGCTTCTATTCAATAAATTAATGCAATAAAATTATCAAATGTCCTTAAAATTAATCAATTGGCAAAGGACAATGTTTTTTTTATTTGTTATTGAAGCATCCATATCATGCTATTCCGGGGTTCACAAGATAAATAAACCGATATTTTTTCTGCCATAATACGTTTTGCAATTAATGACTAAAATATGTACATACTTTTATACACATGTACCTATATTAGATCGAGAATAATTTATGGTAAAGTTTTGTTGCGCCGACAAATTATTAATTATTATCAATGGAATACACAGGATTTTGTTTTCGTAAAATACAAATTTCGATTTTTTGGCACAGTTTCTCCGGATTTTGATTGATTTTAAGCACCCAAAGCTTATTTACCTCCCAACGTATGTAGTGTTTTCAAAGCGAAAGTGCTTACAGTTTTCAATGCCGCAAAATATCTTTCCACATATGACATTTATGAAAATGAAATAGCTGATGAACTGCTGCAGGAAGAGTGTAGGTATTTCTAAAGTTTCAACAATTGACACATGTAGGGTTTCAAAGAATCTTGGCCAGTTATTTCAAAGAAAAATGAAAAGAGTATTTACTTAAGCTAAGCCGACATCAACTGTCTTTTGTTTGAATCCTTACGGGTCACAACTCAATCAGGACACATATTACCATATTACATCATTCACATATGACTTATGCGGAGGGTGCCAGGACAAAGAGGTGGAGAAGGCTCATCTCACTTCCTTTATGAATTTCTAAGCCTAGCCAAAACTAGAAAAGATGCTCTCGAAGATCTGTGCGACATCTCATTTTTTCCACTTAAAAGCATCCTAAACTTCATTTAGGTATCAGGTTGGTTCAGAGAGGCACCCCATACCTAAGACTTCCACTAAATCCTTCATTTTACCCTTCCCATTCATACATTGCTTACATCCTGTGGAACACAATGGATCTATTGAGATCTGAACCTAACCTAACCTTACCTAACCTAAGCTAACCTAACCTTAAACCAATTTCTAGTTTTCTACTATTTGTTGTCTATTTAAGATATTTAAACAGATATTTTTGGAGGCGAACGAAAAAAAAACAACCGACGGTGGTGGTGCGCTTCGCGCATTTTTTCTTTCTACAATCATAAAAGCTTTTAAAATTTCGGATGAACAAAGATTTTTCGGGTGAAATATCTTCCGCTAAGGCTTATTATAAATTATGATCATAAATGAAGAGAGATTATTCGAAAGCTTGGATATAGGAAATTTAAATCATATAAAAAAAAAACAATTAAAAATTATATATATTTTTTGTATGCAGTTGCTTGTGAATTTGTTTTTTTTTTTTATTTTTAAATTAAAATTATAATTTTTAATATTTTTATACATACATTAAATGAAATATATTTAAATATCATTTTTAAGTTCAGATATCTATTAAATATAAAAATGCAATATTTTTTTTTAATTCATGACATTGTTGTATTTTATTTAGTTTTTAATATTTTTGTATATTTAGATAATAAAAAGTGGCAAAAGCTCGAAATATATATATCTCTTTAATTTACTTTACTTCTTTTGTTTGTTTAACAGTTAGTGTTTTATTTAGTTGAGTACTCACTTTTAATTTTATTGACAGTATTTAAAGCGAAACGTGTAAAAATGTTATTTTTAATTTTTATTTGTTGTTTTTTTTTACAAAAAAGCACTTGCTCTAATTTATTAGAGTTAATTTATATCCTTTTTTAGAAATAGCACATTGAACAATTTAATTTTTTTTTTAATTTAATATTATTTTATTTTTTCTTTAAATAACAATCTCCTTTATTTCAAAAATAAAAAAGATGTTTCAAAACAAAAATTTAAATTTTTGTTCGTTGTCTTGTTCAAGTGTTTGTGTATTTGTGTTGTATGCTTATGTTTGTGATTTTTTTTTTAATTACTGCGCAGGCGTTTTGTAAAAGAAGTATACGTGTATGTTGTCGGTGTGTATGTGTGTTGTGTGCAAATTGTTCTAGAAATACAACTACACCTACATAATGGACTAATATCGTAAATATATTTATTTATTATTTTAATATTTAAAATGACACTTAACTTTAAGGGTTAATTATAAATTTGATAAAAATATTAGTTTTTGGGAATCGAAGTAATATTTTATTTGAGTGTATGTTTTATTTATATTTCTTTTTGGAGGGAAATGGGGAGGGTTCTGATTCTGAACGTGTATTTTGAGTGAGTTTTTTTTTTTAAATGGAATGTAAAATGCGCGTGATCTCGATGTTAAAACGATTTATAAGCTCTTTCATAGCACAATCATTACGATTAACCTTTCATTAAGAAAAACAACAATAAAAAACAAAACAAATGACAAAGACTTTTCCCATCTACATATATACCCTATTTATTATTATTTTCAATCGCCAACCTCATTTTCAGCTCCAGATTTTTCCTCGTCGACTTTTTCAGCTGAAGACGGCATTGCCGCCAGATTTTGACACTGTGAATCTTCGTCATTTTCCGATATCGACTGATTTAGAATATTTTTTGCAGCCGTTTCATTTGTTTCTAAAGGCAGTGTTGAGGGTCGAATTTTGAATGGGAAAGTGCTTTGATTTTCAATTTGCGGTGTGTGCACGGCTACGATTTCTGTTTGAGTTGCTGCTGAGTCTTTTTTGTCATCGACTGGCGGTATTGTGGCAGAGGAGGTAATAAGTTGCTTGAGATTCTCTTGTGGCAAATTGCAGAATACCGTCAGGCAGTTGAGGATGTCACGCATAGATCCTTGGAGTTGTTGGACCTGAAGTTAGTAAGAAATAAGGAAATTTAAATTGTATGAAAACTTAAATATATTTTGATGGGGTAATCAGGTATAGTTTTGGAAATTTCGATGAATTCTTTTTTGGAAGGAAAACCAGACTTATCTTGAACTTACCTGTGTTGTAAGCATAGTGCAGGTTTTTGCTAAATCATTTACAACGGCCGTTGAACTATTATCCAAGCTTACGGTTTTACTAGGCTGATTAACATCCTGATTGTTTGCTGTTGTCGCTGCATCCGTGGATTCATTGTTCACTGTCGACACTGTAACTGTTCCACCTTGCATTGTTGAAACTTTCTTCCATAATGCATTGATAGCTTGCATTTGTAGTTGCTGGATTTTGCGTTCGTTTTCAAGTTGCGCTTTTGTCATTTCCATGTCTTTTGTAAGTTTTCTGTAAAATAATCTTAACATTAAATTAATTGTATCGCCATAATCTTACGAGGAAAATCTTACTCAATATACTCCTGGGTCCGTTTTTTCAGCAATTTTTCGGCGATATCTTTGGTTTTCTTGCGTGTCCGATAGCCACGCCAGATTTTTTGAATAACCACAGCTGAGGATTCAGTTTCGTGATTGGTATTTACATTTGAAATGTCCACGATTTCTTTTTGTTGTTGACACCTATTTTTTAAAAAGTAAATTGAACATGAATTTTTCAATTCAAATGAATATAATATTGTTTATGATTTTGTTTACCTCTGTGCAGCCTTATTGCGAATAGTTTTCAATTTATCTACATTTATATGATCACTATCATCGTCAGAGCTCGCACCGGTAGAACCCACATCAGGTGTTGTAACATGCACTGAATTACTCATTAAACGTTGTTTTATTTGATTGTCATTAATCAAATTGCAGCGCATTGAATTGGCGTTGTTATTTAGCTTTCTCGGACTTAGTGTTGGACTGCGTTCGGTGTTACGTTTCAGGTGGGGGCTGCGCATTTTCGGGGAACTCATTTTATTTTCTAAGAAAACACAAAATGTTTAAGCATACCCTTATTAAGATATTATCAATAAATAAGTGCATATAAAATTTGAATACCTTTGTTTTTGTTTACTTTCGAATTATGAATTTGATTGTTGATAGCAGACACAGTAACTCTGTGAGCTACAGATCCAGGACAACAATCTGGACTCATTAGCGTTTCTGGGACTGGAACCATTTTAGACGCAGCAGCTAGTGGTCCACCCATTGGAGGTGTCGATGTTAGTTGATCTTAGATAAGGAAAACGAAAATGTATGTAACACTTCTATCAAATTACATATTTATTTTATTTGTCATCGCATAAATATGAACATTTTCCGAATAACTGTATTGTCAGCTGATTTTTTAATTAAAATCAAAACATGTGTGATTCTATGCGAAATGGTTTTGAACGAATATTAGAACAGGGCTTACAAAATTTTTAACTTTTAAACATTTGAGTACGAGTAATCCCACTATTTATAAATTATTTACATTATCCTAAGAAGCCAACTGGGATCATATCTAGTCTTCTAGTTTTGCTAACATATAAAGAAAACATAATTCTTAATGGTGTAAAACCATTAGTTATAGAGAAAATATGACCCAAACTGCTCAAAAATGATACTCGTTGTGGAAGGAGACGGGCTTTTAGAGTGATGGTAAAACAATATCGAGGCGTTTGTCAATTACATTCTATTTTTAAGGGACTCAAAAGCTTCTGAAAAAAAAGTGGTTTGAGTAACTAAAAGGGAGGCATAAAAACACATATTCATCGGGACACGATATAAAAACAGTCGTGATGTAATGATAATTATATAAACAAAGCTCACTTACTTATAACTTAATTAAAAGTAGGCAAAAAATACCATTCTAAAATTTTTTTGCTTTTTTTAGAAAAAAAATATTTTTTTCTAAGAACACAAAAGTCTAGTTCAATTTAACCTTTATGCTGGGTTCATATAAAAAACAAGGTGTGTCAGTTAGAGGACGGGTAAGGGGGTAAGCGGAAATGTGAGCACGAAGTAATGAATCTCATCGACATATTGTTCTAAAAAGACAAACAATGTCATAAGCTATACATAATGGCATACGTAGTCTCTTCAAAAAACAAAACGTTCTATTTCAAGATCAACCTGCCCTAATTTGACGACCCCAGTTGGATGAAATAACACAACTGACTATCAAAGAGTGAGAAAAGTCAGTCAAAAAATAAATATTTGTAAAAATGAAACACGTTACGGTTACGACTTTTCTGCAAGTTAAAATACCGACTTAATAAAATGTAAACACTTTGAAATCTCGAATAGACAAAAATATCGACGTGTTGGTATTTTTTTCTCATACAAAAAGTCGATATAAATCGAGATTTTAATCAGTTTACAAGCCCGCGCGTGTAAACTTCATTCCCTAAACTATGATCTGATCAAAATCTCCACTGTTGAAATGTCGATTACTGTCGACATTTTGACAATAGATATTTTAAAAAGACGAAATTTTCGAAACCGGTAAAAGGTTTTCTAGTTTTGATTAATCGGTCTTTTAAACAGTCGAGATTTTTTTGTCGAGATTTTTTTGTCGAGATTATGTAGTCGATATTAAAAAAGTCGAGATATCGTACCCAAACCATAAAGACCACTTACATACATAAATAAGATTTGAAAAATAAATAATTTGTGTGCCTTACCATTATATTGATTCGGCGTTATAGTGCGAGGCGTTGAATCTTGCGATGAGCAGGTTGTATTTCCTTTGGAATTACAATTTGTTGAATTAGAATCAAAACTTTGCGTCATAATCGAATCGTTTTTGATATTCTCAATGAGTGAAGTTGTCATTTGTAACAGATGACTTGCAGTTGACACTGAATTCAATGAAAACATACATAATTTTTTGAATTTGAAAAAAAAGTTTAAGTTAAATTATATAAAAAACTATGTACTTTGCTCGTTTGAAATGATCGAGGAGTTAGATGTATTCCCATGATAGCTGCTTGCCATTGAATCTGGTGATCCTTGTCTGCCAGTCAGTCTTGAAACTAAATGAAACCAAAATTTAATTTTAAAATTTAATTTAATTTAATTTATTTACATCTAGGTGACTGTATTCGACTAGCTGGTTTCTTTCTGCCCGTAGATGGTGAATTATTTCCAGATGTTGTGGAATTTTCAGAGATCTCTTCTTGTAGTTGCCTTTGATGCTGTTGGGCTTTACTCAAAATCAATCGTAGTTTTCTCTCGTTTTCGCTTTCTAAAGCTTTGCCAAGCATTGGACAAACTGTGCTTAGATATTTTCCAAGTGATGCCTGTTCACCTAACCGAAACTGCCTCCCTCGTCCTTGGCTATATAGCCATTCGGCTTTGAGACTGCGATTATTTACATGATTAGTTTAAATGTTTCAAACAAATTACTTGTTTTAAATTACCTTTCGATTGGATCCACCATAAATCCATCGATAACCTTTACACTCATACACCAATTGAGTACAAAAGGTCGATGATTGAAACCACTTTGAGAAAAAAAAATGTATATCTAGCAGATGTGTTAAATAGGGTTGATTAAGAACTTACTCCTGTCCAGAAGTCATTGAAACACATGGATTCTCATTGATTGTTATGCTATGAAGATTGCACAGATTTGAGAGAGTACAGATCTCATTAAGATCACTTATATTATTTTTGGCTAGTGATAGAACTTCAATCGATGTTGGTAGGTATTTATCGCACTGGCGAAGATGTGTAAGACGATTTCCATGAAGATACAATTCCTGAAATATTGAAAAATTAAAAGTTTTTTTTACTCGAATGCCAACTGAAGCAAAGTTTCACAAGAGTGTGTACAACAGAAAATAAGTTTTATCAAACGAATCAACAAAAAAAAAATGCTACCAAAAACCAAAAAAAAACACAAATGTTAATATTTGTATTAGTCAATATAACTTTTCTTACTTTCAGACATTTTAAAAACGATATATCTGAAATGCTTCCGATACTATTCTCCGATAAATTTAGATATTCTAATTTTATGTTAGTATTTAAATGTTCAATCGTTTTAATATTATTGCCTTCGAGATTCAAATGCCTTAAATGGACAAGTTCTTTTAAGCCTTCAATTGTCAGTATGCCATTGAACGAAAGATTCAGTTCACGCAAACAATGTAGACGACAAACACCATACATTCGTAGGAGTTGATTTTTACTCAATGATAACTGCAAATAAAAAAAAAAACAAGAATTATAAAACAATGCACGTAGGTACAGGGTATTTGTATATTGTCGTGGTTTTCTACTTACACTTTCAATCTTAAGATACGAATCGATATTATCGATTTTTTGTAATTCATTTTCATCCAGGATAAGTATTCGTACATTTTGTGCATCTTCTTGCTTGGGAACTTTCTTCAAGGATCTCTTGGAAAGATCTAAAGAAATGCGGTCGGATTCTTCTTCACCTAAAAAGACAAACAATCAATCAAGTGTTTTTCATTATTTTTTATTATTTATGTATTTATCTTTTAAATCAGTATTTCGATGTTATTTTTTTTTTAGTTCAACACAAGTGTGTTTTACTTGAAAGTCTTGAGGTCAACTTAATTAAAAATTTAAAAGAGAAAATCAAATTGTTTGTGATTTAAACTGAGTTTGCTAGTAAAAAAATTATATTCTGGTATACAACGTTAAATTTTTAATTGTGTTGCATAATTCATAATGTGCAAGAAATGCATTGTTAATGAGAATAGAACTTAGAATTTGATCAAACATGACATAACATCGATAAAAAAAACACAAAAGGTGGTATCCGAAATATTGTCTGTTTGTCTGTCTGTGCAGCTACAGCTTAAACGACAATCAATGTTCTTTAAACTAGGTACTTATCAATTCTTGGACATTCTCCACACTCTTTGATTTTCTTTGCAGATAAAGTATTTTTTTGAAAAATTCATTTTCAAACTACAAACTTTAAACACAAAATGCAAACTGAATGTCTCCAAAATTATATGTACGTACATTGCAATAGAGTAGGGCTTCTTGTTGAAATCATTAAATTTATTTTTCTACGCTTCTAGTTGGAAAAAGAAACTTGAGCTTGAGTGTCGAAGGAAAACATACTGTTAACCACCTAAAAGAAGAAATCGCACGTTGCACGCTTTACCATACCTAAAGTTGCCAGAGAGGATGTTCAAAGCATAGACAATGTGCAATCAAAATGACGTAAGCGTCCACGGGTGTTGTTGTCAAATCAACCTTTGTCTATCAACTCCTACTCTCACCTCCCGCCTCGTGGTGAACATCGGGTGCCAAGTACCTCAATGGGAGATGGGGGTTTAATCCCTGTGGAAAGTTGTTGCAGGCAGCAGAGGAGGGGAGGAGTAATTCCCCTAAGGCACTTCTCCTTTTATCAAGGCGGCAGCAGAAGAATACCCCAGATAGAGTCAACGGTGGCGTCTACAATTCCAGTCAGGTTGAACTACTTAGTGAACATGTTCGACGCACAGGCCTATAAGGAGCGGTTAATCCGGCTCCCCGCAATTGGAATCATACTAAGGGTCTGGTCTTCCTAGTTGGGGGTCGTGCCGTCGGGGTGACTTATGCTAGAAGTCTTGAGCTTGAATTATGCGAAGGAGCGCCTCACGACAATTCGCATCAAGTCTAAGTTCACCAACATCAGCCTTATATGCGCGCTTGCCCCACTGAGGAGAACAATAATAATACCAATTACGAATTCACCGAGCTTCTGGACAAGACATAATAAGCATTACCCTAGGAAATTAAGGCCCTCATTATGCATAGCAAATCGAATGTTCGTTTAGAAGCGAATGATTTTGTGAGTTCCCAATAAACCATTGTTTGACGTTTAAATTGTGTTTGAGTTATTTTCGCAATATTTTTAGCGCATTGATTTTTGAAGCGAATGTGAAGCTCGCTATCGATATTATATAGTGATTAGGGGAATTCGCTAAATCATTCGCTAAATCATTCGCTTTTAAGCGAACGTTCGATTCGCTATTCATAATGAGGGCCTAAGATTGTCTTGATATCTACGGATATCCAGACCAAACCCAAAACAGGAAAATACTGTGAGAAAGTTCCACGGTCGACCGGCTAAAGTCGGAAGCAATCACCAGGTCTATATTTGATCGAGTCTCTCACACCCTATTAAATTATCCTATGCCCCCAACTTTAAGCCAATGAAGGAATTGCCAAGAAGCCATCAGAGGTTCCGCCTTTTACGTGCTGGGCCTCGCACGACCACCACAGCGAAGCCCCTGGTTCGCCGAAGAAAGCGGAGATACATAGAAAGACCAGAGCCACTCGTGAGTTGGAGAGGAGGGAGGAACACTGGTTTCTCAAAAGGAAAAAAAGAGCATGAGAAGCGCGCGGTTGAGGAAATAGAGGGATGGCATTGTAGGAATGAAGTTCGGAAGTTTTACTAAAAAGTGAAAAAACTTTTCAGGGTTACAAGGCCCGATCTGAAGCCGGTAAGGACAATCAGAAAATATCGTGGTGGAATCGCAGTCGGTGCTTTGTGAACCTGAACGCAAGTGAAAGAGAACCTCAACCAACTTGGCTTTCCAAACTAAAGACAGCTAGCTATAGACCGAACCGCCAGGAAGAAGCTTGATAGTTGAGGCCCTGTTTCATCCCGGACGGTAGCGTCACAAGTAAATTAAGTAGCATATACATTATGTAGTTATTTTTGCATATTTTTTTAAAAATGTATATTTCCACGAATTGTAGAAAGATTTTATTGGTGGGCGTTTTTCGCTTTTGTTCTTTTTTTGTTTATCTTCATTAAGTGTAATTTTTAATAAGAACACTGAGTGTTTGGGATGAAAAAGTAAAAAAGGGAAATAAAATGTAGCATTAACTTCTCTAAAAATAAGTGAACCTTTTCGGCATTTTGCAATGCGAAAATAAAACTATAATTCTTCTCAATAATTTAAATTATCTTGTTGTAGCAATAACTGCAGTATTTCTTTTTCCTTGTCTAGACATAAAAATTGCATAACAATACGCTGAACTGAACAAAAATTCCGAAACACTTGCAGTACACACGACATTGCAAGTTGTACAGCAGAAGTTGTTTGCCTTCCAATTATTGGCAGGATGTGGATACCTACTTCGGCATTCGAATTATTCGTTGTCCGTCACTTTCACTTCGGTTTGGATAAGTAGTGTACTAAATCTCTTGAATGTCGTCCTTATGCTACACCTTTACTGAGCATATCCTTTAAGAATCCTTGAGACATGCCATTCATTAAGCAAAAGGGAGTAAACAACAAAATTGCATTCATTAAAAATTCGAAGGACTGACTGAGTTGCGTGGATGATAGCTGATAGCCCACACTCAGTGATATTTTTTGCCAAATTTTCTCGAAAAGTTTAAACAAATGCATCATAAAGACGACTAATTACAGTATTTTATTCAATAAATTAAGGTTACACTTTTCTATCACAAAAAAATCATCATCTGTTCAATTATTTAAACTTACTCATTTTGTTGTAAGCAAAACTGCACACACCGTAGAAAAATCAATTTACTCGAGAATTTGTGAAGTTGCAAATTTTCATTTATCCCTTTATCATTATAAATCTTTGATTTTAGAAATTACTTTGATTTTTTCGTATGATTCTAGTTGTGTTATATGTAAATCATTTTGAAAACCCTTTAGTTTTTCACTATTTATTGAAGAAAACAAATTTTTTTCTAGTTCAAATAAAACCCATTGCCGTTTCACCTGAAATCTATCAACGATTGATTTTTCCCCACACACAACAGACAACACAAAATTGAAACTGTCAAACATTAACAGTGTTGCCATAATTTCAAAATTCATTATACTAGATTTCAGATTTAATAAAGGCTCTCCCAAACCAACGCGAATGCGGAGCGATTCGCAGCGAATCATTCACAATAGTAAAAAATATGACAAATACACAACGCTAAACAACAACAAAAATTCGTCACCGCTGCGGAATCGCGTTGTTTTGGGAGAGCCTTTATGCTAAATCGTATGGGAGCTCAAAAAACAGAATGCTAGATTTCAAAATCAATTCTTTGTATCTATTTTTCCTTGCAAAACATTTTATGCTAGATCTAGAATTTATAATGCTAATATGGCAACACTGAAGAGTACAGTTATGTGTTATATTGGTATGTGGATACATATTCTGGTTTGGAGCTTAGGTTAAAAATGAGTGCATTCAGATATTGAATTGTCTACAATTGAGATCAAAGGTAAGAGCACACTTCATGAAACTCCTTTTTAAGCTGCAGTTGATCTGGAGTGACGTTTTTGCAACTAGATTCGAAATTAAGTCAAAACCTATTGAAGACACACAATTGGAAACAGTTTGAAGAGCACTGAAAAGGTTTTGTATGAAAATATAAATGCTCAATGTTTAGTAAAAAGAAAAAAAATAACATCAAAAGCAGTTATCAGCCAGTTAGTGCCCTATTACACGATGACTTTAGAGTCATGACTTTTTACGAAATTAAATGAGTGCGAAGGTGAGATCAGATGTTTTTTCTCGTTCACACTCTTTCAATTTCGAAAAAAGTCATGACTCAAAAGTTGTCGTGTAATAAGGCATTTAAAGTTAAAAATTAAATAAGCTATCAAACGAAATTCCCAAATTACAAATTAAAACACTTTTTCTGTAATTTGGGAAATAACCTCATTAGTAACTGATGAAATTTTTTTTTTTCTCTTTGAACTCAATTTAATGAGCAAAAATAAGATGTTATAGGCTTTTCACACCAAACGGAAATCTCGATTTCAAGCAAAAAGATTTCAAAATCTAATTGCATCATTCACACCACACATATATTAGATTTTGTTTGACATTTCGAAAGAATTTAAGTGATAATAGAGGAACTCTAGGAAAAAAAGATCAATTGCAATCAGTCAAAGTCCCAGGATGCAATTACACATATTCATTCTTTCTTTAAATAGAACATTAAAAGCATTGACATGTTATATCATAGGTCAATGATTTAAAAGACCACAACCAGAATGCACTCTGTACTCATAAATATATAATCTTTTTTTTCTATCTTCTCTCTTCTATGGACAACTTTTAAGTTAACTCTGAGTTACTAAAGTGTAATTGTGAATGCCCAACTAACAAAATTGCTTCGCATTTCAGATATTAAAGTGATATATGTTTCTATAGCGCTCTATTAGGCCCTCTGACTGAAAGTAAATACCTTAGTGGGCTATTACTGAATCTTTAAATATTTTCTGGTACAAATTATATCAGCTTGCTAGAAGCAATGCATCAATGTCTATAATGATCTTATGAAATAACCAAGTTACAATCGCTTCAATAGTCATCCCATAATTTTCTTATACAATATTTATGTTAGTCTTTATTTCTATATTGCTTGTATTGGTGAATATGGCGTCGCCAGGCTATAATCAGCCATTTTATATTTTATATTCAATTTAGCATCTGAGAACATATATTTATTATTATTATCAATGTTTAAGGTTGGTATTAATTAATTAATCAATCAATTATACCTCAATTTATTTAATTAATATATGTGTTTGCTATAGCCATACCAATCTAATATTCCATATTTTTCTTGAACCAAGTTTTTTTTCTTATTAACGCAAGCTTCTTGTCTCAAACGAGACAATTCAAGAAAAAAGTGACTCAAATTAAATGCATTGAACTGTATATATGAGATTGGTGGAGCGGTTAGCGAGCAAGGCAATTTATTCAGAGGGACACGGGTTTGATTCCTGGACCTACCAACTTTTTTGTTATTTAATTTATTGTGAACTTTCTTAAGATTCTCATAATTTACTCCATAAAGGCTCTCCCAAACCAACGCGAATGCGGAGCGATTCGCAGCGAATCGCTCCGCATTCGCGTTGGTTTGGGTCAGCCTTACAGGTTCTCCCAAACCAACGCGAGTCGCTCCGCATTCGCAGCGAATCATTCACAATAGTACAAAATATGACAAATACACAACGCTAAACAACAACAAAAATTCACCGTCGCCGCGAATTCGTGTTGG
Source organism: Dasysyrphus albostriatus (assembly GCA_946251815.1). NCBI lineage: Eukaryota > Metazoa > Arthropoda > Insecta > Diptera > Syrphidae > Dasysyrphus > Dasysyrphus albostriatus. The sequence continues at coordinate 105,082,794 of OX276337.1, forward strand.
TTTGGGCGAGCCTTAAGGGTACAATAGGAGTTTAAGAAGGTCGCCTTTTTCACTCTATGGAGTTCTGTGCATTGTTTATATGCGTAGGTTGAATGAAACCGAAAAGCATCTAAGGAGGAATATAGAAGCGAAATTGTTAGTTGGGAAGTGGATTTGACTTTTGTCCCGATAAAAACAGTATTGCCAGACTACTGTTGTCGTTATGATATTGATAATTTGTATTGAAATATAATGCCAAATGCTTGTTGATAAAATTATTTAATACAAAATGGCAGACCAAGGCAAATGTTGAAATGTCCCGATGTCGTTTTTTTTCGCCAATTTCCATATGGACATGCAAAAACGCCACCAATGAGCACTTTGATTTTATTGAAATGTCAAACTTAATCTAGAGTTGTGTGACCGATTCAAATAGATTTCGAAATCTTGTTACTAGAAATCTAGACTTCGGTTCAGTTTTCATACCGACTATTATATTCTATATCCACCAGAATAAAATCTCGGATTTCAGAGATTTTAGTCCAAATCTTCCCATTTCCCCATACAGTTTTGAGATTTCGAAACGTGAGATTTCGTTGAAATCTCAAATCTTGAATTGATGCAACCTCTTCTTTATGAACAGACCAATTTTCAGCTTTCACAATAGAACGGTTAAAAGTTTTTTTTTGAAAATTATAATCTTTCACTTCAACGCCAGGCAGGCAAAAAGAGAGAGTATGATATTGTATTTCACATTTGAGCGCAAAGAAACCCACAATGGTAGTTGTTTGAGTTTATATGAGACGAAATCTTGGTTTTGGCAGTGAGAACACCAATTTCAACTCTCGAAAGTTTTCAGAAATCTCGGATTTCACTTTGTTGGGTATTATAGGCTTTTCACACCGAACCCGAAACGCAGTTTTCGCGAAAATATCGGTTAAAGCCTAGTACGCAGATCGAGCTAAAATTCCGCTCGCATACAAACATTTCTCCAAAATTTAGCCAAGCTAAAATTAAGCCTAGCGTTTTAGCCGAAAGGTAGGCAGCTCCAGCTAAAAAATCAAATTTTCGTTTCTTACTGTACGGGGCCACCTGTCAAAATTTAGCGCGTGAAATAATTGTTTGGTACATTAATTCTTGAGCTAAATTGTGGCAGGTTTCTTTATTTGTGAGATTTATGTGAGCTTTACATTATGAAAAAGAAAATTGAGTAAGAGAAATATTCTAAGACAAACGATTTATTAATGCCAAAGGGAAAATTCAATTTTATTTGGTTACATTCACTTAAAATATTGAAATAAAATTCTTTGAAATTGTTGAATATAATTTCTTTTCAGAGAACAGCTGTTTCTTGTGATGTAATCTCCACAAAAATCTTATGTCAAAATTTAGCTAGGAGTTTTAGCTGGTGTTTGGAGAGAAAAGAGTGAACGAAATTTTAGCTCGATCTGCGTACTAGGCTTAAGGAGAAAAACCTAATCGAAAACACAAGTCTTCCCATACATTTTTGTATGCTTAAGATTTTCGTAAAACACAATTTTTATATAATACCATTCGAAAACATGTTAGGATTCAGAGATGAATAAAACAAACGTACATTTTAAAAAGTTCAGTGCCTAATAAAATGTCAAAAAAGAAACCGATTGAATGCTTTCAAATAAAATTGGAAACAGCTGACGGAATTCTGTAATATCAAATATAAAATTCCATTCTCAAAATTATTTAATTTATTTAAAACAGATAATATTTTGCCTGTGGTAATTAAAATTATTCATATGTATCAAATTTATATAAATAATCACCATTTTACTTTAATAAAATGGAGAAAACAACAAAAAGAAAAGAAAATTGTGAGTGGTTGGTTAATGAAAAACTGTAATGTCAAACGAAAACGTCTAATGTTCGGTGTGAATGGCTTTTGAGTTTCTGAAAAGTTTTCGTCGAAAACCGGTTTTGGGGTTTGGTGTGAAAGCCCTATTACACTAGAAACTCAGTTGTCTGGTGTGAAAAGGGACTTAAAGTGTTATAATTCATAACTGAATACGTTCATAAAAACCAAGTTTGTATATATCCCGCCAGTTTTACCAATCCTAGCTGTCAAAATAGAAAGTCATAAAAAACAGCAACAAGGAATTTGTCAATTTAACCGCAAACGGGATATTAAAGAAAATCTTTTTTTGTTATTTCCAACTCGAACTTTCTGTTGAGAAGAAATTCTTTTAAAAAAATGGCTTTCCAACCTCGTACTGCAGTCAATGGTTCCATGCTAAGAAATTTTGTTGGAAAAAATGTTAGCCTATTCGTAAAAATCGAAGCGGAAAGCAGCAGTTTAACAATCCGTGCGAAGACCACTGACGACCAGGATGTACGGGTAACTTTGACAGAGCCCATCAGTGCTCGATCGTCCGATTGGGTTGAGATCATCGGAATACCAGCTGGAGCTGATTCAATTCGTGCAAGAGAGGTAAGACATTTTGTGAAGTCTCTAAAGGAGAACCGCCATAAAATCAATACATGTTTTTCTAGGTCATCTTATTCGGAGGTAACCAAGAACTAGATGTCGAGGGCTACAACATGATGGTGCAGTTCTGGAATCACAGCAAAGATATATACCGACAGGGATAGTCCTCAAAAGATTGATTCTTTTCTGTAACATGCAGCCCTATCTTCGACTCAAACAGCCTCCTTTAGAAAGATAGTTCGCTATAGTAACTTAAGTTCATCGTTTCAAAACCATCATTAAATTTCAAAATCTTTTACTCGCTAAATTTGTTTTTTTTTTGTTTTTTTAAATAACGCACATAACAAATAAACACTTTCAATCCTCGTCAGAAGAGTCTGTTTCATCTCCACCAGATTCACTGTCAGTCTCTTGTGGTCTATTCAAGTTGCGCACCTTGAAACAATCGCCACCTTCTTCGTCTGGCTGCTCATCAGAATGCTCACGCTTTTTTGTGAATTTCTTAGGCCAAATGCCGACTTTTGTGTACTCCTTGACATGTTCTGAAGTTAGAACCTTACAAATCTCTGCCTTGACTTTGTCTCCTTCTTCGATCGGTTCCACGAGAACGAAGTCGCCGCGTTTGACCCAAACATTCTTACGAAACTTGGTTGGCATGGAGACCAAGAATTTTTCCGCATCATCTGAACTTTCGACTTCGAGGAGATTGTTCCCTCGGCTGCTAGTCACTCGGACGATTTGTTGGTTCGACTGTGGGAGCTCGAAATTATCGTCCATCATTTCCTTCATAACATGTTTGTTGCGTGTAACACGAGACATCATTGACAAACAATCTGAAAAGAAAAAAAAAGATTCAAATAAAAAGGAAATGATAAATTCTTGTTGTACCTTATTCCTTCACGAGATTAATAACTTTGCAATTGAAAATATATAATTCCAGACACCAATATTTTTTAAATGCATTTAAAATTGAAAAAGATGTTAAATTGGGCAGCGCAAGAGCCACGAAAAGTTTTAAACAAAATTTCTTTTTTTGCACGTTTACTTAAATTTTTGACGTTTTTTTTACTGAAAGTTGACAGATACAAAATTGGAATAGATGAAGAATTGATAGACGCGTTTAGCAACATTGATCGCGTTCGGCTGGTAAAGCGATAGGCTATACATAATCCAAAAAATTTCAGATGCGTTGAGTTGTTATTGCATCAGCTGTTTTTTAACAAGGAATTACAACAACACAAACAAATCCGGATCGCTGAAGATACGTTGCCTATGTGGTTAAAAAGTAACCCTATTCCCTAAATCAAAAGCTTGGTACACATTATCAAACCTGAGTGTCAGGTGTGTTGGACGTCAAACATGCCTAAAAAGTTTCACGTACACACTTATCAGAAGTGAGTTCTTTTTCTAACCAAAGTTGACTATAGTTAACTTTCATCAATCCTTAAATTCAGAAAAGTAACTTTATTTAACTTTATGACGCCAAAGAGTCGTTCCTAAATTAAAAGTTAATGTGTCAAAAAGTAACTTTTAAAGCAGCTTAAATCACAATGTTTTCATTTTGGATTATATTTTGTTTGCTTCTCGATCGTTCGGTTTGGATTTCATTATTGCTGTAATAAATTTATTATTTAATTAATTTTACCGTCGATATGGAGTTTGGAAATTATTCTATCCAATTTGATCCATTTGAAATAAAGAAGATTGTGCATTTGTGAATGAAAAAAAAATGTAAATATTTATTAGATTTTCTTAAAATGACTCTTAGAGGTGATTTAGTTAAGTTTGCTTTAATATTTAAATTGTCTTTAAATCACGTTATTTAAATCCTCATCTATAATCAAATTTCCATTTAGCCAGTTTATATTTCAGAGATCTCAGAGGACTCAGAGCGCTCAGAAATATAAACAGGATTCCTCTCAAAAATTCCTCATTTTTCCCCTTAAAAACTGAGACTGAAATTTTTTGGATTCAATTGCTCAATTATTTTTTGTCGCAGTAAATCTCCTAAGAAGAAAAGAAAAAGGGAGTTGTTTTGACTTCTATGTGAGGAATGTTGTTTATATTTTACTCTCCTACTCTGTCAAAAAATTGAGGAAAAATACTGAGCGCTCAAGAAATATAAACTGGCCAATTGATAGTTAACTAAACGATTGAAATGTAACGTAACGTGAGAAAACTCACTAATACCTTTTCATTTCAGCTGTTTTTTGACAGATTGCAAACAATGCAACCAAAAGATGAGCATATAAGAGAGAAAAAGAAGCAATAATTAATGCAAACGAAATGAAACATGATTCCATTTTGGTTTGTGATGCTTTTATGTTTCTGTTCAGAAACTTTATTATTTAATTTTTTATTTCACACCTTCGCCTCTTTATAAAAAAATATGCTAATAAATCGATACAATTTATTTTACAATTCAGTTTATTAAAGCAAACCACAAATCTTAAAACTTTCATTAGGTATCTGCAGCAAAAATATTAAAACTACCCACATACATACCTAAGTATATGTACCTATATCTCTGTAATAAGAACAAAAAACAATTCGCCTCGAATGTCAAAATATGTTTAAGATGGCTTTAAGTAACCTTTAAACGCGGTGAATGGCGTTTAAGTTAAGATGCATTTAAGTAGCGTTGCTTAAAAGTGAAAATTTATTATAGATACCGATTTCGCACTTAAGAGCAATTTAGAGGCATTTTAAAGTTACGAAGCCTTTGAATGTTCTTTATAAATACGGCTGTCATGTTGTGTTAGAACGAAGTTAAATGAAATTATATTGTAATATTTTCTCAGGTTCGTTAATAAAACTTATTCACTTTATTTAAATTCTCCACTTGTTTACTTTACAAAATAAAACACTTTACAAAACAATTTATTGTTCACCACTGAAATTAATTCACCAACTTTACTTTTATTACAACCAACTTTACTCATTCACGATTAAAAACAAACTGCGTCCTCTGCCGGTCAGACATGTGGTTTTATACTTTTCACATGGTTCCCGAAAAAGCTGGAAGTATTGACAATATGACAAATACACAACGCTAAACAACAACAAAAATTCGTCGTCGCTGCGAATTCGCGCCTTAAAGGCTCTCCCAAACCAACGCAAATTCGGAGCAACGGTGAATTTTTGTTGTTGTTTAGCATTGTGTATTTGTCATATTTTGTACTATTGTGAATGATTCACTGCGAATGCGGAGCGATTCGCGTTGGTTTGGGAGAACCTTTTAAGGCTCTCCCAAACCAACGCGAATCCGCACGAACGACGAATTTTTGTTGTTGTTTAGCGTTGTGTATTTGTCATATTTTTTTCTATTGTGAATGATTCGCTGCAAATCGCTCTGCATTCGCGTTGGTTTGGGAGAACCTTATGGGCCAAGCAGCAAAAATCGTGCACTAAGGGTCTATTTAAATAGAGTCCCGTCCGGCTGTCTTTGTAAATATTTACAAACAAAATTTGACCGCCGCGTTCTTCTTTTTCCAGTTAAGTATTGACAGTCCCGTCAGCACGCACTCTGTTTGACCAGGCCTTAACTCAAGCAAACTTTACTGTATCAGAGTAACTCACTAACTCAATTGTATTTTTTTTTTGCTTCATTGATACACAATGCCTGTTTGGTAACGTGAAGTTTTCACCAAGTTTCCCAAACTTGGTTTTTTTTCTATGGTTTGTGACATTGTGAAAATTTGTGAAAACTTTCAAGAAATTTTTTATTTTAAAGTTAAGAATACAGATACAAATGTGCGCTACTGTCTTGCAACAGATAGGCATGAATTCAGGCATGGAAATTGGAATTGGAATAGTGTCTGAAAATATATTTCATTTTCTTCATCGTTCATCTGTTTGTGTGGCACGGCCAGCCCTGAGCTCATGCCTAAAGGGTATTCATACAACAGCGAAAAGCCGTCGTGAACATTGTAAAGTTTTTTCGTAGTTTCGTCACAATTTGTATGGAAAATTTGACAGATTTACGCAGTTTACAACTTCACAACGTTTACGACGGCTTTTGCTTGAATACACTTATTATTCAAACTAATAGCTGTTCAATGGCCGTTATCACAATGTCAAACAAGTGTGAAAAAAGTCATGTACCTATAATAATGTGGAAACAAAATATGAAACTCCATCGCAGAAAACTTGACATCACATCCTACATGCTCGAAAAAGTCACAAAATCAACTTCACCACTTTTGATGACTTCTAGGTATCAGTAATGTTGGGGGAATATATATAATAATAAAAGTCATAAATTGCGTGTAAGGCAGCCTTATATTTTGTACTTAATTTTTTCTATTTTTAGTAAGTTTATGTGACTGAGATCTTAGAGGGCTCAGAAATATTTACAGGATCCCTCACGGAAATTGCTCACCTTTCCCCTTAAAAACTAAGACTGTTTTTTTTGATTCGCTTGCTCAATAATTTTTTGTTGCAGTAAATCACATAAGAAGAAAAGAGAAAGAGAGTTTTTTTTACTGCTATATGAAGAATACTGTTTATATTTTACTCTCCTGCTCTGTAAGAAAACAGAGGAAAAAACTGCACCCTGAAGAAATATAAACTGGCTCATTCAAACTGAATACATAATTCACTGAAAAAAAGTTTTAAGAGCAATGCTCGACTTCTGTGACTTCCCAATTAACAATTTCATTCCTACTTATTCCCTTTTCGATTGGATGTTTGGAGTACTTTTTTTCTACTCGTTTTTCATTCCAACTCCCCTAATTTTTCCATATGCTATAAGAATGGAACACAACACAAAACCAATCGTAAATGACATTTTATGCATCCACAGATACTTTTCGTTACTATTCATAAATTTCCATTCACATACATACATTCCCGGTCATTTTAAAGTTAAAAATCTTCAAGTGCGATTATAGAATTTAGAATAAAAACTTAACTAAAATAAAAAAATCATCTTTTTGTTTATTTCTGATAGTAATTATAGATCAAAGAAGAAACTCTGTTAACTATTTCCGTTAGTCTTTGATCATGAAAACTATAAATTCGGGCGTACTAAACTACGCAAAGAGCTTTTTCTCCAATCGTTCTCCACTTTTCCCCAATATATTTGTTTCCTATAAAAGAGTCCATGACATAAAAGCCAAAAAATAGCTTAAAAAGATCGGATGCTCAAATAGTTCAAAGCAAAAGTGATGATAAATGCGGTTGCGGTGTACCTATTCAAATGAACGAAAATGTTAAAGACGTCAAAAATTGAATATATTCAGCCTTTTTTACTCTATCTCTAGTGAAATGAAAAATTAAAATCGCTTCAAAATCTGCGTGAATGATCATAAAAAAACATAATTGGTTCTCCACGTGTATTTTCGGTATTCACTTTAAAATTTTTGATACTCACTTAGAGCGAAAAAAAAAATAATTTTTTGATAGTTATTGGAGCGAAACTTGAAAAAATTCCTACAAATATTTATTTATTTTGACATAGTTTTCTGTTGCTATTTGGTGTGTTATTTTCTGAATGTCAGTAGCAATAAAATGCATAAATAAAAATGTTGGCTTAGTTTGAAGTAAATCCTAATTTTTATTTTGAGCAAATCAAATTAATTAATAAATGTCAGACATTTTAGCATCTTGACAGCACACAAATCTAGGGTATTATTCTGCGCAGGTTGTCAAAATTGAAACTGTCGGAAATAAAAATGGCTGTGAACATGAGAGTTTAAATACACGTAAAAACAATAACAAATTACAATTGAAATTGTCAGAAATAAAAAATTGCTGTGAACGTGGAAGAAAATACACGCAAACACAACAACAAACACTGGCATTTGACACAAATTTTGCTATATGCGCAGATTTGAAAAAAACTCAAAACTCTAATGATATTACCTTTAATATGTGTCCTTCGTGCATCTAAACCATTTTTCCAAGTGGTCGTACGTTGAGAAATGTAAATAATGACATGAAATTTATAACGAACCGGTTCATTATTATTTCACACTCAAACTTTGGTACTCAGCTCTCGTTGTGAATTTACTGGCACTTTTGTATGAGTACTTGACTTAAAGTACAGCTCTGAATTAGATGATTTTTCTGATTAAATGAAAAAAGGGAAAAATCCAATGGGAAAATGACAAAAAACGACCAAGTTTAGTTCACCTATACTAATAAAACACAAACTATACAAAGATATTAATAAATTTATTTAATGACGTCTCCAACGCTTAAGCCAAAGCGTCAAATATTCTTCTGAATTTTCTTCCAAAGGAACCTCCTCTCCTCTCTCATGTACCTTAGAAATCAAGCATACCTTCAGTGGAAAAGATATAGGTTGGAAGATTTTCACAGATCATATCGGTTACTACGAAACCAAGTTGTTTGCAAGATACGCACTGAAAAATCTAAAGTTTTCAAAAATCGCCTTAATTTATCTATTAATGGTCGAAAACTGTGGAGCAATCTACGAAATTTCGGTATTGGTAAGCAAAAAAGTTCCAACTGTCATAACATTGACATAAATGAGCTGAATAAACAATTTTTAACGTTGCCCTCTACATATTCACTAGATCCCTATGAAGTATTCAACGAGGATAATTCTCCTTCCCCTCAATCTGCTTTTGAGTTCTCTGAAATTGATTATACTGAAGTGGTTCAAAGCTTTATGTCTATTAAATCAAATGCTGTTGGAATTGATGGTATTCATCCTGTTTTTATAAGAGCTTTACTACCAATACTTTTGACTTATATTACCTTTTTGTTTAATACAGTAATTACAACTGGCATTTTTCCAATCACCTGGAAGCAAGCAAAGATAGTCCCAGTACCAAAATCATCGAATGGCAAGGATCTTCGCCCAATCTCTATACTTCCGTTTCTTTCAAAGGTGTTGGAAAGGATTATGCAAAGACAAATAAACACATATCTTAGAAGATTAAATTTCTTGACACCTTTTCAGTCTGGTTTTCGTCCAAAGCATAACTGTTTGACAGTGCTATTGAATGTGACAGAAGACATTAGGCAAGCTGTTGATGACGACTATGTTAGTTTTTTGGTTCTTTTGGATTTTTCGAAAGCTTTTGATACAATCGATCACTCAATTCTTATTCGTAAGCTTATTCATCAATTTAATTTTTCACCTTCTGTTGCTTATTTGCTTCATTCATACCTAAGTGATAGAAAACAGGCTGTAAGTCACTCAAATACACTGTCTTCTTTTTTGTCAGTCTTGAAAGGTGTCAAGGATCGATCTTAGGCCCCATTCTCTTCTCGCTTTATATAAATGAATTGCCATCGATATTGAAATTTTCACTTATACAAATGTATGCTGATGACGTGCAACTTTATTTGAGTAGTCCGCTAGGTCTTATTGAAAATTGTGTTCATAATATAAACCAAGATCTTTCAAGTATTCATATTTGGTCCCAACAAAATAGCCTGTTTTTAAACCCTTTGAAAACTAAATGCTTAGTTATCTCTAAGAAACCTGTTGATCTTTCTTATTTCCCCCGCTTAATGCTAAATAATATTGCTAGAAACAGCTAAAAATCTTGGTATCACTTTCAACAGATCTTTAACTTGGCAAAACCACATAAATTTAAATGTTGGTAAAGTGTACGGTGCTCTTAGGGTTCTTCAAGATTCCCAATACTTAACTCCGATAGAAACTCGAAAGATGTTAGCTAAAACTTTGATTATTCCCCTCCTTACATATGGTTGTGAAATTTACTGTAACTGTGATGCTGAGAGTATGCGAAAGCTTACGGTCGCTTTCAACAATACAATAAGATACATCTACGGCCTTAAAAGATATGACCATATCTCCGAGTTTGCTCCTACTCTATTCAATATGCAGTTTAAGTATTTTCTTCAATATCGAACACTTCTTCTTTTCTTCAGTATTAAACAGACGCATCAACCACATAACCTATATTACAGATTACAATTTCCTACCTCAAACAGATCAAACACACTTAACATCCCACGACATACATGCCTTACATCCGAGCGGCAGTTCTTTGTCAACGCCATTCGCCTATGGAATTTTTTGCCAAGTGATATCAGAGGTCTTACTAATGTTAAATTATTTCAGAGCAAACTAAAGTCACTACTTTTCTTTGCTTTAAAATTTGCGGTTTTACCTTTAATACATTAATAATTTAAACTTTGCGATTATTTTAATTTCTATAGCTTCATTTTTTTTTGTAAACTTCTCAGTTTTCCTTTTAAATTCATTTCAATTATTGTTCTAATGTAGTTATATTATTTCGATCTTGCTATTATGTTTTAATTAAAGTTAGCTTTCATTCTTATTCATGTATACATTATTACAGCTATCACTTCTTAATAAGATATATCTTAATGTGTAAAGCATATCGATAAATTGAATAAACTAAACTAAACTAAACTAAGGAACTGGACATGATAACTAAAAACGTGTTTTTGCTTTTTGATGTGTAACATCCTTCGGTGATTCTTCTTCTTCTGTTAATCTTATTTAAGGGGTGGGACTAAAAGGCTGACAGATGATAGAAATTATTTATTTGAATATCAATTAATAGAATACCATTGAAAGGAGATAACGGCAGTATTTGAGTGCTCTGTTACTTATGAACTCATATCTCTTGAGTGCATGAATAAAAATAAAATGACTGTTATATAGATACCTCATTTATTATTTTCTTTCATATATATAAGCGCCACAGTCTTGATTTTAATTCAATAAAAAAATAAAAAAAAAAAAAAAATATTGAAATTACGGTGACGTGAAATAAGGTCAAACGAAATAAAGCCAAAAATAAAAAATTTGGCCTCATTTCATTTTTAAAATGGAAATAACACCAAATTTTCGATTCGGCTTTATTTCGTTTTCAATAACGTAATGAGACCAATAATTTGACTTCATTTCGTTTTCATGTTTTATTTGCAGGCTGATGGTACTGTTGAGTAAGAAAAATGTTACCATAGCCTCGAGATCTTATTTAGACTTGCCTTGCTTTACAATAATGGCGCAGTGAGGTGTGTATGGGGTATGCAACCCGCCTACTTGGGCTCACTATAGGATTTGGGGTATGTGCGAGGCTGGGTGTATGCAAGGCCTTGAAAATATTGAAAGAAAAGCATTTGGCTTTATTTGCAAACAAAATTTGAAAATCATTGAGAAGAGGCAAAAACTTTCATACTAAAACGATGAAAAAGCCCCCCTCGATTCTATTTATTTCATTCTAAATTCAAAAGTTAGTCAAAAATTTTATAATTTTGAAAAACTTAAAACGCATGTTTATTGCATCATCCCTCTTCTAAAATTATGCCATAACATGCTTTATAATCAATCTCACAACAGAGGAGCTACAAGTCTTTTAATGGAGTTTTTGCTAGTAAAATGGATTTAAATTAAGAAATTGATTGACATGGCTTCATTAATTAATCAATTACTCAAGAAATACTGCATGGATCTTCAAAATTAAGATCTTAAAAAACTGTCATTAAGACAATAGTTAGATTTATAAAATAAAACAGTTTTCAACTTTTACATGGTAATTTAGAAAAAAATGTAAAAACAATTTGAGTTCATGTTTTTTTTTTACTTATTTCATAGCCTTAATAATTAAAAAACAGTAAACATTTTTAAGATAGGATAAACATTTGAATGCAATATTATTACGAGTTATTAACCTTGTTATATGTAGGTAATCACAAGTTGTGTATCCAACACCGGAGGGGCTATTTAAAAATATTTGAATTGCATTAATTTAAAATTTACTTTTGTTTCATTGTTCCGCAATCACAAACACATAAGCTTGAGTTAAAACAATTTTTTTAAAACTCATAATAAATTGTAGAGGCACAATATAAATATATTATTATATAGTTATAAATATATTCCTTTCAAGTACTTTTACCTGAAAACACACCCAAATTTTGATTAGGTATCTACATATACAGTCGACTCCCTCTAAGTCGAACTTTCACGGGATATCAAAACTAGTTCGAGTTAGAGGGAGTTTTAGAAAAATTCGAGTTAGAGAGAGTTTTTTTTTTTTATGATTTATTGAATTATATAACAAATAAAATAAATAAAGCTAAGCTTCTTGCTTTTATCGCTCATTAATTCATAACTATGTAGTATATTTTTAACTTAATTATTTAAAAAAATTTGTAATTTTAGACTGAGTCATCACAATTGTCGTGTCATCCGTGATCGCTTTTTTAAAAAAAGTTTCTATTTTAAATAAGCAATTTTGAATTTCATCTGGCACATCGTTAGTCATTTCAATTGCAGATTGCAATGTACCAATTGCATCTTCAATTTCATTTTTCTCTGGTATTTCAAAGTCTATTATTTCAGCTTCAGCTTCATCTTCTTCTTCAACTTCATTTTCACCATCATTAGTATCATCAGCATCTATTTCTATTGCTTCCAAAATTGACTCGTTATCAGGTATTTCAGTTGTACGCCTTCAACATTATAATGAGCTTCTGTTAGCCTTTCCCAGATTGTCTGGATTTCTTGGGTGTCTTCATTGTTACATCTAAGTAAGTTAAGCGGAATATCATCTTCGTCATCCCACATCTCAGACTTAAATCCGGCCTTTTTGAAAAAATTTTCAATTGTCAATGGAGTAACGTCCTGTTCCCATGCCTTTGAGATTTCGCGCACGCAATCGAGAAGTGATATTTTATATTGCTCTTTTTTGGTTTCCCAAACTCTTAAGATCTTGGTAAGAAGACGGCGCTTATAGTGTACTTTCAAATTCTGAATTATACCCATGTCCATTGGCTGAACTATTGAGGTCATATTGGGGGGGGGAAATACTCAAGCTCTATAAATTTTAATTTATCCTCAACTTGTTTTGGGTGAGCTGGGCAGTTATCGATTATGAATAATACTTTACGCTTTGATCTTCCACATTTAGAATCAAGTTTCAAAATCCAACTTGTGAGAAGGTCTGATGTCATCCAATAACGATGGTTTGCTACATAGTCCACCGGCAAAGTTTTAATTTTATTGAAACAACGAGGATTTTTGCTTTTCCCTATAACCAGAAGCTTTAGTTTTTCTGATCCAGTCATGTTGGATCCCACAACACAAGTCATCCTTTCTTTACTGTGCTTACCTCCAAAACATTTTTCCCCTTTAAAAGCTAAGGTACGCGTCGGCAAACATTTGAAAAAAAATCCCGTTTCATCGACATTAAATATGTCGTCCGGTTTGAATCCTCTGACCACCTCTGAGATTTGTTGTTTCAATTCATCGGCTTTTGTGCTATCAACAGAAGCGCAATCACAAGTTGTGATTTGAGAGATTTTTTTTTTATTTTTGTTCGGCAAAAGAAAAAAAAATCGACTTAGAGGGAAAGAAAATAGGTCAATAATCAAGAGAATGTGTTCGAGTTAGAGGGAACTTCGACTTAGAGGGAGTTCGACTTAGAGGATAGTTTTTGTATGGAAAATTGAGGGGATTGCAAAAATACGGCCGAAAAGTTCGAGTTAGAGGGAACTTCGACTTAGAGGGAGTTCGACTTAGAGGGAGTCGACTGTATATGTATATTTTTTAAGAAATCTGATATAAATTTGAAACGTCAGCTAAAATAATGTGAAAAATGCATCTGTTAAAAAGTCTTACATTAAAAAATTGCTCCACTTTGAAAATTATATGGCTAATATTTTTCGACCACGCCTGGTGTAAATTTTTCAAAATTCTATATTAGAAATCCTAATAAAAATTTTGATAAATGCAACAATTCTGTACATCGCTTACAGGTTTCACAATTAATTAATTAATTAGTTACAGAAAAGTTCACATTTTATAATTTCCAAGGTAGAGCCAAATAATATCAAACATCGATTCAGCAGGATTAAATTGGCTATAACTCGAGAAATACTGCCTTGATTTTTAAAAATATAGCTAAAAAGGAAGTTTTTTACTTCATTAAAAATTATATCCTCAATTTTAATAAGATAATCAAAATTAATAATTTATAATAATTTTGGCTAGCAACAATTTGGGTATATCAATCATATTTTAACGTTGACTCCATGATTTTACGAGTATATTGATTTTTAAACATTCTTTAATGGAAAATTTTGCAAAATTACTGCCTATTGATCGTTAAAATTCGAGATTCAAATATCATGTACAAGCTTCCCAAAAATTGCTCATAACTTTGTTAATTCTTTTTTGATCTTCACAAATGAGGTATCAAATGAAAGATAAGAAAATTATGTATGTACATAATATTATATCAGATAAATGGTACCTCACTTTTTTTTGATCATAAATCAATTTTTCATTTTTAATCGATGTTAAATACTATTTCATTTGAGATTATAGGAGACATTTTTGGAAAATTATAAGATATTTCAGAGTTAAGAATTTTGGCTTAGATGTATTTTGATGCATAAATGTAAAAATACCAAACAAAAGTATCAATTTTACCAAAAAATTAGTAACACCACTTTTGCACTCACGGTGTCATTTTTGTATCTCTGTTTGATCAATCAGAAAAAATCATCTCCCATGATTGAATTCCCGCCATTTCATTTACTGTTCCTTTAACTCTAATAGGCTGTTTCGAGACAAAAAACGCACTCCCTGTGACCGGTAATTTAGATGTCAGAAGATAAATGCACCTAACTATTCGATCCATTAGCATTCTTTACAACATGTTAATTATTCCCTATATTTATTTTTATGATAATCATTAACCTATTTACAAACCTTGATTTTTTAACAATTAATTATAAATAACATGTAACTAGCTACATATTTCATTAATCTGAGTTTTAACCATGTAGTCTATTTGAGTCTATACCAAAAAGTGAATTAGACGATAGTTAAAAGCAATCAAAAAAATATTTTCTATTGTGTAAGTCTATTCAGTCTACTTTTTGAGTCGATTCATCAATCGGTCTTTTAATCCACCAGGTCTCATCTTTATTGTTTTCAAACGTGATCCTGATGCTGCCGCAGATTGCTTCTCTTTTGATTTTTTCAATCTAAATTAAGATTTTAAATAAAAATACAACATTTTAAAAAAGTACAGTTGAGGAAATTAAATTGTGATAGTTACAATTCATTCCAGAGGTATGCAATTTCTTTCTTCCAAATGTCTTTGAAGTCATATGTGAAATTTGTCCAATAATCAAAGAACTGTCCAGGTGTGGAGCTCTCTAAGGTTCCCGATTTTGGTATGAAATGATAAAAACGCATTGTCTTGATAAACAGATCACGGCATTCTTCTAAGGAATTTTGTAGTTTGTCAACTTTTTTATCGGCAGCTTCTATGAAATCTTCCATTTTTTCCTTAAATGGCTGAAGGTTGTCCTCGCTAGATTTGAGTATAACTTCTTGTGTTGTTTCCTTGCAGGCTAGGGAGAAAGAAAAATTTCAAATAACTATTAATCCTTCAATATATTCAGGGGTTGAATATTCTTTGGTCAATTTGCAAACAAAAAAATACTTCAAATATTTACATCCACTAAAATTTACCTGTCAATTTTTCATTCAGCTTAACAATCTGCAGCTTAACTTCATCAAAATCTACTTGCACAGCCCTTTCAACATCCGCCGGCTCTGGTATGGGTAACAATAACTCCGGCAAAGCTACCCCTTCCTTTCTGCGGCGACTTATATAAGTTTTTACAATAAAATGCAACAAAGTTGTTTTGGAATCTTTTGACTTAACGTCTTTAAGTTTTCCCAATATTTCCAATGTAAAACCATCGGCTTGACCTCTTGTTCGATTACCTCCATTCATATAATTGCCTAATGTTAGGATTATCGAGAAGACCAGCTTCAAATCCTCACATTTCATCAGAACCTCTGATAGCTGCATGACAACTTCCAGCTTTCTCGTAATCAATACAGCTGCTTCATCGAACTCAGACTGGAAAACAATACACGAAATGCGCTCCGCTGAGAATGAGATTTGTGCGATTTTTAAAAGAAACTTTTCCGGTGAATCTAGGGGTATTTCGCCTTGGGCAGCGTCCTTAATCATTTCTAATTCTTGACTGGTAGCTTTGATTTCCATAATTTTCTGAAGAATTTCCAAGCTTACAATCGAAGTATCAACATGGTAAATGGCATGTTCGATCTCAGAAATGTCAAAATGTAAACTACGAGCAAATATGCCAACATTTTGAGAACGCTTGGTGTCCAGAACTTTGACGGTCTTCACAATAGACTTGGCCTTTTCCAATTTAACTTTCGGGACAATTGCTTGTCTGGAAAAAAGCTCAGTAAACTCATCGATGTTATCGAGATTAGTTTCTTCGATTTCTTGCCAAAGCTCTTTGGAGCCATTTTTGCTTTGAGCACCATCTGAAACATCTTTAGTTTCTACTGGATTTGGTGCTACGATTCGGGTCCAGTAAAGAGGTTTCATAGCCTTAGGAGGGTTGACGGCATTTTTTCGAAGAGCTAGAAAAGTATAAAGATATAAATACTCGTAGTATGTTTGAAAAATAAATTTAGAGAACTCACTGTTAGTTTGAAACCATCCAGTAGGTGGCGCTGGGAATGGAGATGGTGTTGATGTTTTGGGAACACCTGGTGGTGGAGGTGGTGGTGTGCTGTGTGTATTTAAGTGAAGACCAGGGGGTGGAGGAGGTGGTGGTTGTCCTCCTGGTGGGGGAGGAGGAGGAGGGGGTCCTTGTGAAGCAGCTCCCGATGGAGGTGGGGGTGGTGGAGGAGGATTAAATGACGACTGCGGTGGGGATGGACCACCTAGCATCGGCATTGGTGGAGGAGGTGGTGGCATTGGGGCACCTCCAAA
Organism: Dasysyrphus albostriatus; assembly: GCA_946251815.1. Classification (NCBI taxonomy): domain Eukaryota; kingdom Metazoa; phylum Arthropoda; class Insecta; order Diptera; family Syrphidae; genus Dasysyrphus; species Dasysyrphus albostriatus. The sequence goes on from OX276337.1 coordinate 105,099,987, forward strand.
GGTGGGAATGGGTGGTGGAGGGGGAGGAGGAGGAGGAGGAGCGGGCGCTAGTCCAGCACTTTGCAAAATTGGCGGAGGAGGTGGAGGTGGTGGTGGGGGAGGCACGTACGCTGGTGGCACTTTAGGGACCGAGACCTCTGTTTCATTGAAGCTCGTTTGAACAAACTGATCAACTCCACTATTCGACGACTCACGTTGAGCGCGACATCTCTGACAAAGATCACATTGTGCGTCTTCGAGGACACTCGTTTGTACTCCAATTTCTTCTTTTTGCTTCTCATTATTCGATATATCTTTTGCGTCTTTTTCATACAGGGTTATTTCTGTGGCATTCAGCAACTCACTAAGTGGAAGACATCGTTTTGATTTTGCTCGTGCAGACTGATGTTGCTGAACAAGTAATTCGTTGATCACTCCATGGACTTCATTCAAACTATTGCAGCCGAGTATAGCTTTACGAAGTTCAGAAATTATCACATCAACAGGGCTGTCAACTTGAAACCCTTTCGAAGATCGTACAACACTATTAGTTGGAGTACTACAATACGGCCAAGCTGATTCCTTATCAAGTTTCCCAGGTGTCATTAGAACAGAAGTTGTTGGAGCTTCCGTATATCGCCATTGATACATTTGGAATGGCTACAAAACAAAAACAAAAATTAATAATAATTAAATATTAACACTTATATTTAACAATACGTTTCAAAGTAAAAAATACAAATGAAGTCTTGCGAGTCTCCAGTGATTAAATTTATAGATTTGGTAATGAACGCATGAGCAGAGCGAATGCCATCGGGCAGATGATGCATGACAGTAATATGAGGCTATGTTTAGAATTTTATTTACTTCGACCTAAATTAATTACAAAATGTGCTGATAAGAATTTATTCGAGATGGAAATGTATAGCTATTTTAAGTGAAATCAAGTTGAACCTATTGTGAATGATTGTTAAAGTTTCCTTCATAAAACAATTACACACTTTGACAGCTGTTTGTTGCAAAACCAATGGTGCAGTAATAGCTATTATTAATACATTGTCAATCAATTATATAGATACGATTGAAATTCTCATTAATAAATAAATAAGTTGTGTATAGTATAGCTCGGAAAGAACCATGACTTATAGCTCTCATCCATTCTTGTGGGCACCGTGCTGTTAGTCATCAGACGGACCAAGAATTTTCTGCCAGGTCCAAGGATTTAATATAAAAATAATAAGAAGAAAACACCATTAATTTGAGTTTACAAATTGCAAATTTTAATTTATTTATTTATTTAAAAAAAACTTTGGATGCATTTCGGCCTGTCTACCAGGCATCTTCAGCAACACGACTCGTGTGTAATTTGTAATCTCAAATTAATGGTGTTTTTTTTTTATTTGTATATGTTTGAGAGATTACGTGATTCCGACATAATAATCAAATATTCCAAGGATTTAAGTTCATGGAAAGGGTTGGTTAAGCAGGGTTGTAAAAGAATGCAATATCTTGTGATTTGTGGAAACAATCTTTAAAAATCTTTGGGTGATCGACATACATAGCACCTGAGCGAGAAACTATTGATTGCTAAGAACTTGACCTGGACCAGAAGCGCAACAAAGAGTCACGGTGAAGTGCTTGTTTTACCTAATGGTAGTGGTTCACGGGCAACTATCTGCAAATCCCCATATGTGTATGCAAATGAGCTAAAATTTCAAATGGGATAGGCCTAGCTTTCCAGAATAGGTTACTAAGGTTAATGAATTCTTCGTAACTGAAATCTATTCCGCTAAGCTCTAAATAACACCTGGTAAAAGATATAGATGTATTACTGCTAGTTTCAGATGAGGATCAGCTCAAAGGGTAGAAGGAGCACTTTTTTTTTCAGTTTTAAACCGCATTTTCACCAGTGAGGTGAACCAAATACCCAATGACCCCACCGTAGTAACAAATTCCTAAGATCGCACTGTATACCTCAGTAAAGAAGAAATTTTATCCGTAATTCGAGGGCACTGAAGAATAACAAAGCAGTTAAACTTGACAGTATTCCCGCAGAGATCTTACGAGCAGCACTAACAAAATTGAGTTAGCTCCAACACCTACTCATTGAGAGAGCTTGGGTAACAGAGAGTTTTGCTAAGGCATGGAAAAAGAGAATAGGGTCCAAAAGAAAGGAGACCTTTCCCTGTGCGAAAACTGAAGAGAATTTAGCAAGCCAGGGTTATAGAAAAATGCGTCTTGGAGCAAATAAAAGATCACCTAGAAGACACGCTTGACACTGAACAAGCAGGATTCCGCACTAGATCTTCCTGTATGGACCACATCAAAAACCTTGTCAATCATCATCGAACAGTGCGTTGAATATATGGATCACCACTTCAACTGCTGTTCATTTAATTCGAAAAGGTGTTTGACAATATCAAAAGAAAATTGAAATGGCTTGCTTTGCGAAGGAGGGGTATCCCGGATAAATTGATTGCTATTATTAGGCTTCGTATATGATGTATCCAGAAGTCATGTTGGAGAAAGTGAGGCTAAAGGAACCAATACTGTTCCTGTTGGTGATAAGTGATGAGTAAGCAGCTTCATCGACTGCAAATGGAGGAATTCTGCAATCACACCTCAAACATCTGGACTACGTGGACGACATATTATGATCATTCTGTCATAGGATCATGGATCTTCATTAAATGACAACAAGGGTGACGGGAGATGCTAAAATCGTAAGGCCTAAGATCAATACGGCAAAACCAAAAACGATCAGCCTTGAAATTTCCGTATCTACCTAAGTAAATATTTCTGGACAACCACTGCAAGAAAATGGAGAGAATCTATGAACTCTCAAAAGATTGCATTCAATTGATTGCTATAAACGAATAGAAAAACCTATCTCCATTCTTTTTAGAGTCAAATGATTGGAGATTGCAGAATTTGAAGTCCAAGTCTCAAAGTAAAGTCTATGAATGTAATCTTTTGATTGAATTTATTAAAGACTGAATTCTTATAAAGGGTTTTTCAAACGGGACGCTACAAAAGTAGAGCGACAGGAACAGCAAACGACGCCATATTTCTTGCCGCTCTTTTGTTATTTCTCTTCAATAAGGTTTGCCATTTCATGATGGAAAGATATACGAGCCAACAACGAGTCGAAATTATTAAAATTCAGAGTCAGTGGCCTCAATGATAAGAGCGCTACGTCCAATTTATGGCCGTCATAATCGTCCTAGCAGATCAACAATTGATTTGAATCCACAGGCACAGTACAAAATGTTCCCGTGCCAGTGAGACAAAGAAGTACCCGTAGTGTCGAGAATATTGCTGCCGCTGAGGCTTCAGTTGCAGAAAGCCCAAATTTGTCTCTCACACGTCGCTCTCAAGCGTTAGGTATCTCTGTGACGTCGTTGTGGCGAATTTCGCGAAAAGATCTTGGCCTATATCCTTACCAGATTGAATTGGTGCAAGAACTGAAGCCGCTTGACCACCAGAAGCGTCGTATGTTCGTGAATTGGGCTGAGCAACAACTTGAAAATGATTCGGATTTTCATCGAAAAATCATCTTCAGCGATGAGGCTCATTTCTGGCTGAATGGCTTCATCAATAAACAAAATATGCGGTATTGGTCAGGCAGCAAACCACACGTACTCCATGAGTCATCATTGCATCCCGAAAAAATTACGGTTTGGTGTGGTTTATGGGCCGGCGGCGTCATTGGGCTTGGTACTTCTTCCGTGATGATCAAGATCGGCACGTTACTGTGAATGGGGATCGCTACCGTTCAATGATAACCGAATATTTTTGGCCCCAATTGGATGATATGGACTTGGAGGACATGAGGTTCCAACAGGACGGCGCCACAAGCCACACAGCGAATGTCACAATCAATTTATTGGACACCAAGTTTGGAGAACGTTGGCCACCTTGGTCGTGTGATTTGACGCCGTTAGACTTTTTCCTGTGGGGCTACATCAAGTTTATGGTCTATGCCAACAAGCCAGCGACGTTTGATGAACTTTGTACGAATATCGAACTTGAGGTTGCAGCAGTATCGGCCGATTTATGCTTGAAAACTGTCGAAAATTGGGTTCAGCGTCTGGAATTCTGCAAGCGTCCCCGTGGTGGCCATGCAAAAGAAATCGAGTTCCATACTTAATGTCATCGCACGTACCTTTACAGGAATAAAGAGTTTCATTGCTATCCAAAACCGTTTTTGTTTTATTTAAAAAAAAACTTTTCTAGCGCTTTTATTGAAAAACCCGATACAGCCCTGACTCCTGAATGATTTGTCTTTTCCTTGCAGAAGGTGGTTCAGTAGATGACGGATATAATAAAGACACAAAATTTAAAGAATTACTCTCCTATATCCGTGTTTTCTTATATAAAAATTGTAAAAACGAAAGAAAGCTTCTTTTATCACATAAACGCATTATAAGAAAGAAAAATTTCTTTCAAATATCACTAAATCATTAACAACAAGTTTCTAAAGTACTCAAAGAAAACTTTTAAGTATCTTGTACATACCCCTGAAAAATTGTATTTTCATTTCAGTAAAGTGTACCTGCTTTGAAAGAGTAAAATCTAAATAAAACTGTTTACCCCACCCAACTCTCCAGGTTATCATCTTATGCATCATTCAGGTTAAAAATTCGTCAGTGAAAGATAAGTCTAAAACGAGTGTTCATAGTTATATTCTAAGAAAACTATGATTCAATTGAACTGCAAAACAGTTAAACATCACCTGTCAGCAATTTGTGCAATGTCAACTACAAACAATCAAATGACTTGTAGCCTCTCCATATATGCTTCTTAATTCCAAAACTTTCTACAGACATGGAGTCGTCTTCCCAGGGTAGGATTAATGTTCACTCCTTCGATTCCATTTAAAGTGAATTCAATAGAAAATCTCTCTTCGTACGAAAAGCGATTATAGTTGTTCACTTTTTATTTCATAAATTGAAATCGATTCTCTGTCGTTAGATCTTTCTTTTTTGTCATATAAAACAGAACAAACTCTTAAGTGGCTTGGATTTTTATTTACAAAAAATAAAAAAATAAGAATAAAAAACAAAGAATTCCTGCAAAAAGTATAGAAGATGTCGAAGTTGACGTTCGAGTCAAGTCGAGACTTTATATATTGTTACTAACCCTTTCAGCAGGGACCCGCTAAGTTGGCTGGCTGCACGTGCACTCAGGACTCAACTTTCAACACCCACAATGACATTGAGTGGTTGTTGGTGTTAGTGTTTTCTTTTTTTTTGATTTTTTTGCTTTACTCTTCCAGCTTTTCCATGCAATCCAAGAAAATGAAGTTTCAGCAGTTTTCCCAGAATTGGAAAACTTTAAAGTGAAACTAAATCTCGTCTCGAACACAAACACAAATTAGAAAAAAAAAACGAAAATCTTTTCGACTTGAAGGCGATGAAAAAAGGATGCTATCGTTCAAGTTCTAAACTTTGGAGATTTGGGTTGAACTAAGATGACTTTGTTTGAAAGGACCTAAGCACACACATTCTATGCACAAACATCGCAATAGGATTGAGCTTGCTCCATATCACCATCAGGGTAGATGCAGGATGCTGCATCGCAGTGATATCACTCCAGCAGTTATGGTCACCATTATCGTCCCTTATTTACAGTATCTCGTTGTTGTCATCATCATGGTCGTCTTAGTCGATTGCCCTGGAGCAATCCTCTATAGGAACAAGTTTTCTCAGATTATTCCGCCGTCGACTTCGTCATCGTCTGTAGAGGATGCACGCGTTACTCTGGGATTTGTTGTTTCTTTTTGTTTCAAAAGTTCATTCTGCACAAGCCTTTTTGAATGGACTGGAAAAAAGGACAATTGTGCGGTGACCGTTCCTTGGGTAAAAAAGGAAACAAAAGAACAAACAGCGCACTTACAAAGCATAGCGCAGTATAGGTAGAGATGACACGAGTTTGAGTTAAATTGAGCGTTTTAGATTCAAGTTGTGCAACTACTGACACGATTCTTGAAAAGTGACTTAGGTTATAGGACATGTAATGCCAGGAAAAGCTAAACTTTGTTAAACATTTTTGGTTTTTTCTTTTGTTCAATGAGCGTTTGAAAGTTTGTATGTTCAATTTGTTTTGACAGACGAAAAGAAGAGCTAGAGCATAACAATACAGATGGCTTGCCAATAAGTAGTTTTATAGGAGGACAGACACGAAGTTTATATGTAGACACAATCGCTTCTCCCTTGCCTAAGGATTTTCAAATCCTACTCTCAAGTCTTAACTTTCAACCTTAAGGGCATGGTGATGGTGAGTTTTGAATAACTAGTTGATATAAGAGTGGATCCGATTCTGGGTTTATATAAATAACGGAATAGAAAAATGTTCGAAATTCAAGAATTAAGGAGCAGATAAACCTAATGATCCTATTTTATGCGTTTTCTCAGACCGGAGAAACAGATAGTTTAAAAATAAACATAATGCGTCTAATGATAGATTTACCTCTTGTCGAAATGGTTCAAACAGGCCTGATTTTGACGTCACTCTTTATGTTGACATTATGCTAAAAATTGTCTTAGTCTTAGAAATTCATGTTTTAAACTAGTCATTTCACACTGGTGCGAGATCAGTGGCGTAACTAGGATTTCGTTCTGTGGGGAGCAAACTATTTTTTTAGTGACCAAATTGTTTATGTTTTCGGGGGTGCTGGATTCGACTATGAGGTTTGTAACTTAAACTTTGTGATGCAAAATTAACAAGTTTTAAGGAGATTTTCTCTTATTGGTAAAATTGCATCTTAATCCAATTGAAATCACAACCGCTTTCCGAAAATTCACTAAAAACACAAATTAATTTCACTGTATGATAAAATTTGAATTTTTGTCTCTAACATGGACGAAAATATACTTTTCTGATGGCTTTTGATGCCCGAAAATCGAATCTGGCCTTAGAATTACTCTAGCGGTTAACGGTTTGAGATATTCGAATCTAAAATATAAAATCTCACAATTTTAAAATTGCAAAATTATGTTTATTCGAAGATTTTTTTTCTCAGCTGGATAATCGTCACCTATTAAAAGATTGTCACTAACACTGATCACAGCTAAAACTGTAATGCATTTTTAAATGTGTGTTTGATTTTTTGCATGGTCTGGGTGGGGGAACAAATGCCCCCTTTGCCCCGCATAGCTACACCACTGTGTGAGATAAGGAAAATAAGGATTTGTTTCCTTTTTACGTCCATAGATACGATTAATTGTTTGACAGTTTCATCTTCTCCATTTGTAGGTATACACTCACAAATCACTCTCATTAAATGTCAAACACTGTTTTAAAAACTCAGGTTTATTTCTATACTCATTAAAATCAAATTATGTTAAAAGGAAGGAGTTATTTCGATATTTCTCTACTTAAGATATTGAATATTATAATCTTCATGAACTAAGTAAGAACTTGGATTTGGATATAGATCTTAAGGCCTTTTTGGTGGTATATTTTTTTTGCGAATTTCCCATACATGAGGAGCTAAAGGTCCAGAGCCAAGTTGACCTTTAATTAAAGTATTTATTTTTTTTTTAAGAAAATCCGTGGAGCCGTTTTTAAAAACAATAAGATTTGACTTAATAGCTTAATAAATTTGTACGGCAGCTACCCCTGTAGTTATTTTTGGTTCTACAAAAAATTAAATGGAAAACCAACGCAACCGTTTAGGCTGAAGCCGAAAATACAGATAGACTAAGAGAATTAAGAGACCATCTTTTTCTTCTTCCCTATAATCGTCATGTTAAGTTTAATAAAAATCTTGAATTCGATTGTTTAAACAAATATATACAATACTTGCTACAAAAAAAATTCACAAAAAATGTTACCGCCACTGGTGTAGCCTTAAAATTTGGTATAGCAAGTTTACTATTGTTTTTGTTTGTATTCAAAAAATTAAAAAAAAAAATTATTGAAATATTTAGGGTACGAAGTTTAAATAAAAATAAAAAAAATAAATATTAAAACGATTTCAGCCATTCTTTATGTTTTGTTCCCATTCCTTAATTGCAATAAAGGTATTATAAGCGAAGGCTTGGATTCGTGCAGAAAAAAATTCGATATAACAATCAAACATGACATTACGATGACAGACAATACCAAAAATGTCGGTGGCAAAATTCTGTTTCTCTTTCTCTTCGGCTACAGCCTAAGCGATTTTCGATGTCGATTTTCTTAAAACTTGGTTCTTAGTGGTTTCTACGTTTTTTTCATTTTTTCTTAGAATTAAAAATAACGGTACCTGCCATACAATTTTTTATTTTTAGAAATTTTACAAAATCTACTTTTTTCAAAAACGGCTTTAAAAAAATTCCATACATTTTTTTTTAGTTTAAGCAACCTTTGGATGGGAAATCATTTTCAAAAACTGCTTATTAACGGTACCTCCCAAAGAATAATTTTTTCCGGTTTTCTTTAAAACGATTATTGTGATTTAAATCTCTCTAAAAAAAAAAGCTCTAAAATTTTTAGAAAATGTTATTTTTTTTTTTGATTATCAAATATTATGAAAGCTGCATCGTCGATTTTTATAAAACTCGGTATTAAAGGTTTTTTTACATTCTGTAAAGTATTTTAAGAAACAAATTTACTTTTATGAACAAAAAACGAAATTTTCCATACAAATGTTAAAAAAAACGTTTTTTTCTTAAAAACGACTCTAACGATTTTGATAAAATGCATGACTGCGTTGCACGTACTTGCTTTTATGTTCAAGGCGCTGAAGGTTTAAGAAAACTATGTGTAAACACATGGAAAATATGAGAGATAAATGGTTAAAAGTATGAAATACGATACTTTAATTAGCTAAAAAAACTTCGTTGAGAGTGCGAGATATATGAGATATCTTAGTGCTTGATTGAATATGATTGTATGGACAAAAACAATTTTAAATCGTTGGAACGGTATTTTTAAAAAATTATTTTTATATATACATATATGTATAAAATTCTTAAAACATATTAAAGGAAAAAAATTTTCTTTTTTTAATTTAACTACACAAAAATAATAACAGTTTTTGGAAGCCTCTGTATAAAAAAATTTTTGAAATTGGTCATACCATTTGAAGTAAATTGAAAATTAAAAAAATCGTTCTTTGGGATGGAACCATTAATAATCATTTTTCGAAAAATGATTTTCCACCCAAAGGAAGTCTTTACTAAAAGTAATTTATTGAATTTATTGCTTAGAAAATTGTATGGCACTTATTTTTGTTTAAAAAAAAAATGAAAAAAAAACGTGTGGGCATAATCACCAGCAACTACCTACTATGCACCTAGTTTGAAGAAATCGATCGGGCCGTTTAGGCTGTAGACGAACAGATATAGACACACAGAATTGTGCCATCGACTTTTTTGGTGTTCTCTATCATCGTAATATCAGTTATCTCAATTTTTTTGGAAGAATCCAAAACTTGCCTTGTAAAAAAATAATTCGTTTATATAAAAAAATTTAATAACATGTTTAAAAAAAAGTTTTGGTATGCCAATTTTGAGTTTGTATTAAAATACATTTTTAACCTAGTTTCAAAAAATAAACATAAACTCATTTTTGAAAAATCGAATTTTCAAAAAAAAGAATTTAATATATTTTTAAATATTCAAAATTTAGTTCTTTCAAAATTTTCATGATATGCAATATTATCAACTTTTAAAAGAACTTTTGCATACAAATTTTGATTGAAATCGTTTGAGCCGTTAATGAGAAAATCGAAAATTAAAAAAACCCTTATATGGTAGGTACCGTTAACAACGGTTTAAGGTAATTTTTTTTCTTATCAAATAGTACATCTTACCTACAGAAATACATTAATTTTTTTTCATCAAAATCGTTAGAGCCGTTTGTGGGATAGGGCAAGAACCTTTATTTTTGGTGTTAAAAAATAATTTCAATTTCCCCTCTAGCGAGTTACAAGAAAACCTTAAGTTCAAAATTTGAAGAAAATTGCTTCAGTGGCCTAGGCTGTAGGTCAATATGCGGACAGACAGACAGGCAGACAGACAGACAGAATTGTGCGATCCACTTTTTTTCTATCATCGTAATGTAAAAAATTCGAGATGATAAACATTGTCATCTCGTCATCATCATCATCATCTCGAACATTTTTTTCTGCACGAATCCTCAAAAACGGCTCTAACGATTTTGATACAAAAATCAGTGTATTATTGTAAGTATGGTGTACTTTTTGATAAGAAAACAATTTACCGAAATCCTTTATTTTGTTTTTTAATTTTTTTTTGTTATTCATTTTTATTTTCCATTTTCTTAAAACTACGAGTATCTTAAACTAGACAAAAATTCATAACCGAAAACCGTTATTAATGGTATCTGCCATATAACGGTTATTGGAATTTTCGATTTTATCACATACGGCCTTAACGATTTCAGTAAAAAATTGTATGCAATTATTTTTTATGTAAGCAATATTGCATCTCAAAATTTTGAAAGAAAAATAAATTTTGGATACAAAAAAACATTAAATTCAATATTTCAAAAATGAATTGATACATTTTTTGGAAACTTTAGTTTAAAAATGTATTTTAATTTGTACTCAAAATTGGAATACTAAAAATTTACTTTTCCAAGTAATCAATTGCCATACTTGTTTTTGAACTTTAAGTTTTTCAACCAATTGTTGATGCAATTAAAAGCTTTCTTATATTTGTATATATTTTTTTTTTTTATAATTTCTTTCATATTTTAAAAGTTCTTAATTCCAAGCAACTTGAAGATAAGAGCAAGTACAAGCGATCCAGTAGTGCATTTTATTTTTAGTTTTTTTTTTTTCAAGCTTTGTAAACCATACCTGGAATCTAGAAATACAACCAAACCAACTAACGGTCTATATAAGCCCCAATGTATTCACTCTTCAGTCGCCATTCAAAATAGGAAATTTATTGAATTTCCAAGCAAATTGTAAATTTTATAGTTTCAATCATGTCTTTAAATTTAATAAAGATTGAAGTCAAAGTATACTTGTCAAAATGAAGTATACAAAACATGATTTTTAACCTCATTTTCTAAAGTATATGTACTTAATAAACAACAAGCTACTAATCACTCTGCATCTGCACATCAGATGCTCATTAGTAAAATTCACTTAACCTATAACCCATCATCAGAAAATTTCCATTAAATTTAAAATTTTATAAATTTTGAAATACTCTTCAAAAAACTTAATTCAATTAGTTCCACATCTCATCTCTCTGAAATAATATAATAATTATAAAAGCTCCTTCAATATTATTTCATTGATATAATAACACACACACACACACAGCACGATACATTTGTTCATTCTCTATTTTCGCCGAGAATATTAATATACAGGATAGTGTGGGGGTGATTGAAAGCGGGTATAACAAATATGTCCTCATTCTAAAGCAATCTCTCACTAATGCACGCACAAATTACTTCTCTGTCCAATTACCAAATAATGTGAACACACATTTAACACACCTCAATAATAATCCTTCATAATAGCTATTCAATAACAATAGTTTCCTATAGTCTTACCTATAGGTATGTTTTCTCATTATACATTATGTTCAAAGTCCTTCATATACGCCTCAATAGTCGGGGCCTATTAGGCTAATTTTAACATAATCACGGCGAGTGGTCCAGATTGTGGCCTTGGAACAACCAACTGTGTTTGGGTTTTCCCTCATGCCGCTACCCTAGGGACATTTTATAAGGACATTCTATTATGTGTGTGTGTGTGCAGGATGTCGGGGATTCTTGATAAGTGGACCTGTAGGTATGTATGTATATTGCAGGAAAGTCATGCACCATTACCACACATAATCACATATACGATTTCCACACAACTCGGTCTCTATGTATAGTATATTAAATAGGTTTTCCCAAAATCGATGCATTATCTTGAATTGGCGGTACGATGGGTGGGCAATGTGGGTGTTTGGAAATTATTAGCGGATTCGATCTAGGAAGCTTAATTGATGAACTTCGTATTAATACAACAACAATGAACCCATAATCAATATGATTCGAAATATAAATCCTTCGAATTCCATTATTCGGTATTATGATCATATTAGCGATTTCCTCAACCGACTGTCTATAGTTATGGAGCCTAAGGGGATAGAGGTTGGTACCAGTAAAATCATGTTTTGATTCAATTTGTTCTTGGGAACTTTGCCGTTTATTAAGTTGTTATACTATTATTGGGTCTATGATAACATATGCACAAAAATGAACCACCTGAAAAAAATAGTAACTTTTAGCCAAAATTTCGGTGAATCTTAGCTTTGTACCAACTCAGAACAGAAGTATAAAATTTGAGGTTCACTTATATGTATATATTAAATATTTTCAAGTTTAGCGATAGATGGCGTATAACCCAAAAATAAGCTAAAAACTCACTTGGCTTAACTGAAACTTAAACAATAGTCAAAATTGTAAAAAAAATAACTTCTGTAAAGTATCCACCAGGGAAAACTTAACACAAACAACCCTCAACTACCACATGGAGTTAAATTCAATTCTTCAACATTATGTTCCGAAATTTCATTATACACCATTACAACAACAAATTCTTGAAGGGACTGCAGCTAATCAAACCTGGGCCTTCGAGAACATCAAAAGACTGATTTGTCAAAAATCAACGATCCCTGAGAAGAATCACCAACAATGGAGAAGCAATAACGATACAGGAGTTGAAGACTTCGCTACCCATTCTGAAGGAAACTTCACGTCCAACTCATCTTAGGTATGTTCCAGACTTCATTGACGAAATTGAAGCATCCTTTCAGAAGATACTAATGCCAAACTTGGATAGAGTAACGTCAAGTAACATCAATTCTGAGAGTAATGCAGTCGAAAACCCAAAACTGAGCACCCCATAGGGGACAGCTGAAATTATAATAAATAAATTCAAACCAAAAAAGTCAGCTGGACCGGATTGGGTATCCAACTTCCACAAACAGTAATGGTTTTCTTGGACATCATCCTCAATCAATTGCAATTATTTTCTCCAGAAATGGAAAACGACAAGATTTGTGGCATTTCCCAAGAAAGGTGCAAGGAACATAGACTAACTTCAGGCCGATACACCTCCTCAATAACCTAAGTAAACTTTTGTAAGAAGAAATACTCAGGAGTAGCTCAAGAAGTTGTTGGGTGAGAGCAACTACATTCAAGGCAGGCAGTTCGGTAGAGTTTTAAAAGATTGCAATCTTTTGCGAGTGCAATCTTTGGTGACTTCAATAAAAGATTGCATTCTTTAGTTTATTTTTTGAGAATGCAACTTCAAAAAATGCAGTTGCTGTTGTTTTTTCGTTCAAAAGATTGCAATTTTTTTTGTTTCCAATCTTTTGTCACCATCAACTCAACTGACTGCAATTTTGGGAGACTTCATGCATCCTTTGCAATATTTTCGAATTCTTTTGAAGTCATTAAAATTCTTTTGCATTCATTGAATTTTTGAATTTAAGTCACTACCATTCTTTGAATTTCTGCATTCTTTTGAAGTCGTTTGAATTCTTTTGAATTCATTGCATTCTTCAGCGTTTTGCCCTCCAATAATAAAGTTCGCTTTTTGAAAACAGATATGTTGAACTACCTACAATGCCTTTAATAAAATGTTTGGTGAGGTTTGGTCAAAAACAAAACGTTTCTATGATTGGAAACAGCAGTGTTTTCTCGTCATCGCCAAAGGACTCCTATTGGTTTGGGAAATCCTTAATGCTTGCTAAAAATAACATCCACACAAATAAACTGTATATAAGGCATTTTAGGCGGTTAAACATACGTTTTTTCTAAGAGCGCACATTAGTAGGTATTATGAAGGACAAACCGCAAAAGAATGCAATGAATTCAAAAGACTTCAAAATTCAATAAATGCAAAAGACTTCCAAAGAGTGCAAGAAATTCAAAGGAAGCAAAAGAATTAAAAGGAATGCAAAATGAATGCAAAGAAAACATGAGATTACAATCAAAAGATTGTAATCTTGATGGTGACAAAAGATTGGAAACAAAACAAAATTGCAATCTCTTAAATGAATAAATCTGTGGCCACAAGCCATAACCGCTAAAGTCGACTTTAGACGAAATTGAGATTTTGATGCCATTATATTCAGCGTACTTAAATCTATTTTGTAAATTTTTTTCAGTTTTCTATCTTTAAAAATGTGGCCACAATTTCAAAAAAACATATTAGCTTAAGTCACTTTTTTAAGTTGAGATTAAGGAAAAACAACTAAACTCAGAAAAGACGAAATTTATTATCTAAAGTTGAGTTAAGATAATATTTTTGTAAGACTTACATCAAGGAATAAAGACTAAACTTGACTTTAGTTGTTTTTCCTCGTTAAATTCATACAATTTTTACATTTGTTTGTGGCGGAAAAATAGCTAAACTTGAGTTTAGCTGTTTTTCCGTGTTAATATTTTGTATTTTTTTCATTTTTGTAAAAGGGAATAACGACTTAACTCCAGTTTAGTGGTTATTCCCCAAGAAAGAATAAGCAAAAAGAGTCTCCTATCTGCAGTTTAGCGCTTATTCCAAAATAAAATTCTGATGCACGAAGAACCTAAATTGACTTTAGTTTTTATTCCCCGTCAGTAACTCAGTTAGTGAAAACCTCATCTCGAGATTGGTTGTTATTCCGTAAGACAAAATAAATAAAAGTGTTTCTTAAGTATAGTTTAGTTCTTTTTCTATATCTTAATAAAGAATAAGTGTTGTCTAAAGTAGACTTTAGTGCTGTGTTTTTCCTGTGTTCTTAAACGAGCTTAGTTGTCCTTTGTGTTGTTCCTAGTGCTTTTATAAATACTAATTTAAAAAAAAAAAAACTTAATTAAAATTAATAATGTCTCGATCGCAAAGACTTTTGGCGCTGGCACGAATGCTTAAAGAAAAAGCAAGAGCTGAAGGTAAGATTGATTTAATGTTTTTTTTTAGTTTGAATGTCCTTTTGAAGATACCGGTTTTTGATATTTTTGATATTTTGAACGTATGTACTTGATTTTATGTGGAAGCAATTGCCTTAAATCGGAAATAAAATTACGAATCTCAATTCCGACCTCATCACAAAATAGTTACAAAAAACAATGAGCTACTTTGTTACCATTGCTTAGACACGCCAACTTTTTGGATGTCTGATTTCACAACGGCGCGCCACGTTGGAGCGGCGTGCGTGCCGTCGCCGTTGCGTTGGTCGCGTTGACACCGAAACCTTTTGCTTCAAGGTCGTTCAGCTGAAGCAAGAACTTCTCGCAGTATAGGCGATGTCGTATGAATCAACCCTTATCGTGGTTGGCATTTATATTTTGAATGTTTTTCTCTTTTTTTCTTGAATGTTTGGTATTTTAATACAATTTTTTTTACAGAAAAAGAAACTCATTTAAAAAAGGTTTTTGTGATGCAAAGAACTTCCACACCAGAACCAAAGAAAGATATTGGTAAAACGATGTATATTTTAATTTTTTCTTAAGGAAATGTCGAAGTTTTTTTCTCATTTGCACAGAAAACATTGAAATAAGTTCTTTCACATTTCCTGTATCCCCGGAAAAAAATTTCACAAAAAAGTCGATATACCAATGGCCGCAAAAAAATTCAATTTATCAATATTCGAATTCGATCGACGAAATTATATCAGAAAAGAATGATTACTTTCCTGAGATACCCAATGAAACTAAATCATCGATGAACGGATTTGACTTCGACATAAATGTATTCAAACGTAAGAACGCTATTTTTTTCTTTAAGAACACTTTTCAAGTTTTCCATTGTTTTAGGTCATTCAAGTGAGTTCAACGCTGAAAATAGAAATTCAATATCTCCATCATTAAATACAACATATGATAAGTTGCCAGAATGGGAAAATTCCGATGATTCTGCAAAAGACCCTGATTATATAATAAATAATAATGTTACTTCTTCTGATTCGCACCCTGAAAGTGAAAATAGCGATGTTTTGAATTTCCCGATTAGCAATGACGGTCCAAAATCAAAAATAAAGAATAAAAAACGCTTTCGTCAGAAACTAAGGAACGCTGGAAAATCATATAAAACACTTTCTGGGAAAGTTATATATGCTAGAGCTCCAAAACCCTTTGAAATGTGTCGAAGCAACTGTCGAGATAAAATTTCATTCGAGCAGATACAACGATTATTTAAACATTATTGGGCTTTGGGAACCTATGACCAGAGAGTACTTTATATTGGAAATCTTCTGATTCTAGAAGATAAAAATGTGATACTCTATTTAACGCAAGCCAAAGAAAGCGACGTCGTGAAAAATCTGTCAAGTACTTTTTAGAATATGATGGTATGAGAACACAAGTTTGCCGAACACATTTTACGATCTGTTTTTCTGAAACGGAGAGTTTCATTAGAAACGTAATAGCAAAAAAAGTTTCAAGTCCAAGCGTACCGTTTAAGAATTGTCGGGGTAAAGGGATTCCTATGAACAAATTAACATTGGATCAAGAAGAGGAAGTGCGCAACCACATAAATAAGTTCCCATCGTATGAAAGCCATTACAGCCGTCTTCACACATCTAAAAAATATATTCATGGTAGTTTAAATCTCTCCATAATGCATCGGATGTATAGTAATGAAGTTTCTAATCCTGTAAGCCTTACCAAATATGCTGAGATATTTAAAACAATGAATTTTAAATTCAAAGCTCCCAAACTTGACACTTGTGCAACTTGCGACGGATTTCTGTCAAAGATAAAAATAGCCCAGAATGAAACAGAAAAACAAGTTCTGGTGGAGCAGAAGTTAATTCATGTGACAAAGGGAGATTTTGGCTTTGAGCAAAAAAGGGTCGATAAAGAAAATGCTAGACAAAACAACGATATGGCAGCGTTCGCGTTTGATTTACAACAGTGCCTACCAACACCATTTTTGAGAAACTCAGTTAGTTTCTATAAAAGGCAGCTTTGGACCTTCAATCTTACAATCCACGACTTAAAAACGAATGGTTCCGGCTGTTTTATGTGGCACGAGGGAATTGCGCAAGGGGTGGAAATGAGATTGCTTCATGCGTTTTCAAACATCTACAATCTTTACCTTCTTCCGTCAATAAAAAAAACGTTCTATAGTGACTCATGTTCAGGCCAAAATAAAAATTCCTATGTCTCTGCTATGTTCCTTCTGTTCATAAAAGAAAATCCTTCATTGGAATATATTATAGATCATACATTTTTGGAACCTGGCCACACACACCTCGAGTGTGATTCTGATCATGCGTTAATTGAACGAAAAAAAAAAAAAAATCCAGTGTCGAAATTAGTGTGCCAAGGGACTGGTATCAGTTCATCGGAACTATAAATTCAAAAATTAAAGTTGTTGAAATGAAAGAAAGCGATTTCTTCAACTTTAGTGAAATTTCAAAAAATAATTTCAACTGGAAAAGGTGTAACTCAGATGGCCAAAAGTTTATATGGAACTCGGTAAGGTGGATTCGCTATACGAACAACTACAACCAAATTTTTTATAAAACGAACTTAAATCCTGAAGAACCGTTTAACCTTTTACCATTGATCAAAAGAGGAGCATCGACACTAACACTGGGTAATCTAAAAAATATTGAAGACCCACCAGTATTATCTTCAGACAAAAAAAAGATCTTATGGATTTATTGCAGTATATAAATCCAGAGTTTCATTCATTTAAAAAAACCTTAAAACGAGTTCCACTGAGCTCAACATGCATCCAGATCTGCGCAGTGACGATGAAAATTAAAGAAGACTTGTTTAATCTTGGTTGTTAACTGAATTATGTCCAATATTTTACTTTTTTTAATGAATTTACATTGCATGATTGCATGAAGTAAAGTTTGTTTTTTTTTGTATTTTTAATTCTATGTGTTTTTTAATAAATAAAACGTATTCTAACTCGAAATTCAAGTTGGTTCTTATTCTCTGCTGAGAACATAGTCGATTATTTTTCATAATTAATTTAGGAATAAAAACTAAAGTCGACATAAGAACTGTAAATTTAACACAATAGAAGAGGAATAACAGCTAAAGTAGACTTAAGAGCAGAACAAAACATTTCTTTAAAATGGAAAAACAACTAAACTCGAGATTAGATTCTATATGATGAAAAACATAAAAGGCCATAACAACTAAAGTGTTATTTTTGTCAATAAAATCGTGGAAAGCTTATTTTTCGACAAAATTTAAGTGTGAAATAAGACATAGTAAAATTATCTTCATGTCACTTTTTGTTTCAACTCAATCGGAGTTTCCGATCGCCAGATAGAGTCGTTTGTAATTTCGCAAGTTTATCAAAAACTTTAAACTGCTCTTCTGAAAAATGAGCAAAACTGACTTTAGCGGTTATTCCTTGTGACCACAGAAATAATGGTGAATGCATTTCTTGAAGTCGTATTCTTGTAAAAGAATATAAAAAAATGAAATTTTTATGTTGAATTCAATGAGAGATTTATAAAGACAGCATATTCATTAGACTTTCAATTTTTTACAACAATGCACTTCGGTTTTTGGAAAAGCATACTCCACTCTGCACCCGATCCCAAAATTTCATCATGACATCACCATACACTTTTAACGAACATCGAGTTATCGTCGGATGTTTCTTGGATGTCGAAAAAATCATTCGACGGTGTATGTATTGAAGCCCTTATCCATAAACTTTACATTGTAAGCTTTTCTTTCTTCTTATTTTTTCTCTCTTCCAGGAACTTAACTGCAGAACTGCAAATTAACAGTGAAGAGCGTCGGAGCTGGAATTGCCCAAAGGTAGAAACTTGAAACACTTATCTTCAACATCATGACCTCTGAATAAATAATTTCGAGTGAATGCGAGAATCTTCTGTTCGCTTATGATTTGCTCAGATATGACTAATCTTTATCTCTGTCTCAGAAGCCAAGGCCTGCATCGGAAAACTCTTCGAGTCTTAAACCAAATGAGGTATGTGGATTTACTTGGAGCTGTCTGCTTCAGAAGCCCACAGGGACCAGGCGAGGTCACTGAGGTGGAAGCTACAGAAGCATCAACCTATATAGCGCTCCCAAACAGAACCAGATTACCAGCCAAATGTAGCTCCAAGTATCTAGGCATCATCTTTAACAAGGTACTGAGGTTAAACCCAATTTCAAAAAAGCCAATTTTGCCTCCCATCGCATCTACTCGCATTGATAAGGAAAATTGGCTTAAACCAGCAGACAAAAATTCAAATCTACAAGCAACTCCTAAGAGCTGAAACTAATTAGAAGTTTCATCTTCTTAATTTGGTTCACCATTTCCAAAACAGCTATATAAAGGAACTGTACATAAATATTCGAAAGGATAATCATGAGAATTATGCACTGGGCTTCATTTTGATCATCAGCGGTTTAAACATTTCAAGAATGACCAATTCTACTCTGAAGTCAAGGTAGTCTTCATAGAGTACCTATATTATCTAGAGTCGCGACTCGTACCCCTCTTACCTGAAACACCCGCAAATTTTATTTGAGCACATTAAGCAAAAATTCTCTTAAATTCCCTGTCCGTGAATACGTGTGATAGCTCTTAATGTGACGTTTTCAATTTTTCGATTCAATTTTTTGTTGTTTTCAGTCTAATGAGCCAAAAATCCATTAAGTTATCATTGTATTGGTGAGGTTCCATTTAAAATGCATTGGGCAGCAAACACATGCTCAGCCAAGTGGAGGAAATACTGACAGTGCAGTAGCAGTTTGTAGGGTGAAAGAGAAAAAGCCCTGAAGTCGGTTCTCTAGATAATATAGGTACTCTATGGTAGTCTTCTTGGACAAGTACTTAATGCTATCTGCAGATAAATTATTTAGAAGCATTGCCAACCACCCTTTCCCTAATAAACTGATGAGAACAATAATAAACCAATAATAACAGTAATAACAGAAGGTCTCTTCGTAGAAAAGGTGTTTTTTTAGACGTATCACGTGTGGTTTTCAAGAAAAAATAAAAAAGCATATAATTTAATGTTACGTTCAGGAATTTAGCTTTATTATAAAGATACAGGTTTGCCATTATATTTGGGGTGATTGGGGCCGTATGTCAACGTCAATCGTCTCGGGCTTATCTGCGTAGACAAGCGATTTCACATAACCCCATAAAAAATAGTCCAGCGGTGATAAATCGCACGATCTTGGAGGCTACTCCACAGGCCTATGACGTGAGATAATGCGCTCACCAAAAGTTTCCTTCAATAAATTGATTGTTTCGCGATGTTTTGCGCGAACCGAACCATTATTTTGGTAATAAATTTGCACGATCTGCAAACGTTGTTCAAGAGTAAGTCTATTCATTGAGAATTGGCATGGCAAATCAAACTGAGCATAAATCAAGTGACAGCTGTCAAAAAGACCAACTCTGAAAAAAGTATTGCCAGATTGAACACCACACGTCTAAAAAAAACACCTGTTGTTGTTATTATCTATTTCCAGGCTTCTAAATTGAAACAAATTCTATAGGAAATATAATTTACAGTGCTTTTGTGCTGTTTATTTAATCCATCGACTGAAAATTATGCGTCTTAGAAGGGTCCTGGGCGAAACACATTTGAACTGGGGGCCAGTTTGATAACAGCTTACCATCTTTAATGGATGATTATTACGATTGGAAAACCCGTGAATGTGCTTTTTAACCACAATTTAAGTTAATCAATCCATAGTTTGAGCTGATTATTATCGAAATCGCTAATCAACCAAATTTGAATTAGCCATTACATTATTTAACAGATGATCCTAAAAGTATACCCAAATACATTCGACTTTTTAACAAAATAAAACTCAAAGGTGAATTTATTTTTACTGTCACTAAATTACAACTGTCATTTTAATATGTTGTATTATGTTAAGTTACAAAATCAAAAAGTTTTACAAAACATTTTCGCTGGAAAGACTAATTTAATTCTCATAAATATTTAACAAACTTTCTCTTGAACAAACTCTTATTTCAAAGATATCCTCTCTTTAATACGAAGTTATACATATAAACTTTTCGATAAAACTCAAACTCAGTGTGGAAATCCTCAAACATGATAATACCGGTAATTGCAATATACAGTTATAAATTTCTTGCTATACCAACCAAGCAGCGAATTTCAAATCGAATAGAGTACTCACGGAAAAGTATTTACTTTGCTCGCAAAAATTTAACTATGGCTTCCGTGGTAGGTACTAGTTTCGCCCACAAGAAAACCCCTACACCCAGCCCAAAAGGCCTCAAGTCACATGTGTGTTACACACTTAAACTTGCCACGAATTAAGTGTGAGAAACATTTTGAGAACTTTCTGTGCGCAACAAATTTTCACGTAAATCTCATTCCGAGGAACTAAATTCATGATGTGCAACAAAGAATGTCGGTGTCTCGGTGTGTAAACTAAACAAGGGATAGAGAATGCGATGCGACGCAAGGGCGCATCGTATAGTATAGCGTATATACTCGTATATATAGGGGTATAAACTTACACTAAAAGTTTCCAATTCACTTTTGTCGACAGCAGTAACTGTGGCGGACAAAGTTGTTGCGGCATTGGCGGTGGCAGCGGCGGTAGTGGTGGTGGTGGTGGTGATGGCAACAGTGCCTCCAGGCACCATCACCGCTGACGAAGACGTGGGAATAGAGTTGATGATTGGACTGGCGGAACTGGATATCTGTTTCAGAACTCCAATGCTGAGTAGATTGTTGCAATATTGCTGCGTAAGAATGTTCAGTTCGTGTTCATTAAGCGAGGAACCATTTGTTTGAAATGATGAGATGAGCCACTTCATTAGCATTTGCCCTGTGAAATGAGAAATTTGAATTGGATTGTAATTACTGTTTATATTATTTTTTTTTTTTATTTTTTAATAGAATAAGTTTTTGGATTTAATGTAAGTGGAGTTGACTTAAGTGAATTAGCATAAAGAGAATATTTTTTTTTTATATTTTTAGTTCGATCTTTGAGATATTGAATTGATTTAAGTTTGAGTTGCAAAATATTGGGATTAATATAAAAAAAGAGTCTTTTTATACACAATTTTCGGTTTCTTATGCTAAAAATTGATTGACCAATATTCTTCTGATTTTATTTACAACATAGAATTTCAAAAAGTATGGGAAAGGTGGAACTTTGGTGCTTCTTTCCAATTAAAGACATTTCATTACTATCATTTTTTAATTGGTAGCCCGGAGCGTTGTTCTATAATTAACATGTTTAAGATCTTTCATTAAACAAACATTTAACTGTTTTCATAGAACCCCACATAGAGTGTGAAAATGCAGCCTGCATGGCAACACTTTCAGTTAAAGAATCAGGCAGAAAGGCTTTGTTATGGTGCTGGTGGCTTCGGGTGAAATGTTATCAGATGAACCTACCCGATTTGTATACCTCTATTCCTAAAGCTATTGCACCTTTCCTTGTAGCCCATATCCACGTACCACCTGAACTAGAAAACCAGTCATAAAACTGCCAACATGCCATCAGACTTATGATTATTTGGTGAGGTTCACTGGTGACCAAAATAAAACCAGAGCTATTGCGAGAGAGAGAGAGGGAGAGAGAGAGAGAAAGAGAGAGGTAGAAAGAGAGAGGTGAAGAGAAAGGTCAAGAAAGGAAGCGAAAGAGAGAGATAGATAGAGGGATAAAGATAGAGATAGAGTTCACACAAAGGTAAAAAGAAGAAAGAAATATTAGATGAGAGAAAGGGTATAACAATTTAACTCAGTATAGTCGTTAGGGCCTGACTAGAAGTCTAGTGTTGAAAGTGAGAATATGGGAGCACTAAGTTTTCTTACAAGAAGTCAGTACTAAAGCAAAAAATACAACTTACTCCAAATAATCTGGCTCCCAATCTATGAAGGATTGCAGCCTGAGACGCCGCAGCTTTTTATTCTCTACGATTTCGAGCACGCTGCTTCCGGTTATTTGGACAAACCTTTCTGACAACCGCCATGCCATGATCCATAAACCGGAAGTCTGATTTTTTCGTCTTCTTGGACATGGGGGATGATGAGATTCAAAAACTCTAGGCCCTAGCACAATAGTCCATTCGCTTGATGTGGCTAAGTAGTCGATGTGTTTTGATTTTTTGTGGACTACATCCACATCTTGATACATCTCATATAGAGTTCGTGGTTGTATCTTCTCGCCTCCCACTGGATCTTTCTTAGACCACCTCGAGTTTCGGAAAGCATAAGGTTCTCCCAAACCAACGCGAATCGCTCCGCATTCGCAGCGAATCATTCACAATAGTACAAAATATGACAAATACACAACGCTAAACAACAACAAAAATACGTCGTCGCTGCGGATTCGCATTGGTTTGGGAGGGCCTTAATGGCACATCAGTTCGCTCTTATTCCCACACATGACGTTTGAGCTCGAGTGAAAGTTTCAGCATCTTCTTTAGCTGGGACAAGTTAATTTGGCAAACGTCATCTATGTCAAAAATGCATTTGTATAACGCTCTCAAACACAAATTGAAAAATTCTTATGTTCAAAAACATAAATACAGGTTTAACTGCATTAACAGTTAAAATTCAACGTCAGTTCATTTGCCAAACGATCGTAATTTTTTGACGCAAATAATGTTATCGGCAAATATGCAATCGTTCTATTTGCAAAGAATCACTTTGATCAACAGCAATTAGTTTTCTGGCAAACGCATCTGACGTTTACGGACAGGTTCTATGGGTTTTAAATAGTTTTGTCGTCAACTCGATTTTTTTACTGCACAATTGCACCACAGATGATGTTTTCTAACATGTGACCTTAGCTAACTGCATTTTTCATCGGATATCTACTATAAGATGTCGTTTGTGGGATCAATGTTTACTCCGAGGTAGATGAACTCACCTAAAAACAGAAATGTTTTTTTCTGAGGTACTGCCTCTTGCGAGGAACTGACATATCCTCCAAGAGTATACTTGTCACGAATAAGTGCTCTCTCATATAGCCGTTCGGACTCGGCAAAAAATTGTAGGTCCCCTCCATTCCTGCCAAAAATACGCACACAGGAATGGTTGAGAGTTGTAAGTCACTAGGCCTTGGTTCTCCACGAGCTGTTGTGCCACCAAATTTATTTATTTTTATTTTTATTTTTTAGATGAACTCTTTGACAAGACTACTTCGAAGTTTTGTTATCAACAGTAACTTTCGTCCTAATCGTTTGACAGTTCACGTTTTCCAATGTCACATGACTTAACTGGATCAATTTTCCTGGGATCCCGGGTTCAGCCATTGCCATATAGAGCTGTACTTCTGACGATGAATGCTTGAATATTTGGTCTGTGGTTGATCTGTCTGGATGGAAGCCACACTGGTACTTGCTTATTATAGTCATGCAGAACGGCTAAAGACGCTCTCACAGTACGTTTGGATAGGATCTTGCATGCAACGTTTATCACGGATATGCCTCGATACCTCTTGCAGGACATAGAATAACTTTTTTGTGGACGGGACCTATGGATCTGATAGAAGCATTCCGGATAGAGATCGGGCATGCTTTCTCCCATCTAAACTAGTTTCATACATGTATAACCCTTTCAACTTATTCCCTCCGTTAGTGAAGAGCTGGAAAATAAATCATCAAATCTGGCGCGGCGGTCGTGTTTTGCTCTTGTGTTAAAGTATAGCAAAGTCTACCTCTTCTATACTGGGAGGTGGTATTGGGTGTTCCTAGATTTCAGTTAGATTTCCTTCTCGTCCTATTTCTGGATCTACCTGATTCTAATTTAGCAGCTGCTGGAATTTGTATATTCCTAGTACTTTGGTGATTAGGTAACCTTTGCTGTTTCGAAGACCCTTCGTTCTAGTTTTAAGGCCAGCAGCCAGTTGCTTTGCTTTTATATAAAACTTCCAGGTTTTGTTTGGTTCGCTAGACTCTTCGATCTCCCTCTTCAGTAATTGTTCAAAAAAGGTCAATTTATTTTAGAAATTGGTCAGCCATAGAAAATTTGTGATCAATGGTCGTATTTTTCGAATTTTCTTAAGTAAGGGGGACTCGCGGTGAAGATGTGTAAACATGCGCGTTGATAAGCGGCTATTTTCAAGAAAATATTTTAAGTTTTCAAGAAATAATATGTTGTTAGCTTCGTTCTCATTTCTGCAATACCTGCTGCCATTTCAAAATTTCAATTTCCTTATAAGATCTATAGCTAAGCTATTAACAAAACAAAAAGTTCGTACAGTTATAAAGAAAGGAGCTTTGTATACCTGTACTCCTCTCTAACCTTAAAAAGATTGCACCTATTCAAGGCAAAGATAAAAAATGTCTTACTAATCGTTCTTTCTTCAGATCTAAAATAATTTTACAAAAGTAAGTGAGCCAAAGTGAGTTTTCGTTTTAGTCTTCGGAGTTACTCCATTTTCACTACTTCTACTCCAAATTTTCCATAATCGATTAAATGGAACAGTTCTAAAACCACTTAAAAACGACTTAGTAAAATTATTTTTTAGTTCTTCGAAACAGTCCAGTTAGGCCCTGCTATTTGGCACAAAAACATGGACATTGTTAATATTAGATGTAATGATATTTTTGATCGAGGTTATGTTTGCTTATCGAGGCTAAGATTCAACAACGCGATCTATAGGCTATTCACAATTAAGCTTCAAAATTCAGATCAGATGACTTGGACAAGAATCAAACTCATAGTTCGTCAAGGCTCTTTTAATCCAGAATACAAAACCCTAAACTATATCTACAGCTGTTCAAGACTATGTGCTTCTAAATATTACAACCAGATCAAACATTAGTGGCTCCATCAATTCGTTCAATGATTTACCTAGTTCAGAGTAAAATGATAAATGATTAATTTAATATTACGAGTACAACTGAAATACAAATAACTTTGGTTCTCATCAACAAAATGGCTTTGAACCACTAAATCACTTACAATTGAGAAATAAAGTATTAAATACATTTGGCGGTCACTGCATTCAATCCAAGCCACAATCGTACAAAGAGCAGCAATCATTTTATGACCATGCTTTTGGCTTGCGGGCAATTTGAAGTGCAAATTTCCACCCGAAAATATCAATAAACCACGTCCATCTACATAATATTGAGTTCGTGCGTATGGTCCAGTAGTAGTGCATCTATACTTGAATGCTTTATGTGACACAGAAAATTATTAGCATCCCTTCAATTTCTAACCATATTGCGAAATATAAGGCCAAAAACCCGGACGTGTAAAATTTTCAGCACAATTTGGTGTTCCGTCCAGCCTCCACGTAGGAACTGGGAAAATTTCGAGCGTGGTACACCTTCTAGTCTGCCTACCAACACAATACATCTAACGGTACTTATCAAATAACATTCATTCAATTAAATTGCAATCTTTATAGGTAGTTGGGGATGTTTTATACCTCTATATGCCTCCTACTCCTAGCACGCTAGCACACATCGGCAGGTGTGGATCAAAGGGAAAGGTCAACTAAAGGCTGGTCGAGTTGAGGGTATAGATATATCGACGACGACCGATCGACCGTTGATGGAGATGGCAATGGCGATGTTCATTTAATATAATTGAACGCATTTCGGTTTGCCTCGAATATGAAGTTAAATCTGTTTTTGAATCTCTGTCAAATTGAATGTACACGCGGTGGCTTTGTGGATGGACATGTGCCAATGCAATGCGATTGATTGCATTTTGGTGGTTTACCGAAAAATTGAACAAGGGTCTGTAGCTGAAGGTGAAGCCCCATCAGCACAATATGAAATGGACCATAGAGAAGTACATATAGTAGGTATAGTAATGTATGGTCTTCACCCGCACATCCTACACATCAGTTCCAACGAAACAATATCAGTTCGAAAACATTTTCAATGATGCGATTGTCCTGAAGGCCTCTTTGGGTAGGTATATATCAAAATGAAATTGTTTCTAATTTATTTACTTCACATTTAAAAATGTGCTTGTATTTGTATAGCTTCTAGAGATAGCTACATAGAAAGTTCGGTTTCCTGATAAATTGTTCGAAATGATTTTATGAGCATCAGTAGTAAAGGAAAATCGTTGCCATAGGCGCGCTTCTAAAGCCATAGTAGAAATATTAGACCATCCGATGAAATTTTTGTACTCGCATGTTTCAGGGTGGTCTTTTGTAAGGTTACATCAAAAATCGATATAAAAGCACCGGTGAAGGTTGATTTGGTATCTAATTGATGGATTTTAAAATCTATTCAAATAAAAATTGAATTTTTTATAAGACTCAAGTCAGTAGAAGATATGCTCGTAGATATAAGCGTAAATTAAGGGACTGAAATATAAGTTCAAAGCAAAAATATAGATATATTTTATTAATTAAAAAATTACGCTAGAACTGTTTAAGAAAATTACACTATGTAAATAAAATTCAGATGAATATTTGAAGTTTTGTTTTACTCCATTATAACCTCTAGAATTATTATTTTTTCTAGAAATAATTAATTGAAAAGATGGGAAAATATAGGTTTAAGTAAGAGATGCGAAATTAATTTTTACGTTTTGTTTAATCTTTTAATAAACAGTTAAAAGGAGCAACAAGTGTATCAGAAAATCTTCTCGTTTAAATTTAGAAGTTTGAAATAAAATTATACAAAAAGCTGACAAATTGATAAACAAGGGATATTTGAGGTGTTAACTCATCATCATTCGCAATTGATTAATTAATTGATTTTATGGTTTGCGAGAAAATAGAGGTGTTCTGCTAACTTCATATTAACTAAAAAGTTCACCTTTCCCAAAAATACAGATAAAAGAAAAACTAAAAATTGGTTTTTGAGAACGAATTAATTGCGAATTAGAAACACAAAAATTAAATAAATAGAGTTTTTGGTTTGTGAAAAAATGGTTGTCTTGCTTACTTCATGCGAACTTAATTGCATTTTTGGATTGTGAAAAAATGAGTATCCTGGCTAACTTCATATGAATTTAGCAGGACCCCTGTTCATTTATGAGTAAAATTGTCATCAAGGACACCCATTTTTTCGCAAACCATGAAAGGAATCAATTTTGTTTGCAATTTAGTAGCAACTAAACGGTAGGTGTGTTTAATAAAACTGTTCCAAACAGAAAATTACAGAAAAGAATAGAATAGTACAAGATTGTGTGTTTACATGAGTAAAAACATTGCCCCAAACTGTTCTACATTCTTTCACTTTGTGTTCCATGATGTTTTTCAGAACAGTTTAGAACAATATTTCCTGCACCTACTTTTGAGATGGAGCAAGTGAATGAGAAATGTCAAAACAAAGCTGCACCTTTTTGTTCTTTCTTGTTCTGATAGTTTTCCGACACATGTGCTGTTCTGCTCTGTTCTGATCTATTTTTTCTTGATTGAACACAGCTAATATATTTTTGTGCTCAAAAATAGTTTTTGAAGTTAATTGTTTGGCATTAAACGAACAGATGAACAATAAGAGAGTCCAGGGGAAAAACGGTTTAAGTCCACTTTTAGAAAAAAACTAAACTAATGATGACATTTTATAGATTTTTAGGAGACCTATCTGATGTAATATAGCTCTCTTCACAAAGGATTTCGAAAAGTCGCAAAATAGCACACTTTCTAAAAAAAACTTTTTCCCAAGTTTTTTTTTTCTCCAAAAATGAAAAAAAGCTATATTTAAAAAGGAAATTTCTTCTCAGATCTAGCAACACGTCAGGTAAATCATAAGAACAAAAATATCCGGAATTCTAATTACTTCCGGTTGAGATCCTGTCAAAAGAAATTCAGTTGCAAAAAAGGTCCAATGTCACGCTTTTGTAAATTATTTTATTTTTAAAGTATATTTTGAAAATCTAGTCTAGAGATGCTAGAATAAAAAGCCAAAACCATTTCCAATTATTATGTCCAGTTCTTTCAGAAAAAAATTTCAAATAAATCATTCTTAATTTTGGTTCCAACGTGAAAGGACCTTTTGGCTCATGTCAGCGTTTCATTTTCTTTGAATTGAGCATTATTTTAGAAATAAATTGTTTAGCTTCATATTTCTCAAAATAAATTCAAGTGGACTTAAGTCGTTTTTCCCCTGGACCCTTCAATGGATAAACTACGATATGATATTAGAATATTGTTGGCAAAAATCCCTGGCGGAACATGCTCAAACCGTACTTTATTCAAACTGTTTTTCTATACCCATCGAAACTAAAATAAAATTGACAAGTTTGATTTCTTGTAAAAACCTTTATTTTGATATCTTGAGCATGACCTGAAAATATTCTTAATATCACCAGAGATTTTTTTTTTGAGGGGGGTAGAAAAGGGGTGAATGGGGTTTTATACACGTTTTTTCTTATTTTCTTAAAAAGTATCAACTATTGGAGGAAAAATGTCAACAAGAAAATTGAATCATATAAAATAACGCACAAAAATGATCATAGCACTATTTGCGCATAACCAATCGCTTCCCAGATATAACCCAGAGTTGTAGAAATTTGAATGCAAAAAAAAATGCATTTAATGTAAGCTTGACAATTTTCTGCATTAAAGAAAAATGTTAATGATAATTCGAAAATTTGTTCCATTAAAAACTATATGTTAATATAGAATAAAATTGTTTTGCATTAAAAAAAAAAAAAATACAAAGAAAAAAATGTGTTTGCATTAAAAAAAAATGTTAATGCAAATACAAAATTTTCTGAATTAAAAAATGTCTTTTTCTTAATGCAAAAAATTTTCATATCCTATCCACAGTTTTTTTAATGCTTAATATTTTAAAATTCTATTGAAATTTTCTTTTAAGCAAGAAATTTTCTAATTATTTGTTTTTAATGCATTACATTTTTCGTACTGCATTAACAATTAAATTTTTTTTAATGCAACAAATATTGGAGTTTGCAATAAAATTTTTTTAATGGAAAATATTTTTACATTGCATACATTTTTTTTAATAAATTAATGCAAACATTAAAAAAATGCATTTTTACAACTCTGATATATATTGAATTATGTCTCAATCTAAAATATGACCTTACACTTCCTTATTCCTCATAGTAAAAGAGTTACTGCACACCTGTCATTTCAACCTAACGGGTTGGATTAATAATATTTAATGTCCTAACTCAACTTTCAACAAGAGTGTTACCATTGCCATGGTTGCAACACTATCAGATCACGAGGTGAAAGACCTGTAAATATGGATTATAAATCGAGAACAAAGTATTGGACCATGCCGCGAGATCTCCAAGCCAAAGTTGTTGCCATTCTAGCCTTAAAATAAACTTTGATTTAGAAAACAAAAATATTGTGTATCTATAGAGCTGCATCATGACCTTACCAGTTAAACATCTTTAAATAGGTTTGCTCTCTCCGGGACAAAAAATAAAAAAAAAACAAGGCCAACACTGCTGCATCCACAATGGGATATGTTTGAATGATTCAACATGACACTTACGGAACACCCATTCAAAGTTGTTTGTGACCAAAGAGACTGAGACCGACATATTTCATTATTCTTAATGGGTAATCAAAGTGCAGTGCACAGCTCAACAAGGCATACACCATCAGAAAATTCTGTTCTGAAGACTGAAGAATAATACGACTATTGATGGCGACTACCAAGTGAAATGAAATTTGAATGCCATGTAATCCACAAAAAAAAAAAAAAATGTGGACAACCTCAAAGAAAGAATCATTGACATTTACTAAATGACAAAGGACGCAAGCATAAGGGCATCTAGCAATAGGTTGAGAATCTCATGTGGCCTTACAATCCCCATTGATAAAAAGGAAAAAGGACTGCCACCAAAACTTCAACAAAACTGTGAAGGCCGCATTATACCTACTATTGATGTGAAATAAATGACGTGGTTCAACGTATGTATGTATGTGTATTTCAAAAGAGGTTAAATGGTTAAAAGTAAGTGGCTGTCCAATAGCGATGAGACGTTGTTGACAGTTTGTAGCAGCCATGTTGGTTTGGTAGTGTCTGTCAAATCTGTTGCTTATCTACTATTTAGTCAGTGATGCCAAGTAACCATGGCAATTCACACGATAGAGCAATGCGTGAAAGAGCCTGATTACACGATTCGTTTTTTCGGACGTTTCGTGTTTCGTCTTTTTGACACATTGGGTGAGGGCTGTAGAAATGTAGGGGAAATGAAAAAACGAAAGCACGTATGAAAAATTTAAGAAACGTGTAATCAAGCTCAAAGTGATGAAAATTTATAATCAAAATTGGTGTTCTCCTAAGGAAACGATATGCACACTCATTTGATGGATTATATAGTTGTCCTTCCCAGTCGACTGATTAAGTAAATAATCACCCAACATCCGTGAGTCAACGAAATGAAGGATCTGCTTGAAACGTCACCGTTCTCCATGGAAATGTTCTGAAAAACCCGAAGGATTTAATTCAGTAAACTGGCACCACAACCGATCAACATTAACATTTCCTTTTGACCCAAATTAGATGGTAAGAAGATGAAAGACATGCAGATCCAACAGGACCGCATAACGTGCCACACAGTTGATGCCACAAAGAACGCATTCTGTATGAAAGGTTTGAGAATAGGGTTATCCTTTTCAGAGGTGTTGTAAATTGGCACCAAAATGTGTAATTTGACATTGTTAGATTTTTTTTCTGGTTGGGTTTACTTTTTTTTTAAATAAGCGTGCACTAAAGGGGCTGTGACTACCCTTAAAATTATTAAAGACAGTTGCGAGCGTTAGGAAACCAGGGAACGATTCAAAAAGAGACATAGATGCACATTGGTTATGAAGTTCTGAATATAAAAATGGGATAAAAATACAGAGTCAGCAAAAGCATTCCACATTCGGGAAGTGCGGCTAAGAAAAGAATCTCTATACTAAACAGTCCATCCGGAATTAGGCTCAAGGGTAAACTGATGTACATTCCTAAATACGAGTATTATGGCGGAATAGTTTAAGGGAAGGAAAACAAATGGCTATTTCATTAGAACATTGTTTGTTAGGATAGTGAATTAATAATGACAGACATGCAAATGATTCCGGTATAGCTCTAACGCTTATTATTTTTAAAGTTCTAGCTATTTTGAATTCTATCTAAGAGACTTAATTGGGTCTTAGAAGCACCCACCCAAATTTGGGAATTATACTCAAGCTTTGGACAAATGAAGGCTTTAAAGATTGCAGCCAGATCAGAAGGGGAAAATAACTTCTTGCGTCTTCGAAGGAAACCTATACATTTCGCAGCGTTTCTAGTGACGTCGAATTTATGATCATTCCACAGAAGGTTGTCTGTAATGCATGTACCTAGAACTAAAAGCAGTTTGGTTTCCTCAATGTAAGTGCAATTTCATGGATAAGGGCATAGGGAGTGGACGCTTTAATTCCAGAAGACAGCATTGAGTTGTCGAAGCATAAAATTCAACAAGCGGTCCGAAGAACAAGGAATGTACAGCAGATTTTTTTAATAAATCATATCAAATCAAATTAAGGAAGTGAATCTTAAAACGTATGTAAAGGGTTTTTCAACAGGGACGCTACAAAAGTAGAGCGATAGGGACAGCAAACGACGCCATTTTTCTTGCCGCTCTTTTGACATTTCTCTTCAGTAAGGTTTGCCATTTCATGATGGAAAGATATACGAGCCAACAATGAGTCGAAATTATTAAAATTTACTACTGAAGTTCGGAGTCAGTGGCCTCAACGTTAAGAGCGCTACGTCCAATTTATGGTCGTCGTAATCGTCCTAGCAGATCAACAATTGAGCGTCTAGTGGAAAAATTTGAATACACAGGCACAGTACAAAATGTTCCAGTGCCAGTGAGACAAAGAAGTGCCCGTAGTGTCGAGAATATTGCTGCCGCTGAGGTTTCAGTTGCAGAAAGTCCAAATGTGTCTCTCACACGTCGTTCTCAAGCGTTGGGCATCTCTGTGACGTCGTTGTGGCGAATTTTGCGAAAAGATCTAGGCCTACATCCTAACAAGATTAAATTGACGCAAGAACTGAAGCCGCTAGACCACTTGAAAATGGTTCGGATTTTCATCGAAAAATCATCTTCAGCGATGAGGCTCATTTCTGGCTGAATGGCTTCGTCAATAAACAAAATATGTGGTATTGGTTAGGCAGCAATCCTCACGTACTCCATGAGTCATCATTGCATCCCGAAAAAATTACGGTTTGGTGTGTTTTATGGGCCGGCGGCGTCATTGGGCCGTACTTCTCCCGTGATGATCAAGACCGGCACGTTTCTGTGAATGGGGATCGCTACCGTTTAATGATAACCAAATATTTTTGGCCCCAATTGGATGATATGGACTTGGAGGACATGTGGTTCCAACAGGATGGTGCCACAAGCCACACAGCGAATGTCACAATCAATTTATTTGAAACCAAGTTCGGAGAAGGTGTTGTGATTTGACGCCGTTAGACTATTTCCTGTGGGGCTACGTCAAGTCTATGGTCTATGCCAACAAGCCAGCGATGATTGATGAACTTCGTACGAATATCGATCGTGAAATTGCAGCAGTATCGGCCGATTTATGCTTGAAAACCGTCGAAAATTGAGTTCAGCGTCTCGACTTCTGCAAGCGTGCCCGTGGTGGCCATGGAAAAGAAATCGAGTTCTATACATAAAGGCATCGAACGCACTTTCACAGGAATAAAGAAACGGACATCCAAAACCGTTTTTGTTTTATTTAAAAAAAAATTTTGTAGCGCTATTGAAAAACCCGATATTTGAAAAATTGAGGGTACAGTAGTCTGCAAAAAAATCATTTATTAAAATAAAAAAGATGGTCGGAAACAACACGGAGTCCTGTGGCACACCAGCAATTATTTTATTTGTGTCAGACTTGTAACCATCCAACGAAACTTGAATTGAACTCAAGTCGGAATTGACTAATGCCCTCAAAGTCAACATAACCAATGGCAGTTATTCAAAGTGACACATCTCGGAAACGGGTATATGTAGCTTCCGTTTGGGAGAGGAACTGTTAATATGATAAATAATTTTTTTTTTCAAAATTCAAAAATTTACTTCTTGAGTAAAAAAACACAGATAATTTTTTTCTATCCAACAAACTTCACGACAAGATTTTTTTCAAATCAATTATTATTTGTTATCAAACTTATCAAATGCTCTATCGTTATCAGAAACAAACTACTAGCCCACTTAACAAGAAGTGTTTAACAGCTCAACAAAAAAAAAAAAAACTTCCCGTAATGACAAATGCTCATGACATCAGGAACAAAAAGTTACGTGATTCACAAGCTATAAACAGTTTTATTGTGTTCTATAAACATTCTTGAGTTCAATTAATTTCATCAGCCAAAGGATTAGTGATAACAAGGACTTCATTATCATCTGTTCAGCTTAAGACTCACAAATCAACTAGTTGTCCAACCCCTCGTCCCTCTATTTACAATTGCTTTACACACAAACACACACACACACAAACTCTTAACAAAACTCACCATCAGTTATCACCGAAAGTTTATTTTTATCACAGAAGTCCTGGATGGTTGTTCGTAGACCCTTGGTGATTCTTCTAGCTTTTGTCGTCAATGTGACTCCTCCATTTGCCATCAAAGCCGTGATAGCATCAAAAACCATGTCAACCGAAGCCATGCGGAAATTGCAGATAAACCCCCGGGAGTTGGTGGTATTAAGACGAGATATCTGAGAAGGCATGTTACCATCGCAAATACCATCAGCACAAGCACGAAGACGACAAACTACAGTCGTAGTCGTAATAATATCCCCCGACGACGAAGGATGCCACCACGAGTAACGAATTTTCTCCAAATAGCAATCTATTACAAGGATAACAACTACTTTCTCGGAAGGTGGTAAGCGACCAAACCAAGCAGCAGCCAGGTGAAAGTTCAATACATCCCGAGTGCTGTCGTTGCCATCGGCGGCACCACAGTCACAACGACTACTACGGTCCGTGATGAACTTTTTATTTGACCACGTAATTGCTTTAAGCCTTTCCGGCTTTTGAAATTGCCTTGCATGACTTGAATATAAAAAAGGACACCATGCTGCTGCTGAGGTTCTGTTGTCCAATATTCCTGCTGCTGTTGTCGCTGTTGCTCCGGCTCTAGTTTCTGCTTGCCTATTTACATGTCGTCTTTCGCTTGGGTCTCCACTTTGTGTGGCCTTATACTGGATTAGTATTTGTGTCATCTTATAGACTGTTGGCTTTGTTTTCCATTCAAGTGAGTTTGGATATTTGTATGTAGGTATAGGTATGGTTAGAGTATAGTTAAGCTATTAACGAAGATTGTTATTGTTTTCTTTTGTTCGGTCCGCACCAGTCCGGTCCTCCCAAAAGCTCTGCAATGAACTTGATCAAAGAAAATCGATGACTTTGCTTAGGGAATCAGTTCTACGATACTCTCTATACTTCTTCTTATGAATCGACTGTTCGGAAACTCTATTTCTCGCATGGTTATCGTTCTTTTAGTGGTCTTCTGATAGATTGTGAGGTTTATCTGAAGTAGTTTCGTATAGTTTCAGGCCCAGAGGTGGCTCTTATCGGGGTTTGCGGAGAAAGACTATTTCGACTAATTGATTGCATTCGATTGATTGTTATTCAAGCAGTGCGGGAGGGTTTGTGTTTGTTTTTGTTTTTTTGAATGGGTCTTTTTGATAAACGTTTTGTCAGCATTTGATAAGACTTAGGCAATTGACAATCATTTCATGTTGAACTTGAGAGTTAAAAAAAAATAAAGTTGACTAAACGTGTTTTTTTGATAAGACCTGGAGATAAGCAAAGTAGGTTGATATTGAGACCTTCAGCAACGTACAGTATTGAAATGTTAATGATTTTCAATTTTAACGGAAGCAATTATGATTCAAGGAGTTTAGCTTTGACAAAAACTATTTGGCGCTTTGACAGTTGCACTTTAAATCCCAACACTTGGATTGTGAGATTGTAACTTTTCAATACGCTGCACCGGGTCGAAGGACAGTACCATGGCGATGGTTTTTCTTATGAATAAAATCGTTGAGGGGAAAAGAGCTCCTTACTGGTCTCACTCTCAAAATAACGGCCATAGGTTGTTGTGAAAAGTCCCAATTCGAAACAGGGACAACCATCTTGATTCAAAATTTAGTTCTTTCACAACTTGTTGATCGACTAAAGAGCATTTCAGTCAGAAAAATGAAATCTTTTCAGGCAGACACAACATTTTTATTATTTTCTGTTTTCTACATTTGTATGAATCCTTTTCTCAAATGAATAAACTTACCTAATAGTCGGAATATTCTTTCAAGCATATCAACAGAAAATATACAAACAACAATTGACGTTGTGGAAGAATAAATATCAAAATAAATAGGAATACAATTTCTGAGATACGAAGGTGAAGGTACCCTATCTGCATTTATATTTGCTTATAACTACATTTACCAAAAAAAAAGAAAATAAACTTACTGCTTCTGTTCCTGTTGTACATAGGTATTTTTGTTTGTTTGTTTATGAAAAAATTAATAGGAAAAATTCCAAAAATAA
Source organism: Dasysyrphus albostriatus (assembly GCA_946251815.1). Classification (NCBI taxonomy): domain Eukaryota; kingdom Metazoa; phylum Arthropoda; class Insecta; order Diptera; family Syrphidae; genus Dasysyrphus; species Dasysyrphus albostriatus. The sequence goes on from OX276337.1 coordinate 105,136,350, forward strand.
ATAATGTTAAAGAACTCCCACGAAATCACGGGAATCAAATGTCCTAATGGATGAACTCTCCTGACCAACCAACCATTAGGTATATTCTTAATGCTGCTTCAGATCTGCACATTTTATTTCAACGTAAGTATATTTTTATGTTTTACACCTCAAGTCAATTGATTGAGGTCAAATTTTTTTAAAACTCCGGAAGAGATATAATACCTTACTCGAAACCAAGGGCGGAAGTAAGAAAAAAGCTAGTAGTGAGGCAAGTTGAGAAGCAAGTTGGAAGACAAGCAAGTGAAATACAAACTAAGAATTTGACAGGGAGGTGTCTGCCGATAAGGCCTCGGGGTTATTAAAAATCCATAGTTGTATTTGAATTCGTTAAAAGCTATCTAAACTTTAGTTTTAAAGCTTCAAACACAAATTTTGATGAAAATCATTCCCAATGGAGTTTATATTTCCAGATCCCTTGTTTTTTGGGCAATACTATACTCGTAGTGAGAAAGTAATTTTGTTTGATTCTTTTAATACTGTTAGGACCCCAACTCCTCAATAATTAAGCAATTTCTGAAAATAAAGACGTCATTTGGAACCATTTCCCTAGAAATTCAAAAAAAACTTCAATCTTTAGTTATTTGGAGCAAAGGTTTTCGAAATACACAAGAATTTATAGCCAATATTGAATACCATATGTATATGGTACCTATTTTTGAGAGAGAATTGAAGAACTTGTGTTGTTTACATAAGGTTATGAATCCTTATTCTTTAGGCCAAATATATCAGAGCTTAGTTAAATATTTTGTTGGGAAAATAAAAATACGAACGATCTCTAAAAAAGAACCACATCCAGATTTTTGTCCAAGGTGGTGGCTCTTTCCTAACTCCAAATAAATATTAAGGAAGAAAGCGTTTTTCTAATAAAGAGTTGTACCCAAACAAATTACATACAAATAATATGCACGACTGGACAGTGGTGGATCCAGGAGAGGGGCTATAGGGCTTGAAGCCCACCCCCGCAGCCAATTCACAAAATTAAATTAATAGCAAAATACAATACGATACTTCAATTTTGTATGCGTTTTCAAACTTAAAATTTTTAAAAACACTTGAAGAAAAATTGAATGATCCCTAAAATCATAGGTACAATATTTGTGTGTTTCCAAACCCTTAAGTGACTGCACTATTAAAACAAGTTTGGGGCTGAAAACTAGCTTTAGAAGAAAAAAAGAAGATGAGACTATTTTGAATATACAAACCTAGGCTGTATTTATTCCAAGCCCTGCAAAAATGACCATGAATCCGAGTTGGTAATAACCATGCTCTTAAGATAATTTTACGGACGAGGTTGGGGCCATACAATTTTACATGTAAGCTGTTGCTTTCCCAAGCTTCAAAAAATTAAAAAAAAAAAATTAAAGTTGGGGCTTAACAATTTACATGTAAGCCGTGTTAGAGAAATTGGACAAAAAACGAGGTAGGGGGGGAAATTCTGCGTTTTTGGTCAAGCCCGTAGAGCATTGGGTGAAACAAACGAGTTTTCTTCAGAAAATTTACATTTTCAATGCAATAACTAAAGAGAAAATCTGATATTTCAATTTTTGTCAGAAATTGAAAAACCGAAATTCAGATATGTGCGTCTCTCTTGAGTGTAAAATGTTACCTTTTGCCTTGAAAATTCCTTTTCAGGCAACATTTTCGGTAGAGCATGTCATTCTTTTATCGATAGCTAAGGATATCGATAGAATTCATCAATTGAAATTCATCAAAGTAAATATCATCTTTTGTCCTAAGGTCGTCTGTTGATATCTAGATATCTTTTTTAGGGTTTAGCTTTGCGCTGTTAAATCTTTGAACTTAAAACTCTAAAAACTGTGTTTCCGGTGCTAAAACAACTTTTGTAACGATAGTTTGCATGAAATGTTTTCTAGCAACAATTTTTGTTTATTGCAGTGTCCTCAAAATTGAAACTTATGATTTGCAGCTCGATGATATTTTGACGATTTCATAGTCTTCCTTAAAACAATGTGATTTAAATGAAAGTTTCTCTTTTGGTTTGCTTTAAAACAATAAATAAATTTTTAAAAAATAAAAAAATATTCCTTAAATATTTATAGTAAGAAATTGTAGGATAATTCAAACAATATCAATAACATATTTTAACCAATATCTTTGCAATGTCGAAAAATTTATTGAATTTATTAAAAACTTAGAATTTTGTGAAGTATTTTAGTAACTCCAGCTAAAAATTAACAAAATTCAGTAGGATCTGTGGAGTGCTGCTTAGATGTATTAATTCTACAAGAAAAAAAACATTCATAGCCTATAAAAAGAAATATTTTTGGAATTTCCTTTAAAAAATATTCTAAAGACTTTGTCGCTTAATCACAACCAATTACAGCTGCTCCACTTCCAATCATAAAATATATTTTTCTTTATGAAGAATTTGTTTGACTGCCGACTGGCCTACAATCTAAGAAGAGAAAATTAGGATTGAGAGAGATTGTGCCTTTTTAAAGTGATGTGACTCAAAAAGGAGCCTCAAGAACCCCCCCCCCCCACAACACAGCCAAATCCTGGATCCACTACTGCGACTGGGTCACACGTACTTGCTCTTATGTTCAATACTGAGGGTTTAGGAAAATTTTATGTAAAGACATGGAAATATTGAGAGACAAATATTAAAGGCATAAAATATGATGGTTTTCTTAAAAACTAATTTTTACTTATCATATTCCTGAAACATTTTTAAGGAAAACTTTTGGTATGCTAATCTTTAGTATTGATTTCAAATTTTGAGCCTAGTACTGTAAAATGAAAATTTTAAACCGGTTCAAAATAGACGTGAATTATCATTATGAATATATCATTGTTTTTTTCACGTGAATTTTTGATACTCAGTTTGGAAATTTTATTGCTCACTTTGAGTGAAAAAAATAAATTGATTTTTATGAAATTTATTTGACTGAATCTTTAAATATTTTTTGAAGAATATTTATTTTTATTTCGTATTTTGTTGTTTTTGATGTCTTGTGTTATTTTTGAATTATCGGCAGCAATAAAAATTAATTAATTGACAAATGTCAGTCTTTTTCACATCTCCTTATTTTTTCCTAGTGGCTGTACACTGGGAAATGAAAATCATTTTGTAAAATATATATCCGAACCAGTTCATATTTCACACTCGAATTTGGGTATTCACCTATCGCTGTGAATTAACTGGCATTTTTGTATGGAAATTTCATTTTCACTCGAACTGCGAGTGAGGCTTTAAAAGGAAAAATTGTCAACACGTTCAAAAAAAAAATTGAAAGTTTGTTTTTTTTTTTTAAACTCAAAAATTTATTTTTTAAATTTTGATATACAATTATTTTTTTATCTAATTTGAAATTTATATATAAAAAAATTAATTGAAATCTAATCAGCCGATAATTAGTGAATTCAAAATTTAAAAGTTCTATGAGAAATACTATTAAAAGTTGCTATTTATAATTTTTAGTAATATATCGCACTATTTGACCATAAATAAAAAGTTTAATTAAAATTGTAGGAGCCATTTGTAAGAAAAAAACATATTTTCCTTAACGGTTTTTTAACACTTGCATAGTAGGTACCGATATTTTTTCATAAAAGTAATTCTTAAAATACTTTAGAGAGCGTAAAAAACCCTTAAATACCAAGTTTTATAAAAATCGACCATTAAGTTTTTATATTATTGATGTTCAAAAAAAGAAAAGTGAACATTATAAGCATTCTGCATAAGAAAAAAGTTATTGAAATCAAAAAAACTGTTTTCAAAAAAATAGAAAATACAAAAAAAAATGATCCCTTGGAAGTTCGTGTTTGTTGTTGTTGTAATACGGCAGACATATCACGAGAACGGCCATCTTGAATTCCTTCTGACAGTTCTCACTTTAGACAACCTGCGCAATATAATACCTCCTATTTGTGTACTGTAGTAGTACCTCGTGGCATGATGGTTAGTGCGTTGGACTGTCATGCCAAAGAAGGTCTGGGTTCGATTCCCGGCCACTGCTACCTAAAAACTGAAATGTTTTTTTCCGAGGTATTACCTCTTGCGAGGAGCTGACAAAACCTCCAAGAGTATACTTGTCATGAATAAGTGCTTCTCACCTAGCCGTTCGGACTCGGCAAAAAATTGTAGGTCGCCTCCATTCCGCCCAACAACACGCGCACAGGAATGGTTGAGAGTTGTTAGTCACTAGGCCCTGGTTCTCCATGAGCTGTTGCTCCACCAAATTTGAAAATAGTGAACATTTCAACTACGGATGAATTGAGAGAGAAATAGCCTTCTCTAGTGACACAGAGTGTATTCAGGAACTTGGTTTATCTCCGATCCATAGAAATTCATTAAAATGTATTTTCGCCTGAAATATGTTTCTTTGGTTTTCTTTTGTGAATGTTATTTCTCACCGAAGTCTTTTATACCTATGTATAGATTCACTCACTATAATAATATCAATGCATTGCATATTTATTTAGTTATATGTTTTAACTTGAATATCATTTTTTGAAATCAAAATAATATACATAGATATAAAAAAAAAAACATCCTTCCGTTTTCAACTATAAACACAAAGGTAGAAAGGATATTCAATGAAATTCTAATATCTTTTGCCAAAAACTCAAATATGTTGAAATGCTCTCTGTAGTTATAATATGTATATAAATATATCTATGTACTTAGGTAGGCATATCCTTTTTATATGAATCTCATAGATTCAAAATTTATAAAAGATTTACACAGCTATATATTATAAGAGTTGAAAATACTTAATATTTACCTAGATATACAAAAATAAAGGCAAATACCAGATGAAAGCCTTGAATTTCTTTAGTGAATTTATAAGCCTGATATATTTTTAGGTAAGACGATTGTATATGTCTATGTCTATATTCAACAATATTTTTGCAATTTTCTTCATATTTACGTTTTGAAAAATAACTTTATTCAACAGGTTTATTTTCTCTTCTTTTTTTTCTTGAATATATATTTATTTGTGAATTCAAGTTGGGAGCCCTTTCAGATATTCAGATAAATGAGAGATTTTTGGTTGAGGTATTTACATATATTTTGATATTATTGTGGGAGAGAATAAGTTAAACGAGTATGTTCTTCCTTGTTGATTTTGGTTCTCCTTGGAAATAAGCACAGAACCTAACAACATTTTATTTAGAAATACTTTGTAAGAAAATAACCTTTGATTGATTCTTGTTTCAAGTAGGGTAGATACCCAAAGAGTAAGTTCTCAGCTAAGAACCTATATATGATTGTATTTTTTGAGATACGAGTAGCTCTAAATAGTCAAGAAATTTTCATATCTATTCCTTAAAATTTCAATTCACATTGCTTTTACTGTTTTTTTTTGTGAATACAATATTCTTAGACATAGATACTCAGCTCTTGGTAAATCTTTTAAAAAAAAATGATATAGTATACTGGTTACCGGACTCTTCGAAAAGAACTTCTAAAGAATAATTTTCTTATTCAGAAAACGAGGTAAGCTATAGGAGGAGGTGATTAAATGGTAAACCAGATCATCTCACGCGGAACTAAAAGCATCCGTTGAATGCCCACTCCTGGATAAAATTGTAGGAATGTATGTAAACAGAAGGTTTTGGTTTGTCCCTAATTTGTTTAGCTATCAACTGTCAAATTCCATTGAAGGTGGATTAAAAAACTTCTAAGAAATCGGAAATTTTTGAAGAATTTTTAGTGCTTCAGAAAAAAGGTGATTTTAGGGTAATTGGGTGATATTTGGATAGAAATATACTTACCCTGTCAAAATAAAATTAGTTCCTTATCTGTCAAGCCATCAACTGTCAAATTCCATTGAAGGATGGCTGCGATGTCGATGGATTAAAAAACCTCTAAAAAATCAGAAATTTTTGAAGAATTTTTACTGCTTCGGAAGAAAGGTGATTTTAGGTCAATTGGATATATATTGGACATATGGATCGAATAACACATTTACTGTCATAAATAGTCTGTCCTCTCTGTCAAGCTATCAATTGCCGTAGCTGAAGGATGGCTACGTTGTCGATGGATTAAAAAATCTCTAAAAATTCAGACATTTTTGAAAAGATTGATGCCAAAAATCTAGATTCCTTATTGCAATGATTGAGATCGGGGTGGAAAATCGAAAAACATCGAAATTATTGAAAATGAGATGAAAAATCGAGAATCGTCGACATAATTGAGATTTGAGATTGGAATGGAAAATCGAGAATAGTCGAAATGATTGAGATTGAGATCGATTGAAATGAGAATTTGTGAGTTCAATCATCGATACTTTTCGATGATCGGATCAAAATAATCGAATCGCTCCTGATTGAAACAGCCCTACCTTCTTGAACAATTCTGATTTCTTAACGAATTTTAGATTCTTCTGCTGCTCGAGAACTATTAAGAAATCAGAATGCTTACACGATGTATGTATGTACAAAATTTAAAGATACGTCTGTGAAGTCAGCTGAGCAACTTTCACCTAGGCAATTGGGATCTTCTGAAAGGAATTGAAATTTTCTTCTTCAAATTTTCCTGCATTTCTTTTCTTGATTTTACAGTTCACCAAATAAGGGTGTAATCCACTGATCTGCTAGACAGGGTTGCCATTTCTTGTACTAATTTGATAACCCAATTTAAAAAACTGTGTAGCCAAAAATCGAAAAAGTAGCCCACATAGTAGCCCAATACCAATAAATTTTTCTTATAACCATGAAAATTCTGGGAACAAGAGATAAGCTGAATGATATTACTGAGCTGAAGATTGTTGCGGTTGATTTGAAATGTCAAAACCAATAAGTATTCGGTGACTAAGAAAAGGTGCCAAATTGGGGAATGCATTAAGGATATGTTTCCGGAGAGAAAAGTAGTTTTTATATGATTTATTTATATAAAAAAATATCAAATATCTCCAAGGCTTAGATTTGAGCTAATAATAGCCCAATTATGATTGGGCTGTCATACTGACATTGCTGTTGCTAATCTTAGAAAAATTTAGCCCAATTTCCGATAAATAGCCCAAACTGGCAAGTCTGCTGCTAGCTTCTAGGTGAAGTCAATAGGTATTTTCATAAAAATGTTGTTTAAGCGGATGCTTATCAAATCTGGAGTTTATCATATTGATGATTCATCAGGTAAAATCCAGTTTTGTTTATAGAAACAGCTTAAACAACATCTATGAATATGTCCTACTTTGTATAAAACTAGCAGAACACTTTGAAAAATTCAGATTAAAAAATTTCACGTCAAAATTGACTGCTTTTTCGGTTAACGAAAACATGGAAACCTGTAGCCTAGTTTAAAGTTCTCGTACGAAAAAAATAAATGCAAATATTTTTGCACATTAAAAATTACTAAGCCTAAATATAAAAATCATTTACTGCATGATTGGATTACAGTCCCATGCCAAAAAAAACATGAACTGGCAATTGTTTTGCATGTCAAAACAGTAGGGTGGATAAAATTTATTTTTTTAATGGTCAGCTTATACTTCCGAAAAAAAAAAATTGACCTCAAGGCAATAATTGCATGCAAATGGTTTTTGCATACAAGAAAATTGTTTTCCATTTTTAGACATATTATTTATTTATTAATGGAAAATTAATGACTTAATTGGTATTTTTTTCGCCTTGAATATTGTACAATATGGTGCACAGAACAGGTGGAAAATTGTTTTGAAAATTATGATTTTTTTCAAATGGTAACTGTAAACTATGCCTTTGGCGCTACCTTCATATGAAGTTAGAAGCAAAACTTTTTAAAATATAAAGATAAACGATTCAAATAAAGTTGATTTTTGAGAACTAATTAATTGCTAATTAGGTACGTAAGCAAAAAATATGCTTTTCTTAAATTAATCAATAATTAATTTTGTAAATTCCTTTTTTTTTTCTAATCTTAACTTAATTTTTAGGTTATCTAATATAAAATATTACCCAAGTAAGCCCTAGTTTCTTCCCTATTCAACTACCTAAATACTATAGGTAAGGTATATATGTAAGTGTACATTTTTACTATCCTCATTATAGGTACGACAGATTTATAAATTGTGCTTAAATTACTCCTCAGGTGATTTTGGTTTGGTTCTTCCATTCAATTTAATTCGTTGTCAAGGAAATTCTCTTAAAAGACGCAGAATAATGTTTCAGTTGAGGGAATAGAAAGAAGCTGCTGCTGCTCCAACGCACAGTGGTCTGTTTGTTGAATTTCGGTGACAAAAATTGTTTTTTGGAGATGTTGAATTCAGTGGTACTGCCTATTTTTTCAAATTCAAACAGGAGCCCTACAATTTACATCAGGACAAGTTCCCAAATTTCAAAATTTTAAATGAAGTATTTTGAAGTCAGGATCTGACCTAATTTTATGTTCGAAATGTCCTAAAATATGTGCCCGAATGAATAGTTTCATATAAAAATGTCTCCAATACAAATTTGTACAAAATTTAAAGATCTGGTCCAAAATTTAAGATATAGTCCAAAATGTTGAGGAATGTTCTCAACAGATAAAAAACTAATTTTAGTGCTAGTATTAAAGTTCTTTTGTATTTGAAGTATTTTTAGGCCTAGTTTCATTGAATCTGAAATTTGATAAATTTGACGGCTGGAAGTAGCGAATCAAATCTTAGGTCAACTAGGTACTCAAAAATTCGAACAAATAAAAAATAATCCAAAATAATAATTTTGTTGATGTTATTTTTGGTTAATTTTTTAAATCTGACACCAGCCTTCTGAAAGTTAAAAGTTTGAAAAACCGTTGAATTGCCATTATTTTTTCCTTAGAAGAATATTTAAATTGCTTCATAAATAAGGGAAGTTGGTTTTTCAAACAGAATTCTTAGCCTGATGTCAGATTTAAGGAATGCATTCAGAAAAAAACATCAACATTATTAAAACTATTATTTTATATTATTTTTCGAATTTTTGAGAAATTGACCTAAAATTTGATTTATGCTGCTTCTAGTCATCAAATTTACCAAATTTCTTTCAGATTCGATTAAATAAATTTAAAATAATCATAATCTAAAAATAACTTCCAATTTAAACAATTTTAAAAACTTGCTCTAAAATTTGTTCTTATTCCTTGGGAATTTTTCCCACATTTTGTACCATCTTCTATAAATTTTGTACAAATTTGTTTTGGAGTCGTTTTTGTATAAAAGTTTAAATTCAGGCACATTTGGGAACATGTTCTGACCTAAAAAGATGGCAGTACCATTGAACTCAGCATCCCCATATCATTAAATGTACCAAATTTCATTATTTTGTATTAAGAAAATTGGTGTGGGAAATGATTTTTGTCGCCGAAATTCAGCAAACGATCCACTCTGCGATGACGCGACAATTCTTCCAAGCCATAACCACCACATAGCACACAGATCTTTGTCTATAATATTGTGTTGTGTTATACTTCTATTTTTGGTTTGCATTGCATTGCATTTTGTGTTAGGAATTCACTATGCAGCATCAGGAGAATTTAACAAAGAAACAATTACTAAACACTTGAATTTTCCCCACCAGAGGGACCTAGCAATATATATGTAGGTAGGTAATCACAATCTCACAATGGAGGCAAATTCTTAGATGGCTGTTTTTCCATCTCATTCCACAGGTTGTTAAGGAAATGAAATTGCTGACAATAACTAATGACAAAGATGTTATAAGAGATGCAAGGTATTTTTTTAATTTGCGTTCTGTGTGGTTTTAAGTTCATGAAATCTAAACTAGGTAACTCAAATTACTGCACAATATGCAATTTGGCTATTTTAAAATAGTTATAAGATCATCAAAAATAAAATACACGACTGGGTCTCACGTACTTGCTCTTATGTTCCTGAGGGCTTAAGAAAATTTTATGCAAAGACATGGAAATTATGAGAGAAAAATGTTTAAAAGCATGAAGTACGATATTTAAATTAGACGAAAAAACTTCGTTGAGAGTTTGAGATGAAAAAACGCCATTTTAATTCTTTATTGAATATGTTTGTATGTACAAAAAAATTTTGAATCGTTGAAGCGATTTACATAAAAAATTGTTTCTTAAAACATTTTTAAGGAAAACTTCTGGTATGCACATCTTAAGTATTTTATTGTGTGGATATAAAAATAAAATTTGAAAAAAAAAATTGTCAAACCGTTTTTGAAATATCGAATTGTCAAAAAAAAATTTTTGAAGCTTTCTTTAAAAATTCAAAAACTTTTTCTTAAAAATTTTGATATGCAATATTATTTCTTATCTGAAATTTGTACATATATAAAAGAAAGCTTATATAAATCCGTTCGGTTGATAGTGAGAAAATTCAAAATCAAAAAAACGTTCTATGACAAGTACTATTAATAGTTGCTATGTGTGAAATTGCATAATTTTTTGTACTAGATCGTATTAATATTAGTTTATGGAAAAAGTTTAATCAAAATCGTAGAAGTCGGTTTTGAAAAAGAAAAAATGTTTTCCTTTCCAGTTTTTTTAACTTTTCTATGGAAGGCACCGTCATTTTTGCATATCTATGTATATGTAGAAATTTTTCGAAAAAATATTTTAGAGAGTACTTAAATACTCTTAAGTATTGAGTTTCAAAAAAATCGATCATATCTTTTTTGAAATATTCGATTTTCAAAAAAAAATTTTTTTATAAATCCAAAAAATATTTTTTTTTTTAAATTTAAGTACACATAATTACTTATAGTCCTTGGAAACCTATGTATAAAAAGTATTATTGAAATCACTCATACCGTTTTGAAAGAAATCGAAAATTAAAAAAATGGTTCTTTGGGAGGTACCATTGATGACCATTTTTTGAAAAATTGTTTTCCACCCAAAGGAAGCCCTTACTAAAAGTAATTAACTGAATTGTTTAAAAAAAAAACACCACTTTGTAAAATTGTTAAGTAAATTTTATGGCAGGTACCGTTATTTTTCGTTCTAAGAAAAAATTTTAAAAAAACTGGGCATAATCACCAAAAACAACTATGTACCAAGTTTGAATTAATCGGGCCGTTTAGGCTGTAGACGAACAGACACATAGAATTGTTGGTATTCTCTATCATCGTAATGTCATGTTCGATTGTTATCTAAATTTTTTTTTGCACTAATCCCAAACCATGACTGATTTCGATAATATTTCTTACAGAGACTTCCAAAAACTATTAATATTTTTGGGTACTTAAATTTAAAAAAATTTTTGGATTTTTAAAAAAAAATTTCTTTTTTTTTTTTGAAAATCTTATATTTCAAAAATGGTATGATCGATTTTTTTTGAACTCGATATTTAATAGTTTTTTAGTACTTTCTAAATTATTTTTAGAAAAAATGTGCATATATGAAAAAAAGGTACCTTCCATACAAAAGTATTTCTCAAAAAATACTCCTTCGATTTTGATTAAACTTTTTCCATAAACTAAAATTAATACTACAAAATTTTTTAAGGTTTTGCACTTAGCACCTGTGATAGAACGTGATTTTTATTTTGATTTTTTACATTATCAGCTGAACGGATTAAAAGTTTTTTTATATACAAATTCCAGAAAAAAAGTAAATCTTGTTTGCATTGTCTCATCGCCCGCTGTTGTGAAATCCCATATTCTAATAAGTACACACCTACAAAAATATCAGAAGAAGAACGGGATTTAAAAATTGTTCACGGGATATCTTTTTGAAAATTAAATAGCTAGTCCCATAAAAAAAATAGATATACCTACCAGCGTTAAACATGTTGGTAAAAATTAAATCATTTTTATTCTTGTGCGAATAATAGCGGTTTTGTGGAAATTTATTACCAGCCGCCATTTTCAAAATGTTTGAGTGTTATTCGCTTTTATATAATTTAATTAGAAACAAAAACACAAAGGTTTTTGAGCATAATTTTTGCTTCCTTACTTACTTACTATAAAAGCCCAATTAATATTCTTAAGACTTTATTGCATTTTTTTCAAAAACAAAAGAATAATTAGACATTTACAAAAAAAATTAAAGGGTTTAAGAAAATACAAAATTATATATAAAGTTTGTTTTCATTTATCTATCTCTTTCGAAACTGTTAAAGTATATAGTATTATTTTCCGGTTGTATTTATTTTATTTAAAAAATTATTTTTGCTTGAATTTCATTTAATCTTTTAGTTTTTGGTACCAATAACTTGTATTTTTTTTTTATGAAAAAAATAATAAAACATTTTAAGAGCATAAATTGGTCTTCCTTATCACTTATTTTATTAGAATCAGATAGATCCAGTCTCAATTTTGCATACTTTCAAAAATGACAATCGGTTGGTTTACTATTGTGATCCTTGGCCTTGGCCGACGCCCATCGGGCCCATACCTAAACACACCACTAGATATTATGTTCTCTCTTACTCCTTAGATTAGCGCGAGGACAGTCTAGCTGGTGAGAAAAGTTGCGTTGTTCATTTGAAAAAAAGGCATTTAAGGTAAAAATTCTGTTTGATTTTGGAGGTTAAAATTTCTTTAACCATTTTTGATTAAAAGCAATTTACAGTAAAAAATTCAATTAGTAATTTTGTAAAAATGTTCTATTGCCTCTTATTCATTTGAACGAAAAAATTATCAAATAGTTTTTGGAGAACACCTGATATCCTTCATTTTCATATATTTAGAATCGATGTGAAACAAAAATTTTTGTAAATAAAGTGCAACAAAATAGCCCTTATATTTAGTAAATAATAACGATTCATAAAGTAACTCATTCGTAAAGAGTTTTAATTGAAGCTTTTTCTTCCATTTTAAAACATTTTTCCGTGGGTAGGTGCAAAACCTGCATCAGGCTCTATGGAGACCGACAAACGCGTGCTCATAGGTGTGTGAGATTCTTGCTACACCAAAACCACCCCACTTCTCGATCGCAACTAAGCTGCAACTTATCTAGCAATTTATTTTTAACGAAGTTAAGTAACGTGTTGCAGGTTACTTTCCAGTGAAAATTCCTGCTTATTCTGCGATTTTAAAGCGGTTTTCTGTTCACCGCACCAAGTCGGAAGGTTTTGTTCTTCGCAGACGGCGTACTGAATTCGACTCGTCAAGAATGTCAATAATAGTTGAACTAGCGTCTTCTAGTAGTCGATTTCTATGTTTTCGCGCGAAACATTTTATTTCGTCCCGACCGTAGGAATCCCGAGATCCCTGTGAAGATCTTCGTTTCTTATATACCACGGAGCATTCACAAATGACCTAAGCAATTTATTTTTAAACGTTTGCAAGTTATTTGAGTTTGTATCGCAGGTACAACCCCAAAGTTGTATACCATAAGTCCAAACAGGTTTAAGAACCTGTCGGTATAAAATCAATTTATTGTCAATACTAAGCTTTGAATATTTACCGAGTAACCAGCTCATATCTCTTAATTTACTTTTTAGTATTTCGCATTTCTTTTTCACGTGCGGCTTCCATTTTAATTTCGCGTCCAGAATCATTCCCAGATACTTTGCCTCATTTGCAAATGGAACACAAGCGGTATTAAGAAAGACGGGTAATCTATTTATTTTTTTATACGTAAAGTCCACGTGGGCTGACTTTTTTTCATTGAGTGCTATTTGCCATGTTTTTGTCCACTCATTGATATTATTTAGAGCATTTTGTAATTTAATTGTAGCTTCGCTAATCGTTTTGCCTACTGCTAGTATTGCAGTATCATCAGCAAACGTGGCTACGATAGTGTCTTCTGTTTGAAGTATATCGCGTGTAAATAAAAGGTACAGAACTGGACCTAATACACTTCCTTGTGGTACCCCAGCCACCATTTATTTGAAATTAGAGAAGTCATTTCCGTGTCTTACACGAAAAAGTCTGTTATCAAGACGGATATCTTGATAGAATATTATAAAGTCCGTCAGGCAGAACTTGTCTTGATTTTAATTTGAGATCTTCGTGCCACAACTTGTAAAACGCCTGCGACACGTCCAAACAGAATGTGAAACAGATTTTCTTTTCGTTAAGAGCTCTTTCAATAACGTCAGCAATTCTATGTATTTTTTTAAACATTTAAAGCAGAAATTTGTTTTGTGTACCTATCAATCTTAATAATACTCAGAAGCCCTGATAATAATAGGAGTTTTTCTTTTAAGCTCTGAGCTGAGCATTCAATTACGTAAAAAAAACTTCAACTTAGGCGCCCAAAGGTGAGGCATTTCCCTCCTTGACTGCCTGGAGAGTCGTGATGGTATAAAGAGGTTGCATTTGAAATTTAAAATAAGATTCCCTACACAGATGCGTCGAGACATCTTGGACAGATTGTTACCATAGACACCTCCTTCATATAACTTTTAAGAAGTAAGGAATTTTTTTTTTTACTAAGCTTCCGCTATAAACTCAAACAATTATATCATACAAAATATAACGGTTGCTGTTGCCGATTTGCCATCGCCAAGAGCCAAAAAATTTAAATATAATCGTGAAATTCAAGTGAAATATGAACGAGATTATTTACACAGTTTTCACTTGAAATAAAATAATTTCTCATTTTATTTCGTCAGAAGAATATTTTCATTATCATAACCTTAAATACCCAATAGCCATGGCCATAAGTATAAAAGAAAGCAGCTAAAAAATTCATATTGGCTGAATGAACAAATTCGCACATAATAATGAAGCATCTTCCGTGCTACATTATACAAGTCATTAACTCCAACTCCTCTGCTTTGCTTAAGCCATAAAACAAACATTTTGGCCCGAAAACTCTCTCGAAAAAAAACCAAAAAACATCAAATACAATAAAAGTACGAACAAAAAAAAAATACAAAATAAAAAAAATTTACCTTCGAACTTTTCGTAGGCAGCAAAGCTTAATTTTTGTGGGACATAAGACATCCGTTTGTGAAAGCCTCCATCCGGTGCCATACCTATGGCAGATCCACCTGATGGCGCCCCTAAACTGCCACCGGCCGAACAAGTATTTTGCGATGATCTTTCAACCGTAAAAGATGCTACCTTCTTAAGGACATTGCTGCCGGCGCAGTTATTTGGGTTGGTGCTTCCGAAAGTACTCGCTGTTGTCGTGGAGGTAATTATCGGGGAGGGTGTTTCAACCCATCCCACGCTGTTGGATGGAGCTAAGACAACATTGGCTGTTGTTCCTGTTGTTAATGTTGATGCTGATGATGCTGCTGAGACTACTCCGGTACCAGAGATTCCATCCCGCTGAACTTCGGCATTTTGATTCTGATGCTGATTCTGGAATGTGGATGATGGCACCGAGCAGGCAGGTGTAGGCGGTGGTGATTTGTATGAAATTATTACGGTTGATTGAGTTTCTGTTGAGGGTGATTGTTTGTTAACTATTGTTGCCGGTGCTAAGTTGTCTGCTGTAAAAATTCAATTAAAAACAAAGAAACGGGTAAAGTTATATACGTATAAAACAGTTTCTGCGAAATGGGGTACATTTTTTGTTTTGTTCAATGAAAGGCTTATAGAATAAAGATGCTACCCTACTTAATGTACTTTTACCCACCCATTCACCTCGTCGACGGTCGACGGACGCATGGGCATGACATCCTTTTACTTTTTTATTTGCATCTATTGTGAAGGACAACACTTTGTTTCCAAACGAAAGATTGAAAAACAGCTAAGAAAGATGGAGAAGAGAGTGTGAGAGGGCAATAGAGACAAAATAACAAAATGTAAGTAATGAAAAACATCCTTATTAGGGTAAACAATTTGATTTCATTATAAAATTACCCTTTTTCATGTCCGGGGCATATCTATTTAATTTGTTGTTATTTTATAGGAAGGAGAGGTCCTATATACAAAGGGTTTTGGCAATTGATGCAAAAAATAAAAAAGGATGATGGGTGGAAATTCTTTGAAAGTATCAATTTCAGGATTTAAGGTAGCCAGTTAAAAAAATGTTAGCCTCTAATTAACAAGTAACTTTTTTTTGTTTGTCCTTCTAAATGGGATGCATACTCACAAAGAGTTGTTGGCGAATACTGTTTTGAGTTGCCCATGATTGATAGGTATCCATCTATATCTACTTTCTTTCAATTTTCAATTTTCAATTAAGTCGTAAAGGATATTTTATGTATCTACATAACCGAAACAACAGTAATTTTTTTTTTAGGATTTAAGAGGAAGTTTATTTTGAATGTTATAGGTCTATTTATGATAAGCCATTAATTTGGAGTTTTTTAATAGCCGAAGCAATTAAGGTTTATTATTACAAAATAACTAAATCAAATTTCTAACAGATGGAGATTTGGAATATTGAGTTGTTTATGAAGGGTGATTTAATATGAATTTTGGTATGTTTGGTAATTTTGTAAATTTAATTAAATCAACATTTTTCTGAAAATATCGATCAAAGGAACTTTTTTATCGTTTTTTTTTTTCTATTTAATTGCTGTATACACAATTTAATATGTTTTTTTCTAGACGTCAAAGCTTCCATACTTAAGTGACCTATAGGCAAGAGGCAATTTGATGAATTAATACTTTATGGACAACAGGACAATAGCACTCATATAATACCAAAGGTATACTGTCACAAAATAACTTTAATTCCCTCACAATAACAATAAGCTCTGTTTTAAACAACATCACAACATGCACTAGGTTAGGTTAGGTTAGAAGGGGTGATGATACGGCGGGCCGCATCATCTCACTCGGATCTCAGTGGATCCATTGCGCTCCCCAGAGTGAAAGGTGGGTGGTGAAGAACCATCCTGAGTTCTGAATGAATTTTAGGATGTTTTTCAGTGGCAATACAGAGATGTCGCCCAGTTCATCGAAGAAATATTCTCCTAGGGCTGCTTTCCTGGTTCTAGCTAGGCTGGGGCATTCACATAAGAAGTGAAGGGAGCCCTCTTCCGCCTCTTCATCATGACATCCTCTACATAAGTCAGATGAGCTGATGCCCATTCTTTTCATATGGGTTCCCATAGAGTTATGCCCCGTTAGAACGCCAACTATGAGTGATAATTGAGGCCTGCCTAGCTTGAGTAGGTATTCAGTTTTTTTCTTCGAAATGTTCGGCCAAAGGTTCCTTGAAACCCGACAGGTGTCGATAGATGACCATCTGACATTTGCAGCTTCCAAGAAACAGTGGTGTATTCTACTTTTTTCTTCCTCCAGTGGCATGAGCACCGAGGCTACGATTAGGCTCGGATCAAGAGATGATCCGCTTTTGGCCAGTTCATCTGCCATTTCATTTCCGTGAATATCCCTATGTCCTGGGACCCATTTTAGGGTAACTGTGTTCGCTACGTTGAGTATTCTTAACTCATTTCGGCAACGATCGATCAGTTTGGACTTTATGGTGATTGAGGAAATGGCTTTAATTGCCGCCTGGCTATCTATGAAAATGTCAATATTTTTATTGACTAATTTACGTGAAGCAAGATGTTTCGCGGCCTCACAAACTGCCAGCACTTCCGCTTGGAATACACTGCAAAAATTTGGAAGCTTCATTGATCTATATATGGGTGGGTTATCTGAATAGATACCTGACCCAACACCCTCCAAGGTTTTGGAGCCGTCGGTGAAGACCGAAACATGGTTTGTATTTATGACCCTGTTTTCGTTCCAGAGTTCCCTGGTGGGGATGTCTGTCATGGTTACTGGGTTGAAATCAATGTGCGGCGAAACATAGTCCGTTTGAATGTCAATGTCTGTAAAGTTAATTATAGTTCTGTGACCGAAGAGGCCCCTTTTCCAATTGTTACATTGTTGCAGTCGTAAAGCACTTTTTGCCGCCAACTCTTTCGTAAACAGATCGAGTGGGGCAAGTGAAAGGAAAGTTTCTAGGGCGGCCGTTGGTGTGGTTCTTATAGCACTGGTTGTTCCGATACACGCTAGTCTTTGAATTTTAGTCATGGTTTTTAGATTGGTTTCCTTATCTAAGGCTGGCCACCAGACCATACATGCGTACGTTAGGATTGGCCTTATAATGGCTGTGTACATCCAATGAATGGTTCTAGGGCTGGGACCCCATCTTCTACCAAAAATTCGACTGCACGTATAGAATGCTACTGAGGCTTTTTTCTCTCTTTCTTTAATATTCTTTTTCCAGTTCAATTTACGGTCAAGTACAACACCAAGGTATTTGGCGGTATCCGAAACTTGAAGTGGAATTCCGTTGATGGTTGGCGGGTTTATGTTGGGAATTTTGTGTTTCCTTGTAAACAACACCAATTCTGTCTTTTGAGGGTTAACGCTAAGTCCGCAACTACTGGCCCAATTACTGAGCTTGTTGAGGGCTAATTGTAGGAGGTCGCATAAGGTTGGGGCAAATTTTCCCGAGGCCATTAACACAATGTCATCGGCGTATGCAACGACCTTGATGCCATTCAGATTAAGTTTAACCAATATCTGGTTGACTACAAGGAGCCAAAGCAGAGGAGATAGAACTCCACCTTGCGGAGTCCCCTTGCATGTTCTAACTTTTAACTTCGCATCACCCATTTCTACATTTATGAGTCTTGTTTGAAGCATGGAGTCAATCCAGTTTATCAGTAACGGATCGATGTTGATCGAGTTGAGGGTTTGTCGAATTGCGTTAGTATCAACATTGTTAAATGCTCCTTCTATGTCAAGGAATGCTACCAGTGTGAATTCCTTGACTTGGATCGATTTTTCGATTGTACCGACCACTTCATGAAGCGCTGTTTCAACAGATTTGCCCTTCATATATGCATGTTGGGCCTGTGAGAGAACGCCATCATTAAGTTTTAGGCAAATATGAGTCTCCACTAGTATTTCTAAAGTCTTGAGAAGAAAAGAGGATAGGCTTATAGGCCTAAAATCCTTAGGTTCGGTGTGGGTGGGCTTGCCAGCTTTCGGAATGAAGATGACATTGACTTCTCTCCATTTAGAAGGAACGTAGGTGATGTTAATACAACCCCTAAAAATGTCCACTAGAATTGGAACAATTACGTCTTTAGAGCTTTGGAGCATAATAGGAATTATTCCATCAGGCCCTGCAGACTTGTATGCTGAGAATGAGTCTATGGCCCAAGTCACTTTTCTGCTATCTACGATTTGGTTACCTATGTTAGAGATTACACTTATGTCAGGGCCTTTGTCCGCAGACGATGAATCAGTAGTACATCCTGGGAAGTGAGTGCTCAAAAATGACTCTAAGGTCTCAGAGCAGGAATCTGTCCAGGTTTTATCAGGTCTTTTTAGAAAACCCGGAGGAGTGTAAACCTTTGACATAACTTTCCTGAGCCTAGCAACGTCATTTGTTGACTCAATGTCTGTGCAAAATTTTTGCCAGGCTGCCCTTTTCGCGTAAGTTGTTCGGTTTTTGTACATATTTTTGCTGATCTTGAAAAGATCCCAGTCAGCAGGTACATTACTATGTTTTGCTCTATTGAAAAGCCTCCTTGAGTTTTTCCTAAGGACAGATAACTCTTTCGACCACCATACGGGGTTGAGTTTACCTTTACCTTTTGAAATGGGGCAAGAACTTTCATAAGCATTATTAATAGCCAATGTTAGTTCATTGATATGTTTTTCAATATCTGAGCAATTTGACAATGTCTGATTTTCATATTGACCCAAAGATGTGGCCATTCTTATCTTGAAGGCATCCCAGTTTGTCTTTCTGGGGTTTCTGTAGGGTTTTGGATTTTCTGTTTTGTGTTCGATATGGAATGTTATCATTCTATGGTCAGAGAATGTTACATTACTTGAGACCTTCCAGTCACTGACTACGATAGAATCGGAGTTAGTGGAAAGCGTCACATCGAGCACTTCTTTTCTGTTTCTAGTAACGAAGGTTGGCTCGTTACCTTTATTTAAAATCAACAAATTTTTCTCTATAATATATTCGAAAAGTGACTCACCTCTTTTATTTATGTCTGAGCTCCCCCACTGTATGTGATGAGCGTTCGCGTCACAACAAACCAGGAGGTCGCAACCGTTCTTACCAGTCACTGTAATGAGGTCATCAAGAGCATCAGGCGGCGGAGGCCTCGGTGAATCACCTGGCATGCACTAGCTTAGTTATACTCCTTAAAAAAAACATCTAACGAGATTTCTAGTGTAACTGCTATTTTCATAGTCTTAATGCCTATTCCAGTTCTAAGGAATCATGAGAAAAATCCACTTCCTTAATAATTTTTTACCTCAAAAAGAACAGAGAGAAAATCAACTGACTTTGTGGAAAATTTTATTAATGGATGTAAAAGATTTCCACTAAAATTCCAAAACCAATTGTTTCATCCGACAGAAGTAAAACGAGGTATGAGATTGTTCATAGTTTTTAAGCTCTTAAATTTATTTTCGATTAGAAAAAATTCAATTAATTTCTTACATGAACATGGTGGCAGATTGTCGAATTATTCATTTTTCGTTTTAGTTCAGAGCAGCACCTGAACTTTAAAAAAATATATATTTCCTTTTAAGCTCTGAGCCTTCAGTGAAAATTTCTTTTTTTGTTCAGATTGTGTTCTGAGCTTGTTCAGAGCACGTTCTATGAGCACATAATAAAAAAAACTGATCCGACAGAGTTAAATGCTGAACACAAGCATTTGACAGCTAATGTTCAGGTATGTTTCAATATAATAATTCAGAGCGCTCGGAAAACGCTCAGATGATGTTCAGAACAAGCTCGACATGCTTGGATTCCGTTCAAAGCTTTATTTTGAATTAAATGAATGTATTGTTTGACTCAAGTATAACTAAATCTGTTAATTTACTTCCTCAAACAATGAGTTTGTTTGAATGAAGCTCATAGTTCTGTCAAAATTCATATAAACAAAAATTATATTAAGATTCTTAGAAATTCGTATTTTTGAGAAGTTCACGAACAGACATAATTGCACCTCAGTGATTTTTTAATTTTTTTCTTAATTTTAGTGAACTGAAAAAGCTTTTGAATTAACTCCAGTGCTGTCTACTTACTATTTATGTATGTTAAAGTGATTTAGTATTGAAGAAAATACTATCGCATTGTCATTTTTTTTCATAATGGTGTTATCATAATGGTTAGTTCATTGGACTTATAAGCAAAAAATATTTATTTCCGAAATACTGCCTCTTGCAAGGAACTGACAAGTCCTTCAGGAGTATCTGGTAGTCATATATAATAAGTGCTTTTCAGTGCTTTTTTTAAATTTAAGTTTTTCCTATGTTTACAAATCTACTCCGAAGTTTTTTGACTTAATTTACTTTTTTTACAAACCTGCTCTGAAATTTTGTAACTGAGGTTCGAATCCTAGTACTTCTCTTCTAGCCGTTCGGACTTGGAAAAAAATTGTAGATCCCTTATATGTACATTTCTGGCAACAACATGAACACAGCACACAGAAATGTTTGAGGCTATGATTCTCCACGAGCTATCACGCCACCGAATTTATTTTTATTTTTAGACAAAATTGAAGTTTATCTAATAAAGTTTTAATAAGATAAACTCCAGATTTGCCTGAGCAACAGATGAAACTACTTCTGAGAGGTTTAGTTTCAAAACTCTTCTTTGCCTGAGCAACAGCTGAAACTACTTCTGAGAGGTTTAGTTTCAGAACTCTTCTTTCCACTTTTGTGAATTTTGAGTTAAACGAAAAAAAACTGCTAAAAGCAACTAAAATGATAAAAGCGATTAGTTTTAGTAATGCTAAAATACAAGTTTTGAGATAACATTTCTCCATTTCTTATAGTTTTGAACCTATTAGGTGAACTTTGAATTTAAAGAAAATTGAAAAACAATATTCTTCTGTTTAAGTGGAGCGAATGTATTAAGTTCAAATAAAAGTATTAAGTGAGCTATTGCTAAACTCCATACCTACTATTGCGTTTTGCTCAAGTATAACTGTTGGGCTCATCAGTAAACACACAGCAGCAGAACTGATAAGCCCAACTGTTGTACGAGTACCTATGCGAAACGCAATAGTATGGAGTGGAGCTCATTGAACTATTAGATGAACTTAAAAAATTAAATTTTGAAAAGAAGAGCTTAGAAAATTGCGATTGGATTTTTATGGGAAAAAATTTGTTTTGAGTTGAACAACTGAGTGGAATAGTGTTGTTTTGAAAAAAATACAACTTTTAAATTACCAAAAAGTATAAGAAATAATAATAATTTTATATTAATTTAAGCTAATTACGCCGATCAAGAACTTTATAAGAAACACTTCCTAACACAAAACTCACTAAAAAAAACTGAAATTGAAGAGTTTTGAAACTATACCCTTCATCTATGAATATGCAAAATATTTGCAGGGAAATAATTTCACGGGCATCTGCGCCACAAGGGAATTTATTCTCTCTTAAGGGGGAATCTGGGATTGTAGGAGAAACAGCATTGCCCCCCATGCATACCCCAAAAATAATAGTAGGTACCTGCTACACATTTTTTTTTGCAATTTAACAAAATTTTATTTACTGTACCTGCCATTGAATCATGTTTTTTTATTTTTGATTTCTTTAAGACTACCTCATCAAGATTCAATAGATTTTTGTTTGTAGAAGCTTTTACAAATTTTGAAACAATTGGGTTCAAAGTTTTCCAAAATATACTTTTCGGGTTTTTTTCAATTTTTTTTCTTGAAAGCTAAATATTTTGGAAACAACCCAGTAATTTTCTAAAAACTTGATACCTTAGGTTTTTTTTAAACATTTTTCAAAATTGCGATTTTCGTCTCTTCTTTTAAATTCTAGGACTCAAAGTTGGTCAACGAACTTTGAAAAGCTCTGAAATCAAACGATTTATCAAAGATTTATTTTCATTTGTTGTAAGTATTTCTTATAAAAATGTTTATGATGAAAATAAAAAAAAAAGATTGGGTCTTGGGTGCGACCCACACTGGTAACCATTGATGCCCTTGTAAACTAGAATCCCGATATTATTTAATCATACTAACCCAAAGCCAATACATATGTGTCTGTTTTTCTCGAAATATTTGAGAAGAAAAAATTTGTTTAACAATTTTTGGTAGCATTTCTTGTAGTTTTTTTCGCTTAAAAAAATTTCATTCAATACTTTTAGAAATTTTATAAAAACTTTTCAGCAGTTAAAACATTTTCAGATTTTTACCAATTTCTCGCTTCATTAATATGCGTTGAATAAATACGTTCTCGAGGTAGTTGAGACTAAAAAAATTCAACAATGTTTTTTTTTAATTACGTTTCTTTTTAAATCAAGATGATTCAGTTTAAGGTCAAACTCAAAATTTTGAAAAAGAGGAAATTTTTTTTATACTGATTTTTTTTTAAGCTCTACTTTTGTTTTCAGTTTTCAATAAATTCATCAAATTGATGTCAAGCACTGAAAACCAGAAGGTTGTAAGATGTATACTTTTAAAAATACATATAAGAACAAATCAAAAGCAACTTCACTGTGTGATCGAAGTTATTTAACAAATAATGTTATTCCTAAGAACGCTGTAATTCAGCCGAAGGCCCACTTAGGCTAAAATTTACCCAAACAAAAACGTCACGAGGAACAATTAAAGGTATTTAACTTTAAATATCAACAAATTCAACACCAATACTAATAAATTAATAGTAATATTACTTTATTTTTTTAAATCACTGTTCGATAATTATTGTTTTTAATAACATGGCAGGACCATTTATCTGAAAATGTCTGCCGTACCAAATAATATTTAATATTTTCATCTGTTTTAAGTGTTTTTTTTTTAGAAATTTACGAAACACCCTGTATTAGAACTTAAATTACTCTGACCACACAGCGAATTTGGATATGCAATCTAGTGATAATGAGTGTATGAATACGTATCTTTAATGGGTATAAAGGTCATTCTTATTGGTTATGGGGCAGATTTGCCCATTGTCCTTTGGGGTTATATTTTTTTTCGAGGTATTTTTTTTTTCGAAAAAATGTTAATGTATGGTCATACTAAAGTATGAACATTTTACTTCACAATTCTTTTTGATTTTTTTAAATACCAATATTCATCTTCGAGAAATCGTAGGTCTTCGTCTTAAGCTGTACAAAATTCGAAAAATTCAGTCAATTTGTTCTCAAAAGGGCACAAAGCGAGCAAATTGTGGGGTAGTTTTGATTTCGCCTCTATTCATTGTTTACCATCAGGATGCTGAATCCGAAAAAAATTAAAGGTGAAAAATGGACCTAAGCGGAAATGGAGACACTAGCATCGCTTTGTTTATCCCATGGCAAAAGTTGTATTTTGTCCAAAGAGACAAACAAAGCGACCACCACAAAAAAGGACATTCAATGGATTACTGTGCAATCTATATTCAATTCGGTGAGTACGCAGTACATTTATCTGATCTAGCAGCAGTATAGCATTTCTTTTGATCCCATATTAGATGCATCCACCACGTGACAAATCCGCTCTTCTAGCATGCTTCAAATACATTTTGACGAATTTGCGGAAGGATAAAGCACGGGAACGCCATAATAATATAGCAACTGGGGGTGGACCACGTCCCGCCAACAATTTTAAAATACCATTTGAAGTGACAGGGCCAATGTTGGAATTGGCGGATATTTTAGGAGTTTCCGTTTCCGGTTTGGATGGCTTTGGGTCAGATGCACCAAATTCATTGGCTGCCAAAGACACCCTACCAAATTCTTCGAATGGGGCAGACGAAAATCCACCATCAGATGTCATTTATTCTTTTCAACAAATCATGAACGACGATTGGAAAAATCTTCTAAATGATGGTATCGAAATCCAAAACACTGAAGCTGTGAACCAAACAGAAGAATCTTTGTTACAAGTAGAAGCGCCTGGCACCGAAAACGAAACAATAAGTCCAAACAACGTGGACTTACCCGCGACTGCATTTCCTGGTCAGATGCAGTTTTTTCCTACATTTTCCCAAAGGCGTCCAACAAAACGAAAGGCTTCGTCAGCCAATGTAGAGAATTCATGCGAAAAAATTCGAAAAGAATACCTAGCTGAAAAGGATCGACGAGAAAAAGAAAAGCATGCTACCGAGATGCATTGCGAACACACTGTGTTGGAAGCGAAGTTAGCAGAAATGCGCCAAATTGCTTCCGATCGCCAGGCCGAGAGCGATGGGTACCTTTGAACATGTAAATATGTATTAAACTACATATGAACATACATATAGTATAATGTATGTATATATTATATATTGTTTGTAAGCTTTTCCGTTGCATAGTAAAAAAATAAAAATGCAATTTGAATGTTTAGTTCTTCATTAATAAATTTGTTTGTTAGAATCCAACTAATAATGCGTTTATTATAAACGTTATTTAGCGTTTATTTAAAGCCGCTTCAATACGAAAGTGCTGCAGCACTTCATCTCTTGCTAATTTAATGCTTCTGTGTTCTTCCGTTTCACTGCACTCCTCAGATTCCAGGTTTCCTTCCTATGTATTGATAGGAAGTTCCAACTCTGCGTTAACATCAATCTCTCCTTCTTTTAAACAAATGTTGTGCAAAATGCAAGCAACAACGATTAATTTCTGAGCAGTGGGCAGTGCCACGTTCAATTCGTGTCGAAAGGCCGGAAAGCGACGTTTCAGTACACCATACTGCCGTTCCACAACATTGCGTGTGCGTATAAGCGAAGCTTGATACCGACGCTTGATAGGGTCCGTAGCCAATCCGGGATGATTCAGTGTGTATGGGGTAGCCAAATACGGTGTATTTGAGTAACCTGAATCTCCCACCATAATGTACTGGCCAAAATGGCCGGTGTCAAAACCTAATTTCCAATTGGATGCAGAAAATATTGTCGAATCATGATTTGCACCGGGCCATCTTTCGACAACATCCAAAACTTTTAAATTGGCAGAAGAGACTGTCTGCACATTTAACGAAAAGTATCCCTTCCGGTTGCGAAACAATTCGGCCTATTTAGAACAAAAAATTATTGCCATATAATCAAAAGCTCTTCATTTCACGTATAGTAGTGAAAAAGAATTGGGTACCTGTGAACCTCCTGGTGACAATATTTTGACGTGCGTGCAGTCTATAGAACCAATAGTGCGCGGAAAACCAGCCAGTTTATGAAATGCTAATGCGGCCGCTTGTCGTTCCGCTTCAGTCTGCGGCATTCGAATAAATGTTGAAACATACTTCAACAACGCATCGCAAACTTTAGGCAAACAATTGCTTACAGTTGGTTGTGATACTCGCACTTCATCACCAACATTTTGTTCAAAGCTTCCCGAAGCTAGGAACCGAATCAAAATCATTACCATCTGCGCAGGGTTAACATAGCGAGATCTGTAATTGGGAGACAGTTTTTCCAATTAAATACCAATATGCTAATTTGTGTCTTACCTTCTTTGTGTGGTTGCCATATTTGGTTCCACCAAATCAACAACACGTTGAAAAGTGCGCTTTGTCATTCTGAAGCGCTGAAAAAACGCCAAATCGTCACACTCATCGACCTCTGCATAATTCCGCAATGTGTATGGGCGCCTGCTTTTTATCTCTTCATTATAACTAAAATCGTCGAAAATCCAATCGGAATATTCTTTTACGCGCCATCGTTAATCTTATTTAATAAGCTGAATTATTTGATGACGTTTCGTAATTAATTTATTTTTGTTGACTTTTCCAATTAAATTTTCTGATGAATAATAGAAAAAGGCTTCAAAACTAGTTTTGAAGTCCTTCAAACTAGATATTTGTGGTTTTACGAGGAGGTTAAATTATGTTTTTTCTTAATTTCTAGAAAACTATAATATTTTTCGGAAAAAATGTAGACGAACAAATTGTAGCTTATGTAACTCTACAAATAAAAAAAAAATAAAATCCTTTTTTTCGAATTATCAATAAATCAAAGAAAATCATGCAAGAACTTCATAGTGGTTACAATTTTGTCAAATAAATTATCAAAATAGGCAGACATTTTGGTACGATTTGTGTTTGAGTAAATCTCTTCGTTATAAAACCAAGTTTTTGGGTTGTCCGGGTAAAGGATAAATCTGCCATATTGTTAAAGAAGAACATTTAGACAATAAAATAACCTTAAAAATGAGCTATTAACGAACTCTGTAGATTGGAAAAAAAAAGATTGCAAAATTATTGAATAAAAACCAAATCACTTTTTTTTTCAAAATTTTTTCGAAGCGAAAATAAAATAAAAATAATAATAATAAAATATAATACATTTATTTTTGTTTTATCAAAATCATTTGAGTCGTTTTTTAGATACATAAGCTTTTCCTTACGGGTTGTAAAGCAAGTATTATTATTTTTGGACTTAAAAAGAAATTTCAATTTCTCCTCTACGGAATAACAAACAAAAAACCATAAATTCAAAATTTGAAAAAAATGGTTAAGGCTTAAGGTAGAAGTACGGTGAGAGAGATAGAAAGAGACACAACTGTACCACCCTCTTTTTTCGTGTTCTCTACCGTCATTATGTTTGTTTGTTGTATCGATTTTTTTCAAGAATCCAAATCTTGCCCTAAAACACCAAACTAGTACATATGTAGGAACATAATATCGCAAGTAAAAAAAAGACGTATAATTGACCCCTAATTTCGCCTGCACCGTAGTAGTAAATCTTTCTGTAAGCTTTTGCACACAAAATGATAAAATTCACGCTAACCATTTTTTAAGGAATTGTTCGAAAATATTGTGAAGGTCTCCAAAAACTTCCAAAGCGAAAGAGTGATGTGAGCAATTTGAGAAAAATGGTGGTGTATTTTTTATAATATCTTTGTAATATTTCATACAAACAGAACCCGTAATAAAAACAAAAAATTAACATATTCGGGTGGTGGAAAATATCCCCGCAAAAAAAAAAAAAGAATACCGATATCCTTTATTTACCCCCTCATTTAATTACCTTTTCAATCCAATCCTGTATGTTTTTGAAAGATGAAAACGGTTCATGTAATTCCATTGGACTCTGATATTGCCCAATGGCAGTTTATTGTTTAAATTTAATCAAAATGGGCTCAAATTAACTTTTTTTCCACGGCAAACAAATTGATTTAATTCATAGCACACTGATAAGGGTTATCATATTTTGTAGCAGCAAGAAAAAAAAGTAAAAAAGGGTTAAGGACCGGTTTTTCTAAAGGGCTTTCTGTCAAATCAACAAACAACGTAAAATTTGAACAATTAGTTTTTTTTTCTAATTCTATAAAGGTTAAATTTCAAGCAATGCTTTTAAAAGATTTATTTTCGATTAGCGGGGAAAACATTTGTTTAAATATTGGGAATACCTTGAACGTTTTCAATGTTAGAATAAATGTTTGTGTAAATTTTGTTTTATGAGGATTTGTTGCTACCAATTTGAAGTTGTTTTAAATAAAATACTCTCAGGATACGAAGCCCTTGGTGTATTTTCAAAATACGGGCTCTGAATGCACAAACAAATAAATACTTTTATGGAGCTTTATACAAAACTCAAAATCCCAGTCATCTAATCAAATTATTGCATATTTTTAGCATCAAATGAATATGAGTAATGACTTAATGGCAAACATTGTCATAATCAAGTATTCTCTATAAGTTACTTTCATCTTATGTCCATATTCGTCTAGGATTGATACTGTTCCTGAATCCTGATGTCTATATATTTTAAGTTGTGTGTTCATGCAAAATACGTTAAGAAATACAAACATTCCATTAAAAGTAACAATGCCTTAAGTTCCTGACTCCCTCGTGCTGGGACTACTTTGTTATATCCAACTTTAAGTATAGGAAAAGGAACATTCCCTTCAAACCTCCACTGCAACATGATGTTGAGTCCTAAGTAAACCTTTATTTATACCCATAGAAGAAAATATAAAGTCTATAAATAGTATGGGATTGGTCAAATAGTCAAATAGCCATTTTAATGGAATTGCAATTTCCTTAAAATGCTCTTATGCCAAAGGCTTGTTGTACTCGTATGTATTTGTATATGTTTGTCAAACATCAACAAGGGTATAAAGGACATTAAATTGTCGTTCGCAAAAAAATAAAAAATATTTAATGTTTTTTTTTTTTTTTTCTTAGAAAATCTCTACTTTATTTATTTAGATGTTAAATGCATATTAATTATTTATAAGAAAAAGGACTTTTAAGATCCTAAACATACAATACATGCCTTTAAGGATAATTTTTGCTAAGGATAAAAGTCAAAAACTGGATAAAGTTCTTTGGGTGCTGAATTGTTTGCCTTTCTTCCAAAGAAATGTTACATTTTTGTTTGTATTTTAACAAAAATTAACGATTTCCGAAGAAGGGATTTGTTTTTTTTTCTCAGTTTGTGAAATAATTTTGATTGTTTAAAATGATGATGTCGAAGGGGCAATTGCTCCCCCTTAACAAGGTTTCCCAGTTTTTTTTTTTAAATTTGTCTTATTTTGACTGAGTTAAATTCTACATTAATACTTATGAGTCTGCCCCCACCTACTGATTACCATCTTGTTTACGCCCTGCGTGAATGTCGTAAGTAACGGGTGATTTTTTAAGAGGTTTAGAACTTAAAAAAAAAAAAAAACACAAAAAGTTCGAAAAAATGAATGAAATATTTATTTGAATCGATAGTTTGAACCTTGCAATTTAATGTTTAAAGATAATTTCATGCAAATGTTGACCGCGGCTGCGTCTCAGGTAGCCCATCCGCTGAGTCCAATTTTGGCATACTCTTTCACACATATCGGCCGGTATCTCACGAATGAATGCATGGATGTTGGCTTCCAGTGCGTCAATCGAAGCGGACTTGTCCCTATAGACATTAGCTTTGACATACCCCCACAACAAATAATCTAATGGTGTCAAATCGCACGATCTAGGCGGCCAATTGAGCGGCCCGAAACGTGAAATTAACTGTTCACCAAACTCGCCTCGCAATTGCGCCATTGTTTCGCGTGCTGTGTGGCATGTGGCACCGTCTTGTTGAAACCACATATCATGCAAGTCAAGAACTTCCATTTCGGGCAAAAAAAAGTTTGTTATCATCGCTCGGTAGCGTTCACCATTGACAGTAACGCTGCGATTCGCATCATCTTTGAAGAAATATGGCCCAATAATGCCGCCGGCCCATAAACCGCACCAAACAGTGGCTTTTTCGGGATGCATTGGTAGCTGTTGCAATGCTTCTGGCTGATCTTCACTCCAAATGCGGCAATTATGCTTATTTACGTACCCATTCAACCAAAAATGAGCCTCATCGCTGAACACAATTTTTCGATAAAAAAGCGGATCCTCGGCCAGCTTTCCAAGAGCCCATTCACCAAAAATTCGGCGTTGTGGTAGGTCGGCTGGCTTTAGTTCTTGCACCAGCTGTATCTTAAAAGGCTTTACGCCCAAATCCTTGCGCAAAATTTTCCACGTAGTGCTGTAACAAAGGCCTAACTGCTGGGAACGGCGCCGAATCGACATTTCGCGGTCTTCTGTCACACTAGCTGATACGGCCGCAATATTTTCTTCACTACGCACAGTACGTAAACGTGTTGGTGGTTTAATGTCCAACAAAGTAAATTTGGTGCGAAATTTGGTCACAATCTTCCGAATAGACTGCTCAGAAGGTCGAGAATGCCGACCATAAAATGGAAGCAGCGCGCGATGAACATTTCGAACCGAGCACGAATTTTGATAGTAAAATTCAATAATTTGCAAGCGTTGTTCATTTGTAAGACGATCCATGGTTAAATTGCAAACCAAACTGAAGCTGTTTGACAGTGACACAAGGTACTAAACACACGTCAGCTGTCAAAACCAGTGTTGCCAAAACCAAACCAGCTAAAAAATCACCCGTTAGAAAGAAATGAAGGGGATCTACATTTTAATGACGAATCCAAACACCTTAGTTTAGAGGCACTTCATCACGAAAACAGATAATTTTGGAAGTTTGCACTTTTTTTTACTAGAAAGAGGCAGTAATCGCATTAAACAAAATTTCCGAGTAGATTTAACTGGGCTCTGATCCAAACCAAAATCACCAGCGCGCGTGATAGCCCTTAACGCTCTTAGCACATTTACATCTGGCAAGCCTGATAGATTCGGCTATTTATCGGATATTGCCGAACGCATGATTTCAGTATGACAGCACAATTTTGGTCTTGCCTTGGGTGATATTTTGTCCATAAAAACAAATCATTCATATAAAAAAAAAACAAATTTTCTCATCCTCAAAATTATCCCTAAGCATTCCAAAAATTTGGCAGCAATTTTTATTCACGCATTGGTTTTGACATTTGATTTTAATAAAAATAAATTGCACGACTGGATCACACCCACTTGCTCATATGTTCAAGTTGCTTGGAATTAAGAACATTTAAGTATGAAAGTAACTATGAACAAAAATATAGAATTATAGAAAAAGCAATCGCAATACAAATCGTTCTTGTAATTGAATAAACAACTAGTTAAGCCCAGACCTCAAAAGCAAGTATGTTATTTGATTATTTAAAAAATATGAATATATGCAAAACAAAAAAAAATTTAATCGTTTGAGTGGTTTTCTTAAAAATTAATTTTTATATACAAAATTTTAATAACATTTAAAAAAAAAGTTTTGGTATGTCAATTTTGAGTATGTATTAAAATACATTTTATGACTTAGTTTCAAAAAATGCATTAACTTATTTTCGAAATTTTGAATTTTCTAAATTTTTTTCAAAATCCAAAATACATTTTTTTTAAAATCCAAAATACATTTTTTTCAAAATTGTGATATGCAATATTATTAACATTTTTAAAGAGCTTTTGCATAAAAATTTTGACTAAAATCATTTGAGCTGTTAATGAAAAATTGAAAACCAAAAAAAAAAACGTTATATGTATAGCAGTTACCATTAATAGCGGTTTTTGGTGAACGTTGTTATATAAAAAGGATACCATACCTACAATATAACACTGATTTTTTTAAATCAAAATCGTCAGAACTGTTTTTGAGATAAATAAGCTTTTCATTAACGGTTGTAGGGTGTAAGGCAAGTACCATTATTTTCGGCGCTAAAAAAAAAAAATTAGAATTACCCCCCTGGAGTTACAAAAAAACCTTAAGTTCAAAATTTGAAGAAAATTGCTTCAGTGGTTTAGGCTGTAGGTTGTAATACGGATAGACAGACAGATCGACAGAATAGTGCCACCCTTTTTTTCGTGTTCTCTATCATCATAATGTCATGTTTGATTGTTATCTCGAAATTGTTTTTTGCACGAATCCTAAAACTTGCCCTATAGTAACTATAAACGAAGCTTCAAACGATCCCAGCACTATTGTCAACCTTTTTGCCACATTCTTCAAACAATCTCTTGTCGATAACTCCTTTGTACCCGATTCTGCCTATTTCAATTATCTGCAAAGTTTCTCTCTTGGGCCACTTCTCCCTCGTACCGTCTCATCGAATATAAATTGAATCAACTTAACCATGAATTTAATACTGGTCCAGATGGTCTTCCTGCCATTTTTCTAAAAAAGTTTTCTCAGGTGGGAAATCATCTTTCATAAGCCCAATACACAAAAAGGGTCTGAAGGGTGATGTTAACAACTATCGGCCCATTGCCAAGCTTTCAAACATACCCAAACTCTTTGAAAGTATTTTGTATG
This sequence comes from Dasysyrphus albostriatus, assembly GCA_946251815.1. NCBI lineage: Eukaryota > Metazoa > Arthropoda > Insecta > Diptera > Syrphidae > Dasysyrphus > Dasysyrphus albostriatus. The sequence goes on from OX276337.1 coordinate 105,168,768, forward strand.
AAACATCAAGTTTTCATTGTAAATCTCTCATCTCCCCTCACAACATGGCTTCTTCAAATGTCGATCTACTTTGACTAACCTTCCTGTCCTGTCCTTTACCCTCTTAGCCTTAGAGAAAGGCCACGAAGTTGAGGTTATCTCAACCGATTTCAGCAAGGCCTTCGACAAAATTTCCTATAAGCTTATTCTTTTCAAATTGTCCACTCTTGCCTTCGAACCCTCTTTGTTACAATGGATTTCTTCTTACCTTAAAAACCGTTTTTACAGCGTTCATTTTAGACCTGCCGCCTCTTAGCTACCTCCAGGGTCCCCCAAGGGAGCCACCTAGGCCCACTTTTATTCATTTTTGCTAATAACAATATCGAAAAATTCATTAAACATTCTTCTTTTACTCTGTACGCCGATGATACCAATTTTTTCAAGACCATTTCCTCAAGGCATGACTCTTCCCTTATTCAACAGGATCTTGGCAATTTTTAGTATGGTGTCTAAAAAATTGCCTAGAGCTAAACGTTGCCAAGTGTCAATCAATCTCTTTTTCACACAAACGCATCAAATCTCCTCCTCGTCGATAATATTCGAGACCTTGGCATTTTATGTGACCCTGAGTTTAATTTTCTTTCTCACATAGACGATATCATTCTCAAAGCAAACTCAGCGCTAGGATTCATCAAAAGATGTTCTAAAGAATTCTTCAATCCCTACATAACTCGGTCCTTATAGTTATATATCATTCGTCTGCCCACTCTTAGTATACTCGTGTTAAGTTTGGTCCGCTTACCAACTTACTCATATTTCCAGAATCGAGAACATCCAGCGTCGTTTCCTACGCTTTGCTCTTCGAGGTCTATCATGAAATAATCCTCTGATTCTGCATCCCTATTTAGACCGCCTCAAACTAATAAACCTGAACTCGTTGGAGGAACGAAAAAATATATCAGACATTTTCTTCATTCATCGACTACTCTCCGGTTCTGTTGACTGCATGTCGCTCTACAACTCTGTCTATCACTCGTCTCTATTACATACCCACCCACCAAATCAGTTATGGCTCCAACGAACCCATCTCTCGCATACTGCGGGGTGTTAACTCAAACTTGTCCTCCTTCGACTTTAACCTCCTTCCTTAAAACTCCGGCTTCTGAATCGCCCTCCCCTCACTAACGTTTGGTTAAGTTCGTAGTTTTTAACTTATATTAAGAATTAGCTTGTATTAAGCCGAATAAATGGAGGTTTTTGCCCCCACCAAAATAAAATAAAATATGTATATCGCAAGTAAATATAGTAAAAGAGTTTCACTGTCGTCTACTCCAGTTTTAGTACATTTCACCATATTTTTTTTTTTAGCTTTGATACACTGACTAAATAAAACCACAAAAACAAAACAAAAATTGTTTCCAATAAATTATAATTTTTGTTTTTTTTTTAAAAAAAGATTCACAGTTGGCAAAGAATCACCCATATGAATATAATGTTGGCAACATTAAAAAAGTTTTGAGTGCTTATTAATATAAATTTGTGAACTCAGTTTCAAAAATATTCATCAAAGAAATATTGAATTTAAAAAAAATTACATTTAGTATTTTTTTGTTTTAAATCCAAAATATTTTTTTATTATTTCTCACAATTCTGTCTGTCTGTCTGTTCGTCTACAGCGTAAACTGCTGGATCAATTTCCTTAAAACTTGGTACATAGTGGTTTTTAGTGATTATGCCCACACGTTTTCTTCATTTTTTTTCTCAGAATCAAAAATAACGGTACCATCCATATAATTTTTTTTGGCAATTTTACGTAATCTTATTTTTCACAAAAACGGCTCTTCAACTTTTCTTAAAAAAATTCAATAAATTACTTTTAGTAAAGTCTTCCTTTGGGTGGAAAACTATTTTTCCAGATATGGTTATTAATGGTACCTCCTAAAGAACCATTTCTTAGATTTTCAATTTTCTTCAAAACTGATTTCAATAATTTTTTTTATACAGAAGCTTCCAAAAAGTTTAATTATTTTTACTTACTTAAATTTAAAAAAAATATTTTTTGAATTTTTAAAAAATGTTTCAAAATCTTTTTTTGAAAATCAAATATTTCGAAAACAATATGATCGATTTGTTTGAAACTCGAGAGTTTCTTAGTACAATTTTACATATATGAAAATTAACGGTACCTACCAGTGTTTCCGCTGAGGAATTTGAAAAGGTCGCAGAAAACAGAGTCACAAAGAAAAAAAGTCGCACTAGGATTTTTTTTTGATAAATAGCTAAATCAATCAGAATACGTTTAAATTGCAAGAGAAGTAAACTTAGTTTGAAGTTTTCTTTATTTAATAATTGACCATAGCAAACCCAAAAGTTAGTTCTCTTAAATTCAATTCAAAATAAAATATGTAATTATAAAAAGCATGGATTTTTTTTTTTAATTTCTAAAAATGCTAAGGGAATTCATGCTACAGGGCAAGGTCATCCCAAACATAGTAAAGAAGTTGTAAGCTGCGTAAATCTTTAAAATTTTCCATACAAATTGTGACAGAATTACAATGTAATGACGACTGTACGCTAATGCATGAATTTCAAAAGATTTAGCTGATAATAGGAATGCAATCTGAATTCTTGAAAAAAAAATTTTGGAGAGAAAACTTTGAAAAAAATTGTGAAATTTTATTAAAAAATTACAAAATATTTTTATGAGCATTTCAAAATATTTATTAAAATGGTAGGAGTTGTTTATGAGAAAAACGAAATTTTCTTCAACGGTTTTTTAACATCCGTTTGTAAGGTACAGTTATTTTTGCACAAAAGTATTTTTTTTAATGTACCAAAAAGTGTTGAAAAAACGTCAAGTCTCAGGTTTAACAAAAATAGATGGTCGTTTTGGAAATATTCATAATCCAAAAACTACTTTATTAAAAAGTGTGTATTTTACGGGAGCTTCTGCATAAAAATAATTTTTAAATCAGTCACGCCGGTTTCAAGAAAATCAAAAATAGGAAAAAAAGTTCTTTGAGAAATACCGTCAATAACAATTTTTGGAAATGTTTTTTTACCCTCACACTAAAAGTTATTTACTAAGGGTATTCATACAACAGCGTAAAGCAGTCGTTAACGTTATAAAGTCTTAAACATATTAATTCTGCCACAATTTGTATGGAAAATTTGATAGATTTACTCAGTTTACAACTTTATTACGTTTACGAGGACTTTACGCTGTTGCATTTTGATTTTTTTTTTTTAAAGTTGTCAATAAGCTTGTGAGAAAAAAAGAATTTTTTATAAGCTTAGTATACAGTTCTTTCGAGTAAAAACAAACTTGATGGTGAGAAAAAAATCGATAAATAAAAAATAACTGTGGTGTAAAAAAATTTGTTATTCATCGTCAGTTTACAGTTTGTAAAAAACATCTGAATGACACTGTTCTATGCAAAAGCAAATAAAAATATCAAACCCAAGGGAATACCAGTGGCATTGATTTGCGCGAAAAAAAGAACGTGGTGAAAATAAAATTAATTTTCTTTGGGCTAGTTTACAGTTCGATACAAAAAATTTAAACTTTAAATATTTTCTTTCCGCAAAAATCGCTCCCATACGAATTACATGCTGTTCTTTTCGTAAAGGAACTGTGGACTTAGCTATATTGAAAACAAAAATGTATGACAGGTACTGTTATTTTTGATTCTAAAAAGAATGTGAAAATGTGTGGAGAGTGCCAAAATTTAAAAAAAATCGATGCAACCGATTAGGCTCTAGTCGAACAGACATAAAAGAAAAATTGAGAAGTTTTATAAGAATAAGAACTTAATCTTGTCCATACGTCCATGTAATTTTCTAGAGATGGGGTCAGTAAAGTCGCACAGTTTTATAAAAAGGGTAAAAATAGTCAGTTTTTAAAAAAGGCGTGTCATGGTCACACGAGGTAAAAAAAAGGGTCAAATCATCACCATAGTCAAAATGCGACTAAAATCACACAGCGGCAACCGTGGTACCTACCTTTCATGCAAAAGTTAAAAAAAAAAACAGAAAGGAAAATTTTTTATTCTCAAAAACGACTACTTCGATTTTGATTAAACTTTTCCCATATACTAAAATTAATGCGATCAACTACAAGAAACTATACAATTTTGCACTTAAGATTTGCATACCAGAAGTTTCCCTTAAAAATATTTTAAGAATTTTATATATAAGAAATTATTTCTTAAGAAAACCGCTCCAACGATTTAAATTTGTTTTTCCATACAATCATATTCAATAAAGAATTAAGATGGCGATCTTTTTTTCTATCTGAAACTCACAACGAAGTTTTCTTAGCTAACTAAAATTATAAACATTTTTCTATTATAACTTCCATGTCTTTACATATAATTTTCTTAAACCGTCAGCGTCTTGAACATAAGAGCAAGTACGTGTCAAACAGTCGTGTATTTTATTTTTTGAAGGAAGAAACTACTGGCAACAGCAAAAAGTAGGTTTAAAGCTTTTTGGATATATTTTTGCATACAAAATGTATCCTAGCGGTATATTCTAAACGATCAGTTTGAGGAATTAATGTTATAAAAACACTTATCTGTAGAAAATTGTAATACCGTTTAAAATGTATAAATATGAAAAACAAATTTTTGTTGACATTTGACTTTTAACAAATTTCCATGCTCATAGGATTTGAAATGGGCAAATGCAACTAAAGGTATAATAAATTGCATTTAAAAATCTTCACTGAAAAAAATAGCTTTTGGTTATAATAGATACAGCAAAGAAACACTATAGATGGGTAAATTAAGCTCTGTTACCTAGAACGCTTGTCACTTCCTCACATTCATAAATTGAAATTCCAGAATAAATGTGCAGATGAACGAGGATTGCCAACGAAAAGTCATGTATAACTTCTATAGACAATCACCGGGTAGGACAGTTTAAATTTTTGAGTAGAAAGACTTTAAATATAAAACATCAACTATATTTAATTGTATATCTTACCTGACACACCAACATCACCACCTGAAATTCTCGACGATAAATTCTGCAATTCAATCTTTTTTGACTTGGAAATGTTGAAAATCCCCAGGTCTGCTGAACTTCTTCCACCAGCAGCATCCTCAGCAACCATCATACCACCACCACCACCACTACTCGAACCACTACCGCCATTGTTGCTCAACACTTGAGCTAACTTATTTCCCAATTGCAGAGCCATTTCCTCATCACATTCACATTCGCAGTCGAAGTCAATCGAAATTGGTCGGCCACCTGTCAAATTTAAATGCGTCACTTCCGTTTGTGACAATCTGGCCAGCCTAGCTGCTACGTCGCGATAATATGTCGTAGTTCGCTTTCGTGGTGTTCGCTCGCATTTATTATTCTGTCGTGGATAATTTCGGGCCGCTAGGGCTGCTGCTGTCAATTCTCTCAACGTTCTTTCGTTTGATTTTTCACAGAGATTCTCCTCCGAGAAATAGCACTGATTTATTTCCGCCTGGAAGCCAATCGGAGTCAGGGGGTCTGTAAATAATGAATCAGAGCTTGATGAGGTCTCCTTGAGGACAACAATATCACAATTTCCCAATTGATTGTCCGCTGTGGAAATTCGAAAAAAGAAAAAAAAACAATTAAAGCGAAAATTGAAAATAAATAAATTAAAACTTTTAAAAATAGTGAAAAATAAGGAGCAGCCCCAGGGTGAATATACTTATGCATATGGGTGCATGCGGGTGGTGATGGATAAATAATTCATGTTAAGTAATGAGATGGTTGAAAGATATAAATTCACGAGGATAAGAGTATGCTGAAATACCAACTCGTAGACAAACAAAATGGTCGGAAGCCATCATCATGGTGAACCCATTGAATTACTCACAGAAAATCGATGTAGACGGGTGTTTTTTTTTTCTGTCGGCCATTTAATATTGGAATTCAATTGCACTTAAACAAATTCTTAGCGAAAAAAAATATATCTAGATATGTAGGTAACCGAAATACATTATTCTCATTATTATCAATATGTTCGATTAATGAATTAATTGCTCTTGTTTTATCATAACCTTAAATCTAATTGAATACAATTTTTTAGTTTGTTTTAACAGCTGAATAATTTATTTTTGTTTCGAGCTCAGCAAACAAAACGATGTTAATTATTTTGAAATTATAATTAAGTAGATTCTTAATCAGGAAGACAATTGTTCTTAAGTTTTGTTTAGAAATTACTGCAGTAAAAAAGTTATTAACCACAGTCAATGTCAAAAAATTATTAATTAGATTTCAAAAGACTACGCACTTTTGAAGATTCAAAAGTGGACTAAAATTAGCGGGTGTTCTTTCTGCGTATCTGCCAAAGTTTTTAAAAATTGGTCTAAAATTTGTAACATACAAGAGTTGGAATTTTATTTTTCCATGACAATGAGAATATTGTTTTAATAAAAATGTCTTCTTCACTGTTAAACGCCAACAAAAGAGAGATCATCATTATTGAAGTAAGAAAACATGTGCATCACACGGCACACCCTTGTGAACGTTTCAATTAATTTAAATCGATAACTCAAGCATTTAAACAACAAATTTATATGATCCCCAATGAACATGAAATATCTGTCGCCAAAAGATGTTTCTTTAGTTAAAAACTTATCCCAAACTAATATCAACTCCAAGGCACATCAGTTTTTGGCTAAGAAGTATTTTTCCTTGTCAATTGAATACAAATTTATCATTTTTCTTGTTACAAGTTGTCATGTTTACAGTTTCGATGAATTTGAATTAAAATTTTAATCTAGATTGTCTCTAGACATAGTTAAATATTCAATGATCTTGTCACATTAACTGGAATGATTCCAAATTATTTTGTTGCCAAAAGAAATAGTAATAAAAAAAAAATAGTCAATAAATAACCCATTTGGATTGTTATCTGACATTTTATTGTAATGTATCAGAGTCAGAGGTGTTGGACAACATGGATTGTCAAGGCTTTGCCAATAATGTTTATTCAACCACAAGTTCATGATTTACTAACAACTTAATTTTTCATTTAATCCAATATTTAAAAACGTATATACATTGTAGTACCTCGTGCGATGATGGGTAGTGCGTAGGACTGTCATGCCAAAGGTCTGGGTTCGATTCCCAGCCACTGCCACCCAAAAACAGAAATGTTTTTTTTGCGAGGTACTACCTCTTGCGAGGAATTGACAAATCCTCCAATCTAGCCGTTCGGACTCGGCAAAAAATAATTGTAGGTCCCTTCAATTCCTGCCAAAAATACGCACACAGGAATGGTTGAGAGTTATAAGTCACTAGGCCTTGGTTCTCCACAAGCTGTTGTGCCACCAAATTGATTTATTTTTATATACATAATAAACTTTAATATGACAAAACTAAACTATTAAACAAATTATGCGCCATAGGTAATTTAAGGGAGAGAGTTTAAAGAATATTTGAATATTTTTTTGGAGACTTGCATACCTGCAAATTCATTTAAATATACAATATGGTTCAAAAGAAGTTATATTCAGGTATTTTAATTACTCACATTTATAGAATAAAATATTAAGTAGAGAGTAGACTTGCGAAAGAAAAACAATCTTTGCTTTCAAAAATTTAGGATTTAAATTTTTAGTCTTAAACCCATCTTTTGAAAAATTTAATAGACAATCTCAATGTAAACTTTAAGAAAATATAGGGGTAGCCCCAAACAAATTGTAATAAGAGAAACTCCCTTGCAGGTAGGATCAATGACGCGTATACTACTACACATAAAATAAAAAGCACGAGTGGATCGAACGCAGGCCCGGCAGATCATGTTCAGCCCGAGTGGGTGGTAAAATTTAAAATTTTTGGGCTTACATACGTATGTACATACCAGGGTATATCTACTTATCGTACTTTAAGTACATAATACTCTAGTACATACTTCTATGGAGCCATTTTGTAATTCTACTCAGATGCGTAATCTAAGGTTAACCTACAGCTTTTTTGTCAAATTTCTTCAAATTTTTGTCAAAAAGTTATAATTTTTTTTTTTCTAAGAATCCTACTCCTCGACTGTTGTAGTTCTTTATTCAATATCTTTATTCGGTCAAACATTTTTATCTTAATCTTAAGCAAAAAATAATATTTTGGTGAGTCATTTTTGTGTAGGATTTTTGAGGGCAATCTCTATAAATATTTACCGCTGTGCGTTCAGCGTTGTCAATTTTATGCAAAGCTACAAATTACAAATATAATTTATATTACTTAGACCAGAAAAAAGTTCCGATGAAGCTGAATTTCGGTGGAGAGCTTTGTTTTGACGTCTTAGGACAGAGACCGCCAATGGCACGCGTGCCAATGGTAGCACGTGACGAAAAATTATGGAGACTTTCATAAATAGCAGTAAGTAAGTAAGTAGCAGCAGCTGTCTACATGATGATCAGTTTTCTTCTTATAGCTGTTGGAAAAAGTCGGCAGCTTACGCACTGTGAAATTATTTTTATTCCTAATTGTCACTTGAAAATTAGATCAAAACTTTGGACGTTTTCGAAAACGTCATCTGCATCAAAAAAGTATTTGCTAAAGTAATATGTTCGAAAATATCGTCCACTGTGCAGCTGTGCAGAAAAAATGTAGATGATGAACAAAATATTAAAAAGTCAGAGACCGTATTTGTTAACATCAAATGCGTCTCCATGTAAATTGACTTAAGTTGATCAAACCAATTTTGTGCAAGCAGGATGATTGCATATTTCACGATCGCAATATTTGGGTCAAAAAATAATGACCATTGGACTATATATAAGTTGGCTTTGGCTTGATGTTTTCGAAAACTGCCTTTTATGTTGGCACTCCAAAGGCATTTCAAATTATTTATTACTTAAAAATGGCATAGGGCTCTAAAAAGTTTCCCCATCCCTGTCTTAGGCATTTCCTTCAAACTTCCGTAAATTTGAGTCGGGGAAAAACTGTTTAGGGAGTGTGAAAGAAGATACAAATCTGTTTTTTCTTAATTCCTCGAAAACTATCAGTATTTAAAAAAAAAATGTGAGTAGGCCCTGGTTCCCCATGAGCTGTTGCGCCACTAAATTTTTTTTATTTTATTTTTATCTTTTTATCGTTATTTTGAGAAACTTGTAAGATAATACGCTCAAATTAGGTGTATGATTCATTCTTGACCATTTAGTTATAAAATAAAAGGGATATTAGTTTTTTCACAGTTTAAGGATTGCCATCTAGTTTTTTTCAAAGTTTAAAATAGTGCCAGATGAGTTTGGTTGTAGAAACTGAAATTTCTTATAATACTTGCTTTAAAAACTTTAACTTTGAGCTCGAATATAGCAAACACTTTTGACGAAAAAACTCGTCTGGGACTATTTTTTTTTCATGTCAAAGGAGCTATAATTAGCTAATATATGTTCAAAACTGGGTTCTTAGGATTAAGTTTGTTGTTATTACAATTATTTTAAACTCTGAAAAAAACAAAAAATAAATAGCAACCCTTAAACTGCGAAAAAAATAAAATGTTCCTATTAGTTTTTGCTTAAATAGTTAAGAATGAATCATACACCCAGTTGAAGCGCATCATCTTACACATTTTTCAAAATAGCCTTAAATACCATTTATTTTACTTTTAAGCCTAGTACGCAGATCGAGCTAAAATTCCGCTCCCACTTTTCTCTCCAAACAGCAGCTAGAATCCTAGCTAAAGCCATGATCGCAGATTGAGCTAAAATTTCGCTACCATACAAAATTATCTCCAAAATTTAGCCAAGCATTTTAGCTGAGAAAGTACGTCAAAATTTAGCGCGTGAAATAATTGTTGGGCACATTAAATCACGAGCTAAATTGTGTCAGGTTTTTTTATTTGTTAGATTAACGTGAGCTTTACATTTTGAAAATGAAAATTAAGAACGGAAAATATTCATGGACAAATGATTTATCAATGCCGAAGTGAAAAAATCTATTTCAGTTGAGAATTTTCACTTGAAATATAAAAATAAAATTCTTTGAAATTGTTCTTTTCAGAGATGTATTCTCCAGTGATGTATTCTCCACAAAAATTTTATGTCAAAATTTAGTTAGGATTTTAGCTGGTGTTTGGAGAGAAAGGTGGGAGCGAAATTTTAGCTCGATCTGCATACTAGGCCTTAGCTCGAGAATTAATGTGCCGTCAAATTATTTCACGCGCTTAATTTTGACAGATAGGTCCCGTACAGTAAGAAACAAAAATTTGAACTTTTAGCTGGAGCTGCGTACATCTCGGCCAAAATGCTTGGCTCAATTTTAGATTCATTAAATTTTGGAGAGAATTTTGTATAGGAGCGAAATTTTAGCTCGACCTGCATACTAGGCTTTAAATCTTAAAATCAGCTTAGTTTGAGCGACCATTTCTCGGTCGATTTTTATCCAAAACTTTTACTGATTATGTCATTTTAAAGAAAATTAAATTATCTTTCTTTTATGTGGAGTAATGGCTATATTCTTATCTCCACAGGCAAAAAAGTTATGGGCAAATACGTACAAAAAGAACAAAAAATGTGATATTGACATTTTTTTGCAATGATTTTTTTAAATTTAGGTATTTAAAAAATTAGAAAAATAATTTAAATGATCCATTTCGATGGTAAATTTTATTGTCTACAAGAAATCATTATCTCGAAATGTTGCTTCGTTTTCGAGTTATATGCAAAAATCCGAAAAGGTTGCTATTGCACCCTTTCCAAAATGCACCTTCTAATTTAATAGCATTCCAGGGTTTTCCCATCTTTAATGGCCCATCTATTGATTTCCACAATAAAAAACCGTTAACGTCTTACTTCCTTATTACTTATACTATTAGTGTTGGCGTATTATGAGGAAGCTTTCAGGCAAATGGCTATTTTAGCCGTCACCTGTTTGTATACCGTCTTACAGTGGCGCACCTCCACTGACACACCTATTAGCAGAAAAGCCTCCTAGGTCACAACAAGCAGATAACTCTCCTAGTCGGCATATACTTTTTCAATTCACTAAGCGAAGCATTTACCTTTAGGACATTGTTAAAAGCGCCATCTATATCGAAGAAAGTGACCTTGGAGTACTCTCTGAGGCAAGGAATATTCAATAGTTCGTACTAGAAGCGTATGTAGAGTAGTTTCCAGCGATTTCTTTTTACAAAAGAGTGTTAAGCACTAGACAAAAACCATTTGTCTTGCTTGTACGCAGGTAGATATCGATCAACATTTCAAAAATCTTAGGTCTGAGATCTTTCGAGTTCACCTGAGGGCATTTGTCAGCTTTGGTATAAACACAACTTTGATTTATCTCCATAACAGCAACAGGGGAATGTGGACAAAATTTTAACGGTTAGTTAGAATTGTCTTGTTAGCATTGGTCCTAGGTCGCCAAAATCTATTACAGGCTTCCGGGCAAAAAAAAATAAATTTTGGAGTTTGACTTTTCTAGTTCAATGATAAAATATTTGAAAAAAAAGAAGGCAAATATTTCGGATTGGCCTTTAAATTGACTAACAAATTTAACAGAATTTAAAATAGGGAAGCACAAATTTAACATAGTTTTATCATTTTAAGATAAAAATGTTTGTGTGTATGATCGCTCAAAGCCAAAATGTCACTTTTATTTTTTTGAATTTATCTTAATTGCACAACTAAGCACTGATATTATTTGAGAAAACATTCTAAAATGAAAAACACACACATTTTCACGAAACGATTTTGTAGATTTTTAATGTTTCATGAATAACTAATTGCTTTATTTAAAGAACTAACAAATAATAGTAAATAAATAATTATTTATAAATAGATTAATAAATTATGTAAACTACAGGAAACTCGCGTTATGCACTAAAATACCACCTAGCTGCTGCTTTGACTTCCATATCGTTTAGTAAAATCTTCAAGCGATTTAAGGACTTGTCTCGCTGATTCTTCCAAACGTTCATTTAAGTTATCTCTGTCGGCTTTGAACTCCCTCATCTCAACGGATGCATCCCCACCATCCATTTCAGCTGATGGTTCGTCCATCTTGAATAGAGCACCCAATTTGGGCAGGAACAGCAGCAGACAAATGACACCGATAAACTTGACGATCTTCTTGAAGATGATCAGCTTCAAGAGGATCTTGCCTAGAGTGAAGAGATTCAGCTTTAGCTTCAGCTTTCCCAAAATCCATTCGGGAATCGATACCTGGTGATGGTTGTATGGTATGGACTGGGGCTTGGGATATTCATGGTAGATGACTGGAGGATGATTGACGTATTCTGTTTGCGGGGGAGGACCGTACTCGGCATGAGGAGGTGGACCATACTCCTGGTGTGGAGGGGGACCATATTCTGGCTGCGGAGGTCCGTATACTGACTGTGGAGGACCATACTCTTGTTGGGGCTGTTGAATCTGCGGTTCATAATTATATCCCGGAGGTGGTCCATATAGCTCTGATGGTGGATGTTGTGAATTCTGGAAAGCTTGCAGGTACGTATCCTCACTGGCAGGAACTGCACTCACAAACTCAAAGGCAATCAAGCCAAAGCACAAGATTTTTACTAATCGATTCATTACAAGTAAACGTAGGCAGATACACCTGTTTCGAAGCGTGCGTTTCGTTAAAGACACCTTAACTGATAGCCACCGACTGACCAACTAAAAGTTCGTTCAATTAACCAGTGCTGGGACTCATTTGAGCGGCACGAATTGGACAAATGTGTCATGTGGGAAGTGAATATCAATCCATAGCAATGGATCATTGCTAAATCGATGATAATGGTCAGTTACAAATACAATACTTCTTTGGTTAAAGCACGCTGCGACGACGGTAGAAGAAAGTGGAGTTGTATGAGCGTTCCGTTGCACATCCGATCGAAGTGTGATCAGAATGGTAATTAGTCAATTGGGCATGTTCTTCTTATCACGTACTGAGACTTTCTCTGCCCAAAAGAACTGCGATTTTGACTGTGGCTTGTGCGGCACGAACGAACGCACGCACGCACAATATACTTACATAGTTTTGAATTGGAATTAAAGTAGTTTCTGGCATTATGTTAGATCGGAATGCGAACTATTTCATTCGAGACTATCAAATAAGGCTTAGAGTACAATTCTGTTCATGAATGAGGCCACAAAGGGACCTAGAACATGTGAGAATTGACTTCTCTCAGGTATGCAGACATTTTCAGCGAAAGTATGGTAATTTTATAAATTATTGTTGAACTTAATTTGATGTTACATAAAGAATCGAAGAAGAAGGAGGTTTTGAATATCAATTTTCAATGACATAGTGATGCAGGTATCCACTTTACACACCTTATAGGTTTTTTGATACAAAAAGATCAATGAAGAGTTATAGGTTTGTTTGTGGGAATAAGTTGTGACTTGTTTATTAAGTAAGTACGCGGAAACAATATTGCAGATGTGATTTATTTTTTGTTTAAAAGACGTTCATATGTGACCTTTGTTAAATATTTAAATATGGATTCGAATCGGATTGAATTAGACGTAACTGAAAATTGAAACATGTGTACTTTATTGTGTAGAAAGTGATTTATTATCAAAATTTTACTTTAAAAAAAATGAAAAATGAAGCAAGGTAGTCAGAATACGTTTTCACCAGCACTCCCTCCCACTTTGGCATATTTGGTCGTAGCTTATTGTTGAGAAGATAGCTGATACTCATTGATGAGAAGAGGAAGCCTTAATTAAATAGTTTTTGACTGCAGACGAAAAACAAGCTCGGTCTTCATTTTAAGTAAATTATTTGTAAATTATACATTTATTTAACAGCTCTAAAATATACAAATATTAATTGATAAGTTGTGTAACGCCTTTCGGATCAAAAAAATCTTTTGATACAAATTTAGTCGATGGTTTTGGTATCTGATGTAGGAAGTTGTGCAAGGTATCTTCGCTTAGATTTGTATATCTTAGTTACTTTTTTCAATAACTTTGATGGTGCACAGGAGCATGGAACTGAAATACCTCTTCATACAACATTATATTACAGAAAAATTTGATCAAGGAAATTCAATAAAATCCGCGCTCAGATTTCTGAAAAAAAAAACTCAGGAGCTTTTGGGAAAAAATTGTTCAGTTCCCAAAAACGTTCCTCCGTTCCGTAAATCCCAAATTTCTTATAGTGCGGTCAGAAAACTAAATCGCATGCGTTTTTTGTCCGGGATTTTTTCGTATGACTGGACTGGACTGGAACTCACACATTAAGGATGACATTTTCCCGGTAGTCATTGTTGTAGGGCAAAGTCGGGTAATATGGCACCACGGGAGATATGGAAGCCTTTAACTTAATACCTACTTAATTACTTATTTTTAAAACAAAAAATATCAGTAAGCCTAACGTAGGCTTTCAATTGATGCAATTTAAGCTGAAATAGCGTCCTTAACTTTTTAATCACAGCTGAAAATAAAAAAAATAGTAACTAAATTTTAGTAAAGTTCTTGTTTGTGCATAACTTAACAAAGTGCAGCAACGGAATTATATGTCACCAGGTATTCGCTCGAAAAAAAAACGAAAAAACGAAGAGTGATGCGTGCTTAATTTTTGTATTTAACACTAGCTATAACTAAGCGTACTTGTTTTGTTTGAGTAATTTGGATAAATAGTGGTAATATCAAAAGGAAGATATGGCACCCCTTAACTTAGTATATTAGGGGCCGTTTTACCCACTATTTTATTGGGTTAATTTTTCATTGACTTCCTGGGACTGCTTTCTTTAACATTCAAGTCGAATAAGTGTTTTATTTGACTTTTCTCATTGCATTTGACATAATACTGCATTGAGTGTGGCAAAAATCCATACCAAAATAAGAGTTCCATATCACCCTCTAGCAGGTGCCATATCACTCGCCATTTTTTGACATGTCAGTTTTTAAGGTATTTTAATTTTTCTTAAAAATATGTTTTTTTCTATACAAGCTATCATTATCAACCTATTTTCTGTGTTTTAATTTTTAACTACAGAAGACATATATCAAAGCTTAAAATAAAAACCATTTTTACTTTTTGACTTACAAAGACAACTAAAAATGGGTGCCAAATCTCCCAACTTTACCGTAATCCTGTCGCTTGGATGCCATTTTAAAAAATGGCACCCAATCTGTAGTCCTGTTAGGGAACTGAAATTCCTGCTTTTTTGTAGGTAAGACATTTTAAGTATGTTTGTAAATTATTTTTTACATACTTAAGATGTTATTTAGCTTAGGAATCATTGTTGTAATCCGGTTGCTTGGACGCTATTTTCAAAAATGACGCTCAAAGTGGTAAATTAAAAAAAAAAAAATCGTAAATTACTTGGAAATTTCCATGATCAAAATAACGATAAGGGGTGTCAAAAGAAAGGTATTGATTAGACGAACATTCGGTAAAAATGTCAGTGTTGCCACTTTTCGGGAGCATAGGTACTTTTTTTTGAAGACAATAGTTAAACCTACACTTTTTTCAACATTTTTAATATTTTGAGCATGAAAAAAGTTACGGGAACGCCTTTACATGCCAAACACGCGTGGGAAAATAAAAATTAATGTTACGAAAAATAGGTGTTGAGTGGACACATCTTCAGTTTAAATTTCAATGTTGCCACTTTTCAGGCACATACTTTGTTTTGATGTCAAAGGTGGAAGTTCCATCTTTTTTGGTAGTTTTTAGCGTGAACAAAGTTGCAGAAACGTCTCCAGACCTCAAATATGTGTTGAAAAATTAACGATTGATGCCTTAAAAAGAAAATTTAAAGTAGATACAAATTTGGGTAAAATATGAGTGTTGCCACTTTTTGGGAACATACTTTTTATACCAAAGAGTGAGACTTTCCACTTTTAACTTTTAATATTTCAAACATGAAAATAACACGGAAAAGGCTCAACAAATTATTTCTTAATGCTATTTTAAAGCCTAGTACGCAGATCGAGCTAAAATTTCGCTCCCATACAAAATTCTCTCCAAAATTTAGCCAAGCTAATATTAAGCCAATCATTTTAGCCGAGAGGTACGCAGCTCCAGCTTAAAAACAAATTTTTGTATTTTACTGTACGACGCCATCTGTCAAAATTTAGCGCCTGAAATAATTGTTTGGTACATTCGTTCTTAAGCTAAATTGTGGCAGTTTTTTTTTATTTGTGAGACTTATGTGAGCTTTACATTGTGAAAATGAAAATTGAGAAAGAGAAATATTCAAAGACAAACGATTTATTAAAGCCAAAAGGAAAAATTCATTTTATTTGGCTACATTTACTTAGAACATTGAAAAAAAATTCTTTGAAATTGTTGAATATAATTTCCTTTTAGAAAACAGCTGTTTTTTGTAATGTTATCTCCACAAAAATCTTGTATCAAAATTTAGCTAGAAATTTAGCTGGTGTTTGGTGAGAAAAGTGGGAGCGAAATTTTGGCTTGATCTGCGTACTAGGCTTAAGACGAGAAACTGATGTCCAGTAAGAAACGAAAGTTATTGTTTTTGAAATTGGAGCTCGTACCGCTATAAGCCTAGTACGCAGATCGAGCTAAAATTTCGCTCCCATTTTTCTCTCCAAGCACCAGCTAAGCTCCTAGCTAAATTTTGACATAAGCTTTTTGTGGAGATTACATTACAAAAACAGCTGTTCACTAAAAAGAAATTATATTCAGCAAATTTCAAAGAATTTTATTTCAATATTTCAAGAGAATGTAACCAAATAAAATAGATTTTTCCTTTGGCATTAATAAATCGTTTGTCTTTGAATATTTCTCGTTCTTAATTTTCATAAAGCTCACATAAGTCTCACAAATAAAAAAATCTGCCACAATTTAGCTCAGGAATTAATGTACCGAACAATTATTTCACGCGCTAAATTTTGACAGATGGC
The DNA here is from genome assembly GCA_946251815.1 of Dasysyrphus albostriatus. Taxonomy (NCBI): domain Eukaryota; kingdom Metazoa; phylum Arthropoda; class Insecta; order Diptera; family Syrphidae; genus Dasysyrphus; species Dasysyrphus albostriatus. Next base: position 105,185,558 of record OX276337.1, read on the forward strand.
ACCGTACAGTAAGAAACAAAAATTTGATTTTTTAGCTGGAGCTGCGTACCTCTCGGCAAAAATGCTAGGATTAATTTTAGCTTGGCTAAATTTTGGAGAGATTTTTGTATGGAAGCGGAATTTTAGCTCGATCTGCGTACTAGGCTATAGGCTTAAATATTTGGCTAAATTTTACCTTGGCCAAATTTAAGATAGAACTAGCAATGAGAGCGAATATTAGCTCAATCTGTGTGCTGCTAGGATTAAATGTTGAAGTGCTGAGAAAGTTTTCTTTTTTCAGTTTTTGACCTGTAGCTTCAGTATGAAAGTTAGTGTCAAAATAAAAAAAAAAGAAATATGAATCTAAGAAGAAAATTTTATGAAGCACAGAAAAGGTACTTTAATTCTTTGTTAAAAAAGACACTTGGAAATTTTGTGTATAAGTAGGTGTTCCAAAAATATTGGCTAATATGTATTTTGTTTTAAATAGTGGCTAAAGGAATCATTTTTATCCACATCATTTTGTATTAATCATTCAAAAAGTTCTCTGAACACAGCTAAGCCCGAAAGATATCAACAGACGAACTTATGGAAAAATATGATATTTACTCTCAGCCTTAGCCTAAGCAACTTTTTGTTTGTTCCGTTTCTTTGAAGTTTGGAAACGCATCATATAAACAGTTTAGTGCCAACCTCGCTTTGACACAAGTGAAGAATGAAATTGGGTTAAAAACATTCCAATTTATTGGTTTATCTCCAAGATTTCCTTACTTAGATGATAGCCATCAATCTTTCTCACTATTTTTGAGGTCTGTATAATTTTTTTTTTTCAACAAAATTTGAAATGATTCCTAAAAATATTATTTCTCTTCTTCCAAATTCAATTTAAACTTTTCCAATATGTTTTTTTGTTCTCTAAGAAACCCCATTTTGAAATGTAGGTATGTGTTTAGCATGGTTAAATAAACCACATTTTACAATTCTTTTTAAATTATGTAGAGGCAGTTGAAGACTAACAATTTAACTAAGGATTTCTCGAAGACTTAAACACATACTCGTATTGGAAAGAATTAAACTGAGAGTGAAATTGATTTAAATTCGAAATAAAGCAAAATAATAAAAAACATACAATGGAAAACTATTATCAAAAGTGTTGAAACGATCCCATAAGGGAAAGGGTCAAAATTCCGATTTCTATATTCTGCTTTTAAAAATTTTGTTTTTATTTCAAAAAACCTTTGCTTTTTAAAATTCTGTTTTTACTTATTTTTGTTTGTCCAAATTCTGATTTTCCAAACCCTGATTTTTAAAATTCTGTTGTATGACATGTTTAACAATAAAATTCTGACAAAAAGAAATGACCAGCCATGCACAACTTAATAAACTAAATTAAACTAATTATTTACCAAGTCGATGTTTTATAATACTATGTTCACATTTAACCAAAATCTGATATTTCAGGAATTTTTTTTGAGATCTCAATAAAGTGGATTAGATTTCAATAAGATTTCGTTGGAGTTTTCATTGAGATTTTGATGAAATTTTCTTGTTCTTGTTCCATCAATTAAAAATATCAAACATCGAATTTCGTTTTCGTCAGAACATAGCACAATATTACTTGATTTGAAATTCAATTAGGTCAATTTTTTGAAAAACTTTGATATCTAAGCATATACAATTGTATCTTAGATACATTTTGACGAATTAATAGAAAACTAGAAGAAAAGAAAATCTAAAAAATCAGCTACATCACTTTTTGGCTAAATAAAAGAAGTTTTTCCTGTAATTCCCAAGCATGAATAAGAAAATAAATTAAAAAATTATTAATCAACGAAATTCTGCCAAATAATAAAAAGAAGTTTTGGAAAATGTTAAGCAGCGCGCACATTTTAATAACTGGCAGAATTTTGAAAATCAGAATATTGAAAGCAGAATTTTGACAAGCAAAATTTTGAAAAGCAGAATTTTGAGAGCAGAATTTTGCAAAAAGCATTGTGAACTTGCCAGAACTTCGACCCAAACCCGATTACATACTTTTCAAAAAAATTATAAAAAAACGTTCAAGGCGCTGGGGGTTTTAGAAAATTATATGATAAGACATGGAAATTATGAGAGAAAAAATGTTTAAGAACATAAAATACCATATTTTTATAAAAAAAAAACTTCGTTGAAAGTTTGAGATGAAAAAAAGAAAACTATCTTAGTTCTTTATTAAATATGATTGTATGAACAGAAAAATTTTAAATCGTTGGAGCGTTTTTTAAAAATAATTTTGTATATAAAAAATTCTTTAAACATTTTTAAGGAAAACTTTTGGTAGTATTTAATGTACATATAATAATAAAATTAAAAAAAAAATTAGTAAGGCTGTTTTTGAAATATCGAATTTTCAGAAAAAAAAAAATTGAAACTTTTTTTAAAAATTCAAAAACTTTTTTTTGAAAATTTTGATATGCACTATTTTTTAATCTTATTAGAAGTTTGTGTATAAAACAATTAATCAAAATCTGTCAAGTCAATATTCGGTAAATTCAAAATTAAAGAAACTCTATGAGAGGTACTATTTTTATTTGCTATTTGTTAGTTTTTATATTTTATGGTAGTAGATCAAACTAAAAGTCTTATAAAAATCGTAGGAGCCGTTTTTAAGAAAAAAATATTTTCCCAAATGGTTTTATGACATTTTTATGGAAAGTACCGTTATTTTTTCATAGAGGTCAAGTTTTTTTTTTAAATACATTTGAAAGTGTTAAAAAATCTTTAAATACAGTTTTATCAATAATCCAAAAAAAATTTTTTTTTTTTGAAGGTCACAAAAATATTTATACTTTTTGGAAGCCTCTGTATAAAAAAAATTATTGAAATCAGTCATATCGTTTTGAAGAAAATCGAAAATTAAAAAAATGGTTCTTTGGGAAGTTCCATTAATAAAATTTTTTTGAAAAATGGTTTGGCATCCAAAGGAAGCCTTCACAGAAATTAATAAGTTTTATTAAGAAAAAAAAAACGGCTCGTTTTAGAGAAAAATAGTTGCTCAAAAAAAAATTATTTAAAAGGTACCGTAATTTTTGGTTCTAAGGAAAATGAAAAAAATGTGTGGGCATAATCACACCAAAAACCACAATGTAGGAAAGGAAATCGATCAGGTCGTTTAGGCTGTAACAGATAGACAGACAGAATTGTGCCACCCACTTTTTTAGTGTTCTCTATCACTGATATGTCATGTTTGATTGCTATCTCAATTTTTTTTTGCACGAATCAAAAACTTGCCTTATAGTACTTATATTGCAACTAAAAACGGTGAGTGTACTATTCTAAAGGTTGTAGAAATGCGTACATGTGATGTAAAAAAGATTGCCACTGTTAGTTTTGCTCAACTCAATCATGTAATAACATATCTACAATTATGTTTTCCGCGAAAACGGACGTTGAAAAACAGTCCACAATCAGTCATTTTTGAAAAATAGCAGAAACTTTTTTTTTGTTAAGTACGAATGATTTTTTGTTTTGTGCCTTTTTAAGGTAACTAACTATATATATTTATGTAACACAAACTTGCGACAAATACGCCTAAGGGGAGAAGAAGAATAGACCAGTACTGTTATTAAAATCGGGTCTCATGTTTTCAATAAAATACGGGAATGAACTATAAAGCCAAAGCCATTTAAAAAAAAAAAAACCTCAACACTGCCTTGTTATGTAAGTTTTGAGTCAAAACTCAAAATGCAAAGCAAAAATACATTTACTTTGAACACATTGTCGCAACTAAACGAAAATTAATAAAATAGTTAAGATGCAGAGATTTAAAAGATAAGTTGAAAATGAATGTGTAGGTGCGGTAATTATTCGAAATGACATGAAAAAATAATTCAAATTTTTATCCTGAATTTTTATATGAAGCAAACCCAACCATCGAAAAACACCTGGTACTTCTGATGGGCGCAGAGAAAAACCATTCCATTGTTATAATATAAAATACCACTTCCTCTTCCGGGGCCAAAAACTCCATAAATTCTCAAATAAAGGTGCTGATGTTTAAGCAATTTTACTGGCGCACAAATAATTAAAATCCATATTATCTATGCTAAACTTCATAAAGGAATATAATTACTATCCTTATGTTAAAGGGAGTATTTAACGTTGGAAAAATAAAATTAGGTTACTTCGTGCTTGGGCCCCATCGCCATTGCCATTGTCAAAATTGGCTGGCGTTTTATCTATTCAGAACTCAGCTTAGCCCTTTATTCAAATTTTCAAAATATCGTTATCATTGGATATTCCATCCGGTATGCCATAGCTATCTTAATTTGCAAAATTTTAATATACACCTTGTTCTTTTTCTATATTAAGTATGTCGAACATACCTTTTACAAAACCTGAGCTCGTCTCCTCCTCCGCACCACGCCCATCAGTTTCTCAAAGCGCGTGAGTAATTCCAATTGAAAGAACTGCGGATTCATTCCCAGCAGACCTCCTCTGAGCAGCTGGGTGTGCTTTGAATATGGAAAATGGAATCTTAGATTGAAAACCCAGCGGTGATGGCTGGGTGAGGGTGAGTTGAGTGGGTGGTAAAGTCAACCTCATTAACTACCCGTGAGCACTCTAAAGATAATGTTGCTAGAGGCATCAAAGGCCAACAGTGAATCGATGTTGTACGAGTATGCTTGGTACGCTTATTTTTATTATTTTCTTTTTTGACTGACGTTGGGAAGACTCTTAGAGCTTTGTACAAAGGGCTATGCTTTGTTTATCATAGTAGATATAGGAACCTGGGAGCATTTTTAAGGTAGCTTCTATACGTAACTTAAAAAAAAAAAACAATTGAGTAGGCACTTGGGAAACGTCGAAGAAGGAGGATGAAAAATGTTCCGGATATTTTCCCTGGGGACAATGTTATTGCGTTTTTTTGTCTTGTTATGATTGATGGCTTATAAAATAGGTGGAGAAAATTGAACACTTACATTGAAGTGAAACCTGATGGTGTTTTAAATACTGTTTGTTTACTGTTTCTTGTATAATGTTAAAATTGGTTCCATAGCTATATCGACAAATTTTTTTTCTTTTCAAATTTTATTAACGGCAGTTGTTTGGAGGTTTTATAGGTTTAAACTTTAAAGTAAGTATGTAGGTAAAAATATTCAAATTAAAAAAAAATCTGTCTAGATACATATATTATGTAGGCTATTGAATCAGTTGCGAAGCGTGAGTTTCTACCGGCTGGGTGTGTGGAATATTTTGCTACCCCCTCCCCATTTTTTTTAAATATTAAAATCTAAAAATCCCTACGACTACATACAAAAAATTCTATAAAATTTTTCGGCAAAACTAGATTTATTATTTATTCATTTCCACTTCTTTCAAAATTCAGCCACCATACTGGCATCAACGTATAATTGCGGGTATAAAAGAGTTATAGACCTTATAACTCTCTACAAAAAAGCTTAAAATAACAATTTTTTCTAAAACTGTTTCATTTTCCGAATGAATTTTCTGTCAGTAAATAATAATTAATATATCATAATTAAAAAATTTTGTTTATGAAAAAAATATCTCAAAGTGATTTCTCATCGTCTTACTCGACATAGGCAAATTTCCCTCCACAATCAGTGAACAAATAGAGCATGCCTTATCAATGGTTTTATGGACTAAAAATTGTGGTCTAGCGGTTAACTTGCAAGAACCCGAACTGGTCCTTTTTACCAAAAAAAGGAAATTACCGACTTTTAAGATTCCTTTCATTGAAAGAACTCACAAAATCTCCGATCACGGGAAATATCTTGGTGTGATCTTGGACAAGAAATTAAACTGGAGTCTTGAAATTAAAGATAGAACGCAATGAGCCATGTTTGCATTCTATTCCTGCAACATAATTTTTGGCAAAACTTGGGGTCCAAGTCCAAAAATTATGAAGTGGATATGGTAAGCTTGTCTGGTGGAATGCACTGGACAAAGTTACCAACCTTAAAATCATGACCAAGGTACGAAGAATGGCATGTATTGGTATCACTGGGGCAAGTAGGTAATTTGAAACCCCTACATCTATTTATACAGGAATCGGCAGCCAATAGCGCACTTCGGCTATGCCAAACTGGTTGTTGGAGACAGAGTGCTATATATCACACACAAATTCTACAGAAATTCACGGGTAACATAGTGTGCACTGACTACATTATACCACGTTTAGACTCTCACAAGCCGTTCACGACCGCCTTTCCTAGCAGGGAAAATTGACAATGGGTACTGAAGTTTGTGCAGGGTTCTTTTCAGAAGCCCTCGGACTGACCAACTCATTCAGACTTACTGATTACTGCAATGCCTTTCAGGCAGAGGTCCTGGCAGTGACAAAAGCTGCTAGATAGGTCTCAATGATGGCAACACCACAAGTTTATATCACCTTTTTCATTGATAGCCCAGCTGCATTAAAAGCAATTTCTGCCATTGAAATCAAATCAAAGCTTGTAACTTGCTGTTGCGAAGAGCTTGGGATCTTGGAACACAGCAGAATATAAGACTCTGCTGGGTTCCTGGCCACAGTGGTGTCCCAGGTAATGAAAGCGCTGACGAGCTGGCAAGAATAGGATCAACTTTTGATCTTAATAAAGCAGAAACAATAGCTCAGCTCCCACCCTGTAATCTTAAACGAGTAATCGAGAGCAAACTTTTAGCTACGGAAAATGAGTGATGGAGGTCATTCGACAGCTGCGCTATAACCAGAACATTTTGGGCTATTTTCAACAAACAAAAGACAGACAACATCATCTAACTGAGCAAAAAGTCTCTATCTTCTCGTGAGCATCACTACCGGTCACAACCATCTGGATTACCACAAGAAAAAGATAAAACTCAGTTTGGATGACCTATACAGGGGGTGTGGTGCCGTTGAGATACACGAGGATAATTCTCACTACATGTGTCACTGCCCTGCACCTTACCATCTGAGAAATAGACTCCCAGGGAGACACTTCTTCAGCGACTTGGAAGAACTCTCCGACATTACAAATAAAGATCAGTTGAAATTTATTAAGGCTACTAAATGGCTTGAGATTTTTTAAGCACCTGACCACATAATTGTAAACCACAAACAAACGGACACATACACCAACCATTGGCCTACCAAACTCATCAACCAGACGTTGCATGGAGCCCCTGCCCCTACGGGCTTGGTACAGGGATTATCTTTCAAGTGGGGTGAAAGGAAAGACCACACCCCTAAAAAGCGTCGTCCTCTCCTCAACCAGGTGATTGTGTAACGACAGACATTTCTTCAATGACTAAGAAATACTCACCGACTTTCCATTCTATAGCCTACTGAAACTCATCAACACCAGCCACGGGCTTGATTGGGATGGGATTTCTCATAAGTTTCTTTTCTTGGCGGGGTCACAATCCCTAGGGTATCACAATGGATCTACGTTGATCTAAGTGTGACGGTAACAAGTTCAACTGTCAGCCCATTAACCTAACCTAACTCGAGATTTTGGTTGAATGGGAGGACAAAAAAGTGGGTCTCAAAATTCTATCTGTTCCTTCAGCCAAAACTTAAACGGATGGAAAGATTTTATTTACACTTGGTCATTCCCCTCATATATTTTTTCACTTTTGTAACCTAAAGTAACGGTACCTGCCATATATTTTTTTTAGCAAATCCCAAATCTTATTTATCTCAAAAGCAGCTCAACAACAATGATTTTTGGTTTTTTTGGAAACTGTGAAAATAATTTTAGTCAAAAGTTCAAAAGAAAAATGTATTTTTTTATTTTGAACGGGGAATTTCAATTTTTTAAAATTTAACTAATATTTCGCATTAAAAATTAGCAAACAATTTTTTCCCACCAAAAAAAACGAAATATTTTTTTTGGAAAATTCAATACCTACTTATACAGGATAATTGGTATAAGGTGCACCAAAAAGCTGGAGCGAGTAGGTTGGGCTAAGACAAGAAATAAATCGTATAGGAGGGGGGTCTATTTTCCCCCGTTTAGGCAGGAGGGGCAATTTTCTAAAAAAAATTACTTAAAACAGAAAAAAAAACGTGAAATCTAATTAATCTAGTTTATTCTTATTTTTATTATTTGCTGAAAACTAGATGGTATGCAATAAAAATTAAAAAGGGGTAATCCGCTAATTTAATAATTGACCTGAGCAGATCAAACTTGGGAAATCCAAAAAAGTGTTTTCGTTGGAAAAAAGTACTTTTCATTTATTTTTTATTTCTCAAAAACTAACTTGCTAAGTTTAACATCCGGTTTTCTATTTCTATTGAAAATTAATAAGAGCATTGAATTTTGAAAATAAAATTTTTGAAAAAAATCAATTTGAAAGTTTTTTCAATTTTTTTTTTTCAAAATTTCTAGTTTGAAAATTAATTTTTCAAAAACTATTCGCTAACACAACTTAATTTAAAATAAAAATCAAAGAAGAGATTTCTGGCTTTCCAAAAAGGTACAGCATGGTATTTTAAATTGTACCGTTGTTTTTAAATATTTTTTTTTCTGTTTTAACTCTTTTTTTTTTTTTTTTTTTTAATTGCCTCTTCTGTCTAAACGGGGTGAAATAGACCCCCCTCCTATACGATTATTTTCTTGTCTTAACCCAACCTACTCGTTCCAGCTTTTTGGTGCACCTTATACCAATCACCCTGTATATATAAAAAAATTAAAACAAAAATAATATAAAAATAAAACCATAAAAAAATTATGTAAAAATGTACGTTGTGGAACAGTACGAGTTGATAAATAAATAATTACAAAAAATTGTACTGCCCAAAAACTGTCATTTCAACAGAGGTAAAATTCTATTTCGTAGGTAAAGTTATTGTTTAAGCACTTTGAATCTCAGCAGTCTGAACCCTAAACGGTTTATTAAGGTTTTTTATTATATATTACATTAAAATTCCTATATTGAATCACTTTTAACCATTCATTAATTGAACAGTGAACAAATTATTAGCATTTACGGAGAAATCAAACGTGAAAAAATCGTTTTTTTTTTGGGTAATTTTTCAAATCAAATTTCCAAAAAATAAAGACGAAATATATTTTCCTTAAAAAAATTACAGCTTTCTGGAAACACAATAACGTACATTTTTACAAAATTTCATGAACATTGAATTATTTTTGTCGAGGATAAAAAAAAAAAACAAATTATAGAAATAGTAACAGAGTTTCGAAAAACGAAGTTTCAAAAGGTAAAGTTTCGAAATGACAAAGTTTCGAAAAGATAATGTTTCGAAAGATAAAATTTCGAAAAACCAAGTTTCTAAAGGAGAACGTTTCGAAATGTCAAAGTTTCGCAAGAGAAAGTTTCGAAGGACAAAGTTTCGTAAGAAAAGTTCCGAAATCCTGGGCACTTCGTTGTTCCTTAACCGATTTCAATAAATTTGACACAGGTAATACCTGATACAGAATAAAAAATTAAAAAAAAATGTCCAATAGCGTGTTCCAAAAAAAATGTCAACTTCGTTGTTTCTTGACCGGTTTTATTGAAATTGACACAGGTAATAGCTGAGACAGAATTAAAAACGAAAAAAATATTTTTAAAACAAGGTGTTCCAAAAATAGGTCAACATATTGAAACTTCGTTGTTCTTTGAGTGATTTCAACTAAATTGACGCAGGTTATAGCTGATAAGGAATTAAAAATGGAAAAAATATTTCCACTCACCCACACCACTTATTGGCACACTCACCCACACTGGTTCCAATTATGTATCATGAAAAATCATTTTTTGAAATAAAAATTTAAGCATGAAGGTAGTCTTTACTTAATTATAGTTCATTGAATAGGTTGGGTTTTCAATAACATTTCCTGTTTAGAATTTTTTATAAAACTTTTTAAACCATCCATTTCGATAAAAACAAAAAGTTGCACCAAAAGTTTTAAGTGTAAAATTGTCAAATTCGGCTTAGTTTGGGAGTTATACCAAAAATATGGGAAAGTCGACAACACGACCAATCTCAAAGAAACGCATGGGTGACCTTAGCAGCATTTTCGGTTTTAAGCATGCTTATAGGCCAAACGAACATATTTTGAATATGCACGTTATTGTTCATTTTAAAAAGGTCTATTATTCAATAAGCTGTTATAGTCATTTATTGATTTATTTTAGAACAAGTTTATAAAAAATCGATCAAGCCATTTAGGTTGTAAATTGCTGAACATATCACTTATAAGAGACTTAGAGATGGTTGCTGAAATGAAATTTTAAAAACTTAAATACTTTCAGCCGTATTTATAAAGAAAATTTAAAGGCTTCGTAACTTTAAAATGCCTCTAAGTTGCTCTTAAGTGCGAAATCGGTATCTATAATCAATTTTCACTTTTAAGAAACGTTACTTAAATGCATCTTAACTTAAACGCCATTCACCGCGTTTAAAGGTTACTTAAGGCCATCTTAAACATATTTTGACATTCGAGACTAATTGTTTTTTTTTATTTCAGAAATATAGGTATACCAATGTATGTTTGTGGGTAGAATTTTCATATTTTTGCTGTGAGTACCTTATGAAAGTTTTAAGATTTGTGGTTTCCTTTAGTAAAATGAATTGTAAAATAAATTTCTATCAAAAACCCAAGGTGTGAATCAAAAAATTGAATAAAAGAGTTTCTGAACACAAGCATAAAAGCATCAGAAACCAAGATGGAATCATGTTTCATTTCGTTTAGTATACTAGTTGCTTCTCTTTCTTTCTTATAAATACATGTGATCATCTTTTGTTTGCATTTGCTTGCAAGCTGTCAAAAACAGCTGAAAAGAACATGTATTAGTGAGTGTTCTCACGTTACGTTACATTTCAATCGTTTAGTTAAGTAGCAATGGAAAATTGATTATAGATGAGAATTTAAGTAACGTTATTTAAAGGCAACTTAAATATTTAAGCAAACTCAACTAAATGACCTTTAAGAGGCATTTTAAGAAAATCTAATAAATTCGGCTGTTTATGTTCAACTTAAGTGCTTACATTCGACCTTTTCCTCATCGTTAAGAATCAAATAAGCTCTTATATGTTGAACTTTAGTATTTAAGATTCGTTTCAGCAGATGAGCAAAAAAAATACTCGGTTTGATGAAGAAATATGTACCTGGGCGAAACGCAATTTTATGGAGTAGAGCTCACTTTATACGTTTATTTGAACTTAATTCATATTCTCCATCCTCCACTTAAACAGAGGAATATTGTTTTCCAATTTTCTTTCAAATTAAAATAGATACGATCACTCTCATATTCGGAATACATTTTTTTGTAAGCATGAGTTTTATTTTTACTATAACGATTTTTTATGAAAGAAGAATTAAAATTAGATAAACTTAAACAGCCTTATTTGTTTAGGCGGTTGACTAATTAGACAGTTTTTTAAAAGTTCTTAATAGTTGGATATATGCCTTATTTAATTATATAAAATGTCAAGTTAGACAAATCATAGAGAACCAATGCCGTTGTCCAAGTTAGACAACTTTAGGATAACAGTAAACAAAGTTTATTAATAACTTTTTGTAGTTGGACGGCTGTTTAAAGTTAGACAAAGTTTATAAATACGACTTAAAGTGTTTGTTTATATTTTGTAACAAAATGAACTTCAAAAAATGAACATAAGAAATTTTATTAAACCAAATTTTAAGTTTTCTTTCGTAAAAGAATTGCTATAATAAAAAAAACCGATGCTTTAAAAAAAACTTTTTGCTTATTCCGAATAATTTTGTGAGTGACTGTAAATAAATAAATACTTTTTAAGAACAAACTAAAAATAACTTTCATAGATTCCAAAAGCATTAGCACTACCTCTATAATTCAACTCTTGCCAAACTTAGATCTATCGGATAAGGTTCACTTCAGGAGCACCACTTGGAATTTCAAATTGAATCTATAAACAATCTATCAATGTATGAACCTACAAAATTGAATAATATTCTAAATTAAATAACATTGTATCAAATGTAAGCCTCATTGTCAAACTTTTCCATTTCCATCTCCATAAATTCCATTACAACATGAAAATTTAATCAAATCGAATCTTTGACACACCATCATCGTTTGGCAATATGGCTTCAACTTCAAGCTGCTGCTGCTGAGTGTGTATAAAGTGATTGAAATCAAATATCTAATCAAATACATTTCTCTCTGTCTCTATCGTTTTATTCTGTGTCAAATTTATGTAATGTAAACAAAAGACCATTACGCGCAACGGTTGAAGAACGCAAAAAAATAGAAACAGAACACGATGTTTCGTATATAAATGTATGGGACGGAAAAAAAGAACCAAAATGACATGTCAATATGTTGTTTGCTTTTTGTATTAGCATACCAAAAATCCCACCTCCCACACTATTATTTAAATAATACCACACTGGAAAGTGTTACATTTCCAGAACAGGTATGACAGTATAATACTATTATGTTGATATACTCGTAATATGGTGCGACAGTGGTGCCTTTTAAAAATATTTTCTTAAGCCATTTTAAAAATTGGTTTAAGAAAAATAAAATAGTCAAGGAAGTGTTAATTGTTAAAAAATAGGTAAAAATAGTCTTGGAAGTTCACAAAACAAATAATAATTTATCAATATTAATTAATAACTTGAATTGATAGGAAACCACTTTAAAAAAAATGGTTATTAATGGTACCTCCCCAAAGCACCATTTTTGTTATTTTTAATTTGCTTCAAAATAGTTACATTGGTTTCAATAATTTTTTATGCGGAAGCTTTCAAGCAATGTTGATAGTTTTTCTTACTAAAATCTTCAAAAAAAATATTTGTTGGACTTTTAAAAACGTTCATTTTTTTAAAATCAAATATTCTGAAAACTCATGGTTGATTTTAATGAAACTCGGTATTTAAGGGTTTTTACATTCTGTAAGGAATTTTAAGAAAAAAATTATACAAATGTTAAAAAACCGTTAAGGAAATTTTTTTTTTTAAAACACCTCGTACGATTCTTATTAAACTTTTTTTGAATGCTAAAACTATGAAATTAGTGCTATATACTACCAAAACTTATACAAAAATTACAAATAGCAACTATAAATAGAACTTTTTTTTAATTTTGAATTTTCTCATTATCGACTGAACAGATTAAACTAACTTTTTTTATAAACAAATTTCAAATAAGATTACAAATTATTGCTTTGCAATTATTTTTGAAAATTCGATATCTTAAAAACGGGTTAACAATTTTTTCTGAAATTTATTTTTTATATGAACATACGAGTAAATTAATACTTACGATTTGCATACTAAAAAATTTCCTTTAAAATGTTAGAGTTTGATATAAATAAAATTCTTTTCTATATAATCATATTCAATCAAGAATTAAGATTGTTTTTTTTTTCTATGAAACTTTAAAAGATATTATTTCAGCAAATTTAAATAGCGTATTTCATGCTTTTAAACATTTTTCTCTCAAATTTCCATGTCTTTACATAGCAAGTACGGTGGACCCAGTAGTGCTTTTTATTTTTTCAAGTAAAGTTGTTAAGTCGTTTTTGTGGAAAATAAGATTTCGTAAAATTGCAAAAAATACTTACCGTTATTTTTAGTTATAAAAAAATAAAATTAACCACTGGATCGCATGTCATGCTCTTACGTTCAAGTTACTTGGAACCTTAGAACTTTTGGAGTAGGTACTTATGCAAGTTATTACAGAAAAAAATAGAAAAATTGAAAATTAGAATATAAAATCGATCTTTCGATTTGTGTTGTGTGTTTATACACACTCCTAAGATACTTTTAGAGCTCAAAAACAAGTATACCATTTGATCACTTGAAAAAATATGAGTATTATGCAAGAAAAATTAAAATCGTAGGTTTTTTTTAAACAAATTTTTTAAATATATTTTATATATAATTTCAGTAACAATAAAAAAAATTGGTACGCCAAAATTGAGTGATTATTTATAAACATTAATTCAAAAAAATTTACCAACCCGTTTTCAAAAAAAAAATTTTTTAATGTTTTCTAAAAATCAAATAAATTCAAAATTTTGGTATGCAATTTTATTAACATTTAAAAGGAGCTTTTGCATAAGAAAATTTACGACAATTGGTTGACCAATTAATGGAAAAATTTAAAACAAAAGACGGGTTTATGGCAGAAACCGTTAATAACGGCTTTTGGTAAAAACATTTTACAAAAAATTTCACCACACGTACAGCAATTAACTGATTTTTTGTTATCAAAATTGTTGGAACGGTTTTTGAGATAATTATGATTTTACTTAACTTTTTTTTTGAGCTAAAAAAAATTTAATTTACCCTAATCACCAAAAAGCCTAAATTTAAAAAAAATTTGAAGAAGTTCGCATCATTGTCTTAGGCTGTAGATGTCATAGTCTAAGAGCCAGTGGTCGGCAGACTTACGGTATTTCAGTACGATTCATATTAAATGGAGCCATTGTTCCGGACTTCCTGAGCATGGAATGGACATTCCTAATCCAAAGTCGTAGTACCTCTGAGAGCACAGAGGTCTCAAAAGTCGAAAAAATCGACCTCGAAAAAGTGATAGCAGTACGTCTGCCTCCTTGATATGTTAAACTTAAAAGTTTTTGCTATTCAAAAATCGTAAAGGCAGACATAGTCCGTAGCACCTCTATTAGTAACGGGATTTTTTTAAAAAAGGCTAAGAAATTCCCAGCAAAACTGAGCTTTTTTCCCGAAGTACAAAAAAGCACTTTTTCTTGAAGAAATATGTTCAGATTGCTTACGTTTTGATATTAAAAGTCCATTTAACTAAAAAAATAGTTTTCAGACACCTGTTGTAGTACCTATAGATTTGTAACGAAATTTTGAAATACAAAAATTAATAAACATCTCCATAAATTTTTCACTGTTTTTTTTTTTTTATTAAAAACAAATGGGCTTCCTATTGAACGATTCGGTTGCCTCTTTGACATAATAAGTAGTACCTATACCTTTTTCAAAAAAAAAAAATTTGACTGACACATGGGAAAGATAATTGTTTTTTAACGGAATTTTGAAAAAAAAAAACCTTTCAAAAACAGATACTGCACCAGATGTCGGCTATAATTTTTGTCTAACAAAAGAAAGTATACAAATTATTATATCAGACATATTGCTTTAGTAAAAACATTTTTTTTTTTGCTTTTGAAAAATATTGGAATTTTAATGGAGTTTTTCAAAGACTTTTTTTCCGAATTTCGTTATAAATGCAAGTGCTTTAACAGGAGTCTACAGGTCATATAGTGAATCTCAGGAACCAAGGAACTTGCAGTAAGGCTCCAAATTTGCAGCTTATTTTGCATTTCAACGATAGGCTAGATTTAAAATTTGATGTCCTCAATTTGAAAATAATTTTATGAAATTTTTTTCAAAAAAAGTACATCAAAATTTTAAAGTAGACTATTCTTGAAATGCAAAAAAAAACTGCGAATTCGTAGCCTTACTGCAAGTTCCTAGCATGCTTAGTTCCTAAGATACACTATTTGACCTGCTAACTTCACTGTGAAGTTCTTTTATTAACCCTATTCTATTTGGCGAACTGTAAAATGGGGAATAGAAATGCAAAAAAAAAACTGCAAATTCTTGTCAAGATCCCATTTGCGTAGATGAAAGTTGCCCTGTTAACGTGCAACTTTACAGACGAATTTCGTTGGCTTGTTGAAGACCAATTAAAAAGTTCGTTTTTCATTAAGGCCACTTTACACGATTATAGAAGTCATATGATTTCTCAAATGAGCTGTCAAAAACATCATACCAAACCTTCTGAACACACTCATAGATCTCATATGAGTTCTCAATAGCAAAAAGCATATGACTTTTTTGACATTAGAACTGTAACTAATTCCATTTGAGAAGTCAAACGGGAAATGTCGTTTTCATAGAAAATAGTGAAAATAATATATCTAGAAAAAATTAGAATTTTGAATGAAAACAACAATGGATAATCCAAAAAAGTAATTTTGCGTTACAAAAATGTATTTGCTTATGAGTTTTTTTTTTTAAATTTTGGTTTTGACAGATAACCATAGAGCAAATCAAATGCGAAGTAAAGACGTATAAACATAAAAAAATGATAACCGTATGACTTGACTTGAAATGACAGCTTACATGAGAAATCATACAGAATAAATAATGACACGTCATATGACTTCTATTATCTTGTTAAGTGGCCTTTAGCAGTGTTATAAGCTTAAAGTTGCATTAAATTGGTAGAATTTGATGAAAAATTACGTTATTTTATTGTTTTAAGGAAAATTAAAAAAAAAATTATTTTGCAACTTGCTAGACCCCTACAGTAAAACCCAATGTCGGCGGAACACCTTCAAAGGTGCCAAAAAACCGTGCAGCTTACGTTATAGTATCAAAGCTGAATTTTATGTTCTTCGGGCAACTCTTACAATACATTTCCCAAGCTGCCAGGCACCATCTCCTTCAGTGGGACCACCTGATGTTAGCCACACCCTTTAAATATTTTCTAAAAATATTTTAATTTACGTTTAAGTATCAAAGCTTACGTTTTATGGAAAATTGAGGGAAATGCAAAAATAGGGTAAATCTTACATGGAATTGCCTGTATTTGATTTTCAAAAAAAAAATTTTAATTTTTTTAGAAATCCAAAAATATATTTTGAAAAATATTGGTGATTTTTTTAAATATATTTTTTGTTTAGAAAAATGATCGAAATCAGAAATTGAAATGGTTGAAATGGTTTCCTATCCATAGGTGCTTTTTAGTAAGAGAAAGAAATTTTATGATTTTTTTAAGGGGAGCTATTTTAAGAAAACTTAAATTTTATAAAGTTTTATGGCTATCTGCCATTTTATTTATTTTTGGTTCAAAAAAAAAAAGACAAGAACCTGTGGGTGGAATGACCAAAAAACGCTATAAGTATAAAGTTTAATGAAAATCAATTTAGTCGATTAGGCTCTGGCTCAACGGACAGACGGAATTGTGAGACCCACTGTTTTCTCTTCATCGAAACAACAATGGATGTTCCATAGGTAGGAATAGGCCCAGGCCTAGGACATCACGACAGAGGGGGAAGAAACAAAAATCTAATAAAAAAGAAATTCAGAAGTTACTTTTTTCTTTTTTTTTCTTAAATAGTTCTGGAAAATTATATAGTAAAAAAGACAACATATGAAATAAAATAACTTTTACAAGAAAAAAAAAATGAAAAACTAATAGTTAACTATAGCCATTTTGTTTTTCTGGTGATATTTTTAGCTGACAGAACCACATAACACAGAACAGACAACTTCTGCCCAAATAAATTTCTTTGGCAGATTTTTTCAAAAATTGTCAGGAAGGGGAAATTTTTTCTCCCTCGTGAGTGTTCCCTTCTGCCAAAAATTATGCACTTTTTTTCATACACAAAAACAAACAATACTTTTGTAGGTATCGTCTCGGCATCGCCAAGATTGAAAATTTTTTGTACCGTCTTGGTATCGGTATCGGTCTCGTATAACTCAGTCTTGTTTGGTCTCGTATAACAAAGTCTCGTCTTGGTATCGGTATCAGTATCGATCTCGTCTGGTTTCTCAGTCATTAACAAACATAAAATGTACGACTTGGTGACATGTTCTCGATCTTTTAGTTGAACTCGCTTGTTATTTTTAAAATTAATTAAAAAATTATAATATAAACTAATTTGAGCTACAATCTTACTAACTAAAGTTTTTTTTTTTTACTGTCTTAACAATTTTAAAGTTCGATTGTTTCACAATGTCTAGCAACGTATATTAGTTATCTGAAACATAAATTCTCCGTCAAAATATCTTATCAGGAAAACAATGCCGTTACAAAATCATTGGAGCCGTTTCTGAGAAACCAAAATTGGTATACAAAAAAAATATGCCAGCAGTGGGTGTCACTTCCTCCACTTAAAAGGAAAAGTCTGAATATTTCACCCAAATAATTGGTTTTTAGCAGGTAGATACCTACCTACTTACTTCGTAATTGATTTCTGATTAATGTTTGCTCTTCATTGAATTTAATCGTAAAAAAAGCTAGGTTGTCTTGGGCACAATTTTATTTACACTTTGTTTTTCTTAAAATTCTAAAGTTCTAGTACCCATTTGGTGATTTTCCAATTCCATGAAAAAAGGTCTTGGAAGTCAAAAAATATACCTACATTTCTACATAAATTTTAATCCAAGCAACGTCAAATAAGTCAGCTTGTATGATGATGTATGGTCGTAAATTATAGTGTGAGCTATAGTTAAGGTGGGTGTGTGAGATCTTATGATTAGAAAAAGAAAAACAAAAGAGCAAAACAAAAGATAAACAAAAGAAAATTATAAAGAAACCACAACATAAACACGCAAAAGAGCCACAAAAAGTAATAAAAAAAAAAAAAAAACAAATAAATTCTACTTTTTCCCCACCTGTATTGGATGACGACGTGGACGGGTTCTGCTGCTGCTGCTGCTGCTGATGATGGTGATGGAGAACTGCTGTAAAGTTATTTGCTGTTTTCCACGATTCAGTTTGCACAATAATTGTTTCAACTTGGTGGCGGGCACCGGAATTGTTTTTCGATATAACTGTCAACTTGACATCCGTTGGTGTTACTTCCGACCGTGAGGACGACGACGATGATGACGACTCTGACGGAACACCATCGAGAATCGAAGGCAAATTGTTACTACTACCTCGGCCCAGGGTCGACTCATCTGCTGGGGCTAGGTTAACAACAACATTGGAAGAACCACTACCGCCACTACCACCATCGATACAACTCGTTCCAGTGAAGACAGTGGCGTCGTCGTTGTCGCTGGCGCTATGTGAACCGATTGAATGGCGAACAACTGTTGCTTCGTCAATGGTCATACTACCACTGGAAGGTTCCACTTGGCTAGGTGCTGCCATTTGTCGTGCTAGTGCCGATGATGTCGACATAGTGGTGGTTCCCGTTCCAGCAGGAACCACTGATGGTGATTCAACTCCCATGGCTAGCCTCGACGCACATGACTGAAGCTGAATCGGGCCACTAGTGAATGCCTTTGTTGATGATGAGTACTGTGGCGGTGGTGCTTCCCCAGCTATCAGTGGCACCGCAACTGATTCACTGTCCAAGGGGGAATTGTATTTCTCTTCATTCTTGGCTGTGGCAGAGGGGCCCGGGCCAGAGATGCTCGATGTCTGCTCTTGGGTCGATGACATTTCGGGCTCTGCTTTGGCATTTTGTTCTGTTGTTATTGGATGTTTCTTGATTTGTTTTGCTGGTGTTGTTGTTGTTGTAGCTGTGGGTTCTTTTGGAATGGATTTTTGTTTTGTTGTGAGTTTTTCTTTTTTCTTTGATTGTTTCTTGTGCCATTTCTTGCCATGATCTTTGACTGATTGAGGCAGTAAGAGAGTGTGTAGGAGAAGGAAGAAAGAATTGTTAAAATTTATTTATTTATTATTGGTGCATAAATTTGCTTTCTTTTCTTGGCAAAAACTACAAAACCATGGAATAGTAATTACTTTGATTAAGAACCAGAACACAAGATACACACAAAAAATATGAACTAGTTTTTTTGTATTTTGTTTAACTTAAACAATCTACAAGTAGATAATGACGTCACATGCAACGCACTGGAAGAGTGGATATATAATTTTTTGTTTAAGAAAAAGTAAGCAAACAAATAAAAATGTTATCAGCAATGCCGTGATTCCAGCTGTCATTTAATAGAACTCATTAGAATTCATGTTGTTGCTGGAAGAATTAGAAAATTAATGAAAAATTATCTAATTACTCTAGCAACTTAGTGAAAAGTGGAATCTTGGCATAAAAACATTAAGTTAACAAATCATTAGAACAAAAAGCATTTCATGCGAACAAGCAAACTATGTAGGTAGAGGTCAAATAAAACTCTTATATTTCTACTAGGTACCTACTAAACCTGATTGCTGGGGCAAATCATAAACAGATGATAGTATTCAACATGAAGAACGCTTAAGACGGTGTTCACATTGGATTGAAAAACTGGATTTTTTTAAAGTTTCAGTATTCACATCTCGCTCCCACTTCTTCAGTAAAGGAAGATGTACCTAAATACTGAAACGTCAAAAAAATCCAGTATTTCAGTCCAATGTGAACGCCTTCTAAGGCTACCTTACACGATTATAGACCTGTCAAAAAAATCATACCAAATCGTCTGAACACACTCATAGATCTCATATGACTTCTCAAGTTTGAGAAGTCAAACGGAATTTGATTTGAAATTGGAATGAAAACAACAATGGATAATTCCAAACAAAATTTTACCAACAAACATCTATTTGACTTTTTTGTCTATTTTTGTTTTGACAGATAAAAATAGAGAAAATTAAATGCAAAGTAAAAACGTATTAACATAAAAAAATGATAACCGTGTGATTTAACTTGAAATGAAAGCTCATTTGGAAAATCACACAGAAGATATTACGACAGGTCATTATGACTTCTATTATCCAGTGATGTCAGACTTTGGAAACAGATTATCCCACGGTTATAGTCTAAAAATCTCTTTTATCCCTCGCCAAAATTTAAAAAATCGCACATTTATCCCTCGAAATATTAAATTAAAAAATACGTTTATTTCATTAGTCATTCAGTCTTTTTATTTGGAAAGAATATAAGTTACATTGATTCTAAACTATGCAAGTAAACAAAAATAAATGTTCAATGCTACTACTTATCCTAAATAAAATAAATAGAAAATGATTGCTTTCAGATATTTATAATGACTTTTTTCTAAACATGAAAATATTTTATTTGATCGAAGGTTAAATAATTTTTGATTATTCATAAAACTAGCAAATAAATTGACCAAAAAGTAAAATTCCTTTTTTTGTACTATGAGGTTGGAAAAATCCCTTTAACCCTTTTAGCTTATTTTAAATGAGAAAATCCCACAAAATGGATAAATCCCCCAATCTGGCATCACTGCTATTATCGTGTATACCTTTCTAAAGTAGCCACTATTTTCCCAACATGGGGTGATTAAAATCAATAAAGGAAACGGTAATGATATAGTTTTGCTTAAAATGTCTTCTTACTAACAGTACTATAAATAATAAAAATAAACTGTAAAATTATTTTATATTTAAAGTCTAGCTAGTACACTGCGGGAGTGAAACGACAATTTTCTCTAGTCTCCAACTCGAGAACAAAATTGGCCAGTTTATATTTCTTGAGCGCTCAGCATTTTTCCTCAATTTTTTGACAGAGCAGGAGAATAAAATATAAACAACATTCCTCACATAGAAGTTAAAACAACTCCCTTTTTCTTTTCTTCTTATGTAATTTACTGCGACAAAAAATAATTGAGCAAGCGAACAAAAAATTTCAGTCTCAGTTTTTAAGGGGAAAAGGGAGGAATTTTTGAGAGGAATCCTGTTTATATTTCTGAGCGCTCTGAGTCCTCTGAGATCTCATAAATATAAACTGGCTAAATCAGAAACGAAATGGTTACGAAAAAAAATATGGAGAGTTTTATCAAAAAAATGTCAAAATAAATTTAAAAAAAAATAGATCAAAATCTTAAGTCAATTTTTTTTCTCGTTTGATGTGAGTTTTATGTCTTTTGTTTACGTAGAGTTCGGTGTGGTATAAAGGGTTCAAAATAATTGTGTTCAATAGTTTTTTTTCTTCTATTTTCTTATTGTAAAAAAAAAACCAACAGCAAAATCAAACAAACTATCAAATTTTCATCTGAAATAATGTTACGGTCAATTAATTGTATACGAAAAATAAGTGGAGACTTGGATCTAGTATACTACTAAGATTTTCTGTTATATTGATATTTCACTATCAAGCTGCGTACTACATTACAAAAATCTTATCGAAATTTTT
Source organism: Dasysyrphus albostriatus (assembly GCA_946251815.1). NCBI lineage: Eukaryota > Metazoa > Arthropoda > Insecta > Diptera > Syrphidae > Dasysyrphus > Dasysyrphus albostriatus. The sequence continues at coordinate 105,207,312 of OX276337.1, forward strand.
CGTTTCTGATTTCGTTGTGTCAATTTCTGTGTGAAATTTTTGGTTTCGGTTCAGCTGCGTACTATGCTTAAAGCTTTTGATCTTATAAAATGGCAAAACAGTGGTCGTACAAAGACTTTTTCAGCCGCTATATGTACACTTTGAACAAAAAGTGGGCCACATCAAATTGGCATATTGAGCCTAGTTAACACATTAATAATATGCGAAGTTTTATCGGAACCAGGTGAATGTATATATATTAGTACCGACTTTGAGAGGAAAGCCTTTTAATAAAGATAATACAAACTATATTTTAGAGAAAGTTTTGATAACATTCAATTTTAAATACACTAGTTACGGAAATTAAAGGAACAGATTTTTTTTTTTTAATTTTTATTAGTGTTTTTAGGAAAGCTGTATCTTTGTGATGAGTGTTTGTATTATGTTGAAACTGAAAGCATTACATAGCTTTATGTTTTTGTCTCGATATTTGATTGCAATTAATTTTCTTACAGTATCGAAGTTTTGGAAATTTGAATAAGTTTCTAACATGATTTTTTAAAGACTTTCTAGAAATTTTTTTTTGACTATTCGCCGTTAGTTTTAAAAAAGTACTAACTTTTGATTTAATAGCTTGCAGTTGTATGCAGATTTATTAACTTTTACAACATTAATTTTCTGTAAATTTTCAAATTGATTCACTCAACCGTTTTTCTTCACCAAATTTTCAAAGTCTTACACACCAATTAAAGGGACAAAATGTGTTGTTCCTGTACATCGCGTAGTCGTCATCAAAATGAATTAAAAACAACAATTTTCGTCGACTTTTTTCACAGTTTCGCATTAGTTGGATATTTTTTTGACTTGAAATGAAATAAAAAGTACATTTTTCCAAAAAAATCAACAAAAAAAAATCAAACATTTTTCATACACAAAAACTTTAGATTTTGTTTTTATTTTTTGGAAAAATTTACTTTTTATTAATATCTAATGCGAAACTGTAAAAAAGTCGACGAAAATTGTTGTTTCTACATAGTCTTAAAAAATCATGTTAGAAAATTACTCACATTTCCAAAACTGTCCTTGAATTTTTTATGGCGTCATTTTTGATAAGATATTGGTAACCAAAGCCAAACGTATTTTTTTTCATTGAAATTCAGATAAACCATGCAAAACACAAAAATAAAAAAAAAAATTGTTTGGTGTCAGTTCTTACAGTAACGCAATAACAGTACTGCAAGAAAATTATTTGCAATCAAATATCAAGACAAAAACATAAAGCTGTGTAATACTTTCAACACAATACGAACACTCTCACAAAGATACAGCTTTTCAAAAAACACAAATAAAAATTTAAAAAAATTTGTTCCTTGAAGTTCCGTGACTAGTGTGTAAAAAAAAAACTGTAATGCAAACTTCTAATGAAAGTAATGTGAGTTAATAAATACATTTTTTTAGATAACAATGAAAAAAAAAATAAGAAACATGAATTAATTCATAAAAATGATATTTTTCTTACATAAAGTACATACTTCGGTCGTACTTATTTACTAACTTTATTTATTAACTTTATTAACTTAATATACCATGGTCCAAGTCAAAAAAGTTATTAATATGCTTTGGTTGCTCTTGTCTTAAAGTTGTTTAACTTGGACAACGGCATCAGCTGTCTAAGATTTGTCTAACTCGACATTTTATTTGATTAAATGAAGCATTTTTTCCAATTATTAAGGACTTTAAAAAAACTGTCTAACTGTAACTGTATAGCTACCTAAATGCTGAAAGCATTTAATATTTTACTTTAAAGTCAGTGCAGTTATTATGATTTGATTTTATAGTATATAACTTAATTAGTAAAAAGATGACAGCACACAGCAAAATTATTGAAGAGAATAGAGAACAAAAGAAAAAGTTAATATTAAAGTAGGCACGAGCGCAGATATACTCGCTGAACAAAATGTAGATGGAGCTGCAAGTGGAATAGCTGTCAAAATGCGGAATACACACAAATCCAAAGATACGAACACAACACAACGCAGCTGTAGATACAGCTAGACAAGTTAGCCAACTTTTAACTTTCGTATGCAGTTTTTTGACGTTTCAAAATTTTGAGTGCAATCGATTGTTTTCATGGGGGTTGACGAGAGTTTTAAACTCTTTGATCTCTAATAAAGACGTAAAGTAATTTGAGCTTCCATTTGACCATCATCCATTTTATTTTTGTTTTCATTTTTATTTTTGTGCTGAATCAAATTCCCGCAGCTGACTTTAAATGATGAAAATGTCAGAAAGCTGAATACAGCACATTGTGGGCGAGTAAAGAAATTACGTAAGACATTTTTTGACAGCTATTCTAGTTGCAGCACTCTATTCTGGTCAAGCGGATATTCATTCACAATCGATTTTTCTCTCAGAGTTACTAGATTCGTTTAAAAAGAAAGAATTCGGTTTCGGTTTGATACTTATTCAAAAAAAAAAAAAAAATGGTTAACAGTTGAGATTTATTTATTTTTTTTTAAATATCTCTCAATGGTTGAGTATTTTTTTGAAAAAATAAATGGATATTGTTAACCTTTAACCTTTCTCACTTAAAAAATCAAAAATGGGTTATAATGTATTTACAATGTATATACTCAAAATCACTCAAAATCCACAAGTAGATGAATTCAAGTATCAGTCAAGTATCCAGTATCATGTACTGAAGTCTCGCCATGGTCATCCAAACATGATTTTCACTGTGATGGTCATTGTGTTCAGAGCTCCTTTTTCCCGTTCACACGGAAATCTGTGTCGTGGTTTTCTCGCTATGTTTTGACTTTGGTCTCGCCATAACATTTACACGTGGTTTTTTCCATTCATGTTTTGACGTCATCTCGCTTTGGTCTCGTGTGGTGCATTGCCGTGTAAACCAGGCCCAACATAATCCAGCTGTAGTAAGACGTTCTCATTAATCGGGTGATGAGCACGTTTGAAACAATTTAAAGCGTTTTCAATTTTGTTTGCTTATTTGAGGCGATGAGAACCAAAACTCGCCATACCTACTATTCCATAAAAACTCATCACAGCCAGATGTTATTTTTATTTAAGAGTGTTCCATCAGACTGAAATGGTGATTTCATGAAAAAGATTGTGAAGCGTGTATTTTTCCGAGCAAAACGAATAAGGTCTCTATGATGGACAAAAAAAAAACTAGGGCATTATTGTAAACAAAAAATATTTTGTGCTCTATTATTTGGTAAAAGCCTTTAAAAAAACGAGAATATATTGGAAATGGCTGTTTTTTAGAGAATGAAGCTTACACTATAACATTTTTTGAAAAAAATGTTTAATAACATAAAATTCCATATTTTTATTAGGGCACTATTGTAGAAAAATGCTTCAAAATTTTGAAAGAACGCTTTTTTGACAGTACATTTTTTATACCTTACGATATTTATCAATTTATTGTTCACGAGTTTCATTTACTATATAATCATTATTGCATTATTTGATATTAAAATTTTTAATGCTTAAGAGGCACTTTTTGATTGAAAATTCTTCTAAATTTGGAAGTTCAAATCAGTGACGTTTACAAAATGCATTTTTTAGTAAAATAATAAGCCTACAAGTGACCAATAAGTGAAAATAAAAAGTTTTATAAAAAAAGTATCTGATGAAAGTTCAGTTTTAAACACTCTTAAACAGTAACAAAAAGATTTAAAAAGATTGGGTATAAAATATAATTTTCTAAGTACTCTCATTTAATAGTTATTAAACAATTAAATGTGGTAAGGGAGAGTTCTTCTGACATGGATATGGCGAGTTTATGGTTGTCATCACCTCACTGGAAAATATTATAAAAAAAAAAAATCAGCGAGGCTATAGCGAAACCATTCTAAATACCAAAAACCACATTCAAGTATCAAGGTGAGACCAAAGGGAGACTATGGTGAGAACACCATGATATACGAGTATTAATCCCCGTGTAAACCGACTTGGTGGGTTCACAGGAAAACGAACACAATAACCAACACACTAAAAACCATGTTCTTAGCTTTTTAAACCTTTTTGAAAAATGTTGTCGAGACTATAGCGAGACCAAAGTGCAGGGCCGGCCCGATATAAATAAGTGTCATTTTCGTGTGAGCAACATTCTACTTGGAAAAATTGACATTTAACTCTTCGCCTATTGTGAGTTTCTCCCGAAAAATGTAAATTCCCCTTTTTTGTGATAACTTATTTCTGATGTGTTGTGTTATTAGCTAAAATTTTTATTATTTGACCTTTGTGCAATTTTTTTTTGTTTATTTTAGGCCAAGAGCAGTTCAAGAAAAACTTACAATAGCTTCTAAAATTCCGCGGGAACAAAAATTTTTCGGGTGAAAAATTTCCATGTGAAACTCACAATAAGACTGAATTATATTAAAATAGAAATTGAATTGATTAAGTGGATTTTTTAATGCTTGCCAGGTGCCCATTGGGTTCAGCACCCTGCACATTTGCACCGCCGCTTGCACGTATAGCTAGTCCGGCCCTGCCAAAGTGAAATGATGGAAAAACATTTTAAATGCCAAAAACCACGTTTAAATCAAGGCCCAACAGTATGAAAGTGTTATTTTGTGTTATTTTATTTTCCAAATTGACGTAAGTACGTAGCGATTTTTATTTTTTCCCCGAAAGAAAATTTAAAAATTGAACTTAAAAATGTACAAATGTACAAATACAGTTTTTTTTTTTACTTTCCTTGTTAAATAAAAAACAATCTATAAAATAAATTTAATATTAGAAAATATCAAACTAGTGCAGCTGTCAATTGAATTCAATTTAATTATTATTTTGTAATCTGCTCCTCAGATTATACTTCACTTTTGAAGCAATTTCCAAATTTTATTGAATAACAACGTCATTACAAGATTTTATGCATTAAGTCCTACACGCCTAATTTCATCGCAACCCTTAGATACGACTACATTTTGTTTTCTAATTATGTTAAAAATTTTAAAACAGATTTCTTGTTCATTCAATTTAATATCATAATAATATAAGAAGTAATGCCTACTTTAGGGGTTTAATCACCTCGTTCGTTTATCTTTTAACCGATTTTCCAAAAGATTAAACTCTTTAAAGAAATTTCAAAAGTAAAAGCATTTATTTGAGTTTGGTTTAGCGAGTGTTATGTTGGGTATGAAAAGTTCTTATACATATACCACCTTTTGTCCTCTGGTAATGTTTATCTTTTGGCGTTCTTTCAATTTTGTACTTAAATTCAAATTCATCGTAGAAAAAGTTAAACAACATTATAACCCTAGTTCCACTTATTCTATACGCCTACGTGCTTTTAAATTGACATAAAATCGTTAACGAACGTGAAGTCTGTACGTCAACGTAGGTTATATTATGTAAAGAGCAATATATGTACATATTTTATGTACTACTCTTACTACATTCAAGGTTTCTTGAGCGTACAAAATTATTATTGAAATTTTCCACCATCGCAGTTGATGGTACTCCTTCCAGTTGTAAAAAAAATATATATCAGCTTCAGTAACCTTTACGTTATTTAATTTTTCGTTTTCTTTTTTTCTGATAAATAAAAAAAAAAAACATAATGGAATGCAAAAAAAATACTGGATTTTTTTTCCGTTTACTTGATTTAAATTATTGTAACGTACAATTTATTGAAATTGTTGAGAAGGAGTTAATTTACTTTTAAATTACAATACAGTTGAATTGTGGGTACATTAAAAGGAATTTGAATTTTCATTTATGTAATTGAAATTGAGATGAGGGAAAATTTCATACCAAAAAGGCATATCCATTATTATTGTTTTTTAAATATATTTTTTTTAAATAGGCATACTCAGGAAAATGAGATCTCAGAGTCAGAGCTCTTAGCAGTCTCAGTCTCGTGAACAGGATTCCTCTGAAAAATGTCTACAAAGAAGAAGAGGAAAGAAAACATTGGATTCGCTTGCTCACTTTTTGACGAATAAAATTTGCTGAGCCCTCCGAGATCGCATTTTCCTGAACATGCTAAATAATTAGAACTTGTTATCTGTATAAAATCTTAGTCTTAATTTTAAACGTATGACTTGAAATAGTGAAGCTAAAAGAATTAAAAACGTAACGACCAAATTGATAGCTCAAATTTCTGTTATTTGAAATATTATTATTCAACTTTTATTACCTTTAATTAACGTAACTAGATTTTTACAATTTTGTCCTTTTTGTTTATTTTTTTTTGAAAAACTTAAGTTTATAAATGTCTTGAGTTCTGTTTTGTTCGTTGTCGTTGATTTTTGTTCATTACCTTAAAAAATAAAATGCACAACAGGATCACACGTACCTGTTCTTAGGGCGGTATTTACGGAACGCTCATAGCTTCAAAGCTTCATAAAACTTTTCATTAAGCAATAATAGTGAATTTTTATGAGTGCTCATGAAAGGAATGAGTGGTCCCGAGCCCGATCACTCATTTCATTAAGTTATGAGCGCTCTCTCCGAATACTTATTCGAAAACCTTCGAAGTAACCTTTCAAGAAAACTCACTGGTCTCTTCTTAAATAAACTAAATTATTTTCGTTTTCATGGATTTTAATTTTTTCCCATTTATTTTTTAAGTAAATTTTTGTAAATCGCGTCGTGAAGATCATTGCTTGTATGATTCTTGGGTATATTTAAGGAAAAAATTGTATGAGACGGGGGACTGTTTCCCTCCGTTTTGGTGGGAGGAGTAATTTTACCAAAAAATAATTGAAATAGAAAAAAATTGTAGTTGTAGCTGTTTTTAAAGTCAAAAACCCATTCTCTAGATAGCTTTATAAATTAAGTTGTGTTTGTAAATACTTAAGTCATAAGAATTAAAGGAAAAAGATTTTTTTAATTTTTGTTTAGCGATTTTTGTAGAACTGAGTTGAAACTAAAAAAATTATTCAGCTTGTTGTTTTTTGTTTTTCAATAATTGTTTTGCAGTACGATTATTGCGTTATTGCAAGAAATGAAACCAGACATTTTTTTGTTTTTTTTGAAGGTCGTCCTTTGTATGTATATTTTTTTTATCAAATCGTGATATAACTTATTTATTCAGCTTCCATTCAATTTGCTATATGCATACATAGGTACTATAGCCCTGTTGGGCAAGGTTAGGATTCGAAAAAAAAATAAGTCGAGATAATCAAACATGACACTGCAATGATAGAAAACGCGAAAGAAGTGGATGCCACAATTCTGGCTATCTGTCTCCTGTCTATACTTCGACCTACAGCCTAAACCACTTATGTGATTTTGTTCAAATTTTAAATTTAAGGTTTTCTTGTAATTAGAATTCTAGAAGAATCTTGAATTTTTTAAGCTCAAAAAATAATGCTACTTGCCATATGAACGTTAAGAAAAATCTTATTTATCTCAAAATGGCTCCAGCGATTTTGATACAAAAAAAAATTAGTGTATTTTTGTAGGTATAGTGTACTTTTTGGTATTTTTTTTAATCAAATATTGGTATTTGTCAATTAAAAGAACCCAAAAAAATGCAAAAAACAATCTCTCAAACGAATTATACGAACTATATTGCCAACATTGAGTCACGCGGGAGAGCAGTTTAACTTTTGTGGCTAGCGTTATCTCTCATTAAAAAATGTAAAATTAAATTGTTAGTTGGTTATGTAGTTGGGAATGATTTGTATAGGAGTGTTAGTATAGTAAGGGTATTCATGCAACTTCGTAAAACCCTAGATAAGTTTACAAATTGGATAAGTTTATCTTTTGGTTAATGAACTATCAAATTTTGTATGCGAAATGATTTACACAATTTGGTTAAACTTATCAAAGGATTTTGTTGCGTAAAATTAACCAAACTGGTTAAACTTATCCAAACGTCATTGTGACTCTTATTCTGGTTGAATTACCTAGCATTTAATCAAATGTTTAAAAACGGTCGCTCATGCAAACTTTGCGTAAACTTATCATTTTACATAATTTGTAAACTTACGACGTTGCATGAATACCCTTAGTGTACATATTGGATTAGCTAATAGAAGTGTAGGTTAGAGGTTCCATGAGGTTCCGGGTTTTTGCCGGACCTTAAGAGCAAAAATATGACATACAAAATGTTTAAATAAAAACAAACAACCAGTGAATTAATTTTATTGGATTTGATCGTTTTTAAATAATGACACTATTGGTTAACGCGAACAAAATTTCTAGGAAATATTCATCGTTTAATAGGAACAATTTTGACATTTAAAAAAAGCAGTATTTCGACTTCATAATGAAGATTTTCCATGACCTTCTAAGAAACGAGGAATTACTAAAATGTGCACGCTATTTTACAAAAAAACTGGCACTCGAATCTTTCAGGCCAAGGTATTGATAACACTTCCTGACAAAAATTACGCATTTTGGAGATAATTTTGTATACCACTTTTGGCGTGCTAGAATCACTTTTTATCCCACTGTGCGTCGTAAAAGATTCGTACTCCGAAATCTGATTGCAGAAAAAAAAGGATCATAGCACCTGTCATACTACAAATATTGCTATGAAACTCCGAGTTCGTGAAAAGTAGTACCACATGTTTAGAAATACGAAACAATTTTTTGGTAAGGTCAAGACTTATAGAATTTTTTCAAGAGCTCTTAGTACGACCCACGGGGGTGAGAAACATGAAATTCTTCATTTAAAATGCTAAACCAACTCGTTTAATAATTTGAGTTGAAAGGAGGTAAATATAAATGCCATTTGAGTTCTTAAATAAATATAATCTTGGAGCTGTATAAATACAAAAGATATTTTTTGACTAGCTATAAAATTTTCATAACCCTTTTTAAGGAAAAATTTTTGATGTTAATTTTAAGTTTATATTGAATTCAAATAAAAATTATATATAAAATAAAATCAAATATCAACCCGATTTTGAAATTTTAAATTTTTTAATTCACAAATTGTGTTTTTTTTTTGAAAATTTTGATATGCAATATTATTTATAGTATTTGGAAGTTTTTGTATGAAAAAAAAATGTATTTCAATCTAGGGGTGGTATAAAGCTAATAGTGCCTAGAGATGTACTAAAATATTTCTTAGACAATTTTAATTTTGGTAAGGAAAAACTAAATTTACCAAAATAGTACGAGTCGTTTTTGAGAAGAAAAAGTTTTTTTCAATGATTTCCTAGCATAAAAATAAAATATTTTGTTTTTACATTCTGTGTTTAACATTCAGTGTTAAAAACCGTTAAGTACCGTCTGAGTCATTCTCGAAATATGTATTATGTTTTCAAAAAGAAAAAAAAAAACATATTTTTTATATAATTTTTTATCTTTTGAAAATTGCAATTTTTCTACTTGAAATTTCTGAGAGCTTCTGCATAAAAAACTATTAAAATCGGGGCAAAGGTTTTCAAAAGTTACCTTGTGAGGTATCTAACATTAATAACCATTTTTTGAAAAATGGTTTTCTATCCAAATATTCCAGTAAAATTAATTTATTGAGTTTTTTAACAAAAGATGTGGAGCCATTTTTGAGAAAAATTTGATTTTGTGAAGTTGAAAACAAATTGTATGTAATGTAATGAAAACAAAATACACGATTGGGTCGCTTGTGCTTGCTCTTATGATGAAGACGCTGAGGGTTTAAGAAATTATGTAAGGTAATGAAAATAATCAGAGAAAGCATAAAATACGATGTATAAATTCTTTTTTAATAAACTTAAATAAAAAGAAAGAACAATATCTTAATTCTTGATTGAATATGACTGATTTCTTATAAAAAATTTGTTTGTGTATCAAATACTTAAAACATTTTGAAGGAAAATTTTTGGTATATAGTAGCTATTTATTTGCATATAAAAATTATATTTCGATATTTGAGTTATCGAATTTTCCAAAAAAAATTGAAACTTTTTTAAAAAGCTCAAAAACTTTTTTTAAACAAATAAAAAAACCTTCTATGAGAAGTGCTAGATATTAAAAGTTGCTATTTCTAAATTTTTATAATCTTCGTTAGTATATCGTAGTAATTTAAGCATACAGAAAAAGTTTTATAGGAATTGCAGAAGTGATTCTTAAGTAAAACAACATATTTTCCTCAACGGTTTTTTGAAAATTTGTATGGAAGCTACTGTTATTTTTTCATCAAAGTAAAATGTATCCTTAAAATACCTTATAGAATGTAAAAAAAAACCTTTTACCCCGAGTTTTATTAAAATTGAAAATTTAGTTTTCATTATATTTGATTTTCCAAAAAAAAATTTTAACGTTTTTTTGAAATATTTGTTAAAAAGCACTTTCAACATTATTTAAAATTTAAAATCAAAATAACCGTTTTGAAGAAAATCAAAAATTAAAAAAAATAATCTTTGGGAGGTACCATTAATAACCATTTTTTAAGAAAATGGTTTCCTATCAAAAGGTACCTTTTACCAAAAGAAATGTATTGAATTTTTTTTCGAAGACAAATTGGGGAGCCGTTTTTGAGGAAAATAAGATTTTGTAAGGCTGCTAAGAAAAATTTTATGGCAGGTATCGTTTATAATAAAAATGTGTGGGCAGAATCACCAAAAACCTCTTTGGATCAAATTAAAAAAAAATCGATCCAGCCGTTTAGGCTGTAGCCGAACAGACAGACCGATAGAATTTAGAACCGATATATCGAATGTACAAATTACATCTATTCATAACGTGTGCTAATGGAATGGCAGGATAGAAGTCCTTCATTTTAAATCTGTTTGAACAAAAATTGTTCGTCTAATTTAAGTAAAAATACTGCGAGCAGTCTTCAACCAAGATCCGAAATTAAACTGGCAAGTTTCTTAAGAATAATTTGGAAGTTGACTTTTTAGCCTCGATAATTGAGAGTTTCTCATACTCTCAAGTGGATACATGTTTTAATTACTATCAGAAATGGAGTCGCGAAATTCCAACACAATTTGTATTTTGCAAGTAACTTTTGAGAATCAACATACCAGAACAGTAGACAATTTAGGAAACGAATCGTTTCATAGATAAATAAATATATATGAGCCTTTTAAGGCTCTGTAGAAAACTTCACCATTTGCGATAGAAATTAAATTTTACAACGCAGTTTTCAGTTTGCCCTTGAATAAGAAATAAATGTAGTAAATGCAGTGAACCAGATACCAGAAATCTATAGTAGAGTACCAATGAACGCTCACATGCTGGTATAGCTCCTAAATTTTGAATTACTTTGTGACTGGACTCTCCGAGTTCTAATAGGCAATAACTCTCGATATTAAAATCTCAAAAATATTACTCTCAAATGGACAGCACGAGGACAAAAAGACTGCAAGCAACTCTCAAGCATCTCTCGAGAGTTGAACTCGCAAGTAAATACAGTTATTTAAATTGCTTACAGAGGAGCAGAAACCTATCCCCGAGTCACTCTCGAGAAGATAGCGAAAATACTCCCAAATGGACATATACATTTAAAACAATACACATTGTAATAACGAATTACAAATCCGCACAACAACAACGAAAAAACGAACAATTTACATGCGTTCTTTCACTACACCGAGCATTGAGTTCACACTCAGTTCAACATAGCCAAAACCCGGTGACATTAATTTGCAAAGGTTATTTCGTCATTCGCGAGGATATAATTCACACTTGGTTGTGTACCAAAAGGTTGCCTAGTAGAACCAAATAAGACCAACAAAGGCAAGCAGAGGCAAGCAGAAGCAAGTAGAAGCAGGGAACTTGACCGCGCATATAAATACGCCTCAACTCTTAAAGTAGGAGCCAGTCGGACTTCGATCGTCGGTAAGCAAGGATTAGTGGTAAGTAATTTGGATATTAACAGAGGCTTCCCCCCACCAGTAGTACTTCTTGTGAAGTATTCAAGTTTAATCGAATTGAACCAGTTTCGACTGTGATTTACCCACGATAAGTGGCAATTTACCCGTTTTACGGTGATTGCGCCAGTTACGACCGAATCGACGGAAGAGACGAGTTTCAACCGTGCCCCACGCCACCAGCTGGCCGACACCTATCGCGAAGACTACACCGGACCCGTAACGCAGGCCGAGATTTCGGTGGGAAGAACTACTACGAAAACCAGAATTATACAAGAAGAATTTAACAAGTTATATGAAATAAATTCAACCCCAGATTGTGAAACAAAATAAAAGAAAATAACAAATAAAGACAAAGACCTATTGATGTTAAATTTCGGTGTTTTATTTAACTAACCCTGGACACCGTGAGCATACCCCATACTGGAAAATTTAAAACACCCTCACAACATACTTATATTCCTTAAGAACTTAATTTAAACGTTTTAAGTCATGCATCCATGACAAAAAATAATAATAAAAATGTTACGTATACACCCCAGTTGCCGAATGTTGGTTATGGTATGTATAAGTAAATATTTAGAGTACAAATTGCTAATACATAAAAAGAATCATTATAATTGAAGACTATTAAATAGTTAAGTACTACTTAGTTCTTCATATCAAGTTCCTGAGACACCCAGGGTCATAAATTATGCACAAAACCAAAACTAATTCAGCGAATCCAATAAAATAGTTCTACTTGGTTGAATTATTTTTAGTGTGGTAAAGAATTTGTACTATAAAAGCCTACTTTAAGAATGAACTAGATATTCGTGCCATCTTGTTCGGTTTCTGGCAACTCATTTATGCTGCCTCCAGCTCTTTCCAAATGCCCTTGATTCCTCTTCTATTGTTCAATAACACACCTAGTTGACCCTGATGAATAACACACCTGATGCTGTTTTCTTTGAAATAGGCATGTGGGTGTTGGTTTCAGAGGAAGGCCTGCTTTTAAATTGAAACTCTACTACGAAGTAGTAGAATACAATGCCATAGCACACCATTGCTAATAGTATGAACCTATATTTAAAAATACCCAGATTCAGTTGCATGCAATAAATATCAGCCCCACCATTCATTGTATTTATACGACCTTGTTACCAGTAAGGCTATTTTTTAAGAATAAGAAATTAAGAATTGAAAAATTCAGATTTCAAGGGATACCTATACGTTTTTATTCCTTAGCCTTGAACTATTTTTTAAATTTGAATTCAATTTCCTAGAGACAATCATAATACAAATAGGGACCCACATGAAAAAGCAAAATAACACCGTATTCATCTTACCACTATCATAAACTTCACATTCTGAAAACTCAGTTTTTTTCACCTTCTGCTTTAAAAGATATCGAAATCAAGTTCAAAGAAAAATAGGTAAGGTATACATGTGTATACTTCCAATCCCCAATGCACATCAAGACATAAATAAAGAAAGTTAAATATCCAACCACTGTAAGGATTCATGCCAACTAACAACTACCGTCGTAAAAGGATGCTTTACCACGATATTCGACTTTTAGAAGACATGAGAAAAAAAAACAACTACATATGTAAATAAAAACACCAGAATCAAGAAATATGAGAATGTACCGCTTTAGACTTTTGCATGACTTGACAAAGCCAAACAAGTTTTATGGCAAATTTATGAAAGATAACCATTTTTATGCATCTCATCTTTCTCCCTTACTCACTACACATAGAATTTTACTGCATTGCTCCTGCAAACATACGTACACTTTGTTGAATATCCTGTGGAAAGTAACTCAGCAACAGCCATATTTTGAAGGAAAAGGGTACAAAAACTCCAGCCACAAACTCACCCTTGTAAAACAGACAAAATGGAAAACCACTGAAAATGAGGATGCAATAAACTGAACTTTATTTTTTTCCTTTGAATTCTTATAAAAGAGGAAAAATCTTTATGGTGCAGTTTGAGAAAAGTGTGTAGTTAAAAATGAAAATCCAGATACAAATAATTAAAAGAAAAAAAACCATTTTGAAGAAATAATGAATGACGAGGTTTGTCTTCTAAAAATTTGTGTCACTAACTTAACACAAAAATTAATAAACAAATAAAAGACAAAAAATGTGTGCATTATTTATTGTAAGATAACAAACAATACATATTTGTTATTCTTTCCGAAAATCAAAAAAATTAGAGTTATACCTTGAAACATCATTAAAATTCAAAAAACTACTTTTTGTTCCTTTTTAAAATAACTCACTCATGCAATGCTTTCTGATCACGGCCACCTTTTGTGGGCTTTTCAAATTTTTTGTTGAAGTTAGTTTTGAGTTATAGTCAAAGGACTGTAAAATTTGAACAATTTTGTTGAAATTTTCAAGCATGATAAACAAAAAAACCTGATAAGAAATTATTTCATAATAATTTTTACCCATTGCGAGGATTATTTTTCAAAAAAAAAAAAAAACTATTCAAGCGTAATGGTGAAACCTTACTTTGGGTAGAGTATTTTTGACAAATATCTATTTTGTATTTTGTGGACACTCAATGTTTTTAAATAAATTCTATGGGGTATGACTCTTGACTCTGACCAAGAAAATAAAAAATCATAAGTTTTTTTCTAGGTCAATCTTGAATTTTGAATTAAGCAATATATATGTAAAAGGTTCTTCAACAGGGATGCTACAAAAGTTGAGCGACAGGGACAGCAAACGACGCCATATTTCTTGCCGCTCTTTTGACATTTCTCTTCAGTTAGGTTTGCCATTTCATGATGGAAAGATATACGAGACAACAACGAGTCGAAATTATTAAAATTTACTACCGAAATTCGGAGTCAGTGGCCTCAACGTTAAGAGCGCTACGTCCAATTTATGGTCGTCATAATCGTCCTAGCAGATCAACAATTGAGCGTCTAGTGGAAAAATTTGAATTCACAGGCACAGTACAAAATGTTCCCGTGCCAGTGAAACAAAGAAGTGCCCGTAGTGTCAAGAATAATGCTGCCGCTGAGGCTTCCGTTGCAGAAAGCCCAAATGTGTCTCACACACGTCGTTCTCAAGCGTTGGGCATCTCTGTGACGCCGTTGTGGCGAATTTTGAGAAAAGATCTTGGCCTACATCCTTACAAGATTAAACTAAAGTCGCTTGACCTTCGTTCGTGAATTGGGCTGAGCAACAACTTGAAAATGATTCGGATTTTCATCGAAAAATCATCTTCAGCGATGAGGCTCATTTCTGGCGTACGTACTCCATGAGTCATCATTGCATCCCGAAAAAATTACGGTTTGGTGTCGTTGATGAGCCGGCGGCGTCATTGGGCCGTACTTCTTCCATGATGATCAAGACCGGCACGTTACTGTGAATGGGGATCGCTACCGTTCAATGATAACCGAATATTTTTGACCTCAATTGGATGATATTGACTTGGTGGACATGTGGTTCCATCAAGACGGCGCCACAAGCCACACAGTGAATGTCACAATCAATTTATTGGAAACCAAGTTTGGAGAACGTTTTATCTCACGAAATGTTCCAGCCGCTTGGCCACCTCGGTCGTGCGATTTGACGCCGTTAGACTATTTCCTGTGGGGCTACGTCAAGTCTATGGTCTATGCCAACAAGCCAGCGACGATTGATGAACTTCGTACGAATATCGAACGTGAAATTGCAGCAGTAACGGCCGATATATGCTCAAAAATTGGGTTCAGCGTCAGGACTTTGCAAGCGTGCCCGTGGTGGCCATACAAAAGATATCGAGTTCCATACATAATGGCCTCAAACGTACTTTAACAGGATTAAAGAATTTCATTGCTATCCAAAATCGTTACCCGATAGGTATTTACAAAAAACAAAAATCGGGAAATTCTAAGACTTTATAGAAAATCTTCAGAAATCAGAAATATCTTAAGTACCATGATAAGGCTGAAAGAAAATAATCCAGTTTTTTAAAACAATGTCTACTCATTGTCCGCTTGAAAATAACAATAACTAAGTTTCCATGTCCGTCAAGCTAGCATTACCACTTCAAAATTTTTACAATCCAATAAGTGGATAATTTGTCGTGAAAAAAAATTTGTCGCGCTTGTTTTTTTTTAAAATTAACCCCTGGTAATGCTAACTTGACAGTCAAGTTAGCACTACCACCCCCTGAAAAAAGGGTAAAATAAACTCAAAAAAGAAAAAAAAAAATATGTATGAATTTGTCGTAAATTTTTCGTAAATATATCGTAAAAAAAATAATAAAAATTACTTGAATTTGACAATAACCCTCAAAATCGTTGTTTTTTCTGCTTTTTTCTATATATCCAGCATATGAAAACTTTTTATTCTTAGTGTTTTTTGGCATGGAATTTGTTTAAGCATTTTTCGTAATATAACCTTTAATAATTTGTGTCAAAAAATAATTTGTCGCGCCTTTTTTTCTATAAAAAATTCCTTGAATTTCACAAAAAGCCCCAAAATCGGTGTTTTTCTTCAGCTGCTTCAATAATTCCAGCAAATTATTTTTTGACACAAATTATTAAAGGTTATATTACGAAAAATGCTTAAACAAATTCCATGCCAAAAAACACTAAGAATAAAAAGTTTTCATATGGTAGTGCTGGATATATAGAAAAAAGCAGAAAAAAACAACGATTTTAAGGGTTATTGTCAAATTCAAGTAATTTTTATTATTTTTTTTACGATATATTTACGAAAAATTTACGACAAATTCATACATATTTTTTTTTTTCCTATTTTGAGTTTATTTTACCCTTTTTTCAGGGGGTGGTAGTGCTAACTTGACTGTCAAGTTAGCATTACCAGGGGTTAATTTAAAAAAAAAAACAAGCGCGACAAATTTTTTTCTTTCACGACAAATTATCCAATTATTGGATTGTAAAAATTTTGAAGTGGTAATGCTAACTTGACGGACATTAAGTTTCCTGTATTTCGACACCCAAGAATTGAAATTCTCTTTCCTACAAATACCTAATTTTCACTAGGAGAAAAATAAATATTTAAATTTTAAATTTTCTCAAAAACTATAAGATACTTAAACATACAGTTGTCAGTATTTGATTAAAATTTCATGAAGTTATCGCGAAATTTAAAAAAAAAATTAGCTAAAAAAAAGTCACTTTTTAATTTTAAGTTTGGTAATATTTTTTTTCAAAAAATTAAATAAAAAGTTTCTTAAAAAAAATTAGCTTTATGAAAAAATAACAGTGCCTTCCATACAAATGTTTAAAAACCGATTATGAAAATATTTTTTTTTGTTTTCCTTAAAATGGCTCCTACGATTTTTACAAAACTTTTTCTGTAAGCTTAAATAAGTTTGATCTGCTTCTTTAAAATATAGAAATTTTCAAATAGTAAATACTAATACGTAGTACCTCTCATAAAACATTTTATTTAATTTTGAATTTTCTGAATATCAGCTTAAGAGATTTGGATTAACTTTTTTATATACAAATTATATTAAAATTTTGTTTTGACTTTTTAAGAAAAGTTTAATTTTTTTTGAAATTCTATACTTCAAAAACGGGTCAGCAAATTTTATTTTTATATGCAGAAATACTTAAAATTTGCATGAAAAAAGTTTTCCTTAAAAATGTTTTAAAAATTGTTTGTATAAAATTAATTTTTTAGAAAAACAGCTCAACGATTTAAAATTTGTGTGTCCATACAATCATATTTCATAAAGAATTAAGATGGCGTTATTTTTTCCAATCTAAAACTCTCAGGGAAGTTTTCTTAGCTAATTTTAATATCGTATTTTATGCTTTTAAAAATTTTTCTCCCATAATTTCCATGTCTTTAAATATAATTTTCTTAAACCCTTAAACTTAAGCATAAGAGCAAGTACGTGTGACCCTGGAGGGCATTGTTGGTTGAGGCCGTAGTCCATCCTGGACTGTGAGTGCCATCCAAAGTAAGTAAAGTAAGTAAGTAAGTAACTAATTACTTTCTTATTGCTCAGAGGTTAACCAATATAATACCAAGAAAAGTTGCGTCGCTTATAGTCAGCATCATTTTTAATACTAATTACTCTGTTATATAAAATATCATTAAAAGCCTACTACATTGCTGATGTACTATGATATAAAATAACATAATGAAATTATGAACGAAAAAATTTCATTCGTCTTTTCAAACAAAACAAACTTTGTATTCAATAATAATGAAAACAATAACATGTCTTTCCTTTGTTTTCAACTTAAAAAATACTACAATTAGTTCATGATTTTTGTATGAAATTCATGGGATAATAGGCAAAAATTTGTTCTTCATCAACTAGCTTTAAATAAGAATTATTGTTCTATAATCTCTACAAAACAATTCTACTCTAATGTTTTAGTCTACATATTTGAAGAAACACACAAAAACGGATTAAAAAAAAAAACTAGGACAACCTGAAAATAATCTACAGGAACTCTCAAAACTTCTACCAAGGCTTTAGGTACTTTCACGAAAGTTTTTTGACAGAAAGAATATGACTGTTTTATAAATTTTAAGGACTTGTTTCACAGAACCTTATTAATGTTCTGACTAATTAGCCGGCACAAAGAGCATTTAAGCTAAGAGACAAAATCATTATCTCAAATACCAGAATTCTTAAATGATCATCTGTCATGAGTGTCAAGTTAGCAAAGCAACTTTAACGAACCGAAAAATGAATATGTGGATAATTTGTTGTTATTTAGTTATGATAGTTTAGATTTCGTTGTTCAATGTTTTCTATGTTTTTTTGAATGCTTTGCTAACTTGACAAATATGAAAAAGTGGCTAAAACTTCTTGTAATTAAAGTTTAATGTCTTAAGAATTTGCCATTAGTAGTCTTTGATTAATTGTTAAAAATTTAATCTAATCGCACAATGTTTTCTATGATTTTTTGCACCCTTTGCGCCTTTTTTTAAAGTGATACTTTGCTTACTTGGCATCAGGGGTAAAAACTGCTAACACCAAATAGTTAATGGCTTAATAATTTGTCTTGAATTAGTTGTGACAACTACGAATTTGTCGTGCAATGTTTTCTAAATTTGTTGCATTCTTTCTTAACTTCACATCAAGTCAGCATAGCACTACTTTAAAAAGTGGTAAGAACTGTTTAAAACGAATGATTTGTGGCTAAATAATTCATGGTTATTTAGTCGTTGCTAGGTTTCGACCATTTCAAATTGGTCGTTCTATGTTTTCTATGTTTTTTTTCGAAAAGTTGTAAAAACTTCAAGACATATCATTTCATTATTTAATAATTTGCCTTTAATTAGTAGTGACTAAATCAGTTTTCTCGTGCGATGTTGTCTTCGTTTCTTGTTTTATTTTTTTTATTCATGTGGAATCAGCAAAGAGCTCTGTAAAAGGTCTTAGAACCTGTTCTATTGAAATATTTAAATTAAGTAATAATTTGTCCTTAATACGTCATTGATTATATGTGACAGTTTTATCATCAGTCGTCCGATATTTTCTATGATTTTTTTTTTAGTTTCGAAATTCATATAAAGGAACATTTAGCAAGCAAGTTTAATAATCGACTATATCGAACTGTTTATTGCTTTTATTGTATAGAAAATACCACATGAAAAAATTGATTTTGTCACAAATAATTATCGACTAATCAGTGGCAAATTATCCACTTACCCATTTTTTGATTCGCCAAAGTTGCTAACTTGTCAATCATAGAAAACAAATAACCCAAAACTTAAAGAAAACAAAACATGACAAAACTGATTTTTTCACAACTATATAACGACTAATTAACGGCAGATTAATAAGTACTAATCTATGAAAATTGAGAAATTTTTACCACATTTCAAAAAAACATAGAAACTGTCACAACTAACTAACGACAAACTATGCAGCTATCCATTTTGCGATCCGTGAGAGTTGTTTTTCTAACTAGATATCAAGTTAGCAAAGCACTCAAGAAAACAAAGAAAAAATTGCATGATCTAATTGAATTTCTCACAACTAATTAACGACTAATTAACGGCAAATTATCCATCTATACACTTTTCAATCTGTCAAAGTTGCTTTGCTAACTTGACACCCCTTCATTTGTCGCATATGAGTGTCAAGATAACATAGCAATGTGACGAATAGAAAAATTAATAGGTTTTTAATTTGCCAATAATTAGTCGGTAATTAGTTTTGACTATTTTGAATTTGTCGTTCAATGTTCTCTTTGTTTTTTTTTTGATTGCTTTGAAAACTTGATATCAAGTTAGCAAAGCACCCTGTCGAAAAGCAGTAAAAATTTCTCATAGCTGATGGTTTCTGGTTCAATAATTTGCGGATAATTAGTTGTGAAAAATTCAATTCAATTCAAAATGTGATCTATGTTGTTTTGTTCTAATTTCTTGATTTACATGAGAAAGCTTTGAAAAAAGAGTTTAAAATTGATTATAATGAACTGCTTATTGCTTTATTATGTTTTTACGGGTCAAATGAGGTTTTCTTGAAAAATACATAGATTTTGTCACATCTTGTTAAAGGAAAATTATTAAGCATTAAAATGTTATGTTTCAGACGTTTTTAATCCTTTTCGGAAAACAACATAGAAAACATAGAACAACAAAGGTGAAAACTTAATGAATTATTTACCAATAAAAATCATTCAGTTTAAACAGTTTTTAACACTTTTTGAGGTAGTACTATGCGTACTTGATGTCAAGTGAACAAAGAATCCAAAAAACATAGAAAACATAGCCCAAAAAATCGAAATTATTACAACTAATAAAGGACTAGTTAAAAAAAATGATTGAGTCATAAACCATTCGGTAATAGAAGTTTTACCCCTCTTTTTGCTAAAAAAGGACACAAAAAATCATAGAAAATATTATGTGATTAAATTTAATTTTTAAAACTTATTAAAGACAAACTAACCGCAAATAATTAAGTTATAAAATATTAAGTATGGGAAGTTTTTACCGCTTTTTGAGATATGTACTATACATATGAGAAAAAGTTAGCAAGCCCTCAAAAAGTAGAAAATAGAAAACATTGAACGATTGAACCACTAATTAACGGCAAATTTTTGAACACTAAAATATCCAATTTAAGAACATTGTATCACTAGCTATCCATCCTAGCCATTTTTCGATTTGTTAAAGTTAGAAAACATCGCACGACAGTGTAATGTTTTCACAACTAATTAATGACAGATTAATGGCAAATTATTAAGTGGTAGAAGTTTTTCCCACTTTCCAAAAAAACATAGAAAACATAGAATGACAAGTTCGAAACTGTCTCAACTTATTAACAACTATTTTACAACAAATAATGCACCTATCCATTTTTCGATCCGTCAGAGTTGCTTTGCTAACTAATGTCAAGCTAGAAAACATAGAAAACATTGCCTAGTTATATTGAATTTGGTACAAATAATTAACGGCAAACTGTTAGGCCATAGGGTAGCAAAGAAATTATTTTTGATTTTCGACAGGGTATCTACTTTGGAACTTGCTATTAAGTTAAAAAACAAAAACATTGAACGACAAATTCGAAATTTTCACAACAATGTAGTGGCAAATTATCCACCAACTCATTTTTCGCTTTGTCAAAGTTGCTTTGTTGACGACTTGACACTCATCAAATATTAATACATACATACATATCTACTTTATGCTTATCAACTTAAAAGTATAGGTAAACCAAAATGTATGTGTACTCAACTTATCCATTGTGAAACAAGCCCTTAATAAGCTAAACAAATATTAATCAGAGCATTAGATACAGCTGTCAAAAAAACTTTCCTGCAAGTAGCCCTAAGGAGTTATATTTTGTCTTGCAAATATTTTCAAAACTTACCACTTTCAACAGCTTCATTGCCAGCTTCATCGACATCTTCTAGAATTGACCCACCACCCTCAATAGACGATGGTGACAATAGTTGGTCCTTTGATTTTCTGTGTCCAAAACGTGCCAATAATTTCGTTCGACTATTCCTCCTCAGCTTAATACCCCCACCGCTTGAACTCGAATGATATGATTCATCTGCTGTTCCATCGCTGGCATTTAAGGTACTATGGTGATGACTGTGAGACGTACCCATGGTTTGTCTTTTGATTTATAGAATGAAATTTTAATTTGACAATTTCAGCTTTTATTACAAATATATTCTGTTTCTTATTAATTTATCCCGAACACAGAATAAACAAAACACAAAAATTAAAAAAAAAAATTCTCACACCCTATTTGACAAACAACCGTACGAAAGTCAAACACAAATAATACGCGACACCATCATGATGAGCGCACGCCCTCGGGAGAATTATTTTTTGTTCAAGTGTCAATTGTCAGAAATTTATAATTCCCATCAGTCGTTCAGGGACTGGGAATCTATTTTTCAAATGAAAAGAAACTCATCGGCTTCTACATACAATAAAGAAATTATCACACTTTTTCCCCCACATCCTCTATGACTCACTCCTCCGATTTGATCACGAATTGACGAGACGAGCGTCGACGACGACAATCGGTATAATTTTTTTTTTGTTTTGCTTCAGTCACCACTGTTTTGACATGAATAGAATGTAGTGCTACTGATAATAATAAATTCTTTTGAGCACTTTTTTGACACATTTACCGGCAACAAACATTGACATTGGCAGCCACCGTTATTTGTGAGGTTTTCATTCAGCGAATTGACTTGATATTTGTTTGGCACGAAGAAATTATAAATTATTCCCGAAAAAGAAACTTCCACACCTTAACACTAAATAACTGACATATCTAAGACTTTTGGGGTGGTTTGGTTGGGTCGTGGTGCAGATGTGGCTGTCAAAGTGACAGTTTAAACCCGGTTTTGCTTATGGTGAAAAAATCGATACATCCGTTTTGGGTTACGCGCAAACGCTTGCTTGGAATGTGTCAAAAGTTCTGCAGTGAAAAAATATTCGGTACAGGAATGTATATCTAAAACTAAACAACGCGTCATCGTCATGCACGCGATGCTACACATCCAAGACCCAGATTCGATTCCAGATTCACCACTAAAATAACTGTGACTGGTGTGTTTGTGACTAAGTGATTGTTCGTTGAGTAGGTCATGTTGTGGGGGGGATGATTATGCATTGAACACACTCTTCCTAGGGGTACTTTGGTGCTGTTGTTTTTGTTGTTGTTGATTTTGCATCTCTTGAATGTGATAATTGGCCATAGTCAATTTAGATTGAAATAAAAGCAAAACAACAACAAAACATAAAAGAAAAAGAAATTCAAATCTAATGGAAAAAAGTTTTAGATTGGGGTCGAAAATCATCAGGGATGAAACTACAAAAACAATTGGAACTAAAAAAAAAAAAACGTATAACAAAAAAATATATACACAAAATGACTGGCCGGCCGCGGTTCCGTCCTCATCCGATGAGAATCGCTCCAATTCAAATACTGAACTGTAATTACGTGCTCTATAGTTTTGTGGTTATCTTGAAAACGTTTTTTGATTTGTTTTTTGTTAGGGGTCATGTTGTGTGTGTAGTGCTGATTTGGGTAGTAAAAGCTTCCTCAACTATCAGCTCACCATCATCACATACTCGTATCTAGTATGAAGAACAAAACTTATGTAGGTAGGTTTGTTGGACATGCAAAGTGCCGAAATCGAATGGAAATGCGATAATGGAATACTTAAGCTTGAACATTGTCACCCGGACCCGCTGTTGGGCAGCGTATCTATACGTTTATGTTTTGCGGGCATTGTGGGGTTGGAGGTTTTCATTTGAATTTGTTGTTTTATCAATTTGTTTTTATTTATTTTTTTTTTGTGATGAAGGTAATTTGCAGTTTTTTTTTTTAAATATACATGACAGTGGATCGCAATGAACTTGCTCTTGTGTGTCATATGCTATAATGTGGCTATGAATTTAGAAATAATGAGTGTTTAGTGTTTCAAAACAATTATAATTATATTTCTTACGCAAAATTGTGCAAAAGTACTGCAAAACCGTTTGAAAAATATTGGAATTCTAAGAACAACTCAAAAATAAGAAAATTTTCGGAAAAAACTATTAAACCGCTACAAGTGACTTTTTTTAATTTATTATGCAGGGTGGTTCAACTAAGGTGTGACAAAAGCTATAGAACGTGTAAGCTAGGTCCAGACAATACAAAAATTGCATTGAAGGGGGTCTATTTCCCCCATATAGGCAGGAGGCGCAACTTAAAACTGAAAAGAAATCTTATTAGAAGACTGTGGTTACACTTATTAAGCTTTGAAATCCGGGGCTAGAATTGGCAAAAGTGATTTGTGATACTTGAAAGTCACACCACAAAAGAATGCTATTACGTTTTGCCTTCAACTATCATAAGTCAACTTAGCCAATTCCACCCAAGAATTCTTTTTACGGAGGCTTGGGTTGTTAAAATCTGGTAAGCATCTTGGTGGGCTTCAGTAAAAATTACAGATGAATCCTGCAATAACAGACGATTCAAGAAAATCACGGACTAATCCGGCAAATAACAGATGAATATGACAAATCATAGAAAAAGGCACAGACGAATACGGCAAAAAGTAAATGAATCCGACAAATCAGAGACGAATCCAGTGGATCACAGATGAATGCGGCAAATCACAGATATGAGTCTGGCAAATCACAGACGAATTCCACCAAGTCATTGCCAAATATTATTAATTACGGACGAATTTGGCAAATCATAAAAGAATTTGACAAATCAAGAATGAATCCAGCAAGTCACAGATGAATCTGACAAATCACTAACGAATCCGCCAAACCATAGACAAATCTGGTTGATCAGGGATGAATCCAGCAAAACATTGACGGTTCTGGTAAATTATAAACAAGCTCCAGCAAGAAAGAGCCAAATCTGGTAAATCACGGATGAATTCGGCAAATCATAGATGAATCTGACAAATCACGAACAAATCTGGCATATAATGGATGAATCTGGCAAATCAAGGAAGAATCCGGTAAATCACAGACGAATGTGGCAATTCACGGACAAAAACCGGAAAATCACAGATGAATCTGGTAAATCACGGACGATTGCGTCAAGGCACCAACGAAATTGTGCAAATCACAAACAAATTCGGCAAATCACAGACGAACCTGGTAGATCACGGACGAATCCGACAAATTAGAGATGAATCTGTTAGATCATGGATAAATCCAGGAAATCACAGATGAAACTGGCAAATCACAGAAGAATCCAGCAAATCACAGATGAATCTGGCAAATCACAGACGAATCTGGCATGAGATCAAAGATGAGTCCCGCAAATCACAGATGGATCCTGCAAATATTTATTTTGTTGGTTTCTTACTCTAAGGATCCTCTTGCCACTGGTGGAGGAAATCTTTGTTTCAATACTGATCTTGTACTTGCAGATTGTATGGCAGTCTGTTATAGCACTATTTTCGGCTGAACCATGTGTGAGTTGTAAAACTGTGAAGTGCATATTTCTAAGAAAATGTCCTTCATTCTGCCACATCATCACCTTTTGGGGAATTATACTTTTATCAACGTTGATCAATTAAAACTAGGATGAGGAGGACGGTATTTGTCCTATTTGTCTGTCAAAGGGCCTAGGCTCCTAGCCTATTACTGCTATGCTTATTACGACGAAGAGGCGGCAAGGGAATGATGACTCTTGTATTTGCTTGGCGGGTAAGCTCAACCTCGATGTTTTTGATCGTCATCCATTGTTGCTTTCTGTGGAATTCTTGCTTCTTCGTAAGACCTTTCGGTGTATACGTGTTGTGGGAACATGCAATCGGATGGTCAAGTGTTTCAATGGGAGCAGGTGCGTTGAATGAATGAAGGATTTGGGGTATAAGTGCACTGCGACCATTAAGATTTATTGTGCCCCGTCTCGAGCTGGATGAGGTTGCTCATACTACAGCACGTTCTCCAAGTTTGTTTCCTTGAGGAACTTGAGTATTTGGAGTGTTTTTAGGGAGGGTAGTTTGCTCTCCTCTATCTGGTGATTTCCCAGATACCTGTGCCTTTGATGCACGAGTGCATCACATCTGCCTAGTATATGGTCCGGTGTCTCCTCATGAGCATTGCAGAATCTGCACGCGGCGCTGTTCTCTAAGCCAAGAATGTGGAGGTGTCTCCTAAGCTTACAGTGGCCTGTGAGGAGACCCGTTATTATTCTAAGTTTGTTCCTGTTTAAGCTCATACAGGACTGGAATCGTTCTTTGTTGTGACGCCCAAGCAGAAGTTTGGCCTGTCTTAGCTTTGGGAGTTCGTTCCAGATTTTTGATCTTTTCACCTCCTCTTCTGTTTTGATTTTATGTTTTATCACGTTTTCTCCTATTTCGCAATAAGGCTCTGGTCCCGTAATGGGTGTCATTGCCCCTATTTTTGCTAAGGAGTCTGCCTCTTCATTGCCTTGTATGCCAACGTGGCCAGGGACCCAATAGAGTGTGACAGAGTTATGTTTGCCCAGTTCGTTTAGCCTGCCTACACACTCCCATACCAGTTTAGAGCTGGTGCGTTGGTAGTAGGGGGTGGAATTATGCAATGCTTTATTGCAACCATTCATGAAATGAGTTTAATCTAGAAATAAACTATAAGAATGGACTTTTGGATGAGTGTGGAGTGAGTGGGGCACTTTTTTATCTCCAGATTAAAAATTATCACATAATCATTAGTTGCTATTTGCTAATTAATTGCAAATAATTTACCTAAAAAAACAAGAAAAAGGTGTCCTCTGCTCTGGCATGGATCCAGGATTTCGTTCAGGATTTTTGTATAGCCTTGCCAGCTCTAATTCGGTCAAACCAATGCGAAATAGTTTTCTAAGTTTCCACAATCTTGATGAGATCTAGAAAAAAAATGGAATACACTTCATACTGCTCTACACACCAGGGTCACACAAAGAAATGTCAGTAGATGAGTTTTAAATATGAAGAACCTCTTTCATATCTGCCACAGTTTCTGAAACTAGCTTATACTTTGACGTCTGTGAAATTATCAGGGCAACTTTCACCCACGTAAATGGGAACTTGAAAGGAATTTGCAGTTTTTTTTTTGCATTTCGTTTGCATTTCTATTCCCGATTTCGCAGTTCGCCAAGTAAGGGTGTAATCGAGTGACCTGCTAACTTCACAGTGAAGTTAGTGCAGAAGGCAAATGAAAATTTTACTGTATTAGCCCTGTGTTCGATTATGCAGCAGTTTGCGAAAGTCACATGTTCGAATACATTATTTGCGCTGCAATTCCACAGTAAGAAAACCCGGTTGACGCAACACAAACATTTAGAAGCCTGAGAATGTGTTCGTAAACTTCGATTGCGTTGCAAGCAAAATTGACGGGCATTGTTTAGAAAGATTTTTTTCAAACAGAACGATTGCATATGTTTGATGATAGTTTAGTTATATTCGCGTCAAAAAATAACTATCATTTGAAAAGCGAATTAACGTTGAGTTGACATTTTCAAAAATGGAAGTGACTGCTTTGTAGTCATTTTTGTTTTCTCTGGAAATGTCTTCATTGGATTCGCACTCTTCGTCAGTCTTATAGTACGGAAGTTCCTAAAACTTTTTGAAACTAATTAAATAGATAAATGTATTTTTAATATTTCTTTTAAGAATTAAAATCAGTTTTAAGGTTGAAAATTTAGATAAGTTGCCCTACCGCCTCCCTCATTTCATTTTACTATAAAAAAAACCGCTTACATATCTGTAGAAGAGGGTCGGCATTAACATTAACATTGTTTGTAAAATTTTTCATTCACATTTGCATATTGAAAAGTGAAATAAAATCGATGTGGAACTCAATCTGCTCTCTTGTATGAAATAATTGGAATATTCTCGAAAAATGTAATGTAGGAATATAGCTTGACATTTATCTTTCAATTAAAGACCTTAACTTTGAAGATCGTACTTTGAAAACAGACGTTTAAAGCTTTAAAATCGGTCGATTTTTGCAAAGCAGATTTTTCTCCACTCCATAGTTGGGAGAGGTGAGATCCATCGGTTGTTTCAGTATCTTTAGATAATTTCATGAAATGAAAAATCGGGAAAAGGAAATCTTATAGTCTCCTTTTGGCTATCAAGAAAAAAAAATGTATAAACTTAGAACGAAAGAGCATTTGTTGGTTACAATTTATTAAATCCATATTTATGCTTCGTTCACTCCTGCACCGGTTCACTCCCCTGTATCCACGCCAGCTTCTGTTTGCTTCATTTATGAAGTAAGAGAAATGAATTTTTCAAAAATGAGAAAAAAGTTGGTTGCTGTAAACTTAAAAACTGCGAATTAGTTACTCAAAAAAAAATAAATAATTATATTGGTTTGCGAAAAAATGGTTGTCCTGCTAGCTTCATATGAGCTTAACATGACATCCATTTTTGTTACCCAAAAAGACAATTAATGTAACTTATTCACATTTAATTATTTCTTAATAACCAAATATTTTTTTGGATCTGTAATCTTCATATTTGAGAAAGTTGTGTTGCTAAGTTCATATGAAGAATATGAAGAAAAGAGTAACTAATATTTTTTTGTGAATTTTACTCACAATCAATAAGCAACTTATGATGTGTTACTTTTTAATCTTAAGTATTCCTAATTTCGTGAACTTTTCTTTAAAAATAAACATTTTTCTTTTTAATCTTAATTTCCAAAAGTGTCCTGCTAACATATGGCCTTTAAACAAGCCATTAAATAATATTGTAAGTGCTGCCCTGATTTTAAATATATTTTTTCTATATCAAGTTTTTTTGTTTGAGAAACTGCTCCCACATACTAGAAACTATAATATTCTTAGGCAAGGTACGCACTTGCGATTTTCTGTCGTGCGATCATTCAGTCGCAAAATATAGAACACATCACATTAAATGAGACTGAACGCACATGATACCAAGAAATCATTCTGGGTTGTGATCAATCTTTTTAGTCATAACAAAAGGAAATCGCAAGTAGGGTCCTTGCCTAAGAAGGGTACAGAGGTCATCTAACTGATGAACCCAACTATCGTACCAGGGCGGAACACATTCTGATGGAATTGAGCTCGTTTGAACTCTTAATTTAATTATATTTAGTCGATCCAATTAATTAGAAGGATTTTCTTTTCATTCGTTAACATCATTTTTTATAATATTAATATATGAGGGGTATAGTTGTCAAAACTTTTCTATTCAACTTTTTTTCAAAATTAAGTTAAGCATGGGGAAGTGTTCTATTAGAAGGCCTTCATCAAATTTTAGCTTATTACGCTAAAATTGATAAAAAAAAAATAATTTCCTACACTTGTTGGTATTTGAAAGTGGTATTTTTTTCAAAACTGCACTGTTCCACTCAGTCGTTCAATTCAAAACTTATCTATTCTTATAAAAAACTATTTGTTCAAAATTTTATTTTCTATCGAAACGGATGGTTTAAAACTTTTTTAAAAAAAAGTTCGAATATTTGAACTAATTGTAAGATGAAATTTATCATTTTGTACCAAAAAAAAGGGGCATTCGAGCCAAAACTGCGAAAAATTATGAGAAATGGTAAAGTTTGAATTTGTATATCTCTGCAAATTTTGAAGAAAAAGTTATTTTATATCATACCATGTTAAAGTCTTTAGTCCTTACTTTAGTTTGCACATCATGCATATGGTTTTTTTTTTTTTTTTAACAACTTTATTTCATTTAACAAACTTAAAGCTAATATTCTTATAAAACAATAATTGTTCAAGATAAAAAAAAAACCGAAACTAGCCTTAATTTATTAAATACAATAGTTAGGAACATTCAATTACCAAATGGTAAGAGACGAATGCACCATTAACTTAACTCTAATTCTGAAATTAAATTGATGGGGATCAATTGTTATAAATTCAATTTTTGTTTGTATTCTATTTCAATTAAAAAATAATAACTAGGAACAATATTAAGCAAAAAGATATATTCGTTCAAAAAAATGACAATAAATTAATATAATTAAGCATGCACATGTCTATTAATATTATATTAATTCAAACTGTAATATTAACTAACAAATTTATATCATTATGATCAAATGTGAAAATCCAGTTTTTAATATTTTTTATAAACACCGATTTAACTCTCTCGCATCTTATATTTTCAGGACGATTATTAAATAGGCGAGCGGAAGTTATTCCATAGAAAAGGGCATAGTGCGATTTTTTAATAGAAGACACAGTTACCAGATTACGATTGTTCACACGTAAGTTATAAAACCCGTATAGTCTTGAGGCAGAATATCCGGAATTCTCAAAAAATGGGCAAAATTTCTAGGTTTCTAAACAAATCAAAGCTGTGAGTTCTCCGGTTAACTTTACTTAGAATGCGAATGACATGCTTTTGTTTAGTAAGAAGAGGGTCAATTTTATTACGGTAAGTGCCACCCTAGCAGGTTAACCCATACTGAAGTCTTGATTTAAATAGGCCATTATGAACTAATTTTAAAACGGTTTGGATACAATAAAGGCTAAGATGATAAAAATGTCTCAGAACAATATTAAAGTATTTGGTAAGGCATGAAGTGTGTTCTTTCCAACTCAATCTACGGTCTAAAATAACTCCCAAGTATTTAAAACTTTCAACATGTTCAATAGTAAAGCATTCAACACAACAAGATTTACTATGATTAAAAGTATAGGCATCTGAATTATGGTGACAGGAGTTTTGCAGGACATATTTAGGAGAGCTTGGAGAATGAAATTGGAATCCCAAATCATTATAAGTGGTATCTGAAAGGCTGTATAATATGAATTTTGTTTTTTCACTTATACAAAGCTTATGACGAAAAAACCAATGGCGAAGAGTTTCCAAATCACTATTGGTAGAAACTTTTAAATCAAAAAATGTTTTTGTTGAGTAAGTCAATGCTGTGTCGTCCACAAAGGCCGTTATTTTGCCCTTAAAGTTTTGAACAAAAAGCGAATTGACATATATTAAAAACAAAATTGGTCCCAATACAGAACCCTGAGGGACACCTGAATTTAAACATTTTTCATCACTAAACATATTTTGAATTCTTACTTTTTGTCTGCGGTTACTAAGATAAGAACTAAACCAATTATAGACGAACCTACGAAAACCAACCTTATACAATTTATCGAGCAACAGTGCATGGTCCACCGTATCAAACGCCTTAGTTATGTCAATGAATAGGGAAGCCGAAATCTCAGAATCATTTAGGCTAGTATAAACTTCATCACAAAGCTTCATAACAGCATTTTCTGTGGACCTTCCTTTCCTGAACCCAAACTGTGAATTACTGAAAAAGCTATTTTTATCCAAAAAGGAAAGCATCTACTTAATCTTTGCTAAAAAGATACTTAATCTTTGCTAAAAAAAGAGTTATATGTGATTAAGAAAAAAGTTAAAATCTTTTTATTTTTCATTTTTATGTTAATTTTTGCTAACTTTCCCTGCTTAAATTTATTTATGTATTAATCAAAAAAAAAAAAAACATTCAAACATTTAACAAATCCGTGAAAATTGTCCATTGTTAAACTTATTAACTCACTTGATTTAGAACTATAGACATTGTCAATACATTAAAATGTCTATTTTATAAAAAATAACAAAACTTTTCATACTTTTTCTTGAATAAAAGAAAAAGACAAAAACAAAAATTCATAAAAAGAACTAATTATACTAACTCCGTATAATCAGCATAACATTTATTTAATCAAATATTATGTTATACTCAAGTTTAAGAGAATATTTCATTTCACTTTCGCTAAAATTTTAGAAAAATAAACAGATTATTTAATCAGCCTCATAAAACGATATAATTTGCTCTTATTTTTATCCATCTACCATCAACTATAGACCATGTATAAGTACATATGTAGAAGAAGACTTATTCTCTATAGAAAAAAAACTACTTTATGAAGCCTTTTCTATCGTATCATTTATCAAAAATAAACCTATTTTTAAATCCTACAAAACGATTTTATTCTGTAGAATACAGTGCTGTTTAATAAAATATGTATAAGTTTTACAGGTCTTTGGAGTTGTATTCCCAACTGGAAAAACAATCTAGTTTTTAACGGGGTACTAGAAAGTTTTACATTGACCTTAACATGGGCCTAACAAGGGTAACACTCAATTTTGTATGGGGCCCCACATGGTATATAACCTTTTTCGACTGACAAAAAAATAAATAAAAAGTTGTCTTAGTTGGGATTCGATGCTACAATATTCTGGTTATCAGTTCAATACGCTTTTTTTTAAATTCATTTTTATTTTTCCATTTTTTTTAAAACTATCTAAAAACTAGACAGTTTCATGAAAATGGAAAAAGCCTCCAATACGCTAACTACTGAGCTATTTCCCCAGTTGTGTGATGTTGAAAATGAAAGAAAGAGTATATTGTTACTTTAATCTTTCTTACTATGTATGATGGGTATACAATTTTTTTTTGTTTTTGTTATATATTGGGTATTTGTGATAGGATAAAAGGACTTTTCCAAGAAGTTTTTTCTAGCGAGGACCTCACTAGTATTTGACAAGTTGTCCATGTCTGGACTGTCCCTACCGAAGTCTTTCTAGGGCATTGACTAAAATTGCTAAAAACTTGACAATTTTCCATCATATGGCAACTACTCTCTGAAAATCCGCCAGATTATTTAAACTCACCAACTGCCACCACCAGTATCGTTTTAATCAAATTTGTTTTTTATTTTTAAAGCGTATACAATACAACATTCGTTTAAATGATTTATCACCGACTAGACTAGACTAGACTAGATTAGACGTAACTTTAAAGCATTTATTTATTAGATTTCACTAATACTCGTTTCAACCTCTAAAAACTCAACACGAGTCGGAGCACTTACTACGTCTCTACGTCAAACAAATCTTTATTTATATATACAAAATATCCAAGGCGTTTTAGTTACGCCCTCCTTCTGTCAAAAAAAAGACAAATCTAGAACTCTGGTTATTTAAACTGTAAGTGAACCCTTGCTGTTTACCACAATTATTCATTTCACTTAATTATTGTTGTTTGAATTTTGGTAAAAAAATATAAATAATAAATAATTTAGAAAAGTTAAAGATAAAGTTATTAGTAAAAAAGGTAAAACACATATCATTAACGCTCTTTTTTTGTAGATTTCACACGATGGCATGTCAAAATGACATTTATATCCTAAAATGTCTCTGCTACGGCTTTGCAAATGCCTCCTTCCTCCTATGTACAAAATTTAGCTTACTCCGCCTCTATTACTAGTGTATTTTTTTTAAAAATAAGTTTTTCAGGATTAGAGGCGTTGCAAGGTCAGAATGACTTTACTCCGTCTCTAAATCGAGTTTAAAAAAATAAGACTGTAATTTTCTTGTGCAAAATTTGAATGACCAAAATCAATATTTTTCCAGTATAAATTTAAAATTTTGAAATAAACAATATCGATATTGAGAAATGCAAAATCAAATTTAAGTCATTTATTTATCTAAATTAAATATGAAAACTCAAAAATAATTTGAACACCACTGTGCAACCATAATGGAAAAAAAATATATTTTCAAAAGTTTAACTGGGGAAAACGGTAGGCAACAACTTCTATAGTCGGTATGAGGATGTAGCAATATAAGCTGTTTGTCTGAAGTTATAAAATCACATTTCCATCATCGAAAATAATTTTTCGGACAAAAGTTATTGTTTTAATTAAAAGCCCACATACTCGTTTAGCAAAACTCAAATGCAAATGAATTAGGCACTCGTAGTTTTCAAAAAAAAAAATAAAAAAAAACAATGAAACCATCAAAAACTAAAAGCTAAAATAAGGATTGGATTTTAATTATTTATTATGATTGTACTTATTTACCTACGTATATTTTGTTTTGAAACATTGACTTAAATGGAAACCTTTTATGATTTTGCCTATAGAATAAATTTTTAAATTTAATGTATTGATTTTAGTGAAAAATAATTTTCAAATATTATGTTAGTCAAAAAATGCGCTTTTTAAATTCTATATAGGGTGAATATCTATTGTTTTCAAGGTTTTAATTAGATCTCATTTAGGTATAGCCGTATAGCTAGTGTTGGAGAAGCCCATACAAGTGGTTTTTGGAATATAGTCTGACACAAACTTAAATTTAAGTGGACAATTTTAAAATAAGGAAATATTGTGGCACAAAAGCTCGTGGAGAACCAGGGCCTAGTGACTTACAACTCTCAACTATTCCTGTGTGCGTGTTGTTGGCAGGAATGGAGGGGACCTACAATTTTTTGCCGAGTCCGAACGACTTAATGAGAAGCACTTATTCATGACAAGTATACTCTTGGAGGATTTGTCAGTTCCTCACAAGAGGCATTACCACGGGAAAAACATTTCTGTTTTAAAGCTAAGCTAGTTTTTTTCTGTGTGAGTAATCGGCTTATTTTTTTTTTTTATTTTGTAGGTTACTATTTAGATTTATAAAAATGGATGCTTGGGATAAGGAGAAAATAATTTGGATAGTGCAACGGTACCATTGCAATCCGTCATTTCCGTCCAAAGGGAATTTAGGCGGGAGTTTGGCGGTAATCCCCCGAGTAGATGGACCATTATGAGGTTTGTAAACATGTTTGCCGAATCTGGAAGCATCGCACGAAGGCCGTACCATCGAGATGCCAATGTTCGGGTTCAGGATACAATCGCAGCAGTAGCATCTGCAATACAGGCCAATCCGAGCGTTTCGACCCGAAACTTATCGGGGCAAATTGGAGTTAGTAGACGGTCATTACAACGGATACTTTATGACGATTTAAACTTGTTTCCGTACAAAGTCCAAATTACTAGCAAGTTAAACCCTCAGGATTTGCCTGTTCGCCTGGAATTTTGCAAAAAAATGATATCAATGGCCGAAGAAGACAACACATTGATCAATTGTTTGGTTTGTTCATGTCTTATGAGGCCCATTTTGATCTTAACGGCAATGTAAACAAGCAAAATTGCCGTATATGGAATGAGTCTAATCCAGAAATGCTCCATGAGACGGAACTGCACCCAGAACGAGTCACTGTGTGGTGCACAGTTTCATCAAGGTGTATTGTCGGGCCGTACTTCTTTGAAGAAAACTGTGTAACCGTTACTGTCAATGGGGACCGTTATTTAAAGATGTTGAAGGAGTTTTTTTACCCAGAACTGCGCCGAAGACGTATACCATTCAACAGCGTTTGGTTTCAGCAAGATGGAGCAACTGCACATATAGCCAGACCAGTTATGGCGGATCTAAACAAAAAATTGAATTTGGCAAGTCCAACCGGACTGACTGGTCCCCACACCTGGAGAGGTGGATTCTTGTTTCACCCTTGGAGAGAAGGTCAGATATAGAGATGACTGCAATTCACTACCTATATAAATGCTTTTTTCTAAAACCATACTTTTTCAATCCTGGTAAGTCCTTAAAATAATTTCTGACATAAACTTATCAGAATGCCAAAGTGGCTTTCATATGGTACTTTAAGGTCCCTGTTACCTAGAAGGGTGTTGGTTACACCTATTCAGCCGCGGTAAATCATCTGTATAATGGACTTATCTTAGATTTTTGGGGAGACTTAGTTGGCCAGTCATTTTCTACAAAGCATTATAGAGCTATGGGATCTTAGCATCTTGTGAGATAATTGCAAAAATCTATTACCATTGATAAAATATTGATCGTGATAAAAGATCAAATTGTTTCAGTAATCGGTCTGCGATAGATTTTTTAAAATAAATATTTAAATTTTTTCAGGGTCACAGACAAAAATTCGGGCCCCTCATTTGTATC
The DNA here is from genome assembly GCA_946251815.1 of Dasysyrphus albostriatus. Lineage (NCBI taxonomy): Eukaryota > Metazoa > Arthropoda > Insecta > Diptera > Syrphidae > Dasysyrphus > Dasysyrphus albostriatus. The sequence goes on from OX276337.1 coordinate 105,242,754, forward strand.
TTATTTATACACAAAGTAAGTACTTCAGTTTAAATGCCACTTCACTCATTCATTTTAGGTGTTGCTTCAATCCGGGGTGGAACAGGGCTTTAAGGAATAAGCTTCTCCCACCCAGCTCGGTCTCTAGGTAGCTGTCTCCAGTTTCACTTTCCTACGGGTTTGGACTCGAAGACTTTCTGGGCCAGAGCATTGATGTCCATTCGCTCTAGGTGTCCCCGCCACATCAGTCAGTGTAGCTATACAGCCCTTACAATTTCTTTCTTAATTCATTTAGACGGGACCAATAATCACCCAGAAAATTTTCCTCTCAAAATAGCCTAAAGCGTTCTCATCCACTGTTTATATGTAAGACTCTGCCAGATACCTACATCAGGACCGAATTATAAGCGTCTTACACAGGGACACTTGAGTTTATTGAGAGGGGTCTTTGCTCTTCAACTTACTTTTTAGTTAGAAAAAGAAGCACTGATGGTATTGTTTACTGATTTGATAATGAAGCCTATAGGTGGACAAAGTTTTTGACCACCTCAAAATTACAGCTGTCTATAGTGACGTTCTGTCCAAGACGTCAGTGTTGGGTGTCCTTTCTTGTTGACTCGGTCTTACCTTCATTCACATCTTCTTGACTTACTTCTCAATACTCATGAGAGCATGACTTACATCACGCTATCGCTAGCAAGTAATTGGACGAACTGGAAAGATTGTTCCTCCATTGTTGACATGATAGTCTTGGACTATTCTTTCAAGACCGATTTTGGTGGAAGTTGCGTGACAGCGTTGCCTTGTTTACGCTGCTTACTCCTTTTATCTTTTCGTAAAACTTCCAGACTTCATTCCTGCAAAAGCATCCCTCTATTTCCTCGATCACGTGCTTCTCATGCTCCTTCTTTTTCCTTTTGAAAGGCAGTGATCCTCTCTCCTCTCTTGCTTGTAGAGTAGCTCTGGTCCTTGAATATAGTACCGCTTTGTATGCCAGTTGTCTGGCTGCAAATAATTGCCAGCATTCTTCGTCGAAAAAGAGGTGTCGCTGTGATGGTTGTTCGTGGCTCAGCACTTTAGAGACCCAATCTCTGATGGCTCCCTGGCAACTGTTCCACTGGTTCTCGTTGCTTGTAGTTTGTGGTCTACGATTATTTAGAAGGGCACGAAAGACTCGATCGGAAAAAGACCTGGCGATATCTTGTGACGTCTGACGTCGAATTCCATCACAGTATTTCCCTGCTCTGCCTTTGTTTTCGGTTAATGTCGCCGTAGAAGATATCGCAGTCTTTCATTTTTTTGTTTGGCACATTTTATAGTACTTCTTGGATGGTGGTGATGTTTGCTTTGTAGCAATCTAGGGACTCTAAATGTTTGGCTGCACGTGGTCTAAAGAAAGGCAGAACTTGACGTGAATACATTATGGTTTACTAACTGAGCTCTGTCAGAACGGAGGGGATGTGTTTAAAGGGTGTACTCATCAACCAAGTTTAAGTGAAAGACACCATGCTTGATGACTGGTCTATCAGCTTCTATCAGAATCTATGTTCAGCAAAAACTATCGACGCATATCCCTGATACACGTCATATAGAAGACCTTTTCCAATGAACCTACTGTATGAGCGTATTAATCCGTTCTGCAAAACTATAATCGGCAAGTACCTGTTTTGTTTCCAGCCATGTAGATCGATGTTAGACCACATATTCACTCTCAGTTGGTAAAAACCAACGAATTTCAATTCTAGACTCACCAGATGGTGACTTCAAAGCTGAACATGGAGCTCTTAATGGAGATGGCTGAACTTGGGATTCTGAGAAAACTGATCGAGTTGTATTACATATTATTGAAAAATAAGCAATGTAATGTGCAATTAGGGAAAAGCCATTCCGAACTGTTCCAAACATGCACAGGGTTTCGGCAAGGAGATGTAGTACCACATGATTTCTTCGATTTAGTTCTAGAACAAATAGTGCGCAGGCTAGTTATTATCACCGAAGGCATTATTTTCAAGAAATCTATCCAACTTCTTGGGAATGCCCCTGATATCAACATCATTAGCCACTCCCAATAGGCCATTGTAGAGGCTTTCACGGCGATTGCAGAACAGGCAAAACTTTTTACTCTGCTAGTTAACGGGGACAAGACCAATTACATGTTATCATATCCACAAACAAGAAAAGATCTGTCAACCGGCTAATGTTACTGTTGATAGAACATAGTTAAGGAGTTCATCTATCTCTGAGTGAACATTAATTACACGACGAAAAATTATCCTAGCAAATCGGAGTTACTTTGGTTTGGCGCAACAGATGGGCTCGAAACTCCTCACTCCAAAGACGCTCTATAAAATCCTTACACTACCACTTCTGCTTTATGGTGGCAAATGTCGAGCGATTAGCAAAAAGGGAGAGCTGATACTGGGCTCTTCTGAAAGAGGAGCTCGCCCACATCGAATAAATGGACAATAATGCTTCAGCAGAGAGAAACTTTGAATCCCGGGCCACAGGTTCAAGAGAACTAAGAAGACTAGATTAAAGATCAAGCTATCCCGGATACCAGAAAACTTGGTCTAGATGACTGGAAGCAGCGTGTTTGAAATCGTAGAAGATGAAAGGTTGACCGTGTCTCAGTCTCAGGCTGCGACTTTAAATGGAATGGGAACCGAATGCGTAAGTAAGTAGGTTAAAATTTTCCACAGCTGACCAATATCTTAACCAAGACCTCATGTGACCAATTACTGACCAATAATATGGAATAATTCCCACTTATAGGGTGCAAAGCATCTTTTTCCACTTATTAGAAAAGTGTCCGAAGTCGACTTTCAAAAAAATGCAGTAGATTAATACTTTGAGGTATATATCAGCATTTTGCAATTTTTTAAGGTTTTTAACGCCAGAACATGAAAGAAAACAATTGATGTTTAATTACTCTTAAACGAAACTCTTAGCATAGTCCTGTTTTAAACGTCAATCATCAATACTTCTCTAGTTCCTACAAAAGTAAAACCCAACCACTACTTCCATCAGGCTCTTCTTAATTCTTATTTCAAATAAAATTCATACCAAACCATCGCATCGTTAGACAAATTTCAATTTTTAACAAGACACGTTATTAATTTTATGAAATTACTTCAAAACCTCATTGTCAAAGGAAAAGTATTCAATAGAACAACTTTTGCCTTAGATTCCAAATTTATATAAAATTCATACAAACAAGATATTAAATATCCTTGCAATATTTTAGTTCCTTTATAATAATTATTTTTGGAAAGTAATTTTGTAATATTTTGATCAGTTTTAATAAAGTTTTCGCAGGGAATCTCTTGAAATTATTGTAGCTGAAAATTTATATGAGAGACAAAATTGTCTTTTGTCAGTCTTGTCATTACTACGACAACAACAGCTGATGATTATGAAATTTTCAGAGGGGGTTCCTTCTATTCTATTGTTTGTCATTGGACAAAATCCATTCAAAAACGAATCTTTGTTGTTAGAATCTTGGAGTTATTGGTTGTTGAGGTTGGTCGTAAAATCACTAATAAAACTACTAATAAAATTAATAAACTTCTTCGTGTGGAATAGGAATATTTAGGTGTCACGTAGACAAAGGATGGAAACGGTTCCATCTTATTGTTGCTATAACAGCATTAGAGCTATGGCATAAGTTATAGGTACATAGAGGGACTTGCTTTGGGGCTCCTTTAACCTTGTGATTGTATTGGTTTTTGACAAGGAAGCAAGCATCAGCAGCATATACTTACTACAGCTCGAAAGTATAGAATTTGTGACTTAGAAGTTTGATGGCTGCCTCTGTGGTGGTGCAGGAAGTTTACTTTTCAATTTGGGAATACTCAAGTCTCATTAATTTCCTCAGCAAGGACCCGCAAGGACCAACTCTTTCTATGTTTCGCCCTTTTGGAAGAATTCTTCGTGCAAATGAATGCTATTTTCCCGAACAAGATGGATTATATTGTTTGTGGGCAGTGTTTTTTTTTTTTAGTTTGGAGCCAATGGGCATTATTGCCAGCCTCTTTAAAAGCATAATTTCTTTATAACAAGATTTGATTGCCTTTTTGGTAAAGTTGTTATGATCCATTTTAAATAAACTTCTTGTTGAGTTAAGGATGTCACGGAGATATCATTTTTCTGGACATGCCAACGCAGACTCAGAGAATCAGGGCTCTGGACCTTAAGCACTTCATAAATGGGAAACTTGAAAAAAGAAAATTCCTTCTATTTTGTCAGTCAACCAGACCTAGAAAGTGGTTAGCCATAGATAACTTGTAATCAAGGCTTAAAGTTTCTGAAGGTCATGCAAGGTCACGCGTGATCTTAGGCAACAATTTAGAAATTTTTTGTATGCATTTTTAATGAAATTCAAAAAAGAATTCAAGGCCTCAACCAAAAAAGATTGGTAGGCCTTGTTCTTGGCTGCATGCGCCAGCCGGCATTCTTCAACGAACCAGGGGTTTCGTTGTGATTGCCTTGTGAAACCCAGCACATCAATGGCGACATGTCTGATGTTCTCTGCAGCGTGTGCTGGTGCCAGCAAGGGCGTACGTAAGGAAGGGCAGGTTAGGATGCCTAATTTCCTTCTTTTGAAAGCATTTTAAAGCAAAGTTTCTGTACCAAATCTTTTTTTGAGTGAAGTTGCCCTCAGTAACTGGAATCCTGAATGAGATCGCCCCCCTAACCAGAATCCTGCATACGCATTTGGTTGGCGGTGTTAATGAAAGGATAAAAGAGACTTGGTCAGCAAAGGCTTTGGCGAACTCTTGTGATTTTAACTTTTTGACACCAAATCATTTTACCGCATCCGTTCGGTGCTGTCGCGTCAAAGATATCCGTCTACGTACCTACTTCATCTTCAACCAAGTAATGGTCCGAGTCAATGTTGGCCCCTCGAAACGTTCGGACATCCAGGATACTGGAATCTGGAAGCATGTCTGGCGTCTCAGTACATCACAACATGATCAATTTGGCTGACGGTTCGTTGATCTGGAGACCACCAGGTCCCTCTATGTATATTGAAGTGTGTAAATCAAGTGCTAGCTATGATGACATAAAGCCCCACCTCAAAGTCAATCGGCCTAAATCCGTTATCGGAAGTGCTGTTGTACAGGCTGTGTCCTCCTACTTTCAAACCAAAGATGCCTCCTTTCCGATTTTGGCATTAAAGTCACCTAGAATCATTTTGATGTCGTACTTCGGGCACCTATCATAAGTGTTCTCAAGGAGATCGCAGAAGTCTTCCTTGGTTGAGTCATTATGTCATCTTTGTCTTCTGTTGGGGCGTGGGCACAGATCAACGTGATGTTTTTGAATAAAGGCAGGCACTCGCTTTCATTTCTGGAGCCTTAGACTTCTTGCCTAAGTCTTCTCCTTACCACAAAACCACAAGCAAAGAGCCGCTGACCCTTCTTGCAGCATTCACCAAAGTAGATGTCACATGACTTCATCCTTCGTATGCCCTCTCGCACTTCCTTTCTGGATGGCTGTTGCATCAGCCTTAAGCCTATCAGTTCTCCACTAATTGTTTGGCTGCACGTGGTCTGTGTCCGGACATTCCACGTGCAGATCATTCATTGTCCTAGTTTCGTTTGCTGGGGCCGTCGGTTCGTTAACATTAAAATCATCCATATCCGAGGCATGTTGTTGTTTCGAAACAGTTGTTGTTTTTCCTGGTAGGGAAGTAAGCCCGGCGTACAATCCCCGACCTGGAGGACCAGAGCCTTAATATAACTCCAAGGGTGAGAAGCCGGATAAACCAATCCTGATATGTCGTAGTATTCCATATGAGGGGCTCACTAAGTAAGTACAGGGTGGCGCACCAATTGTGCTACAATAAGAAATTCAAATAACTTTTGTTTTAATCGATGTATTTCATTTTTTTTTTTTTATTGGTTAGAAAATTAAATTTTATTTTAAATAGTTAGTTGTTTTTAAAGATTATAGACCGCAAATGACCTCCACGCTCTCCCACGCATATGCGGCACCTGATCAAAAAATTATTCATTGCGGCCTGAAGAGTTGAAGTTGGGATCGCCTCAATTATTGTCGTTATGGACTGCTTTAATTCAGTTAAATTCCTGGGCTTCGTTTTATACACCTCTTGCTTGACATAACACCATAAAAAGAAGTCTGGTGCAATCAGGTCAGGTGACCTTGGGGGCCAGCGAAGAGTGGATTTCCTAGAAATTAATTTGTTTGCGAATTTTTTGTTTAGCTCCGCCATAACTGGTCTGGCTATATGTGCAGTTGCTCCATCTTGCTGAAACTAAACGCTGTTGAATGGTATACGTCTTCGGCGCAGTTCTGGGTAAAAAAACACCTTCAACATCTTTAAATAACGGTCCCCATTGACAGTAACGGTTACACCGTTTTCTTCAAAAAAGTACGGCCCGACAATGCACCTTAATGAAACTGCGCACCACACAGTGACTCGTTCTGGGTGCAGTTCCGTCTCATGGAGCATTTCTGGATTAGACTCATTCCATATACGGCAATTTTGCTTGTTTACATTGCCGTTAAGATCAAAATGGGCCTCATCAGACATGAACAAACAATCTTCGGCCATTGATATCATTTTTTGGCAAAATTCCAGGCGAACAGGCAAATCCTGAGGGTTTAACTTGCTAGTAATTTGGACTTTGTACGGAAACAAGTTTAAATCGTCATGAAGTATCCGTTGTAATGACCGTCTACTAACTCCAATTTGCCCCGATAAGTTTCGGGTCGAAACGCTCGGATTGGCCTGTATTGCAGATGCTACTGCTGCGATTGAATCCTGAACCCGAACATTGGCATCTCGATGGTACGGCCTTCGTGCGATGCTTCCAGATTCGGCAAACATGTTTACAAACCTCATAATGGTCCATCTAGTCGGGGGATTACCGCCAAACTCCCGCCTAACTTCCCTTTGGACGGAAATGACGGACTGCAAAGCATGGTACCGTTGCACTATCCAAATTCTTTTCTCCGTATCCCAAGCATCCATTTTAATAAATCTAAATAGTAACCTACAAAACAAAAAAAAAAAAAATAAGCCGATTACTCACACAGAAAAAAAGTTATTACGTTTTATTTTTGTAGCACGATTCGTGCGCCACCCTGTAGTTCATTGCAGATGCCATCGTTTAATCCATCTTGAGAATTTTCCGCTGCCACCTGAATAATAAAGAAGTAGATCAGTGGGAACACTCCTTTCCCCTCCCTCATTTGCTGCCGCCTAAAACCATCCACAAGGATTGGAACCCCATCCTCAGTTAAAGGTACTAGTAGGTTGATAGGCGTCATCATGACCTTGAAACGAATTGTAAAAAATTCATAGATAAATATCTTTGGCTCTGGCTGACCAATTACTGAAAAAAGATGGCCTTTAATCATGATCTAGAGATCTTTCGGATTGCATACATTTTTTGTAATTTACTCACACCATGTATAAGTAGGGCAGGGTGGGACACTTAAGACGGTGGGGCACTTTCGATTTTCCCGATGTGTCGAAAGACACTTGGTTTTTAAATAAAACTTTGAGTAAGAATGTGGGCTGCACTACTTTCTGTAATTGAATACAAATTTTGACAGTTCTTCTCCAAAATTTTTAGATTTCGGGTAATTTTTTTTAAACACAAGGTAAGTGATATTTTATTTCTTGTTAAAAGAATTAAATGGCTGTCAAATTCAAGCGTTAATGTTTAATATAAATGTTAGATCTCTTTAATTTTTATAAAATTATGTTCATAAATTTTGGAAAAATTAATATTTCTTGTAAAAATAACAAATTGGGCACATTCGACTAAATTAAGCAGTTTTCTGTTACATAAAATAAGATATTTCCTTTTTTCTGATTTCTTTTCTTTGTCATTTGAATTCATTTCTAATGTGCCCAGGGGGATTATTTTTTCAACCTCAGAACTATTTTTCTCGTCCTATTAATAAAATAATTATATTTCTTCTAACGAAATATTCACCTATTTAATTAATTAAAAACATTAGTTGGCAACATTGTTTCAAACACCCATGGGGTTGAGTTATAAGATTGAAAGGCAGAACCGTTGTTGGAAGATGCTATGTTTCAAATTAATGAAGATTTCATTGTTGCTGTTATATTATTATGTTGTTGTTATAGCAACCCACCACCCCATAGTAAGTATACCGTTGTATAGATGCAGAGTATTTGCTGGCAATTTTCGGGTGAGAACCGATTGTAATGCAAATTTTGAACAGCCCCATTGGTGTGCTGATGCTACTGCTTGAACCCAAGGGTACCAAAACCCATAACCGAAATACCTACCATTATCACACACCAGAACGAAACGAAGCAGAGGCGAATTGTTGGATTCGGAAACAAAGAACCATCTCCATTTCAGTATATAGCTATACGAGATAGCTACGATCTGAAATACAATATTTTGCACGACGACGTTACGTTGGGAGAACTTAAACAAATTGGTGGAAGTTAGGGAATTTTTAATTTGTTCTCAGAAACAAGAATGGACCGAAGTGGAACGAAGCATAAGCATTTCCAGCTAAATGATGAATTTAGTTTATATTGAGGTATAATTCAAATAATTTTGACCTTCGACTTGTTTTTCTGCAGCAAAAGTAATGGCTTATAGCAGCAGAAGCAATGTTGTTGGAAGATTTCATAAATATAATTCGAGTTTTATTACACGATGAATAATAATTTCGTCTTGAAAATTTGAAAATTGCTGCAAAAACTTTGATGACAGCTATAAGTTGTTGGCAATTAAATGTTGTCTTGACTAATGCTTCATCAAGAGGTCAAAGCTAATGTTGAATTTATAGAATGATGGAGCATTAAACCATTTTTGAAAACACATCATTTTAAGTATTAATAAATTTTAATTAGTCAAGTCATGTCATCATATTCATCCTCTCTATGTGGATATACATATAGACGAATAGATTTTGATTTCTTGAAGGATTTCAATATTGAATTGGTTAAACGTAAAGGTTAGTTATCATTCAAATAGGGGGAATGATAAGTTTCAAAGATATTCGTGCGCTTTCTGTTTGAGACTGTAGTAGGCCACTCGAGCAATTTCCTACGAAAAGATTGGCAAAAATGTTCATTCGTCCTTTGTTTTTAGGTTGGTTAATGAAAGCTTAATACCATTAGGAAGTCCGAGTTAGCCTAGGCATTTTCTTAAAAAAAAAAACAATTCTACTTTAAAGGATTTTCTAATATTATGCGTTAAATAGCTCTAAAGAGCATATTCCCGGTGCATTATTCAAAAGCAGCTGTAATTAATGAGATGAATAAGGAAGAAAAATCAAGAATTGGCAGCAGAATTAGCTGGATGATATTGGAGAAATCTGAAACCCAATTCTGAAAGGATTTTTGAGTGAAAATTGAACTTCGAAAAATTGTAAAACAGTCAACGATAGATTGTCACCACGAAGGAATATAAGAGAGAAATCTGTATGAGAAAATACAAGGCCGGAAAGCAGTTTTTACCCGAAGATTACAACAACTGGGGACTATTAGCTAAAGGAAAATATGCGTCCAATGCAAAAGAGAAGATACAGCTCAAATTAGATTGGTTGCTAGAAGATGGAGAATTCCTTAATTGAAAGCGTGAATAACAGGGAATCACCACTACGAGTTACCTCCGTACCACAAAAAAAGGCATCAAGCAACAAAACCGCCTTGCTGGTGCACTTCTAGAACAAGAAAAGCCGGAAAACCTAGATGACCCATTAGCGGACTATAAGGGAAAGTAAAGTAAATAAATTGAATTAAGTGGTCCAAGTGCTCTTTTAGAACCATGGCCTAGTAACTTACAACTGTTAATCATTTCTGTGTGCGTGTTGTTGGCAGGGATGTAAGGGGCCTACAATTTGTTTGTCTAGTCCGAACGGCTAGATGTGAATTTCTCATGACAAGAATACTCTTGAAGGATTTGGCAGTTCTTTGCAAGAGACAGTGTTTCGGAAAAGAATTTTTCTGTTTTTTTAGGTGGTAACGAATCGGACTCAGACCTTCGACATGACAATCCAGTGCACTAACCATTATCCCATGATCTACAACCGGAAGGACCGAGGAGTTTGGTTTTGAAATGAACTTCTGATTTCTAACTGAAAGGATGTTCTCGCCAGAAGCAAGAAAAAAGATAGACGAGACTAAGGTAAATCCAAAAAAGTAGTGAATATTGAGACCAAGAATTGGCAATATTTAAGCCAGAAAATAAGAGTTCTCTTAACTGTGGGCGGTCATATATATATAAGGATTTCGGTTCTGTTAAGGGAATATCCCTAGGATATTCTCAGTTCTGACGACTTTTTGGTACTATAGAAGAAGCCATCATTGAGGATGTTTCTTTTGAATGCCTAACTTCAAAGTTTCACATTTTAAAACGGGCTCTGGACTTTTGGCACCTCATATATGGGAAATTTGATATTTGAAAATGCCATCTAGTAGGTCAGTAAATGGTCAACTAGTCCTAGAAATTGGTAAGCCGTAGATAGCTTGTAATAAGCGCTTAAAATTCATAAGGTCACTCAAGGATAAGCGTGATTTCTGGCACCTCATTTAAGGGAAATTAACAACAAAAAAGTATACCATCCGAAAGATCTCTAGATCGTGATAAAATGTCAACTGCTTACAGTAATTGGTCAGAATATTTACTAAAGCTTAGCAGACCTCGACTGTCCCTCCTGGTTGGAATCCTTACGGGCCACAACATCACAGCACATCTGACTAATGCAGAGGGTGTCAGGACGAACAGGAAGAAGAGGGCTCATCTCACTTCCTTTGTGAATGCCCCAGCCTAGCTATAAATAGGAAAATTGCCCTCGGAGAATACTTTTTCGACGAATTGGGCGATATCTCGTATTTGCCACTTAAAAATCTCCTCAACTTTATCCAAAGATCAGGATGGTTTAGGGATGCACCTCAAACCTAAAACTTCACTTAACCTTCCCTCCTAAGCTTCCCATTCCTTCATTTTCCCCACCCTGGGGAGCACAATGGATCCACTGAGATGCGAGTGAGGTGATGCGGCTTGCCGCATCATCACCCCACCTAACCTAACCTAACCTAACCAGCCATAGTTTTTTTTAAAATTCGTTTCAAGGTAAAAAAAAAACTTTTGGCACCTCATTTGGGCCATTGCAAAAAATGAAGTATGGCATTTGAAAAGCCAGTTTATGGTCATAAAAGGTCAGCTATTTTCAGTAATTTGTCAACCATACATACTTTTTAATGAATTTTCAATAAATTAAAAAAAAAAAAAAAAATAATAGCGATTTTTGGCATCTCAATTATGGAAAATTTGCAAAAATTGTTTACCATCTGAAAGATCTTTGTATAAATAGCTATTTTTGGTTTTAGTAATTTTTCAATTTTTTTTTACGATTTTTTAAAGTTTTTTTTTTCAAGGCAATGAAAGATTTTTGGGTTATTTAAAAATAAAATTATGTTCTTTGATGAGTCTCAAGATCATTATAAAAGGTCAGTAAGTTTCAGTAATTGGTCAGCCATAGATTTGTTGTTATGAATTTTTTTCATTATGCCAAAAAATGTTCGTGACCTTGAAAAAAAACTTAAAAAAATCGTAAAAAAGAATCTTTAGCTAACTAATTACTGAAACTAGCTGCTCTTTTATAAAGACCTCAAGGCCTTTCAGGTGGTATACAATTTTTATAAATTTCCCATAAATGAGGTGCCAAAAATCGATATGACCTTGAAAACTTTTAAAAATTCGCTAAAAAATATCTATGGCTGACCAATTACTAAAACTAGCTGACCTTTTATATAGATCTAGAGATCCTTCATATGGTAAACGATTTTTGGAAGTTTCCCATAAATGAGGTAACAAAAATCACAATGACCTTGAATTTGTTTTGAAAATTCATTGAAAATTCATTAAAAAATATGTATGGCATACCAACTACTGAAAATAGTTAGCTTTTTATGACCATGAAGTGGCTTTTCAAATGCCATACTTAATTTTTTGCAATGACCCAAATGAGGTGCCAGTTTTTTTTTTACCTTGAAACGAATTTTGAAAATTCAGAGAAAAAACACTATGGCTGACCAATTACTGTAAATAGTTGACCTTTTATCACGATCAAGAGATTTATAGGATATTATTTTTTTGTAAATTTTCCTTAAATGAGGTGCCAGAAATCGCGAGTGAACTTGAGTGACCTTAAGAACTTTAAGCTTTTATTTAAGGTTATCTAGGGCTGACCAATTTCTAGGACTAGTTGACCTTTTCTGAGCAATTAGGTGGCATTCTCAAATATCAAATTTATCATATTTGTGGTGACAAAGGTCCAGTGCCTATAAAACGTGGTTGTTTTTAGTTTATTGTGCTGCTAAGGACATAGCGGAGAGTGGACTACCTTAAGAAGAAGAGTTTAAAAATGAACCACTCGGAGGAGTAGCATATTAGTGGTACACATGAGTGGCAACATCCCCAAGATCCACAGAATTACCCTGTTATTAACAAGAAGCAGGGGTCAAGATGACTAGAAATCTTTGTTACTTTTACATTTCAAAATGATGGACTGACGGTAGAAGCCTCTTAGATCCTTAAGAACAAGATTGAAAACAAGGGGCAACTGCTTGTGATTAGCATCAACCCTGAGTTAGTAGAGGGTGTTATGAAGGCATTGTTATAACTTAAAGTTAGGAAATAAAGCCATTACACCCTTCCAAAAATCAGCCACTCCCGGCTTTTTTTGATTCTAAAGAAGTAACAAAAAGGACGCGAGGTCTTATAAAGGGTAGTAGGGAAGTGGTAACAGAGAACAACTACGATTTTGATTGATATTTGGTAATTTTTAGCTCAAAGCTAATTTTTAGACCCTAGGGCTGGTCATGATACCAAATCAAACGATACTTTTGTAAGTATCGTCTCGGTATCGTCAAAATCGAAAAATTTCAGTATCGTCTCGGTATAACTCAGTCTCGTTTGGTCTCTTTCAATAAAGTATCGTCTCGGTATCGTTTCGTTTTTGTTTCGAATGCTTTAGCAGTTCTAAGCATCGTCTCGGTATCGTCACGGGATCGTTTCTGTTTCCGATGCCGATACCAAACGATGCCGAGACTTTTCTGGTATCGTGATCCTGTTGAATAAAGGAAGAGTCATATCTTTAGGAAATAATCTTAACTTGGTATCATATCGTGCAAAAAAAGTTTCGAGAACACGAAAAAAGTGGGTTGTAAAATTCTGTCTGTGTGTCTGTTTGTATCTTGACCTAAAAGCAAAACCAATCATTGGATCTTTTTCCAAATTTTGAACTTAAGGCTTTTTGGTAATTCTACAGAAGGAAAACTGAATTTGTTTTTTTAACTCAAAAAGAAACGGTACTTGCCATACAACTGTTATCTCAAAAAGGCTCCAAAGATTTTGATTAAAAAAAATCAGCGTGTTATTAAACGTATGGTGTACTTGCTAGTAATTTTTTTTTTACAAAAACCGTTATTGATGGTACCTGCCACATAACTTTTTTTTATTATTGATTTTCTCATTAACGGATCAACCGATTGCAAACAGAATTTTTATGCAAAAGCTTCTTTTAAATGTCATTAAGTTAAAATACCAAAACTAAAAAAAAAATTAATTTTGAATTTAAAAAAAAAAACAATAAATTTTTGTTTTGAGAAAATTGAATATTTCGAAAAAGTGTAGATGAATTTTTTTGAAACTACACTCACAGAAAAAAGCAGGTATAACCAGCCAATTTCTAGTTTATTTTACCTGATTTTCAGGTTGTTTTTTCAACTCGGTAGATCAGGTTAACCGCTAACCCTGATACCTGATTTTAATTTCGTGTTAAATCAACGTTGGTTTCAGTTAAATTTAACACTGCCTTCAAAATGTAAAACTGTAAATTTTACCTGAGAATCTTGCTAATTTTACATGTAAACCTAGTTAGCTTTACATGAAAATCTAGTTCAAAAACATGTATAAAATGTTTTCAACGTCCTATAAATTTAGCATGAACATCTAGTTAATTTCACATGATGCAATGTTGAATCAACCCTGTATCCGGTAATTATTTTGTCTTGGATCCATGCCTGTAGGTCCCATCTCTAACGCTGCTCACCGCCCAATTCATTTTGCATTATTCTGAAAGTATATGAATTTATGACTATGTATATTCTTTTATTTTAAGAAACTTGTGCCAAATATCAATAAGTTGAAACTGACCTTGTTTGGATGGCTTGTGTGTGTATGTGCTTTATCACTGGGATCCCGTTGAAATGAGCTGGCAGAGTGTTTTTTAAACCACGGCTTGTGCGTGTGTTTCAACATTGGTAGGGGGCTACTTTAATAGGCTGCTAGGTTAAATTTAAATAGATTTATTTGGATGGCCTGTGGGCTCTGGACCTTTGGCACCTCATATATGGGAAATTTGATATTTTAGAATGTCATCTAATTGGTCAGTAATTGGTCAAGAAAGGTCAACTAGTCCTAGAAATTGGTCAGCCCTTGATAACTAGTTATAAACACTTAAAGTTTCTCAAGGTCACTCAAGGTCACGCGTGATTTTTGGCAACGCATTTATGGGAAATTTACAATTTACATCTGAAAGATTTGTAGATAGTGATAAAAGGTCAACTATTTTCAGTAATTGGTCAGCTATAGTTTTTTTTCTATGAATTTTCAAAACTCGATTCAAGGTCACAAAAAAACTTTTGGCACCTCATTTGGGTCATTTCAAAAACACAAGTATTCCATTTGAAAGGCCATTTCACGGTCATAATAGGTCAGCTATTTTCAGAAATTGGTCAGGCATAGTTTTTTTTTAATGAATTTTTAATTTATTTAAAAAAAATTCAAGGTCATAACGATTTTTGGCACCTCATTTATGGGAAATTTGCAAAAAATATATACTATCTGAAAGATCTCTAGATCTATATAAAAGGTCAGCTATTTTCAATAATTGGTCAGCGATAGATTTTTTTTTATATTTTTTTTTTTTTTTTTTATTTCAAGGTCATAACGATTTTTGGCACCTCATTTATGGGAAATTTGGGAAAATTGCATACCATCTGAAAGATCTCTAGATCTATATAAAAGGTCAACCTTTTTCAGTAATTGGTCAGCCATATATTTATTTTTATGAGTGTTATATTTTTTTTTATTTAGGTCACAGTATAGATTTTTGGCACCTCATTTGGGGTGTATTTGCATAAAATGTATACCATCTAAAAGGCCAGTAGATCGCGATAAAAGGTCAACTAGTTTCAGTATTTGGTCAGCCATAGATATTTTTAAATTAATTTTTGAAGTTTTTTTCAAGGTCGCAAAAAAATTTTTGGCACCTCATTTGGGTCGTTTCAAAAAAAAAATCATACTGATTGGAAGGCCATTTAGCGGCCATAAAAGGTCAGCTAATTTCAGTAATTGGTCAGTCATGGACGTTTTTGTACGAGTTTTTGAATTTTCATCAGTAGTATAAGAGAATGTTAGTAGCTAATTTTGAACATGAAAGCAATGCCTAGTCATGCGCAAATTACCTATGCATCTGTAAAAACAATCTTGTTGTTAAAAAACCCTAGAAAGAATAAATTTGACGCTAATAAGAGCTTTGCAATGGTAATAATCGAAGGTGTCGCCTTGCCAGCAATTTTTAGCCAAGCTCTTATTAGCGTCAAAATAATTTTTTCTAGGGTTTTTTAACAACTAGATTGTTTTTACAGATGCATAGGTAATTTGCGCATGACTAGGCATTGCTTTCATGTTCAAAATTAGCTACTAACATTCTCTTATACTACTGACGAAAATTCAAAAACTAATACAAAAATGTCTATGGCTGACCAATTACTGAAAGTAGTTGACCTTTTATATAGATCTAGAGATCTTTCAGATGGTATGCAATTTTCCCAAATTTCCCATAAATGAGGTGCCAAAAATTGCTATGAACTTGAACAAAAATTCAAAAATTCATTATAAAAAATCTATGGCTGACCAATTACTAAAACTAGCTGACCTTTTATATAGATCAAGAGATCCTTCAGAATGTATGCAATTTTCCCAAATTTCCCATAAATGAGGTGCCAAAAATCGCTATGACCTTGAACAAAAATTCAAAAATTCATTAAAAAAATCTATGGCTGACCAATTACTAAAACTAGCTGACCTTTTATATAGATCTAGAGATCTTTCAGATAGTATATATTTTTTGCAAATTTCCCATAAATGAGGTGCCAAAAATCGTTATGACCTTGAATTTTTTTTTAAATAAATTAAAAATTCATTAAAAAAAAACTATGCCTGACCAATTTCTGAAAATAGCTGACCTATTATGACCGTGAAATGGCCTTTCAAATGGAATTCTTGTGTTTTTGAAATGACCCAAATGAGTTGCCAAAAGTTTTTTTGTGACCTTGAATCGAGTTTTGAAAATTCATAGAAAAAAAACTATAGCTGACCAATTACTGAAAATAGTTGACCTTTTATCACTATCTACAAATCTTTCAGATAGCATCTTTTTTTTGTAAATTTCCCATAAATGAGGTGCCAAAAATCACGCGTGACCTTGAGTGACCTTGAGAAACTTTAAGTCTTTATAACTAGTTATCAAGGGCTGACCAATTTCTAGGACTAGTTGACCTTTCTTGACCAATTACTGACCAATTAGATGACATTCTAAAATATCAAATTTCCCATATATGAGGTGCCAAAGGTCCAGAGCCTGGCCTGTGTGTGTGTATTTTACGATGGTGTCACGTTGAAATTAACTGGCGAACATTGTAATAATAACCATATCAAATGTTACTTCAACCTTATTTGTGGTAAAATAGAAATTCATAGCAAGCAGTGTTCAAAAAACCTGATCTCAGTTAAAATTAGCGCAATATTCTTGTGAAAATTTCTTGCTTACCAGAATTCAATGTTGAAATAACAGTTCATCTTCTTAAATCAACTTGAATATGGTAATATAGCCCATCAGGCTAATTTAACACTTAATATAAGGTTCTTAAAATCAGGTAAATTTCTGAAATCTCTGTAACTTTATATGGGATTATGCACCTTGAAAATTTAACGGGGCCCACTTTAACTATTTACCTGACTTTTTTCTCTAAGTGTGTGTAGTAAAAAAAAAAGAAAATAATAATAATAATAAAAACATTAATTAAATTAAATAAACTTTGACTTTGAGTTAATTTAATCATAATATCCTTGGAATTGTTGAAGGTTCACTTCATACAGCCATGGCACTACACAAAAATGTACCAGCAGCCACTTGGCATAGTTTGATAATTTTATTTACAAAATGTTTGGTAATGAGAATCTCTGGAGTAACTGCTGCTGAAATGACAAAAGAACAATACTTCAAAACTTTTACGTATAAGTACCAACGTACCTTTACTTTTCCACCACACAAAGGTGGATATGTGGGAGCCATAAGTGGTTTTCATCTTCATCCTATTCCGTTGTTGAATCAAAATTTTGTGTAGGGTGCAAGTTAAACCTTATTCAAAACCCACCCATTTTATATCTCACTCAATATAAGTTCGGAGATGTTACGTGCGAGACATGTTGAACCGCTTAAAACTATGTATGATATCTGGTATTCCCTTAAAGTTACAGTCACACGCTACCAAAAGAACACTATATGCGTCCCTTTGAGGCACGCGCTTGGGTAGCATTTCCCTCAAGGGCATTATTCTTTGCAGAACTGGAACTCGATTTCAGCACGGCTAGCGATTTTGGCCTGAAGACTTCACCATCATGCTGCATCAGATGCTCTGCACTGCACAAGCCAATGATTTTGTGAATATAACTACAATATATCTAGCACTTTCCCAGGGCAACATGATGCCTTCTATGAAATTTAGTTCACAAGAAGTGGAACGTTCATAGTTTCCTTTATCGTAACCGAATTCGTTTCATTTTGCAAAAGGACGAAGGATTTGGGCCTCGTGCGACAACATGACACCATACTCTCCAAAAGCGACCGCCCTGATGTGCATGTAATCTTTTTTTTTTTTGTGAATTCCACCCGCCAGCTAAATTTACTTTGCTCAATCGAAATTGCAGCACTTAAGCCAGTCCTAGGTGCTACAAAAATTAATTAAATAAAGTGCCGCCACACTTGCACAATGTGGCAGAGTGTGGCACGGTTTTTGTGGCCCATCCAAGCAATCAGCGGACGTTTCTGCGTCGACAAGTTAGTTGCAGTTGCAAAGTGGTCCTTTAAGTTAGAGGAAATCATGAGTGTGTGTGAAGCAGAGATGTTGGATGTAGATGCAGAGGAAGACCAAAAAGCCAGCGCAGCGTCAAGAATCCGCAAGAAAATTGCCTTAAGAATACATATTACATATATTTCGCCTACAAGTTAGATTTTCTGTAGATGCATTACATACGTATAAGGACGAATTATATGAAGAGAAATGAGTTACTAATAAAAATTACAGTACAAGTTGCAAGAGAGGATTGGTTTTTATTGTAAGAAATTTTACCTATTTATTGGGTACGAAAATACAAATTTAGTAAGACCACGACACTAAAGAATTGATTAATTTTTTTTTTATGAAAAACACTTTAAGAAAGTTTGTAGGAAGAACTGAAACTCTATCTCTCTAGTTTTATGGTAGTTACTGAGACTACTAGCCTCTTTTCAATATTATTGTTTGATATAACTTTGAAACTAAGTTGAATTTGAAAACTTTTATTTTAAAAATTTTTGCAGAAAATTAAATTTCCTATCAAAAAATGTTTTTTTTTATATTTCAAGATTTTTATATTTTTTAAATAACTGTTTTCAAAGCAAAGATAGACTCAAGACATGCTAAATACAAAATAATTTGATGCTTAAAGCTTGACATTTCATAGTCATAGTAGCTCAAAAATTTGATTTAAGAAAAAAAAATAAAGAAAAACTTCTATTTCAACGGAAAATTTAATTTTCTATGAAAAGTTTGAAATTCAAAATGTCAAATTAGTCTAAATTTCAGCTATTCCTACCAAATATATCGAAAAGTGGCCTATGCTACCATTTTCTACTAAGGATGAATTTACTAGTAAAAATGTCCAATGCCTACTTGTCTTATGTTTAAGGGGCTAAGAAATAGTGGGTCAAAATTATGGTTTCAAAATGCCGCCATTTAAATTTCTGTCTTTTCTCAAATAACTCTTATTTGAGTTTGTGTCGAAAGTCATATTACCCATCTCGGTTCTCAATGAATACATATGGTGCTCTCCAGTATGTAGGCAATGTAAAAATAGGAAGGATAAGAGAGGTTAGAGCATCAGAGATCTAGAAGAAATTTCGGGTATGGGGTGCATCCCTTAACCTTGTTATCTTAAAAAAATATTTTTTATTTATAAAATTTTTGTTTCATTCTTTAAAAGACATTTTGAAATGCCAATTTGTAGTATTTCCTGATATACATTTGAAAACCAACCTAGCTTGAAAAAAACTCATGAAACTTTTGCATAAAAAAATTGATTTAAATTAGTTGAGTCGTTTAAGGAAAACGAATACATGTGTCTACAGTAATGCACCGATTTTTTTTTAATCAAGATCATTATTGCCATTTTTGAGATGAATAAACTTTTCCTTAATAGTTGCATGGCAAGTACCGTTATTTTTGGGTCTTAAAAAAAAACTTTCAATTTCTTTATTATTATTAAAATCATACAATTATTAAGTTAAAATTTGAAGAAATGGCTAGGGCCTTAGGCTGTTGGAAAAGATACAGAGTCTATCTGGTAGCAGGTAGGAGTTTTCTTAAAAACTCATTGGTAACGGGGTAAAATCCGGTCGGATCTAAATTTCATTGAATATTATTCAGAAAAAATCATATTCTTCCGCTATAGTGCATCTAAAAGTAAGAATTGACAGAAGCATTTTTATAAAAGCTTGCAGAAAGCTGAAACATGACTCTTTTCATATTGTAAAAGCTTAAAAAATTATTTTTTAAGGAGTTACCTTGAAAATTTAATCCAAAATAACTAAAAGAAATTATAATATATTGTAACGACTGTCACATTTGTACTATAACAACTCTGGAATGAAATATAACCACTCTCGAACATCGAACAAAAGAAACACCGAAATTCGAATTAGACAGGACACAAACCAACCTTCGGAGAGTTGTGGTGAGCTTTCGAACTTCCAATACTAAACGTCAAAATGAAAGCTTTGGAAAAGGAAATGTATGGGAATTTCCCCTATGGAAAGCTCTAACGAAAAACTAGAACCTTCCAGCTTTTTCGGGAACCTTGTGAAAAGTATAAAAGCACATGTCTGACCGGCAGAGGACGCAGTTTATTTTTAATCGAGAATGAGGTTGTAATAAAAGTCAAGTGAATTAATTTCAGTGGTGAACAATAAATTGTGTTGTAGTAAGAAAAGCAAAGTGTTTTATTTTGTAAAGTAAATAAGTGGAGAATTGCAATAAAGTGAATTAAGTTTTATTAACGAACCTAAGAAAATATAACAATATTGAGACTAAGCCATTTTGTTTTGAGTTTTATTTTGTTCAAACCAAATCTTTGTATTGATTATGAAAAAGAATACAGTTTATAAAACATCATAAAAATAAAATGCACAGCTGGGTCACACGTTCTTGCTCTTATGTTCAAGGCGCTGAGGGTTTAAGAAAATTATATGTAAAAACATGGAAATTATGAGAGAGAAGCATAAAATATCAGCTCAAACATTTTTTTTGAGAGTTTGAAATGAAAACAAAGAAATGAATATCGTCTTAGTTCTTGATTGAATATTATTGAATAGAAAAAAAATTGAAAACCGTTGAATTGGTTTTCTTATAAATTATTTTTTTTATATATCAAGTTCTTAAAACAAAGATCATTTTTGGTATGCAAATTGTAAGTATTTATTTATGTGCACATGAAAATAAAATTAAAAAAAAATTGTCGGTCGTTTTTGAGATATCGAATTTTCAAAAAGAATTGAAAATTTTCTTAAAAATCAAAAAAAAAAATATTGTCTGTAAAATGCTATTAATTTTAATAATTTTTGGTAGTACAACGCACTAATTTGAGCATACAGAAAAAGATTAATAAAATTTTTAGGTATGGATGGTATCGTTGTTTTTTCATTAACTTAGTTTTTTTCTTAAAATACTTTAAAAAGTGTAAAAAGAACATTAAATATCGAGTTTTATAAAAATCGATAATAAGGTTTCCAAAACTTTAAATTTTCCAAAAATTTTTAGATCCTAGCTATTCTGAATAATTAACATCTTGTTAGTAAATTACTCTTATATAGGTATCTAGTATTTTTATAATAAAACTTAAGCTCTTTTCAAAATTTAAATACTTACATATGTAAGTCTTAATATGAGATCAATTCTTCCTCCTTAAGGAAGAGTATATTATCCTTAAGTCTTATAAGAATTTTGTTATGAAATTTATACTCTGTTAACCATTTTGCAATGCTAATAATACCTATCTACTATACTAAAAAAACTTTTATAGGATTTGTAAAGTAAAAGTATTTATAGTAAGAAGCTAATAAGAGTTACAATAAAACAAAATTGCACAATAAAACTCTCATAAAATCTTAAATGATTCAAATTTTACAATAAGATTTTCCCAATAAAAATTTCTGTGAATAATAAATAAAAATTTTGTTCGTCCATATCAAAAGCGAATTCACAGAGCGTAAGAGTGTAAGAATACTCTATTGACAAAAAAATTAAGACTACGAGTATACAAAAAAATTGCATCTATTTACTAGGCCGTTTAAAGCTCATAAATCGCGTACAATAATCTGGTATTAACCTACCAGAGTACATTTCAATTCTTTGATATCCCACAAATTAATTTTCTTAGGCTCTGGTAGAGTCTCGTGAAGGGAAAAATGTTATTTGGAAGATGTGCCAATGCCTATTGTGTTTTTGTTTTACTTTTTTTTGCAAAAAAAAAAAATACTAATTATGATATAGAGTCCAAAAACAAATTGCTGAAATATTTCATGGATATTAAAGGAGAAAATGTTCAAAATCTAAAAATATGATATTCTGAGAACCAACATGGCACCGCCACACCAAAAATTCAAAACAAAATAATTAAGTACTAGTAAAATGCTGTAATCTTAGCTGAGCACTTTATTCTCGTCGCCCTTAATCTTGAGGTGGTGCTTAATTAACGTTAAGATACCGTTAAGACCGTACCGTTAAGACACCGCCACAACAAAATTCCAGAATCTAATGGTGTAGACAATAATCCCCACTTAGGAACTAATTAAGTCCTGCCATCTTGAACTTGCAAAATGCATCTCAAAAGTGTATCCCAAAGGCTTAAATACCCTAAAAATAATTGCACAGTGAAAAGACTAGTAGTGCCGGAATAAAAGGGAAATTAAAGAATCTAATAATTCATGCATAATTTCCTACTTAAATACAAATTAAGTTGTGCAATATCAAAGCAAGCAATTTATAGTTTTACCTTGAAATGCACCTTTTAAAAATTAATTGCAAATCGTTTAAAAATGACTGCCCAGAAAAAATTGCCATATTCAAGGACTACCCCAGTTCTTTTCAAAAAGTTACAACATGAATTGTTACTTACAGCCCCCTTCAAGATCAAAATAGAAATATGAACTTTGTGAAGCTTGTAGAAGTGCCTTATTGACATGAAGATAGCAACACTACAAATGAAATTTTGAAAATTTAACCATACCAAAAAGAGGAGCTATTTAATTGGTAATGAAGCTCTCTAGCCTAGCATGCAGATCGACACAAAATGTATCCCCCTTGTAAAATTTGTCTCTTGAAAAATTTTATCTCTAATTTTTTTCCAAGCAGTACGCAGCTCCAACGCAAGATTTGACAGTTGCATCCGCTGTACATGAAAAGGTAAAAGAAAGCCTCCACTTAATGCTTGAAGCATTATTTTTCCCGACAAATTCTGGCGTTATGTATATTTCGCTTTTATGAACTAAAATTATCTCCCTATTTCATTTCTTCCATTATTAAGACGAATTGAGGATGACTGAAATAAAATATACCTAAGCTGCCTAAAGAAATTGATGACATAAAGACTACGTTCATATTGGATTGAAAAACTGGATTTTTTTGACTTTTCAGTATTCACATCTCGCCCCCACTTCTTCAAAGAGTAAAGAAAGATGTAAATACTGAAACGTCAAAAAAACAGTTTTCAGTCCAATGTGAACACCGTCAAAGAACAGCTGTTTTAAATCAGTCAGTGGCGTAGCTAATGGGAAAGGGTTTCAATTCAAAATTTTAATTCATTTCCAAACCAAGTTAAACCGAGTTGGAATCAGCAAATTGGTTTGGCAAATTCAATTTGATTTCTAGAGCAGTAGAAAACTCTAAACATTTATTATTTTGGAAGGGTTTTTTTTTTAATCCATCCTACACTTCCATCCTTCAATGG
This sequence comes from Dasysyrphus albostriatus, assembly GCA_946251815.1. NCBI lineage: Eukaryota > Metazoa > Arthropoda > Insecta > Diptera > Syrphidae > Dasysyrphus > Dasysyrphus albostriatus. Next base: position 105,266,093 of record OX276337.1, read on the forward strand.
AATTTTATAGTTGATAGCTTGACAGATAGGAAAAGAACTATTTGAGGAAAAGGGTTATTTTGGTCCGAATGTCTACCAATTGTCCTAAAATATTATTTCTCCGGAGAAGTAAGAAACTTTCAAAATTTCGGAATTTTAAGAGGCTTCTTAAGCCAACGAAAAAAAAAATCATAGCCATCGTTCAATGAAATTTGAAAGTTAATAGCTTGACAGATGGGGGGCAAACTAAAACAATATTTTGACAAAAAATAACAATTCTTCTGAAATCACACTTTTTTGAAGTAGAAACATTCAAATATTTTAGAATTTTTAGAGGTCTTTTAATCCATGGACATCATCATATGTCAATGGAATCAGACAGTTGATAACTTGAAAGAGGTGGACAAACTATATTTTAAGGAAAAAAGTTTATGATGGTCCAAATGTAAGCCAATTGCCCTAAAGAAGTAAACAAATTAAAATTTCAAACTCTTAAGAGGTCATCAAGGGCAAGTGCTCAATTTTACTTGGTCTGCAAATACTTAAGAATCTGATATAAAACTTTCAAATTTTCAAATTTAAGTGAATTGAATGAAGGAAATTTCATATTTTTGAACTTTTCTAGCTACGCTACTGTTCTCATTTGACTTTTCTTTTATCTCTTCACCTTCAGAATGTAGAAATTTGTCTTGACTCGATCTGCGTATTAGGCTTCTAATATAAATTGAGATGCTCCACGACTTAACCAGTAAATCGGATGCAGTAGTTGCATACTTAACTATTTTAATAGAAAATCATTCTTTCCCTAAACTTTTGATTTTTTGAGAAAATATATCCCCTCTTCCTTGATGCCCTGTCTCATTGGGCACAATATAGGTTTTCAATCAAATAATATGCCTCCATTTTTCTTTTTTGGATGTTCACTGTGGCGAATGTGGGTTAATTTTTTTTTTTCTATTTTTAATAAAAACAACTACGAGTATGTCCTCCTGGCTGTCAAACAGACTGTTTAACAGCAAAAAAATTAAAACTACATTCAACATGGAAATATATCTTAACTGCACAACCATCAGTCGTCATACTGCTGAGTTGTATAAGTGCCTTGCAAACTGCTCGAGTCCCCCGTGGCCCGACTACAAAGTAAGTATTTTGTGGAATGACATTGTGTGCATAGAATGATGGCATGAGGAAGTTGTTCGTTTAAAACGCTAACCAAAAAGGAGCTATGCGCGTGTTGACGCTGTTGTGTACGTTTGGTAACGTACAGCTCTTGCTTTGATTGCAAGGGAATAAGGGAATTAAAGTCTTCAATCTGCAAACTAAGGCAGGTAGGAGGTGTCGCCGACAGTATAGTTTTTTGTTAACATTCAAAGGAGTCCTTCGCGGAAATTCACTCACAAAGTCATCAGCATCAGCATCCCCACGAGCACACAAAGGACCCTCATCGTGCATAATATAACATTGGCATAGGAATAGGTACCTTTATATACGTACGTGGCCAGTACAAGAAGCTTGACTCTCACACAGAGGAGAAGTGTGTCCTGGAACACCTACGTATGTATGTTCATTTTATACGCGAGTACCTTCTTCTTTATAATTAGAATAATTATTTTATTGTTTTAGTTTTACTTTTATGTATATGTTTCCAGGGATTTCTGTGAGTTCCAGAGATGTAAAATGCGATTTTGCCAACCATTCAAACTAGAAAGCAAAAGCAACCAAGAGTAGGTGTAGCAATTGTAGCGTAAAACTCGCTGCCAAATGTGTGTCTTGGAAATGAACCAGACAAATGTACGGTTTTCGATCTTTTCGAAATTAATTTTCTGCTTCTTTTTCTTGCTTTTGTACCTTCTTCCCACAACGATGGCGATGGATGCTACACTTACACTTCTGTTATATTTTGCTGGGACTACATTATACATTTTACTTGAGAGCTGATGGGTTTTGCAGAGGAATGGTTTTTTACAAAATTCATTTAAATAATGCAGAGTTTCTTAATTTGAATAATTAGGTATATGCGGTGAGGTAGGAATAAATTTATTGCTGTCACTTACACACACAAGTACAATATATCTTCGGTGCTAGAAAGTGCTGCTGTATGACTTAATTGAAAAAGAATGACTTTAATTGGTGTTGAATTCATATTGTAGAGATGCTTTAAAAGTTGCGCAATGAACTAATTACATTATTTATTCCATGAGATATTATAAGATTTTACTGTACGTACATTTTTAATGGAATTTATGATTTTATCTGTTTTACAACCTTTTAAAATGTAAAATGTTTGTATGGAAATAAGTTCTAATTTTTAAAACAATAAATGTATTTTTTTTTTACATTTGCCTAAGTATTTTTAAAATAAAAAAAATCGGTTCAGGCATTATCGAGATGCAATACTGAAAACATCTTGCTCCAATTGACCGAGAATCATCGACTGAAGAGTTTTTCTTGATTTAGGAGGAAGAAAGTTGATGAAAGAGCCAGAGGTAGTGATCTTAACCTGGTTCTCCACGAGCTGTTGCACCACCAAATTTATATTTACGAGTATTTCATCTCTTCCCACAATTTGAGCAAAGTTTTCAACAACCATTTTATCAGAGATATGGAATAAAAAAAGAATGTCCGCTTGGTTGAAGAATACAGAAAGAAGTAAAGTTTTATTCGTTATTGAAAAGTTTGAATATAATAATAGTATAAATAAAAGTAAGAAGGCGCAAATGGCGCTAAGTAGTAGTTGTCATCGGAGGAGACGGAATTGCCAAACTCCAACAGCCCCTTTCAATTCGTGGTCCGGAGATCATGAAGTCCAAGTCCAAGCAAGAATCTCTCGTGATTTGGTTTCGTCAAAGGCTTGGTTAGAATGTCCGCGACCATCTTCTCCGTTGGCATGTAATCTAGTGAAATGGATGAGTTCCTGACCACTTCACGAACGAAATGATATCTAATATCAATGTGTTTGGATCGTGAATGGAACACAGGATTCTCGGCCAGCTTTCCAGCTCCTTGGTTGTCGTTGTACATCTTAATTTGGGATAATTGGTTGAAGCCCAACTCTTTGAGAAAATTAGATAGGTAGACTGCTTCTCTGCTAGCATCGCTGATAGCCATGTACTCTGCTTCGGTTGAGGATAGAGCCACTGTTCGTTGCTTACGGGATTCCCGGAATACCGAAGCATTTCCAAAAATAAAAACTGAGCCGGTGTAGGATCGACGATTCAGTGTACAGTTTCCCCAATCAGCATCAACAAAGCAAATCGGTGTTTTGTCGTCCTTCTCGAATTCTAGTCCCAGATGAGTCGTGCCTCTGAGATAGCGCAACACTCACTTCGCAGCAACCCAATGTTCGTTGCTGTAACAATTACTATATTGGCTAAGAGCACTTACCGAGTATGCAATATCTGGGCGGGTGGCCAAGGCGAGATACATCAGTGCACCGACCAGCTCCCTATATGGTTTCTCATATTGATGTTCTTCAGGCTTTACGCTATCCTTTAAAAGTTTGCGATCGGCTATCATTGGGGTAGCCACCGGTTTGCTGTTTTCCATTGAAAACCTCTTCAAGACATCTTCGATGTATCCGCTCTGCGATAGTTGTATTTTATGCTGTGATCTTTTGATCTGAATGCCTAAGCAGCATTTCGCTTCTCCTAGGTCTCGCATTGTGAATTGCTCTGACAGTAATCGCTTAATGTTATCTTCCATCATTTGGTCACTGGAGAATATGAGGATGTCGTCGACATAGATAAGGACGAACGTTTTCTTGCCCTTGTCTTGGAAGACACATGAGTCGGAGTCCGTTGGAACCAATCCAATATTTTTCAGCGTTCTGTCAATCTCGATGTTCCATTGTCGTCCGGACTGACGGAGTCCATATAATGCTTTCTGGAGTTTACAGACTTTATTCATACCACCTCGAAGATCTTTCAGCATTTTACTCGCATGCCTTCTGAGATTCCCGTCGTCGTCGCTAGTTGACATCCTCTGCAACATAACTTCCAAAAACTGTGGTTTGTCCATATAAATATCTTCGTCGACTTTGCCGTTCAAGTACGCTGACGTTATGTCCAGTTGAGAAATCTTTAAGTTTTCCCTTGCAGCAAGAGCAATCAGCAGTCTCAAAGAGCTCAATCTGGCAACTGGAGCAAATGTGTCACTGAAATCGACTCCGGGTTTCTGCGAGAAACCTTTCGCCACCAATCTGGCCTTTCTTCTCTCGAGTACACCATCAACAGTCCACTTATTTCGAAGTACTATCCTACAGCCAATTGTCCTGGCATGCTCGGGCTTATTCGTGATTTTCCATGTGTTGTTTGCAACTAAATTTCTGAACTCCGAGTAAATGGCTTCTTCCCAATCAGATTTGTTGTCACCTGATATCGCTTGAGAGATAGGAACTTCAGAAGCATTCATTGCAAAATCCACATCTTCTGGTTTCGTTTCACCTTCGTCCGGCCTTCGATCATTGACGGTATCTTCAATGTCTTCAACTTCATTAAAGATTTTTCTCGGACGACCTCGCCGCCCAGTTCTCTGTTTTATTGGTCTTCCAGGAGTATGCTTGTAGGTTTTCACTACATTCGATATGCCTCGTTTAGTTTTCGAACACTCTGCCTTTTTAGATTTGTCGGTTTTCACAGGAGTCGACCAGGTTTCGATTTCACATTTGACGTTTTCGTTTTTTAATATATCGTGTTTTGGTTTGTTTTGAAACATTATTGTGGTTGTGGCACTTGAATCTTCCAGAGCATAACGTCCATTTAGAGTGTCTTCGTTTGTAAATTCACTGAAAAGACCTTGGTTTTGATGTTCAACAAACTTGACGTCTCTGGAGATGTGAATTTTCTGTTGAGATGGAACCCACACTCTATAACCCTTGTGTGTGTCAGGATAACCAACGAAGATTCCCTCGATACCTCTGTCGTCAAACTTTCCTTTTGCGTGTGTCTTATCCAGGATATATACTTTGTTTCCAAACAGATGCAGGTAATTTAATTTTGGTAGCTTACCTGTCCACTTTTTATAAGGTATTTCTCCGTCTAGGCTTTTCGTGATACATCGATTTCGAATATGATTTGCTGTGGCTACAGCTTCAGCCCAAAAGATTGATGGAAGACCTGACTCTTTGAGCATACACCTTGCCGATTCTACCAAGGTTCGATTTCTCCTTTCGGCTACTCCATTCTGTTCGGGAGTATACACTGTGGTGAGTCGACGCTTGATACCGTGTTCCTTCAGTATGTTATCCATTACTCTGTTGCAGTATTCTGTTCCGTTATCCGACTGCAAGGCTTTTATTCGTCTGCCGGTTTGAGTCTCTGCAAAATTTTTGAACTCGATGAACTTTGAGGCAACTTCATTCTTCGCTTCTATGAAATATATCATACAAAATCGGCTACAGTCATCGATGAACGTTATGAAGTAGCGAGATCCACCATGAGACTCAGTTCTCATAGGTCCACATACATCACTGTGTATGATATCCAACAATCCACTGGAATGCTCTCTTCGACTTTGGAATGGCAAACGTGTTAGTTTTGATGCTATGCATGTTTCACATGTTTTCGGATTCCCTTTCAACTCAGGAATAAACTGCATTTTGGCCATGAGTAAGAGGTCGTGTGAGTTCAAATGACCGAGTTTTCTGTGCCACATGTCGGGGTCTTCCACTGCATTGTTTGTTGCGAGGTGGCTTTGCTGATGTTCTGCACGGACGTAAAACAAATCACCCTCGCGTTCGGCTACAATTTTTGTTTCTTTGCCTTTGTCTTGTATAAACGCTTTGTTTTTGGTGAACACAACAATATCGCCTTTATCTACTATTTTAGCAACGGATATCAAGTTGGTGCGTAGATCGGGAACGTGAAGCGTGTTATTGAGTTTTACATCAACGCTTTCATCACCGTTCCGTGTCGATATGGCTACGTCACCTTTGGCTGTGATGGACGATAATGCAGATGTTGCAAGCTTCAGGCTAGATCGTGTGAGTTCCCGGTTTTTAAGAAGTGACTCATCCTTACAAACATGAGAGGTGCTACCACTGTCTAAGCACCATCTGTCGTCTACAGGAACTTCGTTGGAAGTGTCGAGTAGGTACGATTTATAGGAGTGTCCTGAACTCGTTTTCGTGTCTTTCTTCTTAAAACAATCGGCTGCCTTGTGTCCTTTCTTTCCACAGTGATTGCAACAATATCTGAAGGGTTGATTTTCTGTGCTGTTGCCGCTTCTGGTTTTAGGTTTTTCGTTGGAGTGTCTGCTACTGCTGGTGCTATATTTGGCAAACAGTGCCCCAGAGGATCGGTCATTTGTTTTGCGAATTCTTGCGTCATGTTCTTCGATGATTTTTACCTTCAGCGATTCAATGTCAGGAAGGTTGTCCCGCGATTCAATCGCACACCTGAAATTTTCAAACGAGTCAGGCAGACTGTACAACAACATAACAGAAAGTAACTCATCATTTAAGTTGATTTCCATACTTTGGAGTCTGTCTACGATATCAAAAAATTTTGAAAGATACTCCCTTATGTCGTCTCCTTCCATCATCTTGTTTTGTGTTAGTTGCTTTAACAACGTCGCCTTTCGGGCGGGGCCTTTTGATGCGTATACTGCTTCAAGCTTCAGCCAGATCTCTCTCGAAGTTGAACATCCTCTGATCTAGCTCAGTTCAGATGGACTGATGGCCAGGATGAGATCTGATTTGGCTTTACGATCTTCTGCTACCCATTCGTCTTGCAGAAGTTGTGATGCTGCTTGTGCTGCTGCGTCGGCTCCAACCACTTCGGGTTTTGGCTTCTCACCGCAGACGTAAATCCATGTCTCGTTTTTTACGAGGACAGCTTCCATCTGTATTTTCCATGTCTCAAAATTACTTTTGGACAATGTTTCGATACGTATGGCGTTGGCCATTATTAAAAAGAAAAATTTACTTTACTTTTAGTATATCGGGACTGGGCCCATAACCTATCAGAGATATGGAATAAAAAAAGAATGTCCGCTTGGTTGAAGAATACAGAAAGAAGTAAAGTTTTATTCGTTATTGAAAAGTTTGAATATAATAATAGTATAAATAAAAGTAAGAGGGCGCAAATGGCGCTAAGTAGTAGTTGTCATCGGAGGAGACGGAATTGCCAAACTCCAACACATTTATACAAAATGAGATCATCAAAATGGATTGATGAAAGGCTTATGATGTAACGTGCTTGGGAAGCCTTGGGTGATAAATGAAGTCTTATGCATTCAATTGAGCCTTCAAAGATGGCCCTTTTATGCGAACATTAAGGGACCCTATCAAGGGACTTGCAAACATTCGAGAAGTGATGAAACTTTCATGTTTTGAGATGATCAGTGTCTTCCTTTGATTTGGTGATTCAAATGGTCACTGTAGATTGACTTTGGTGAATCAGGAACAACACTCGTCAGTTCAATTACTTTTGGTTAAGAAGTTAAACCAGACCTAATCGGTAAACTATTTTCAATCTAAAACTCTAAAGATCGATGAACAGTTAAAAGGGCTCAGAGGTCACTGTAAATATCGTCAATGCATGTCCAGCAAGTGGGTCCAAATTCTATCAGGGTCAAAGTTATTTTTGCTAAATTCTGCTTTCAAAATTCTTCATTCAAAATTCTGCATTTCAAATTTCCACCAATAATAAGAAGAAGATTTGGAAAATTTTAAAAAGCGCGGGCTTCTTAACATTTTCCAAACCTTTTTTTTCTATTGTTGGCAGAATTCCGTAAAATAATTTTCTTATTGAAAAAATTTCTTTTATTTGGTGAAAGAGTGGTGTAGAAAATTTTGTTTAGATTCTCCTGTGTTTTACTTGCATTTATTCGTCAAAATCCGTCGTGGATACTACGTGCAACTTCCATAAGTCGAACCCTTAAAATGAAAAAAAAATCGAGTCATAGAATCTTTGATTTAAAGAAATGAGGCAACATTTTTGGTTTTACGAGTACTGTTTTTTTTTTTATCAGGAGTTTAAAAATAAAGTGAACTTGCAGCTTATCAGTTTCTCCTATTCCTATTGTTGCCTTTTTTAAAGTTATCTCTGAAGCTGCGGAGTTTTCATTCCATGGCTTCCGTAAACCAGCCTTGTGAAAACTTTCATGTTTAATAGGTTCTTTTCTTATCTAGATTTTTTCGTTTCGTGAAGTTTGAGAGAGTGAACTTTGAGGTAAACCAAATTTTATGGTCAAATTTTTTTTTGACGCAACTCCCAACTTCATTGATGATCTTCATTTTTTTCGAAAGTAAAATGTTTTAATTTTTCTTCCTAACTTTCTTCTTGAATTCCTTTTTCTCCAACCAATTTTAAATAAACTAGGAAACTCTGCTCATTCAAACTTTTTAACTCGGTCAAAACCAAAATATACAATCATTGCAGACTAAGTAATTAAAAAAAATTAAATAAGAGACAAATTTCGAGCTAAATAGACTTTTCGGCATACAACGTAATCTGAAAACTTCGAAAAATAGAGAAATTTGATTTACAGAAGTTCGAATTATGTGGGGAAAAATTCATGAAAATAAGGTTGAAAAGCCAAAGTTCTCAATAAAACTTTGAGTTACAGAGAAATTCGACTTAAAGAAGTTCGAGATATGGAAGTTTGACGTATTGTTAATTCTTAATATCTAAGTTGTTTCCACCAAAACGAAATTCGACTTTTGATATTTTAAATTGATGGAACAAGATTTCATGAAAATTTCATCGAAATCTCAATAAAAATTCCAGATTTGAAATCCTGGTCCACCAATTTGAAATCTCAAAAAATTATTTGCTGAAAAATCAGATTTTGGTTTAGTGTTTAGTGTAAACACAGTATATATAAAACATCGATCCGGTTGACAATTTTGTAAAAAAATTAAAGTTACAGCTTCAATAACCTGTAAAAGTATACAAATAAATGAAAAGATAAGATGTGCTTCGCTAGTCACTTCCTTTATTTTGAAGGAAAAATCAATGTTAAGATTATTTTGTTATTTTTTTGTTTATTTTCATTAGTAATACAAGTTATTTGAGAAAAAGCAGAAAAGGCAGAATTTGATTTTTAAAAATGTTATATGACAGAATTTTGAAAAAGGGTTTTTTCGAAAAAAAAACCGAATTTTGAAGAGCAGAATTTTGAAACCAGAATTACGACTCGCTCTCGGCCTAATTGCATCTCCAATGATGAACTACATGCGAGGACAGGTCAGGAAACCATCGACTCTACAATACAAGAACGTAAGTGGCAGTGCATAAGACATACGCTTCAAAAAGATCAAGAGAACATTACGAGTCCAGTGATGCAATGGAACCCACTCACGCAGCGAGGTAGAGGAGTGGGCCGACCTAGAAATACTTGGCAAAGAACTGTCCAAGAGTAATCAATACAAAAAGGGAAGACCTTAAGAGACTTGTGATACATCTCCAGCGACTGTACACGATGACACATATGAGTAGTGGAGGCCATATGCCTTGCTAGGGAAAACCCACGGACGTAACAGGTCCAAGGACCTAAACTAAGTATAAATAATGATAGTTTTTTATCATGATATACTCTAAATCTAGCATAATAGTTTCTGTAATAAAATGATGTTTTTCTTCCATAAAAGTATTTTATGTAGTACCCCGTGGCTTAATGGTTAGTGCGTAGAACTGTCATGCCAAAGGTCTGGATTTGATTGCCGGCCACTGCCACCAAAAAACAGAAATGTTTTTTTCAGAGGTACTGCCTCTTGCAAGGGACTGACATATCCTTCAAGAGTATACTTGTCATGAATAAGTGCTTCTCATCTAGCCGTTCGGACTGGGCAAAAAATTGTAGGTCCCCTCCATTCCTCCCAACAACACGCACACCAGGAATGGTTGAGAGTTGTTGGTCACTAGGCCCTGGATCTCTATGAGCTGTTTCGCCACTAAATTTATTTATTTATTTATTCAATAGTATTTTATATGGCCTTGGCTCCAAGAATCATTTTACCAACACTTTAAAAAATCGATGTTCTTAAGTATAATATTTTTTATTCAAACAAGACGAAGTAATCGCTTGTACATTAAATCTTCCTGGAGAAAAAAAGGTGGGCCCCATTCTTTGGTAACAAAAAATTTTATACAAAAGGTTCATGCTGTGCGAGCAGTCAGCTCACGTAAATAATCCAGTCATTTAAGCTTTTTGCTTAGAAAAAATGGTGGAAAGCCGAATTCTGCTATATAGCTTCCTCATTGCATTCTTATAAAACTGTAAAAAGTCCTCATCGATATGAGCGTCGCTAACAATATTATGGGGGTCAAAGGCCCCCCTTAAACTGTTTTTAAGGAATATTTCTCAAACGGTTACTCTTACAGAAAAAATTTCAATAACTGGGTGTTAGCTTAGAAAATTTCCTACAAAAAACAGTTTGTAACTTTTTTTCATAAGACTTATCGTTTTCGAGATAAACAAAAATAGTATTGAATAACGTAAAAATAACTTTTGAAATTGTCTTTAATTTTTTTTTTTTAATTTTGCGTTTGAAAATTAATTTTTTTAAGTTATTTACTCAAATAACTTTACTTGAAATTAAAATAAAAGAAATTGGTTTTGGCCTTACAAAAAGGCATATCATGGCATTGTTAGTGTTACCGTTGTATTTTTAATATTTGTTTTCTGTTTCAAGTTATTTTTTTAGAAAATTGCCCCTCTCAGCTAAACGGGATAAGATTAAACCCCTTTCTCACATTATTTTTTTCTTTTCTCAACCCACCCTACACGTTTTAGGTTTTTGTCACATTTTATGTGAATCATTCTGTATAAACGAAATACCATGTTTCATGACCTTCGACCCCGTATGAATAATGTAGAGGAGCCCGAATCGATGGGGAACCTTCCCAAAACCTTTAAATAAATCCCTGGATATATTTCTTAGTACTGTTTTCTTATTTTCCTGAGGGGTACCGCACACAAGAAAAGCTTATCTTGTACTCAACCTCACAGGTACAATTTGTACAGAAACATAAAATCCGTTTCTCTGGCGATTGAATTATCTTGAAAACGATAAGTCTTATGAAAACAAGTTACTCAATATTTTTTGTAGAAAATTTTCCAAGCTAACACTTAGTCTTGGAAATTTTTTGCTGCGTAAGAGTTACCATTGGAAGATATTCCTTAAAAACCGTTTTGGGGGCCCCATAAAATTGTTAGCGGCGCTCATATCAATGGGGATTTCTTACAGATTCCTTAGAATGCCATGAATAGGCTAGATTCCAAAATTCAGCTTTCCGCCATTTATTCCGTAATTTGACTATTTTCTTGGCTAATATGACTGGACTTTCCCATCGTTGTAATACTTTATGACCTACTTCATTGGAAAAATCTCAATGGAAACCTTTATTTTCGAAACGGCATAAGTCTATATCTTTCGAACTCAAGAGCTAAATTTGAACACATTTTTTAACGCCCAAAAATAAAACAAAACATTTAAAGAACCAAAACCGATTTGCCGAAATGCTTCCAGCTCCAAATGAAATCCAGCAGCAGGTGTTTGTTTTACCAAAACCTTAAATTTTAAGTCACCCAACCTAAATAGCAGTGTTATAAAAGTGCCTGTCAAAAGTGCGTAGCTATACTTTTTGTTGAAGAAGATCCCTTGCTCACTTCTTAAAGGAGCTCTCAATATACCTTTACCTACATAGCTTTTAACCACAAAGTCACAAAACAGTAAATAGGTACGAACGAAACACTTCAAAAAAGCAAAGGAAGCAATCATACCTTTTCTCGTTCCATACAGTTAGGTGTATGGAAGCACAATACCTAGGTGGCTATCAAATTGATTTATTATTATTGTTTACGTGCAGCGCGTTCTTTGTCTTCCATATTCCATCACCACAGCTCTTGTGAAGCAGTCGCAAGCTTGAATAAATAACATAGAATGTCAACTTAAACAAATAAAAAAAAAAACGTAACAACTTGATTGTTAAGATCCTTGTTTGGAAACAAATACACAAAAAAAAAAAAACATATACAACTTGGTGTACTTATGGAAGTGATGGCGGAGAAGGCACTTTGTAACTTCCGACTTACTCACTAAAATCCGCAATACATCAGAGGCAACCTTAGCCGAAGACCAAAGTCCTCCGTGTCGTCCTTGTGTGTTATCACAGATTTTAGCGATGTCATCCTTAAACATATTCGAAACATAAATAACATTGTCGGAATGTTTTTGTCTGATGTTGTATCCTGTTTTGGACAAGGTACATAGATGGTTTCATGTAATTTTTCCTTTGGTGTCTATCTCAGAGATAGGTTAGGTAGGAACATAAATACTTTGCATATATGCAGATATTTTTTACAACTGACTCAAAAAGAAAGTACGAGTACCTATACCTAACCTAGTATCTTCCTTGATTCAAATGGTCTCAGATCAGAGTAAAGCTCTCTAAACAAATTCATACAAAGAATAGCTCCCGGGCTCGGCTTTTTGTCATTGATGGGGATGGGGGTGTAGACCCACACTAAGAATTATGGGCTAAATCACGTAGAATATGAGGTAATTTGTGGAAATTTGATGTTTATCGTGGAATTGTTGCCATTTTTACAATTTCGTTGTTTGTCTCCTCGGCAATAACAATTACGATGTTGAGGGCTGCTTGTTCAATTGGTCTGGGATTTAATGTGCGTACACGAATATTTATAGTCAAGATGGAAGCGTTACTTATTGAGAGTTTTCAAGAACGATGTTTGCTTTGAAATATGTATGTAGATAAAATAAGCTGTTAAAAAAAAAAGTTAGAGGAAGTATCAAAAGTGGAACTAAATGCCCTTAATTTCACAAAGGCAATGTGATATTATCAGACGCTTAGTCAGAGGGTTGTGAATTTGATGTGGACGATAAAATTTCATTTGCTGATGGTTTTTCATTTTTAATTCAAAAATCTTTGTGTCGTGATGAAAAGTCCCGTTAAAGGGTCCAAAAATATCCAAAAATTGAGGAAAAACTCTTTCCAATTTTATTTTTTAAATAATTGCAGTAATTTTTGAGGTTTTAAACTCTAACGAAAAATTGCTAAAGTATCCGATTTCTCTCCTAACCATAACATCACCTTCTAGTCTAGAATATGGTGCCGCACTAAAAAGATTTTTTACTCGATCAGGGGTTTTCAAAATTAAATTGTTTCTCGTCTGGAGGATTACAATATTTGTTGTTGGAACAAAAAGTGTTGTGTGCATTCGAAAATCGTGTTTCAACCCGGTTTGTCATTGCGTTGGAGGAATATATTTAACCATTAACGTTACCTTTTCTTCTGAAGTTTTCGTCTCCCTGTATATGAGCAACTCCACATGCTGATACCGAAATCGTTTTTCACATTTGGAAATTTCGGCGGTTACAATGGACGAGTATGATAACTAACAATAAAGGAAGTGGAAAAATATAGTATTCAAAACGGAAAAAAACTGTTCTTAGAAGCAGTCAAATGTGTAAAATTTACTTATTTTTAGCTTAAAAGTTAGTTTTTGCAATATTTGACAACACTTTGACAATTCCATATGTGTTTGAATGTGTGAGTTGTTCTGGTTTCGATTCTGAAATGAAATCCAGAATCGTTTTCTGTTCTTTTCCGGAGAAGAACTGTCGTTCTGAATGGCAATAGAACACTTTCAGAAAGCTTTACATGCATTCCGAAAGCTTCTGGATTGCCAATCAAAAAGGCCATTAAATTTGACAACAAAATAAACAAACATAACATAAAGAATACAGAAAAAATTTAAAAAAAAAACACTATTGCTTCACAATATTCAAAAACAAAATCCTTGCAATATTGTTCAGCGAAATTCTAAAACTTTCGTCCGATGCAACTTTGCAATCTTTATTATAAAGAAAAGCTTTCCTCGCTAAGGACAAAACATGTATGATGTGGAGGCAGTTTTTGTGGCAATCTCAAATCGGTCCCCTTTTCTAAGGTTGGGAGAACGATATTTCGTTTTGTCGTGAAAAATTAAAAAAGAAATTTTTTGATCCGATCGCGAATCTTATTTTTCGGATTTTTTGACATTAAATTCGTTATCACGATAGAATCAAATTTGCGCCGGTCCGTAAAATGTCTGCTATTACACGATGAATCTAGATGCATGCGCCTTTTTCGAATTCTTCTTTGTTTTTTGGTCCGCTGACATAAGCGCTATTATAGATACTTTTAAACCAAATTCATGAACAGCGTTGCCAACCACTTTTAACAAAAAAATGCAACATTTAAAAATAAAATGCCTTTTAAAGTAAAAATTCCCTTTTTCAAAATATAAACAAAATAATATTTAAACAAAAAATAATAAAAAAAAATATATCAAATCATAAAAAAAATCTTAAAAGGAACAAGATTCATGGATTTTAAGTGTCATAAGTAGGTTTATTCCATCAGATCGTCTTGGTCCTTGAAATCATAGTTTAATTTTTGAAACAAGGATATTTGTGTTTGTTTGAATTTGAATTGCAGATTTTGTGTAGAATTACACTTTTTGGCTTAGATTTTCAAGATTCTTTTTAAATATAAAGTCAGTATGTTGATAAAAAAATAGTTGAATAAAAAAGATGCCTTTTTGAAAAAAAAAAACAAGCCTTAAAGCCTCAGCCAATGATATAATGCCTAAAAGGATGAAAGAACCTCAGTTGGCATCGCTGTTCATGAATCCAATTTAAAAGCTCTCTTTATTTTTCATTTTGAATTTGATGTTTGTCAGCGTAGCCACTTTACTGCAATTGCAGAGAATCTACTGGATTTTTTTTATAAATCTAATATCTTAAAAAACTGACCGATTCATTTTACGAACAAAAAAAAACTTCTCACGCCTTTGAAATTCACAAATTTATTTTCAATTCGGGTGTTGAATGCATGCAGGCATTCATTTAAGAAGGTATACTACTTTGTTTTGCCGCCATTTTGGTAAAATTAGTCTTGACAGTTCATATTTGACAGTCGTGAAGTACACTCGTGGTAAATTTATTATGGAAAAATATTCGATAAGCCAACGTGTTTTAATCGTTAAAACATTTTATCAAAATCAATCATCGATTACTGTGACGATGAGAAATTTACGTGAAATTTTTGGGAGAAACAACAAAACGCCCTATTTATCATGTAGTGAATGATTTCGAATAAAGAGGGCCTGTAGGTGATAAACCCAAACCACAACGTACAGCAAGATCGGCTGAAAAAATTACTGGTGCTCAAGGAAGTGTTCAAAACAATCCATCATCGTCAATTCGACGCCGGGCTCAGGAGCTTGGTCTTCAAAGAACAACTTAGAAAACTTTTACAATGGAATTACTGTGAGACCTCTTTCCACAACAAGTTATTTCAATATGTTGATTGGCCTCCACAGTGGCTTGATTTGACTGCTCCGGACTTCTTTTTTATGAAGATATCTGAAAAACATGGTTTATGCAAACAAACTAGAAACGCTTGAGCAACTCAAACTAAATATTCGTGATGAAATTAATGAAATACCGCGTGAAATGTGTGAGAATGTAAGGAAAAATGTGCTCAAAAGGGCTCTCATTTGTGAAACTAACAGAGGCGGACACTTACCTGATATTGTATTCCAGACATAATTGCCGGCATTAAATAAAACATTTATCAATATAAGATCCATTCTGTTTCATTTAATCAAAAATTATAAACAAACAAAGAAGTATACCTTCCCGGCGGACACCCTGTATAAAATTAAAAATTAGAAGGTACATAAATCAAAGTCTGATAAATATTTTAAATAATGGTAATGTATATCAGTTTTGCTCAAATAATGTATGTACACGGAAAGAATTGAAAAATCACCAATTGAAAAATTTGGAGTCGCAATTAACGAATCAGGTTTTATCCGTAAATCAAGGCATTTTGATCCCAAATTAATACAAAAACTGGTAATTTAACATTAAAAACGTGGCAATTTGCAAATTTAGTGTTTTCGTGATTTGCAATTTAAATTCATGATTCAAGCTTGTACTTTTCATAGAAAAATAAAACTTTTTTGGCGTAATTTACTCTCCAAAAGAATAATTTCACAAACAGCATTTAAAAATATTGATTTTCGATAAATTTCTAGTAATTTACATTGCTCAATAACAGATTTACATTTTTTTTGTCACAATTTGCAACTCAATGAGAATAACTGCAAATCACCAAAAAAAATTCTTAAATAAGGACATTCTTATCGCAATTTGCTTCTCGAAGAGATAAAGCACTACAACATGGTATGTATCTAATAATTAATGTGTGCCACAACAAACGATCTGTTATACAAATTGGCTTAATGGTTGCATGCTCGCTCCTCAACTCGAGGGTTGCGAGTTCAAATCCAAGCAGTCAAGAGTAAAGTAATTATTTCAAATGAATTCAATTAAATGTGTATACCTGCAATGGAAGGGTAGAGTTAAGATTGATCTTTCAAAATCGCAATATCATGAAATAAAAGTGATGATCACAAATCTTTTTTGCAAATTTACAAATTGTGCGATTGAGGAATATTTGAATCAAATTGCGATTTGTTGTTCGCAATTTTTGATACTTAAGAGGGTTGATTTGCGATTTTTGAGTATCAATATCTTCATTTTGCTTAGTTTTGCAAATTGCAGACAAATAGTCGTAAATTACGAAATCCCGAGCCAAGGTATAAATCGGGATTCATTTTTCGTAATTTCCATCTCATTTTTCGCTGATCCAAGAATTCTTTCCGTGTATTTGTTTTCTTGAAAAAAAAAAGGATTAAAAATAAATTCACTGCGAAAATATTGAATTTACTGAATTTTGTTTGCAAATATACTGCGTACAAATTTCAGAAAAGTGGCAACGCTGACTGTGCCCAAAAAATAATTTTTGTGTTGCTTCGATGTTTACTCCTTGTACAACGAAATCATAAGTATATTATAAACAATGGACAAGAGGAAATAGAAACGTTAAACAGTTGCACCGAAAAATTTACCCACGCAACACGGGGAAGTTTTTTCCGTCTTATCTTTTCACTTTTTGTTTTCTCTTTTGCACTTACGGTGTTCGAAAAGTCGCATGCGTCTAGTTTCATCGTGTAATCAGGGTTGCTAGGTCTTGAAATTTGTGTAGTCCAAAATCAGAGCCTAAAAAGTAGCCCAATTAGAAGCCCAAAAACAATAAAAAATGGTATCATACCTTTAATCACAATTCATTTTTTATAAAAAAAAAAACAAAAAAAATAAAATAAATTTTGTCATCATAAAAGAAAGAAGAATTTAAATGGAAATTCTGGGAACAACAGAGAAACTGGATGATTTTTAAGTGAAGTTTGTGCGGTCAAAAGAAATGAGTATAATTTCCCCTTTTTAACACGACTATTCTTTGCGCCTGACTGTTTTCAAATTTTCATATCTGATTTCACCTTCGCACCCATTAAAAAGAGTTAGAGGCAAAGAATCATCTTGTAATAGTGGACTATTCAGTGAATAAAAAGTGGTGCCAAATTGTGAAATTTATGATCTATTTATACGAAAAAAAATATCGGCAAGGTAAGATTTGGGCTATTAGTAGCCCAACTATGATTTGGCTGTCATACTGAAATTGTTATCGGCAATTTCGGAAAAAGATAGCCCGATTTCCGATAAGTATCCCAATCTGGCAAGCCTGCGAGTATTAGCAGACTATTAAAGAAAAAGATCCATTCAAGATCCGGTCAATTAATAAAGAAAAAAAAAAGTTGACACAAGGGAAAGCTTATACTAAATTAGAGGAAAAAAAATGAAAACAGGGTGTAAAAAAAAAGTAAGTCCATATTTGGCAACTTCGCTGTTTCGTGAGGAATTTAAATGTGATTGAAACAGGTGGAAGCTGATATAAAGGGTGGTTAAATTTTAAGGGCCGATGTTTAGTTTGAATAAAACACAAATTATTTAGGAAATTATTGTCATTTCTTTTTATTATGACAATATTGGTATAGTTCAATTATGTATGGAACAAAATATCGGCCAAATGGCCGTCGCGACCTCGGAGGCACACATCGTGGGATCAAGGATCCGATGGTCCAAATTTTCGATGACGCTGCGGCATAATGGAGGTTCTATACCGTTAATGTACCGAATTATCTCATCCCTTAGCTCTTGATTTGTTGCTGGCTTATCGACAACGTACGCACCTTTTCTTTCAAATAACCCCAAAGAAAGAAGTCCAACGGTGTCAAATCACATGATCTTGGCGGCCAATGGACATCGACACCACGTGAGATAACACGGCCAAAAGAGCCATTGTTTCGTTAGCTGTGTGGCAAGTGGCACCGTCCTGTTGAAACCACATGTCGTTTACATCCATATCTTCATGTTCGGGCCATAAAACGTTCGTTATCATCTCACGATAGCGAGCACCATTCACAGTAACATGTCTGACCGGCCTCATTTTGGAAAAAAATACGGCCCAATGATGCCGCGAGCCGATAAACCGCACCAAACAGTCACTCTTTGTTGGTGCATTGGTTTTTCGACAATCACTCTTGGATTATCATTCCCAAATGCGGCAACTCTGGTTATTGACGAATCCACTAAGGTGAAAATGTGCCTCATCACTGAAGATGATTTTCTTCGAAAATTGATCATCCATTTTCATAATAAGATTGAATAACTTTAACACGTTGTTCGATTGTGTATCTCTCCATGGTTCGAATTGAATAAGTCTAAAATTGAGAAATGTCAAATGAAAAGCACAAAAAACTTGACGTTTAGGTGTGGTTCACATCCAACATCGGCCCTTAAAATTTAACCACCTTTTAAAATTAAAAAAAAAAATATTTTCAAGAAGGGTATTTCAAAAAAATGTCAACATTTTGCAGCTTCGTTGTTCCTTCAGCGATTTAGATGATAGCTCACACAAAATTAGAAAAGAACATAAACAGGATGTTTCAAAAATACGTCAAAATTTTGTATCTTCGTTGTTTCTTCAGTGATTTAAATGAAATTGACACAAATGAGAAATGAAACAAAATTAAAAAAAGAAAAAAGTTTTTTCAGTAGGATGTTTCAAAATGATGTTAACATTTGACCAATTCGTTGTCCCTTGAGCGAAAATGTTTTTTCAATTTAATATAAGCCATCACCTGTGTCAATTTTATTAAAATTGGTCAAGGAGAAACGAAGTTGCAAAATTTTGAAATTTTTTTTCAACTACCAGTTTTGAAATGATTTTTTTCTTTTTTAATTCTGTCTTAACTATCAGCTGTGTTAATTTCATTGAAATCGTTTAAGGAACTACGATGCTGAAAAATATTGATATATTTTTGAAACAACCTTTTTTGAAAAATCTAAATGTCAAGGAATTCCCCTTAAATCACCTTTTCCAGAGCAGTAAAAAAAGTGTGAATATCTATTTAACAAAAATAAATTTCAATTAAATTGAAGATGGCTGCTAACGTTAAGGAACTACTAAGTCGAAATTTTTTTTTAAACTCTTTATGAACCTCTCTAACGATTAAAACCAAACAAAACTTCTATTACATATAATTTTGTTGCATTTAAAATGAATGCATTTCTCCAAAATAATTATTTTGTTGTCGAATTTGTAATCCTACGTTTTAGACTATACCTAATAATATTTGGTAAAATTGTGTGAGTTAGGAAGTTTAGTACCTATACGTACAGATCTCGAAAATGTTTCTAAGGTTCTTCTTTTTATGATATTATTTGTGCCTTTATGCCTTTTGGGGATAATTTTTTTTCTAAGGATGTACGTCCTGTTCGATTACAATCGTTGAATAGGATGCTGCGCTGCCGTCGCGAAACAATTCCCGTTTGAGTAATAGCAATACAAAAGCAATTGTTGCTACAAAATGACAATTTTTTATAAAAATAAAATGCACGAGTGGACTAAGTCACACGAACCATCAAGGCCTGGTGATTTTGTTATAAGTCTCAAAAATTTCAGAGTGTGGATCCTCTTTGTCGATTCAAAACGTCTTGATTTTCATGGACAAGGCACACACACATAAATGCCTATAGTAAAGGTACTTAAAAAGCAAAGAGATATTTTCTAACCGTGGGAAAAATTTCATAATTTTCAAAAACTAGAAACTACTTATCTCATCTTCATCCTCATCCCCAAAGTATTTTTCACGCTTCTATAATTGCATTTTCCTCCTTCCTGTCTTATCTATAATATTTCCAACAAAGGAAGCTCAAAATGTACCAATGAAAATTTTGATAAAACTTAAATGAAGGATCCATTATATACCTGTCTAGTTTTTTTTTAATTTGTAAAATTTTACTGGTTAGTTCTTCAGATTAGTAAAACATTTCCTGACACATATTCAATATAACATACTTCCGTGTGTAATTATATGTTTTTTAATGAGTTCTCGATTAATTTAAAATTAAAATCAAGAAGGAACACAACGCTGTTCTTAAAACTCAAAGGACTTGAAGAATAAAAAACAAAAATAAAATAAAATCAGGGCTCGTTACAAAAAAAAATAAAATGAAACCAGTGCAGTTAACGAAAAACAAACAAACTAAATGAAATATAGTTACTACCTGTCAAACTCATTCGTGGCATTGCATATTTTGGCTGCACCAACGTTGATTACAAATTTTTGAAGTTGGTCCTTCTACGGTCGTTTTCATTCTCCTGACCAAATTCAAAGTTTGTAGATATAGGTAGATGGTATAAAGGTATACCAAAAGCCATGATGTACACTTAGGTGCAAATCAAACAACCCACCATCCACCTAAGGCTAAGGTAAGCTAAATTATTATGTTTGAACTAAATTTGTTGGTTAGATTTAAAAGGATTGTTCTTAAATAAATTCCATTTCAAGGTCCTTTTCCTTTTGAAAACATTTTTAGTTTTTAGTGAATAATAATCATTAACTACTTTCTAATTTAAGGTTTGACAGAAGGGTGTGTCCAGCAGAGCTATAACGGTGAAATTATAAAAACAAATTGAACCTCATTTGTTAAGGCAATGTTATTAAATACTAATTAAAACACTTTTTTCGATTTTTTTCAAATTGTTTTTCTGGCTTCAAATTTTTTTTCGAGATTTTTAATTTGCACCACAGTATTGATTCATGAATTAACGATTCGATGCTTAAACTTTTTATTAATTTTTTATTGGCAAATAAATTTTATTTATTTATTTAGTGAAAAAACGTGTTTGTGTAAGTTTTACTGTGCTGAGTACCTACATACATATTCGCAATCCATGGCTAAGGATTGCTCATATAAAATAAAACTAAAAAATATGTTTAGCCATCAAAGGCAGAAGATGAAAAGTGTTAAACTCTATAACAAGCTGTTTATTTTATAGTTTTTCCACCAGACCAATATATTTAAGTTGTTTAATAGCGCGAATTTAACTGTGAATTTTCTGGTTGTAAAAATATTGTTCTTAAGTTTTTAATTACAAAAATCGATTTTCAGTTTTACTTAAAAGTAAGCCATCAAAAAGGTTGACAGTAATATAAACGCAAAAAGTCTGTCAAAAAAAACTCTAAGCCTTGAAAATTTCAAGAAAACTTAGTTTCGGGTGTCTGCAAAAACTAAGGTTATTAAGTAACTACTTTATGTGAAAATTTGAATTTTCGTCTGTAACATAAACCAGAATATATTTTTCTGATGGTTTTTGGAGCGTTAAGTTCGAATCTGGTCTTGAAATCGCTCTTACATTTCACGTTTTTGAGATATTCGAATCTAAATACCTAAAGAAAATGCGTTTTTCATGCAAATGTGGGGTTAAATTTTTGTCAAGGTATATTTTTATTGGAAACATGTTAATGGTCCTTCTAAAGAATGAAAATTTTACGTCAAAATTCTTTTTGAAATTTTTAAATACCACCATCTTCATCCAGAAATCGTTTGCCTTCGTCTTAAGACATACGTAATTCAAAAATCCAGCAAGCAAACTGTGGGGTAGTTTTGATGTTCCTTCTATTTGATGTTTACTAGGGTTTTGAATCCGAATCTAAGCTTTGCGACTTAAATTTCATGGCGCAACAGGCAAAAATTGCTACAAAGCCGCTAATTGATTGGATTTTCTGAATTACGTAGTCCAAGACTAAGGCTAAAGATTTCTTGAAGATGAAAGAGGGTATTTGAAAAATTTAAAATTAATTTTGAAGTAAAATGTTCATACTTAAGAATGATTATCAACATTTTTAGAAAAAAAAAATTACCTCGACAAAAAATATAACCTCAAATTTGTATTAAAAAACACATTTTTTAATCTTAAGATTCGAATATCTCAAAAACGTGACATGCTCGAGTAATTTCAAGATAAGATTCAAGCTCAACGCATCAAAGTCCATTAGACAAATATATAATAACATGAACCATGTTACAGACAAAAATACAAATTTTTCACACAAAGTATCTACTAAATGTCTTCGAGTGGATTTTCGATAACAGTTAAAATACGCCAATTTTTAACTAGCGCTTGAGTCTAAATGGACTGTAGCAGAAAAAAAACATTCGACAGAGATTTATTGGAAATTGTGTATACTTTAATAGTAGTTTTCGAGACACTAGTAAAAAACTCCCTAAAAATGCACTTTTGCATTTTCGCATTTTTTTTTCATGTTGCGTCACGAAATTCGAGTCGCAAACAACAGATTAGGATTAAGCACCCCCGAAAATATAAAAGAAAGCAAAATCAAAGCTACCCCACAATTTGCAGAGTAAAAACAAATACAAAATGAGTGGACTTAAAATTGTCATACCCGAAACTATTTAAAAAACAAAAAAAAAAAAAAAAAACAGTATTGAAAATTGTTGTGAGAGATATGTAGCTACAAAAAATGTAGATCTGCCAAATTGATTTTAAATGAAAAAGTAAATCAATTCTGTTACCCAATGGAAGGCAAAATTGGGCAAAATCGTTTTTTTTTTTAAATTTTTTTTATACTCATTTCACGAATTTGAGTAATGAATGTCAATTTTTACGTTATCATGCCACGTTAGCTGAAATTCCTCGAAAAGCCACGAAATTGATTACGGCAGTTTGTCAATCGTAAAAAATTCATGAAATTGTATCAAATAAATAATATAATTTGGTCTATGGCTTGTAAATGTTGATAGGATTAGGTAGATACTATCGGAGCTACCAATAAAAAAAGCTTATTCCTTCTTAGTCCACGATTTTACTAAATTACGGAATACGGGTTAAAATTTTCTATAAACAAAACTAAATGACTATGGATTTGTTAAGTGAAGTTTCCCCTTTACGAGGCCTGTTTAGTAACTTAAAATTCTTATCAAGTTTCGCAAACTTGGTTTTTTTTTTCGTATGGGTTTTGACAGCTTAATATTTAAAGTTACTAAACTAACCTCCAAGAATTCTCTTTTGTTTATGTCTACCTAAATTTTTCAGACAGAATTTTGCCACCCACTTTGTAGGTGTTCTGTATGGTAATGCCATGTTTGATAGTTATCCCTAATTTTTTCTTTGTACCAATCCAAAACTTGCCTTATATGTAATACCCTTATCGCAGGTAAGAATTAATTAAATTTTCTATGAAAAATGTACTAACATTTCCTCTGTACGATGAACCGTTCTCGAGAAATTGGCTAAAACGCGTTTTTCGAAATTGGACTGAAGCACAGCACTTAAGTAACCTTACCAGGTTAGGTTAGATGGGGTGGCGATTCGGCCAGCCGTATCACCTCAGTGGGATCTAAATGGAATGGATCCATTGTGCTCTCCAAGATGAGGTAATAAGAGACATTTAGTGGAAATTTTGGAAATGGGTTGCCTCCGTCCCCCTGAACTGTCTTGAGGAGAAGTGAAAGCAGTCTACATAAATCAATTGTGATAAGACAACTTCGTGCAAATTGCTTATCCATTAGGAAACTATTTAGTAATGGTTATTAATTAATTAAATTAATCTTTTTTTTAATTATTTTTATATACTTTGTTTATGAAATGTCATATCCGGCAGACGGCAAAATTGCCATGTTCGTATTCTTATCTGTAACTTTGTTAAATCGAATCGAAAAAAATAAGGAATTTATCTATCCATCTATTTGCCTATCTAGTAGTTTTCCACCAAGTTTTTATCCGCCGCATTGCAGAGAAATTTTTTTCACAACTACTGGCGAAACGACGCGTGTACCATGCACATTCCATGCTTATACCAAGCAGATTCCATGCGTGTTCAATACGGATAACATGCGGACTTTGTAGATAAAGAAATTGATTAAACATATAGATCCCCAAAGTTTTGACAGCATGGTTGTTTTTCTAAGAAATTCAGTATCAGTTGAGCTAATGGTCATGTAGTTTTAACAATCACGTTTCTCCAATCTCGACTGATTTTATGGATGCTAGAGTTACAAAACTTGGGCGCAGATAAGGTCTTAAAATAATTTTTAATAACTGAATTGAGTGTCCCCAAACATGCAGGGAACTAAGTCCCTGGGAACTTGGTCCACCGTGGGACTTAGTTCTCATTAAATGGGAACTTAATCCACTTTTGAGAAGTGGGCTTAGTTCCCACCCACAGAAGGTGGAAATTGAATTCCTCAAAAACTGAGTGTTTTTACTTCCCCTTAAATGTGGATTTAATGCCAACTTCCATACAAAAATTTATCTTATTAGTAAAATAGAAATACTTTTTACAATTGAAGCATTTAGAAGATGAAGGTAGCGAGTAATGAGCATTTAAAGTTTTTGATCTATAACTTTTTTTTATACAAATCCATTGCATATGACACCTTCATCCTTTTCTAAATTTGAATCCAGATACGAAAGACAAGTGCACATAAGACAGAAACGTATAATAAAGCGATATTTTCAAAAAATTTCACTTAGCATCTTCATGTTTTAAGCGCTTCAATTATTGTTGGATACACATATGTATGGGATAAATTCAGTTTCCTTAAATCCAGATTCCTTAAATGCAAAAAAAAACTTTGCATATACCCAGACTCGCACCTACCCCAAATCCTATAGTGAACCCAAGCAGGGAGGTTGCAGGGGAGCAGCACGAGTTACTAAATTTCACAAGCCAAAAACATCCTCTTTTGGCGAAAAGTATAACAACAACAAACATTTATTCGTGGCTCAAAAGTGACTGGTTTTTCGAGATCTGATTTACACTTGCCTTGCTTTATTTAAATACAGGGCTACAGCACCGAGCATTATGGCGAGTAAAAAGTGAGCATACATGGGGGGGGGGTGCTGCCTCCATGCAACCCCCTTGCTTCGACTAACTATAGTATTTGGGGTATATGTGCGAGGCTAGGTGTATGCCAAGTTTCTTTTGCATTTAAAGAATCTGGATTTAAAGAAACTTTGAATTTATCCAATATATTCAACAATAATTGGCTCTACTACTGCGGGTCTTATAGAACTGCACCGTTCTTTAATTTTGAAAATCAGTTGCAAGACTCTGAAAATCATCAATGCAAAATCGCTCAATTTTGCATTTGTGTAATTTCGATTGTCGAAAAAGTTGGCTCCTTCTTGATATTTTAAAATGTGTTTTCATAAAGAAGTTGTCTACTTTCTCACCTTGCCTGGGAACTAAGTCCACTTCGATATAGTGGATTTAATTCCCATTAAATGAGAAATTTTCCAGGGACTAAGTTCACTGCACCGTCTACTTAAACTCTTATGGTCTATTTTTGCGACAGCGTAAACTGTCACATGAGCGCATAGCACTGCTTAAGCAAATTCCAATACCAATAATGTTTATCAAGTTGTGGAACCAACAAACGGACCACTGAGTGGAGGACGTTATGACGAAAGCCACTTTTTAAGACTTTTCTATCATCGAAATATTAGAATTAACAAAATTTTTACGCGAAATCTACAGTAACATTAGGTAGAGGAGAGAGGTAGATCCACCTGACTTGCAAACTCGTTATAGCTTAAACAACTTTGTTTTGGATATTTGAATTTGTGCCCCTATTCATTACTGTGCCCTCAGCTAATTAATACATACGTTTGGGTTTGCCAGAATTATTTCTTCATTTATTTGTTATTCCTCATTAGATCCTTAAAGCCAATTTAAACTTCCTCGGAAATAAAAACAACGACACATTTATCTTTTTAATAAAAATAAGAATTGTTTATTTTATGTATCTATCAATAATTTTCTCTTAATAAACAAAAAAATTAATATAAAACTTAAATCTCGTTTTCTTATAATTTGTTTTTTTTTTTTTGCATTTTATTATTTTTTTAATTTTGTAAAATTTCATTTATATTTAGTTAATAAAATTTTGTGTTGTTTTTTTTTTATTTTTCAATTTCAATAGGTTTTCTATGTGATTTATAATTATGTTTTATATTACACCATTGAAATTTTCATTTTATACTTTAATAATCTTATGTTCATTTTAATATATATAAAAAATAAAATATTATTTATAATTAATAATAATAATATTGATAATTAAAAATAATTAAGTATATATAAAAAATGAAAAATAAAAAATTGCGAACATTCGCCTTTTCTACAATAAATATTGTTTATATATAAACAAAAACAACATACTTAATATTTATGTTTTGTTTTTATTTTTTTAATTTCTTATTTCTGTTTCAAATGTTTTATTCAAAAAGACACATTTTTTTTTTTAATAAATTTTAAAGAATGGAAATTTGTAATGTTTAAGAATATTTATAATGTTTTAACAAATTTTTACTGCAATTTTTGTAACACATGCATTTAAACTAATAAAACAAAAAATACAAAACTAAAACTATAAACTGTGTAAAATACTTAACAAATGAGCGTATTTATAAACAAAAAAGAATTAAAATACATAATTATAATAATGACACTTAACTTATCGATGTATATGTTTATGTGTGTTATACAGATGTAGTTTTACAGAAAAATAGTAAAGGTTTGTCAGTTAAAACAGATTTGTAGATGTAGAATGATGAGGCAGTAACATTGTTGGCTATATAAGTGCATGAAAACATAAAAAATCTTATTCTTGAAAATTAGATCTTCTAAAATTTGGTTAACATAGTTCTGATAGAAACTGTTATACAACCAATATTTTTTTGTTTTAATGAATTTTGCATCCTGAAGAAAAGTTTGTTCTTTTAGTCAGTTTTTGTAAAGAAAATAAGAAGCAAATGTGTTTTTGGTTCACTATTTTTAGTTCAAGACGTTAAAATGATCTAAGCTGTTATATCAAAATTCATTTGAAATTTCTGTTGCAGACGATGCTAACTAAGCACCGTGAATCTGTGATTATATATAAACAAAATTTTAGTTTCAATTGCTTACGAATCAACAATCAGAAAACACAGTAGAACAAATTTATTTGAAAACTGTTATACTGCATATTGTGTCTACGGGTTTTACTAAGGCAGTATAGTCTGTCAACTTTTTCGATGGTAAAACACGAAAAATCTCTGAACATATTTTAAATTTTCTTTCTGAAACTGTTATACTCATGACTTTATTGGAAAGCAGTAGTTTCTCAATTTTTGTCGATGGTGAAACACGAAACGTAAGCCTCTTAACATGTATATTTAAAAAAAGTTTGAAAATGTTCTTTCTGAAACTGTTATATTCATGACTATATCATTTGAATGGATATGGTTGTTACTACATGTTTACCCAAACATGGTAGGTAAATCTACTCCATTTTTTTAGTTTATTGAAGTAAATGATTTAATAAATGCATATATATAACAGTTCTGACTATAAGTAGGTACTAATTACGTGAACCTGCTGACTCAGGGCCCAACGCCAGTTTTCTTTTTAAAGCACACAAAGGGATGCGTTGATACGCTTATTTATTCAAGATAGCTGCTTTTACTGTTATAAATAAGCATGCCCGTTTCTGAAAAAAAGTGACTTTGGAAACACCATTGAATGTTTATAGGTATAACTTGAATCTGAGTTGTTAAATTGATTGTCAAGTCTCAAGGGATAATTAATTAGGAAATGCTTCAAGCATACCAATTTATAACAGTTCTGAGTATTCGAGTATTGTTTATGTTGCTACTTCGGGCACCTAAGCAGAGTGCTTGAGTTACTGAGACTTTCAGTGCCGAAAACCTGGTATATAAAACTGTTATAAATTTGCGTACTTTTAGTCTCACCCTTTTTTAAATATCCCAAGCTGTCAGTTTCTTATAACATCAATAAAAAGAATTTTTCGTGCAAAACAACTGTTATACTGGTTGTTGATCATTTGCAGAAACCTCATTTTCGCATCGCAATCAATTTGCTTTTCAAATTTTAATCATTTCATCATTACTGAAATATTCCGTGAAAATACCAAAACCTGTAATACTGTCAACTGTCATCCTGATATGTGAATATTTAAATCGACCAAAAATTTTACAGGAAACACATTTCAAAAGTGCCAATGTAATTATTTGAAGGCAAAATCAGAACTATGTAAAATCCTAATGACAATCATGAAAACAGTATTGTTATACATAAATATAAAATAAATCAAATAACTAAGTACATTTAAATACTTTTCTACATACGACATTTACATAAAAAAATAACATAATTGAAATTTTACCACATACACTATAAATGAAATATTCAAACTTAAGAGAAAACATTTTTGTATTTAACAAATTTTAATAGAAAAAAATTTAAACTAAACAAAATTAAAAAATTTTAAATACATATTCGTTGGCTGATATAAGAGTTTTTGTTTTTGTTTGTTAAATATTACAACGCTTGTATTGTTTTGTGTTTTAAAAATATCATCATTATTCAAAAATATAGCTAACTAGCTAGTAAAAAATAACTTATAATTTATTTTTTTAATTTTCCTTTTTTTTATTAGTAAAATTGTTATTTATTTTAAGTTACCTTATTTTTTTGTTTATGGTTTTCTTTTTTATCTAACATCTAAGGGTGGATTCGTTCAAAATACAAATTTACAATTAATTTGAAATAAATTTTAATTTTATTCTTTTTTATCTCACTGTTTTCATTTTTTTTTTAATTTAAATTTAAATTTAATATTAACATTTTTTGAAGCAGTCAGAGTGACATTGTTGTATTTTTTTTTTGTGATTTTTATGTATTTTGTTGCTACTTAAAGAAAGTAAGTAGTGTTTTTGTATCGTTTTGTAAATATATTTTTATTCTATAACTTTTCTGTTACTTAAGTTTCCAAGCTGTATAAATTAAAATTTAAAAATAAAATTAAAAATCAAAATAAAATTGGTTTAAAATATTCTTGATTTCTTTTTGTTTTTTTTTTTTGTTTTGGTTCTTAAATATTTATATGGGTTTTCTTGTTTCATCTTTTATGTATACATATATAGAGTTTTCTGATGCTTAATTTAAATTTTAAGTTTTTCTTGTTTGTTTTTTTTTTCCTATATCGTTTCTTTATATTATTAAATTTATTTTTAAGAATAATAATTATAATGAAAACGACGACGTAAGGGTTTGTGCCAATACAACCCATTTAAGTATCTTATACATTTTTTTTAATATATATATATTTTTTGTTGATGTTTTAATTTACTTTTTTTAAGTTAAATATATATATACTTGTATATATATAAAGAATTTATACTACGGAAAATGGTTTTTGTTTTTTTCTTTCTTGTTTTGAAAAATGTAAATAAAAATTAAATACATAAAAATAAAAAAAAATTACAATATAATCAGGATAATTGTGGTCCCTGCCAAAAAAGCAGAACTCAACACAATTATTCGTTAATAATTTTTTTTTTTATTTTCTTCTTAAATATAAATATTTTATTTTTGTTTTAAAATTTATTTTATCGAGATTTTTAATTCTTTTAATTTAATTTATTTTGTTTTTATTAAATTTTAAATGTTTTGTAGTCTTGTTTATTTTTGTGTTTTATTAAAACAAGTTTCACACTTACATGCTAATTTATGTATATATATTTTTGTTTTGTTTTATTTAAAATTACTATGTAAGCCAATTGGGTTCTGTGTGTATGTGTGTGTGTTTGTTTTTTTTTTTTTAATTTTACAACAATTATTGTTGTATAATTTTTGTATGTGACATGGGAAGGTGGAGATTTTTCATGCCTCTTAGTTTTGGAGTGTATATCAGAAGTGCGTGTTTTTTAATTTTTGTTTTTTCATTTACAGTCCAAGGAGGATTAGCTTTGCATTAAGGAGTCAATAACTTATGTTATGAACTTTAAATCAATTTTTTTTTATATGGAAATCATTTTAAGAAATTATTTTTGAATAGTTTTTTTTTTAAATTATTGTACGATTTGTATGGCACTCAAATTTTTGGATAATGATTTTGTTTGTTTAACTTTTTATTTCTGATCTGCTAATAAGTGTTGGTAAAATATGGCAAGAAAATTATATGATCATGATATTTACCTAACTAAGATTTTTATTATAATGCTCATGATATGGTTATGATTTTATTAAAAATGGCAGTGTTGATTTAGAGAGGGACAGACAGTGAGTGTAGAAAAAGCAGTCTAAAGAAAAAATATCAAAAATTCATAAGTTTTTGGAGAAATTGTTTAAGCATGTTATTTTTCGTGTTTAGAGACAAACAGGGGAAGCTTTTGTCAAATTAAGGAGATCCCAATGGAAAGTTCTTAGAAGTAAAGGAATTTGAACTGTTCAACAAGTTTTTATACACAAACAAGGGTCTCAACGGCTGGAAACTGGCTTCACGCATGTGAATTCAAGTTAGTTTCTAGCAGTTCTGGCCCTTTTTTTAGTATAAGAACTTGTTGAGCAGTTTGAAGTGAAAGTTTGTATTAAGTACCAAACTAAATGTTTTTTTTTTTTAATTAGGAAACACACTGTTTTCAACTTCGCAAAGGTAAAACAAAATGTAGGGTCCTGAAAATTACATCGCTAATTTGCTCTTTTCTTAGTAGGTATTGAACGACTTCTCTCTTCCAGTGGTAAAGGCCTCGGCTTAAATGGAGAAGGCAACAGAGCTGCAATAGAAAGCTTACTAACTCTTCCGGAAAAAAAGAGTTTGCTGACAAGCATGTTACCAATAAATATTAGTAATATGAAATTTGGGAGTCTCTTAAACGAGTGCTAACTAATAAGCAATACTTTTACCAATTAAGAACAGTGTTGAGTCAAGTTTTGGATAAGTATTGGATCCATTATTTGAATCAAGTTCGAAGAGATATTTTTGTTTTCATAGACATTTGACTAAGAATTTAAAATTTCATTGAAAAGTCATAGATTTCTTCGAACTTAATAGAAATGAGAAATCCATTGGTGCACATTCAATACCTGACTTGAAAAAAAACTGGCCTTGCTAGTTAAAGTTTTCAGGGAATTCGTTCATTCATTCATAATCTACCTCTCAGAATATAAAGCATCCAGAATTTAGAAAATTGGTCCTTATATCTTCAAATTTAACCAAGCTCAACTCAAATTTCAATTCAGAAAGCAAATAAAGAAACATTGCTCCAGATAATGTTGTGTCTTTTTTACATTTGATTTCTTACTTCTTAATGATTAGCCCGTAGAAAATGACAAAATATAAGGGTGTTTCTTTTGCAAGTCCAGCAGAATTGGACGACAAAAAAAGACATTGGGGCTTAGGAACGCCATTACAGGAAAAGAAATGGAGTTTCCATACAAATTATCGCTCACAAGAATGAAATTTATGCCAGTAACACAGTTTAGTTTTTACCTGGGCTGAAGTCCTGATAATGGGCTTATTTGTTGTTTCATTTATCACGTAAAATTTTTGGGCCCGACATAGTTTTTTTTTCGACGAATTAACACCGACCTTGTAAAAAAAACTCCTATATTCTTAAAGTTTCTTAAGCTAGTTAACAGATTTGTATTTTCTCCTTTCAAAAAAAAAATATAAATTGTTACCCTTTGCCATAATGAATTTTAAAGTCCAAATTGCTTCTGAAAAGTAATATGAGGCAAGGTATCTATTACGACATGCCATGATGATAAATAAAAAAAAAACCTTTCACTGTAATTTTTGTGTAATTTAAATAAACCCATGAATTTCAACTATACTAACTAAAACACAAACAATAGAAATAATAATTTTAGAATATAATAAAAATAAATATAAATTTTTATCAACAAGCTGCGAAAGCCAAGTAAAAGCTTTTAGCATCAATGATATGTGTGCATTATACCTGTAAATGCATAGCTACTCGTATGTAAGTACAAAATATTGCAAAGCATTTATTTATCCATGTTGTCCATTTTATGTTTTAGCTCTTTTGTTTTAGTTGAACTTGTATACATATAATTTAGATGGTTTTTTAGAAAAACCTTTTAGCAAATATGTATATTACAATATACGAGTATAAAACAGATTTTAAATTTTCTCTTAACAAATTGCAATTATTATTATTGGTTTGTTGAATTATTTAGATATATTTACCGCGAAGCTAATTTATCTATACCACACCTGAGGCTAGATTTTAATTGGAATTATATTTTTCTAAATTATTTAATATTGACAATGAAAGCCTAAAGATGGTGAAACAACCAAATCATAGCTTCATCAATATTAATTATTTTCGCCTGAACAAGCAGAAAATAAATGTATTTAAGGTTTTAAAATTTACAGGACAAAATGTGTATTGAAAATTGGAAATTCTTTGCAAGGAACTTAAATTAATAAAAATTAATTTAGTGGTTCTGTTAATTGAAGGTATTTCTTGTTACAGCCTTTTACAAAGCTCTAATACAAATTATTTAAATGAAACGTGCATATTTTTTTTTAAAGAATTTTCTTTAAACAATTTCAACTAACAATAATTGTTAACTCAAAGATTTATTATGAGGAACAATTTCAAACCCTTACTTAAACATTTTAATTGAACAAACGTGCACTTTAAAATGTCCTTGTAAAAATTCTCTTAAATGAGATACCACAATGTTGCATCTTTGTACCGATACTTTTTATTGGAGTTTATTTGATTGATAAAGAGCTTGGAAAATACCATCTTGTATGAAAAAGGAATTTCTAACAGATGGCGTTACGCTTTCAGTTTCACGTTTGACAGCTGAGGTGTATATTTGATCTTTCTTCCAGAGATTATCAAATAAAGATGGCAATCTTCAGCTGTCAATTTGATTTGCCTACAAGCTGAAACGAATAGCTGGATTGATTAGATTTGCAAAATATTAGTGAAAACCAGTGAAACAAGCACACATAGAATCAACTCGTCATTTAGCACACTATTCAGCACAGGTATTGTTGTTGTTGCAATTCACATCTATTCATCGATACGAAGTGGAATTAAAAATACTCGTACAACAATTTAAACAAATGGGGTTTTGGAAGATGAAACGTACGGAAAATTGTCATCTTGATAATTGATATTCTCTGCTTTCTAAATATTGATGGTTGATATGAAACGATTGTGTCTCTATTCTATATACATAGTACGGTCAATGGATAAGTTTGCTTGCCAACGATAGCAATTGGGCCATAACCCCTTGAAAATTAGTAATTATAGTTGCAGCTTGTAGCAAGAGTAGAATTTTATTAAACTTCTATTGTGTGTTGTTTGTGGAACAACGTTCACCGAATAAGGAACGAAAGTTTAAATGCAGCTTTAATGGAAATATCATTAGCGTTTTCATTTTTGCTCAGTTCTGCGCATATGTCAAAATCAGTGGAAAATGGTGGATCCCGTGATGTGCGCAATTGATTGTTAGTGTTATTTAAATTATTTTGTTCGTGTTTGCTGTGTTTTTTGTTGTTGCAATACGTCCGACAGATTACGAGAATGGCCATTTTGAATTCCTTTTGACAGTTTTCATTTAAGATAACCCTGCGCAATATAATACCTTCTATTTGTGTACTGAAGTTGAGGTCCGTATAAAGAGGAACTGATATTGATCAAAAACAGGTGCCTGCTCATGTGTGGCAATCAGTTGAGTAAATTCGGAACATCAGCCCCAACTGTTCGATGGACGATATGAATTTCATGAAGAATTTCAGTGCAAGTAAGATTTCTATCGAGATGTTTTGACAGAAATAGTTCACACAAATTGTCACACTGCTGAATGCCAAGCAAAAGAAAGTGTATGATATTATATGGCAAAGTTGACGGAAGGTGGTTGACGAGTCATTGTTTCAGATGAAGAACAAACTAGCATACAAAATTTCAAGAAACTCTGCGATCCTACAGGTGTAAAATCCTGCAAAGTTATGATCTGTAATGAATGCACAATAGTACAGAAGTTGCATTGGAGATCTAACAAAGAAATATTTGTTGAAAGGTTCGAGACTCTTTTGAGGAGCTATGTGATACTCATACTACTGATGCTGGTTGGTGATATCCGTCAAATATACCGATCACCCTGCTATCAATGCCTGTAAATAAAGCAATATTAAAAAGCTTAATTTCAACTTGTTTTGAAGTCACACACCTGAAATTGGGCTATCTTTTTCAGAAATTGCCGACAGCAACTTCAATATGACAGCCCAATTATAATTGGGCTACTAATAGCCTAAATCTAATCTTGGGCTATTTTAAATTTTTTCGTATAAATAAATTATAAATAAAATACTTTTCTCTGCCTAAACATACTCTTTAAGAATTCCACAATTTGGCACCACTTTTTATTCACTGAATAGTTCATTCTTATTACACGATGATTTTTTGCGTCAAACTCTTTTCAATGGGTGCGAAGGTGAAATCAGATATGAAAAAAGAGTCAGACGCAAAGAATCGTCGAGTAATAGGGGACAT
Source organism: Dasysyrphus albostriatus (assembly GCA_946251815.1). Classification (NCBI taxonomy): domain Eukaryota; kingdom Metazoa; phylum Arthropoda; class Insecta; order Diptera; family Syrphidae; genus Dasysyrphus; species Dasysyrphus albostriatus. The sequence goes on from OX276337.1 coordinate 105,300,682, forward strand.
TACTCATTGTTTTTGACATTTCAAATCAACCGCAACAAACTCCGCTTTAAAATCATTCAGTTTGAGTCTGATTGCACGATTCGTTTTTTGGGACTTTTCGTGTTTCGTCTTTTTGACAGATTGGGTGAGAGATGTAGAATTTAGAGGGAATGAGAAAACGAAAGCACTTATGAAAATTATAAGATTTTTTCAGAAAAACGAATGGACTTTTTTGGTTGTGTGTAATCACCAAGGTAAGTTCCTCCTGTCAAAGAGATGAAAAACAAAACGAACGAAAACACGAATCGTGTAATCAAGCTTTCTCTGTTATTCCATATTCCGTGAATTTCCATTTAAATTCTTTTTTCTTTTATGAGCAAAAAAAGTATTTTATTTTCTATTGTTTTAAAAAATAAAAATAAATTGTGATTGCTATGAGAATGTTTTTTTATTGTTATTGGGCTACCTTTTCGGCTCCAATTTTGGACTGCAAAAAATTCTAAGTTGGGCTATTGAACTTGTTCAAGAAATGGCAACCCTGGTTAAACACGAATTTTATAGATCAAACTTAAAAACATTTTGTCTTCATTTTATTTTTCAACCAACATTATTTAAGATTGGGATGTGTGTTGAGCAAGAAACTAATGTCATTAAGACAGATTTTGTACTATAGTAGAAATTAGGTGAGTTTGGTTGAGATGTCGCAACTCGCAACTCAGTAATTTTATTTTCAACAAAGGTTTTAACACATAAGACATAATAAACTGCATTTGTTTACATTTATTCTTCAGTTAACAATGAGTTTGTGATAAATAAAAAGCTTCGAACAATTTGAAACTATAAACAAAAAATAAGAGCTTTAAAGCTAGCTTTTACTTCACTTTGCATAATTTTCAAAAAGAAAAAGTTTTATGAAAGGCCAATAAAGGGGTTCCATTTCCTAAATTCTTCCAAAATATTTATTATTTTGTACCTGCAATGTTAGTCGTGTTTTCGTAAGAACACTAAAAAACGAAACTGACTGCAGAAAAAAGGTAAAGTTATTGACAGCTGATGATTGTTGTTGCACTGCGTGTAAAATTTCATCTGGCTGGGTTGCAAGTATCCAACAAAACACGGCTAATATAGCCGGATTTTTAACCTTTTTATTTAAAGTATGTTCCATTTTTCCAAATTGCCCCAAGGTGTACCTATTAACTATTTTCTAATTGAAAGGGTTGTAAAAGAATACAATCATTTGTGAATACAATCGTTAACAATCATTTATGGAATTTAACCAAAATCAAAAGATTGAACTCATTGTCTTCACTTTGAAACTGTGACTTCAAATTTTGCAATAACAATTAATTTGATGTTCAAATGATTGCAATAACTTATTCCTCCATTCATTTTAACGCAATCAATATTAAATGTAATCTTTTGAGAAATAATGCATTCTTTTTGCATTCCTTGCATTCCAAGAAAATTGCATTCACTAAACATTCCATTCCTCTACAACCCTGCTTACTGGTTGCTTAATTCTGTAAATATACCTTATTGTAATCCATTATAAGCTGTAGATATTTAAGCTGATATCACTGAATATTTTAAGTTAATTAATAATATAGTTTTAGTGACGATGTCATTTAATCATAAAATCACAAATGATTTTCATGTCATGTTGCTATTTCATAAGACTCTGTCAATTATGCTTTTTTGATGGAATTTTATTAAAAATTACTTTTTAATTATAAAATAAAGTAATTACACATTTCTAAAAATCCAAAATAATCATGGAATTGTTTAATGGATGTAAAAAAATATTAATAAATGAAAATAAATATGATTGAACGAACAGGGAACAAAATACGAATCTATAATTCAAATTGATCTTTATACCTCTAATTAAAAAAATATATAACATTTCCCAGTTCAATCATACACAAAATACCTCCATTTTCAAATATAAATAGATGGATAGGCCCGAACAATTCATAAGAAATTTATATTAAAAAAAAAAACTAAAAATCCAATTACATCAAATCACGTAATCCAATTCCATTCTAATTAATACATTTTTAGCAATTAAATAAATTCTTTCTGCAAAATAATAGAATTTTATACACACTAGCTAAGACTGCCGATAGAAATTAATATTGAAAATTCAAATTTCAAATATGTAGACTTGTAGATAATTATTATTATTTACAAACAGGCAATGAGGAGAGGATGAAATAAAAAAAAATAAAAAAAGGGCTTTTCCAAAATAATCCCTAAAATTGATTTCCAAATAAATGACTCCCTATAAATATGCAACAGTTCCTAAATATTTGCCCTGTGTAAATTTATTTAATTCAAATTTATGTAAAATGAATATTAAATCTAAAACTTACATCATTAAATTTTTGTTTGAAAAAAAAAATCTAAATGTAGATTTAAATCAAAAATAAAAATAAAAAAAATGGTACTAAAATACAGGATTTTGAGATTCAAGTTATAAATTCTTTAAATTTCATTGCTTATTTGTTTTCTCTAATCGTTCTCGTTGGTAATTTTTGTTTTTGTTTTTTTTTTGGGTGATTTTGTTGCTTATAAATATAATTTTTGTTATTAATTGTATAGGTACTGCTGCCACGCCTCCTCGCCTTTTTCATTCTTCAAATGTTTTTTTTTTTTGTTTGTTTGTTTTGTAGGTGTATGTTATTTTGTTTTGTTTTGTTTAAATTTTGGCACACTCCTCAATCAGACTATTATCTCCCGAATGACACGACGATTTCTAGAATTAGGTGTCGAATAGCCACTTTCCAGACTTTCATCATAACTAAGGGACATGTGTTGTTGTGGTGGTTTCGCATCTTCTTGTTCCATGTGTTCCATGTATGGATTGGGTAGACCGCTTACGTCATGATATGGTGAATCTAAAATATTAAAAAAAAAATTAATGTAAAATAGATTGTTTTAAAAAATGATATTTTAAATATATAACGTAGTTGTTTATATATTTTTGAAGGGAGTGTTTAGCATGTGTGTGAGAGTGTTTGTGTATTTATGATTTTTAAAACATAAGCCAGAAGAAAACTTACGTTTACTGCTTCCCGTTAAAGCGTTATATCCTGTACAATATCCGCTTTTTGGATGCAATAAAAAAATACAGGAAAACAAATTTTGTTTGTTTTTTTTTTTATTTGTTTATATTTTGAATGAAAATTTAATGTAGATTTATGAATAAAATGGAACTACAACTCAACGAGGATAAAAATGAAAAATTCAAGGAGGGACTTAAGAAATAATGAAATTAAAAACTTATGGAAAAATGAACTTCACAGTTTTTTGTTATTGGTATAAACTGGTCTAATAATAAACTTAACAAGAAGATCTTCAACTAAATCAATGGTTTTTTTCATATTTAGGTTAGTAGTATTATTGGTATAAACTGGTCTAATAATAACCTTAATAAGAAGATCTTCCACAAAAACAATTGTTTTTTTCCTATTTAGGATAGTAGTATTATTGGTATAAACTGGTCTAATAATAAACTTAATAAGAAGATCTTCAACAAAATCAATCGTTTTTTCCTATTTAGTTTAGTGGGGTTTATACCAATAAACTATTGAATGAACCATCACAAAATTTGCAACAGAATACTTTAAAAAACGGTAAGGGATACAACTTTATTGATGTGATGAATGTTAAAACTTGTTGACTATACACAATAACCTTAAACTTTTCATACAAAAAATTTGATTATTTTCATATATCAAGCAGACGCTATTAGGTAAGCAGGACGTTAATGAAAAAATATCAATAATTTGTATGAACTTGCTCATATGATGATTGGTATAAACTGGTCTAAAAGGAATAGGTCAAGTATGATTGACAAATGAGCTATGCTAATAAGCTTAAAAATTGTATTTTTGTTCAATGATATATTAGACGAGTTTATACCAATCCTCACGATGCAATATTTCAGTTTCATATAAAACAATTATAAGAGATTTTCTCAAATACGATTTTTTAATAAATTAATATGAGAAAATCTATTCAATAATGATGAATGTATAGACTCAATAACTGTCGTTCTATATTACAACAATCTAGTCAAATAATTTGGTATAGCAAGCAACGCTCACTTAGTGAACAGTGTATATTTGTAAGTATTATCATTATAAACTGGTCTAAAACACCTATGTGATGGATAATTGAGGCATAAGCTATGTCAATAACATAATACATTATGCTGTTTGTTCCAAAATGTACATAATACCAGTTTATACCAATCATTGAATTAAAAAAAAATGTCCCAGGTTCTTATGCAATTGACAATACAAAATTACAAAAGAGGTACTTTTCTTTCACAAGTATAAACACGAAAAGAATAAGAAGCTAGATGATTGGTTTCATCGGTAAAATACGGCAAGAGACAAGACTTAAGTTGATGTTATAAATATAAAGATTATAATCTCTGTCTAAATCACTAAATTTTTTCAAAAATAATTTGATATACGTTAAGTAGCAAAAGATAAGTGCGCACTAGAAAAATTAAAAATTCTTCGATTATGTGTTTCTTTACATTTAATGATTGGTATAAACTGGTCTAAAAGGTTAATATTGATTTATGATTTAAGTAAGTAAGTAAATATAATAAGTTAATTGTTATGAAAAAATAATTGCTCAGAAAGAGTAATAGACCAGTTTATACCAATCATCAGATATATAAAATTTTACTGGTTTTTAAAATGTAAATAGTCAAGAAGAGATTTTATTTCTTAAACTTAATTTTCATAAGACAAGTGATGCGGAATGTAAGAATAAAAACCTATTTCCAATAGGCTTAAAAACTGGTATAAATACAAAAATGACTATCTTTATTACCACAAGAATACAAAAATATTTTTGTATTCATTAATTTTTAAAATGTAACGAAGCATTTGTGTAATTGGTATAAACTTATCTACTGCACATAAAGAATAGTTTATCAAGCCATAAGTACATGTTAATAGGATCAAACATTTTATTTTTATTTACTGATGATATTTTAACAGTTTAAACGATTCAACGAATGATAAAAATGTATCTGCAGTTTCAACAATAAACAATCAAAACCCCCTGAACACAACTTCTTAGTTCCGATTTTATATTAAAATTTTACTAAAGAACGATAGTTATTGAATCCTGAAGGATTAACAAAAAATCCTCGGAAAAAAACCACAAAATCTTTAAATTCAGAAAACAGGATTTATTCGAAATTTCGAATTAAAATAAAAAATAATAACAACTAAAAAACGAAAATAAAAAATAGGAGCTGTATCAGTAAAACTATATTTAACTTAAAAAAAAAACAGTCTTTGAAAAATTTTGCACGAGAATTACAAAGATTATAATTTACATGAATTCTCAAATCCATTTCATATGAAATATACAAGAGTTTTGGTCGTGTCGAAGAATGACATTCACACAAGCATTAGGTTGGATTGGGTTGTATGGGTTTGGGGGTGTTGGTAGAAGGATAAAAAATGAAGAATTGAAAGAAATTCACTTTGGGAGTATTAGTAGCTATATTTGAATATTGTGTGACTAAAATGTTGAAAATTTATTTCTCTTTCTCTCGAATTCTTGCTAAAAAGAAGTAAAATACAAAACCATTTGCCAAAAGTTTTAAAATGTATTCTTATGGATATGTGTGTCAAACCGCGGCATCCTATTGAATGTAATTCGTTAGAAATAAACTGAGGGTATATAAGTTCTATCTCCCATTTAAATAAATTCACACTTTAATCTGTCTGTGCTGGGGGAGCACACAAGATATTGAATGAACTTAAACGATACCCGTATTCATGAGATTTCAAATACATAGGATGTGGATGTAGAGGTACCATAGTTCCATACCTAACACATGTGATGCTTGTAAAAGTAAAAGGATTGAACACAATCTGGGAGTGTGAAGATCTCAAATGATTGATTATTCATTTCCAAAGCAAACATAAGCTTAATTCAGGACGAACGAGAGAGACAACGACGACCGACGCGACGTGCAAACATTTAGACAAAACTTATGCAAATTGAGAAAGAAAACAATAAAAAAAAACTCGAAGGAAACCGTGATTCAAAGAAACACTGTATCTTTGGCAGACGAAGACACGATGAGATAGAAAAAAATTAGTTATTTTTTTTCAAATGAAAGGAGAGATTTTTGTTGTTTTTTTTTTTTCTCTAATGATTAGCCAAAGGGAAAAATATATCAATGGGAAGAGATGATAAGTAATCAGAGACTTGAATATACATAAAGGTAAACAAATCTCAAGGAAAGAATAAAGGGCTTATGATGGAAGTTTCATTAAAGTCTAATTTCTTACTTTCGTCACTTTCTATAGACTTAATGGACGAACTGTTAAGTCGTTAGTCCTTCGTTAAGCATTTTGCTTTTTAGTTAATTAGGTATAAGAAAACGAACGTGGGGACCAATTTTTGAAAAATGTATATGTTTAGTACTAATCAGTACTTTGTTGAAGTTATCATTTGTTAGAAGCTGTTCTACATTTATAAAAGGGTGAAAAAGTTGCATGATGTAGGAACTGGAGGCATCGAGCTGTATCTTTTCTTACACTCAAGCGGCTATATTAACCCCAAGTTGATAGCCGCCGAAAACTGGTTTTGGCTTTATGTCATGACTTCCTAAACTTGTAGGTGCGAAGTTAGTCAAGGAAAGAATTGCTACAATAAACCCATGGCCCTACAGATTGAAGGTTAGTGCGTTGGGGTAATGACCCGGCCACAGTAAAAAAATTCTATTTTTATCCATGCGTGAAGTGTCGGATAACGACCCCCTCAAATGGCAATCAGACCCGGAATAAAAATGGACTACGATCTACAAGTATGTACCTGGAATGTAGGGACACTCTATAGGCCAGGTGCTAATCAGAAACTTAAAACTGCCCTCTCGCGATACCAGGCAGACATTACCACGATCCAGGAGATACAATGGATAGGATCAAAAATGACCAAAAGAAAAGATTGCGATATTTAATACAGCTGTCATCAAAGACTGCACATGGAGGTGGAAGTGGATCGTTCGTGGGAAATCGACTTAGATCGAAAGTTATCGCTTTTAAACCGATTAACAATGGCCTGGCTTTGATCCGCATCAAAACTACCATCCAAAATATCAGACTAATATGTGCACATGCCCCTACTGATGAAGCTCAGGAGTCTAACAAAGAGAAGTTTTAGGACCTCCTGGATAGAGCCTACAGAGCCTGTTAGGAGTTCAATGTCAAAGTCGTGTTCGGAGTCAAAGTCAGGAAGGAAAATATCTTTGAAAGATTAGTTGGAAAGCACAGCCTCGATTAAACGTTAACAGATAACGCCTTATGACTAGTAAGCTCGTTATACGGTGATAAGTTGGACTAGGTTTCCCAGGCTAAGGACACACACAGCAATCTGACAATCTTCAGATGATCGAACGGCCAACCAAATCGACCACGTGCTGATTGACGCAAGGCACGCATCGAAAATCTTGGACGTGCGAATTTTTCGAGGTGTAAACGCAGACTCTGACCACATTCTTGTTGTGAAAAAGTTGAGAGCCAGACTGTCAAACAAAAAGAAAACAAAGACCGCCCAAAAGGAAACAGTTAAACATCAGTACATCTGAGAAAGCCAGAGACTACAGCGAGCAATTGATCGGGAAACTCTTTGACGTACCCCCAGCCACAAGTATCGCGACATCATTAAGGAGACAGCCGAGACCCCAACAGACTTTCAACCACCCAGAAAAAAGAACCCATTGTATGATGAGGAATACGCGGTATTGAAGCGCGTAACATAAGATACACGAACGCAAATGCTGCAAGCTGCAACGAAAAACAAGAGTTACAAGAGAGGAGTACCATAAAAAGAGAAGCAAAGAGAAAACCCTGCTAAGAAAGAAAAGAGTATCCGCAATCTCTCTGCTCAAGTATCTCGAGGAGTCTTGGACCACCACCAACACCTGGCGGCTTTGCAGAATAGCCAAGCAACTGGCATTTGGACCGGCACCCAGGCTCTTCGAAACAACAAAGGAATTTAGTTATCGAAGGACAAGGAATTGAAGACATATTTAAGCAGCATTTTCAGCAACTGCTTAGGAGGAATTATGTAGAGGAAGTGACAGAGGAACAAAGAAGCATGAGACCAGTCAGTTAAGATCCAGCCATCCACAAGCTTAAAAACAACAAATCCGCTGGCTCGGATGGTCTACCTGTGGAACTCTTCAAGAATGGAGGAAATGTCTTGGAAGGGTGCATCCAGCTTATCAACCAAGTGTGAGAGGAGGAAAGTATACCAGACGACTGGTAAAATAGGTCTATATGCCCAATCTACAAAAAAAAGCGTCTGATGTTGTGCAAAAACTACAGAGGGATATCATCCCTGCTTAATGTTGCCTTCAAGATCCTATTCAACGTACTATGTGATCGTCTAAAACCTTTCTGCAACACTATGATCGGTACGTACCATTGTGCCTTCAGATCAGGCAGATCAAGGATTGATCAAATCTTCACATTGAGGCAAATCCTGGAAAAGACCAACGAATTTTAAGTCGAGACCCACCATCTTTTCATCGACTTCAAAGCCGCATATGATATTCTAAGTCGCCAAGAGCCTCTATTAGAAATGTCGGAACTCGGGATCCCGAAAAACTGAATTCAGTTATGCCGCATGACGTTACAAAATATGCGGACCAAAGTGCAAATGGGTTATAGTTCAACCGAGCTGTTTCCAGACGTTCAAACTAGGAAATACGCTAGATATCATATGACTTTTGCTCAACAAAGTTCTGGAGCAGATAGTGCCCAAGAGTGGTGTTAACCAGGAGAGCACTATCTTCACAAGGTCTTCTTAACTATTTGTCTATGCGGAGGAGATCGACATTATCGACCGCTCCAAGCGAGCTGTACTAAAAGCATTCACAGCCAATGATGAACAGTCGAAACACGTTGGTCTTGAAGTGAATGAGGACAAAACAAAATATATGCTACCAACAAACAAAGCTTCATCTGTCCATCGCCTAGGACAAAACGTCACTGTTGGTAGCAGTAATTTCGGGCCAGTCAAGGAGATCACCTAAAATAACAAAATAAATAAATTTGGTGGCACAACAGCTCGTGGAGAACCAGGGCCTAGTGACTTACAACTCTCAACCATTCCTTTGTGCGTATTCATGGCAGGAATGGAGAGGACCTACAACTTTTTGCCGAGTCCGAACGGCTAGATGAGAAGCACTTATTCATGACCAGTATACTCTTGAAGGATTTGTCAGTTCCTCGCAAGAGGCAGTACCTCGGGAAAACATTTCTGTTTTTAGGTGGCAGCGGCTGGGAATCAAGCCCAGACCTTTGACATGATAGTCCAATGCACTAACCATCACGCTACGAGGTACTGCAAAAGAGTTCACCTACCTTGGCCTAAGCATCAATTCCACGAACGACACCTTATTGGAAATCCGACGAATAATTACCCTAGCAAAACGTTGCTACTGCGGTTTGGCCAAACAATGAGTTTAGCTATACAAAACATTAATTTTATAAGTTCTACTCTACGCCGCCTAATGCTGGACGATAAGTTAAAAGGGGTATTGATACTGGGCACTTTCGAAAGAAAAATTCATCGGCATATATTTGGTCCTATATGCAAAGAGGGTTAGGAGAAGATTCAATCGTGAATTTTACGACTTGTACCAAAATGTACAAATACTGCGAAGAGCCAAAACACGTCGACTACACTGGCTCGGCCACATCGAGCAAATGGACAACAAAGCTCTACATAAGAAAAATTTTGAATCCCAGCCCGTAGGTTCGAGACGACCAGGAAGACCGAATTTCCACTACAGGGACCAGGTGGTTACAGACGCAAGAGCGCTTGACGACTGGAGGGAGCGTGCGAGGGACCACAAACGATAAAAGACCGCAATGTCTCAGGCTCCATGGATCGGGAGCCAGATAAATAAGTAAGTAAGTTTACATTCGGACGCGTATTTTATTTCAAACATAAACTTCTCTGAAAATACTTTATTTAAAATTTTGGAATTGTGGAACATGTTCTGACCTAAATTGTGAAGCCCCTGTTGGTAGAAAAAAATAAGCACTTAATTCAGCACCCCCAAATCATAAAATGAATCAAAATTTAATAATTTGTTTTAAAAATTGGAGTGGGATATGATTTTTGTCGTCAAAATTCAACAGACGGACCATTGTGTGTCACACCGGTCTCTTAAAACACAAGGAAAGTCTCTTTGTTTTTTTAATCTTAAAAGTTGTAACTTTGTAACTGGGACATATCTGATAGGTGAAAGGTGTATTGAAATAACATTTTAGTCATACATTTTTGTTTTGTAATATTAACCGCACCGAGCTTTACCTGAATTCTCTGAGAAAGAAAACCAAAAATTTCCCACTTTGCTTCGAGTTCCTAGCAATTTAAATTTCATCAACTTATTACTTTGTCTACTATTAAATTGGCTCTAACTCGAATATAACATGGCCTACCACATATAAGCCAGATAAGCTAACTATATTTTCCAATCTAGTTTTAACGAACTCAATTTTCAAATCCTTATAACCACGACATTGAATCGTTTACTTTAGCTACATAATAATTAAGCCCTCTGCGCTACGGCTCCATCCATTAATTCTAACATACAACTAGACTGTATGAGGTACATATAAAGTAGGTAGGTTTAAATGTATATTTGTGATGAGTACTTAGAGATTATTAAGCCTCAGTTGATTAATTATATTATAAATAAAACAAGAACCTATCATAGCCAACCATTCAGCAACACAAAAGCACAGTATGGGTAACTACCCTCATGCACCCTATTCTAGTATATGGAGATAAATAGATTAAATAATTTTCATATTTAATAAAGTTAATTGTTTGGCTGATGGTTTTTGATAGGCTAAAGTGTGATGCATGCAATTTCTTACTCTCCTCATAATACAACATTCACTGACACACACCATACAAAACGTCCTGGCATGTCCTTTCTTTTTTCTTGTGCAATAAAAGGGAGTTATTTCTGATTAAGTTATTATCCCTTACTTATTGTGTGTTTTTTTGTTGTTTCTGTTTTAATTGAAAGAAACTTAGAAGCAAGCAAAACACGCAAGTCTTATCATTGTATGAAATTTTCAATTAAAATATGTTTTAGTTCTCACACACATTTTGTGTTGGAAGGTGAAACATTATGTGAAGGTCTTGTGTTAAATACAGGTGTCTTGGATTTAGAACAATATCTGCTAAAACAATGGAAAGGAAATATCTGGTTTGTGTGAAATCCTCTTCCGTTTTATTGTACAAATCCATATCAATTGCTTCTAAGCTCATATAATTATTTGGTTCTGCTAATTTATTCTATTAAGAGAGAGTGCGAAAACCAGAGAGAAGGATAGAGAGAGAGAGAGAGAGAGTGATAAAATAACCCTCTAAGTACGATATGTGGTATCTGGTATCCTTGAAGATGTATCAAACGAGGACCTGGAAGTTAAGACTAAAATAATTAAGTTCATCATAATTCACAATAATTTTTGTAGTCAATATAGGTGTAGATGATTTTGTATGACTAGCCACCAATTAAGGGATTGTAAATAACTACCCCTATAATGGCCCTATGCTATGATGCGGTTAAAGCAAGGAGTGTTTAGTGGGGCAAGAAATCAGGAGGATCAGATAAAAAAGGAGATGTCGCTGAATATTGGGTTTGAATGCTGGAAGGTAGTAGTTGTTGGGAAAACAAAATAAGGCAAACAAAATATATTTGTGTCGAATGTCTAAGGAAAGAATATCATTCAGTACATTCAGCGTGAAAAAGGACAAGAAGCGAACACAATTCCAATCAAAAAAAATCACTTGAAAAGTAACGAATTTATCTGCTATCAATATTGCCAGTATCATCAGCAAAGGTAGCCAGGATAGCACTAATGTCCGCCGGAATATCCCATGTGTATAACAGAAACAGGGTTGGTCCTAGGACACTTCTTTGTGGTACACCGGCTTCAATTTTCTTTAATTCCGAGTAATTTTGGTCATACCGTACTCTAAAGAGTCGGTTCGTAGCGTAGAATTTCAGTATTTCTAGTACTACCTGGGAAGATTCCTATGCAGTTTTTTAGCCGAGTATGCTTGTTTTTCTTCAAGTGCTTTTTCCACAACATCCGTAATCCGATGCACTTGGTCTATCGTGGAATATTTTTTCCTAAATACAAACTGATGGCTTGGAATAAGTCTTCTTTCTTCTATTATTTTGCTAAACCTTTTCAGGAGCAGTTTTACGATAACTTTTGCCTACCTACCCTGGTGATTACGAGTATATTTACAAGCTTTGATTTAATTTTAATGGCAGAAGATCACTTTTACTGCCAGTTGGCTATCAATGAAAAAAGGTGGTATCAGCTTTTGGTATTACTTTCTTTGGGACTAATCTAGCAGCTTTTATCACTACCAGGACGTCAGCTTGGAGGACAATGCTTAAATCCAGAAGTCTTATTGAGCTGGCTAGTAGAAGGATTTCTAAAAATAACCAACACCAACCGTCGGTATAAAATATTGCTATCACCAATTCACAGGTTGCTGGCTCGTTGATTGGCCAGTCCTCTCTGCTAGGAAAGGCAGTCGTGAACGGTTTTTGAAAGTCTAAAATGTAAGTTAAAAAGAAACTGAATAGCAACAGGGCCGTATGGTTTACCAGCGGAAGTCTTCAAGAAGGGAAAGGGCACGTATTGGAAGGGTGTATAAATCAACTCATCAACCAAGTTTGTGTGGAAGAAAACATACGCAATGGCTGATCGATCAACTCCATATGTCCTATATGTCTGACAAGAACTATCTAGACATTTCTCTGATAAGCCGTCGCATACAAGATCGTATCTAACGTACCGTGTGAGCGTCATAGGCCGGCTTGAAACACTATAATCAACAAGTATCAATGTGGCGTTCCAGTTTTCACCAAGCAGATCGACCATAGAACAAATATTAACACTCAGGTAAATCTTAGAAAAGAAGCTTTTCTTCCACTTCAAAGACGCTTACACTACAGGCACTATTTTCAACAGATCTGTCTAATTTCTAGGGCATGCTGATATTGAAATCATCGGGCAAGAGGCCGTTATAGAGGCTTTCGCGGCAGCTAACATGTGAAATATTTTGGTATCAAAGACAAGACCAAACACATGCTATCAACAAGCAATTAAAGAGCAGTCAATCAACGTCACTGTTGACAGCAACAATTTCGAAGTAGTTAAGGTATTTATCTAAGACCTTCATACTGCCAGTCCTGTGCCTATTGTTGGGCAATAAACAAAAAGGGAGAGCTGCTTCTTAGGCTCCTTCGAAAGAAAATTCCTTCAATGGATATTTGGATCTGTAAGGAAGAAGAGGGGATGGAGGAAAAGATAAAAACGGGAACTCTATGAGCTGTATAAAGACGTGAATGTACTCAAAAAAAAAAAACACTTCAACCATATTGGCCTGGCCACATTGAGCGAATGGACAAAAAGATAGAGTCTCTGAGTCCCATCCCAGCCTCAGGCTTGAAAGAACGTAGAAGATCGAACCTCTGGTTTATAGACCAGGATTTTGGGGATTCCAAAAAGATTGGTTTACATGATGGGAAGCAGCATGCTCGGGAAGGTAGATGATGGAGGACTGCCTTGTCTCGGGCTTTGACCCTGCATGGATTGGTAGACGGGTTAGTTAGCAAGTCATATTGGAGTTATAGGTATCGAATCCAAGTCTGTGCTACCTTAAAAATTTAAATATTTTTTGAGGGGTATCTATTGCAGCTTACTGAGATGTGACAAATTTTCCAAGAAGTGAAGCTGTTCGAGTTTGGCAGAAAAATGAAGCCTTTCTGAACTCGTACCAGACAAATAACTGAACACAGAAATGGTTGAAAACGTAAGTCAATACAGGCCTGTGTCCCCTCGAGATATCGCAGTAGTAATTTATTTGTACCTAATTGTTAAATCAAAAATATCAAATACAAAATAGCAACTTCAACCCCTATAGCGAATTAAAAGCAATCAAGAAAATTAAAAAAAAAATCATCTTTCAAAACTACCAATGAATATTTTTAAGCATTTAATAAAGCTGAAAAATTTGTTAACGTCCAAAACGATTAAGGTTACACTACCACCTGCTCTAATTCCCATCAATCATCTTGTTGGCTATACACAGACAAACCTCCATATAGAGTCCTTTTTTGAAAGGACAACCAACGTGTAATGTGAGTTTAATCGCTTTGTCGCGCATAACTTGTCTATATGTGTACAATACAGTACCTAAAAACTAGAACTTGAAAGTCACACGATATCTATGTGGATATCCATATATACTCGCACACTATACCTAACTACATTTTGTGCTTTTAAAATCCTGGAGGGTAGATATGCTCGTTTCTATCTTCTTCCTTACTTACTCAGTTCAAACACTAATCGTTGTACTAAATTTTCATCATTTTCCGCAGGATATTCAGTTGTTTCCTGTGGTGTGCACTTGCTGTTGGTTATAAAGATAGACCTTATGGGGTGCCTCAATCATGTAGAACATAGAAACACAACGACTAAAGGGATGGATGTCCTATTTATTCAAAGTCATTCCCATATACCTATAACGTACCTCTATACCAACCAACTAACCCAACTGCGACTTAACCAAAAAAAATAACCCGACTTTCGCTATGAATTATGCATTATTAGGGAAAACTAACGGTACTTGGATTTCCGGTTGTACGTCAGCAAATCAGTCAAGAATACGACCGCACATTTGCCTCGGATTCTATACATATAGATACATTATTCAAGTTATACGTTGGGATATGTATTCACTACACACACCAAACACCAAAAAACGGTTACTGTCATCACCTCCTGACGACCGACAACAACACGATGAAGTTAAACAGGATTTGTAAATAAAGGACTTTGGTATTTAAATTGAGACTGCTGCGAGAATATACAGCATCATCATCGCACATCATAGCAACACTAAACCTCGCTACGTCATTTTGCCTAAAAGAGATATTGTTTAACAGTTTGCAATAAATCATTTCTACAGTTACAAGTTATGATGTAAACTATACCTAGTACTTAGATATAGTGCATAAGGATTCGTGGCGCGTTGATAATGCGTTATTACAAAATGACTATGTTTAGCGCGAGTGTTGCGCCAGTTTTTGTGATGTTAAATATGAGCGAGAGGGTGTTTTTGTAATACCTACAATATACAACTATATGACTATGTACTTCTATATATCACAAAAGGATGTTGCTTTATAGCATATCCTTCCTATTCTAATATCCTCAATATTTATGCACATTATATAGCAATATTATGCAATTCGCTATTAATTCGCAAAGCATAGATGATGGTGTTATTGATGCTAGAATGGAGGTGACTCGATTTTGGATTTTACAAATAACACAACATTAAACCTTACCCATACGCCATTCACTCTTTGCCATCAAGCTATTTTGAGAGTAATTTTCAGCAAAATTTTCATAAACATATAATTTTTAATGAGCATTACATTCGCATCATGCATTTCAGATAAACATAATATAGAAACTTTGATATGGATATCCTTGTTTTTGGCATCAATTAGGTTTTATTTCAAACTTAATTTGTGCTTTAAGGCCTTCATATAGATCACATTATTAATTTAACAGCTATATGTAGCTGTGACCTGTGAGTGCAAAAGTGATGTAATGCTTGTAGAAATTGATACTTAAGTGTAATATTTTTACATTTTAAGATCAAACGCTATCTAGGACACCTTTCTAAATTTTTGAATATCTAAGATCTTTAAAAATATTACCCAAACCCCTTGAATCTTAAAATCAATACCAAATCCCGCTAGCAAAAGTCTAGTTTTTAGCGAGGCCCTGGATAGTTTAACATTGATGTCACTAAAAACCGCTTAGCAATAAAATTAGGGCCTTGCCAATTTCTGACCTATCGACTCTTTAAAGCACAGAAATATTTAGAGCAAATCTTAGCCAACAATTTTTTTTTAGCAAGGGCCTTACAAATATTTTAAAATTTGTCTTCGATAAGATTTTCATTAGGAAAACTATCCAGGGCCTTGACTAAAATTTGCAAAAACATGCTGTTTTTGCAGGCAGGATTTTTTGAATATGTTACACTACTTTAGCAATCACAGCCTCGAATTTTTTCTGTGTAGTTAACACAGTTTCTATTAACTATTCTATATATTTTAAAATAAGTAGTGAGTACAAAGACCGCAGAACATAGTCATATGGACTAAATACCTAAATATGGAGTGAGAAAATAGAGCAATTTCACAAATATGTAATGAGTACACAGACTGTAGTGCATAGACACAATATTAACTCAATACTTAAAATATGTACTTAACACATATTTGTCTAAAAGGTATACATAATATTTAAATTTTTATATTGAGTTCATCAAATCTGTATTCATGCTCATGTTGTTATTGCAGATAGCTGACATGGATTTTTGTATTGAGTACATAGAAACTGGATGAGATCACATATGACCAACATATTCTTCAATATTTATGTTTGTGTTATGATTACATAAAATCTTTACTTTTCACAGAAACCTGACACGTGTTGAACGAATTCATAGGTACTCGCATAAAGAATATTTTCATTCATGTAATGAGTGCAAAGAAACTGTTTGTAAATAATCAACCCTTTTTTCTGAAATTTTTAAAAAGAATATTTATAGTTATTTAATGATATCGGCAAATAATTGTGTGTCAGTTATATGTTATGAATGCGTAAATATGTGCTGAGTACATTTAATAAATATTTTAGAGTTCGAGAAAAATGTGTTGGTTATTTAAATCAACTATACAGTATCAATATGCACTCATTACATAAACTAAAATATTCTTTTCACGCATTTCTCAAAAACGTATTGGTTATCTGTGAAAATCACAGATTCTTTGTACTATTTACATGAATATTCTTTTTCCTTATTTCAGAAAATCATGTCAGTAATCTGTGATGAGAACATGATAGTGAGTACAGAGTACAGATATACCGAGCATTTGAAAAAAACTTGTTGGTAATCTGTGATAAATACAAATTCTATGCACTCACTAAATAAAAATTTAAGCATTTGAGAAAAAGTGTTAACTTATTTGTGATAAGAACAATATTTATGTACTCATTACATTAATAAAAATATTCTCTGTAAATACTTCTCAAAACGTGTTGGTTACCTGTGAAGAGTACAGATTCTATGCACTCATTACATAAACATAAATATTCTATGTCCTCATTACAAAAATTCGTGTCGGTCATCTGTGATGAGAACATGATAGTACGTACTGATTTTATGAGCATTTGAGGAAATCTTGTTGGTTCTCTGTGATAAATACAATTTCTATAAAATAATTAAATGCATATTATTAGCATTTGAGAACAAAAATTGGTTATTTGTGATAAGTATAGTATTAACCTCAGTTATCAACAAAAACAAAAAATATTCTATGTCCTCATTACAAAAATTCACCTGTGATAAGAAGATGATTATGAGTACAGATATTATGAACTCATTACAAAAATATAAATATTCTTTTGACTTTTTAGATAAATATGTGTTGAGTACATGATTATGTAATGAGTCCATTTTGTCAATTTACTAGAGTCAATGTATTCACTACACAATTATTTGTACAAAGACTCAATGTAATCACATCATATTTGTTTTTTGAGTCAATATGCATAAATGTACTCACTACATATTTGTTCACTGAGCCAATATGTATATGTACTCACTATATATTTATATAATGATTCCATATACCTTTAAATGTACTCTAAATATTAACATATGTTATGAGTTTATATGCCTTAAAACATCTCTAACGCTGCTTATCACAACTTTTTTCCCTTATTGTATAAGTATTCAAATTAATTTCCCTATATTTAAAAATTTAATTTATTTTACAAATACTATTCTTTATTTACTGGAAGAAATAGCAGACATCCCCTAGGTCAATTCTGTCAAAAATCAATAAGTAATATTAACTCAGTAAACGTTGCGTACATACCATCTGTATTGAATACATGGCAATATATATTCAGAGACACAAACAAAACTTCACTACAGAGTCACTAAGTATATTAAAATTGACGCAGTCAGCTTTCTTGGTGGTAATCAGTACCCAAATTGATATGTAAACAGTACACTTCAACTTTAGACAGAGTTTTCATGGATATCTCATACAAATTTTGGTACATAAGTACAATTTATCTTAAAGTTTCTGTACTGAGTGCATATATTTTTGCCTCAATGCAAAATGCTGCCCTTCGATCAAATCAAATTTGCTTCCAATCAAAATGTTATTATTACAAAGTAGCTATTTGATTTCCTCGTTACAATAATCCAAATAAAATAATCATTTTCGTCTAATGGTTACTTTTGCATAACGCGGTAATATTTTCTCATTTTGTCCTTAAGTATTGACAAAAGATATATTTAAATATATTCTGTTAAATTGCATCGTCTTCTATGTATATAAAAACAAACAGGACTAAATCACTAGATTATGGAACACAAAAAAAAAACCGAAATAATGTCCTGATTTTAAATGTCATACTCAGCATAACAAATGAAAACAACTTAGATTCTCTTTGAACAATCAGCTTCTCACTTTCTCACCAAACCAGAAATAGAATAAAAACCATTTTTATTTCAAACGAGTTAGGAAATAATATACAGAAAACCGTTTTTGAGGATTTTGTAAAAAAAAAAAAAAAATAAACATGAAATCCTGCCAAAAATTAAAATAAAACAAATTGCATTCCGGAGATAATGCCAACGACAACGTCGAAAACGTTGACGACGACGACGACTACTACGGGCTACAAACTACCTACTACAAACAACGTCTGATGCTGGCCTCTGTCTCTGTATAAAAAACTTTCATAATTCATGCCATTTAAATCGTGTCAAGAGTCGAACGGGAATTTCGAAGATTCTACTTTTCATTCAGAGGAAACACTAAAAAAAAAGTAAAAGATATAATAAATACGAGGATTCATCCAATTTTTTTTTTTTTTTTCGAATTGAATTTAAATATTTTCGAAAGAATTATGCGCGCGGATTTTGTTTGTTTTCGTTTTTGGCATCAATTTTTTTTTTTTTTTAATAAATATTTCACCCAATCCAAATCTAAGGGGCTTGAATGAAGTGAAAGGATAGAAAAGCGTTGTGTACGGTACGAAGTGCACGGGGTACATCAACTTGGGGGAAGAGGAAGTGTGCATTTTGGCTCCATTATTTGTGTTGTTGAAGTTGTTCGTGCAAACTTAAGCTTTTTGTGTTTATTTTTTTTTTTGAAAATTATGCAAGGCATTCCCATTATACATGGATAGCATCAGATCTAGTTAGTTTTTTTTTTGCCAAAGTACCAGAGCGCAAAAGATATAAAAGAAAAAAAAGTTTATATAGATTTTATGAGCTTGGTTTTTGGAGAAAACGCATTTCTTTAAGGAGCTCTAGATATAATATTGCAAACTCTGCACTTTATATGAGTGTACTGAGTGAAATTAAATTGGAAAAGTTGAATCACATTCTTCTTTGCTGATGGTACATTTAAACGGGGCCAACAACAAAATATAAGTCAAATAAAGAATTTGTGCAAGGATCAAGGAATATAAAGTTCCTTGCAAACGTTTGGCGATGGCTGGCTGGCGTTGTATTTATAGTTTTGTTTGAAGATTAGAAATTTTGTTCATGAAGGCGATAGCAGCGAAGAAGAGAAATAGGGTCTTGCTGAATGATGAATTGGACATAAATAAAGGCTGATTTTCTATATAAGCTTCAAAAGATATTTGTTTTCATAGAAATGGAATATTATTCAGAGAGATACAGACAGACGTTTTAGACAAAAAAGTGAATTTTTAACAAAAGGGATCTTGTTAAAAGTTAAAATCAAAACAGGAATGGAATAAAAATAATCAAAAACAAAACTTAAAAAGAAGCTGTATCGACTATCTCTGAAATTGTAAATTAAAAAATGCGGGTAGGAAGTAGAAGAGAACAAAAATAGGGTCGTTTCGGGTTTGGTATCATTTTTGGGCACCAAACTTAGGCAAACAGTATTCAACTTTCGATATGTATGTGAATGCATTATAAGAATCCGCCTCAAGGCTAAATTTGAAAACATTTCCCTTGTAAGCGCTTACGATAAAACAGTGGAAAGTGACAAAGCTTCTAAGGCAATGGAAGCACGACAGAAATTTGTCCTTTTTTTGGCATTTTTGTGCATTTTTACTCCATGTCATGCAGCTCATCAAAAAAATGGGTGCAATCGAGTTGATTGATAGCTCACTTTCTTAAGATAGCGCTAAAGTCCACGGTAGACCCAACCAAGAAGCTCCTTCTAGCCAGCTTGGTATTTAGCTATAGTTGTCTCCAATTTCAAACATCATGTTTGTTGATGTCCTTGCATGCACCACTTGTAACTTTCCGATGTCAATTCGCTCTAGATGACCCAGCCACTGCAGTTTTAGGCATTTCACCTTTGTGGCTGTGTTGGTGTTGCTGTACAGCCCGGACAGTTCGTTGTTTTGTCTTCTTCTCCATTATTGGATGGACTTTTGAAAGAATATGACAGCGCGTCCTCTTGCCTTAAACTTATTTAACATGATAGGTAACGGGGAGGTCTTTACCGAACTTGATGGAGCAACGTGTATTAAATATCGTCATCATGCACAATCGGACGAGTTTGGGAGGGATGCCAAAACTAGAAATTTCTCAATGTAGCTCGTTTCTAAAGATGATGCCATAAAAGGTCTTGAAATTGATTTGAAATTCCTACGTTTTTTCCAAGATCTACCGTAGAACAAATAAAGAGTTTTTCAACGGGGACGCTCCAAAAGTAGAGCGACAGGGTCATCAAACTACGCCATATTTCTTGCCGCTCTTTTGACATTTCTTTTGACATTTCTCTTCGGTAAGGTTTGTCATTTCATGATGAAAAGATATACGAGCCAACAACGAGTCGAAATTATTAAAATTTACTACCGAAATTCGGAGTCAGTGGCCTCAACGTTAAGAGCGCTCCGTCCAATTTATGGTCGTCATAATCGTCCTAGCAGATCAACAATTGAGCGTCTAGTGGAAAAATTTGAATCCACAGGCACAGTACAAAATGTTCCAGTGCCAGTGAGACAAAGAAGTGCCCGTAGTGTCGAAAATATTGCTGCCGCTGAGGCTTCAGTTGCAGAAAGCCAAAATGTGTCTCTCACACGTCGTTGTCAAGCGTTGGGCATCTCTGTGACGTCGTTGTGGCGAATTTTGCGAAAAGATCTTGGCCTACATCCTTACAAGATTAAATTGACGCAAGAACTGAAGCCGCTTGACCACCAGAAGCGTCGTATGTTCGTGAATTGGGCTGAGCAACAACTTCAAAATGATTCGGATTTTCATCGAAAAATCATCTTCAGCGATGAGGCTCATTTCTGGCTGAATGGCTTCGTCAATGATGATCAAGACCGGCACGTTACTGTGAATGGGGATCGCTATCGTTCAATGATAACCGAATATTTTTGGCCCCAATTGTATGATATGGACTTGGAGGACATGTGGTTCCAACAGGACGGCACCACAAGCCACACAGCGAATGTCACAATCAATTTATTGGAAAACAAGTTTGGAGAACGTGTTATCTCACGAAATGGTCCAGTCGCTTGGCCGCCTCGGTCGTGTCATTTGACGCCGTTAGACTATTTCCTGGGGAACTACGTCAAGTCCATGGTCTATGCCAACAAGCCAGCGACGATTGATGAACTTCGTACGAATAGCGAACGTGAAATTGCAGCAGTATCGGCCGATTTATGCTTGAAAACCGTGCAAAAGAAATCAAGTTCCACACATAATGGCATCAAACGTACTTTCACAGGAATAAAGAATTTCATTGATATCCAAAACCGTTTTGGTTTTATTAAAAAAAACTTTTGTAGCGCTCTTATTGAAAAACCCGATAGTTGGCCGATGGTGGACTTTTATTACCAAAACTCAAATTGAAATGCACCTGTCAAGTTTTTGACTAAATGCTCAAGGCATTCACAATAATTACCACAGAGTAGATCTTGTATGATATGTTTAGGAGACTAATACCTCTGTAGTTGGTGCAGTACAGGGGATCGCCTTTCTTGAAGATCATCGGAAAAACATTGTTAAAGTTCACTTCATAGGGCAAGCTGTTCCCGATCCTATTTGACAGATGAGCTGGTGCATGCTCTTAACTGATTCATTATCAGCCGAATTGAACAGCTCAGCCGAAAGGCCATCAGTTTCTGCAGCTTTCTTAGACTCAAGCTTAAATTCTGGATAGAATTGTTTGTCTACGTTGCATCATCCAGGTTGAATGGTGCAACCTGCATGGTAGCGAAATTCGATTCGTCACTGCCATTATACAGACAGTTTGCAGAAATGATTTTACCCTATCCTCAGTACCGATCGCCATTCTACCACAATTTTTTCGGAATCGTTTTTTGCAGAATTTGGCAAGAGCCTTGTAGTCTTGGGAGGTTCTTTTTACCATTTGGTAAGATTTCCAAATTTTATTCCTTCAATGGCATCCCTCTATTTCCTCAATTGCGTTCTAAGTAAGCTCTCTTTTTTTTCTTTTGATAAGTCGGTGTTCCTCTATCCTCTTCTGCTTGTTGAGCTCATGAACAGCTCTGGTCCTTCCACGCAGCTTCATTTTGTATTTGCCGCCATTCTTCGTCTAACCAGGGGTTTTGTTGTGGTCGCCGTGCAAGGACCAGCATGTCAAAGGTGCCATATCTAATGGCTTCCTAGCAATTCATTCACTATTTCTCAATGCTTGAAGTTGGCGACATAGGATTATTTAAGAGGTTGCGAGAGACTTCTTGCGACTGTAATCTTCCGAGGTCCGAAGTTAAATTTCCTTCCGGTATTTACCTGTTTTGGCATTGGTCTGGATATCTGTAGCATAACTGGGAAGCAGGTTGCAATCGGGACAATTAATGTTGAAGCGGTTGTTAAAATATTTCGCAAAGTTCCAATTGATTTGCACTAGAGCTCACGATGCACAAGGGCCATTCACAATAGGACCAACCAATTTTCAATTGAAAAACTCAGCAAGCCAGGCGAAATCTCCAACAGGAATGACCCACTTTATGAATAAGGAAAGCAGTTGCAATCGGGGAAATTCACATTGAGGCGGTCGTAGGAACGTGTGCAAGGTTTGAAAAGATTTTCAACGGAACTCACGTTGTACACGTCCCATTCACAATAAAAATTCAATTGAAAAATTCTGCACGCTAGGCGATATTCTCAACGGGAATGATATACTTTATAAATATGGAAAGCAGTTGCAATCGCAATCAACAGAACTCAAGTTGTACACGTCCCATTCACAATAGAACCAACCAATTTTAATTGAAAAATTCTGCACGCTAGGCGATATTCTCAACGGGGATCCACTTTATAAATATGGAAAGCAGTTGCAATTGAAATCAAACGAAAGGTTTGAAAAGATTTTCAACAGAACTCACGTTTTACATGCCCCATTCACAATAGAACCAAATAATTTTCAATTGAAAAACTCTGCAAGCTAGGCAATATTCTCAACCGAAATGAACCACTTTATGATATGGAAAGCAGTTGCAATCGCAATCGAACGTAAGTTTTGAAAAGATTTTCAACAGAACTCAGGTTGTACACGCTCCATTCACAATAAAACCAACCAATTTTAAAATGAAAAACTCTGCAAGCTCTAAACGGAAGTGATCCACTTCATAAATATGGAAAGCAGTTGCAATCGAAGTCGAACGTTTGCAAGGTTCGAACAAATTTTGAACAAAACTCGACTCGCACAAGGTCCAATTACAATAGAACCTGTAAATTTTGACATGAATAACTCGATCTATAAATATCTAAAGACTTTTGTTCATGGGCTCATTATTTATATCATTAGATATCTATTTTATTTGTGTCATAGAAAAATTCCCCTACGAACAAAATTGAGAATAATTCGATGAAACAAAGTCCTGAAAGTCCTTGCAGGGAAGAGTTTTTATTTCATTCCTTTGAATTTAGAAATGGCAGCAGCCGCGATGATGGAAATCTCTGCCAAATAAACACTAAATCCCTTGGAATCAGCCTTAATAATATATTTGAATGGTTGCCCAATAACATAAACACTTCTATAAATAATAAAATCATGTAAATCTGGTACTTTTTTGTCAGTTTGAGTTTTGGTAAAACATATGTTTTCTTTTTGCCTAGTAATATACGATACAACAAGGAGGATATCTTTGATCCTTATCCCCAAATCACCTTCTTCTTCTCCCTACAATTCTCTACCATTCCCCCTTCTTCATACTCTTTCTCAGATAGGTACCAATTGAAATTCAATCATTTGAAGATTTCGTTACACTTTGCACATTGCGCGTTCAATGTTCAAGGGTGTCCTTTTTTTTAAATTTCATGCTATTTCACATGAGAACACTTTTTTCTTCTTCAGTCTTTATTTATCGTGCTCTGTTTCCTCTGGTTTATGATCACGACAGGAGGATAGGCAGGTATATAAACGATACGAGCAAAAAAATAAACTTAAAATCGTTTGTTTTTCGTGTTCTTCGTTATTACATATTTTCTGTAAAGAAAGGACATTCCTTGAATTTATTTTCACTCTATTTATTCGCATCAAAAGATCGAATGGTGCATCTGCATATAGACAGACACAAAACTTATACCTACATAAATATAGACAAAAGTGTTCACTCCTCCGATGCTGAATAAAAATTCTCTTCACGCATTAGTGAATTAATGTTTTCCATCCTATGACTATCTCCGGGAAATGTTGTGAAAAGGTTTTTTTTTTCTTACAAAAATATTCCTCATAGTTTAAAGGATGTGAATGGGCTTGAATATAGGAAGGGGTTGAGGGAAGGGTCGGGGGGAATTTGTGTTAAACATGAATATCAATAGAACATCGAAGTGTAAAAAAGAAAAATATTTTGTTTATTAAAATTTTATATCATCGATACAGGATGAGTTCCTTTAGAAGCCGGATGTACAGAGTAGGAACAAAAATATAAAAGGAAGAATTTAAATAATAAAATCCATAGCTGATTGGGAGTAAGAAAAATAAAAAAAGATTTAAGCAGAGGAGATATATATTTTTTTTGGACTAAAGAACTTTTTTTTTATTAATAACAAGAAAAGAAGTTTAAATCAAAAATAAATTTATTTTAAAGGTATTTTTAAGAGAATATTCCAGGCATATTATTGTTTACTTGAGAGACCCCTGTGGGTAAGAGTGCACAGTGGGAGTTTCTTTATTTTCAGTAGCTGTGTGAATGAATGAATGAATGTTATATTGGATTGGTTTCACAGCGACTCTTACAAACTTGAGAGTTCGGAGTAACTTGAGAGAGAATGGTATGTGATCCAGTGTTAAGTCCTGGATAAAGCAGAGTCTGCATTTGACACTGCTTGTTAAACCAAATAATACTTTAGATATCTTTTTGGTTCACACCAGCTAGTACCTAGTTTCTTATCCATCCATTTTTTGATTATTTTGTTGGCTATTAAGAAACGTCACTCAATATTTTTCAACGATTTTCGCTTTAGGACTTAAGGTACTTAAAAGAGTAAACGTTCCGCATATTGATGATGCGATATTATTTCATACACAGTGAAGCTATTAGTAGGTACACTCGGTTGCACCCACTTCTTACTACTACTACGCAGTCTGAGATCATGCAGCCTTCTATTCTCTACGATCTTGAAGCGGTGTTTCAAGTCATTTAGACCACTCTTTCGGGCATCCGATATGGCTTGGTCCGTAAACCGGTTGTTCGGTGTTCTTCGTTTCTTGGACCTGGGGGTTGGGATTCAAAAACTCTTGGCTGGAACATTATTGTCCATTGGCTAAGGTGCTGAAGGTGCTAGGACGCAGTGATGTTCGGTCATCTATGGATCTTCTTCGGAAGAACCAAAGCAGTTTGGTTATCAAACGCGAACGAAAAGTTGCTGAACTGTGTACCTCCAAGAGGAAGCACCTGGGCAACGAATCGGTGCATTAAGGATTAGTGCTTGTAGAAGTCAATGAGGTAATTACCCAGATCACGGAGGACCGAGAAACAAATAATCGAGACTCTCACTAGCATGTAGTTTTCCTTATAAAACTTGTGCGGCGAATCAAAGTAGGTAAGGTTCTGGTTACAGAAATCTTACCATTCTAACCCTGGTAGTTTTAAAAGTTTAGACCAAAGGTTTTCGTCCCTGCTTTACTGCTAGTTCGATAGATTTAAAGCGAAGAAACATTTGCAATTTTTTTTCGAAAGAGTGTTAATTGCAGATATCGACTTGTTGGTAATGTAACAATTTCCATAATTCTGAAAATGTTCACCTTTGCTTAGCTCACCTAGTGAAATTAAAAGGTACCACGGAATCACAAAGAAGATCCGCTAATTAGTAGCCCCAGTAACCCATGATATGGGTTGATACTCTCGGAGTGCACCGTGCTGGTTGTGGTTTTCTGTCAAGTAGTAGGCCAGCTCAGGGCTGCTATTCTGGATATAGCAAACGATCAAACCAAGATAGCAAATAAAGTTAAATTGCAAGTTGAACTTTCAACAAGAAAATTGATGGTACGGAGACGCTTCTTGAAGGATATGTCAAGTTAACCTACGATTCTCGAACGATAACGTGATTTATTGATACCATCAACTCCCCAGGTAGGATAGGTCTCGCCGGGAGATTAAAGCCCCAGTGGTCAGGTGCTCTCGATAAACTTATCTTTATACTGTCTATTTGCCGAGCTAATATAGTCGACATGTTTTGAATATGTGGACAACATGCACATCTTGAGTCATTAAATAAAGTTCGGGGTTGTATCTTCTCATCCGTTCGCCTGCCTAGCTCACAATGCAAAATATCAGCTCTCTTTATGCTTATCGCCAACACTTCTCAACGCCATGAAGCAGGACTGGCGGTATTAGGGTTTTAAAGAGCATGCACTTCAACTCTCGTTCGAGGAGTTTGGAACCATTCTGTTCTGCAAACCTAGGCAGCACGTGTTTCCTAGGGAAATTTTACGTCAGATCTCGACTAAGGTGTCCTTCCTTGGATTTTGTCCAAACTGGTTGAAAGATCATTCATAATTTTGTGAAAGCATATATTTAGTCTTGTCCTCATTTACTTAAGGATCAACAAAGTTTCGTCTGTTCTAGAATTGCCTTGAAATACCTCGAAACGGGCTGTTTGGAGCTGCCAATGACATCAACATCATCGGCATACCCAAGAAATTAAACAGATCTGTTGAAAATTTTGCCTTCAATTTTAACAGCTGAAATCACATGATAGCGCATTTAATTTCTTAAACCCTGTCCATGCTTTGAAAAGTTCGGAAAACAGTAGTAATTTTTTAAATTAAATTAGTGTACCGGAATTATTGTCTCTTCTAATAATGGGACTGAACTTGATATAAATCACCATAATCGAAAAAGCAAGGGCTGCATTCGGAATGTTGTCTAAAGTATGTAGAAACCACTCAACCTTAAGACTTAGCTACGACTGTTTCGATCTAATGTTGCTTTCGTGATTCTTCATGAATATAGCACTTGAAAGTCACGCCAACTCTCACGAATAAGCAGTAAATGTTCGCGATTAAATATTTCCTGGTCCAACCGCATTTCCAATGAAGAACTTCATACGTAAAAATGGACTAAAACGTGACTTGCTATTAGTGCTCACGTTTTGAGCAAACTAGTTACTCGTTCAGTAATTTAATCCCGGGTCAAAAACCCCAATGACTCTACAGTACGATGTAAGAAGCATTAAATCGAGCATACAATTTGAAAGGGTAAAAAGTGCATTTCAAGAGTCAAGCGATTCATAATAGAACCATCTCACGTAGAGATGCAGACGAGTTGGCCGACCAAGAAGAACTTGGCGAAGAATTTTTGAAGAGGAATCAACATACTAGGGAAATGTTGGATAGAGATACATCTCCTGGGACTGAGATACATCTCCAAAAACCGTACACAATTTCACGCAGAAGTTGTTGAGACCATTTGCTCCACAAGCAGAATTTCACAGGTGTAACAGTTCCAGGGATCTAAATAAGTGCACTAGGATATGTTCGATTAGTTTCAATCAAAAAACCATTTTCACGAGCTTTTTTCTCAAATCTCAGAACCTCCATTTTGTGTACATTTTCAACTGATTGAAATTCTATTCAAAACTCAAACTATTTCGGAAACACAGCGTCTAATTTGGAAGTAACTTTTGCAATATTTGCCAACATTTTTCAAGCTTAGATCAATACAGTGTACTAAATTTCTGTCAATTTTCTGAGAGCATAAGAGCTATCAAAGTCAAAATAATATAATTCCAAAAGAAACCAATTATTATTGGTCCAATCTTTTTATTTGTTATCGATAATTATACCTAATTCGATTCTAAAACCTTTTCAATTTTAATACGTATTTCTTTTTTCCCAATTTATTTCATACATTTAGAAAGTCTCTAGATCTTTCAATGTAAGCTGATGAAAATTGTGTTTTAATTAGTCGCAATTATTTTACTACAAACAATATCACTTCATAGAAAAGGGTTTTCTGAATTTGCTTTCAAGAGGCAGATTTGCTTTTTGTGTTCACATAATAAAATCCACTTAAAATCTATCTAAGCCTTCCTATTATGTCTCTTAGGAAAACCCAACCTGAAAACCACCTCATCTCATTTTCGAAAGACGACGAAAACTTTAAGACTGCGATATGGTTGAAATTTTGTCATGCATCGTTTTTGCTTGGTTGCACATTTGAGAAAGCCTTTATACGCAAGTAAATCAAATAATTTTCATTAACACGATGAAATTGAAAGACTTCTGCAAAATTTCTACTTGCTAAACCACTATGGCAACAGAAAAGACCTCATACCTACCTACAGTTTCCAAGCACTTGATTAAAACGCCTCGTGTCTTAAGGCACTCTATAGCTGTCTTTCTATGTCGAAGTCTTGTAATCTAATTTTATTGGCGAAACAAAAGCTCGAGTACTATGAAACCCTTGAGATTCTTTCCCAAATATTGTTAATTATTTATGCGTGTGTGTGTGTGTGTATGAATCTGTCTCATTCTCTCTCTTCGTTAGACTGTAGTGGAACTTCAACTTAAACCTTATAATAAGAATCCTGTGTCTATACACACATACTTCTAGCTGCATGAATATAATGTTCATAGCTCCCTCCTTATTCCATGAATAACTTAGATGAATTTATGCATCAAAATAGTTTTTTTTTTCATTATTTTCAATGGCACACGAGAACTACGCACGAAGTATTTAAAAGTAGGCTTTGTGTGATGAAGACGACGAGGACCGAAGCAACGCACGTTGGTGTAAGGATTCGCTTCCGCACAATTTCATTTGACAAAAGTCTCTCTTTTTGAATGTCAAGCCTGCTCCTACAGAAGTGGCGGATCTGGCAAATGCACTTAAAATTTTCCATCGAAATAAGACGGTGTGTTTCTATAGGGAAAAGTGTATAAGAGCATTAAAATCCATCACGGTGATGTCACTTGGCTTTATTCAATTTCTGATGTTGAATATAAGGATCATGTTTTGGTTGCACGAAAATTTTAAACAACAATACATTTTGATTCAGAGCAAGTTTTACACTGAGATCGATGAATAAGTATAGGATACTATGAAGGTATAATAAAATATTGCGATTGAAATACGCGTTTTAATTGGGGTCTTAAGTCCACAAATGCGTTGGAACCATGGTTTTCTCAATAGAAAGTAAAACTAGAAAAACGCTTGAAGAATCGTGGAGAACCTTACAGGGAATAAATGGTCTAAAGTACGAAATCTGCCAATATTTTACTTTCGATGATTGGCTGTTCTCACTGATTGGTATAAAAATAACTTGAATGGGAAAGTGTATTTAAGTAAGTCAGTTTTTTTCATTCTAGTGAATTAAAGCTGAAATATTTAACAAATAAGGTTTCAATGATTGGTTTAAAGTGGTATAAAACTGACTCAAATTGTATAGAATTTTTCTTATTTATTTTCAGTCAATTTACGATCTATTAAGTGAAATACGGATATAAAAGAAATGAATTTGTGCATGTTTACGATTGGTATAACAGTTGTATGAAATCTAGCAATTAATTCAGATTGTTGACAGTTTGCACTTATTGGTATTCGAAAGAACTTACTGCGAAAATGTATTTTAGTTCAACATTTTTATCAATATAGTGAATTATAGCTGACATTTTCCAGTGATTGGTATAAAATGGAATAAAAGCTCGTGTTGTCTATTTAAAGTTAATCTACGATTTTTTAAGAGAATGAATATTCTCTGATTGGTTTAATAATAAACATCAACACAACATATATTCAGAATAGATAAATTTATGGGTAGTAATAGCACTTGTAGAAGGATTGACTGATAGCTTAGAAGCAGAGATTCGATCCCCACTTTAGGCAGCATTTTTTTTTCTGTCATAAAATTTCAATTAGATACCTCCTGTGGGTTTTCATTCATGAAATAGTAAATAGCTCGTTCTCTATTTTATGTGCCAGTAAATAATATTCTTTCCCATTTTGGATGCCTTTTAACTAGAACCATGAAATTAAGATTACATTAATGTTCACTGCAAGTTCACTGTAAATGTTCGCTGATTGGTATAAAAGATAACTTACATAACAGAATATTTTAGAATTTGTCTATTTCACTCATCTAACAAATCCACCTAGTGAAATGAGATAAAGAGAACAATCTTTCCACGGATTGGTATAAAATTTAACTAATTTAACTAATTTAATAAAACATAATTTTTGTGTAAGTATAATTTCACTGTTTAAATAAATCTATTTTGTAAAGAATATACATATGTGAAAACAACACATTAATTTATGTTTGCTGATTGGTATAAAAATCGTAGGTTTGATTATTTATATTTGTATTAATAGTTTATCCAGTAATATAACATAAACAAACATTAACCATTCCTTTTTTGTTCTTATTAGTATAAAATATGATAAATAAAATTGATTGGTATAAACTGGTATAAAATCTGGGAAACTTAATAGATTATGTATGTATGTTATTTAAAATATTTAAAAAATAATTCAAGCCAAATTTAGACGGAAAGACAAATGTATGTTTGCTGATTGGTATAAAAACTACACGTATGTTTATCTTAAGGTTTTTTGGTCAGTTGCGATTAATGTTTCATTCTCAAATTTGTATACAAAAATCAGTAATGCAAACTGAATAAAGTCAAATATGAAATAACCAGCAAAAATATAAAACAAATAAGATCCGATTAGTTTTTTGTTTTCTTTAGTTTTTTTTTCTCTTTGTTTTTTCTTTTTTTTTTCATTTTAAAATGAGAAAATGAAAAAGCCATCGGGGACTTGGCTCTTAGCTGTCACTGCCAACAACGACAATGATAATAGGGTGCCACAAAATTACACCAAAAGGCTTTGCCTTGCTGGTTACTTTTACAATAGCAACCTTAGAGAGGAAGTGAGCTTATACCACCATTAACCGATAAGTCTTGCTTGTGTACATTGTGTGATGTAGCTTTTTACGTAGGTATACCCATTTGAAAACACCCATCACTTACTTACTCTTGTTTGACACACGTCGTGTCTGCATAGTAAAACTCTATAACAAAGAACTCGCAACACAATATCCCCACAAAATTTGTGCAAATCTAAAACAAAAAAGGACTAAATAAAAATCGTTAAAAAAAATATGAACAAATAAAAATAATGGAAACAAAAAATTCAACCACCCATCATCTAATTTCGCCGCAATTAACGCTTGCAACAATATTGCGCAGTGGTTGCAATTAGGCAATGTTAATTACTAAATTTTAAGCCGTCACTATAAGAGCTAATGTATATAGGTTTAATATAATTGTCAATGTGGGTGTGTTTGTAATTTTGAGCTTGAAGGGCTTTATGTTTTTTTTTTTTACCTTAAATGTTCTATTGGGAGATTTGTTCTGATTACAGTTTAGTGCAGATTAAAAGTCCTAAAAGACCTTGCTACAAAATTTAAACACAGAGGTTTGTGTTAAAATAAAAATATAAAGTAACTCAAGGTTGCAATAATTATTATTCATAATCTCAAAATAAATCGTTTTTAGAGAAGGGTTAAAAGCTTTAAGTTGAACAAATGAAAAAAATAATTGAAAGAGGGGTTGTTTTTGCTAAAGAACAGGCAATTACGTTATATAGTTGTGAATTTTTTTTTTCATCTATTTTTCAATTATTTAACCTTCGAAGAAAGTGGTGGAACTCCACCATCATAGCCTCATTAGCAATGATGCCCCCAAAATAAGTGAGAGATGTCAATATACAAAATTTCCTATAAGCTCTCCCCAAAAACATATGAGCAGTGTACGACACTAAAAAACACTTCGGGGACTTCAGCGCCAAAACTGGCGCTCGTTCTTTAGTAGAACGATTGGGAAGCACAGCCTCTACATGACACCACCTAGGGGAACAGACTCAGGCTCATCGATGTTGTAGAGGGTAAACATACATACTCATCTCAGCATGCACTAAGCACTTGGTTGTCAAAAAATACCTGTAGGTATCACAAAACTACAAGTCTTGTAAAAGAAAATTTAATGTAACTATTTGTTTCATGTAGTTTTATGGTAAACATCAAAGATGGTCGATCATTCAATCTGTCATCATCGATGGAAGACACTTTTCAAGTATTTTGGATCTCTGTATCTTCCCAGAAGCCAACCTCGACTCGAATCACTATCTGATTGTTTTCAAATAGCGTAAGAGAATATCCAATGAAATACTTTGACAATAAACCAGCTTTCAACGACAGAGAATTCTTCATTGGAAGGGTTTAGTTGGAAGTGGTCGCAACTAGCTTATACCGCGTATTCCTTGAGCTTGCTAAAAACTTCATGGCTGCTGGTGACACAATTTCGGAAGGCCAACGGTATCAAGAAGGAATTTGAAACGCTGTGACAGAAGTGTTGAGATTCTCAGTCCTCACAACCAACGCCGAGTAATTAATGGTTCGCTTGCCTTTGATTGCACAAGAGGCATAGGCAAACAAAGAAAACATGGAGACATACAGATTATGGTTCAAGAAGAAAAGTAGAGCTTCGTACCAGCTCTATGTTGGCTAAGGGAAGAATAAAAAACACTTGTTTTGAAGGAAGAAAGAATATTATCAGCAAAATGAAGTCAAGGAGATGCAAAGATTCTTGAAAAGAAATGTGGCACTTTTATAGAAGAGAGGACCAAAACAAAATAAGATTTGCAATCTGCCCTGGAGCCTGCATGGATAGTACTGGGAACTCCATGGCAGATACGTGGTCGATGGCTAACAACTCGAAAAACTTTTTCATTCAGTTGATAAATGGTGATGACAGTCAAAATCTCACCAACGAGCAACTCATCTCAATCAATTTGGATGACAACCAAGAATTTTAACTGACCAATTTAGAATGAAATAAAACTATTTCTAGGCTAAATTTGAACAAGACAGCTTGGAGCCGATGGGCAACAAGTGTAGTTCTTAAATACCCAGGAGATGACCTGGTCAGGAGGCATATGTATACACCAAGTCATCGCAGCAGTATGGTCGGAAAAAAGTATGACCGACGCGAGTATATTGGAACTTCGGGACTGTTTCTCGATCCGCTTGAGGGATTGAACTTCTCGAGGTGAAAAAGCTGAGTAAGGTAAAATGTTCTCGAGTTTAATCCCAGCTGAGTCCTGAAACCAAAAGGCGCTCTAATCAGCCTGACTAGGAGCTCAATTATATGTGTAGACTTCAGAGTAACCACCCTTTCTACTCTACTCGTGGGTTGGAGGACATGTCAGATCGACAGTTAAATGGGTTCTCAAGGCTTTGAAATTTAACTTTAGCATTAAGGCCGAAAGAAAACGGAGCTGAACACCAGGATAAAATACGCCCAGAGTATTTTAGCGAGGGCACACCCCAGCAGCGCCTTCACTTCGAAGTGGCAATGTTCTCTGAAGCGTAACTCTTGGTGCCCAAACGGCCCTTGCCTATCACCAGCAGTCTCCATTCCGATGGTATAAAAGATCGTTCATTACAGTGTTAATAGAGAAGAACTATATCCAGTTAATGAAGACCCATTACCACGACCCAGGAAAGAAGATGTAGACTTAGCTATAAAAACTTAAGAACAAGAAGGACGCTGAATATGATGGTTAACAATTGGAGCTTTTTAATCGCGGAGAGGATGTGTTGAAAGACTGCATGCATCAACTCATCAACCAAGTTTGGGTGGAAGGTAGCGTGCCCGATGATTGGTCTAACAGCCCCATAAGTCTCAGAAGATGCCATTCAACGTACTGTGTGACAGTCTTAAGCCGTTCTGTACACTATGATCAGCAAGTACCAATGTGGCTTCCAGCTGGGCACATGTCCTAGAGAATACATATTCACTCTCAGGCAAATTATGAAAAGACCAACAAATTTTATGTTAAGACTCACCACATTTATTCATCGATTTCAAAACCGCATATGATAACATTCATTGTCACAAGCTCTATAAGGCGATGGCTGAACTTGGGAAAGCAGGAAAATTAATTCAGTTGGGTCATGCAATGTGTAATTTGCCAAAAGCTCTTCCGAACATTTTCAAACATGAACAAGGGAGGCAATATTTTTAAGAGATCTGTCCACTTTCTACGGTATGCCGGTGATATTGACATCATCAGCCACTCCCAACAGGCCATCATATAGTCTTTCACGGTAGTTCGAGAACAGGCGATACTTGTTGGTCTTTAAGTTAACAAGGCCAAGATTAAAATCTTTGGTACATCAAAAGACCTGTCAACTGTCTTACACAAAACCTGACTGTTGGTAGCTACAACTCCCAAGAAGTTAAACAGTTTATCTACCCTGGAGTAAATATTAACCCCACGAAGGACATTTTAATAGAGATCTAACAAAAAATTATTCTAGCAAGCTGGCTGACTTCCATTTGGCGCAAGAATGGGTCCAAAACTCCTTACACGAAAGGCGAAGTGCACGCTCTTGCTTTATGCCGCCGATTGTTACTGATAAGCAGGAATGGGGGCTAATACTGGGCTCTTTCGAAATAAAAATTCTTCAATGGATTTTTGGTCCTCTA
Organism: Dasysyrphus albostriatus; assembly: GCA_946251815.1. Lineage (NCBI taxonomy): Eukaryota > Metazoa > Arthropoda > Insecta > Diptera > Syrphidae > Dasysyrphus > Dasysyrphus albostriatus. The sequence continues at coordinate 105,335,816 of OX276337.1, forward strand.
TGCGGGAAGGGCGAATGTAGGAGATATACAACAGTGAGCTCTATGAGCTGTATCAAGATGTGGATGAAGTCCAGATAATCAAAATACATTGATTGCATTGGCTAGGCCACATCGAACATATGGAAAATAATGTCTTTTAAAAGTAAACGGCTTTCGCATAATTTCAATTAGGGGGGGGGGGAGAACTCATTCAAGATTCAGTATCGTTAAGAGGGGGGGGGGGGGGCAAACTTATTCAAAAATTATTTTTGGTATAGAAATTTAGTTCAAAATGCTTTAAAAAGAAGACTACTTGCTTATGGCATGAAATATATTGTGATAAGGAGGGCAAGCACCTTTACCTGATAAAAGTTCCACAAGGCTCAAGAAAACAAAGAAGACCGGAACCTCTGGTTCAAAGTCAAAGCCATCACGAAGGCCAGAATGATGGATCTAGATGACTGGGAGAAGCTGGCTTAGAATCGTAGAGGATAGAAGGCTGCCATGTTTAAAGCTGCAAAACTTTAGATTGGGAGACAAATAAGTTAGTGTATTTTAAGTGCCATTTTTTATCATTGATTATTCCATTTGAATCGCTCAAAACGTCACTGTGAAAATCATATACTTTCGGACTCGTATTAGCTCAAAAATCAAAGTGAAAAATTTTCCCAAACAAAAAGCCCGGAATGTCTCTGTCAAAAATAATAATACAAATATGCCATAAAACAAGTTGTAAAGAGCTTCATAAACACTTAAATTCAATTTCGCCAAAAAACCACAAAATATATAGGCATGGTGATGGGTGGGGGCGAGAGCATTTCAGCGAAATTGAAAGACGTAATTTTGTAATTGTATATTCACACTAAAACCGACTATAATATTTCCATACTCTCTTTTGTATCTATGTACGATATAGCGATGATGTATAAAACGGATATACATCCTCATTCATTTTGTGTAAAATTTATTCATGCGAACGAACCTCTCTATACCCTATAGAGAGGGAAACCATCATACCATATACTCCATAGGTACCTACCTATAGCCTCTATACCTATAGTCTATAATATTATGTATACAGCGGCCAAACGGGCCTAAGGACATTCGACCATTTTAATCTTATATTTTTGGCTTTAACATAGCCATGGTCTTCTGCAGAATATGAATTTAGACAACATGATTGTATACAACATGCATAACCAACACACATGCACACACATACCTATACACTGACAAAACGCCACAGGGATTCTAAAATGAAATCTAATTTCCGGACTTTGAATAGGGACAAATCTTTCCCAAAGCTTAAAATATACCGAAAATACAAAACAGCCAACAACAACAACAACAAGTGAGCATAGTGGCAGCCAGTTTCAGCTTCAGCTCCAACTCCAGCAACCAGAAGCGCAATATCTATCGTCCTTTATAACTACAAGGTCCTCATACATACTTAAATACATACATTTTATACTGGGACTGGGACTGGGACATTAACAAGCCACCCCCCCCCCCCCGCACTCTATACGTTCTAACTATTATCGTTCTTCAGAAAATCCCTCTATGGTCACGTTTTTCGAACTAAACAAATAGGTACCCAGTACAATGGAACACAAGAATTATGCTCTTGAAATACCGCGAATATACAATTCCATGGTTTTTGGTCGTCCTTTTTCACTATAAGTGGGAGGCAAATATGTTAGTTCCACGTGAATAATAGCGATCCTTTGTAATTTAGATGCCTTGCCATGATTGAGTGCAGTTTAATTAAAGTTATTACATCAAAATCCTTGATCGTCTTAAACAAAAACAAAAAACAAGTTGAAGTATTAGATTGGGGACGTATGATTTAGTGAGCCATTGTCTTTTTTACATCATTGTTTTGTCCTGGGCATTCGATTAATTAGCTTACCTCTTTCTTTGGAATTTTATAATTAAATGAATTGAATAGAGAGAGAGCAAGGTGGTGTTTGGTGGAGGCAGGGTGTAGTTGTAGTGTAGATTCGGCGTGGCATTGATTCAAGCCAAGAGTGTAAGTACCTCAAGGATACGTGTATTTGCTTTTAATTAAAACGGATTTCCTGATAGATTGACAAATCGAACCATGGCGAGAATACACAACAAAAGACAACAACAAAAACAACAGAATCAGAAACAGGCCACTATAATACTCTTGTGACATGGCAGGTTTAAAAGGTACAAAGGTACATATATATATATACCTACCTAGGTATAGGTCCTTGTTGTTGAATCGGCCAGGTTTGGTTGGTAGAGGGTAAGCTATGCTATAGCATTCGAACAATGGAGGAAGAACAAACAGCATATTGATGTTGGCTAAGAGGACAACCGAAAAGGACAAATGTGTGGCTTACCGCAATTGTACTGCCGTTGAAAAGCGATACGGCATCGGTATCACACTGAGCAAATACTCTTTACCTATGTATATCTACAAAATATATATTACACAGACCTGGACTAGGTACCTTTATCTATACATATATATTTACAAATTTCCATAAAAGGTTGTTCAATATACTTACGTCATAGGTATACCGATTTTACCTTTGCCTCTATAATATCTGCGGGAATTGTATGCATTGTTTTAGGACAAAATAACGAGGAGGTGATATATATATGTGCCTAACTAAGCCAAAACCACCTCCCTATCAAAAAACCTTTAAGGACTATGTTTTTGTCGTTTTTTTTTTTTCGTTCCACAGATAACAGCAAAGCTATATGGAATCGATAATTTCCAGATGAGAGAATTAACATTTAAATTAAATTAAGTGATTGAGTGAGGAAGATACACATACATGTAGCTGATATGTAGGTATATAAAGCAAGATGGAATTTTGTCGAGGTTAAAAAAGAAAAAAACAATTTAAAAAATGCTAACGTGGCTTTTGAAGTTTTTTTTTTTTTTTTTTTACAAACAAAAAAGGCCTGTGAAAGATTTATTGTTTGTGGAAGAATTTTAAAATTTTAATCGTTTAATTAAAATGAAATTTATTGTGTCGGTACAATATATAGTAGATGCTCGTGTACATATTTGTGGTGACATAAAAAATGGCAGACTGATGGTTAGAAGGTGGTTTGAGAGACATAATTTTAAATGGGTGCCGCATGTTTGGTGGATGTATTTAGGCTCATTCTGCCCTGCAAACAACAATTACCTACTGAGGGAAACATTTATGCACTCAATCTATAAATATGTACTCATTACATATTTATTCTTTGCACACATGTTCTTGTATTCTCATTAAATGATGAAATCTATACTGAAAAATTACTTAATTCATTAGCATTTATGTATAGCTAGTAGCGACTTATTACACGAATATTTGTTGCTTATCGCTGAGGAATTCTAGAGTATGTAGTGAGTACCTATAAATTTAATGCATTATTCTACCTATTCATTATATTGACAAATATATTAATTATGTTGAAAATGGCTTCATCATGTGTCGGTAACCTCTGATTCTGACATTATTATGTAACGGTTACAGTTTCTAGGCAAACAACATACAAATGCTTTGTAAGCATTACATTAAAATGTATTGATTATGGGTGATATATATAGGTACATGTAAAAGGTCTGGATTCGATTTCCATTCCCAGTCGCTACCATCTTCAAGTAAAGATTTTTGTTTTCATGGCACTACCTCTTACGAGAAATTGACAATTTCTAAAAAGTATCTGCTGTCGCAAATAAGTGCTTCTCATCTAGCCGTTTGGACTCGGCTAGGTCCTATCCATTCTTGTCAAAAACACGCACAAAAGAATGGTTGAAAGTTGTAAGTCACTAGGCTCTGGTTCTCTACAAGCTTTCACGCAACCAAGTTTGATTTATTTTACATGACAAAATGAAGTGGTAAAGCTTATATATCTGCACTCATTACATATATATAAATATATTATGTACTTATTAAATTAATTTGTATGCATTGTTTGAGATAAGTACCGTTTCAACGGCTGTATTTCGTTAAATTTCTATAAATTCATTACATTTAAGTTTGCTGTATTTGTGATAAAAACATATATGATAATGAAGTGAATACAGATTATATGCAATATACAGATATAAACACAAGGTATCTACCACAAGCAAGGGTAATGAATTCACATATCCTTGTGCACCATACATATCTATGTAATCACTACATATTTTGGTAATGACTCTATGTCCTTTCCGTATTGTTATTATTTGTCTACGTTTAAATTCATTATGTACTTTAAAATGTAGTACCTCGTGGCATGATGGTTAGTGCGTAGGACTGTCATGGCAAAGGTCTGGGTTCGATTTCCTTCCGCTGCGAGGAACTGAAAAATCCTCCAAGAGTATACTTGTCATGAATAAGTGCTCTCTCAACTAGCCGTTCGGACTCGGCAAAAAATTGTAGGTCCCCTCCATTCCTGCCAAAAATACGCACACAGGAATGGTTGAGAGTTGTTAGTCACTAGGCCTTGGTTCTCCACGAGCTGTTGTGCCACCAAATTAATTTTTTTATTTTATTTTTATGTACTTTAAAATATTTTTTTTGCATCACTACTTTTTTGTGAATCCAATGTGAAACGAAGCTGATGATTATCCAAGCCATCATCAACAGAGCATCAAGAATTTTCTTCATTCTGGTTTATTTGAAATTTTTTCCTCGCCTGATGCAAGTTTGTTATATAAACCTAAACAGCCTCATTTATAAACCCGTTTTAGCGACAGAGAAAAGTTACTCTGACTTTACAACGCCTCTAATCCTGGAAAACTACTTATTTATACAAAAAAAAAAATTACACAAGGAATATAGGCTAAGTAAGCTAAAACTGGTTCATAGGAGGTATCGAATAAGGTCGTCGTAGAGCCGTTTTAGTATATGAATGACATCGTGTGAAATTTACAAAAAAAATAATGTAAATAAAATTTTTTTTCAAATCTTATTACTAATAAGGTTTTATTTAATTTTTCTAAGCTATTTATTAATTATAACTTTTAAAAATTCAACCAAAAATAATTAATTGAAATAAAATAACTGTGAGAATCAGTTATTTGTTTTGTTTACGTTTTTAATAACCAGAGTTTAAGATTTGTTCTTTTTTTGACATAAGGAGGGATTTTCTAAAACGGTTTGAAAATTCTTTTATAGTTAAGGATTAGTTTGACGTGGCATAAAGACGGAGTAAGTGTTTCGAATCGGTTTAAGTATTACGAGGTTGAAACGAGTATTAGTGAGATCTAATAAATAAGGCTGAAAAGATTAAGCACGTTTGCCGGAAATTATTGTGCATCATTACTGCAACGTTGCGTTTTTAAATTTACACTATACATATGTCTATGTACTGGGTACATATTTATGTACTGAGTCCATTTGTCTATATTTTATTGCGGATTTTTTGAAAAAAAAAAATCCTTGGATTATTGTTTGTATTTCAACTAGGAATATTTTATGCATGGTAATAAATAGCAGGTGTCAGAAATTGATATACATATTGAACAAACGTCAATATCGACTTAATGCACGCAGCTTGTACTCAGCACATGACTCTTTGTGATAAATAATTTTTTTGTCATAAGAATGGCTGTCACTTTACTTTGGATATCTAGATATGTGTTGAGTGCATAACATTATTGAATATGCTTGAACTCAGCACTTTAGCTGGTCCATAGATAATATATTGGGTTTAATATAGTATGAATGGAATACACCCCATTATATCTACAATATACGGTACTTAAAGTAAATACATAACCTTAATTTTTGAATTTAAATGTTTTGTAATCGATACATATTTGACTGCAGCTGGTCCATAATCCTTTACTGAGTTTATAACGTATATGTTCTCAATAGAAAGAATACATTTTCTATGGTATCATTACACAAACATTAACTCCGGCAGCACTTTTGATGGTAATTTTATTCTCTATTCACATAATTTGAAATGTAACCATTACATGTTTACTAAACTCAGAAAAAAGATCTTCCATGGCAACTCTATGCAAACTTCAATACATACTGTACTAAGTTCATATATTTTTCCCTTATAGGGTTATCTCCCCCGGAGTTAAAGTGGGTTAATCACCAAGACTGTGTGGTCTGACCTGGTAAGAAAGGCTTGTCTGAACTTATAGATCTATGCAAATAAGCCATAATCTAGTGATTTTCAAAGCCAAAGTTACAAAGACTATCACTTAAATTCAGTTGGACCAATAAGACTGCAGTCATTGAATATTTGATTTGTCTAATTTGGACCACTATGCGTAGCCTCGTTAGATAATTGGACATTTAAACGAGGGCATATTCCATATTTAAGGCCATACGTGGGTCTTTGAAATAAAAAGAATTTCGTCAATACCTCTAGCACAGGTTGTTTTATTCCATTTCAGCACTGATGACCCTCCTCAATTGGAAAACCGTTTACATTACCCCGACGCCACACGGGCAAGTACTGGCAAGCAAGTTGCAATACCTACATATTTGTTCACTAACATATACAAACCCAGCAACTTGCTCGTCAACTGGTATGGAATTTTTACCCTGAGGCCACACGAGCCAGTACTGGCTAGCCAGTCGCAATACATTCACACTTTTTTACCGACACATACAAGCATGAGCAACTGGCTCGTCAACTGGCTTGCTTTTTTCGTAGCCAGTTGGGAAGTCAGTAGAGCAGCCAGTTACAGGGTTCGGCAGTACTTTTCGGAGCAGATTTGGAAAAAAGGTCTTAAAACTAAAATTGACTCGCATTTTATTACACAAAATATTAAAGAATCGGGGAGTCAAAGTTTTATAAATTTGCTAATGCCCATTTTATTCACTCGTTTAATGCAATTGGATTTAAACTGCATTCTGGAGGCCAGTTTAAGTTATTAAATCCAGATAAATACCGAATTTTATATTATTCACTTTTCTTGACATTTTAATTTCAAGAAGTGATATCAAACCTAAGATTTTACAACAGAGTTTAACCAAAAATTTGTTATAATTTTCATGCATGTTTTGGAAAACGAATTGGCTTACTCAAGATTCACATGTCTCGCCGTGGTCGTCGAAACGTAGTTCCCAGTATCATGGTCATTAAGCTGTTCTCGCCATGCCCATTTACACGGGAATCTATGTCATGGTTTTCTCGCTATGGTCTCGCCATCACATTTACACGCTGTCCTTTGCATTGAGCATGTTTTGCCATCATCTCACTTGGGTCGCGCCATAGTCTCCCCAAATATTTTTAAATTGAATTTTTCAAAGTGGTTAAAATAAGCTATAGGTCTCATGTGGCGTGTTTTTGGGTCCTCTTACTATTCGAGAAGAGAACCAAAAATTGGTGAATAAATTAATTAAGTGGTGAGAAGGCTTTCCCAAACCAAAGTGAATAAATTTTCTAGTGAATTCCCATCGCGTCAGTGTAGTACTCTCATTTAACGCCATGTAAGGAAATTCTGAGAAGTAAAATTTTAGTTTTCTTTCTGATGGTTTCGCGTTGGTTTGGGAAAGCCTTTACAGAAACAAGTAAAGGCTCTCCAGAACCAACGCAAAACATTCGTAACGTTCTGTTCTTTTGCTAGTTTTGTCGCATAGCATTAGTGTGTTTTTAGTTCATTTAATTTCGAAAGAATGGAATATCATAGTACTTCTATTTTTTTCACTGAAATCGGAGTAGATTTATTCTATTTGGATTAACCTCCGAACCCTGGCCAGTAGAGAAGCCAGTACAGCATGCCGCCTACGTCACAGCCAATACACGAATAGGAACTTGACAGTCAATGTTTGTACCCAATTGGCTAGCCAGTACTGGCTCGTGTGGCCTCAGGGTTAAAGCCAGTATTGAAGCAAGTTGGGAGACAAGCAAGTGGGATGCAAGTGGGATGCAAGTGGGAAGCAAGTGGAAGGCAAGTGGAATGCAAATCAAGTATTTGACAGGCAGTGTATGTAATCAGCTTGCTTGCGCGAGTGGCTTCGGGGTTATCTAAATTGAGTCAAGTGAGTTTCCTGTTTTTTTTTCAAAACAACAAGTCTGACGTTTACAATTAATTGATATCGTATTTCATCATAACATTCATAAATGTTAATTAAGAACCTTGAAGTGTGGAAGTGGGGTTTGGGGTGGTGAAAAGTCTGCAATTTCCAAATTAAGAAATAAAAATAAGTAGAGTCTGGTGTTAGCATGGAAACTATTGTTTTTAATTTCACATAATATTACTTTGACCTGCACATACTCGTATGTATAAATTGCATGTTTTTTCTACAAAGTGCTCCATATTCAAACTTTATTGTTTTATTTTTTTTAACCACAATTATTTAATTTGGATAAACTTTAAGTCATTAATTTATTCTAAAAACTTCACACATAACCACAACTTGAAAGCTCTTATAGTCCTTTCAAAAACAATCAAAATTTCGGTCGCATTCACACATTCATTTTGAAAATCCTTTTTCTGCCCATCTTCAACCATAACCTTCAACCTGACCATGACCATATTATTTATTATTGTTCAAAACCATCTTATATTGCTTGTTTGAAATAGTTAGGGATGTCCTTCCTTAGGCCCTTATTATTGTACTTTTTTTTTTGTTTGTGTTAGGCAATTCATCTTCTCAAAATGTCCACATTCCTTCCCTTCTCTATTTAGGTATAAATGTATAAATGCTTGATATGTATTTTGGTATAATAATTAGGTGATAATGTTCAGGCATAAGTTCTTAACGAAACATCATTTAAGAAAATTCCTTATAACGGGCCACCACTGGGACAATTAAAAGCCTCTTAATCCGTATGCCTCTCTAATCCCAAAGATAAATTACACTTTCTTTCTTTGACATGTCATCGTGTCGTCCAATAAAAATAAAAAAAAAATAAAATAAAACAATTTCATCCAAAAAAAGAACCCAGGATGAGAGTATATACACTCCGTTTCATTTGATTATACGAGTAAGTATTTTTCTTTTCTCATTTAACCATATTTTTTAAACTTTTTTCTCAACTGTACAGCATAAGAGAAGGATATATTTTTCACAACTAAATAACGAGTAATGAAGGAAAAATTATACATCTTGGCCACAGCCAATTAACGGCATATTAGCAATAAATTATGTATTTAATGGCTTTTGATTAATGAATGTCGTTCTCCTTGTTCGACAAAATATCCCTTTTTATTCCGTAAATAGTTTTTGTTTGTCCAGATAAGGCAAGGCTATGAAAAATAACAAACAAATTGCCAGTCCATAATCAAGTGAAACGGACTGTACTTATATAAGCAAAGCGCATATATCTAAAAGTTAAGTTCGGGTTTAGATATAAATTGTCCCTAAGAACAATGTTGAAAGGAATTTTTGCGTATTAAGAAGGAGGAGGAGGAGGAGGAAAAGGATAATCTATCAGAGTAGTAAAACCATATAAGATGTACGAGTATAAGTTATTTATAGAGATGATGTGCTTTCCTCTATGCTGATGCTGTTTCTTTGGGGCAATTTAAAACAACCCCAATGACATCGAGTAAATTTAATGACTTTTTCTAATCCTTTTATATATGGACACAATACATTGAGGAAAATGGATTCATATATCTATGTATATATAGACATACATTTATAATAGACAAAATATTAATTCAATACGAACGAATGCGTGGGAATAGAGCTAATTGCTTCTTCAATTCTTCACTTCATTCTGGCAACATTCGTTCATATATAAAAACTGCCCTGAGGAATATAATGTTTATTGATTAATCATGGAATGACTTTCACACTTGTTTTGTATAGATGAGTTTTAGTATTATTAATTAAATTTATACGAACCTAAATAATTTGGTTTTAAATAGCCCAAAGGACAATTGAACAGAATAGACTAGGTATATCACTAACTTGAACATCAATTATTCAAAATTATCCTGCAATCTTCTGGGAATTGAGATCTTGTGTTTCAAGGCTATAACGTGGATAGGCATTTCAGATTATAATGTAAAAGTTATATTATTCAATACGCAGAGGAATTTCATTAAACTTCAAAAAATTTCTATTATTTTGTGATATTCCCATTAGGTATACTAGTTGATGATAGTTTATCCCGTTTTCCCAATAGGCACGAGTTGATTTTGAACGTCTGTGGCGGCCATGTTTTTTTCTTTTTGACAAGTTCTGCCAAGTCTGTAAGAAAATATTTAGTCACTGATGTCAAATCACCATGGATAGAACCAAGAGCGTATGCAAAGGGTAAAGGTAGGGGCAGTTGTCCCCCCCAATCAAAATAGTTTTTTTCATATATCTCATCAGTTTGTGTTCTTTTACTCGCCGAACAGAATGTGGACGAAGCTGCAACTGGAGCTGCAACTTGAATGGCTGTCAAAATGTTGAATACACACAAATCCAATGATACAAATATCGGGGTTTTCAATAAGAACGCTACAAAAGTTTTTTTAAATAAACCAAAAACGGTTTTGGTTATCAATGAAATTCTTCATTCCTGTGAAAGTACGTTCGATGCCATTATTTATGGAACTCGATTTCTTTTGCATGGCCACCACGGGCACGCTTGCAGAAGTCCAGACGCTGGACCCAATTTTCGATGGTTTTCAAGCATAAATCGGCCGATACTGCTGCAATTACACGTTCTATATTCGTACGAAGTTCATCAATCGTCGCTGGCTTGTTGGCATAGACCATAGACTTGACGTTGCTCCACAGGAAATAGTATAACGGCGTCAAATCGCACGACCAAGGCGGCCAAGCGACTGGACCATTTCGTGAGATAACACGTTCTCAATAAATTGATTGTGACATTCGCTGTGTGGGTTGTGGCGCCGTCCTGTTGGAACCACATGTCCTCCAGGTCCATATCATCCAATTGGGGCCAAAAATATTCGGTTATCACTGAACGGTAGCAATCCCCATTCACAGTAACGTGCCGGTCTTGATCATTACGGAAGAAGTTCGGCCCAATGACGCCACCGGCCCATAAAACACACCAAACCGTAATTTTTTCGGGATGCAATGATGACTCATGGAGTACGTGTGGATTGCTGGCTGACCAATACCGCATATTATCTTTATTGACGAAGCCATTCAGCCAGAAATGAGCATCATCGCTGAAGATGATATTTCGATGAAAATCCGAATCATTTTCAAGTTGTTGCTCAGCCCAATTCACGAACATACGACGTTTCTGGTGGTCAAGCGGCTTCAGTTCTTGCGTCAATTTAATCTTGTAAGTTGTAGGCCAAGATCTTTTCACAAAACTCGCCACAACGACGTCACAGAGATGCCCAACGCTTGAGAACGACGTGTGAGAGACACATTTGGGCTTTCTGCAGCTGAAGCCTCAGCGGCAGCACTTCAGGCACTTCTTTGTCTCACTGGTACGGAAGGTACATTTTGTACTGTGCCTGTGGATTCAAATTTGTCCACTAGACGCTCAATTGTTGATCTGCTAGGACGATTATGACGACCATAAATTGGACGGAGCGCTCTTAACGTTGAGGCCACTGACTCCGAATTTCGGTAGTAAATTTTAATAATTTCGACTCATTGTTGGCTCATATATCTTTCCATCATGAAATGGCAAACCTTACTGAAGAGAAATGTCAAAAGAGCGGCAAGAAATATGGCGTCATTTGCTGTCCCTGCCGCTCTACTTTTGTAACGTCCCTGTTGAAAATCCCTTTACAACACGATACAGCTGCAGACGGAGCTAGACAAGTTGGTCAACTTTTAACTTTAGCATGCAGCTTTTTTGACGTTTCAATATTGTGAGCGCAACCGAGTGTTTACATGGGGGTTGTTTCAATCTCTTTGTAATCTCTGATAAAGACATAAAGTAATTTTAGCTTCCATTTCATGACTATCGATTTTTGTTTCTGTTTTAATTTTTATTTTAGTGTTGAATAAAATTCGCACAAATGACAAAAATGTCAGAAAGCTGTACAGCACATTGTGGGCAAGTAAAAAAATAACGTACGACATTTTTAGATAGCTGTTCCAGCTGCAGCTACAGCCCAAGTTGCAGCACTCTACTCTGGTCAGACAGTTTTGACTCCTGCAATTTTTAAGTCTGCTCACCCTCCTCTGCGTACGACCTTGCATAGAACTTTACTAACGAAATGAGTGAAAACTTCCGACGACGGTTTACGGAGAACATGGGCGTCAAGCGAGCGATAATAAACATTTTGTTTGTGCTTTATTTGGATGATATGGATATGGATGACATTATTGGTTCCAACAGCAAGGGCGTACGCAGGATTTTGGTAAAGTGGGGGGGGGGGGGGGGTGGTCAACCTGGTTCAAAAAATACTTTTGGAACAGAGATCTTGCTTTAAAATGCTTTCAAAAAAAGATAAAGTTTCGAATGTATGAAAAATGTTGTGATAAAAGGGAGTAAGCACCCCTTCCTGCCTCCATTGAGTAAGCTCTTGTCCAAAAGGACAAAGCACTTTGAGTCATACCGCTGATAGGAGGTAGGTTAATCTCTCGCCGAAGTGACGTGATTTGGCCATCACCAAGATAAGCCTCAATTTATCGATGTTCGCAAAGTGAACATAACCAAGATGCCACCCACAGTGGTCCGTTTGAAGAATTTTGGAGACAACAATCATTTCCCATGGCAATTCTTAATGAATTTTGCAAAATTGAAACATTTAATGATATAGGGAAGCTGGAACTCATTAGCACTGCTTTTTTTTCTCTTTTAAGTGAGGGCTTTACAATTAAGGTCAGAACATGATCCAAAATTTCAAAATTAAAAGAAAATCACTTGGACAGTCAGAAATATAGTCACATTTATGAATCAAATATCTTTAAATATGGATAAATATAGATAATTATAAGCAGGTACTTTCATGTGAAAAAGATTCGTATCTAAATTTGTACCAAATTTAGAAAAGCTAGTCCAAAATGTTGACCAATAATTTCAACGTATTAGAACTAATCTTAGTGCTATTCTTTTAAAATTTATTTATTTAAAAATAAATTTAAATCTGATCTGATCGAATTTTAAAGAAATTTTACAATTTTGACAATCGGATATTGTTCAAAATTTTAAATAAAAAAAAAAAAAACACTTGGTCAAATTTATAATATAAATGTCTTAAATGCATTCTTTCATATGAAATTGAATCCAATACAAATTTGTACCAAAACTTAGAAAAGCTAGTCCAAAATGTTAAGTAATATTTTCTCAAGGGATTAGAAATATAATTTTAGAGCTACTTTTTTGTTGAAATTTTTGTATTTAAAATTTCCAAACTGGAAAGAATTTTAACAATTTTGACGATTGGAAGTTGCCAATTAAATTTTTGATGGTCAGCTACTATACAAATAAAATAAAAAAAGTAGAAAATAACTTTAAAATTTATCATTTATAATTTTTTCTGGTCTTATTAGTTAAATCTTACGTCAGTCTAAGAATTCGGATTAAATTTTTTAGTAGTTTACATTAAATTTGATTGGCATTTTTTAACTACTGTCGAACTAATTTCAGATTTGGTCTTAAAATAATTTTTAGTACATTCGTTTGAATAAATAAGTAATTGACTCAGTTCCTGACTTAAGCAATGCTTTTTCAGAAATTTTTAAATTTTGTACCATCTTCTGACCTACACTACTTGCGAAGCTATCGCCGCGCCGATATGGCATTGCCACTAACTCAAAATCACTAAAGTGTACCAAATTTCATTTTTTATATAAAAGGTTGGTGTGTTAAATAATTTTGTAGCCAAAATTCAAACAAATGGACGAAAATCTTTGAAAGTAAACCTAATACATAGGCTCAACCACTCAGTCATATTTTTATTAAAATCACAAACAATACGAAATGTTGCCCTAATAAATTTCCCAAAGGGCATTTTTGAGTGTAAAATATTGGTTTTAGAGGAAGAATATTGTTAGAGATAGAAAAACAAAAAAAAAAAGAGAAAATTTCCAAAAGCTCAAACTAAATTCATATCCTTTAATTTGTGTACACAAAAGCCTTTAGGGGTATTCAGCTTTAAAGCTGCTGTGTCATTCGAGTGACACACAGGGAGAATTTCATTTAAGAACAAAAACAAAAAACCCTCAAACATAGAACTGAAAGTTGAATTTAAAAACTGCTAAAGCTGTTGCTGCTAACCCCCCCCTAAATGCAAAATGTCTGTCTTGTCTAGTTCACAAAAAACATACAAAAACGACATAGACATAGAACTTATCTGAAGCGAGAGTCCATAAGGCCCTAGTTTTGCCATTTCCGAACACAAAAAACATCAAGTGACTATATGATGATGACGATGATGATGATGATGACGATGAAGAGAACGACAACGAAGCACGATGGCAATAAAGATATACAAGACTCCAAACGATCATATCGGTTACCATTAAATAACGACGCATAAAACGATGCACTACTAGAATATAGAAATGTAGTGAAAGAAACCGAGTTAGAGAAAGGGAGAAGGAGAGAAAGGAGTCCATATACATGGTAGAAATAATTTTCGAAGTTTCTATAAAATCCTTGCTGTCATATTGGTTGACAGTAGTAGGTATTACAAAACCCCATTCCAACCCAATCCCACCCCTACAGCCTCTCTCTCGCTTTATATTTTATCAAATCGATTGAATCAAATATATCCTACCAGCTGCAACACAAGAAGGAATGAACCAGGAGGACCAGAGACCACCATGTTCCTAAGCACAATACAAAAAACGAGATGGGCAAACAGAAAGTCCTCTGTATATCCTTCCATGCGTCCATCCATCCAGAAACGTACAATAGGAAAATTTTAAAACATGAATTATTATGCAAATGCATGAAAAAAGGATTTTCTACTCAGTAATTGAGTTTTGTTCGGACACATAATAAATTGAACCTGATCTTTCTTCCCTATATATCCCTGTTTATACTCTCATCCCCTTTCTATATAGTATAGGTACATCCAAAATGCTGGTTATGATTTTACATCATCATCATCATCATCTCTTTGGGTGCCCGGGGATGAATTGTAAAGTAAAATCAATGTTCGCCATTGTTCATCATTATCATATATAGCGAATGATTTCATCCGCCTTCAGCTTAAACAAAAAAAAAAAAACGTATACGCGTCCCTGATAATTGTTCGCCCATCAGAACGATGATGAGTGAACTTACTCATGTTTAATGCCAATTCATCTTTAAAAAAATGTAAATTTTTAAATACACACTACACGAGTAAAATTACAAGATGGCTACGAGATATTTTTGTTTTTTTTTTTTTGACTATTTTTCTTTGTTGTTCGTTCTTTTATAATGTTGAAATATTTGCAAGATTTTCACAGATAGAATAAAGTGGAAATAAAGGACTCTTCTCCATACACACTGTTTTGTTTCCGGCATGTAGGAAACGAGGATAAAGGAGTCAAAATTTAATGCGCAGCAAGTTTAGAAATGCATGTGACTATTATTTGCTAACTTGGAGCTCTAACCTTCTTCCGAATCCTATTCAGAACAGAAGACTTCGAACAGTTTCCTGCAACATTGTTGACAATTTTGCTCGATGTAACCGATCCAATGTATTCGACAATTTTGCTCGTTGTAACTGAACCAATGAATTTGACATGTTGCAACTAGACTATGGTTACAGTGGATGCGTATTCGGACGGTTGATCTGTTGACGATTTGATCTTATGAAATCGGTTATAGAGCAAGCATTTTCTGTTCGTCCGGAATTGCTCGAGTTCGTCCGAACGTTCGACCCTCGAAACAATCATCAGTTTGATCGTTTTCGGTAGTGATCATGCGAATACGTCAGAACGATAAAATGCTTGTCTGAATACGCATCAACCTTAACTTTAGTCTAAAGAGGGTTCTCACCAAGACGACTTCAAAACGACGCACGCTAGTTAAAGAATTCTCTAAACTGAATGACAAAATCACAGAAAGAATCAGCTTTGGAGTCAACAGTCCCAGTAAGATTGTCAGGTATTCTGAAATTTTTAGATCTGAGTTCAGAATTTGCAGGATTATCCAGGATTCTAAAAAAGAGATGTAGGATGGTGGATGAAATTTTGATGCACCAACGGCGTCACTCACACCCTTGTGCTTAATTGGTTACTGGCATTGAGATATCCAAGCTGCTGCCTCAGCCCTAAGCAAGAACTTGGCCCTTTTTGTTTATTTAGGGGTTGTTGCTTCGGATTGGCTTCCCTTCTGTATAAAAAAAGTTTTGGTTTTGAGATAGAAATGCTAAACCAGAAGGTAAAGTTCTACCAAAATTGGCTTTTTTTCAAACTCTGCTAGTGGATAGCACAGATGGTCACAGAATTTTTCTCAGAGAGAAGGTATAGTCCTCGACCGACAAATGGAACCAGATTACCAAGTATCTAGGCATCAAATTTAACGAGCTGCTGATATTCAACCTACATTCATGTACTGTAATCAAAAAGGTCAACTTCACTTTCCATCGCCTCTACTCGCTGATGAAAAAGAAAACTGGACTAAGCCAGCAGACAAAAATTTTGATTAACGACCAGCTTCTGAAACCAGTTATCAGTTACAGCAACCCAGCTTGGTTCACAATCTCCAAAAAGGCAGCTAGGAATTTAACTGCAAATATTCAAAAGGAAAGTCCTGTACTGGACTTTATTTCGACCATCAGCGGCGTAAGCACTTCAAGAACTAGCAACTCTACTCTGAAGCCAAAGTAGTACCCCTGAAAAAGTAATGAATGCTGTCTGCATAAAACCTTTATTGAGGACTACAACAATCTTCTGCAAAATAGGAGCCAAATTACCGTATCATTTTTCGAGTAATAAGTGACTTATGTGAGTTTGGCATTATCGCTCACTTTTCGAGCATCTAGTATACCTAATGGAGTGGTTACTTGCTCATACATTATGTCACCGATAGGAATTTCTTTAGTAATAACTATTATTACTAGGATCAAGCTCATCACAGCAAAGAAAATCATTAGACAAACTTAGGCTTCTTATATTAAGGTGCTTCTCATTTGCGAACAAGACCAAGAGCTGATCGGCTAAGTGGTCTGTCTTCAACAATATATCGAAATGCTTACGAAAGCACAGCAGAAACATTATTATAGAAGGTTTCACTACCTGCAAAAATAAATGCTTTATAGATTACAGCCACATCAGAAGAAGAGAAGAATTTCTTGCATCGTCGGAGAAAACCTAAGCAGCTAGCAGCGTTTTAAACGACTTCAAATATAATATCGTCCCCTGATTGCAAGAACTAGGTAACTCAATTTTAAATTTTTTGGAGACAGCAACGTTCATAGATACGAAGCTAATAGAGATCGATTGAAAGTTTAATTTTTGTATATTTCTCACACTTCATAAATATTTTATTTTTTTCTATGGTATACAAAAAATGGACCAAAAATTGTTGAAAATTGCACAAAATATTACCGTTTTTGACGAGATATTGTAAAAATTGAAAAGTGAGTTACCAATAGTTCTTGCAATCAGGGGACGATTTGATATCATGGCATTAGGGGTAATGACAGAAGACAGCATTGAGTTATTGAAGCATTAAATTCTACAAGGTTTTTGATTCCTCATTGAACAATGCTTTCGAGGTCAGAATTTAATGCGGTAATCATACGCTGCCGTTGAGGTTCCACATCCGAAGCACAAGAATTTGAATTTAGAAATGAAACGTCGTCAACGGAACAATTCAAAGAATTAGATGTTTCAGACAAAATTTCATTAGTAAGGAAGAGAGTCGGAGAGAAAATGGAGCCCTGGGGTACACCAGTATTTATTTTATGAATTTCAGATTTGAAACCGTCCAACGCGACTTGTTTTGATCGTACCGAAAGGAAGTTTCTAATCCAAAGAAGGAGAGATTCATCAATACTAAATGCGATAAGAGAGCTTGATGTCAAGCTCATAAAATGCTTCTGAAATATCAAGTGCAATAATCTTACATTTTTCAAAACGATGTTAAGATTTGTGCCACTGTTCGGTGAGATATACCATTAGATGACCAGTGGAAGTATCGTTCGAAAGCCATACTGCCGGTCATTAAAGAAGCTTTCGTTCTTCAAGATATTTCTTTAGTTGATAGTTTATCAGTATTTCGATGACCTTGGAAAGAAGGAAGGCTGGATAAATGCTGTTTTCCATCCACTCGGAAAGACACCAGTAGAGACAGATGGAAAAGCTTTCGCAGTGGTTTTGGCAACGTTGAAGAACACCTCTTCAGAACAATGGATATGCCAAGGATATAAACTGAGCGCGGAAATTGACATTTGATTTGAAGAAAAGTCTAGTTCCAGTACTTTGGAAGTACTTTGTGGTTTCAATTCCGGTATTCAGTTTCAATTTAGGTATTTTATTTTCTCTCATAAAATTGTAGAAATACAAAGAAAACCGAAAACTCTTCGTTTTTCATCCATCCCTTTACTAATTTATATCAAACAATAGCCTTAATCAAAAAGTCCTTGAAACCTTAAAACAAAAGTGCAACCGTTTGGCTTCAATCGTATATGTTTAAACTTATCTATTAAGCGCTCAACCAAAACCTCATTAGAAGCTAGACTTTGTTCTGGTTTTTGATTGTCTGTCAACACACATATGTACCTACAAACATATATACAAATGTGTATAGGAAAAAACGCAAACTTATGCTTAAAATCATGTGTGTTATGTATATACTATACACAAACATATGTATGCGTTTGTACATGTACACATTTCACTAAGTGGTTGACAAATATTTATCGAAAACACTGATCCCTTTCGTCACAAACATGTACATATATGCAGCTACAACATGCCATACCGATACCATACCCCCACTTTACTCCTAACTTGTCACTGGACATGGAATTTAAGTGATGCAGCAATAATATGTGTGCTGTATGCATCAGAATTGCAGTCAGGATGTTATAACCAAACAAATATGTGTTTGTACCTAACCTACATGCGTCTACTATCTACATGTAGATACAATGGACGTGTAGATTGTTCATGTAGGTACCTACATATAATACAGAATGTGTACCAATTTTGGCCAAAATCAGTCAATACACATATATGTACTTTGTGGTACATACTGGAATTATCTACATACATACATATGCATATACATATATGAATTAACATTATCTGTTGTTTGAGTTGTTGTTTTCATTTTTCTGGATTTGACCATCATTTCATCATAATCTATATGACATTTACGAATAAATTGTAAATTTAGACCCTTCATTACACGAACTATTGAATTGGTGGCGTTTTTCGTTTTATTTTTGGCTAAAATAAGCTTTTGTAATTTGACAGATAGTATAATATAATATCTGTTCAATAAAAAATAAAATGCACGACTGGATTGCACGTACTTGCTCTTATGTTCAAGACGCTAAGGGTTTAAGAAACAAAAGAACGTCACCTTAATTCTTGATTGAATATGATTATATAGAAACATCAATTTTTAACCGTCCTTAAAAAAAATTCTTAAAACCTTTAGAAGGAAAATTTTTGATACGCAAATCGTAAGTATTTATTTATGTGCACATTCAAAAAATTTCAAAAATAACTGTCAATCCAATCCAATATCGAAATTTCAAAAAAAAAAAAAATTAAAACATTTTTTAAAACTCAAAAAGTTTTCTGTTTGAAAATTTTTGTATAAATTATTTGACATTTCTATATAAAAAAAATTATCTTAATCTGTTTAGTCGGTAATAAGAAAATTCAAAACTTAAAAAAAAATGTTCTATGAGAAGTACTATTAACAGTCGCTATTTGTTAATTTTAATAGTTTTGGTTTTTAAGAAAAAAAATTTCCCCCAACGGTTTCTTAACATTTGTACCGAAAGTATCGCTATTTTTTCATACAACTAAAAACATTTTCTTTTAATACTTTAAAGAGTGTAAGAAAGCCCTTAAATACCGAGTTTTATAAAAATCAACCAATTAGTTTTCATAATATTTGAAAAAAAGTGGGAAAATTTTTAAAAATCCAACAAATATTTTTTTGAAAACTTAAGTAAGAAAAACTATTTGTATTATGTCGAAGTTTTGTATAAAAAATTTATTAAAATAAATATAACCTTTTTGAAGAAAATCAAAAATTATAAAAAATGGTACTTTAGGAAGACCATTTTTAATAATTTTTTGAAAAACGGTTTCCTATCCAAAGGTAGCTTTTATCAAAAGAAGTTTATTAAATTTTTTTAGGGAAAACTTGTGGAGCAATTTTTGAGAAAAATAAGATTTGGTAAAATCAATAAATAAAATTTGTATTGCAGGTACCGTTATTTTAAGTTCTAAAAAAATGAAAAAACGTGTAGGCAGAATCACCAAAAACCACAATGCACCAAGTTTTAAGAAAATCGATCCAGTCGCTAAGGCTGTAGCCGAACAGACAACAAGACAGAATTATGCCACCCACTTTTTTGGTGTTCTCTATCATCGTGATGTCATGTTTTATTGTTATCTCGAGATTTTTTCTTACACGAATCAAAAACCTGCCTAACATTCTTTTTATCGCAAGTAAAAAAATGGGATTGGGTATTGAGTATTATTCGTGAAAGAACTTTTATTTATTTTATTAAGAAAATTTTATTAAAAAAGGATTTAACAACAGGAACAAACCTTTTTCACTAAAAAAAATATATTGAAAATCAATTATTCTGCAAATAAGTCTCCATTTACTGCGGGGTTAATAAGTTCCTATTTTTTGTTTTATAAACAAAATCCCCCAAAAACATGAAAATTTCTATTTATTAAAAGAACAAAAATATTACATTGAATTAAACTAATTTAACGTTTCTTAAGATGGTAGATAAAAATTATATTCTTGAAAATTATCTAATATTTATTTGTTATAGGCGTAATGCCAGTTTATACCAGTCGAAAAATGATAACACGTGCTGAGTTCTTGTTTATTATTGACATGATAAAACTTTTAAGGATTGGAAATAATCATAAGATAGTAAAATTGGTATTCTTTTAAAACTGTGGTGTCAGTTATTTTTATACCAATCAGAAATTCGTATGAGAATTTCAAATAAGTTTGATATTATTTCTATCTACTAACATATAAAATTTCGTTCTGAAAAAAAAACTATTGTTGATATTTCTTTTGGATTATGGCCAAATGTGAACCATTAGGTTCATTAAGCCAGTTTATACGAATCAAAAAATAACTACACGAGCTGTTATTTACTTTTGATAAGATAGAGTTTATGATTGGAAAAAATCAAAAAGTAATTTTTGTCAGTAATTTTTTAAACCAATCAGAAATTTGTATGATAATTTCAAAAAAAGACTAATATCAAACTGGGTGTATATTATTTTTATACCATTCAAAGATTCGTATGATAGTTTTAAAAAAGTCTAATATCACCCTTTTTTGAAACTATCACACGAATTTCTGATTGGTATAAGAAATAATTGACATCCAGTTTTCTAACTACCAAATTCAATTCTGAAAAGAAAACTATTATTGTTATTTGCTATGGCTTAAGGACGTTGAATCAATTTATACTAGTTGCAGAGTGAACTAACAAATACATTATTGTATGACGTTTTTGTCAAACTTTCTTGAAATAAAGAAAATGGGGCGACATTTAAAACGGCTGGTCGTTATAAACTATAAGCAGGCCCGGCAGATCATGTTCAGCCCGAGTGTGTAGTTGGTATGAAAAATTTTAAATAATTTAAGTTTTAGTTTTTATTTTAAATAATTTTTTGAAATCGTATACGAGCCTTAATGGAGGGGTGAACAATTCCTGAGCCTAATTTTTTTTCTCTAGCCTAGTACATACTTGTGAATCTATACAAAATTAGCATTTTTATTCACCCTTGAACGTGCTCGTGAAGCTGTGTGGAGAGTTTTCGTTCACGAGCAATTCCCGTGAAAAATATACGAGAACTCTTGGTGAACAGTTGACAGTTCGATTACTTGTCATTTAAGGCATCGTGGTCTTAAACGTCAAACGTTCACAACACATTCGCATGTCTGTACGAGTGAAAAATGTCAAAAAATCACTTTCTCCACTGGTGAATGTTCACTTTACGAGAAAGTATGTAGTAGGCTTTACCATTTAGCTCCAGGGAGGAGGGTTGAATGTAGACTATAGCAAATAATCTACAAAATAAAATTGCTTGAATGATTAGCATTTTTTGAAACTACATATGACAGATTGGAATTTTATAAATTAAAATCTTGTTTCAGAAAAATTCTATCGCGTACAGTTTTCTTAATTGATTTTTAAGGAAAATAAATGATTTGTAGAATAGAATCCTCTTAGATTAGGTTGACCTGGTAAAAAAATAAAACTGTGGTGTGGTTGTGCCAAATTAGCTCAAATTTGGAGGACTTATTCCACACAATATTAGCTTTGACATGAAACCAGATTTATTAACAAAATACCGTCAAATTTCGAGTGAGTATTTTGCCCACTCGAAAAATCTCGAGTGGGTAGTGCTACCCACACTACCCACATTATCTGCCGGGCCTGACTATAAGTAATAGACTTTGGACCAGCTTATCCGTTATTGGTAATAGATCCACAAATTTTTTTACATCATTTTTTTCTTCATTTATTATTGCTTCTTTACTTTTTAGTAAATGCCTACGTTTCTATAGGTTTAACTTCCAAAATCTGTGGTAATTTTTGTATACCAGTCAAACATTCATTCTAATTTGTATATATTACTATCTTAACAAACTAGCTACTTACGTATAATAAAAATAAAAATTTTCAAAACTTTCAAAAATATTAATTTATTTATTTATGTTTAAGAACAATAATCACAACATCGTTTGTTTTTCTTTTATTTTGCGACGCGTTTCGGTTTAAAAAACCATCTTCGGGCGTAATAATTTTTGCCTCGAGGTGTCGTTAGCGAGTAGTTAAGCCTTGTGTTTCTGTGCTGTTTTTTTTTTTTTCTTTTTAAGCTTTCTACAAAATGCAAATGAGCTCGAAACGAAACGAAACGGTGGGTGTATTTTGTTTTATACCACCTAGGCGCACATAAATATCTATGTACGTATTTGTAACAAATACAAACCTTTTATTTAAGTAGTATAATATACTTGACTATCTATTTATATATTTAATTTATTCATGAGAAAAGAACTTTTTGTCATTTGTAATAGTCATGGTATCACTTTATACCAGTTGGATATTTAATACACGAAAATTATATGATTATCTATTAATTAGATGGCTTTTGGTTGAAATTTAAAAATACGGGTTATATATTAAATTGCAAAAGAAATATGTGTGTAAGTTCAGTTTTATATTAGTATCCTGCATGTGATAAGGCATAGGCATTTGAAAATGTATTTCTTTTTAAACTAACAACCGCAATTAATAGAGAACTGTCTTTAAATTGAAAACTGTGTTGGATCAGTTAATACAAATCCGAGAATAAAAACAGTGCAAGTTATGAAAAATTATATCAATTTACATTTAAGAAGTTTGAATAAAAACAAAACACAATTTTAGTGTATTACCTCCTAGTTTAGACCTACCTGACCATCACTATATTACCTAATGGTACTAATCCTGGATTGTTGATTTCAAATAATCTATTATTTTTTTATTCAACACATAAATTAGAATAGCACTATTTGACATGGCAAACAAGTAATTTTCACAAAGGCAAAGTTCTTACTTCCTAGGATTCTATAGGAAACTATTTTTTTTATACCAATCAGCTTCAAGTTGTTAATAGCGACTGAAAAGCAATTTAACTATGATCAATTCAACTAAGTTTACTAATTATAACTGTCTACATATTTTAATTAATCTTTTATACCATAAGAGACAAATTGCTAATTTTTATAAGAATTAATACAGTTTATACCAATCAAAAAATAATATCAAAGATATGTATATTACTTTTAGTTAATTAAATATATTTAATTCACAGGCTTGTGCACGTGACGCTGTTCCTTTTTTTTAATTAAATCCAATTTTTACCAATTTGCTATGTGATGTGACTGGTATAAAACATTACATTCACTGCAAAAAGTGATGCAAATTAAAAAAAAATCATCTTTTATTCTTAGACCCTTCAAACAGTGTTTTTAAAAAGAATTTGAAGAAAAGCAAAATTTTAAACTATTTTTTTTTCTAGTTTGCATGATTGGTATAAAAAAGTTTAGTTCAGAAATAAATACTTTTGAATTCAATTTAAATCAAATTTTTTTTTGCACATGAATTCGATATATCATCCAGTTGAATATCATCATTAGCAAAAATGTTCACCTCTAAACTATTAAACATATGCACGTACATTTTTTCGTTAAACTAATTAATCTGATAATTTAATTAAACAATCAAATTTGATTAACATTTTATGGTGCTTACAGCATTATCTATCCCACACCAATGTTACTTTGAAATCAATATAATACATTTATCTTTATTTATTATTCTACGTGATTAAGCTAATAAAAAATAATCAAATTGTAATAAAAATAAATTCAAAAATCACTAGACGTCATTCAATATATATTTTGCACAAACATATCCTTTACATTATTTTAAAATGAATTCTATTAGTTTTTGAGCTTTTTAGTTCAAGACAGAGAGAGGGAGAACAGGAAATCGAAGATGAAAACTTTACAAAATTAAACGAAAATATGTGAATTTAAATTTGAGTAAGTGTGTGGAATAGAACAACATGTTTGTTTGTTTTTATTTCTCATCAAGGATAAAACAAAGAATATCAAAACTTATAACCCACACCACAACACCAGGCAAAATATTTATGTAGATGGGAAAGGAAAATCCTTGTTAATATCTTAAATTCACAAAATATAAAGTGATATGGGAGAAGTGTTGTAGAACATAAGGATAGCATTTTTGATTTCAAATCAATTGGTACACAAAACATACATAATATTTAGGACAATAGACATCAGGTTGTGTGTCTGTGTGTATCCTAGATTTGAAAATCACAAGGAGGCGAAGATTATTTTATTTGAGATAAGATATTGAAAGGTATCATATTTGTGCGGACATTGTGTGCATATTTCGATAGAATTTTTAGATAAAGGTGTGATTTTCTTGTTTTAACATTATTTGATTTGCTGTTGTTGTTGTTCTTTCAGAAGAACACAGATTTTATTAGAAAATTTTCGAATGATTGATGTTAAGCTTAGAGGAGTAAGTTGTTATTATTAACATTTGATTTATTCTGGAAATATTCTTGTGATGGGAGATGAGATATTCATCTTAATAATTTTAATAACAAATAAATCTATTTTTTTTTTAACGAAGTCTTTCTACAGCATCAAAACATCTTAGTATTTTAATCTTTTTGATATTCGAAGAATAGTGAGTTTTTTCAGTGTACCTACACAGAAAATTTATATTTTGGATTTCGCTAGATAAGGCCTTTGGCAGAAAATTTGTACACGAGCAATCAATTAGGGTGTTAATAGGATGCATACCTGGAAAATTATAAATGCGGAATTAAACCAGATTTTTTTTTTAAAGACGTACGTAAGGGTCAATCAGTCTTACAAAATCATAGGGTATTCCCTTTTTTGCGAAGCATTCCAATTCCATATAATTTTTTATTATATTGAATTATAATTTAATATACTAACGAAATTGTTTGTCAACAAATAACCCAAAACCCAGCGAACAGCACAAACTCGTTAGCCAAAAAGATTTTCTGTCATTAAGTCAGTGAATCAAATACCCTATTCCCATGCAGAAGTGAATTTGAAAAAAAATGTACCTCTTTCAAAATATATACATACCTTTTGCCATGTACCTTGTACCTTGTACCTTGTACCTTGTACTTTGTACTTTGTACCTTGTACCTTGTACCTTGTACCTTGTACCTTGTACCTTGTACCTTGTACCTTGTACCTTGTACCTTGTACCTTGTACCTTGTACCTTGTACCTTGTACCTTGTACCTTGTACCTTGTACCTTGTACCTTGTACCTTGTACCTTGTACCTTGTACCTTGTACCTTGTACCTTGTACCTTGTACCTTGTACCTTGTACCTTGTACCTTGTACCTTGTACCTTGTACCTTGTACCTTGTACCTTGTACCTTGTACCTTGTACCTTGTACCTTGTACCTTGTACCTTGTACCTTGTACCTTGTACCTTGTACCTTGTACCTTGTACCTTGTACCTTGTACCTTGTACCTTGTACCTTGTACCTTGTACCTTGTACCTTGTACCTTGTACCTTGTACCTTGTACCTTGTACCTTGTACCTTGTACCTTGTACCTTGTACCTTGTACCTTGTACCTTGTACCTTATACCTTGTACCTTGTACTTTGTACCTTGTACCTTGTACCTTGTACTTTGAAGCTTGTATCTTGTACCTTGTACCTTGTACCTTGTACTTTGAAGCTTGTACCTTGTACCTTGTACCTTGTACCTTGTACCTTGTACCTTGTACCTTGTACCTTGTACCTTGTACCTTGTACTTTGAAGCTTGTATCTTGTACCTTGCATTGCACCCTGTGGCTCGCATCTCGGTTCGAATTTCAAAGTCTATAAGTATGAACTTGTAGTTATATATTTAAAAAACAGTAATTTCAGCCATCAATTTTTCTTAATTTCCAGAGAATTAACACAAAAAACCTTTTTTTATTTAAATCAAAAATTATACAACCTTAAGTCATTGATTTCCATTTCAAACAAAGTACCTACTATGTGAATTTAAAACTTTTTGACCTTTTCCTAGAAAAAAAAAGTCAATCTTAATTATTCTAATACCAAAAACAAACAATATAAAGTTAACAAAATCCCTCAAGTGATTTATTACATTTTGTCAAATTCCCCTTTGTCTCTATAAATCTATTTTTATTTCACAACAAAAAAAAGAAAACAATTGTTAAAAATTACTTCATCATCCCTAAATCTGTTCTCTCCGTTACACACTTTCTATTCTGATGCTAAATAAGGCCTTTTTTCTTTAAGTATTGTTGTTGTTGCTATGTGGTGTAACTGTATATTCTTATTTTTTGGCACAACAAATTTTTACAATTGAAATCTCCCCAATTCAATTCTAATGACCTTTCAACCTTTAATTTAAAATTAAATGGATCGATCAAACAATTTCGTCCTCATAAAAAATAACAAACCAATAAAAATAAAAAAGGGGTCAAATAAATATTGTTCAGAAAAAAAAGAACAAATAAAAAAAGGATTATGCCCTTTATCTTTCAGATGTCCTTTCTGCACGATGACCAATGACAAAAAAGGTTTTTTTTTGTGTGTTGCAAAAAACGAATAAAATAATCAAACACAAAAAATATATCCTTTCAAACTTATAATCTTTAATGTAAGCACACATACAAAATGGAAACAAGGATCATGCACCACACAGCATGTTGTCCTGTCCGGTTCAATTCTATTTGGTTCTGTTCGATGTCCAGTTTCAAAAGTCCACCATCATCATTGGCCCATTCGATATCCATAAAAACAAATGAAGCTAAATTTTTAGTTCAATATTTTGCCTGTTTGCTTTTATGATCCTGAAATAACCTCCTCCCACCTTCATTTTGGTCGTTTGCCAAAAAAACGACAAAAATACTCTCACTCACACAAGCACAAAAAAAAAAAACAAAATCCACTTGCAAAGTTTTCTTTTATCCTGAAAATACAGGATATAATTTAATTCAAAGCTATATTTTGAGGAGAGCCTGGCAGAAATGAGAAGAGAACATTTAAACAAGTTTAGTTGTAGGATTCTTTCGTTTTATTTAGCTATTTTTTAGGGTTTGCCTGGCACACTGTTGTGCAAGGATCAAAGCACATTGTATGGCCCTTAGGTGTGTGTCGTTATCCTTGTTGTGTATATTGTATAATGTTTATCCATTTTGCTTCTGCTGGATGGTAGTATGTAGTGTAGGTTATAGTAAATATAAATGGTCGCTATGCTGCAAGGATATCGTTTTCAATTTTCGAATTTTTCAATTTATTCTAAGCCGATGAAATGTGAATCCCACATATAAGAGCGGGCGCAAGGACATTGCTGGAGAACCTATTCAATAAGGGGCGTATATATAGGTTTACTATGGGCTGGTCTCTCTATAGGTACAATGGTTGATTCGTTGAGCCTATTTTCTATTTCGGTACAATAATAAAGAAGTATAAGGAACTAAGTTAATTTTTTTTTTTTTTAGAAAAAAGCCAAAGAAAAAAAAGGTTCCAACCATATCGCATCGACCCATGTCATAAAGGAGCTAGTACGTACAGTCAGTACCTAGCTATAGCTAGCTATTTACATTTACTCATAAGTAGCCTTAAAATTTTATGAACCGAACATGGTTTTTGGGTTGTTATTTTTTTTTTTTTGTAATACCAGCCCAAGTCAGTTCGTGTTTTACAAGTTTTATGGTTATGGTGTCCTTAAGTGGTCCAACTAAAGATGTTGTTAAAGTGAGTCAATAATGATTAACTCCATTTAGTGAGCAGAACACAAGGATACTCTCTTCAATTCCATAATAATGAGGGTACTTAAGATGCATATGGTGTAAAAGGATACCTTTTAACAAAGTTGATTTCCAACATTTATTAATTCTTTTGGTTGTTCTTTTTTAATGAAATGTGCTTCGATGTATATACCCTACTTACTTACAATTTACAAATTCATGGCAAATTGACTTTTACCGTCGGTTTTTTTTTTACAAAATTAAATTAAAACAAAATAGAAGTCAATATTCACTAAAAAAAGAACTCTTAAAAACAATTTACAAAAAAAAAAAGACATAAAATCGTCTTTTGTATTGATTAAAAATCTAGGCACATTTCAGAATTCAAGTAAAAGAACTTGTGAATAAGATTTTATTTGAGTAGGAGCAGAAAAACGTTTTATTGGTCAAGTATAGTTAGTTTTTGAGAAAAAAAAAAGAAGAATATCAAAGTTTTTAAGAGAACACAAAAAAACACAGAACACAGACTTAGGAATTTTTATTGGATTTTTTTCAATACTTAAAAATAAAATGAAAACGATTTTTTTTTATATTTATACTCGTACAAACTAAGAAAACTTGTTTGAATAACTAATTTAGTGCCTCCACTTAAGTTTCATCTCAGTGTTAAAAAGTTTTTATTAAGCTGGCCCTTATTAATAGTTGATTCAAGTTGATGCTAGTAAATATTGAAAAAAAAGTCTTAGTTTTAAGATCCTTTTACCTTTTGAATTATTAATAAGGTTTTCATAAATTTCTTGGAATTTTTGTAAATTTTTCTCCGTGAAGGCTTTTTAATAGCAGAAACTTACCCTTTACATGTCTTGGAATTGATTAATTTCACTTTAGCTTGATAATAGAAAATTCTTAAAATGTGCTACACTTTGAGTAAGTATCTAAATCAATTATCACAATATAAATAGTGATTTGATTAAAGGTCAAATCAAATCAACACAATGTTGGCTTATATTTTCTTGAACGATATAAAAAGTAGTACCAGATGATTTTTTCGGTTAAAAATCCGTGCCAGACAATCAAAAATTAACAAAATAATTTTTTTTTGAAAAATCCATTTCGATGGTAAATTTTAGCCTCTGCAAAAAAGTTTTTCAGAATTATATCAAAATGTTTGCTTTATTTTTGAGTTATATGCAAAACGCAAAAAAAAGGTGGTTTTTAAACAACCAACCCCCCCTACCAAAAAAAAAAATTATTTAATAGCATTTTGTCGTTTTCTCTTTTAATTTGACTCATTAATGATATTTACAATAATAACCCGTGAACGTCTTAGTACCTTACTAAGGTCACGTCACCTTAGGACGTTCTTAGTAGGGATGGGTGCAGACATGGAAATGGCCCAAGACCACCATTAAATAGTTGCTCGTTGCTCCCGCAAGATTATTACTTTTTGTCATTATACTGGCAGATTTCCGGTCGTGTAATTCCAGCTTAAGAATCACGCAATTGTTGTCAATCAGAAGCACGGAACCCACCTCCATCTTAACCTGCTGTGAAAAATGTTTTCAGATTCCGTGCTGAAGGCATTGTCGGTCAATCACAAGGAAGAAATAGTTTCCGAAGAAACTTTGGCTTGGATCAGAGACAAATAAAAACAGCTGAAAACTCGTATTGCAGTTACTCCAGCGGAAGGGAGAAAAGATCTAAGGTCTACCCATGAAGATGAGAAAAGTTCACAGTAGCCTGCAACGTGATAAGAATTACAATAACAAAACATTAGCTCCAGAAGTAGATGAGACCTTTAGAAGATGTTACAGTTACCATCTACAGATTTACCAAAAAGCTTACTTACTAAAGGTGACAATATAATCCGGGGTGGACTAGGGTCTCAACTAACAAGCTTCTTCTAGCTGGCCTGGTTTTAAGTAAGCTGTCTGCTGTTTCACACGTCGGGTTGTTTGAGGTCCTATTCCACTTCAGTGCGCCACCTGTTACGCTGAAACACTGAAGAGCAAAGAGCTTACAGGTGTCCAAAGCTTTAAACAACACGTGGTTGTTTGCTCAAAAAGTGGAAGAAACACTTCTAAGCAATGAAGTTTTAGCCAGTGAAGTGAATTTAACACCCAATGACCCGCACGTCGCCGTGCGTCGGTAGTAACGGATTCCGGAATACTCACTGTATCCTTCACTGGACAGCAATTTTTAACCGCAATTAGAGCACTGAAGAACAACAAAGTTGTTGACAGTTTGACTTGACGGTATTCCCGTAGAGTTCTTACGAGCTGGGTCAAGTTTTATAGTCAAAATCGTCCTGAAGAGAATACAAGAAAACAAGCACGGTGTCGAACAATCCGGATTCCTTACTGGATCTTCCTGTGTGTACTACATCAACACCTTGCGGATCATCATCGTACCTACTTTGAATATCGATCACCCCTTCATCTGCTGACCATCGACTTCGAAAAAAGCTTTCGCAGGTGTCAATAGAGAACTTATCTGGCTCGCTTTGCACAGGAAGGGCATTCCGGATAAGTTGATTGCTATTATAAAGGCTACATATTATGTATCTAAATGCCTCATTCTGCTAAAGAGGAGGTTGTCAGTTGAGTTTGAAATTAAAAGGGGGACTAGACAAGGTTGTATACTGTCACCAATTTTGTTCCTTTTGGTTATGTAATAAGGAATGCACTGAATGCAGCATTGTTGACTCGATATAAAGGAATTCAGTGCAATCGCACCTCAAGCACCTGAACTACACAAATGACCAAACTTATGCTTACACTCTTAAGACAATGGATCTGCATGAAATGACAAAAAGTGCGGAGAAAAACGGAAAGGGATCAACCTTAAAACTTCCTTATATACCCAAGTAGATATTCCTGGACAAGCAGTAAAGATGGTAGAGATTGTTCAATATCTCGGGAGTATGGTCTCTATTGATAGCGGGACCGAAATTGATATAATCAGGCGAAACGAGAAAGCAAAGGCTGCGTTCGGAATGCAGTTTAAAATAGTCAGAAAGCCTAAAGACCAAGTTGGGACTGTGTTCCCATGTTGAATCCATGCTTCTTTATGGGTTTAACACTTGAAAAGTAACACGCACTGTTTCAAGAAAACTGCAAACGTTCTTGAGGATTTCTGGCCTAACCATATCTTCAATGAAGAACTTCGTGCGAGGATAGGTTAGGAAACCATCCATTTACTATACGAAAACGTAAATGTCAGTGAATTTGAGATATGCTTCGAGAAGGTCAAGAGTGAATCGCCAGTCAAGCGAGGCAATGGAACCCTCTCACATAGCGAAGCGATGAGTGGGTCGACCTAGAAGTACTTGGCTTAAAACGGCCGAAGATGAATCAGAACAAGCCAAGTGGGGAAGAGTTAAAAATCCGACATAGAAAAACTTGGCTTAAATCGGCCAAAAATGAATCAGCACAAGCCATGTAGGGAAGAGTTGAAGATCTGTCCTAGAAGAACTTGGCGTAAAATGGCCGAAGTGGAATCAGCACAAGCACAAATGGGGAAGACTTGACGATATCTAGACAACACCCCCAGAAATCATCCATGATATCGATATACAATATTTAAAACTTTTTAACTCTTTATTTTTTCGGTTATTGGTAGAAGTTTTGGAAATCAAGATATAAAAGCAAACTTCAGCAAAAAAGTATGAAATAAATTTTAGACACATTTGTATATTTTGACTTTCCTACAGTTAGTCACCCTGTAAGAACCAACTTCCCTGAATATCCTTCATATTTCCAAGGAAATCCATCATCATGCTGTTAAACTTTTGTGAAGACAAAAATTTTCGCATTCGTAAAAGAAAAAGAAGTCAACTACAAAAATAAAAATAAAAATAAATCCATCAGAATTTTAAATTTAAATTACGCTGCAATTTTTAAGTTTTTAATTAAAAATCGAAGAGAAATTGTTTTTGATTTCGAAAATGTTCTCTTTTTTTCTGGATCATCCCCTTTCAATTCAAGGCACCACCAAAACTATAAATACTCGTATATACAAAAGTATTTTAATTGTATGAGATTTCCCTATAAAGCTATGTCCATATACATAAGTATATATTGATGTCCTTTCTCTCGTTGCGGTTATTTTATCCTCTCGGACACTATAGGTAGATGATGGGTACTCGAACTCGTATGTATGGCTTTATCGATATTGGTTTGGTTGTCTCTGAATTTTATATTCGTTTGCAAAAATTTTTATTCTTTAGTTTCTCTTTTCTTTCTTTTTTTTTTTTTAAACAATTCGTTCATTTAATTTCATTATTCGTTCTTCAATTTGGGAAAATGCAGAAAGGAACCAAGCAATTTGTGTTGTGTATCGTTGTTTTTGTATATTTCGTTTGGTCCTTTTTATACTTTTTAAAAAAAAATATTATTTCTACTTTTTTTTTTTGGTTTATTTCATGTGCGATGGGTGATAATCAGAGAAAATGTCATTTGATTTTTTTTTTTTTTTTTTTGTAAATTTTTATTTTATTTTCGGTTCTTGATTTTAATTGCGATGAACGACAACGACGATTGGTTACAGCCGAATGGAGAACCCTACCAAATAATTAACATCAGAGGAAACAATTTTCTTGTGGTATTTACCATTATCGCAGAGGACTCCAAAATTTCCTCTTGTGGTTTTTGTATTAAACCAACACAAAAAAAGGAAATAAAATTTAAAAAAAAGAAAAGAACACGTGAATGCCCACAAATGCAGTGAAAAAGCCAACAAAAAAATAAAAAAAAATAAAATAAAAAGAAAATCAACGAAATGAAACGTCATCGGTATTATTTGAATGGATTTTCTGTGAAGTTATCCGTGGGATTAATAGCAATTAATATTTCAGGCAAAATGCATTTTATTCTGAAGAAAAAATTCCCATGCTGATTTTCCAGATTTCTGTTGCAGATTTGCAGGAGTAAAACAAATGTTGTGATGATGATCGTGCTATAACAACATATACTTCTATAGATGCCTTATATTTACCTATTATATATGAAGCCTAGACCAACGCAGCTACACATATATAGAGATGCAGGACATTCGTATTAAATTATATTTACGGCATTCATTCTTTGATTGAATGAAATATTCATTATGTTTTTTTTTGTTGGGATGAATATAAATTAATATTATTATCGTGATGATTTGTCGTTGTGTTGATTGACACTGTCTCTAGGAAAATATTTATAAATCAGGAATTATAGGGAATAATTTCGATGTGGCGAAATTTAAGTGATGCAACTTGTCTTTGAAAAAAATCATTTTAATCAACATTAAGGCTTGGTGGTTTTTTTTTCAAATTCCTTATTTTAGGAAATAGAATTTGTATTTGTCTGTCTATCGAAATCTTAATTTTCAACCGCTGGTTCAGGGAATTTCTTTTAGGGTATTCAAGGCTTCGATATTCAGATTTGACATCCAAGGATACCTAAAGCTACGTTTTGTAATAACAACTTACGCATCGATAAAATCAGAGAAATGTTTTAAAATGGAACATAACTCATGTATTTTATTTGAATTTTCATAGTTTCTCGACCAATTTTATTTTTCTGAGAATTACAGACGGTAGGCTCTGGAGTGTACAGATGGTCCCCGTGCATTCTCTTATGCCGGACGCCAACTATCAGAGGTATCAATATCACGATATCGTTAACTTTTCTGAAACAAACATGTCAAAATAACTGTCGGGAATACCACAAAGGCCCTCATGATATGCAAGAGACTTGAGCCATCATTATCTATGGGACGGTTGCATGGCACCTAAAGAACTAAACTTACTACCACTAACAAATCACTAGAAAAGCTACAAGGTCTCGCATGCATCTGGATCATTGGATCGATAAGAACCTGCCTTACAGCTGCAATGAAAATCATTCTTCACTTGACCACACAGCACGTGATGGCCATAGAAAGTGCTGCTAAGGGAGCCATCATGAGATTTCCAAGAGGGGGAACTAGGATGAGGAAATCACTAGTCTGAGGCTAAGAGCATCGATTTTTAGGTCCACAGAATCGAACCTTTTTGACATTCCAAGAGACTGTATGATTAAAAAGTTTAATTTCGTAAAAATAAAATATCATGCGGATTTAATTAGCAAAAACGACTAAGTGAAGGAAACCTTAAACTACACTCTTATGTAAGTGGTATTCTCTGAGGATCGATCGAGAACATCTGAAGGGACTGGTGCTGGAATTTATGGGCCTAGAACCATCTTTCTATATCGATGAGACAGTCTACAAGCGTTCTTCAGACAGAAATTAATGCCATTGGAATATGTACAAAATGAAATCTCGAAAAGAAAAAGTACCAAAATATTGCACTCATCTTGGATAACCATGCTACACTCAAAGCACTAAGCTCATACAGCATTAGCTCTAGACTGGTATGGGAGTGTGTAAACAGGCTAAGCGAACTGGACAAACAACAATGTCACACTTGATTGGATCCCTGGCCAATCGTCGGCATACAGGGCATCGAACAGGTAGCCTTCTTAGCAAAAATAGGGCTGATAATACCCCTTAAGAGACCAGAGCCTTATTGCGGAAAAGAAGACAACGTGATAAAAAATATCAAAATCGAAGAAGAGGGGACAAGATAAATTTGGAACGAACTCCCTAAGCTGAGACAGGCCAGACTTCTACTTGAGGATGACAACCAAGAACGATTTCAGTCCTGCATCAGCTTCAATAGAAAGAAACTTGGAATAATAACGGGACTCCTTACAGGTTACTGCAGGCTAAGAAGACACCTTCACATTCTTGCATCATATACACACTAGGACACAGGTATTTGTGAAACTACCAGATAGAGGAGAACGAACTACCCTTTCTAAAAATATTCCAAGCACTCAAGTTCCTTCGAGCATCTGTTACATGGGCATCATCTTGAGTGAGAAA
Organism: Dasysyrphus albostriatus; assembly: GCA_946251815.1. Classification (NCBI taxonomy): domain Eukaryota; kingdom Metazoa; phylum Arthropoda; class Insecta; order Diptera; family Syrphidae; genus Dasysyrphus; species Dasysyrphus albostriatus. The sequence goes on from OX276337.1 coordinate 105,371,023, forward strand.
TATCACAAGAAGAGAATAACCCACCTTCAGTCAATGTAGTCTCAGAATAGAAGAAGTACACTTAGCTATAAAGAGGCTAAAAAAAAGCCATCGGATGTAATGGCTTACCAGTGGAGCTCTTCTAACACGAAAGGGAATGTGTTGAAAGGGTGCATACATCAACTCATCGATCAATTTCGGGTGGAAGAAAGCATGCCCGATGACTGGTTTACTGGCTCAATATTCGGCCCTATCACCAATTCCATCGTAATCGGAAATTTGCTACGCATACCGAAAAAAACTAGCACAGAATCCATCGTAGTGAAAAATCTCATACGAATTGCGATTGCGAAAGAATTTTTATGGTGATAGCTTTTTTCGGGATTCGTAAATGTTTCCGATTACGATGGAACTCATGATAGGGGTCATTATCTACAAAATAGGGAATTCTATGCCTTGCAAGAACTATCGAGGCATGTTTCTAATAAACAATGCATACAAGATCCTATTCAACGTACAGTGCGAGCGTCTTAAGTATCAAATCAGATTCTCACTTTTAGGCTACGGCTGCAGTGGATAAGTATTTTGATGAATAATTCTTGTTATGAATAATTGTTCTAACGTATTCGTCAGAGCTGTGCATCAGAATTGATCGCCAGAACTGTTTTTCAAGAACTGTTCGTCAGAATGCTGCAGAAAAAATCAAAATAATTTGATTCGATCGTTCTGACGAGAACGAGCTTCGGATGAACCAAACGCTAGCACTGTTACCGGTTTCATAAGACCATATAGTTTTGGTTATTCTGACGAATACATCAGAACAATTATTGTTCGTCAGAACACACATCAACTGTTTCCACAAACTTCAAACGAACAGTTTTGCGGAATATGTCAGAACGTTTGGTCGTCAGAATACGCAGCCACTGTAACCAACCGTAGCCTAAGACAAATTCTGGAAATGACCAAAGAATTCCATGTCAAGACTCATCATCTATACATCGACTTTTGAGTCATACATATATGATAACATTCATCGTCCGGAACTCTTTATGGCAATGACCGAACTTAAAATCACGGGAAAACTAATCAATTAACTGTATCACATGACTACAGAAAATACGCAGTTTAATGTGCAATTGAGTAAAGCTCTTCCGAGGTTCGAACCATTCCAAACAAGCACATGGCTTTGGTTTTCGGTGTTACACTACAAAACAACAAATTTGTTAAACTTTTAGGGTATGCTGACGATATTGACATCATTGAACTGCTCTCAAAGTGCCGTTATAGAGACTTTCAAGACAATTGAAGAACAGCAGATGACATTTGTTGGTCTGGAAGTAAACCTTAGGAAATGGCTTTTACATGGGTTGCAACAAAAATGGGTCCAAAACTCCTCACATGTACGACGAAGTACTTGCTTCTTAAGCCAGCCCTGCTCTAGGGCACCGAGTGTGGACGATAAGCAGAAATGGAGAGCCGAGCTGATACTGAACTCTTTTGAAAAAAAAATTTCTTCGGTGTATGTTTGGTGCTGTATGCGAAGAGTGAATCATGAAATCTGTGACCTGCGTCAAGTCAAGATGTGGATGTACTTCAGAAACTCAAAACACATCGACTTCATTGTCATGGCTATACTGAGTGAATGGCCAAGAGAGTCTACGAATACAATACCAAGTGACAAATAAGACTGAGTCTACGATTTAATGACATAAACATCGTGGATGCTAATGGACTTGATTTAGATAACAGAAAGCGGAATGCTCAGCATAGTTGAGGATTGAAGGGTGCTGCATTGTGTCCCAGATTGTTAAGAAAGCAAGGAACTGTTTAATAATTAACAAAAATACAATTGTTGAAACATTTATAACATAACTGCTTACTTTCGTATATAGTTTTCTTTTCTTAGCATTTCTCTTTAACGACTGTATAAAAGTAACTGTTTTCGCATTCTCTCTTTATCTAATCATTGAAACAAAAAATCTTCAGTAATTATTAAGCACTTTAACAAAGAATTTAGTTTTCTTCAATAACAACCCTTTTAGGGCCGGTTTTTCAGAGATAATTAATTCTTATTTAACATAACTCCTAAAAAATCTAAGCCTGATTTAAGCATGTTAACTTAGGACTCAAATTGACTGAAAACACGTTTTTAAATAAACTCAGGTTTAACCCCAAGACGCACTGAAAAATCGACCCTTAATGTCCAAAGAATGTTCCCATGTAGAACCACAAAAATAGGCCTTAGGTCAAAAACCACGAATGATAAGAAATGGTTAAGTTATCTCTGTCAGTATTAATTAAAAATGTTTTTTTTTAATTTCAAACCTCGTGTCCCTACTTAATATTCTTTAAGCATGTCTGGAGCCAATCTTTGCTTCGAATACTCAGTTTTTGAAAATTTATTTGAAATTTTTGATTTTTCTATTTTTTTTCCGTTTTTTGTGTTTGCTAATTTTTCCTACATAAAATGTTTATAAACTTTAAAACTCAACTTAGTTTTCGAGTTATACCAAACATATTGATATGTGGTCAGTGTGACCATTCCCTCCGAAACGCTTCACTAGCCAAATAGTATCTTCAAAGATATTATTTGACATGATGAGTTCAAGTGAAGTTTTCCGTCTCAGTCTACCAAGTTTTATGCACTCCTTTTATTTGTTTTCATCTATATTCATAGTGTTTATTCAGTACATTGAAGCTCCATGTTGGGCGCCAGTTTTTTTGTATCTTACTTGATTTAAAGAATTAATATTAGAAAACAAAGCTAAATGATTCTGAAAAATGGACTTCCTTAGTTAATATAACTTCAATTGTTATAAACGGCAAACTATTGGCAGTAAGTTCCAGTCGGATTATGAAAACAAATAATAAAAAAACTCTGAGGACTTATAAAGGCTGTCTTTTCTTTGCTTAATTATATAGAAAAGCACATTCAATGGAGAAGGAATATCAAATAAATGAATAAAAAAAAAAAAAAAAAAAATTAAAATTAAAAAGGATTCAAATGAATTGAAAAAAAAAAAAAACTCTTTCACTCACCTAAATGCTGATCGACTCTCTTCTTTGGTTTTTGCACCGATGCATACGGATCACTGCAATAGTCTTGTCTGGATGGATTCTGGCTATTTCTCAAATTATGATACTCATCGCCATGTTGGCTAGGTGTTGTTGTCAAATGTGGATATGGTGCATAATCATCAACAGCACCATAACCACCATGTGTTAATGGATCATAACCATATGATGGTTGTCTCTCGACAAAATTATGCGATGGTACCATTTGTGTTTGATTTTGTGCAGCTGCTGACATTTTAACTTGCCACAGTGAATCCTGTGAGTTAACACTGCCACCATTATTTGAATTTGAATAGCTATTTTCAATATAGCCCATATTAACCCCTGCAAAGTATACAAAAAAAAATATTAAAATATTTGTTTAAAAGAAAAAAAAAAAAACATATTTAAAGGAAAGATATTTTTTAATTTAAAATCAACACACGTAGATATTTAATATTGTTTTTTTTTTGCAGGATATTTTTGTTCATATATTTGACAAAAAAAAAATAAAATTGCAGCTATTTTAAGAGAAAAGTAAAAATAACATTGATAGCTCTAGCTGTGTAGGTGGATACGCATAAAAATATATAAGGAAAGGACATTATGATAACGAAAAACTAAATTTTTGTATTTTCATTTCATTATTTTTGCGAGCTCATAAAAAAGCAGTGCAGTGCGCCTTATATAATGTACTATGGCTGCTAGTGTATTTTTATTTTCCTGTATTTTTCACCATCATGCATTAATGTATATGTCCTGCACCGAGGATGGTAAAATAAAAAAACTTTGTGTTTATAGATAGAAAAAAAAAAAAAAAAATAAGGACGATTCGTGTTCCTTATAAAAATAAATTCAGTGCACACGAACAAAATATTTTATAAAACTTTGTTCGGCAAGTGAGTGAGTAAGTGAGTGGAGTGGAGTGAGTTTAGAGATGGTTGTATGATTATATTTATGGTGGGTGATGAAGAATAAAAAGGATATATACGGTGCCAAGAGAGGGTGTACAAAAGTACATACATACCTACATTTTTTTTTATATAGAGACACAGTGCGTTAAATATTTATATGTGCGATCAAGAAAAATTCAACATTGAAAATAGAATTGAAGAAAAATATTGTACATATAAGTGTTTTATTTTTTTTTTTTTTATTTTTTAAAAAGGACTCTTCTTCAATATACCTACAGATAGAATTTGTGCACAGGAATTTTTGTTTTTTTTTTTGCTTTCGTTATTTTTATCCTCATCCATGCATAGGCGATGATGATGATTTAAGTGTTAAGCAAGACTGAACAAGGATACGATGTTATAATAAAAATCGTTCAAGTTTAAAAAGAAAATCTAAAAAGGATGATACACACACACACACCGACGCGACGACGACAACGATGACATTTATTCGCCCTCATCTTTTATAATGCGCGTAGTTTTTTTCTTCTTTTTTTTTTGCACAAACCTTTGAACAGTGTAAATTGTGAAAAAAAAATTGGGATATTGAATTTCAGGAACATTGAGGAGGTTCCTTCTTTATTATTAAAAAAAAAAAAACGAAAACTTTAACATCGTTGTATGTTATTATTATTATAAGAGAGAGAGAGAGAGAGAGGTATTAAAGCCGAATTAAATATTTCACATAATTTAACAGTTGATAACAAAATTAAAAAAAATACGAAAAGTCAGGACAATAAGGACTTCCATGTGGATACCTATTCGAAAACGAACAGAAAACCGTTTATATTGTAGAAACGAATAACCAAAAAAAGGGACCTTTGGCAACGACATAACCATATAAAATACATACATACATACCCATAGGTATTCAATTCAGAGCAATATTAAGTCGAGTGTAAAAAAGAAGCGAATAGTATTTTTTTTATTTTCATTTTTTTTTTATTCATTGAAAAAGGACTTTTTTTTCGATAGAAGAAAAACGAACGAAAGGTGTTTTCATATGGAAATGGATAAATAATAAATTGAACTGTAAAAAAGTACAATACAAATGTGTAACTCGATGTAGAAAAAAAAAATAAAAAAAAAAATATCTTGGAAAAATAGGATTTGAGGATGCTTATCGAGAGAGGAATTCGTTAGCAGCAAAAAGGATGTAATCGAGGAGGAAAAATGATGCTTTCTCGCGCATCATGTACATTTTTTTCCAGCAGTACGTGTTAGTTAATTTTAAATTGAGCAATAATTGCGGGGGAATATGGGTTTTTATATTTCATTCTTTTTTTTTTATGGAGTGATAAATCGGGTTTAGCCTTAGGTTCGTAAGGTTTCTTGTTTGGTTTGTGTAAAAGAAACAGAAAATAAAAAACACGAGACTGATTGATTTTCTTTTATACAATTTTTTTTCAATCGGAATAAGATTGTGTTCACTCAGGGTCCTTTAAATGTTTTTTTTTTTTTAACCAGTGAGTGAAAAGTACAAGCTCACCAACAACAACATCAGATTAAACTGTTTTTAAGGTGAACAAAATTACATTTTCCGAATTGAGATTTATTTAAGAAATTGATTTAACAAATTCATTATTAGAACAAAAGCTTCAGACAATGGGAGTTTTGCAGTAAAAATTTAAGTATCATAAATCGTCATTCCCAAAATGCAGGCTCTTCGAAATAGTGAAGGTTAGGTCCAATATTTCAGTACTGAGTTAACTCTGAATTATATCGATCTAATAAACTATGGATATCAACATTATAACAGGGTTACTATGTCTTGAACTACTTCGATAGCCCAATTTGAAAAATATTGTAGCTCAAAATCGGAACCTAAAAAGTAGCCCAAAAAGTAGCTCAATACCAATACATTTTTCTTATAAAAATGGGAATTCTGGGAACAACAGTTAAACTGAATGATATTACCAAAGTGAAGATTATTGGGGTTAATTTGAAATGACAAAAAAAATCTTGAGTTCATTGAATAAAAAGTATGTAGTGCCAAATTGTGGAATGCTTTATGTTTATAGGAAAAATATATCGCACAATATTATATTTTGACCATTTATAGCCTAATTATGACTGGGCTATCATACTAAAATTGTTGGAAAAAGAAAACTCAATTTCCGATGAATAGCCCAATCTGGCAAGCCTGCCTTAAACACCTTTCACTATCGAAGTCGAGATAGCGGCAAAGCAAAAGTTCCCCTCAGTTCCAAAGTAGGTGGGTTAACTTGGAGTTATCTAACTAAGGTGGCAAATTAATTGAAAAACATGTTTTTGTAGTTAACTCAGGTTTAACCCTGAGACTAGGATGATATCGCACTAAAAAACTGACCCATAGACATCGAAGAAGCACAGGGAATATATTTGTATTATATCAGATTTCTCCCCAAGAGGTTAGATTACAGCGGGAAATAGGGAATAGCCTATACACAACTTTTAGTACAAAAGGTTGATTTCTACCATCTAGAATAGAAAAGGCATGATGATATTAAACATTTTAAGAACAACAAAGGTTTCAAGTATTAAAGGCTTACCAGCTGAGCTCTTCAAATACAAAGGTGAGGTGTTGTTGGTGGGATGTGGATGCATCAAAACATCAGCGAAGTTAGTGGAGAAGGAGGCCTGTCTAAGGTCAAGACTATCAGCTCAATTTGCTTCATCGACAAAAAAGGTAATCCTATGAAGGCTTACCAGATTGGGCTATTTATCGGAAATTGGGCTATCTATTTCCGAAATTAACCAATCATAATTGGGCTACTAATAGCCCAAATCTAGTCTTGGTCGATATTTATTTTTCGTATAAGTATATCGAAAATAAAGCACTTTTCTCCCTCTAAACAAACTCTTCACATTTTTCATACTCTCTTTGGGCTACTATTTGAGCTGCTTTTTGGCTCCAATTTTGAGCTACACAAATTTCTAAATTAGGCTAACAAACTAGTTCACGACATGGCAACTCGGATTCTTTGTCTTGTAAAAAATTATTAAAGCGTATCCCTGCTAAGCGTTATTCTCGTTTTCTGTTTGAATCTTATGCCGTTTTGATAGGCTAAAATGGCTTCTAGCCTTCTAAATCGATCATGGAATAAAAATCCTTATACCACAGGAAGTATTGGATAAGATTATAGATTTACGAACTTTTCACCGCATGTAAAAAAAATTCAACGTAAGGAGCTCTATGTGGTGATGGCTGAATTCAGAATCTCGAGAATCTGTTCCAGCTGAAATTAAAGGTAGCAATTCTCAGCTATCTTTCTTCAAAATAGCGATGGTAACCTAGTCACCGAAGCACAGGGAGTTGTAGAAGGGTTGAAGCGTTTCCAGCAGTTGCTGAATGGGCAGAGCGAGAGATAGGACCAGATCTTTCAACCGGCAACAACAAAACGTTACTGTTGCTAGCTAAAACTTCGAAGTAGTTTAGAAATTCTTCTACTTTTGAGTAAATATCAATCGCACGAACGACATTTTAGTGGAGATCTAATGAAGAGTTAACCTTACAATTTCGTTGGTTTAGTTGAATAAATGCGGGATCAGATTTCGTGACAAGTAAGCCGAAGTGGTCGCTCTATAAAACTGTTACACTTCCAGTCTTGTTTTATGGCGCCGAGTATTGAACGATTAGCAGAAAAGGAGAGCTGATACTCGACCCTTTCTGAAGAAAAATTCTTAAACGGATAATTGATCAATTGTGCGAGGAGGGTGAATGGAGGAAAAGATATAACCCTGAGCTCTCTAAGCTGTAACAAGATGTGGATGTAGTCCAGAAAATTAAACCACGTAGACTACATTGGCTTAATCATATCGACGATTTCCTTCCAAATACGTCAAATTAATATCATTAACATTTCCCGGAAGCCGTCTTCCAAAATAGTGCTGAGACTTACAAATCTAAACTTTTTGGCCTCACAGAGCTGTGCTACAATAGGACCTTCAATCAAAATTTGACGAAACAAAAAATGTATCTCATGGATTGGAATGTCAAGCGCTAACGAAATAGAGGTGGTTTAAGTGCAGTTAGAGTCTCACACACTAATGAGCACATGTTTTTCTGTCTTCAAAGAGCCTTGTGAAGGTTTTTCAGATTTCCAATTTACTCAAAATCTCTTAAAAGAAGCATGTTTCGAACAGAATGTTTCTGAAAAATTCACATGGAACAGGTAACCAGAAGAGTAAATGGTCAGAAGCCTGTACTGAGAACAGAAAAAACAATTTTATATTCAAAATAGTAAACAAAAATCGGGTACAAAATAATTCATATTACATCGCACGTTAGTTTCTCGAAGGTAGATTCTACTTTTAAAGTGATATAAATTCAGGAGTCAACAATAATGGTTTAAATTTTGAAAAGAGCATGGTTTTCTTAGTAAAGAGGCTTTTGATGAGGGATTCAAACTCATAGTTCGTAACACATAAAAGATCAATTATGTTGTCATTAGTTTTGTTTTACATAATCACTTCTTGAAGAAGAAAAATAAAGTTAATTTTTGTTAAATGGCGCCCAATTTGAATTCAAATATAAATCTACTTTAACCTGTTTAATCATTAAGGTTTTATTTTTTTTGTTTAGTTAAGAATATCTGGGGAATCTAATTTTGAAATCACCTAGTGAATAATTTTTGAATAACATGGTTTTCTAAATAAAGTGGCGCCCGATGTGGGGTCCAATGTCTAAGTAAATAATGCATAAATTCTTATGTGTTTTTCAAAAATTAAACCTCCTTTCTATAAAATTTAATTAATGAAGTGAAGTGAGCATCAAAAAAAGACTTAAAACACAATATTGTCCTAATATTTTATTCAGTAATCTCAAAGTATAAACATAAACATGTTTGTGATAAATTGAAAAAAAAAAAGAGAAAAAAAGTTTCGTTGAAACCCCCTTTTCCATTAAATTACACCAAGTTCAGGAGAAATGTCACTTTTGAAAGAAGTCAATTTACAATAAATAATACACACATAACCTCACCTACATAAGTTGACCCATGTTCACTCAACTGAATATACTCTGTTTATTTGTGATTAAAAATGTTTGTTTAACTTTTACTCACTCATGACATTCATTGTTTATGTTTTTCTGTCACTCATTTTGAAATAAAAAAAAAAAAAAAATACAAAATTTTATTTAGAAAATAAAAACTTTTGCTGTATCCTACAAATGGCAATTTATTTGAGGATCAACACTTTTAAAAAGATTTAAAAAAAAACGGGTATCCATAAACGTATTACACACATCCAGTTCACCATCAATTGCAAACAAAAAAATAAAAAAGTTGACAAAGTTCAAAAAGAGACTTTCTACAAAAAAAAAAAACATCAATTTTCAAATAACCAAACACTTAAATAGGCACATATACTACAAACATGTATTATATATGTATGTAGGTATAGAAAACCATATAAACTTTTCGAATTGTTCATGATGATGAAAACACATAAATTTGTCGCCTTCCCTCTTGCTTTGATTTAATGTCGAACAAGAAAGAGTATCCAACTGAAAAGTTAATTTAAAAACTTTTTTTATACATAGATACAGATATACCCACATCAGGATCTTTGGCTTTACATAAAAACCGAAAAATACATTTTACACGTCATATTCTACCTACTTGGAATAATCCTTTTTTTTATATCTCTTCTAAAAACACAATCTCGTCCTTAAACGAAAAATAATTTCTGAAAGTAACATTTTAAATTTTAAAATAAAAATTAAAGACCAAAGTGTTAATTCTTGGATGATAAAAGCTCAACGCATTTGTTTATTTGCGTCATTAAAACAAGAAAATATAAAAAGGATGAGAAGAATAAAGCAAACGAAATACACATCATTTGATGAGAAAAAAAAGTAATTAAAACGTTGTTTATTTTTCTGTGCCTCCTTTCCTCAAAAAAAAAAAAAAAAAAAAAAAAAAAAAAAAATGTGCCACACACACGAGAATATCACACTTTATTCACATGTATCCATCAAATCAAAAACACAAACCATATGTGCAGGTAGACAGTATAGTAATACAAAAAAAAAAAAAAAAAACATACATAAATCTCAAAACGAGCAAAAACATAAACACTCGCTCTGCTCTGGCTCTGCTGTCATCGTAGCACAAACATATCCTGTCATTTTAGTCCTCGTCAGGTTGTTGTCTGTGGCATATGACGTGTGTAGCGTACCATCCTCAAATTAGCGTGTCAATTTTAATTGAGTTAAAAGGAAAATTAAATTTTATCAAAGAACACAGAAAAAAAGAAAATGATATCCTTACACACACACACACTCTCCTTTACGGTTAACAAGCATAAAAATAAAACACACTTATACTTTGTTAATTTATCTCTTGACAGAAGGTGTCTCGGAATAATCTTCTGGAAAATAGAGTGAAAGATGCCAAAGTTGAATGAGAGATATCTGTATTTTGTGTGTACTTAATTTTAATAAAATTAAAGGACCCTAAGGATACACAGTCCTGTAGATATTAAGAAAAACAAAAAAAAAACAAAGATTACAGGATTCAAAGCAGGTGTGTATATGTTTGTTACATGAAAATTAATTACAGAAACAAAAAAAAAAAAATTGAAAAGAAGAAGTGCAAGTGTCACGCAACTAATGGATTCTTAGAAGAGGTTTTCTTTGTATAAATGTGATACATTCATTAGATATGCAAAATCCTTATCTTTTAAAAAGTAAGGAAAGTAGGTACCCATAATTAGTAACGCCAAATGAACACACTTTGAAGTGGTGCTTTATTTGAAGTTTACCATAAGGAAGTAAATTTGAATCATCTCCATTAATAAGGATACATATTTTAATTTCGCTCTATAAATAACAACAGCATCAAAGAAGTTTAACTTGGTGAGATGCTAATGTGAAGATTGAAGATTCCTTTCTGTTTGATCTCCAAAACACTCGTACATATATTTTTGAAGTTACACAATTTTCAGTTATATACATACTTTACTATCTATTTGTTATCAAACAGTTTTTATGTTGTTTTTTCTAAATACATAAATAAACATTTTTCAATGAATTGAGGGTCTAACGTTGGGCGCCAGTTTATTTTAATTAGTAAAAACTAATTCTTATGTGTTGCAATTCTTTTGAATGGTGACTATATATATTAATTCACCTCGTTTCTGGTTAGAAAAGATGAAAAACTAAATATTTCGATACTTTTCAAAAAGCCTTTTCTTGAATACGTGAAACAAAATACACCTTTGTATTACAATAGGTCTAGGAAAGCTCATTTCTTAACATAAGAGTAAGTTTTTATTCAATCTTTTCTGCTTCTATTAAACTATGGGAAAATTATTTATCATTTTCGAAAAAAAAATATGTTGTAGCCTCACATTGGGCGCCAGTTTGCATTTCAATGAAAAATACCAATTAAAGCTTCTCAAATTTAGTTGGCGTGGGTATCTAAATATATTGAAATTGAGTTTGTTGAATTGTAGACTAAGATGATAAAAGTCTAAGCAGTTTAGAGCTCTTGAAGTCACCATGAAATACGTCAAGACTATGTACCATCAAAAAGGTGATACAAAAATTCTATAAACTCATTACACTTGTGTCTTCGGCAAAGGATGGATACTTTGAAACCACTTTATTACTTTCAATTAATATAAATAAATACATTATTCGAGAATTAAATTAGGTACAAATAATATTAAATTGTTCATCTGTTTTTTCACCAATATTTGTTCTCTTGTAAATGTCACCTTGTATTATTCATAATCTACTACTTTTTTAAACTGATATTCGAGGTATATTTTAGTGTTAAAATAAGTTTAAAAATAAATTAAATTCATACTCAAAAAACATTCAAATACTTCTTCTATCAACATCCTTATGTCAAAATTGTTGAATCCTCATACTGGGCGCCATTTAAGTTTCAGACAATAACAATTATTTTTCGTTTGGCAACAGAAGGTATCTACTACTACTCTTAATTGTCTAACCAACCAACCAAGGGTTACTATCTTCAATTAATTGCAAAAAAAGACGAATTGCAAAAATTAAAAGGTACAACTTTTTAACTTTGTTTACTCAAAGAAAAGATGCATGGCAAACTTTAAAAATTTTTGTTCAAAAATTAAAAAAAAAAAGAATAATTATTTCACTATGTGCATGCAGTTTGTCTGAAAAAAAAAACAAAGAAAACTTTTTACCTTTCACGAAATTATTTTTGCCATAATGAACTTTGTCTTCTTTTAACTTTGTGGCTTTTTTTTTTGTTTGTAATGTTTTTGTTTTTATTTCACACTCCTCAAAGGAGTGTATATTCTTTGAACTTTTTTGAAAGTGTTCATGTGCATTTGCATGAAAAATTAAAAAAAAAAAAACACATAGATAAAGCTACAATAGTAAAATTTAAAATTTGTTTCTTTAGTTATTGGTATACCTCGTAGGTTTCTTAGTTGTTTTTTTTTTTTAACAAACATTTTAATCACATTAAAAGGGGAAATTTTATCAATCGGTATTCTAGATCAGCAAACATAAACAATCAAGAAAACTTTTTTTTTACAAAAAATGGCAATCTATAACTCTTAAAAGATATTAATAAAGATTTTCAATGTTGCTTAAGAGTTTTTTAAATTTAGGCAATATAATTGGTTGTTTTAAAAGCTACTGTCTAAAGTGTTATTTTATATAATTAAGTAAATAGTATTTCTAACTATGAAGAACTACAAAGGCACAGGTCAGTTCACTGTCTAACTAGTCAAAGCAGATCATCATAAAAATGGTGTTTCTCAAGAGCTGTCTCTGGCTTGTATAAAAAAACCAAAGTAGTGCTTCTTACGAAAAGACGAATGCCCACGGTAATCGACTTCCACATCAACACTAAATTTATAACGAGCAAGAATGCCAGCCGTTCTTGTAGTTGCAGGACTGAGGCCAGTAGATCTTCTAGCAACACAACGAACGAAATTCTACGAGAAGAAAACGGAAATCGGCGTGGAAGCGGCAATCACGGTCACCAAAAGTGCTTAGAGAACAGAACTGGCAAGAATGGAGGGAGACGGAAAACATAAGGCTCTGGACTGTGAGGCTTATGAAAAACGTAGCTAAATGTCATAAACAGAAACTCGGTGAAGTCTACAATAACATCATCAGCTTCTCATCGGACACGGCCACTTCAACACTTTCTTACAAAGGACCGGGAAAAAAGGAGTCCTTCTTGCTAGTAAGAGACGACGTCTATAACAGTATCATTGCCCCTTTAATCTAGAGAACATAACATATGTAGATGCTGGAAAGCGAGGAGTAATGGCAGCAAATCAGAGCTTGCTTCATATCCATTTAAAGCTAAAAATGAGTAGAAGACGCAGAGTGGGATACTATTGAACTTTCTATATAAACAAGGGGGCTAGAGGGGTCAGAGTAGCCCATGGTTATTTTTTGGAGTATGATATGCAAGAATATCAGAGGGAGTTTGGTGTACAAGGATGGCCATAGCGTGCGATGTTTTCTATGTAATTTTGGGCTATTTGTATTCTATGAGTGTCAAGTTTTCAAAGCAACTTTAACAAACCGAAAAATGGGTAGGTGGATACTTTTCCATTAATTTGTTGAGACAATTTCAAATTTGTCGTTCAATGTTTTCTATGTTTTTTTAATGCTTTGCAAATTTGACAAATCTCTAAAAGTTGTAAAAACTTCTTATACTTAATGTTTTGCCGATGGTTAGTCTTTAATTTAATGTGAAAAATTGAATCTAATCGTGCAATGTGTTCTATGTTTTTCGTGGGGTCTCTGCTATCTTGATATCAAGTTAGCAAAGTATCACCTCAAAAAGGGGTAAAACTTGCTATTTCCAAATGGATAATGGCTTAATAACTCGTCATTAACAAGTCTTTAATTAGTCTTAGCAATTTCGAACTTGTCGTGCAATGTTTTCTGGGTTTTTGCTAACTTGATATCAAGTTAGCACAGCATCGCCTTTAAAAAGAGTAGGAAACTGCTAAAACACAATGGTTTACGGCTTAATATATAATGGTTAACTAGTCATTAATAAGTGTTGATAGTTTAAAATTTTGTCATTCTATGTTTTTTTTGGAAAAGCGGTACAAATTTCTAAAATTTAATATTTAACTACTAAAAATTTGGCAATAGTTAGTAGTTAGTTAGTTGTGACAAATTCAACTTTTTCATGCGATGTTTTTATGTATTTTCAACAAATTAAGTTTGACGAAGTTAAAATGTAACTAAGCAATAAATAACTTGTTATAATCGATTTCAAACACTTTTCGAATGTTGTTCTTCATATGAATTAAGGAATTAAAAAAATAACAAAAAGAAAATATTGCAGGAAAAATTCGAAACTGTCACAACTTGCTAACAGCAAATTATCAATTAAAATAAATAACTCAAAAGCACATAAAAACATCGCATGCCGAAATTGATGCTTTCACAACTAATTAACGGTTCATTTTTAAGTACTAAAATATTAAGTATTACACGTTTTTACCACTTTTCAAACAAACAAAAAAAAACATAGAAAATAAAGAACGACAAATTAAAAACTGACACAAACTAATTAACAACAAATCATGCTCATGTCCATTTTTTGATCCGTAAGAGTTCTTTGCTAACTTGCTAACTTGGTATCAAGTAAGCAAATTACCCACAAAAAACATAGAAAACATCGAACGACAAATTTGAAACTGCTACAACCTATTAATTTTTCGATTCGTCAAAGTTGCTTTACTAGCTTGACACTCATAATAGAACGACATTTAAACTAGAAAAACGTCGAGCCACTTTTTTAATTTTGTTTTTATTTTGTCGTTCGAAAAATTACTTAAAACTGCTTAGTATCAACCTGACTTCTGAGAACCTGAAGTGGAAAACACATTATTCACGTAAGTTTATTGTTGATGAAATATCACATGAAAAATGTCGTAGTGGATTTGTAAGTTTGGGCTCTATTTTTGAATAATCAGCTCTTTAAAAACATTTGGGTGTGTCTGTGTAATTATATGAAAAAATATAACCTCACTTTGTCAAAATGAAAAATATGTTTTCTAAAATTGTTTCAGTGCAAAAAAATGGCAAAAAGTAGCATACGAGTATTATTGAAAAGTAATATATATTATAAAAGTCTGTATATTCGACAAATAGTCGTTATTTTATTGACATTTATTAGTTCACTTATTTGCCACAAGATGGTTTTTTCGAAGCTACATTTTTTGTGTTGTAAAATAAATAAACAAACAGTATGACCAATATCAAGTTCGAGATCTTCGAATCTGAGTTCGACATTTTGGCAAGAAGCCTCTTAAAAAGACTTCAAATATTATATAAGAGGTTTTTTAATAGACCAATTCAATAATGGAAATTGACAGTTAAAAGCTTGATTAATGAAGATAGTTTATAGTTTGACAGTAAGGGTATTCATGCAACTGCGTAATGCTCTAGTTAAGTTTAAAATTACATTTTTCGTTGAAGTTCATCAACCAAAAAGTTATGATTTTTTACGAGCATTAAACTGAAAATTAAAATTTAATAATTTCGAGAGGTTTTCTTGTTGTTTTTATTTAATAACTATTTTTTGTTATCTTCCAAAAATTCAAAATTATTTGAATGAGTGTAAAATGCCCCCGTTTCTGGTGGTTTTCGTTCATTGAAAACCATAAGCATAAACAAAACAAATAGCCAATAAAGTTAACCTTGGCTGTTTGATAATGTTTTGGAATCAAAACATAAAAATATTTTTTTTTGTACAATGCCAAACAATGTGCAATAATGCCCTATGTTTCTTAACTGCAATTACACATGTTAAATCTTTCCCAATAACTTATTAATCCTAACGTAACTATAATCTTTGCTTACTCTTTGTGCTTATATTCTTATGCTAAATCAACTTGCTTAAACTAAATATCTACCTCTTTGCTTTTTGGACATCACACAGTAAACACTTATCTTGGACTTGGTAACATAATCGAACACTTATTGTACAAACACATTTTATTTTATATTAAATAACACATATTGAAATTTATAAAATTCCTTTGAGTTCTTATTAAACAAATTTGACAAAATAAAACTACATAAACCACACACAAAATACAGTCCACAAACAAAATATAAACTTTACACAAATAATACAAAACATAATGGTCCTTTGCTCGTCGGATTAATTCTCGTTGATCAGTGCGCGAAAGATTAATTAATTCGAAATCAATTAAAAACGTGTGCATGAACTTGGCGTCTCAATGAAATTATGTGCGTTAGGTTATATGACTTATAAATTATATAAAAAGTGCTCCTCGTGTTCGGGTCGATGCATTATATGAACTCATGGTAAAAATAAAAAGCGTATTCTAGTTTTGCATGCAAAAGAAGTAGGTAAACTGCATGAACATTTTGTATATATGTAATATACATTTATATCAAATCATTTAGTGCATGATTTTTATATCAAAAAATTGATATTCATCGCATGATCCTGCTACAAAAAAGCAAAAACTATTGTTTTTAAGAAACATTTGCCTGAGTTTTTTCGGCATATTCTCAATGCTAATTGGTGTAAAATTTTATATGAAAAATTGAATGAGAAATTATTGAAATTTCAATAAACACGTGTGTTGTATATCGAACAGATTTCATTCGGTTGCACATATATCTTACAATTATATTGCAACAAAAACAACTTCGTCGTCTACTCGTATATATATACTTTAATAAACTTTATTTCGATTAAACAAAAAAAATATTCTGATAAAATGAATATCGTGAAACAAAAACGCGGTCGTGCGAAGGGTTCTATCACTAGGGCTTTTACGTTTTCGGAATCCGTCGATGATTCCACCCCTCTTGACATGTTAGAGATTCAACTGAAGAAACTTCAGGAATCTTGGGATGAATTCGTTATGCACCAAGACAGTTTATACGAATTCTACGATGATGAGGATTTTGTAGACCCTGAGCCAGAATATGGGGACTACGAAACTAAATATTTTCAAGCTTTTTCGATTTTTTCTAGCGCAATTCGCAAGCGCTCAGAAAAAGCTAGTGATGAAATATCCAAACAAAACGCTTCGCTGTTGAAAAAGATTGAGCAAACAAAATCTCGCCAATCGGTCGTGTTACCTAAGCTTGTGATCCCAGTTTTTACTGGGGACTATAAAGACTGGCCGGTATTTAAAGATTTGTTCACGGGAACAATCGACTGTAACATCTCCCTATCCGCTACGCAAAAATTTCAATATTTGAAATCATTCTTGGGGGGAGAAGCGGCTAATCTTTTAAAACATATTTCGTGTACCGAAGAAAATTATCTCGAAGCATGGGATAAACTTGAATCGCGCTACGACAAAAAACATTTGATTGTACAATCGTTCGTTAAAAGTTTCATGTTCTTGCCGTCGTCGTCTAGTTCGAATCTCGAAATCCTACGAAAACTTACGAACGGAGCTGATGAAGTGATTCGTGGATTAAATGCGTTACATATGAACTCCAGAGATCCTTGGTTGATCTATATTCTTCTTCAAAAGTTAGACAGCGAAACTAAGCAAGCTTGGGCAGAGAAGGTAGAATCTCGGGATGATTGTTCCATCCAAGAATTTCTCACATTCCTTCAAAATCGATGTAGCTGTTTCGAATCGTGTAGCTCATTCACTCGTTCGCCAAAAACTGTAGCTAAAGTTCAAACCAATATTCGTTCACATTTTGTTGAAACAAAACAAAGTTGCCCAAAGTGTAAAGAAGATCACATTCTTCCTTTTTGTAAGACATTTCTCGCTCTTGATACAAACGCTCGTCGTGAATTCGTTAAAGAGAACTCGATTTGTTTCAACTGTCTCAGAGTTGGACATGCATCTCACAAATGCAACTCTAAATTTCGGTGTAAATCATGCCATTCTCGACACCATTCACTGGTACATGATGCACAAAATACATCGCCTAATACAACCACTCAACAACAAAATGAACAATCGTCGTCACAAAACACTTCGAACTCTTCTATAGTTACACATCACTCTCTCAAATCCAATCTTAATTCATCGACCATTCTTCCCACCGCCGTTGTCAAGGTTCAGGACAAATTTGGATCGTTTCAAAACATTCGGGTTCTACTCGATTCGGGATCCCAAACATCGTTTATTACGGAGAAGGCTCTCCAACGTTTGGGACTTCCTAGAAAACCGTCTCGTATTCCAATTGTTGGCGTTGCATCAACTTCTGCTGGCACAACCAACGGCTTGGTTTCATTGAAACTACACTCTCGCTTCAATTCAAATCACATAGACATCGATTTTCATGTAATAACAAAACTGACATCTATGCTTCCACCTCTTTCGTTGCAATTGAAGACAAACAAGTTTATTTCGTTGGATCTTGCGGATCCAAAATTCAATGAACCTAGTCCAATCGACATGCTCATCGGAGCAGATAATATTTTCAATATCATTCTCAAAACATCGAAACCAGAACCTGGTGTTCCTAACTCATTTCTAACTATTTTCGGATGGGTGATAGCTGGAAGCTGTCATCATCTTCAATCCAGTGAATCTGATATCGGAGTTAGGACATTCTACACACAACTTGACCATACACAGGAGTTTGATCTAGAACGTTTTTGGCGTCTAGAAGAGGTCAATTGTGAAACGCCTTTTTCTATTGAAGAACAGAAGGCTGAAGATCATTTCATTCGAACTCATCGTCGTCATGTGGATGGTAGATACATGGTTAATTTACCATTCAAATCGAATTCCATTCCAAGTTTTGGAAACTCTTTTCGAATCGCACTCAATCGGCTGTCTTCAATGGAAAAAAGATTTCTTCGTGATCCGGAACTCAAAAGACAATATTCTGCCTTCCTAAATGAGTATCTTTCGTTGGGTCATATGGAAGAAATACCCATCAAAGAAATAAGCAATACTAATTCTTATTATCTACCTCACCACGCTGTGTTTAAGGCTGATAGCAGCACAACTAAGGTGAGAGTGGTCTTTGACGGCTCCGCAAAGTCGTCACTTGATTCGATTTCCTTGAATGAATCTCTTTTCGTTGGCCCTGAAATCCAACGTGACATCTTTACAATATGTCTACGTTCTCGACGCCATATATACACCATGTCTGGGGACATCGAAAAGATGTACCGACAAATCTGGATTTCGCCAAATCATACAAATTGTCAAAGGATTCTATGGAGGGAAAATCCTAAATCCTCGATAAAACATTATAGGCTTTTAACTGTTACCTATGGGACTTCAGCTGCTTCATTTTTAGCAAAACGCTCACTAAACCAACTGGCATTAGATTCAGCTGAAACACACCCTCGGGCTTCTTCAATAATTCTCAATGACTTTTACGTCGATGACCTCGTGACTGGCGCTGATACGATTGATGAAATAATCGGAACTCAAAAGGAGCTCGTGGAGCTTTTGTCATCTGCCGGCTTCAATCTTCGTAAATGGACAACTAATTGCTGGCCACTTCTTTTATCCCTGCCTGAAGATCAACGGGAGCTGTCTCCTATCGATTTCGAAAACTCTCTGACGGTAAAGGTTCTTGGGCTGCTATGGTGTCCATCAAAAGATTGCTTCTCGTACAAAGTAAATCTTGATGAGTCAACATCATGTACAAAACGTCGCATTCTATCGGAAGCATCTCGAATTTTTGATCCTCTTGGCTTTCTAGCTCCGATTGTGGTATCTGTCAAGATATTTTTCCAGGACTTGTGGAGACAGGCTATAGGATGGGATGACGAAATCCCTCAGGAACTTTCTCAGCGCTGGAAGACTATTCGGGATGAACTTCATTTGGTGGAATCAATTTTTATTCCAAGAATTATGTGGCAAAACAAACTAAATTACGAGTTCCATGCGTTTTGTGATGCTTCATTGGATGCCTATGCAGCTGTGATATATTGCCGAAGTGAAAATTTAGATGGAAGCGTATCAATTTCATTAGTCGCTGCTAAGAGCAAAGTTGCTCCTATCAAAGTGCTTTCACTTCCCAGACTTGAGCTCTGTGGAGCTCTCTTACTAACCCGTTTAATAAACAAAATTAAGCTCTCGTTAAAGATCCCTCAAATGCAAATATTTGCCTGGACAGACTCGTCCATTGTGCTAAATTGGCTATCTGCACCGCCCAAAAAATGGTCGGTCTTCATTGGGAATAGAACATCGGAGATAATTTCAACTATACCAGTGAAGTCGTGGAACCATGTTCGATCTGCCGACAATCCTGCTGATGTTGCCTCAAGAGGAATTGCGCCATCTCAATTGGCTTTAACTGACATCTGGTGGAACGGTCCAGCTTGGCTTCAAATGGAACGGAACAAATGGCCTGAATCCCAAAAACTGGTAAACTTTTCAAGTGAGCAGTTGGAAGAGAGAAAATCGCACACAGTCCAGGTATTCGTATCAAATATAAATGAAAACAATATTTTACGACAAATAATAACTAAATCATCAAACTGGATGAAATCGGTTCGTGTGGTTGCATACATTTTTCGTTTTCTAAAAAATCGTCGCCTATCTCCAGACTTACGTAATCTCCAAGCACTTTCAATTCAAGAACTTAAAAGTGCTCAAATTCGCCTTATTAAAGCTGCTCAATCAATTTTATTCAATTTTGAAATCGGAACTCTTAAAAATAATAAATCCTTGCCTTCGCGAAATAAACTTTTATCACTCGCTCCATTCCTTGATAATATGAATGTTCTTCGCGTAGGTGGGCGTTTAAATAATTCGGAACTGTCATTCAATGAAAAACACCCTGTAATTCTGTGTAAATCGCATCCTATCACGAAACTTATAGTCGATTATACTCATAAGCATTACTTACATGCTGGTGTAACATTTATGGTATCTTTGATAAAACAAAACTATTACATTCTCGGTTGCCGAAATATTATTCGAAAGGTAGTTCACAAATGTGTTCACTGCTTCAAGCTACGAAAATCTACTTCAGAGCAAATGATGGGAAATCTTCCAATCGAAAGAGTTCGATTCTCAAGACCCTTCAGTAAGGTTGGCTGTGATTATGCTGGCCCTATCAATCTTCGCTTGGCACGTGGGAGAAATCCTAAATTTGTCAAAGGTTACATAGCCCTTTTCGTTTGTTTCGTAACAAAAGGAGTTCATATTGAACTTGTTGGTGATTTGTCATCCAGCGCCTTTCTTTTGGCTTTAGATCGCTTTGTATCGCGTCGAGGAAAACCAACCGAAATATGGAGTGACAATGCAACAAATTTTCATGGTGCAAAGCGGCTACTCGGAGAGATGCATGAGCTGTTGATGAATCAACAGCGAAACAACATCATCGCAGATCATCTGTCCAAGGACGCTATCGATTGGAAATTCATACCACCCTCTGCACCCCACTTTGGTGGGCTATGGGAGGCAGGTGTGAAATCCGTGAAGCAGCACATTAAACGCGTTATCGGTGAACATATACTAACATATGAGGAAATGTATTCCCTCCTCGCAAAAATCGAATGTTTGCTTAATTCGCGCCCCATGTGGCAGACATCTGATTTTGAACCCATTGCCCTTACTCCGTCTCATTTCATGATTGGAGAATCATATTCTACAATTCCCCAACCTGATTTAAATTTTTCAAATATTTCGATAAGTTCTAACTGGTATCTATTACAGACTCTCATGCAAGGATTTTGGAATCGGTGGCATAAGGAATATTTAACCTCCTTGCAGAATCGGCCCAGATGGCAGAAGATAAAACGCGATTTGCAGACAAATGACATGGTATTGCTGAAGGAACCAAATCTTCCACCTTCGAAATGGATTCTGGGACGAGTCATAGATGTACATCTTGGAAAAGACGACAGATGCCGAGTTGTCACAATCCGAACTAAGAATGGAGATTATGTTCGACCCATCGTTAAGGTCTCCCCGTTGCCGTTTTCTGAAAGCCCGTAGTCTTCCAGGGGGGGCTGAATGTTTTGGAATCAAAACATAAAAATATTTTTTTTTGTACAATGCCAAACAATGTGCAATAATGCCCTATGTTTCTTAACTGCAATTACACATGTTAAATCTTTCCCAATAACTTATTAATCCTAACGTAACTATAATCTTTGCTTACTCTTTGTGCTTATATTCTTATGCTAAATCAACTTGCTTAAACTAAATATCTACCTCTTTGCTTTTTGGACATCACACAGTAAACACTTATCTTGGACTTGGTAACATAATCGAACACTTATTGTACAAACACATTTTATTTTATATTAAATAACACATATTGAAATTTATAAAATTCCTTTGAGTTCTTATTAAACAAATTTGACAAAATAAAACTACATAAACCACACACAAAATACAGTCCACAAACAAAATATAAACTTTACACAAATAATACAAAACAGATAATATTCAAAATTTATAATAAAGCAAGAATATTCCTTTGAAACACAGAAACTCTCGTTTATCAAAAATCAAATAAGAACCTATTAAACAACAGCCCAATATGTGCATATATGTATGCAGCCTGCATCTGCATATTATACCTCTAGACCCTATACATATTGACTAGAAATATTGCAAAATATTCTCCAATGAATTTTTTATTAAAAATTCATTTTGATTCACATTTTACCAGGGAAAAATACTTCATTTTGAAAACCATCCTGCCTCCTGCAATCATCTGTAAAAAAAAAAAAAAACACAACAAAGAACTTTCGGTTGGTTTGAGAGAGAGTTTATAAAATGTCCAACAGAAATAAAAGTTACTTTCACAAGAAAACACACAAAAAGTCATGGAGGTATAAAATAAATAAACAACAACACGACAAGGACGAAACCATCCACGCAACATTGTGTACAGTGCAGAATGCACAGGGAAGAGATATAAAGAAGCAGCCAATCTAGACATGATATAGCGGCGATCTATTAAAATTGTGTTCTTTGAAGTCACCACAACAAAAAACACCATAAGAAGTGCAGTTTCTTTCATCTTTTTGCTGTTTATTTTTCGCAGAAACACACAAAAAATATATAAAAACCTCAACAAAAAAAACAAATGAATAAAAAAAACATGAAGCTAAGAAAAGTTTCACGTTTTCTCAGAATAAAAAGAAGAAAAAAAAAACTGAATACCTACATTGGTGGTTTAGGTATATATTATATGAATGTATTTCCGGGCAACCAGATAACGAATAGTTGTAAAACTTAAAGACACACAGACTGAATACGGGTATAAGGTTTTAATCCTTGCTAAGCTTGTAATCCTTTTTGCACTAAGCTACAAAAAAAAAACAAATAAAGCACATAAAAAATACAGCAAAAGATGCAATTCTCATGCCGCACGTGTCCTTATGAAGCAACACAACATCTGTTCCTAGAAAAATAATGAAAATACACAATAGATAAAACAAAAAAATAGAAAAGAAAGGAAGAAAAGAATCTAAAACATCCTTTGTACTAATTAATAAATACATTGTGCTTGAGAGTGTATATAAAAGACAGTGCAACAACGTGCTGTGAAGATATAAAATATCGTTTTTTCAAAGCCAATAATGATTCTTTAGGGGAAATAATAAAATAATAAATATTAAACCGGAAGAATTTCTTAATTCACTTCCTTTTAAGTTTTTTCTTAGTGCATCCTGAAAACTTAAAAATAATAAACAAAAAATACTTGATTCAAGTTGATTTGCATAATTTTGGATAAAAGGAACGGACCAGAAGGTTGTGACAAGATATAGGAACCAATGGGGGGAAATAATGTCCTCCACACCACCCGATTTAGTAGGATTCAATTTTGTTGAAAAAATACCTACTTTTAATAGAAACTAATTTAAGAAAGACCCAACAACACTTATAATCCAAATAAGGCCTAGTCGACAACATGTTTTTGATTTTGGAATCCTGGCACCTTATAAAACATATTTTACACTTCCCATCCGAAAAAAGTCAAAATTTTCAAAACAATTTTTCACCTATTCAGTTCACTAAATTGTATTATATTCAAGGCAAAAACTATTTGCTTTGGCCTGAACCACCCATTAAATTAACTATTTACACTTAATTAATAAACTATGGGGCTAAAAATGGAAAACAATTATTTTTGGATGCAAAAATTATATGCATGCAAATAATGCCTTGAGGTGAATCTGTAGTTTTTTTTTTGTTGGAAGTGTATACCGACCATCCAAAAAGCAAAAGAATATGTTTTATTCACCAAAATTTTTTCGCATGCAAAACAATTGCTGGTCCATTGTTTTGCATGACATTCCATGACAGCGATGGTGTTTCTTTTTTTTTGCATGAAATTGTACCTAAGCCAATCATGCACAAAATAATATTAATAGAAATCACCAAATATGGCGGGTTTTTCTTTTTTTTTTTTAGAAAAAATTATATCAGCATTTAGAGTGTTCCGGAGTAAACAAAACCAGTCATTTGCTAAAGTTTGTTTTTGCACATATAGGAAAAACCATTTTGTAAAAGTAACTGACTTTAACTTTCAAAATTCTGTATGTCTGTCTGTCCCTGTACAGCCTTAACGGGCCGATCGATTTTCTTTAAACTTGGTACATATTGGTTTTTGATTATTAGGCAAACATTTTTTTTTCATTTTTTTAGAACCAAAAATAACGATACCTGCCACACAGTATTTTGACAATTTTACATAATCGTATTTTTCTCAAAAACGACTCGAAAACTTTTCTTATAAGAATTAAACTAATTAATTTAAGTAAAGGCTTTCTTTGGGTGGAAAACCATTTTTCAAAAAAATGGTTATTAATGGTACCACCCCATAGGACAATTTTTTAATTTCCGATTTTCTTCAAAACTATTTGACTGGTTTCAATATTTTTTTTTTTTTGGAACAGAGGCTTCCAAAAACTATAAATATTATTGTGTGCTTAAATTAAAAAAAAAAAATATTTTTGAGATATTTAAATTTTTTTTTTTTGAAAATCAAATGTTTCGAAAACGATATGATCGATTTTTTGAAACTCGATACTTAAGAGTTTCTTAATACTCTCATAAATGTTTTTAGGAAACATTTTACAAACCGGAGAGGAAAATATTTTTTTTTTCTCAAAAACGACTCCTACGATTTTGATTAAACTTTTTCCATTATATCGAAACTGATACGATCTACTATAAAAAATTATACAATTTGGTACTAAGCAAATATTAATATAGTACCTGCCATAGAACGAATTTAAATTTTGGGATTTAGAAACGTTTGGGTACATACAAATTTCAGATAAGATTAAAAAATATTGCATATCAAAATTTTCAAAAAAAGTTTAAATTTTATTTTGAAAATTCGATTTTTAAATAACGGGTTGACAAGTTCTTTTAAAATTTTATTTTTATATGCACGTACATACTTAAGATTTGCATACCAAAAGTTTTCTTTAAAAATGCTTTAGAATTTAGTATATAAAAAATTATTTTTTAAGCAAACCGATTAAAAAAAGAAAACGATTTAATTTTTTTTTTTCATACAACTTTATTCAGTAAAGAATATCGTATTTCATGCTCTTAAACATTTTGCTCTCACAATTTTCATGTCCTTGCATTTAATTTTCTTAAACCCT
This sequence comes from Dasysyrphus albostriatus, assembly GCA_946251815.1. Lineage (NCBI taxonomy): Eukaryota > Metazoa > Arthropoda > Insecta > Diptera > Syrphidae > Dasysyrphus > Dasysyrphus albostriatus. The sequence continues at coordinate 105,396,524 of OX276337.1, forward strand.
CAGCGCCTAGAACATGAGAGCAGGTACGTGCGACTCAGTCGTACCTTTTTCTTTATGGAGCAGTTTGCTCATACGAAGCTTAAATATTTATGTTCTAGTCAAACTGTTATGTGCTTCTTATTTCTCAGCGTTAACTTTTACATAATCGATTATGTTTCATTTTATAAAACGGGCATCGGTCTGGGGCGTCTTTCAAGAACTAGGAGCTCTTGGCCTGGGCCCTTAAGAATACTTTGCCCCCGGCATCTTACAGAAATTTTGTTGGTAAATAATTTTGGCTTATTTTATCAGTTAATTACTCATTACTTTGTAAGTTTGACCATAATTTCTTTTATTTTATTAATGTAAGAAAAAATATGATTAGTGATAACTTGTTTTAGCAAATGGCCACACGAAAAAAGTCAAATATGCACTGGATACTTAATTACTGAATACCCGACTCCCTCATTCCAAATTTGTGGTAGGTTTTTCTTAAAGAGAAGGATTTTTGAAATATTTCCATTTTGTGAAAATGTAGTGTTTTGTAAATATTTTACGAATGTACGTAGTGACTTTTTGAAGAAAATAATTGTACCAAAATGCTACAGTTGTAGTAGGGGGGCAACACTGCTTGTAAGTAGTGAATTCTAAGCTATAGCTCTGCAAAAGATTATTACACAGTTCCCTGTGTTATACATATTAAAATAATGTTCTATAAATCGAAGACATTTTAAGGGCGGTGTTCATGAAGTACACATAAACGGCTTTTTTTAGTTTATGAGGCTCATAAATCAAATAATATTTGTACTCTGCACCAGCCACTCATAGCTCTTTTTCAAAATCCGAAAATGAGAACAACTCTCTCTTCACCAGGCACCTCCAAACTGGGAAATTAAACTGTTTTCAAACTGGCTCAACATTAAGGGCACTTCATGGATCATTCCAAAAATTAGTGTTGCACACACACATAGGGGAAGTGTGAGACACTTTTTTTTTGAAATTATGGCATATCTTTGGACCCTTTTAAGTAATCTTACAGAAACTTTGGTAGAATTTTAAGATATGGAAAGAAAAACTTTTTTGAATAATAAATTGAACCACAATAAACTTAATTATAATTTAAGTGCCCTATTATATAAAGACTTTTAAGCCGTGACTTTTTTCAAAATTCAATTAGTTCGAAGCAGAAAAAACATCCAATCTCACCTTCACACTCATTTAATTTTGAAAACAGTCATGACTCAAAAACTGTCGTGTAGATGTTTCCCAGAATGCGAATAGTGAGACAGTAAGGATGTGCAGGGTTTCATTATGTCTTTTTATTTTGATATCTTTGGGGACTTTCCATTTATTAACATCGAATAGATGTTGTTGCACATGTATTGTCATGGCTCATGGGTTTCTCGTAAGAATATCCAACACGTAACAATGGAATGCTCTTGTCACAGTCCAGAGGTTGTGATGCTTTTTTATCGATGCTAAGGTAAGCTCGTCTTAGTCCAGAGTATTCCCAAAGAAAGCAAGTAAATTTCGGGTAAAGAAAGAAAAAGAACTCGGAAATGGTCACCAAATTTACAATTTACACTTTTTATTTACAACCGTAGAATGTGGGGCTTACAATTTTACAATGTTTGTTAATCTTACTATAAATAACACGGTTTTTCATCTACAACTATAAGCTGTAGAGATACAGGAGTAGACTCGGTCCACAATATTCTCTTAGAAGAAGTGAACCAGAGACAATGCGGCATAAATCTGATTCCACCGAAGGCTATCCCAAAGGAAAGTAATTTCCGTGCCTAATCTCTCACTCAGAAAGAGCGAACACGGAGTTTGTGGTAGGAATCTGATTCCAGCCCAAGGCCAACTCAAGAGAAAATTACTTTTTATTTTTATGGCGGAATCCAAAAAGATAAATTTTCAAATGACACACGAATGCACCCCCAAAAAGTAACGTGAGCTTATCAAAGTTACTACAAACAGAAATTTTGCTGGAACCTTAAGCCTCTATAATCTCCAATAGATAATTCGTAATTAACACGAGTCGATAAACTTTTTCTGATTCTTGTACCTCCTCATCATGATTTTTCTGTCAAAAGACAATGTAAACTGTAAGGAAGACGAATACAAAAACCGTATGACGTCGACTCGAGTGCGGTGCGCTGTTGTTCATTCGATGGGTGGTGTCGGTTGCATGCTGATATGGGTGTAGGTAGAATGTTGATGGTGATCAAAAAACAATTTTTTTTAATGCCATTCAAGCTAGAGAGCTGAAAGTCTAATTTTCTGAAAAGCAAAAGTCTATGAAAGTAAAGTTTTAAATGTTCACTTAGGAAATGCCAAAACTCAAAAATTGAATAAGAGGCATATTTTGAGCCTTGAAATGATTTAAAATAATTTCAGATTTGAAACATCAGATAATAAAATTGTAGTACCTCGTGGCATGATGGTTAGTGCGTTGGATACCGAGTTTTTTTTTTTAAATTCTTCTCGGTAAAAAATAAAAACCGAGCTGGATTTAGTTCAAGATAGTTCTTAAGCCGAAAGGCATTAGCATTAAGTTATTATAGTTTAACTTAGAGCGCCCGATCGGGGCCAGTAAGTTAGTTATAAGATATTGATAAGTATGCTAGATTTTATGAACGCTGATTGTTTAAGAAAATTATATTTTAAGACATGCGGAAATTATGCATGAAACACGACATTTAAATAAGCTAAAACAGCTTTTTTGAGAATTTGAAATGAAAAACTTCATCTTAGTTCCTGATTGAATTTGACTGCATAGACAAAAAAATTAAATATCGTTTGAGCAGTTTTCTTAAGAAAAATAATTGTTTATGCATCAAGTTCTTAAAACATTTTTTAAGGAAAACATTTGGTATGTAAATCGTAAGTATTAAATTATGTGCAATAAGCATACCTATAAAAATAAAATTTCAAAAGAAATTGTCAACCCATTTTTGAGATATCGAATTTTCCAAAAAAAATTTAAACTTTTCTTAAAAATTCAAAAACTTTTTCTTGAAAATTGGATATGTAATATTTTGTATCTTATTTGAAATTTGTATATACAAACAAAATAATCTAAGGTCTAAGCCTGTTCAGCCGATAAAGAGAAAATTCAAAACTAAAAAACGTTTCATGAGAGGTTGGTATTTGTAAATTTTTATAATTTTTGAAAGTATATCGTACTAATTTTAGCATACAGAAAAAGTTTTGTAACAATCATAATATATATTTTCCTTCGCGGTTTTTAACATTTCTATGGAAGGTGCCGTTTTTTTTTATACAATTGTTTTTTTTTCAATTTAAAAAAAAATCATTAAACATCGAGTTATCGAGTTCACTTCCTCCAACTAAAAAGTGCCAAGTCTGAAAACGTCTTCCAAATGATTGGTTTTAGGGAACTAAAGAAAAACGGGCGTGGATGTGGGTGGTTTTAATTTAATCTATTGCTTAAGCCTTCTCCTTAATAAAGAGAAAAAACTATAAAAAATGACATTTAAACTTCCGAGAAACAAATTAAAAGAATAACAAGAAGAAATTATAGGTTTCAAAAATCTATTTTTTTTGCCGATACCAAACGATAATACCGAAAGTATCGGTAAATTTCGGTTCCGTTCGCATACTTTGGAGCTCGTATCGTTTCGGTTTCCGATACCGAAGCCAACTGATACCAAAACTTTGGCTGGTATAGTAGCCAGCCCTACAAACATTTGGGCCGACTCACCAGACTTGGCTCTAACCAGGGTTGCCAGGTCTTGAACAAGTTCGATAGCCCAATTTAGAAATTTTTGCAGCCCAAAATCGGAGCCGAAAAAGTAGCGCAAAAACAATACAAAAATGTTCTCATAACTTTAATCACAATTTATTTTTATGTAAGAAAAACAACGATATATAAAATTAATTTTGTCTTCATAAAAGAAAGAAGAATTTGAATGGAAATTCTGGAAACAACAGAGAAACTGAATGATTTTAAAGTGAAGATTCTTGCGGTTAATTTGAAATGTCAAAAGAAATGAGTATAATGTCCCCTCTACAACACAACTATTCTTTGCGTCTGACTCTTTTTGAATTTCCATATCTGATTTCACCTTCACACCCTTCACAATCATCGTGTAACAGTGGACTATTCAGTGAATAAAAAGTGGTGCCAAATTGTGGAATTAATGATTTACTTATACGAAAAAAAAAATATCACACAAGATAAAATTTGGGCAATTATGTTGGGATCTCATACTGAAATTGTTATCGGCAATTTCGGAAAAAGATAGCCCAATTTCCGATAAATAGCCCAATCTGACACAAGCTTGGTTCTAACAATGAATCGACTGTCAAAACTGTTATTCATAGGTTTATCTGTGGATTGTATACAAATTTGAATTTTAAGCCTTAATAAATTTAGCTCAGTTTTTTTTTGCGCTGGTGCTTGGACTACTAAGGCATACTTTTAACTGGAAATGACTCAAAAACCCAAATGTAGGGGTATTGGTACTAAAAGGATTAGTAGATATGTTTGTATAGTAAAAACGTCGTAAAACAAAAACAATTCAAAATTATTTAATTTGAAGCCCCGGATAGCAAAAAATAATAGTAAAATGTAATTAATTCAAAACTACTAAACTGGAAATGCACCCCCTTTCTTTTAATTCATACATTTCAAAAAAAAACTATTTGAAGTACATAGGTAGGAACATTGTCTAATTTTTTTTAAATTGTCCACCCAAACCCAACTAATTGGACTAGGAAATGGTCGTTTAAGGGCCTTTACCCCGTCTTAATGTCATATAGTTTTTACTCATACCTTATGTGAATCGTATAGAAGCTAAACGTACTAAACACTAAGAACAATTTTTTTAAGGACAACAAAAAGAATATCAATGAATAAAGAAAGAAAAAAAAAAACAATTTTTTTGTGAATTCCATTCCATTAAAAAGCAACTCGCGCTCTTTTTTTGCCAACAAACGCACACATACACCACACAAACAACAACAATAAAAAAAGGATATTTAAAGAGGATTTAAAACTGGTGCAGGAAGAGATCAGGAAAACACCCACACACACACACACACACACATACTAACATAGAAGATGCTGGTGCTGAGCTCCAACTTTACCTGAAATGTTGTTAATCGTTGCGGTGGTAACAACGGGTGTCTTGTTGGTGGCTTCAATTTGATGGCTGCCAACAGCGGTTATGTCAGTTAGTCCTGTGCAATATGAACGGAGTTTTTTTTTTAATATTTAATTATTTTTTTTTTTTTTTAAAGAAGAGTAAAGCCAAAAGGATAAAGTGAAAGAACAAAATATTTTCAGAGCATCACTACAGGATAACAAAAGAAAAAAAAAATGTATGAAGAGAAACTATCCTTGTATCGGAGGAACAGAGTATATACATAGACGTAGAGGTACCAAATGGACACAATGATGCAAGCTAAAGCCCAGCAACCAAAGGAAAATGTAATAATTGTTATAATCAAAAAGGACATTTTAATTCCATTCTTTTTTTTTTTCTATCCGACAACGATGGGTGCCATTGTCCTTCATGTCCTGTGGCTATATGTAGTATTTGCCTTTATGCAAGTACGGCTATGACAACTTTAAGGAACTACAGCTTTGTATAGCGGATGTGATGGTGTTAAGCACGTTTTATAAAACTGCATATTGTGTGTCAAAGGAGAGATGTGTCATCGGTCGTCGGTCCTCGGTCCGGTTGGTATAATTTATTATATTGCAAAAAGCATAATTTTTTTTTAGTTTCTCTTCTTGTTTACATATTGTTTCGTCGAAGAAATGTGGTGTGTGTGTGTGTGTTTTTCTTTTATAAAATCCTGTGCCTGTCAAGGATGGATATTTCAATTTTATTTCTTTATAAAGTCCATGGTTGAAAGTTGATTTAATTTGATTACTTTCAGGAATTGCTTTTTTTCTTAAAAAAAAAATATACCTACTAAGACACCTAGGCAGGGAAAGAGTGTCTAGGTATTTGTTTTTGTATTTGAGGATAAACCTATACAAATTAAGACTTTACTTGAAATTCGATAAATTCACGTTAAACTATGACGGTTTTGATTTTAAGAAAACTATCCTAAAATTGTAGTTTTCTCAGTCCAAGAATGTTTTTTTAAGAAAGGATAGATAGGCACCTAGTTAAGGTATTAAAAAGACAAAACTGAAAAGAAATTTTATATACCTAGGTATTCAAGGCATCCATCATTATCCTTATTTTTTTTTGAGCCAGATACGAATACCTACCTACACAAAAATGTTGGATATTTCTTTACAAAATCATCGGAAATTTCATTGGAATATTTAACGAACTGTAAGAATTATTGGCAAACATCAGATATCGAGTAGCTACCTAACTATTCAATGTATACAAAGAATATCGTATCTGTGTGTAAGCCAAATTGCGTACATAGATGCATACTTTTATTTTTTATGTGAACAAAAAGTAGGTAGGGGCACAAAGACAAAAGTCTCAGATAGAAGTGTATATGGGATCTAAGAGATATTCCAATCAAAAATTGTTGACTAACTTATAAAGTTGATTTCAGAAAAGTGAGAAAATAGAGATAGGCTAGAAAGCCGGACATATATTCGTATGCAAAAAGGTGATAACTGATGAATAGATGGACGAAGGTAGCCCCATTTGTTTTGAGATGCTTGGATACCTAGATGTCGAAGAAACCAAAACATTTAGAAAAGAAATTTATGATAGGTCCTACGGCAAAAAAGGGGTAGATAATATGAAACGATTTTGCATTTTAGATTTTTTTTAATTATTATGCATCTATTTATATTTTTTTTTTTTTTATTAATTTATGAAAGTGTCCCTTAGAAAAACTATGGGTCATTTTACATATATGTACATAAGGGGTGTCGGAATTTTTATTTGTTTTTATATTCAATATGGGTCCATTTTGTATGCCATTTGATCTACATTCATAGAACCATGGGCGTACTCAGGATCTGAGCAGGGGGGGTGATCTAAATGAGATGTTCAGTATATGTAGATATATTGTCGAAATGTTTTAAAATTGGTCCTAAGACATTTCTTTGGTTTGCCCACGTCAAGGGTCCACAATCGCAAAAAGTAAGTCGCTTTGTTCAGCTATTTCTTTCGGCTCTGTTATTTTTTTATTTTTTTTTTTACTGAATATTAATTAAAATATGCTGTATATTGTGAAAAAGGTAAGTTTCAACTAGTTTGAGTAGTTTATTTAGAAAAAACTAATCGAAACAGCTGGAAAATCGATCGTTTTTTTGCGTGTTTTCAGCAATATTTTGGTAAAAAAATATTTCATGACATTTTAGGAAGAAATTTTGTATTCCATTTTCTTAACAGAAGGTTACAAAAGCCAAAAAAATTAGTATAAGCATCTTGGACAACATTTTGACTCAAATTTAAAGGGTCTCCAGGCCTTTTTTTCAAATAGGGATTTTTTAACTAAAAACGGCCGCAAGGTCTCAAATTTCAATTTTGAAAAATGTCCCAGAATGAAAATTACTTCTTTCTAAATCCTTAAGAAGATCCAACATACCCATTTTGAATATAAAAAAAAAATAAAAGTTCCGACACCCTTAAAAAAAAAGCAGTTTTGTTGTCTTATGGCCGACCCACCACAGAATTTTGTTACCTATACCAATTGTATTATCGTCACAAAATTTCAACCTCCCAGGTATAATTTAAGGCGGTGCTCAAGCGATTTCTTATTTTTTTAAGTTTCGCTAGAAAATACCTTCCATAAATATTGGTGTCGGTATGCTAGGTTTCCACAAATTCGTGGTTTATATTTTGGGGGATGATTTCAGGTTTCATTCTAAGAAAAAAATTGTATAGGGGGAAATTTTGTCTCCTTCCACCCTGACGCAAGGGGAGCAATTTTTGAAAAAAAAAACATAAAACGGGAAAAAATTATTTAAAATCTACAAAAGCACATATTAACTACAATAACGTTTTATAGTTTTTTTTTTTAAGCCAATATCTCATTCTTTTATTTGATTTTCTAGTCAAGTTATTTAAAGGAATAGTTTTTTAGACATTTAATTTTAAAGCGAATATTTTTGAAAAAAAATTGTGATTTTTGTTCAAAAGTTGATTTCTTTCAAAATTTCAATGCCCTTATCAACTTTTAGTCAAACATTGAAAACTAAATGCAAAAATCTCTCCTAGTTTTTGAGAAATTGAAAAAAAAAACAAGATATACCTTTTCTCGTTGCTTGTTGTGTTGGTAATGTTTATGACGTCAAAAAATTACCGTTCATAATAAGATCTTTTTTCGGGTTTGTTTGTGAAAAAATATCTTTATACATCCAATTACTTGTTTGGTTGGAAATTTTTATCGAAAAAAAAAACATTCATAGTTTATACCCTTTTTTCGGCTTTTTCAGGAAAAAGTAAATCCTGTTTAATTAATTGCTAAAAAGCTGGGAGGGATTTTCGCATTAAGTTTTAAATATTAACCTTAGAATTAATAAGAGCGTTGAAATTACAAAAAAAAAACAGTTAATTTTGAAAAAAATCTATATTCAAAGAATCACATTATAACGGGTGATTTTTTAAGAGGCCTAGAACTTAAAAAAAAAAAAAACACAAAAAATTCGAAAAAATGAATGAAATATTTATTTGAATCGATAGTTTGAACCTTGCAATTTAATGTTTAAAGATAATTTCATGCAAATAATGACCGCGGCTGCGTCTCAGGTAGCCCATCCGCTGAGTCCAATTTTGGCATACTCTTTCACACATATCGGCCGGTATCTCACGAATGAATGCATGGATGTTGGCTTCCAGTGCGTCAATCGAAGCGGGCTTGTCCCTATAGACATTAGCCTTGACATACCCTCACAAAAAATAATCTAATGGTGTCAAATCGCACGATCTAGGCGGCCAATTGACCGGCCCGAAACGTGAAATTAACTGTTCACCAAACTCGCCTCGCAATTGCGCCATTGTTTCGAGTGCTGTGTGGCATGTGGCACCGTCTTGTTGAAACCACATATCATGCAAGTCAAGAACTTCCATTTCGGGCAAAAAAAAGTTTGTTATCATCGCTCGGTAGCGTTCAACATTGACAGTAACGCTGCGATGCGCATCATCTTTGAAGAAATATGGCCCAATAATGCCGCCGGCCCATAAACCGCACCAAACAGTGGCTTTATCGGGATGCATTGGTAGCTGTTGCAATGCTTCTGGCTGATCTTCACTCCCAATGCGGCAATTATGCTTATTTACGTACCCATTCAACCAAAAATGAGCCTCATCGTTGAACACAATTTTTCGATAAAAAAGCGGATCCTCGGCCAGCTTTCCAAGAGCCCATTCACCAAAAATTCGGCGTTGTGGTAGGTCGGCTGGCTTTAGTTCTTGCACCAGCTGTATCTTAAAAGGCTTTACGCCCAAATCCTTCCGCAAAATTTTCCACGTAGTGCTGTAACAAAGGCCTAACTGCTGGGAACGGCGCCGAATCGACATTTCGCGGTCTTCTGTCACACTAGCTGATACGGCCGCAATATTTTCTTCACTACGCACAGTACGTAAACGTGTTGGTGGTTTAATGTCCAACAAAGTAAATTTGGTGCGAAATTTGGTCACAATCTTCCGAATAGACTGCTCAGAAGGTCGAGAATGCCGACCATAAAATGGAAGCAGCGCGCGATGAACATTTCGAACCTAGCACGAATTTTGATAGTAAAATTCAATAATTTGCAAGCGTTGTTCATTTGTAAGACGATCCATGGTTAAATTGCAAACCAAACTGAAGCTGTTTGACAGTGGCACAAGGTACTAAACACACGTCAGCTGTCAAAACCAGTGTTGCCAAAACCAAACCAGCTAAAAAATCACCCGTTATTTAAAAATATTCGCTTTAAAATTAAATTTCTCAAATACTATTCTTTGAAATAACTTCATTTGAAAAACCAATAAAAGAATGGGATACTGGCTCAAAAAAAAAACTGTAACACGTTATTGTATGTGTTATTTCAAAAATTGCTCCCCTTACCTCAGGGGGGGAGGGAGATAAAATTTTCAAATGTATGTACCTGATATAAAAACAATATTTTGGCCAGATATTTACATGCAGCAAAAATCTTTAGCAACCTATTTCTTTCATTGAATCTGAATTTGTGGTTATTAATATTAAGTTTTTCAAAGATTTACTCCATTTCAGAGTTTTTGAAAGTTTGTGTCGGAAAATTTCTATTTTGGCACATTTTTTACATGTTTTTAAAAAAAAAAGTGAAATGTTTATAAATTTTGAATATATTTTAGGGCTATAACCGTTTCCAATACATTTTCGAGACATTTTGTTAAAGTTACTTCAAAGATATGGAAAGATGAAAAGCCCTTTCCTCAGTTAAAAAAACAAACATTTAATAATCATTTCACTTTTTTCTGAAAATCTTTTTTTGTTTGAAGGGAGTTATAATTTGATCACCCACTGTAATTAAAATCGATATCTTAAAAACTAGGGTATCATTTTTGCGTCTCTAAATGCAGTTTCAGGAAAAAATAAAAAAAAATTAAAAGTAATTATAACCTAGTTATTACGTAAATATAAATCGTCATTTTTAAAAAGTGCTACCCTTTCGATAAAAAAAAACTTTTAAATTCTACTCCTTATTATGCAACTTTAAAACCGAAAGTAAATTTGTGACCACAATAATTTCTGTGTTTTTTTTTTCAATTTCTAAATTTATGTGGGGGAAAACTCAATCTCCCCCTTCCCGATGCAGGGGGAATTTCTGAAAATTGAAAACACATAAGATAATGTGCTACAATTTTTTTAAGCTTATCCTCCATTCTTTTATTGTGTTTTTTAAAACAAGTTTTAATATTTTTTTTGAGAAATTAAATTTCAAAGTCAAAATTAATAAAAATATTGTTATTTTTTTTTTTTCAAATTTTGCGTTAGTGGTATTTTTGTGTTCCATATTCAATGCCAATTTTAAATTTAAGTCAAACACCGAAATATAAAAATATTTCTAACTTTTTGATACGAGTAAATTAAAAAAAAGCACACGATTTTTTTCTTAGAATTTTTCGAAGAACCAAGTCCTAAAATAAATGATAAAAACAATATAAATTTTTTTTTCAAAAATTAAAAATTATTGCGGTCACAAATTGATTTTAGAATTTTTTGAAACTTTTGATTGAATGGATACGTCAATTAACAAAACTGCCGTTTTTGGAGTGATGTTAATCATCAAGTGTATGCTGAGACACCTTTACATCAACAAAAAATTCACTGTTTTGTGTGGTTTATGTGTTAGTGGAATAATTGGCCCGTACTTCTTTAAGAACGTTTCTGGCCAGAATGGGACAATGAATGTTGACCGCCATAGAGCCATGATTGCTGACTTTTTCTTTCACCATTTGAACTACCATGATATGCAGGAGCTGTGGTTTAAGCAAGACGTTGCAACATGTCACACCGCTTGTGCTACAATTGATTTATTGAAGGAAACGTTTGGTAAAGTTTCGCGTTACGGACCCGTAAATTGGCTTCCAGGATCGTCTTTTTTAACGCCGCTTGACTATTTTCTGTAGGGATATGTCAAGTTACTAGTCTACGCCGGTAAGCCTAAAACGAAAGACCACTTGGAGGACAACATTTGCCGTGTCATTGCCGATTTACGCCCACAAATGTTGGAAAAAGTCATCAAAAATTGGGCCTCCATAAGATAAGACTACGTCTGAGCAGCAAGAAATCATATTAAAATCATAATGCCTAAAGAATATCTTTTAAATAAGGTAAGTTTTATGTCAATTTAAAAAAATCATTTTTGCTTTATTCCATTTCAAAGTTCTATACCTCTAAAAAAAACACCCTCTACCTGGTGATGTACTTAAGCGTTTAAACCTTTTTTTTAGAGTGTTGCCAGAGCCTTAAGACCTGATGATGTAACAGAGCCTCTTAGCCTGCTGTTTTGAGTAATCTATAGGAGCGTAGTATCTGCTGATTAACCATATCGTTATAGTCTGCTGTTTTTGAAGTGACTATTTGAAAGCGAAATACCGTTTGATTCCGTTTCAAACCAACCAGAAAAATAGGACCAGTTCAAAAAACGGAAATTCAGAAGTTAGATTACCCGAAAATAAATACCAGGATTTAAATTCAAAACTCGAATGATCTGAAACCAGTAACAACCGATAACCAGGCAATAAGACTACAATTATTGAATCATTCAAAATAAGCCAGAATTAATAGGCGATTAGTACCAGTAAACCAATGCGATGTATCAGAATATTGTGTGATATAAATTATAAGAGCATTGTTTTCAATAAAAATTTTGTAATAAGGGTGCTAAGACCTTTTTCTCTGAAGTTTCGTGTTTTCTTCAGGACGATTTTAGAGAGACCAATTTAAAAATTGACCTTGGCTTGAAAGAAAAAAAAATTAAATGGTGTTTTTCGAAAGGAAACATTTTGTGTATGGCTACATCTCCTTATCATAAAACTAAGTATTTAGGATGGTAGAGAAGGATGCTAAAGATGCAAAAGAAACTGTGTTAAATTGACCCTCAAAAATATCAATTTTTTTGTTAATTACTTAATTAGGTATATTGAAAACGAGCTCAAAATTAAATATTTGCAAATTATTTTATTAAAAATATCGTCATCAAATAAGCTCGTTTTATTGGGATTTTTCTTGATTTAGACTCGTTTTTTTTTCAATTTAAAGAATCCATGAGTTGGTTCATCAAGTTATATAGCCGTTCTGAGTTGTGTCTATTTACCATCCCTCATGTGAAGGGATAAATCCATGTAAGGACACTTCTTGTGATTGCAATCTACGCTCAAGGATAAACTGACGAGCATTCCTAGAATATACGAATATGACGGTTGAAATCTCTCAGGGGAGGAATGCATCTGACTATTTCACCAGAATTCTATTTTTAAAAATAGCGGTAAAATAATGTAAGACAGGAAACATTGCAGCGGTGTTCAAAAGATGAAAATGCTTCTCTTATAGTTCTATCGTCCATCAATTTTGAGGCTCTCCTCTGAATCCTATCCAATAGGCTCAGCTATTCAATTTGAACAGCTGCTTGAATATGAGAACTGTATTCGAGCTTTCAACGATTGAGAAGAAGAATTGTTTGCATCATCGAAGAAAACCTTTCTAAGTCAAATATATGATCGTTGGTGGTATGTTAGGGCTGTGTCAATCAAGAACGATTCGAATTTTTTGATCCGATCATCGAAAAGTATCAATAATTGAAATCACAAATTTTCATTTCAATCGATCTCAATCTCAATCTCAATCATTTCGATGATTCTCGATTTTCCATCCCAACTTCAATCATTTCATTAAGGAATATTGATTTTTGGTATCAAGCTTTTCAAAAATGTCAAAATTTTTAGACATTTTTCAATACATCAGCAAACGCAGCTATTCTTGAATGGAATTCGGCAGTTGATAGCTTGACAGAGAGGGGACAAACTATTTTTTGACAGAAAATGTGTATTTTGATCCAAATGTCACCCAATTGATCTAAAATCACTTTTTTTTCCGGAGCAGTAAACATTTTCAAAAATGTCTTATTTTTTTGAGGTTTTTTAATCCATCGACATCGTGGCCATCCTTCAATGGAAATTGACAGTTGATGGCTTGACAGATAGGAGGCAAATTATATTTTGACAGGAAATGTGTATTTCGATCCAAATATCACCCAATTGCCCTTAAATCCCCATTTTTCTGGAGCAGTAAAAATTCTTCAAAAATTTCTAATTTTTTAGAAGTTTCTTAATCCATCGACATTGAAATCATTCATCAATGGAATTTGACAATTGTTTACTTGAAAGCTAGCAGAAAAACTACATTTTGACAGGATAGGTGTATTTCGATCCAAATATTACGTAATTGCCCTTAAATCACTATTTTTCTGGAGCAGTAAAAATTCTTCAAAAATGTCTGATTTTTTTTTGAGATTTTTTAATCCATCGACATCGTTGCCATCCTTGAATGGAATTCAACAATTGATGGTTTGAAAGCTAGGAGAAAAACTACGTTTTGACAGAATAGGTGTATTTCGATCCAAATGTCAACCAATCGACGGCTATTTGTCCAGACTTTCCTTAAGAAAAGCGAATCTTCTTCTCCCACTAACTACCGTCAAATTTTACTTACATCCCTGCTTTTTTCCATCTACTTGGAAAGAGACCAGTAGAGTTCAATAGATGGAAAAGCTTATACGCAGTGTTTTTGCCAGCGTTGAAGAACACCTTTTCAGAACAATGGAAGGAATACGGCCAGCAAATTAAAGTTTATTGAGATCTTTAAGTTCTCTTGAAATTGCATGAGCAAGAGCAATTGTCTTGAGAATAAATTTTATACTATTCCAGGAAAGGTATAAAAATAAAACAAACTATTTATTATGAATAATGAAATTTGCCACCATATCTAACATATCCTGTCATTGGCATAATTTCTTAACAAAAAAGTTTTCTCAACCGCCCCATCTATTCTCATAAAAAAAATAAATAAACACCTTTTTTCCCTTATATGTACATATATAGGTTTCCAACATCTGTGTCTTTCAAAATGTTTGTGTGGTGAATCATCTCAATATAATTTTGGGTGTCCCTGAACAATAATGACCGAATCAATCCATCTTTTTGAGATACAATCAATAAATAAGAAGAAAAAAAAAAAAGTAAAGAAGAAGAAAAAACTTAACCAAGAAAGACCTATACATAAAAAATTCAGATCATGTTTTGTGTGCTATCACTTAAACTTAGTTTTTATACAAGTTTAGTCCTTGATTTCCCTCTCGTTCTATCTCTGAGTGAGTGTATCGCATTAGGGGACAGAAATGTATTTATATATCTATATAAAAAAAACAACAACCCTAATCCATTCTCCTCAATCAATAAACTGTCATTCGAAGGCATTTTGTGAAATCTACGATTATAAATCCATTTCGCCCCCAAACACAGACCCACATACATACACACACTCAACAGTTTCAAGACCATACGTACTACAGCCAGCAGCATTATCCTTCCCAGCCAAATGTCACAAGCTGTCCATAGAAAAGAGGAAGGTGGGTAACTCTACTCAACTCAACTCTACTATACTTGCAGCAGCAACAGCAGCAGCAGCTAAACCAGGAATCTGAGGGAATGATAAACGAGAACCATTTTGCATTTGATAAGATTGGCAGGATATACTCTATACAAGTCAGAGTCAGAGCATGTATGAGTGTGTGTGTGTTGTTGATTTTGTGTGTTTTTGTTGTCCATGATGTTTGTCGTATGCAAATGGACATTAAATCGATTTGCTAATAATGAGATCCTATCAAAGCAAACATAAATAGATTATTATCCTTAATCTGGCTCACCATACCAACTACCCTCTTTTACCACAAGGACATGTGTTTTTAAAATATTATTATTATTATTATTTTTCTCACAATAAAAACAAGGAAAACATTATTTTATGCAATAAGATACCAAATATATACCAACACAAAATATTTTCAATACTCACATTCGTTTCCAGGTATTGTGTGTCCTGGCACTTGTAACCCACTATTCGTATGATAACCATAACCATTTTGTGTTGCATAAACAGCACTCTTTTGATCCTCTAGGCTAAGTGCCAAATCCATAGAATGCTCCAGAGCTTTGTTATCCAATCCACTAGCTGGATAATAGGGTGGCGGTGCTTGATTTTGCTGGGCAACAATTGATGGTCGCACCGAGTCCATTTCATAATCCTTAGCGGCTGCACTCTTTTTCGATTGGTTACGTTTACAGCGGCAAAACATTAATAAAAGTCCAACAAATAAGGCAAATACAATGCATGAGACGATAATTGCAATGAGAGTTGGTGTTGCTAAAGATGATGCTTCAGCTATGTAAGTCTGACCAACTGCGGATGTTTTTGAATAAAAAAAGAAAATTAATTGAAATAAAATAAGAAATAAAATTTAAAACTAAGCTTAGATAAGGCATAAATATGTATTTAAAAAAAAAAAACCCAAAAAGTTCAACATTTTTCCTTAAAACTTCTCTCTTATTTAGAGACATAAGAGAGTCATTTATTATAGTTTTTATTTTTTTTTCAAGGACGTTCAAACTAGTACCCTTGACTGCCCTGATATGACTATGAAAATCTTGCAAATAGAGAAGGATTAAGCCTCTTGAAGTTCTGAATATTGAATTGGAAGAAAATGTTTACACGGGTAAGTTGCACACTGTGTGATTAAAAACCTTTATTAAACTCAAAGAAAAAGGGCATCTCTGGCAGAGGTCAAAAATAAAATTCAACCTTTTGAAAGGTCCCTAAAATTTTGTTTACCTGCCGAGATTTTTAAAAATGGTCACTTAATAACCCTTTAACTTAAAAAGAACTTTTTTCGGTTTCTCTCAGTGAGAAACTTTTATTTCGATTTTATTTTACAATTTGGCTAACCAGTGTTCACGTTCACTTATTGCTGAGAGAAAAAAATAAATCTCATTTGGAGAACTTTATTTTGTTTTGTCAATTAAAAAGCTCTGCTCTTGGAATTTCAAAGAATTGTTTATCATTCATTGTTCTTACACTTTTTAAGGAAAATTTAGTGGAAGTGCAGTGATCGTGAGTGACTCTTTTAGGCCTTAAAGTCTTCACGCACATGAGTTATCGAAGATTTCTTGGCGTCATCTTACCGATTGCGTTTACACACTGTTTCGTCGTTTCTTGTCATGACATTCGTCTCACCACCGTTTTAACATGGTTTTCTCATTTGTGGCCATGATGTTCATATCGTCGGGGTCTCACCGTATGAATTTTCACAAGATTGTCTCGTTTATGGTTATAGTTTTATCTCGATATTGTCTTATTTGACAAATTTCCTTAAAGGGATCTTTTAAAGATAGTCAACAGCTTTCTTAAACGACAGTTTCTTGGGTGGCCAGCAACTTGAAAAATGCAACTTAAATTAAACTCTAGTTACTTTAACTGTCGGAACTTAGCGAGATAAAAGCAAGGCCAAAGTGAAACGATTATAAAACGTGCACAATGACAAAAACCACGTGTAGATGTCCCAGTGAGACTATTGCGAGAAAACCACGACACAGATACCCGTGCAAACAGGCACAGCGAGACTACAGCAAGACGAACACTAAGGCAAATAGACCTTTGACCTTTTAAAATAGAATAATTGAAAAAAAAACTTTGGCGAGACCAAAGGCAAAACATGTTCAATGATAAAAACCACGTGTAAATGTCACGGCAAGACCAAAGCAAGACCATAGCGAGAAAAACACGACACAGATGGTCGTGTAAACGGGTACAGTGAGTCCAAAGAAAGCTTAACACAATAAATACTTCATTGAAAAAAAACGTTGAGAGAAAACCCATTTTTGAATTATTTTCTATGGAAACGGTTTTAGGTTGATTTCATAAAACAAAGCAACAGGTAAGAGTTAAAAGACCTAGAAAATTAATTATTAAAAAATAAATCACAGAGCGAGACCAAAATGAAATTTCACGAATTAAATATCTCTCAGTGAGAAACCAGTTGAAAATAAATGTCGACTATTATTTATTTTTAAAATTTTAAAAATGAGAAAAATGCAATCCAATTTGAAAAAAATTGTGAAATTTCACATTTTCTCAAATCAGTGGTGCTAGACTTCGAGAGCAGGTTTTCCCGCTTTATACATGAAAATTACTTTTTTTTTCCCATTCGGCGCCATTGTTATAAATACCCCACAGTTCTCACTGAGTCTATTTATTATTTTATCAGATAAAGTATACAATTTATTGCTGATGTGCAACAGGCTGCAGAAGAAAGTACTCCAACAATTTCGAACTCAAGAGAAAAAGAAATAAAATATCCTGTCGAAATAAAGGAGCTGATCTTGGAGAAAAGAAGAGCTCGAAGAAAATGGCAAGCTACGAGATTTCCAGGTGATAAGGCAGTTTTTAACCGTCTTAACAATGAACTTAAGAAAAGAATCTGGGAATTTAAAAGTGATTCACTTAGTAGATTCCTGAATAGTCTGACGGCGGATGCTTCTACGGAATACTCCTTATGGAAAGCAGCTAAGCGCCAAAAAAGACCACAGGCACAAAACCCGCCAGTAAAATCTCAAGATGGTAAATGGATCGGAAACCCAAAACAAAAGGCTGATCTCTTCGCTGAACATCTCGCGAATGTATTTAAGCCATTTCCACCAAGCACAGCTACAGATCCCTTACAGTTTGTTGATAGAAACGACGAATGTGAAATTCCTTTTGTCACACTCAAAGAAGTAAGAAGTATGTGTCAACATAAGTTGTCCAACAAAAAATCACCAGGGTACGATCTAATAACTGCTCAGGTTTTGAAAGAAATGCCTTCTACAGCCTTCAAAAAACTCCAATTTATAATAAATGCATGCCTTAAACTAAGATATGTGCCACATCATTGGAAAATTGCAGAAGTCATTGTTTTACCTAAACAAGGAAAGCCACCAACAGAAGTAACATCTTACAGACCTATATCGCTTATACCAATCATGGCAAAAGTTTTCGAAAAACTGCTTCTGAAAAGACTAAGCAGAATAATAGAAGAAAGAAGACTAATTCCGAGCCATCAGTTTGGATTTAGAAATAAACATTCCACGATAGACCAAGTGCATCGGATTACGGATGTTGTGGAAAAAGCACTTGAAGAAAAACAAGTATGCTCGGCTATATTCTTAGATGTTGCTCAAGCCTTTGACAAGGTTTGGCACTTGGGACTTGAGTACAAACTGCAAAGGGATCTTCCCAGGCAGTACTACGAAATACTGAAATCCTACGTTACGAACCGACTCTTTAGAGTACGGTACGACCAAAATTACTCGGAACTAAAGAAAATTGAAGCCGGTGTACCACAAGGAAGTGTCCTAGGACCAACCCTGTATCTGTTATATACAAGGGATATTCCAGTGGACATCAACGCTATCATGGCCACCTTTGCTGATGATACTGCAATATTGGTGCCAGATAAATCCGTTACGAAGGCTACACAAAAACTGCAAAATGCAGTCGATAAAGTTAGTGATTGGACGCAAAAATGGCGAATCAAACTAAATGAAACAAAATCGACGCATATAAACTTTACAAACAAAAAAATAAACAATGTTCCTATTCTTATAAACAGTACAACAGTACCTTACTCCAATACTGCCAAATACCTTGGAATGACTTTGGATGCAAAGCTTAAATGGAAAGAGCACATCAAAAAGAAAAAAGACGAACTAAACTTGAAGTACAGAAAAATGTACTGGTTACTAGGAAAGAACTCTGACCTATCTATCCAGAACAAACTAATGTTATATAAGCAAGTACTGAAACCCGTTTGGACATATGGCATCCAACTATGGGGCTGTACAAAGAAAACAAATGCTGAACCCATCCAAAAATTCCAAAGCTAGGTCCTTTGTGGAATAATAAATGCACCAAGGGGCATATAAGAAGAAGCGATCTACATTGTGACCTTCAAATTGAAATGGTTACAGAAGTGGTTAAAAAACACGCTGTATCACACAATCAGCGACTGCAAAGTCATACCAACTCCAAAATGGAGACCGTCTTAAATGTAAGAGACAATGTTCGGAGATGAAGAAGAACCAAGCCTCATGAGCTGATGGTCTAAAAGCTATGGAAAGTGTTATAACTTAAACTTCCCACAATGCGACTGATAAATTAAGAAAGAAAAATCATTTGTCGATCTTTCATAGATTGGTCCTGATTCACCGGTGGTTTTAGTGCGGTAAGAGTCCCACACTACTTGGTACCGATTCTTACCGAGTGTCTTCTGAAGATTTCCATCGGATAATAAAAAAAAAAAAAAATAAAAAAAAAAAAAAAAAAAAATTAAAAAAAAAAAAAAATAAAAAAAAAAAAAAGATAAAGTATCATACAATTCGTGGAGATAATAACACTTTTCACCCTAGTTGTCAGGATTGGTCACTGGCATAGTGGCATAGAGGATATAGGTTAACAAGGGCTCAAGGGCTTAGATCATAGGGTAAATGTCTTTTTTTTTGTATTTTTGAATGTCATAGCACCTCTTTTTGGGGGATTTTATATATCATATTTGTTATGAGTCCTTGCATTTTAAAAGCTTACTCAAAGGTTCTATTACAAGCTTGGTAGTGGGCATGCTCGCCTCAAAGCTAAGAAAGGCACTTAGTAAACTTAATTGACTGTGTAGCTGGTTCAAATCTATTCCACTTAAAATATATTTCAGGCCAGGGGTAAGTAGTGTCTCTTGCAAAGAAGTGACGATTCTCAAAGTTCTATCAAAGGGTGAAATTAACTTCTTAAGGGTTCAAGGCCAAAAGTTTGATGAGATAACAATGAGATGATGAGATTCTGGAAAGAAAACTATTCCGAGCTGCTGATCGGTGACCATAAATATCATTTCACTCCTTGGAATTCATTCAGCTTTGCCGACGATGATCAAAATTTCCGTCCAATCGCTACTTGAAGAGATAGGATAGGGCTCGACTATTGCTCGTAGAGATCAAACGAAGAATCACTCTTTCCAATAGCTTTCCAATAAAAGTAGTTAACTCACTCTCTCTGATCATCTGTTATGGCGGACCTGTTTTATGGGTCGGAAGTGTATTGATCGTGTCAAGAATGATTTAGGTCTTGGTTGGGTGATTTGTACATTCTCTAAAGGATGTAGTGTGTATTGAAAGAGTGTGGAGGAGAAGATTTAGTAACAAACTTTACGTGCGTCAACACTAGTGTTTTGACACTGACACATGAGCCCGACGAGTCTTGGAATCTAATACCATAAACAAATTTGGTTGCGTGACAGCTCGTCGAGAATCAGGGCCTAGTGACTTCCAACTCTCAACTATTCCTTTTTGCGACTTGATGGCAGAAATGAATGGGACTTACGAGCCAAGTTTGAACGGATAGATGGGAAGCACTTATTCGTGATAGCAGATGCAAAGCGTTTTTCAGTTCCTCACAAAATGCAGTACCTCAATAACCAACATTGGTTGGGGATGTAATTCATCCTGGACAGTCAGTTTCTATCAGTACCTTAAAAGCATAAATTCCTTACTTTAAGGTAGTAGCGGCTGGGAATCGAACCTAGACCTTTGGAATGACAGTCCAACGCACTAAACATCATGCGAATAGGTACTTCTGATGGTATGCTTAGCAAAGAAAGAACTTGCATAAGAAGAAAATAACCTCAAAAAACTTGGTATCCCTAAGTGAGAGCAGCTAGCTAGGGACTGAGATGGATGGAGAAGCTTGTTGGTTGAAAATGCAATTCATCCTGGACTGAAAGCGCCATTTTAACTAAATAAAGTTAGAAAAAATGTATTTCGATATTCTACAAAATATTGTAGACTCTGCACAAAGGAATGGTTAAAAGTATGAGTTAATGTAAAAAACGATTTTATCTGATATTTATGAATTGTGGCCGCATTAATTTTTTTTATTATTCAAATGATAAAACCATGATAGTGCCAAAAAGCTGCTTTACTTTCAATCATCTTTTGATTCAAACCTGCCCCCAAAACAATGATGTTGCATTCGAGTGCAACTTTTATAGCACTCCTCTAACACTTCATATCCGTTTTTAAATATTAGCTAACATGAGCCTTGTTTTGTTGAAAACTACAGCTAAGCTTTTCAACAAAACGGTACGGAACAAATTG
Organism: Dasysyrphus albostriatus; assembly: GCA_946251815.1. Classification (NCBI taxonomy): domain Eukaryota; kingdom Metazoa; phylum Arthropoda; class Insecta; order Diptera; family Syrphidae; genus Dasysyrphus; species Dasysyrphus albostriatus. The sequence continues at coordinate 105,418,159 of OX276337.1, forward strand.
GTTAATTAAGTTCTTTTTGAATGAGAATTCCATCGTTCCAAACTGTTCCAAGGCACTGTTCGCTTGTCCCATTTGATTCCCGAAAAAAAAGTAAAGTTAGTGGCAGCTGGTCATTGTTGTTGCACTTCGTGTTAAGTTTCAACTGGACTGGCTAACTGGCAACTGTTCAACATAATACGACTTTAGTCTCGGTTCTCAAAAGCCAAATGTGGATGATGCCAGGATAGCCTGCGCTTATTTTAAGGAGCTTTTAGGCAAATAACTACCAGAGGACACTGTTTTTCGGCCATGACCAATGTCGAATAAGTGTCATATCTCTCACGAGCTATCTGAATGGATTTGTCAATAAGCCATTTGCGTATGACAAGACCCTCACTATGTCACTGATGAGTGAGTTAGCAGGATGAAATCCCAATTTGTAGGACTAAAGATCATAAAAAGCCATTTTAAATAAGCCATTTTGCTATCGGTTCTTCAAAATTGACAAACTCCAAACGTTAAACTCATAGTTGACTCCGACTGGACTCAAGCGAGCCAAGATAAAACGGAAGCAATATGTTGGGCTCTGGGTTAAAAATTAGTAGATGATCGCAAAATTGATTGCCCAGAGAGAAAAAAAAACCTTGAATTTGAAGAGCATTAGAGTTGCTTTATCAGAAAAAAAAGTGCAAAAGTTCTGGAGGAAAATAAAAAGGTGTTCTGATGTCTCTAAAATAGGGAAGAAAACCCTTGAGTAGAAAGGAAATCGATGATAAACATCTGGAGAACAATCTGTGATTTTAGGATTCTACCATTTTTGGCAAGTCAACTGCGTTGATAAATATTATTTAAAGTTCCAATAAATATCTTGAGAACTACTGACGTGATGGGCAGAGTTAAATGAGCAAGTTACTGGTGCAAGCACTAGAAAAGAACATGCTAGTTACTGTTTCTGCAACTTAGTGATCAAATAAGAAATATATAACTATCGAGAAGTACAATGTTCAATGCTCAAACGAGTTTTGAATAAAATTTCAAAAAAGACGTTTTTTTCTTTTTCATAAACGTTCTTTTTCTTCCTAGTCCTACTGTACTACATACAGTCTTCATTAAACACAAACAAAAAAGAAAGAAAAAACAAATAAATTTATTACAATTTTCTACTTACTTTCTGCATCGGTATACTCGCCACAGTGCTCATGATTGGACCGCAAACACAATTTAACTCTCACCGTTGGGCTATTTTCATCTTCAAGTGCCATTGTGATGTCCTCATCATGTCCCAATGACCTGCCACCGCTGCTCCTTCGTGGTGCAATCAAATGATCGATAACAGCCTCCTTGTGTGTTGGTCCATTCCCACTTAACTGCAACGATACCGTTTCGACAATCTCCCATGCAGCCGATGGTGTGTCACTATTTACAAGTGATTCGACAACAGCAATCAGCGACAAACACGTCGCTCCCACATTAATGGCCAACGTTCGTGAATTCGGATCAAACGTCACTTGTAGGGGTGGCGGAATTTTGCTCACCTTTGTCGTGGTCATAATCTCATTCGAGTATGTCGAACTGCCCTTGGTATTTAGGGCATTCACCTTGAATGCATAGCTCTGATGTTGGTCGAGGGGTGTCACTTTGCAGGGATTATCTCGATGGCAATCGAATTCCGACCATTCGGTGTTGCTTGTTGCCAGCGTTGCACAATCGGGTATCATTTGCTCATCACGAGGCATTGCTACTCGACGATAGCTAACGAAGAATTTCGTATTACTCAGACCACCATCGAAGCCCGGATCCCAAGAGAGTGTCACAAAATTGTGACCAACATCGATGGCCTTCAGGTTGATGGGCTTCTCAGGAGCGCCTTTTTGCTGGAGACGAATGGGTGCTCGAATTGTGTCGAGGGAGTTTGCCACCCTACAGGTGTACTCACCATAGTCGGCATGTGATAACTGGTTAATGCGCAGCACTGAGGTGTAGATGTCGTTGTTGTCGGTGGTTGTGTTTATTTCGTAGTGACCATCCGAAGACATGGTCAATGGGGAGGGATTATTACCGAATTGCCATTGGAATTCGGGTTTGGGATATGCCTGAACCTTGCAGACCACTTCTGCGGTCTCTCTAATGTCGAAAGCGACTTTATTGTACTGATGCAGCACAATTGGTTCGTGTTCGATTCGCAGATGCATACTTGAGTTAGCAGTGTTCACTTCGTTCTCGTACAAACACGTGTAAAGACCTCGGTCGCCGGGTACCAATTGATCACCGTGCGGCCTGGCTTTGCCACGGAACTTAAGCATACTCTGGACGGTTACCATGCCGTTTGGTCCCTCTTCGGGATTTGTTATTACCTCATAGAGGCTCAATTCTGGAAGGATTTCTCCACCATCCTTCAGCCATCGGATTGTCGGCGCTGGTTTACCCTTAGCACCGCATGTCACTGTGTAGTTGGAGTCACCAACACGTCTCGTCATATGTTGCTGAAGTTTGGCCAAGAACTGAGGGGGTTGATGGATTTCTAGCACAATTGTGGCCATCTTGCCGATACCCAGTTCGTTAACGGCATGACAGTGGTATTTACCCTCGTTTCCGAGATGGGCCTTAGGGATGGAATATTGTGGACCCTGAGCCAGGATCTTCTGGGTGTTTGTGAACTCCCCGTCAATGTCACGAAACCAGCGGTACTGGGGAACTGGCCATCCTGGTGGGTTCGCCGAGCAACTTAGAGTCACTCCATTACCCACATGCACTATTGGTTTATTCGGGATAATGAATGCCTGGCCCGGTCGATGTCGCACCAGCAGAGCTACTGTCGAATTGCCTATACGTTCAATCCGTTTGCTATTATACGGAGCCATCACATTAACCGCCCGGCAGATATAGTTCCCCGCATGCTCTGCTCGCACACTGCTCAAAGTTAAGACATCTCCGGAGTAACGAAACTCAGGTGCTCCCTCCTTCAGCCATTCAACTGTAATCGGCGTCGGATTTGCCGTAACATTGCAACGAATATTCACTGTTTCGCCTTCTTCAGCTTCTCGAGTCTTCGATTCAATCACCACAACTGGTGGATACAAAATGTCCAGTATGATCTCTTGTTCGCCGGCCTTGCCTAGGCCATTGTCGGCGGAGCACGTGTATTTTCCGCCATCTTGTAACGATACCCTGTGGATGGTATGCACCATTGAAGAACTGATGAAACGTCCATTACGTGTCCACCGGACATTAGGCACCTTTGGTTTGGCATCTACATTACACTCAAGCTTTGCTGTGCGGTCCCGTTCGATGCGCAATGGATTTTCAGGTCCTACTTCAACACGTGGGTAGTCTGAAAAAAAGAAAAAAAAACAGATATTTACTACGAGATAGAAAAAACTCATATCAAACGAAATTTTATCTTTTAAATGAAAATGAAACCCACATATGTGTACATCCCCATAAATCCCCACAAGCAATATTGTGAAAAATTCCAGGAATCTAATAAAATTTAACAAAAAAAAAAAATCTCTTGGTAGGTATATAGACCCAGAAAAATAAAGGGATTTTCACCTAAATAAAAAAGGATACAAAAATTGAAAACAAATGTATCTATTGAACCTTTTTATTGGTTGCGTGTTCCGTTGAAGCCCGCAGCAAAGGATACAAAAGGATATGTCCGGCATCCGGCTAGATATGTGTTTGTATTTAAAAAAAAAATACAGATCGGATGTAGGAATGTGTTTTTTTGTTATTGTGGGTATAGGTTAGGTAAGGTATACAATTCAATGGCTCAAGGCAATGTCGAAATATAAAAATCTCTGTAGAGCCGGATTCAACTAAAAATAACTTTAAATTTGGCCTAGAATAATCGTTTTTAGTTAGGGATGTGTTCTTAAATTGATGGAATTTTTAATCAAGGCTAAACAAAATTCAAAACTCAATGTCTGTTTTAGTTTCAGCAGTGCCCCCTTGTGTTAATTAAAATAATTAACTTTTTAGTTCTATTGCCTAAGTGCTTACAACTTGCAAGAAGAATTAATTGAAAATCAATTTAAAAGCCAATTGTCGGGGTTAAAGGATACAAAACAAGTTTTTGAAAGTTTTTATAATATTGTGTGATACCTTAATAAATTCAAGCTTTAAGACAAACCGACTATTCGCTTTTTCTTCATCGAAATTTATACTTCATAGAATGCGTCTTTTCACTTGTTTTGAGGAATTGTGTTGCTTTGCGACTTCTGACTTCGATTGAGTAGTTTGTTAACAATAAGAAGAAGCTCTATTGTTTGTAACATCTAGAGGTTTCTTTTCAGATCTAAAATTTTATTGGAAGCTTAATGGAATGAGTTCTTTCCATAAAATGTCCATAAAGATTTAACCTAAAAATACTATGAAAATTGATGGTATAAAGGCATTAAGTGAAGTGTTAATAATTTTTAAAACTCTATTATGTTCTTCTAGCACTGAAAATATTTGACAATGTCGTGCTAAAATTTGTTTGGAAATTACGTTAAGAACCCTTAGTTTTTGTCTTAGAACCAGTATACAAATATCTGTAACTAAGTCTTTATAAACTTTTCAGTTAATGATAAAAGATTTAACGGAAGGTTTATGGAAGCTATAGAATTTTTTTTACAAAACAATGTTGATTTATAAACCACTGATATATGTATATCTGTAAATTATAAGACTTATCCCTATTTAATTTGACTTCTTGATATTTGATATTGATTTGAATTATTGATATAGACATAAAAAGATAATTCCACTTGATTTTTTCTTCACCACTCAAACAATTAGTTCTAGTGAAATCACCTGACCGAAACCACAGATTTCTTTACCACTCAACAAATGAGTTCTAAAGAGTTCACCTGAACGAAACTACAATTTTTATGGACAAAACGAAATTTAAAGCTTTATGGAAGCTTAATGAATAATTTTAGCTGCAATTTGTTGAACTTAGTTTACTGTAAATGTCTTTTGAGATTTAAGAAAAAATACATTAAATAATTTTGTAGGAACTTTAAAAATATACAGCAAGTATTTTACAGAAGCTTTATGCAATGATTCAGTGTTATGCAGTTAAGCAATTTGAATGAAAGCATTTTATTTTTGAAATATAAAAAAAACTGGATATAATTTGGGCAGTGTAGGTATTAAGAATGTATATAGGATTTGTTGCTAAAATTTAAAATTCTTACATATGTAAGTTTCCAATGTGATTAGTTTTCAAATTTAAATATTTATTTTCTAAAGTAATTTTTTAATACATTTTTGAAAAAAATTTCAGTGTCTAAGGGAAATTTAATTCATCTTTAAAACCTTTTATCGAAGACACAGAGAATGTTATTGTAGCTTTATGGAATATTTCTGCCTTTCGGTCTTTGAAACTTCTTTAAATAAGCAGTTGGATTTTACAGAAGCATTATGGAATATTTAAGAAAAAAAATCTAGTTCATTCCCTTAAATCTTTTGATATAAACACTCAGAATTTATTGAATTTTTATAGAATTTTTCTGCAATTCAGCCTTCAAAAAATTTTTTAAAATAGGCAGTTAGAATTTTATGGAAGCTTTATGGAATTTTTAAAGAATTTTTTGTATAATCTTCACATCTAATTTTTTTCTTAAAATCATTTAACGTCAATACTGAGTATTTTATTGAAACTTTAAAGAATTTTTTCTACAGTTCAGCTTTTGAAACTTTTTGAAGTAAGCAGTTTGATTTTATGGAAGCCTTATGAAATATTTAAGGAATGTTTTTATAAACTAGAAATGTAATTGATTCTTTAAAAGGTTTTGATGTTAAAACAGGGTATAACAGAATCAGTACAGATATTTTTTCCATTCAATTTTTGAAACTATTTGAAATAAGCAGTTAGAATTTTATGGAAGCATAATGGAATGTTTAAATACTGTTTTCATGAACTGGAAATATTATTCATTTCTTTAAATATTTGTATGTCAACACTGAAAATTTTATTGAAGCTTTACATAGAATTTTTCTCCAATTCACATTTTCAAACTTTTATGGAATTTATGGAATTTTTTTATAAACTAGAAATCTTATTTATTCGTAAAAACCTTTTGAGATCAACACTAAGAATTTTATTGAATCTTTATAGAAGTTTTTTGCTATTCAGTCGTTGAAACTTTTTTTAAAATAGAGAGTTACATATTTATGGAAGCTTTATGGAAAAAATATGATCTATGTAGCTAGAAGCCTTCAAGTGAATTTTTTTGAGCATATAAGTTTTATGTTCAAGTATTATCAGCATTGTAATTGTTCAGTCAATAAGGCATACAAGTTTGAAGAAAGATCAACAGGAAGTTTCGGTATAGTCAGTTGTTATAAGTTGAATTTTAGTTATTTTTTTAGCGTATAGGATTACTGTTGACATTTGATTAAAATTTCAATAAGTTGTTTTAATAAAGAAATTCTTTTCTGTTATGAAATTTAACAAGTTCTAGAAAACTTATTGTAGGACGCATGAAAACTTAATGGAAGCTTTTATTGTTGAACAAGCAAACTTGAAGTTGAATGTTTTTAAATCAAAAAATTTTCTTATAAATGTTAGTAAACAACCATTCTCCTGGCCAAAGTTTCTTAATATTAAACAAGCTTTTGTGGTTAACTGAGTTTTGGAAAAATTTCTATAACGACTTGACATATGAAAATTATAAAAATAAGTGTTTTTTAAGCTTAAGTGAGTCGAAAATATTATTTATAAGCTTAACAGAAATTCCAAAGGAATGTTAGTAAAGATGTCCTTTTGAATACAAAATTCAGTTCTGCGAGTCTGTTTTTTACATTTTTGACCCACTTTAGAGTTTCTTTGGTAGAAATACCAGGTGTTTTTGAGTCATAAGTTGAACCAATACACTACTGATTCTTGTAAGGAACTATCTTTCTTATATTTTTCGAAGGGTTTTAGACATTAATTCTATTAAACTCTTTCTAAATGCATCAAAAATTCTTTTAAACTTTAACTCCGAATTATATTAATTGAATTTTTATTTGATTACAACGCCATATGGTTTCAAAGACTTAGCTAATGATTATTCTATCCTATAACATTACCCACCTTTTGAACTATCTTCGAGTCCAATTTAGTAAAAATCTGTTAAGTAGTTTAGATGTTTATCGAGGACAAGCATCGCATATACGTACATTCAACCAAGTCTATATTTATTTTCTTTTTTTGCTTTGAGCCATTTCTCGGATTTATTGATTTAAGATTTGTTTACCAAAATGCAATCCAACTAACTAAGAGTATTAAAATCCCTTTTTTTTTCTTATTTAGAATTTGCAAACAAATTGAGTCAATTTTAAAGTATCTAAGAAAACTCCAAAACAAGGAAAAAAGAAACTCAATCCGACAATATGTTCGGAGGTAGAACATTATTTGACATAAAATCCCACTTTACAATAGCATCGCTCTTCTGAGCACACATATACGAGTTAAGCTACTTTTTTCTTCAATGCTTCCCTATACATTCGTGAAAGATTCAAGGAAAAGTTCAAAGTGCTACACTGACTATACACACTCAAAAGGCTGGAAGTAGCAAGTTCCTACATTACAACGATATGGTGGCATAGTTGGATTCCCATTTATCTTCTCGCTGAACTTACCTTCTTTATAGATTGCCAGGGTCTTTTCTGCGCTTCGCATGTTTTTTTTTTAGTCTCTCCAGCAAAAGGTTTGGAGGTTGACTTTTTGCAGCGAAAGCTTTGCAGTTCATTGCACTACTTCAACCATGCAGCAATATGGTAAAATGTGTGCATCGTTTTGAAAAAAAAAAATCCATGCAGCACCGAATGTACCTATACCTTGACTACTGTATGCGAAAATCGTGGCCAAGAAGATTGTGGTTGAAATAAATTTTCCTACCTTTGGCTTCTGTGTTGCAGATAACGTCCTGAATTCGATTCACATAAAATTCACTGCGGAAAGGACGCACACACACAATCTTTTACTTTACGACGATGACGACGACAACGACATTAGATTTGTCTCTTTGCTCTGCTTAGATGTTGACTTTAGTGGGTGCATTGGTTGATTCTTCAGAAACTATTTGTTTTCGTTTTTATTTGCATGTCAAAGTGACAGTAGGGAAACGCAAAAAAAAAATCACAAAATTAACAGTAGTTGCGGGAACAACAAAACGAAAAAAAACGAACTGCAAAACATAAGCATCACAGTAGTGAAATCAGTGTGACAAATTGGTTTACGTTTTGTGTAAATTCCAATCTCTTTGGATGGATTGAAGAATTTGCGTTTCGATTTTTGCGTCAAGCAGATTTGCTATTTGATTTTGAAATTTTGTGGTTTTTTTAAACTCTTAAGGATGTAGAGGAAAATCTTGTATGTAAGTTTATCTACTATCAAAAGAAAAGGATTTATCTTAAGGGGTCAGCAAGTGAGTCGTACAAATATCATCATTATCAACAAACATTGAAAGCAGGGAGGTAAGTACTTACTCTTAGAGTTTTTCTAGTAATATATTTTTATAGAACGTTGGAAATAGCTAGATAAATGATGAAATTTTCCACTGAAAATAGTTTTGGATTAGATTTTAGAATCAATTTTATTCGATACTAGCAGACCCGTACTCGCGTCGCTTCGCAAAGTTTTAAGAATATATTTTTTTCAAACGCCATTAATTGCCATAAATATACTGTGAATACAAAAACTTACCGTTTTAAAGGCTTGCCCAAAAGGACAATCGTGTAAGCTTTAGGTGTATTAAGTAAGCATTATATTTTCTTAAAATTTGATCAAAAAATATTTCTGGATACATAATTAACTGCCAAATAATTGAAGTAGGTATGCAATAAAAACCAAACATAAAAACGCTTTTATGGCTGTTCATAAAAAGCAATCACGTAAATTTTTGATGTGTGACTTTTTTTAAATCTTTAATCAAAAATTATTTTTGAAGACGCTATTAACTTCCCTAATTATGCCGTGAAAACATAAAATTAGCAGTACTTAAGGTTTTTTCCACAAAGGATGATCACAATAATAAAAAATGTAATGCTAGCTTATTACCAAAAATGTACGTGATTGTTCTTTATGGGAAAACTTTAAACATTAGAGCAGAATTTATTTATTATGCAGCTAATGGCATTTTAGAAAATAGTTTTTGATCAAGAATTACAAAATTTGCAATGCCTTAATTCTAAAATTTACGTCATTGTTTTTTTTTTTTGTTTTCGCGGCATAATTTCGTTTCGTTTTCGTTCAGCAGCTAATTTCGTATTCAAAAACAATTTTAAGTCAAAATTTACAAGAAAAAGTCATGCTGGGGGGGGGCAAGCCGCATCATCTCACTCGGATCTCCGTGGATCCATTGCGCTAAAATTTACTTGATTTTCTTCAATGGACTTACTATTAGAGTGGCAATCATTTTGTTTTTAAAACAATTTTTGACCAAAAATTAAAAAGTCAAGCTTATTTTACACCTAAAATTTACGTTATTGCCTTTTGTGGGAAAACCATTAAGGTGGAAGTATTTTTGTCTGCACGCCATATTTACTGCAATCAATCTGTAGCTAATAGCGTATTCAAAAATAATTTTTGTTTAAAAATTAAAAAAAAGTCACCCTAGCCTTACGCTTTAAATTTTTTGTTTTCACGGCATATGTTCGTTTTTCAAATCAGCAGAAATTTTCGTATTCAAAAACAATTTTAAGTCAAAATTTAAAAAAAAAAAGTAATGCTGGCCTTACTACTAAATTTTACGTGATTTCCTTTTGTGGGATTACTATTAGAGCGGCAAGTACTTTGTTTCCTTGGCTTTCTATCAACAATTAAGCAGCATTCAATGGCGTATTCAAAAACAATTTTTGACCAAAAATTAAAAATGTCAAGCTAACTTTACACCTAAAATTTACGTGATTGACCTTTGTGGGAAAACCATTAGGGTGGTAATGTTTCTGTCTGCACGACTTATTTACTGCAATTAATCTGCAACTAATGGCATATTCGAAAATAATTTTTCATCATGAATTAAAAAACTAGCACTAGCCTTACTCTATAAATTTACGTGATTGCTTTTAGTAGGCAAACCTTAAGAGCATACATTTTTTTGTTTTCACGGCATATTTTCGTTTTTAAATCAACCGCTAATATCGTATTTAAAAACAATTTTAAATAAAAACTAGAAAAAGTCATGCAACCCTTACAACTGCAATTTACGTGATTGCCCCTTATGGCCAAAAATTAGAGCGGCAATTTTAAGTTTCCGCGACACATAAACGTCAATAAAGGGACAATTAATGGCGTGTTCAAAAATATATTTTTTAAAAAGTTGCACTAGCCTCACTCCTGAAATTTAAGTGATTGGTTTAAGTAGGCAAACCTTAAGAGCACCAATTTTCATATTTTCGTTTTTTAATCAGCAGTTTATGTATTCAAAAACAATCTTAAGTCAAAATTAAAAAAAGTCAAGATAGCCTTTCACATAAAATGTACGTGATTGACGTTTGTGAAAAAAACCATTAGAGCTGCAAAGTTTTTGTTTTCATGACAAGTAATCGGTAGCTAATGGGGTCTTTAAAAATTATTTTTGACCAACATTTGAGAAAAGTCATGCTAGCCTTACACCTAAAATTTACGTGATTGCACCTTGTGGGCAAACAATTAGAGCTGCATTTTTTTTGTTTTCACTGTATATTTACGGCAGTTCAAATGACGTTTCAGAAAATAATTTTTGACTAAATACTAAAAGTAAGTCATGCCAGCCTTATAGGAAAAATTTACGTGATTGCCTTTTAAGAACAAACTATTAGACTGTGAAAATGTTTTGTTTACAAGGCATATTTACGGCTGTGACTTAGCAGCTAATGGCGTATCAAAAAAAAATTGAGCAAAAACTGAAAACTGTCATGCTCAATTTACGAGATTGCCTTTTTTGGGCAAAATATTAAAACAGCAATATTCTTTTTTTCACCAAAAATGTATGACAATTAATCGGCAGCTGATGGCCTATTTTAAATGTTTTTTTTTGTATCAAAAATTGAAAACTGTCATGCTAGCTTAATACCTAAAATTTACGTGATTGCGATTTATCAGCAAACCATGAGAGCAGCAATATTCTAGTTTTCACAGCATATTAACGGCAACTGATTGGCAGCTAATAGTGTATTCAAAAATAATTTTGTATCAAAGATTAACAAAAGTTATGCTAGCCTTACTTTCAACTAAAATTTACGAGATTGCCCTTTGTGGGTCAACCATAAGAGTGGCAATGTTTTTGATTTCACTTTATATTTATTAATAATTTTTTACCTAAAATTAAAAACTGGCATGCAATTCGAAAATTTCTTCACTAAAAATGTTGTTTCCAGAACCACAAGACAAAGGGGGATCAATGTCCCTCAGATATACTTCTTAGTAGGTATTGAAATACCGTTCCTTTTGTAAGTCTGATATGAGATAGATATTCATTTCTAAGATTTAAACTCCCTGGTGATGATTTCATTAATTTTTTTTCTCTAAAAAAAAAAAATTGGGTCTTCAAAAGAGACTTTATTATCAAGAAAGAAAAACGAAATAGCTTAAATGACTAATCAAAAAGGACTTGACCAGGATTAAGCATCACATCAAGGATAAAGAATATAGAAGAACAATATCAATCTTCCTCTCCAAGTGCTAGAATCATTAACTTCAAATTGGATAAATCCTCACCAAAAAAAAAAAAAACTAAGAAAGAGATAATTTATTTTTGGCTTCTTCGTTTTCTTTGTTCTTCTCGGCTTTCACTTTTCATTAAGGATTTTCTGTTTGGAATTTTTTTTTCTTTTGTCCGACTTTTTTTTTAATGATTCTTGAGTTTCTTGAGAAAAATAAGGTTGTTTGTTGGTTATAGCCCATCACCTGATTAAACACCCAATCGTATCTGTTTCATGGCGATATAAAGAAACTTTGAAAAACCTTTCTTCCAAAACTTTCCTTTGGCTATATAAAGCTATATCTAGGGTTGGCAGTTCGTTCTTCTTCTTCATCACTCATATCCATCGACAATATGAAAACAGTTAGCTTGTTAAACTCTTGATGTGCATAAACCTTTTTATTTTATGGTCAGATTGTGTGGTTCTGAGGATTTTGTATGTTTGTGTATGTGGAACGTTATACAATAAATGTTTTTGGTCTATAGAAAATTTAATCTCTTAAAACCCACACAAATACACATATCTACATTTAAGCACAAAGGAACCAGTCAATTAAAACCTAAGTGAGTTTAATAAATTTTCACAAAAAAAAAAACTTAAATTGGCTTAGAAGTTGCAGGAGTGTGAAAGGTGCGGTCAAGAATATCAAACTAAACAAAAAAAAAAAAAAAAACACACACACACACCCTAAAAGCCAATCTCCTGTTGTTTTGGCCTAGAAGTTTTTGAATGGGATTTTTCTTATGTCGCCACCATCAACCCGACACAATCGAGATCTGGGATATATAGTAGGAGTGGTCATAATAGTGTGAACGTTGAGCTTATGTGTTTGTTTTTTTTTTTGTTTTGTTTGACTGCAAATGATTCAGATGAAATTGAGGTTTGCCATTGAAAATTAGGAATAAAGAGGCGAACAAAGAAACCAAAAAAAAAACTCGGAATAGTAAAATAATTGTTAAGTGGATTGAATGAAAGAGGTGTGAGTGTGGATTGAATATGAGAGAGGTCTGTGTGTGAATGGCATGTTATAGGAAAGTGGTAGGTAGGTATTCTATGATGAACATAATTTCCAACTGTGAATTGTATGTTGACACCGCTATATGGTTTGGACTTAACAATTAGGCCAACTGGTTATGACATTTGGAATGTTGAAGGGAAAAAGGCGAGAATAACAAATCTTTACAAATTATGTTTAAAAAATAGTTAATAAATAAAAGAACGTAAAAAAGGATTTTAAGGTCATTCAAGCTCTAAGGGACAATAGTTAAGTCAGAATAAAGAAATAAAGACAATATATGAAATCAAGGTTTTTGCGATCAAAGAACTCTTTTCTGAAGAAGTACTATCCATCACGGTTGACAGAACAGAGTGAAGTAGGATGTAACTAATAATTATACCCCGCAACAAAAGAGTGTTCGCAAGAAGACGCCTCGAAAAATCAATTTTTTCAAAATCAAGAGCTAAGAGGAATTTGTTTCCTTGCTGTTGATGACAATCCATTTCTAACAGCTGCTAAATAGGCATCAAGAACAGCGAATAATAGGAGAAGAAACCAACTACATTCAAGTCAAGGAAGATCCAGTATCACCACCTAATATAAAAAATGAAGACTATTAGCTATAAAGAATCACAAGAACAACAAGGCCTCGGAATCTGATGGTTTACCAGCGAAACTTTTCAAGCCCGGAGGAGTTTGGGTTCAGGGAAGCATACCTGTCTATATCAGTTCAATTTGTCCCATCTACAAAAAAAGCATTGCATGATCCTTCAAGATCCTTATCAACGTAGCAAAGAAGATTCTATGCAACGTATGGTGTGAGAGTCTTAAGCCATTCTGCAAAACTATAATCGGCAAGTATCAGCGTGGCAAATTGACTTGAAATCAAAAATATTCACTCTCAGGCAAATCCTAAGAAGGACTTATGAATTTCAAGTCAAGACTTACCATCTTTTATCATTTGTGATGTAAGCAGTGCAAATTTCACCCACGCAAATGGGACCCTGATAGGAATTTGCAGTTTTTTTTGCATTTCTATTCCCGATTTTGCAATTCGCCAAATAATGGTGTAATCGAGTAACCTGCTAGCTTCACTGTGAAGAAATGAAAACAAAAAAATCCTGGAAAGGAACCATTTGTGTGGGTGAAAGTTGCCCTGCTTCTTCACAGACATCATCTTTTCATTATTTCAAAGCCGCATATCTGCCAAAGTTTAAATTTTTTTAACTTTTGCAACTCCGACTGCAGCATTCTTGACATCTATATCAGCTCCGTTTTCCATTTTGATCAAGCATTTTTATAGCTTTAATCATCACATCAAAACTTCTATTAGGAATGGCTGAACTTGGTATCCGGGGTAAATGAATCCAGTTGTATCACGTGACATTGGAAGGATGGTAATGTAATATGCAACTATGGATTAGCTCTTCGCTACTTTCCCCAACATGTACAGGTTTTTAGCAAAGAGATGCGCTATCCCTCGTAATCGAAAATAGTACCTTAGTGAGGCGTAAACACTGAACGTACTTTTTTTTTTTTTAAAGAGCAGGCGAAGCTTGTTAGTCTTCAAGTAAACGAGGACAAGACCAAATACATGCTATAAACAAACAATGAAAATTCTGTCAACCAGCTAGAAAAAAACATCACTGCCGATAGCAATAACCTCGAAGTAGTTAAGGAGTTCATCGAGCTCGGATTAGGTATTTACCCAATGAATGACATCTTAGTGGAAATTCGTCTAAGAATACTTAAGTTTGGCGTAAGAAAGTGGGTCCAAAACTCCTCACACGAAAGACATGCTCGAAAGTATCATTACACTGCCATTTCTGCCATATGATTCCGAGAGCTGATACTGGGCTTCCTTGAAAGAAAATTTCTAAGCAGGATATTTGGTGTTGTGTGCGAGGAGGGCAAATGTAGGAGAAGATCATGTGCACTAGAATGGCGAGTGGATGAGAAGATACAGCCATGAACTGTATGAGCTGTATCAAGATGTGAACGTAGTTCAGAAAATCAAAACACGTCGATGTGGCCACATCGAACGAATGGACAATAATGCTCCAACCAAGAGAGTCTTTGAATCTAGGTTCCAATATTTGAGAGAACTAAGAAGACTGAACCTCTTACATCAGTTTAAAGACCAAGCCATAGTGGATGCCAGAAAACTTGGTCTAAATGACTTCAAGCAGCGTGCTCGGAATCGTAGAGGATGGAAGGTATGCCATATCTCATCAGGCTGTGACCCTTCATTAGCTATAACATTTCAATGTCTACAATTGAGCAAAGATTGATTTCACAGAAATAGATGCGAGTAGGAAAGTTGTTGACTCATATCCGATAAGTGATCCAACGCCCGGACGAGATCAAAGTCAGTAGAAAAAAAGCCTAATTATTTTCAGTGGTCTCTACAAGCAACAACTGATGAAAGAATTTTGCGACCTTTTCTATAAAGTCTGAAGTACGATGCAGTGCAATGAAAAAAATTGGAAAGGGAGGCAAATTAGTTGGAAGACAAAGCCTCCACCAAATGACAACAGAAAACGGCTTCCAGCTAACGGACTTGATAAACTGCAATAGATTTCGAAGGCCAAAGATGCAAAAAAAAAATAATTATTATGAGCTAATCGACGCAAGGCACATATCAAATTACTTAAACTTAACTTCATTACGAGGGACACACGCAGAATCAATCTTCTTAGGGCCTTGTCAAACAGAGCGTGGTCCTTCAACACGCCGCTGGCTGGCAGTCTTTGTAGAAATTTACAAACAAAATTTTACTGCCACGTTCTTTATTTCCCAGTAAAGTATTGACGGTCTTGTCAGCTCTGTTTGACGCAGGCCTTTATTGCAGCAAAACTAGTAGGTAGTTGCATCACTAAAATAAGAATTGTAAATAGAAAGAAATAGAAACAGGCTGAAATTTTGCAGGTTATTTCGGGGATAGGTATATAATCCAAGGGAATCAGGGGGGGGGGGCAAGTGCCTCTACCTGCTTCCTTACATACACGTTTGATGGAATCTATACCTATATCTAAGATGGCAACCTATTACTACTACCAGGAGCCGTACCACCCTTACTTTTCTTAAATCTTGGTTAAAGAACTGCTGCACCGATATGGATGAAATTTTCAGATTTTTTGCCCGGTACAAAATTGAAAAAAAAAAAATTAAGTAGTACCGCCCACTGCCACGCATTTTTTAATTTATTTCTTTGTTTCTTGGAAATGGCACAAACGATTTCTATGAATCAATTGAGATTGTTCTCATATGAAGAAAAAAATTGACAAATTGGCTTTAGAAAAATATGTCCAGTTGTCTTTTTCTTTTTTTTCTTGGAAGCAGCTTTTGATGTAGTAGAAATTTTGGGAGTTTGTTGTTTTAAACCATTAAAGAAAAAAAAAATGTTTATAGATTAGTTGTAATACGTTTAGAGCTCGTGACTACCGAACGAAAAGAACCTGCAAACACTACGAAAAATAATAAGAAATGGCTACCTACGTTTGAAAAGGTTCATTTCGATCAATTGAGAAATTAATTTTTGAGCACATCACATCGTATTATGAGTAAAGCCTCAAGTATCAACTTCATTTTGTTTGAGCATGCCTTTCTAATTAATTAAAAAAATTAGAAATCTTTAATTTTTCGATGTTTTTTTCGTTGGTTTTTGTAAACTTTTTCTAATAACAATTATTTTAGAAAGTTTTTTTTATAATACAAATTCTATATGCTACTGAAATAAATTAGCCAAGTAGAAGACTTAGCATTAAAGTTGGACTTGTTGAATTATTGATTCAAAATAGCTATTTATGGCCTTTAGTCCTATAAATTGGCGTTTCGTCCGGCTTACTCACTTGGACTCATCAGTGACGTAGTGAGGGCCTTGTCATACACAATTTGTATTAAGTTCAGTTCAACTTACATGAATTCTTTTACAAAAATCCACTGTAAACTATATCCAACAAGATTACAATTATTTTAATTAATTTTTGTATTCATCTATTTCAATAGGTCTGAATCGGAAGCAGAATTCTATGATTAACCTCTTTGAACAAATGCTGCTGCTAGACTCAAAAAAGTCATGTCAATAGTTCATGCTTCTCCGGTCTTTCTCAAAAGACCAGATAATTCCTGGACAGACTCCTGATCTGAGGCTTTAGAATCCCTAACTTTTCAGGGTGTGTCGTCGATATATGCCAATTTTCGAAGTCGGTCTTTTTGACAGCTGTCACTGGATTTATGCTCAATTTGATTTGCCATTGCATAATTAATAGACTGATACTACTGAACAACGCTTTCAAATCGTGCAAATTTATTATTGACTCCATTTTCAGCATACAAGCCTGCAGAGGTTAGGGTCTAAAGCTCTGAAGACATAATTGTTCCAGTTCTAGTTGAAATATTTAGAGGTTGTTTTAATATCATCTGTATTCTCTCAAGTTTGAGAGAAGTCAATGTCATATTCATTCCAAAGGCCGACAAGTCCACCCTCAATGAACCAAAAGATTTCAGGGCTATAAGACTATCCTCTTCAGCCCTGGAAACATTCCTATCACAAGCCCCACTCGATCTTTTCACGAAAGAGATGGCAGTTAAAAGTGCTCTCTGACTTGACAATGCAAAAGTTGCAAAAACTGCCTTTATGGACATAGAACTACGATATTACGAAATTTACCAACAGAGACATTCAGACAGACTATACATTACCGCACATTGATCTTTAATCCCGTAGCCCTAACAGTTATTCTCACAAGGACAATCTGGATGAAAAAATGGGTCATAAACATTAATCATGTTTCGGTCTTTACGGACGGCTCAAAAAAAATAAAAAAAAAAAAATATGGGGTAGGGAAAGGCATCTTTTCAGTAAATCCACCCTTGGACAGATTAATAAGGCTTCCAGATTCCTGCAATGTCTTTCAAGCGGAAGTGCTAACAGTTTGTGAGGCTGCAAGTTTCCACATGTGAAATAGTCAGTAAAAATATTGACATTTTTATTTATAGCCAGGCGGCAATCAAAGCAATTCCCTCAATTGTTACAAAGTTAAAACTTGTTGTTTTCGTTGTCGTAATGAGTTGAAATTATGTGCTCAGTGCATCAAATACAGTTACCCTTTCGATGGGTCCCAGGTCATCGTGACATATACGGGAACAAAATGGCAGATGAATCGGCCAAAAACGGGAAAACTCTTGATCCGAGCCAAACCGACTGCTCGGTTCTTATGCCACTAAAACAGGGAAAAAGAAAAATTTGCTAGAGTTTACTCAAAGAAGGACAGATGACAGATGGTCAACAATTGATACCTATCGTGTCTAGATGAACTTATGGCCGGATATTTCAAAGAAAAAAAAACAAAATATTTTCTCAAGCTAAGTTGGTTGGAATACTAACAGGTCACAACACAATGGGAACCCACTTAAGCTGAAGGATATCGACTTATATTATTATTACTTGTGTAGAGGGTGTCAGGATGAAGAGGCATCATTTCCGCTGTGAATGCCCCAGCCTTGCCAGAACTAGAAAAAAAAACTTGGAGAATACTTATTCGACCAACTGGGCGACGCACGCCACTAAAAAACATCCTAAAATTCACTCAGCATTCAGAATGGTTCAGGGTGGTATTTTGCCAGTAGAGTTTCAATGAAAATAGGTGCGCTGAAGACGCATAAAGATAAGAACAAGCCACTCCTTCCTGTTTATATTCAATCACCATAATTTACATAAATTGGGAGGGGCCATAACTTTTGTAGTACAAATTTTATCCATTTATTATGTAACGCAAATAAAAAAAAACCTTCTCATAGTCTTATATATATTTTTTAAAGCCTTAAAAGTCACTATTAAATTTAATTCCCTTAAATTTTTTTATGCCGAACAAAAAGTTATAGGAGCCTCCTCTTACTTGCATTGGATTTTACACAGCACCGCAACACGTTTCAGGAAGTTGCTTTCTACTTCGCTGCTCCTTTTTATTTCTGGGTTTATAGTAAAAAGTAGTTGTGTTGTGTGCAACCCCTTGTCGTCGACCTTAATAACTATACTATTGGCCTGGCCGTTATATTTAAGTATTGCATGTCGTCGTCAAATAGCTAATTAAGTACTTAAGAAAAAAATAAAAACCAGGAACAAAAAAAAATCCGTTCATTATCCGAAATAGACCGAGAACAAGTGGATCGAATATTAAGCTAGGACATTAAGAAGCTAATAAAAATAAAATTCTTTTCTCTGGAGAAAGTGAGACCTATGTATACCTATAATAGTTTAAGGACCAATAAAAAAGAAAAAAAACACATTGGCACTCCTTTCCAAAAGTAGCAATCAACAGGAGGAAAGTATTAGTTTCAGTTCGTGCGAATTAACAGAAGAAAGAAAAAAAAAAACGAGAACAAATTTTCAAAAGAAATTTTAAATTTTTACATTTTACATTGAAAATTACCAAGACCAAGACTAATCATGGGATTGGTAGGAAGAGTTGTAATATAGTATATAAGAGCCACAACATTATTTTGCTTGTCCGTCATGTTTGAGAGTCGAAGAAGGAATTTTTTTTTTATTCTTGAGTTAAAATTCAGAACACGCAATTTTATATTTTTATATTTTTTATAGGTGAGCTTTTTTTTGTAGAGTATAAGAGTTTACGAGTGAAGAAATTAGAAATTGCACACAATTCTTGGAAGCAGTTAGTTTAACGACTGAGTGCTGTAGGATTAGGATCCTTTTTTTTTGTCTTGGTGTTGTTGCTGAAAATTCAAGAAAATTAATTTTTATTGCGTATACACGGCGGTGGATGGAAGGATTATTATCTAAAGCCATCGGAACGATAATTTTGTGTATAAGGAGTGTTGTTGGTATAAATACCTACATAGAGTATAAAATGAAAGAAATTTTATATGTTGTTCATTAAAGAAAAAATAGTTTTAACCGTTAAAGAATTTATTTAAGGTTATTAAAGTCTTGGAGCGAACTAATTAAGTGGAAAGAAACTTAAGCCTATTTAAATGAATAGTAAAAACTTCTTGAACACTTTAGTTTGAATTAACAAAGAAAATTATTCAAATTGTTTTGAAAATATAAATTTGCATATTTATAAATGAAAATACACAACTGGAACGCACGAACCAAGGCTATAAAAGCGGCTAGACATTGAAGAATTCAACAGCATTAATTTATTAGTACTTTTTGATTGTTAATGCCAAAGTGTGAAAGACGCACATTCAAATTAGCTACTTATTTTTTTGTTTTGTTTCTTTGTTTAAAATCTAAATTTTTTTGTGGAGTTTTTGAGCGCAAAATTATCCTTATTAGGGCTGGCCACGGTACCAGAAAAGTCTCCGTATCGTTTGGTATCGGCATCGGAAACTGAAACGATACCAAAAAGATACCAGCTCCGAAACGATACCGAGACGATACCGAACGATATCGCATTTTTTGGACCGAAGTTTACCCGTCTTCGCGGTAGTATCGTTTGGCAAAAAATTAAAATATTATTATTAATTTATTGCAAACAATCAATGTTTGTAATTGGTTTCTCAGAAAAGGCTCTTATGATTTAGATGACATTTTCAGAGCTTTTTTCTTTAGCAGGAAGAAGGCTTAGCCAATAATTTTAATTAAAATTACTCAAATCCACGCCCAACTAAGTTATGCTGAAGTCCACAATTTGGATGAAATTTTCAGACTTGGTTCCTTTTAGTCATGACCCCGCGTCAAAATTTTGGTGTCAAATTCCAAATGGGAACTTATTTTAGACATTGTGAAACAAGCGTTTAAAAAATTGTTAGGTCAACATAATAAACTTCAGTTAAAAAATTTGTTTTTTATAATAATGATTTTTTTCTTAAATTTTAGAAATACCAAGCGATTTCAACTACTAGATCAAGAATATTTAACTAAGTCGTGCATTTTATTCTGGTTTGCGACTCAGACTAGACTGAAACCAGACGAGACCGATACCGATACCGAGACTTTGTTATACGAGACCAAACGAATCTGAGTTGAACGAGACCGATACCGAGACGATACTAAAATTTTTCGGTTTTGGCGATATCGAGACGATACTTACAAAAGTATCGTTTGGTTTGGTATCGTGGCCAGCCCTAATCCTTATGTTTGTTTTAAACTTCCCAAAACCTCGAATTTCTAAGAGTTTAAGTGTAATTTAGTTTTTTGTATGAACTTTGGGTTAGATTCGTAGAAATTCGTAGTCTTAGAAAGTTCACATACTGACTTTTGAGTATAACTTGTACCAAAAAAGAAATATTAAATCTATTTACGAGCTTCATCTCTACACATAGCTACTACCTGAGGCATTAGCGTGCACTATCTGCTTCCAGTCATCTGGACTAAATGCTCGAAATTCGCGATGGCTTGATATTTTAGCCAGAGGTTTAGTTTTCTTTTTCGCCTTGAACCTGGGGGGACTAGGCTAGAATACTGTTGTCACTTAATGTGGCCAAACGAAATGTAGTCGCCGTGTTTTGATTTTTTGGGCAACATCCACATCTTGGTTAAGCTTATTGGTAGGGCTCGTGGTTGTATCTTCTCTAAAACTATTCTTCCTTAAACATATCCAGTCATCATGACCTCTGGGCTCTTCTTCTCTGTTTGTGGCTCAATACTCGGCTCCGTAGAACACAACAACAGCCGGTTTTGTTTAGTTTGCATTTCGACCTACGAAAGATTATTTGAACTTATTTTCTGCACCAAACTCAGTGATTCCTTAAGATAAACCATCGTAGGGTCTTCACTAAGGTGTCGTTTGTGGGACTAGTTTTTACTTCGAACTAGTTGAGCTTCTTAACTGCTTTGTAGTTGTTGCTTTTGAAGGTGATGTTTTGTCCTAATTGCCTTTGTTTAGTTCTATACCAACAAATTTCAGCTATTTTTAAATTGGCTTGACGGACTCATGAAAGGCAGGTTTGGTCGATAGTAATATCATTGGCATACATCCTAATAGTTGGACATAAATAGTGCCCTTTGTACTGACGCTTGGTTTGTTAACTAGCTGATGTTCAAAACGAGATTTAAGAAGCGCATCTGCTTGTCGAAACCTTGTGCATACTTGGAATAGTCCAAAAGAGGTGCCTTAGATTTGTGCACCACATTTGCTTTTTCAACTCACCCGATATAACTGGACTAGTTTTCCTAATAATTCAAGTTCGTTCATTACCTTATAGAACTTCTAACAATGAATTCTATAGAATGTGGTTTAGAAGTAGTTGAGAAAGTGGTGCCTGGACTTGAAGCCTGTGGGTCAATGGATTTATTTCAGTTTGATGCTTCCGTCATTAGAAGTGGGGGGGATAGCCGACCAGGAAAGTTGGAGTTGTGCAAAAGCCACATTTATGGAAAGAGATTAAATACAATCAATACTTTTACGCCGCAAATTATTTTCTAGCATGCCTGGCTACTCGGTAAACTTTAAACATCATAGCAAAAATGCCAATTATAACGTAATATCCCCCTCAAGAAGCAACAGCCATTTAAGTTCTTTGGTCAAAAATAATACCACTTGACTTCTTTGAAAAGGAACCCATCACCATCTCTATGATTCCAGGCCACAGGGTTACTGAGGCCAGTCCAGGCAGCATGGTGAAGGGGTGCCCCAGGCAGTGAAGAAGGGACATGCTCGTCAGATAGGGTAGGTTCTTTCTGCAATGCCTGAGGACCTGGTTACGTAAAACCATGCCTAGACTGTGGTGTAATCTGTCTGTTGAATCTTGGATTGAGACGTGAGTTTCCACCTTGCACAAAATGTATATAAATAGGTGTGTTTTCAAAAGTTCTTGTATGTGGAAGACCCAAAGTGATTGATGTCCTCAAGATAAGACGATAGCTGGCCATACTGAGCGAAAAAATTGCATTGTCAAGTTACATAATATAATTACATAATACGGGATCATTTCAGTTCATTATTTTTCGTTCAGAAAACACTTGTTGCTCAAGAATCAGGATTGAACAAGAAAGAACAGGCTGGAAATCAGAATAATTTCGTCACTCAGCCGTTTAGAAAAATTGCTCATCGCACAATGATTACGAGGCCGAGCAACCTTATGTACAATCACTTACTAACTTCTTTGCTTTTGATGGCGTTCAACAGCCTAGGATGGCCGCCGGATTCAACCCATAAGCTTCTCTATTCATCTTTTTCCTAACAGTTTCCTCTAGCTAGTTGTTAGAGGTCGTTTTTCACTTGTGGACGCCACCTGTGTGGAGTTCTCCTGGTGGGGGTGTGTGGGCTGTGCACCAGGGTTGGATTCAAAAATTTGGCGGGTTACTGTGTCGCTATCCATACACTCCACGTGTCCAACGGCTCTCGGGAACCAGGTCGACGTTTTTCTGTATAGCCAGTAGAGTTCATCTTCTTTTCCAGACTCCTTCCATATACACACGACTTAAAATCATTCTATGAATCTTCCTCTAAGACAATCAAGCAAATTTTCATATGATTCTTTTAGGATTCATGGATCTGCCCCATTCAACAGGACAGGGATAATTAGGGTCTTATATAAATCCTCCTTGTAACGGGTGATTTTTTAGCTGGTTTGGTTTTTGCAACACTGGTTTTGACAGCTGACGTGTGTTTAGTACCTTGTGTCACTGTCAAACAGCTTCAGTTTGGTTTGCAATTTAACCATGGATCGTCTTACAAATGAACAACGCTTGCAAATTATTGAATTTTACTATCAAAATTCGTGCTCGGTTCGAAATGTTCATCGCGCGCTGCTTCCATTTTATGGTCGGCATTCTCGACCTTCTGAGCAGTCTATTCGGAAGATTGTGACCAAATTTCGCACCAAATTTACTTTGTTGGACATTAAACCACCAACACGTTTACGTACTGTGCGTAGTGAAGAAAATATTGCGGCCGTATCAGCTAGTGTGACAGAAGACCGCGAAATGTCGATTCGGCGCCGTTCCCAGCAGTTAGGCCTTTGTTACAGCACTACGTGGAAAATTTTGCGGAAGGATTTGGGCGTAAAGCCTTTTAAGATACAGCTGGTGCAAGAAGTAAAGCCAGCCGACCTACCACAACGCCGAATTTTTGGTGAATGGGCTCTTGGAAAGCTGGCCGAGGATCCGCTTTTTTATCGAAAAATTGTGTTCAGCGATGAGACTCATTTTTGGTTGAATGGGTACGTAAATAAGCATAATTGCCGCATTTGGAGTGAAGATCAGACAGAAGCATTGCAACAGCTACCAATGCATCCCGAAAAAGCCACTGTTTGGTGCGGTTTATGGGCCGGCGGAATTATTGGGCCATATTTCTTCAAAGATGATGCGAATCGCAGCGTTACTGTCAATGGTGAACGCTACCGAGCCATGATAACAAACTTTTTTTGCCCGAAATGGAAGTTCTTGACTTGCATGATATGTGGTTTCAACAAGACGGTGCCACATGCCACACAGCACGCGAAACAATGGCGCAATTGCGAGGCGAGTTTGGTGAACAGTTAATTTCACGTTTCGGGCCGGTCAATTGGCTGCCTAGATCGTGCGATTTGACACCATTAGATTATTTTTTGTGGGGGTATGTCAAGGCTAATGTCTATAGGGACAAGCCCGCTTCGATTGACGCACTGGAAGCCAACATCCATGCATTCATTCGTGAGATACCGGCCGATATGTGTGAAAGAGTATGCCAAAATTGGACTCAGCGGATGGGCTAAAATTAAATTGCAAGGTTCAAACTATCGATTCAAATAAATATTTCATTCATTTTTTCGAATTTTTTGTGTTTTTTTTTTTTTTTAAAGTTCTAAACCTCTTAAAAAATCACCCGTTATAAAGCCTCCTTTTATAGAACTTAAGAGACTACCTTACTACGTTGCTTTTAAGTCCGTACAAAAAATTGCGGTGGTTGGCAAAAGTGGTTCTTCGTTTGATCTCGGCACTAATGTTTTTGTGGAGGTAAAAGTTGATATCAGATAGACAAAGTCCTTGACAACTTCGAAGTTTTATCTATCCATGGTAAAGTTTTGCCCGAATCGATGACATTGACCTTCTTTCCTCATTGATAGCATACATTTCGTAGTGAAATACATAAAAACTTGGAATATTAGCTAATTTTACTTATGATTCCTGTTAAATTTCAATCATTATAAAAACTTTAATTTCCCCTAAAACCAAAATAATTCTCTGGTAAAATAATAAAAGCAACTCTCTATACTCTCTCACTCCAACATTTCTAGTAGTCTTGCTTCTGCCACTCAGTCTAATATGGTAGGTAGGTTAGATCTGTACCACCTACCTACCTACTTTTCTAAAGAACAAAATTCTAATTTACAATGAACAATAAAACAATAAAAACAAATTAAAATCAATTAAGATTCATTTCGTAGAAAAATCATCAACCCACAGAGCTATACTGTATAGGTACTCGTACACTGAAAAAAGGACTCTTAAAAAGCGATAGCAAAAACGAAAAAAAAACAAGAACTAGAGAGACCCATTAACTTTCAATCCATTTAAGAGAAAATAGAATGAAACTTTTCACATTCAAATCTCAACTGTAATCAAAATGAAAACGTTTGGGCATTAACGTTGATTTTATAGTACGACATTTGCACCCCATCCCATGAATAAAACTAAAGAGCCAAAAAAGCAACAGAAGAACAAACAAACAAGACGAATAATGAAAAAAAAAAATAAAAATACACCAAAAACTTTCCAAGGACAAATCAGTTAAAATCAAAAGGTTCTTTTTTTGCTTTTATACTTTTCGCCATTGCGTGAAAACTTTAAATAGCAACAACTGTTCGTTAAAACCATCAAAAGTCCACAATCCCCTGCCAGGATTCTAAGACTAACAAAAGACAAACAAAAAGTGGAAGTTTAAGCGATATCTCTGTTTTTCGTCCTCTCTGCTTTCTATTTTTTTTTTTTTTTTAATAAAGTTAGTTTCCTTTAGAAAATAATAGGTCCTTGTTATGTATTTATATAGCCAGTAAAATTCCCATTAGAGACCGGTTTTCTTCTTCGTTCATCACTCTTTCTCTTATGTATTTTTATTTCTTCTTCTCTTCTTCTTATGTCCTATTGATTCCTTCTTTCTAAGTGATTTACAATAATTTAAAGTCCAAACAAAAATAAAAGGACGAACGAGAACAAAATTCTTAAACTTAAAATTAAAAAAAAAAAAAAAAAAATACCAAAAGACAGTGGGGAAAGATAAAAACAAACTTGAAATTAAATTAATTCCATTCAGGCAGTCAATTGTGTGCGATGTACGCTTTCTCTTCATCTCCGCTTCACTCTTTGAATATATATAAAAAAATATATATATATAAATTGGTAAAGGACCAATACTCCGAAATAGGACACAAAAAAAAAAAAACAGTTTAATGAGCAGACAAAATGATGGCCTAAAAATCAATGAACTTTTAACTAACGAACATTGAACCTAATTGAAGGAAGAAATTGATGAAGAGCAGGCGGGGTGTCTATTACTTTTTGAATGGAATTAATTTTGCTTTTAAGAGAACTGGGCCTTTTTATAGTCATTAAACTTTACGAGACTTTTTTCCTAGCCATAGATAAGATACAGATTGACAGTAAAAAATATTTGTCGTATACTCTATTTCAGAATGGGTAGTGGGCACAGGGCATGGGGGGACAGTGCGGTCAATTTGTCATTTGATTAAGAAAACAAAAAATTCAGGCTTGGTGGAATTTTGGGGTTGGGGTCAGAGTCCGGAGATCCCGAAAACACAAAATCGCGAAAACCCACAATCGCAAAAGCCCACAATCCCGAAAACCCACAATCCCAATAACCCACAGTCCCGAAAGCCCAGAATCCCGAAAAACGAAAATGTAGAAACAAAATGAATCCCGAAAACCCAAAATCTCGAAATCGAAATCCCGAAAAATTATATGAAATGAAAAATCTGCGCAAATTTTTCATTATATATAAGTTTTCGGGATTTCGATATTTTCGGTTTTCGGGTTCTGGGTTTAATGGATTTTGAGTTTTTGGGATTCTGGGTTTTCGGGATTTTGGATTTTCCAGATTTTGGATTTTCGAGATTGTGTCCGTCTTCCTGAATTTTGAATTTAGTCACTAAAAAAGTCCACCCAATTTTTTATGAAGAAAAGCATATCATCTTGATATTTGACCCAGCTAAATTTGTCTCACTGTCTTGAATCGCAAGGCTCGGAGAACGATAAGATATTCAAAAGGGAATTTAATTTTGATCCAATCGCAAATAAATAAAACAGACGGGGTCGTAGTGATAGGAGCGGTTTATACCTACCAGTTCTTTTTTTTCTTGCGTTTTGTTTATTTTTCATGAGTCTTTTGCTTCTTTTCCATACACTAGTTCAAAGTAGTAAATAGTCTATAAGGTCTAAGTCGTCAGTCAGTCAGTTCAGTCGACTGAAAACTGATCATTGAAATAGATCCAAATAAAAATTTTACCATATCAGATCATGTGGATAATAAAATCAAAGTTGGGTAATAATCACCATAGAAAAAGGCAATTAAAATTACATGTAATTTGCAATTGAAAATAAACCAATTACTTGATTTAATTATATGTAATTGGAAAAAAGTACTTGAACAAAAAAAGTGATTGAAAAATCTGTAATGATAACTTTTTTTTGCAATCATTACACACAAACGTAATTGATTACACAAAATATAAATTAAAGATGTCAAGTATATAGCTTGTTCAAATCAGGGAGATAAACCATTCTTACGATCTATAATGTATGCCCATCCCCTTAACATGAACTAAGTAAATAGTACGGAAAGATTTTTTGTTTACATCTTGTTAAATGTATAATTAATATTTTGTATAATCAATTATATTCGAGTGTAAGGACTATAAAACAAATAATCATTACAGGTTTTTGCTATTACTTTCTTTGCTCAATTCCTTTTCTCCAATTACAAATAATCAATTATAAATTACATGTCATTGTAATTGAAAATTTCAAAAATAACAATTACATGTAATTGTAATTGGAAAAAGTCATTTACTGATTACCTGTAACTGAAATCGATCCTGTAATTAATTACAAAATGTTATAATTACTACCCAAGTCTGCTACTGATAAAAGAATTTCAACTCCTTTTTCAGTTGCTTTTTAATGTATTTTAAAAAATGTAATTACTAATTACATGTAACTGAATAATGTTAAATACTTGTAATACAGTTACATTAATGTTATTCAAAACAAAAGTATTCATTAAAAAATCTGTTATAATTACTTTTTTAAGTAATCATTACACAAAATATAATAATTTATTTATTTTGCTGTCAATTACATTTTACGTGATATTACACAAATGGTTCCCTGTAGTGTTAAGACCTTGTTCTTGTTTTTTTAAACAAATTAACATTATTTATATTTTATTCACTTTCATCAGATTTTTAATTAGCCTACGGCATTTAAATAATCTCCTTTTAGAATTAAAAAAAATTAATAATAACAAAATTAAAAAATTTCTGGTTACATTTTTGTCTACGTTTTTGTATAAGTTTAGCAGTTAGAATACTTTTTGTTTTACTTTCATTATTAGTATTTTAATATTTAATTAATAAAAAAAAATTTAATTAATTACAATTCAAGAAATCCATTGACTTAAATGTGGTTATAAAACAGTGTGAAACAGTGGTTTCCTTCAATTTTTTCCACAAACCCATTACAATTTTCAATTAGATATAACTTGTAAGTAAATTTTTTCAATTACAATTACAAGTAATGGAAATGTATGTGTGTTTTTAAATTTCAATTATATGTAATTGTAGTTGAAAAAAATTACATATAATTGAAATGAAAGTTGAAATAAATTACAAAAAGCATTCATTATTTCTTAACTCTGAATAAAATGCGACTAAAATTAGAAAAGAAAGAAATACTTTCAACTTTGTTGTTCCTTCAGCGATTTCAATGAAATTGTCACTGGTAAGACAGAATAAAAAAGAAAAAAAGTGTCAAATTTTTTTCAGTGACCAAACTGAGTACCTGAACCCTCGGTGCTAGTGAGACTGGAGAAAAAAAAGGGAAAATTCACCAGCGTTGCTTTGAAGCTTCAGATGTCAGATGATCATAAATCGATTTTTGTCGGGTTTCAAGTAATGAGTTTGAGGTAAAAAACTGAATACTTACTCAAGATAAGCATATGCAGGTCTCAATCATCGCTCCTAAAGTTGAAGTTCTAACGCGGTACAACACAATGAGATCCCACATAAGCAAAATGGGTACTTACCCATGGGACTTATGCAGAGGGTGTCAAGATGTAGTGACGGAGAGGGTTTCATTCCACTTCCTTTGTGAATGCCTAAGAAAGGGAGCCCTCGGAAAATCTTTTTCGACAAGCTGGGTGACATCTATATATGTATGTCTTGTCTCACTTAAGGGCCAGATTTTCAGTTCAGGATTAACTCTGAGTTAAGTCAGAGTTAGCTAATTCTGAAAATATGAGAGACACAATTGGGCTTTCTGCAACTGAAGCCTCAGCGGCAGGAATATTCTCGACACTACGGGCACTTCTTTGTCTCACTGGCACGGGAACATTTTGTACTGTGGCTGTGGATTCAAATTTTTCCGCGAGACGCTCAATTGTTGATCTGCTAGGACGATTATGACGACCATAAATTGGACGTAGCGCTCTTAACGTTAAGGCCACATACTCCGAATTTCGGTAGTAAATTTTAATAATTTCGACTCGTTGTTGGCTCGTATATCTTTCCATCATGAAATGGCAAACCTTACTGAAGAGAAATGTCAAAAGAACGGCAGAAAATATGGCGTCGTTTGAAGTTCCTGTCGCTCTACTTTTGTAGCGTTCCTGTTGAAAAACCCTTTATATTAACCCCAAGTTCACTCAGAAAAAGTTTTTCAGTTTAGGATTAACTTTATCTTTCAGCTGTCAAAAATCACCCTTCTAGAATAGAGATGGTGGCACAATGGAATTGCACTGACAATAACTTTCAGTGTATCGAAATCGAGAAGGCGCCACAGTTGAAAAGGCACTCAATTTGGTCCTTGAGTTAACTCACCAAAGTAAGTGGGTTAACTCGGAGATAACTTAAATTGAAAAATACGTTTCTGGAGTTAACTCAGGTTTAACCCCGAGACTAGGATTTTCTCGCACTGAAACTATACGCTGGACCTAAATTTATTCAGATTTCAGGATGTTTCACTCAAGCTCCCATCCACATCAAAACTTACGTCACCTGAATATTAATCGATGTTAAATGAAGATAAATAAGTTGTTTCCATTTTGGCTGGTTCTGAACACGAAGAGTGCACTTAAATCAGGCTATGAAGTGTCAGATCAGATCGAGGATGTGTTTTCAGTAGGCCCAAATTGAGTGCAATTTTCATTACCTATATAGTAACAAATTCTACTCTCTTTCTCTCAGGGATATATTCATTCCATACAGCGAAATATCACATTGTTCTAGAAGATTCACAGCGATATAACCAGACCACGAGGCCATTTTTGTGTCATTCAAGTCTTAGCGCTAGTAAAGTTTGCTACCACGCTTTTATTTTCTTATAGGTAATTTGTTGTGCTAGAATTAAGGGAATCCGTTGAAATCGTGATAGAATGCACACCACGAACCCATCAGGGCTTTCAAGTACCTATTTAGTTTATCAGTGACGTCTTCTACCTCAGACTGTGAGCTAGTAACGTCAGCTATCTCAGACTGTGATTGAGTGGCGTCAGATGGGAAAACCTTTAAAAAATGTATCTATTTAGATTCGTGAACATATCTTCTTTTAAATTGATGACTTTACAATTTTTGAGTTAGGCCTCCTTTATAATGGACCTGAAAGTTTCCAAATAGTAGAAAATGTAAGAAAAATAATTCTTACTTTAGTAAGATCCTATGATTTTCCAGCCAGAATTGGATGTCGACCGATGCATTAACCACCCCCTACACCATTACCATTATCTTCCCCAAGGTATATAGGTTTAGGTTATGCCTTCATTTTGCATGTGTAACGGTATGTATTTTATAAATTATGAAGTGGGAGTCTGAGATTCATATTCACATATCCCATTGAGGATTCATTTATTAAACACACACAAAAAAAAAATAAATAAAGATGAGATCCTGAGATTTTCACATCTGCTCTACGAGGAACACAAAATTGTGTTCCTCACATTCTCTTTTTGTTTGTTTTGCTTCTTTTGCTCTTCGCGAAAAAAGGTGTTAAGGGTTATGAGTCTGTTCAGTGAACTTAGAAATTACAAAAAAAAAAAGAATAACAAAATATTTCCAGGCAAAAGAACAAACAAAAAAAAAAAACGGATACAAATGAACCAATTCGAGAAAAAAAAAATGTTGCTCCTTTTGAATAAAGAAAAGAAATGGAAACCCATTAACAGATATTTTTCTTTCATTTTTTATTTTGTTTTCTTTTGTTTTAAAAAAATTCTTTTTTTCTTTATTTTTTTTTTTATTATTAAAAAGTTTGCTTCATTATCATTTTTTCAGTTTCATACAGTGAAATGATGCGGATTGATGTTCATTTCTTTTTCTAAGCGCTGTTTTTTCTTCTGTTTTTTTTTTGGTTTTTCTGAAAGGTAAAAGAAACGTGCGTTTCGTTGGAGAAAAAAAAATGGATGATAGAAATTAAGTTGTAGAAGTTCATTTTGTTCGTTGATTACTTTTCTGCCTCAATAGAACGGAGAGCAGTATAAGAGACATCGGTATGTATCGAAAACGAAATCGAAACCGAAGATGGCTGCTGAGTTGTTCTTTTCTTTTAGATTCTTCTTTTTTCTCTTGTGTGTTAATTATGCTAAATTTGTATGAATGAATATTCAAAGAAATATATAAATTTCTAATAATTATTGAACTTTTTAGTAAGTTTTTTTTCCTTTTTGTTTGAGGTCTCTGTCATTCAATTGTTTTTGAGTTTTTATTATCATTCAGGGGGAAGACGTTTTAATTGGAACTAAAGGAAATTTATTTTGCTAATTGATGTTTCTAGGTTTTAATACAAAATATTAATTATGTATTTACATATCGTCAATTTGGCGTTAGTTTAAAGTAAAAACTTACTTAAAATACGCTTTTGTTGACGGGAACTATCTTTCAATATCTGCATTCACATCTTGAAAAATTCTACTTTTTGGCAGAGTTGCTCAAAAATGCCATCTTTATCTCTCATTCCGAAGGAATGCAAAAGAATAAGAAATTAATTCAAAAGAATGCAAAGAATGAATTGCATTCCCAAAAGATTGCATTCAATTGAATTGCTGTGTAAATGAATGGGGAAAAAATGATTGCAATCATTTCAATGACAAATGGCTGGTGATCGCAGACGCAGACGGAGTCGCAGTGTCAATTAGGGCTGCCCACGATACCAGAAAAGTCTCGGTATCGAAAACCGAAGCTATACCGAGGCGTACCAGCTGTAAAGCATCTGAAACGATACCGAGACCAAACCGTGCTTTTGGGACCGAAATTTATCGATACTCTCGGTAGTATTGTTTGATATCGGTACAAAAAAAAAAGATTTTGTAATATTATAATTAATCTATTACAAGTACAAAATTCTTGGAACTGATTTCTCGTAAACGGCTCTACCGGTTTGAATGACATTTTCACAGTTTTTTCTCTTTATTAAGGAGAAGGTTTAAGCAATTATTTATATTAGAACCACCCACTGCCACGCCCATTTTTCTTTGTCTTTGGTCCTTTGAAACTAATCATTTGGATGACATTTTTAGACTTGTTTTTTTTTTTTTAGCTGGAGGAAGTGACTTTAATGATATCCACCAACTGCGTCTCATATTTTTTCTTATACAATGGTTTCTCGGAAACGGCTCCAATGATTTTGTAACAGCATTGTTTTCATGCTATAATATTTTGACACAAAAGTTATGCTTCGGATAGCAAATTGGAACTTTACTTAGACATTGTGAAACCAGCTTTTTAAATTTTTCAAGACATTAAAAAGCTTTAATTAAAAAGATTATCGTTCAAATAGTATATTTTTTTTTAATATATTGAATTTTTAATAAATCTTAAAAATACCAAGTGAGTTCTACAAGATCAAGAATATGTAACCAAGTCGTCCACTTTATTTTTTTTGTGACTTTGACTAGACAAAAACCAGACGATACCGATACCGAGACGAGACTTTGTTTTACGAGACCAAACGAGACTGAGTTATACGAGACCGATACCAATGCCGAGACGATACTTACAAACGTATCGTTTCGTTTGGTATCGTGGCCAGCCCCATTTTAATATCATTTTCAATTTTTTTTTCTTTACTTAGAAGGTTTAAGCAATTAATTAAATAAGAACCACCCACTTCCACGCTAATTTTTCTTTCGCTTTGTTGCTCTGAAACCAATCATTTGGATGACATTTTCAGACTTGGTTCTTTTTAGCTCGAGGAAATGACTTTAATGAAATCCACCAACTGCCTCTCATATTTTTCTTAAATCTTATTTTCTCGCAAACGGCTCCAATGATTTTTTAACAGCATATTTTGACGTAGAATTTATCTTATTTTTGTTTGTGACTGAGACAAGACCGAACTAGACGAGACCGAAACCGATACCAGACTTTGTTGTACGAGACCAAACGAAACTGAGTTATACGAGACCGATACCAATACCGATACCGAGACGATACTATAATATTTCGATTTTGACGATACTCACAGAAGTATCGTTTGGTTTGGTATCGTGGCCACCTAACTAACAATTCAGTTTCTATTAGCTTAGAAATATTGATATGCTGCAAGTCTGGATTTATATAAGGCTTCTATAAAGCTTTCATCAAAAATAAATTTCTTATAGAAGTCATGATTTCAATAACTGCTTCTTTAAAATTGTTTGAAAGCTAGATAAAGAAAATTAAACGAGGCTTGCATCTGTTTTTGTATAGACCTCTGTAAATTAATTTAAAGAAGGAACATTAAGTTATGACTCTATGAAGATTCTATAGAGTTGTCAGTTTTTAAAAGGTTTCTGTTACAATTTCCAAGAAGTTTAATCGAATACTTCACTTTGACATGTGAAATCTTAGACTCGAACCACTTTGAAATATGAAATCTTAGACACGAACATAGAAGAAAATGTCAATTTATATTACAGAGATCCAAACTTGTAAGAGTCATTTCAAAGAAGCTTTTTGAAAACGATTATTATATATTGCTTAAATTATTGTCTTGTTGCGTTAGTGTCTATTAAAAATCTCTTGTAATAAGACATACATTAACGCACTAACAAAAGAAACAGAATTTACATTAGTTTAAATAAAATCAAATATAAAAATATCGATCTCATAACAAGAAAAAAATGTTTTAAGAAACATTTTGAAATTCTAAAATTTAAACTCTTTAAACATTTTTAAGGAAAACTTTTGGCATGCAAATCTTAAGTTTTCATTTATGTGGTTTATAAAAAAAGATGTTTTTAAAAATTTAACCTGCTGTTGATGTATCGAATTTTCAAAAAAAAAAATTAAAACTTTTTTAAAATTTTTAAATTCAAAAATCTTTTTTTTGATACTAAATATTTTTTCATATTATTTATTTATTTTTTGTTTTTCAAAATTCTAAAAACGTTCTATGAGGAGAACTATTAATAGTTGGTTTTTGTAAATTTTGTATTATATATTTATGGTTACATAAACATCGCTTTATACTCGTAGTTAAATAAAATTCTTAAAAACCGTTTTTAAGAAGTAAAATATTTTCCTAAACGGTTTTTTTTTTTAACATTTGTATAGTTGGTATCGTTATTTTTTCATAAAAATACTTTTTTTCAAAATACTTTAAAGAGTGTGAAAGAAGCCCTCAAATACCGAATTTTATAAAAATATTGAAAAATATTTCTTTGAAAATTTTGGTAAGATAAATCTTTTAATTTGTTAAGAAGCTTCTGTATAAAAAAATTATTGAAACCAAAATTAGCGTTTTCAAGAAAATCGAAGTACCATTTGAAACCATTTTTGAAAAAATGATTTTCCGTCTTAAGATAGCCTTGATTGAAAGAAATTTGGTTAGATTTGTTTAACAAAAGTTGTGGAGCCGTTTTTGATAAAAATAAGATTTTGTAAAACTGCTAAGAAGATTGTATAGCAGGTACCGTTATTTTTAGTTATAAAAAAAAAATACGTGTGGGCAGGCATATCAATCACAAAAAATCACTATGTACCAAGTTTAAAGAAAATCGATCTAGCCGCTTAGGCTAAAGCCCAACAGGAAGATAGACAGAATTGTGAGACCACCATCTTTCATCTTCCCTATCATCGTAATGAAAAGTCTGATCAAAATCTCGAGTTCAATTTTTTTTACGAATACGAAACTTGCCATATACTTAGTACCTGCAATATCGCAAGTAAAAATAATTGTTACTTAGAGAGCTTCGGCCAACGACATATTTTTCCTATAAGAGAACTAAATTCAAATGGTGGAATGACATAGACATAATGTCCGTAACCAGACAGATATTGCTCCTGGACATTATTTAAAAAAATTACTTTGAATTTTAAATGGTCATCAGAAAATATTCAAGCGTAGACTGACAGACTTTTTATCTGTTGCCAGAAGATGTTTCGTTCGTTAGGACTTTATGTCCCTTCAAAGAAGACATAAGGCTTATTTGGAACGAGTGTGCATTCAAGAATGGCATTCTTAATATTCATTTACACATTATTTCAATTGGAAAGTGAAGTATACTCAATTTGAAAATGTTGTTATTCCTTGTGATAAGAAAAAGTTTTTATGGCTTTAAGTCCACAGACATGGGCATCTCCCCGGGGAGATATTTTTGGAAAAAAATTTAACAGTCTTTCTCCAAAACTTTAAAGAAAGAAAATTGTCTGAAAAATAATTTGCATCAGGGACAAATAATTTAGTCAGTCATTTGTCCACACTTTTTCACTGTCTTCAAAAAAGAATACAAGATCGACGCTGGAAAAATCGGTCAATTTAAATCGAGAAATATTTTTTTAGGGGAATGTTTGCCATCTAACGTTTACCTTAAATTTGTTGTAAATAGAGGCTTCTGAGCTGGTTTCTCCCTTAACTTATAAACAGAATAGGTGTAAATCAGCCCATCATATCTGAAGTTCACCTATTTTTCTTACCACGTAGAATTTGTAGGTTAAACAACTCTTGCGAATTTAAGCCAACAATAAAAAGTACTAACCATACATAGCAGAACAAAAAATTATTTCAAACATAAAATCAATGATCCCTGTGTTAATCTTATTACCCACAAATTAACAAGCAAGTTTCCATCGAGTACCTACTACTTATATACATAAAGATATTTAATTCAATTACAATCCAGCCATCATCACATCAACTTTTGCTAATACTCATCTTAATACCACGCACTTATTGTCTGTGTGTGGTCTTGGTCTGTCTTGAAACTTTGTCGTTTCCTTGTTGAAAATTGTTATAATGTTGTTTTATTCGAGTAGATACAACCACACAAAGCCACAAAACTAAGTAACAAGTTCTTCATTTCAGATAGATTAACTATGCTTCTATTAGAGGACTGCCTGTCTTCTTAGACTGCGACTGCTACTCAAGAAAATCAAAAAGAATCCTCACAAAAAAACAACAACAAACCGAAAGAATCCAAAGGGAAAAGAAAAACTCCCATTAACATCCATTTGCAATTACGCAGACATTTCAATTCAAGTTTCTATTTCCACCTAAACCAATAAAACCATTCGAATTACCAATACTTACCTACCTATAATAGCAACAGACTTACTTAACTTTTCCCTTGGCGAAATAATATCACTCTAAGGATAAATTAAATCCAAGCAAATTGAACTTTAACATTTTATAAACAACACAAGAAATTCCTTAACTTTTCTTCTCGATACTTTTTTTTTTCTTTTTGTTGTCCATGTTCATTCTGAGTCGACTTTTTTGTTTTTTTTTTCGTTTGTTGTTCCACCAACACCTGATGCACGAAAGGAATAAACGAAACATTAACCAAATATCTTCTAATTTCCCTTTTCGTTATTTTACCCAAAGTAAAAGAAAACAAAAAAAAAAAAATCCTTTCAAAAAGTTTTTCTTTTTTTCGCCAAACTCTCAGTCTAAGCACAGTTGAACAGTGTTATTAGCTCGCATGCCCCCAAAACTTTAGTGCAGAAGTCGAAATGAAGTTGAGACGACCAACATGAAGAAATATACAAGGATCAAGGATGAACACCAGGCTGGTGGTGCTAATGCCAAAGATGGCAGAAACAAAGATGGTGATTTGGAAAGTAATTTAGAAAATGTGAGGATGCTTATCATTATTCCTCAAAATATTTCTATTTTTTGTTTGTTTGTGTGTTATTCGAATTTAATATTGATTTCTTTTTTTTTTGGAAAATTGTATTACAAAATGGGGTAATTTCGACTTTAAGTGATTTAAGAAAGGAACAAAGAAAAAAACAGCGTGTTTCTGAATAAATTATTACACAGTTATCTCTGTTATGTTTGGGACCTTCATCTCATAGTTTTGTTCGAAAAAAAAACGAGACCGAATCAATTGATAGGCTTGTATTCAAGGCCAAGTTATGACCGAGACCCCAAACTTCAACTTTCAATAGAATTTCAACAACAATTGAGCACCTGAGAAAATGGTAACTTTTTGTCAGGTAATGTCAAGACCATGAAGAGATTTCGGAAACAGAGAATAGATATAGTTTGTCAAATACTTGTGTGGCCCTTGTTAGTAAGAATTTGTTGGGTATTTTTTGCTCTCCTTTCAAATATGTATATGTATACATACATCAGCCTGGAAATAACAAGTTTTTGTCAAGTTCAATCAAGGACCTGAACAGTTTTTTTTGGTTAAGTCATGTTGAGAAAAACTTCTCAAATACTCGTGAGGTCCTTGCTGGTACAAACTTGTTGGGTATATTTTGTTTTCTCCATCATAAGAAGTGAACGAATGAAAAACTGCAAGTCTTTGCCAAGTTCAGTCCAATGCCTGAAAAGTTTTCCATGGGGGAAATTCTAGTTGAAAAAAAAAAATTGTCAAATACTCATGAGGCCCTTGCTAGAAGGAACTTGTTGGAAGATTTTGCGATCCCAATAGTTAAAAAACTTACAGCCTAAAATAATTGAAGTTTTTGCCAAGTTATCTATGTAAAGTGCCTGAAATTTAAATGTTGTTAAGGATAACTTAGGAAGAACTAGTTTGGTATATGTTTTGCTTTCACATCAAACAGACCCAGTATGTTACAAAAACGACTGCTTTATAACTAGATACTGATAAAGAGAAGATACCAAAATCAAATGTCAAACACAAAAATGTCTTTTTTTTGTTGTCCCTCGACTGAGATAGTTTTTCACTCAGCCACATTCCCAATCAGCCTCGTCGTCCATCGTCCTCTACTTATCGAACTCAAGGGCCCTTGCCACTTCTGTTACGAGTGCCGATTTGCCTCCTTGGTTGTTGGTTCCAACCCGGTTTTTTATCGTACATGTACGTTCCTTCTGCTATTAAGAGTTCGATGGGAATGACTCCTGTGTCTAAAAGGACGGTTGGTTACGACACCGTTTGGAGCCAAATTACCACAACAGTTATAGAGTAATACGTTACTGAGTTATGTTACTCAGGCATACAGCAAAAGTTTCGAGGAATCTAGTATACCAAAAACTTGAAGTTATTATGCCCGTTTATTCGATCATTAATGGCATCAACTCACTCGGTCATTGAAGCTGTAATTCGGTCCTGATTCAACTTTCGTTGTGCTCATTCAGTTCTGCTTTTACCACCGTGGTAATGCCGTTGGCATACACCACCAGGGGGGGGGGGGGGGGTGGGTGAATCATGGACTCTGACAGAAAAAAAAGCAAGTGACCAATAGAAAAACATTTGAAATATGTTGGTAGCGTAGTATTTTCTAGAGTCAGGGGAGCAAATGACCCCTCCTGCCCCTTCCCCCTCCAGGTTCCTATGAGATATTCCGTAGCTCGGGTGCCAAAATAGATTTCTGAGATATTCTTCCACCATCAGCTAAAGATAAATTTTAATATTGGACCTTCTCTTAAGCGCTTCCAGCTAGGGTGACCAGATTGAAAATGACATCACAAGTGTTCTAGGATGGAAGAATGTTCCAGCATGTCGTTCCACCTGGCTGAATTGAGAGTGTTCCGAACATCAAGAGTCGTCCGTAAAATGATCTTTGAGGAGTAGCTTGGATTCCCTGGTGGGTGATTTTGGTAGCCTTCACTACTTCTTCTATGACTCTGATTATAGAGCCGCCTTCTCAGAAGCCGAACTGCAGCTTGCAGAAATGTTAAAGGGGGTTTCAGCATATTTGTTTCAAGTGCTTCCCCTCAGTTGCCAGCAAACGATTACATAAGGTTTTTTTATGCAGGTGGGGAATTTAGATCTTCTTTGTTTTTCCTCTGTGTGGCGTGCACCAAAAATGTCCAATTTGATCGATTGCATGGGTTATTCGGGCTTCGGAGCCACTGAGGTTTGTGACTTATCCTCAAAGATCTGCGACTTTAGAAAACCCCACAAGAAAAAGATCAATGGGGTCAAATCACTCGTAAAGAATTTCCAATATGGCGTTAGCTGTGTGGCACGCAGGACCAACCACATGCAGCTGGTGTCTATATCATTCAATTCCGACGAAAAAAAATTGGTAATCATCAACGTTAAGCACTCGTCCTTGATGGTAATGGTCTGACTAATGTCGTTCTCGAAGAAATATGCACCGATAAGGCCACCAGCCCAAAATTCATAAAAAACTGAAATTTTTTCAGAAAGTATTAGAAGCTCTTGGATCTCATGTAAATTAGTATCGTCCCAATTTCGACAAAACAATTGTACTATTTGGAATGAAGTAGGTACCTTGTGGCATGAAGGTAAGTGCGTTGAACTATCATGTCGAAGGGTTCAATACCCAGCCGCTGCCACCTTAAAACAGAAATGTTTTTTCCTGACTAATCCTCCAAGAGTACATAGGACTTGAATAAGTGCTTCTCATATAGCCATTTAGACTCGGAAAAAATTGTAGCCCCCCCCCCACATTCCTGCCAAAAAAACGCACACAGGAATGGTTGGGAGTTGTAAGTCACTAGGCCCTAGTTCTCCACGAGCTTTTGCGCCACCAAATTTATATGAAATTCTTATTATTTGAACGTGTTGCTGAACGCTATATGCGTTCATGATAATTTGGCAAAATAGACCGAAATAAATGAAAATCAATTTGACAGATGAAGCTTCAACATTATAGCCGCTACCCGCTGCCAAAATTCGGAAGTCCCTACTTGGAGTTTGAGTGCAACTATTTCTTCTCTTTCGATTACACCCTTAATGAGATCTGTGTCGAGCTTGTTGCAGTTCCATTTCAAAGCACCTGGTTGGTGATGGTTGGAAACTCGCTGGTTTCCTTTAAGGTCAAAAACAATGCAATGGTGATCGCTGCCTGCGTGTAATCCTCGATGACTCTCAAGTGTCTGATTTTGGTGAAGGTTACATCTGTAATAGGTGCCTTTATGGCTCTAGTTTTCTGAAGGTCGAAGTCTCCTACTCAACTAGTTAATAGTGAAAAATCTTTTTTGCTTCATAACCTAAAACATAATCCCATAAGTCTTCCAGATATTTGAGTTGGAATTATTAGTGCAAACTTGTGCCAACAAAGGTCCATAATCTATCATAATTTTCAAAAAAAAAATTCTTTCTTTTTTTTTTGTGCCATCATGAGACCTAATTTACCCTTGAATCCCTTTATACGTAACTACCATAAGCCCTTTTTAAAAATGTCTTATTCACCGAAATTTATATATTATCATCATCGATGTCTTCGTCTATTTCTTTGAACATATTTATTATAATCCCTCAAGGATAGATATCCTTCTCTATTTGGCCTTGCTTCTCATATCTTTATAGATGCATATTAGGACATGTTGCCAATACTTAATGAGCACATGTCCTCAAAGGAGTAAAGAAAATTTCCCCAAAAAACTTTCTCAGAACCCAAACCAAACCAAACCAAACCAAACTAACAACTAACTTGACGAAGAAAAGGACTTTCCATCTTTATATACATTTTCCTTTCTATACTATTATTGTATACAATGTATATATTGTTTGTACTCCTTATACTCGTACTTAGTCATAAGCTCAAGATGAAGAAAAGTGCACTTGTGTCCTTAGCTTTATAGAAATCGATATTATACATTTTTGTATATTTATATTGGTTTGCTCTACTCAAGATGACGTAGAAGGTAAGCATAGAATAGAAGAAACAAAACTTTAACTTCCCTGGAGCCACACACATCAAGGCGAAAGGATGTTGCCCACAGCACTTCTATCACCTACTCCCCGCCCCCCACCCAACAACCTCCCCAAAGGGGATTTGAGGTTGAAAATATGCATATGCAATGGCAGGAGTATTGAATTGAAAGATTTTTTTTCCTTCCACCACCAGAGATAGTTTTTGATCCTTTAAATTTGTTTTTGAGAGGACGAAAAGAATTTCACATTGTATTCGATAGGGACACGGCGAAACCCAATAAATAATTTTTTGGTTTTGAAGTTTTTTGTTCGTCGTGTTGTATTCTGTGTTTTTCTCAGGGAATATATGGTACCATACTGATGTCCTGTTGAGGGACGTGTTTCTTTTTTTTTATTTTGTGAGTAAGTACGGTGCGGGTTTGCCAAAAAGTTTTTAGGTTTGGAAATTGATTTTTTGTGTGTATATTTGGAAAAAAAGAAGAAACTAACTATCTCTATCTGCAGAAGGACGAAAAAGACGACACACACACACATAACCCAACCAGAACCACTGATGGAAAAGTTTAATATGGGAAGAAGATACACAATTTGAAAGTTTATATTGGTTCAGCTTGGGCGGGTGTTGGACAGACATGTCCTTGGATAGTTTTTGGTAGTTTCTTTTTTAAATAAACTATGTTTGTGTATATTTTAAGGATTTGTATGGGTTTTATGTGTGTTTATTTTTTTTTGTTTTTTTTTTTTTAATTCAGTTCCTGATAGAAGTAGAAGTTGGCTAGTGAGTGGACAGAACATGTCGTTATCTTGTTACCTATCAATACGAGTACACTTTACCTGAACATTTGTTTTAGATTTATTTTACGAGTTGTTGTTCATTTAAGTGTTTATTTGTGGAAAAGTTTACTATACTGAATACATTTTTTTTTTTTCTAAGTTTTATTTTATTTTATTCTGTTTATGTTTTTTTTTTATAAAAAGAAGGTTAAGAAAGTTGGTGGATTTGTTTTAGGATGTTTTGAAATTTTATTGATTTTTTTGTTTGTTTTGAGACACAGAAGGCTTAGTGCCTTTTTACTTTCGATAAATTGGAGGTACCTTCTAGAATTTAACCAAGTTATGTAGCTTTATTTAT
Organism: Dasysyrphus albostriatus; assembly: GCA_946251815.1. NCBI lineage: Eukaryota > Metazoa > Arthropoda > Insecta > Diptera > Syrphidae > Dasysyrphus > Dasysyrphus albostriatus. Next base: position 105,460,121 of record OX276337.1, read on the forward strand.
AAGAAAATGGCTCTCGAGATTTTGTTCAATTTTGATATTATTGTGTGATAGGGAAGACCCAAAAATTTGGTCTCGGAATTTTGTTTTTCGCTTCGACTATACAGCCTTTATGGGGCTGAAACTATTCTATTTATACTTTTTAGGTATGTACTTATCGTTTTTTGGTAATTCCATTGACGAGTTTTTTTTTTTTATTTTCGTTGAACCAACAATACAGGCTCTGTCTGATATCTTTCCCCTCCATAATTGATTAGTAGTTGGTCAAAAAAGATCAACTACTATTAGAAATTGATTTGCAATAAAAATATTTTTATCAATTACTGAAGTTTTTCAAAAGGTCACAAGGTTACGTGCGATTTTTGGCACTATATTTGTGTATCGGAAAAGCCCCTTAATTGGAATAAGAGGTCAGTAAGTTTAAGTAATTTATTGAGTCATAGATATTTGTTTATGAATTTCTAAGTTTGGCCAAGGTCGTATTAATTTTTACTATGAAAGTGGGATATTCGAAATAATTTGGGTAATTTAAAATAAAATGCATGACTGAAATACAAAAAAAAATTTATCAAAATCGTAGGAGCTGTTTACAAAAAAAAATATTTTCATTTACGATTTTTTAACATTTGTATATCGAAAGTATTGTTATTTTGTCATAAAAGTGATTTTTTTCTTAAAATACTTTAAGGAATGGAAAAAAACCTTTAAATACTGAGTTATATAAAAATCTACCATGAAGATTTCAAATTATTTAATTTTGAAAACAATTTTTTTGAAATTTTGATCCAAAAAATATTTTTTTTAATAATTGGTAAGAAAAACTAAATATCGGGTTTTTCAATAAGAGCGCCACAGAAGTTTTTTTAAATAACACAAAAACGGTTTGGGATATCAGTGAAATTCTTTATTCCTGTGAAAGTACGTTCGATGCCATTATGTATGGAACTCGATTTCTTTTGCATGGCCACCACGGGCACGCTTGCAGAAGTCCAGACGCTGAACCCAATTTTCGACGGTTTTCAAGCATAAATCAGCCGATACTGCTGCAATTTCACGTTCGATATTCGTACGAAGTTCATCAATCGTCGCTGGCTTGTTGGCATAGACCATAGACTTAACGTAGCCCCACAGGAAATTGTCTAACGGCGTCAAATCGCACGACCGAGGCGGCCAAGCGACTAGACCATTTCGTGAGATAACACGTTCTCCAAACTTGGTTTCCAATAAATTGATTGTGACATTCGCTGTGTGGCTTGTGGCGCCGCCGTCCTGTTGGAACCACATGTCCTCCAAGTCCATATCATCCAATTGGGGCCAAAAATATTCGGTTATCATTGAACGATAGCGATCCCCATTCACAGTAACGTGCCGGTCTTGATCATCACGGTAAAAGTACGGCCCAATAACGCGCCGGCCCATAAACCACACCAAACCGTATTTTTTTCGGGATGCAATGATGACTCATGGAGTATGTGTGGATTGCTGCTTGACCAATACCGCATATTTTGTTTATTGACGAAGCCATTCAGCCAGAAATGAGCCTCATCGCTGAAGATGATTTTTCGATGAAAATCCGAATCATTTTCAAGTTGTTGCTCAGCCCAATTCACGAACATACGACGCTTCTGGTGGTCAAGCGGCTTCAGTTCTTAATTTTTGCTTCAATTTAATCTTGTAAGGATGTAGGGCAAGATCTTTTCACAAAATTCGCCACAACGACGTCACAGAAATGCCCAACGCTTGAGAACGACGTGTGAGACACATTTGGGCTTTCTGCAACTGAAGCCTCAGCGGTAGCAATATTCTCGACACTACGGGCACTTCTTTGACTCACTGGCATGGGAACATTTTGTAGTGTGCCTGTGGATTCAAATTTTTCCACTAGACGTTCAATTGTTGATCTGCTAGGACGATTATGATGACCATAAATTGGACGTAGCACTCCTAACGTTGAGGCCACTGACTCCGAACTTCGGTAGTAAATTTTAATAATTTCAACTCGTTGTTGGCTCGTATATCTTTCCATCATGAAATGGCAAACCTTACTGAAGAGAAATGTCAAAAGAACGGTAAGAAATGTGGCGTCGTTTGCTGTCCCTGTCGCTCTACTTTTGTAGCGTCTCTGTTGAAAAACCATTTGAAAACTCTGCTAAAATATATGATCAATAATACGAGTATTATACGAAAAACTATTGTATTTTCATACCATAAATAAAAAAAAATGGTTCCTTGGGGAGGTATCATTTAAAACCATTTTTTGAAAATTTTTTTCCATGCAAAGATAGCTTTTACTGAAAGAAATTTTATAATTTTTTTTTAAAGAAAAGTGGTGGAGCTGTTTTTGAGATTCCAACACTTCTTAAAAGTTAGGTTAGGACATTTTGTGAAATGACAGTTAAGCCCTTATAACGAGTGTTTTTTTAAAACGTGTGGTTTTCTAGAAGAAAAAAAAACATATAATTTAATGCTGTGACCAAGAATTCAGCTTCATTATAATGATAAGGGTTTGCCATTGTTTTTTTAAAAAATGATTTCGGGCCACTGGCTGCTGTGGCTGGCCCAATTTTCGACCACTTTTTTGCAGCAACTGGGACAGGATGTTAGCAATAACGCTCCAAGACGTCAATTGTCTCGGTCTTATCTGCGTAGACAAGCGACTTCACATAACCCCACAAAAAATAGTCCAGCGGTTTTAAAGGCACGATCTTGGAGGCCACGGCACAGGCCCACGACGGACGCGAGATAATGCGCTCACCAAAAGTTTCCTTCAATCAATTCATTGTTTCGCAATGCATATCATCAACCGAGAAATAAGCGAATTTCCAAGTCAAATTTTTGATTCAGGCATTACTCAGTTTTTACCTCCGGAACGATGGGTTCTAAGATAAAAAGTGCAATGGCTGTTTTTTTAGCGGAGTTGTAGAGGCTTTAGTTTTTGGATTGACTTTTTTCTGGTGTAGTGGAAAGTATTCGAGAAATTAAAAAAAAAAACGTGAATAAAACCCCATTTATTCGTTCTTACCCCACTTTACAAGAAAGTTTTTGGGTGAAACTAAGAAGTTTTTGCAGGAAATGCACAAGACATCAAAATAAGGGTTCACACCAAAAATCAGCTTTGTCGAACTATTTTTCAAGTTTAAGAGAGTAAATAATGATATATAGAAAAACGGCAGCAAAAAAGCACGATTGGAGCATGTTCCGCCACAGTGTAATTCTCAATAATTTTTGACTATAGTATTCTTTTTTGTTTTTTAACATCATTTTGAGTTAACTTTGCAAGAAACTCTTATCTCAAATATTCACCCGTAGATGCTTTTCGTTTTCATTCAACCTATACCTATAAGCATTGCATATAACTCCATAGAGTGAAAAAGGCTACCTTGTTTTAACTCCTATTGTACCTTTATGGAGTTAATTATGAGAAATTATTTTGAATTAATTTCATCATATCTATTCACCTTTACAAGTAATATAGAAACAAAGACACACAAACTTACATAAAGATTGTATAATAATTTAACAGGAGGACTATTGAAGCGAAAGTACTGTGGTCATTTTATAAAAGCAGTATAGAGAGATTAAAGAAACATTGGTTCATCGCTTCAATTAAGCTGATATAAATTGCGCCAGAAAATATTTAAGGACTTAGTACTGCTCCAATAAGGTATTTACTTCCTGTTAGAGGGGTAAATGGAGCACTTTAGAAACAAATTACACTTTAATGTCTAAAATGCGAAGCAATTTTGTTAGTCGAAATTACGTCCTTATTTAGAGGCTTTTCGGGGTTGAGTTGCAAGTCTAAAACGTCTCAATTGCTCAAAAATGATTATATTTTCTCCAACTATTTTATAGTCAAGTATGATGTATGTACATCACATAAGAATAATATAAATTAACCCAAAAAAATGTTACACTCTTATACCAACTTTCGTGTCTAAGCCCAGAAATAATTTTTTGCTTCCCTATAAAGTTCCAAAACTATCACAAACACACATCTTAACCAACAAAACAAAACAAAACGCTTCAAATTTGGTTCTACTAACTTATAAATATTTACGCAAGTATGTTCCCAATTTTTCAAAACAAAACAAACAAAAAACTATTTATGAAACAATACGTATGCCAAAAATTCTTCACGCAAGATTATACGTAAATACAAAAAAAAAAAAAAACAACTCATTCATTTATTAACTCAATATAAACACAGAAAACAAAATAATAACAAAACAAAACTATAAGAACGTGTATCTTTCATTTCACACACAATTTTGCCTTATCAAAAGAAACTTGAAACAATAAATTAATTTTCCAGAAAAAAAAAAAGTCAGTAAGTAAAAAAAATAATAGCAACACCACAACATTTGAAAAAAAAAAAAAACAAAACAAATAACCTCACTATTCTTCGACTATTACTTCTTGTTTTCTTTTTTTTTTACTCTCTATCTCGCTCTTATTTTCCAAAAAACTAATACCAAAACTTATGAACAAAACTTTTTCCCTACATACTCGTACTTCTGAGCTACATATTTCCTCTATGTTCTTGGGATAAAACAATAAATTGAATTCAACTTCTTCCTTCGGCACCATACACTACGACTACATTATTGTTGTTATCACGTGTGCCCATACATCTCTAGGAAGCCAACACCAATTCTATGGGTATATGAGTCTTTTCATAACCCGGCTGATGGCACATATAAAGGGGAGTCCATAAATCACATCATGCATAAACAAACAAAACTGTAAACTACACGCCCGTGATGATGCAACTACATCATTGTTTACCCAAGAACCCCCATACTCCCTTACCATTCCACAACATGCCGCCGAGGTACCTATATCAATCAATTAGCGAAGGCTTTTCAAAATATCGTTTTTGAAATGGGAAATGTGTTCGTTGGATCGGTCGTTGGTTCGTTGGCGGCACCAAGCAGAACCGAGGAATAATTCTGGTTTCTCCAAAAACCAGGAACAACACTGTTCTGTGCAAGAGACGACGACGACGTCTTTAAAAACGCCTAGAGACCAGATGCCGTTGAATGCATTTTGTATACAAACATTCAATCTAAACGTTGTGCTTGCTTCGAGCCCAGAGCGGTACGGTAGCAGCGGGTGGTGCCAAGGCAGCAATCATTTTCAACGGGCAAACGCAAAACTGGAACGCATAACTATTTTCTTCTTCCAGAATAAACACCGTTATTGTGATGCGATATGGCTTTTCATTTTCCCATCTGCTGCATCCACATCATCATTATCATCATCAGGAATACCCGGAACATATGCGTTGCGTAGGTATTTGAAAATAGCTAAGAATAGAACCCAGCGCGTAGAAGTGCTTGTTTGTATATGTTAAATGTGTGTATGTATGTTTTTGTCGGTACGTGGATACATTCAATAGGAGTGCCTTAAGGACTTTTTGCCGCATCTATAGTACTTCGTCGTTGGAATGTTATAGAAGCAAAACCCTATAAAACTTTATTACTGCGCGAACTTCACCGTTGTAACCCAGTTTTTGCTCCTACAAGTATGCACACGTTTTGTAGTTGAAGAAATATAAGGTTTTTCAAATATCTCTTGCAATCTAATAGGTCAGGTACGGTCCATATGGGTTGGAGTTTTTTTTTTTTTTTCTTTTTCAAAAACAATAAAAATATGAGAAAATGAAAACAAAATGAGCATACTTTTATCGGAGTGAAGTAGTTTTTCAAATAACCAACAATCTAATAGGTCAGGTACGGGTGTTTTTGAAAAGAATAACATAAAAACATCAAAGAAATCAATTTCAATATCATTGAAAGTTCATATTATATAAAAACAAACAAGTTAACAGAGAGAGAGAGGGAGAGGGAGAAGAAGAGGGAGAGGGAATGAATAGGAGGAAGGTTAGAAAAACAGAAAAGAATATATGAATAAAACAAATAAAAAACACTAACCCTTCAAACTAACTACTCTCGGAGAGGAGTTTTTTTTTTTATTTCTTCTTTCATATTATATGGAAAATTGAAAACTTTCCTGAAACCCTTGCCCCTCTTCCTCGTTTGTTTTTTTCGTTGGGGTGTTACAAGTGATCAAAGTTTATAATGGTTACAATATTGGTTTTTGGAATGTGAACTTTTCAATTCAAGATGTGGTTAAGTTGGCAAATCTTTGTCAGTATAGAAAAGGGGATACGGGACGGGACACTCATACATACATACATACATACATACATACTACGTATGGATAAAGTTCCTGTTTTCAGAAGTTACAGAGAGATACACTTTAATGTATTTTTCGAAGGTATCGAGAGCGATGTTTTTGAGTTTATGTATTTTTTTTTCCTTCAAAAGATTTCATAAAAGTCATACTTGCCACAGTCTTTTAGGTATTTCTATATATGAAGGTAGTTATGTAGGATTTTCGAAACTTGACTTCAAAGAGTATAAATATGGTTAAGAAAAAAAGGTTAGTAAGATAACTTTGAGAAAGTGTGGTGATTTGAAAATGGTTGAAGAAGGCAAACAACACGGGGGTAAGAGTTGGTTTTGCTTTGATAAAATCAAATTGAAACTTTTGAAACGTTATTTTGGAGATTTTATAAGTTTTTTTTTTCAAAGTCATTTATTTGAAGGAAAAAGTTTCATTTTTAAGTATAGGTAGTAGGTATCTTTAATTTGGGATTTATTTGATGTGATTAGGATTTTTTAAATGTTTTTATTAGAAAAACTTATTTAATTTGTTTTACAGTTTATAAGTATTCATTGAAGAGCAGATGTTGTTGTATTGCAGTTTGAAGGGAGTAATTGGGACACTTTTCGAAGCAAATATTTTTCGTTCCGAGAGGTAAAACTTGTCTAATAAATAGGAAGATTAAAGTTGCATTTTGATTTGAGAGTAATAAGACTACGAATAACTCTCAAACAGCTCTTGAGAGTTAAACTAACAAGTGCGGATACAGTCATGGATCTGAATTTACTCTCAAAAGAGTTTTGTAGTGAAATTACTCTCAAATGGAAACACATCTTAAAGGTAGCGTATTGAAAAATATTTAAAGCAAAACTTGTAGGTTATGCGATTTTCTATACAAACATTTAAGGCACTTTTCGGCTCTGGACCCTTAGCATCTCTATCATCTCTCATCATCTTGAAAAAAGAAAATGCTATCTAATTAGTTATTAATTGGTTTGAAAAGGTCAACTTGTCCTAGAAATTGATCAGCCCTAGATAACTTGTAGTCAAGGTTTAGTGTTTCTCAAGCTCACGCAAGATCACACGAGATTTTTGGCGGCTCATTAACGGGTAACTTACAAAAAAAAAATATCTCTAGATATGTTGTGATAAAAGGTCAACGTTTTTCAGTAATTGGTCAGGCATAGTACAAAAAAAAACTTTTGTCACCTCATTTTGATCATTTAAAAATAAGAAGTATGCCATTTGAAAGACCCCTTCACGGTAAAAAAGGATGTCAAGCTAATGACCAACAACCTGTGGGGCACAACAATAAGCAGTTACGAACTTCATAATAGAACAAAAAAAACAAAATATCTACATACTCCCACTTCTGAGCACGTGTAGAAGTATACGTATTATTGGAGCACTTTTCTGTGCATCTGTTCGGCTGTAACCTAACCCTGCGGCCACACGAGCCTTTACTTATTTCTGTAGAAGCTCCCCCAAAACAACGCGAAACGTTCAGAAAGAAAACGAAAAGTTTGCATGGCGTTAAATGAGAGCAACTACACTGTCGCGATGTGAATTCAATTTGGTTTGGGAAAGCCTTACTACTTAATCAATTAATTCACCAGTTTTTTGTTTCTTGAATGGTAAGAGGACCCAAGAAAACACACCACACGAGACGGGCACAATGACGACGACATTGAACTTTGGACTTTTAAGCCATGGTTTAAGCTTAATTTAACCACTTTGCAAATTTCATCATTAAAAAAAAGAACTTCAGCGAGACAGTGGCGAGACTAAAGCGAGATGATGTCAAAACATAATCAATGCCAAAAACCACGTGTAAATGTCATGGCGAGACCAAAGCAAGACTATAGCGAGAAAACCACGACATAGATTCCCATGTAAATGTGCATGGCTAGACCAGAGCCAGACGAGCTTAATGACCATGATACTGGAAACCACGTTTGGACGAAAGACGAAAGACATGAGTCGTTTTCGCTTCAAACCTAGTAAGGAAACTTGATTTCTAAAAACAACGCATGAAAATTTTAACAAACTCGGTTGAAAAATTTTCGGTTTGATATTACTTACTACTAGAGCCCTAGATTTCGGGCGGGTGATTAATTACACGTGTACTCGTGACACGGGTACACGTGTTTTATGGAATTGATATCCGTGTACCCAAGTACTTTTTAAATACAAGTGCAAATAAAAATACACGTCTATTTGAAAAACATTTGAATATAATGAGAATTGATACTAGTTCTGGTATGAAGATGACACCGACGACGGCGGATGTTTCTAAAACCAATTTTTAAGAATTTTTATCAGGTTTCAGAAAAACCAAATAAATATAAATGTAATGTGATATTTGAATGGTCTGGTAGAAGTTCCTATCATATTTTGCTTGCAACTGTAACAATAACTGTACCATTTTTCAACGTGCTTGCATTAGAAAAATTGTAAAAACGATTTCAAAAATAATTACACGTGTATTGCTAAATACACGGGTATTTATAAATACACGTGTAAATATAAGGACACGGCATCATGCACAGATAATCAATTACACGGGTAACACGTGTATTTAACTACACGTGTATTAGGGGGCTCCACACTACTTGCAATTTCAAGATAAAGTGAATAGTACGAAATTCAATTTTAATCTAGATTTAACAACTTAAACTGACATCGAGAATGCAGTTTAAACCCAATTGGATTAATCGGATTAAACGAGTGAATAATATGGGCGTTAGCAAATTTATAAAACTTTAAGTGTCTTAGGACTGGACATACGGACTCCCCGATTATTATTTTATTAATATTCTGTGAAAGAAAAATTTGAGTAAACTTTAGTTCTAGTACTATTTTTCCTAATCTGCTCCGGAAAAAGTAATGCCAAACCCTGTAACTGGCTCTGTACTGGCTTCCAAACTGGCTACGCAAATTGACGAACTAGTTGGTCACATTTATAAGTTATAGTAAAAAAAATGTGACTGTATTTCTACTGGCTAGCCAGTCAGCACTGGCTCGTGTGGCCTCAGGGTAAGCGGCTGGATCGATTTTCTTAAAACCTGGTACATATTGGTTTTTGGTAAATATGGTCACATACCTTTTTCATTTTTTTAAGAACTTAAAATAACAGTACCTACCATACGATTTTTGTTAGTAATTTTACAAAATTTTATTTTATCAAAAAAGGGCTCCACAAATTTTCTTAAAAAAATTCAATAAATTTCTTACAGTAAAGGCTACCTTTTATGGTACCTGCCAAAGAACCATTTTTAATATTCGATTTTCTTCAAAACAGTCTTTTTTATCTCAATATTTTTTTTAATATCGAAGCTTCCAAGCAATATAAAAAGTTTTTCTTATCAAGATTATTAAAAAATTATATTTAAATTTTTTTAAAAATTGTCAAATATTTTTTTTTGAAAACCGAATATTTTGAAAACTATATGGCCGATTTTTATAAAACGCGGTATTTAAGGAGTTTTTTACACTGTTTAAAGTATTTAAAGAAACAATTTTATAAAAAATACGGCTGGTAAAGAAAATATTTTTTTTTTCTTGAAAACGGCTGCTACGATTGTTTATAAAACTTGCTCAAATTAGTGCGAAATTCAAAAATAGCAACTGTTAATAGTACTTCTTATAGAATGTTTTTTTTTTATTTTGAATTTTCTCACTAATCAGCTGAACAGATTTAGATTAACTTTCGTATGTACACATTTTAAAGACAAAAAATATTGCATTCCAAAAAAAAAGAAGTTTTTTTAAATTTTAAAAAAGTTTTAATTTTTTTTGGAAAATTCAAAATCTCAAAAACGAATTAACAATATTTTTTAAATTTTAATTTTTAATTTCACATACATAAATTCGTACGATTACCGCATACCAAAAATGTTTCCTTAAGAATATTTTAAAAATTTGATTTTTGAAAGTAGGTATGTATAAAAAATTCTTTTTTAATAATATCGCTCTAACGATTTAATTTTTTTTTTCAGCTTAAACTCTCAGGGAAGTTGCTTTAGCTAATTCAAATACGGTATTTCTTATAATTTTCTTAAACCCTCAGTGTATTGAACATAAGAGCAAGTACGTGCGACCCAATCGTGCATTTTATTTATCTAAAGGCAGGAGAGGGATTTCGCTAAAAACAATAGCAACATACACTATACAGACTTTACAACTAGCAGCCTAATGACCAGTTGTAGTTACAAACGAGGTTTAAATTTTGATCCGTGGTTCAAAAATTTTTACCGCCTGATTTCAGCGGAATTACTCAGATTCAACGATTGTTTAAGGTTCAAGTATGTTATAGGAGCGAATTTAATGAATAAACTATATTTGAACCTCAGTAAGTTTGCTGAAGTCAGTGGGTTAAAATTGCTGAACCACAAGTTAAATATTTGTACAACTGGCCCTAAGTGCTATAGATGTCTTTTTTAAAATTTCAAACTATCATTAATATTAGGTTCAGATCGATAACAATGGAAGCACTTAATATGTATGATAATCAGGTTATACGAAGTCCGTATTTCCGTAATATTTATAGGTACTCGTCATTAATCGTAGGCTCTAAAACATACTCACGTATTTTAGTTTAAACAAAGAATTGAAAAGTAATGCTTACCTGAAAAGAAAGTAAAAAAAAGAACATTATTTAATATGCTTTTGAAAAAAAGTGAATTTGTCAAAAGTAAAAATCCTTAAATAATTTGTCTGTTAAAGAATTTTCTTTAGTTAATTCTTTAATAGGAACATAGTTACACGGGAGTGTGTGCTAAAATATTAGAGGCTTATTAGTTTTTCAGTTTAAGCCAATCTGCATTTGATGTTCAAGTCAATTTAGCTCTAGAAGTATTTTTTAATTTTTCAGTTTATTTAAATCCGAGTTGATTTAAGTCGGAGTTATCACAACCAAATTGATGAGTTTAACTTCTGGATTAACCAATTAAAAATTTTGTTAACTTCTACTGAAGTTGCCAAGGGCAATTTTTTAAAACACACAAACGGATTTCCTTTAAGATTTTTACATTTATAACGGGTGATTCATCTTTATTTTTAATACATTCTCTCCCACTGTACTTTTATAAAGTGCAGCAAAATGCTGTGACTTCATTTTGTCATTCAAGCTAGGTTTAATAAAAAAATTAACTACTTAAAAGAAGTTTTGACTTTAAAAAACATTTTTAAAATTTTTCAAATTTTTTTTTGCTAAGGTCGCACGTAGATGTGTGTCGAATTTGTTTTCATAAAAGTTCATGCACACAAAAAAAGCATCAAAGAAGTATTTTATTTTTTGTTCTGCAAAATGCATTAATAGAGATAAATTTGAGGAACTAATAAGCCTGAAATTAGTATTTAGTTTATTTTCTGAGGTAAGGAGGGCAAAAGTTAGATTGTACTTTTTTAAAGTACCAGTGGGAACATGCATCGCATATTTTTTCCAGTATTAATAATGGATCTTAAAACTATTCCTAGAAAATATTTTTATGACAAAAGATTTTAAAATCACGATTCCATTAAAAAATCAGCTATTCCAAAATTTTGCAAGGCCTTATTTCTCAATAATTGATAAAAATTTTGGCTTAGGTACATTCAAAAATCTATAATAGGAAAGCATGTGAGATCGCATATGAATCGCCCTCCTCAACATTTATCTTAGCTTAAGTTCTTAGTTTTTAAGGTAGATTAATAATAATAACTTGTATTTAGCCAAATAAATGGGGGTTTTGCCCAGACCTAAATTTTGAAAAGGTAATTGCTAACTTTGCTTCAAATGTGATCGTTAAATGCATTCATCAATATGACGTACACTACAGGCCTTAAAGCTCATCCTCTATCTCTCGAAGAATATGTCTAAGCAAGGACCTACACAGTGATTAGGGGGGGGGGGGGGGGAGGGTGTTGGTAGACATTCAAAAATAAATATTTTGGTAGGAAAAGGAACAGATACCTAACCCTGAGATGCATTAAAAAAAGACAAATTGTGTATAAAGCACCTCCTTGCCTCCATTCCCATGTGCCTAAATGAACGTATATGCCTCCGCACCATATTTTGATAAGTGTTGTGTTCACTGGTTACAAAATTGGACCAGAGCATTCAAGAAAAAGTACCAGTCAAGTACTCGATACCATACACCCTGTGCTCTCACTTGTACTTGAAAAAACTAGTAATATACTTCGTATTTATTTATTCGCTTAACTTGGTTCTTAAAAAAAACTCATAGATGTTTTCAGTGGATGGGCGTACGCAAGGGGGACAGGTATATATGCACTGTAATAGAATTGAGCCTCTCCTGTATTTTGTTTAAGCTAGTCTTGATCATATATTATTGTTTGATATTTGCAATTTTTTTCTGCTTAATATTATTTAGATAACCAACAAAAACAATAATGATGGTTAGTGCGTTGGACTGTAATGCTATAGGTCTGGGTTCAATTCCCAGTCACTGCCACCTAAAAACAACAATGTTTTTCCCGAGGAACTGACAAATCCTCCAAGAATATACTGTCATGAATAAGTGCTTCTCATCTAGCCGTTCGGACTCCGCAAAAAATTGTAGGTACCCTCTAATCCTGCCAACAACACGCACACAGGTATGGTTGAGAATTGTAAGTCACTAGGCCCTGGTTCTCCACGAGCTGTTGCGCCATCAAACTTTTATTTTTATTTATTTTGTTATAGCTTGTCTTGATCATATTTTTGCTAAAAAAAAAATGTACGTGCTTATCAAGAATTTAAAGAACTTTGGTTCTTCGATTATTTTTGTTTGATTTTTTTTGTCTGCTTTAATTTGTTGAGATAACCGAATAGCAAACAAAAAATACGAATTTTGTTTCTATTGTGATTCTTATTAAAATATCTAACCTATTTTTTTTTTTAATATTTCATTTAAGCTTTTTCATCTCCATTCAATAGTAGTTGAGGTCATGAGTTTCTTTTTTTTTTGCAAAAAATCAAAGCTGCACTAGAAAACCTTTTAAAGGGTTTTTCAACAGGGACGCTACAAAAGTAGAGCTACAGGGACAACAAACGACGCCATATTTCTTGCCGTTCTTTTGACATTTCTCTTCAGTAAGTTCTGCCATTTTATGATGGAAAGATATACGATCCAACAACGAGTCGAAATTATTAAAATTTACTACCGAAATTCGGAGTCAGTGACCTCAACGTTAAGAGCGCAACGTCCAATTTATGGTCGTCATAAACGTCCTAGCAGATCAAAAATTGAGCGTCTAGTGGAAAAATTTGAATCCACAGGCACAGTGCAAAATTTTCCCGTGCCAGTGAGACAAAGAAGTGCCCGTAGTGTCGAGAATATTGCTGCCGCTGAGGCTTCAGTTGCAGAAAGCCCAAATATGTCTCTCACACCTCATTCTCAAGCGTTGGGCATCTCTGTGACGTCGTTGTGGCGAATTTTGCGAAAAGATCTTGGCCATCCTTACAAGATTAAATTGACGCAAAAACTGAAGCCGCTTGACCACCAGAAGCGTCGTATGTTCGTGAATTGGGCTGAGCAACAACTTGAAAATAATTAGGATATTCATCGAAAAATCATCTTCAGCGATGAGGCTCATTTCTGGCTGAATGGCTTCGTCAATAAACAAAATATGCGGTATTCGTCAGGCAGCAATCCACACGTACTCCATGAGTCATCATTGCATCCCGAAAAAATTACGGTTTGGTGTGGTTTATGGACCGGCGGCGTCATTGGGCCGTACTTCTTCCGTGATGATCAAGACCGGCATGTTACTGTGAAGGGGGATCGCTACCGTTCAATGAAAACCGAATATTTTTGGCCCCAATAGGATGATGACAAGCCTCACAGCGAATGTCACAATCAATTTATTGGAAACCAAGTTTGGAAAACGTGTTATCTCACGAAATGGTCAAGTTGCTTGGCCGCCTCGGTCGTGTGATTTGCCGCCGTAAGACTATTTCCTGTGGAGCTACGTCAAGTCTATGGTCTATGCCAACAAGCCAGCGATGATTGATGAACTTCGTACGAATATCGAACGTGAAATTGCAGCAATATCGGCCGATTTATGCTTGAAAACCGTCGAAAATTGGGTTCAGCGTCTGGACTTCTGCAAGCGTGCCCGTGGTGGCCATGCAAAGAAATCGAGTTCCATACACATGGCATCGAACATACTTTCACAGGAATAAAGAATTTCATTGATATCCAAAACCGTTTTTGTTTTATTTAAAAAAAACTTTTGTAGCGCTCTTATTGAAAAACCCGATACATACAATTTCCACAATCTATGCAGAAAAACAACCATTTTCGATACAAAGTGCTTTTAAATCTATTAAACTCTTACAAACGACCAAACAAAACTTTATTAACACATTAAAAAAAAAATATCAAAGCTACAAAATTTATATGGAAAAACATAATTATGTACTTGCACATATATTTTTACATACATACATATATGTATGTTTGCATATTCAATTCAAAGAAGTTAAAGTCTTACATATGAGGGTGTCATCGTTTGTGCATATCTTATTGCTGCATGCATATTTCCTCTTGCATAGTTTTGTAAGATGTAAGGTAAGTATAGATTCTGTTATGCAGTACGAAAAAAAATATGACAAAGGACAAATGTATGAATATAAACTGTTTTCTCCTTTTTTTGTGAATCTGTATATCTGTGGTTGACCTAAATATCTTTGGCCCGAAACATTTGTATCGCTAATGCATTTTAAATGAACCAAAAATAAAATAAAAATATAATAAAAAAAAAAAAACAAACACTAGAACAAAATATACAGAAAAATAATCAAATGGAAGTTTGAGTGTTGCTCTCTGTCTCTAAAGCTGTTTTCGCTCGGAAATAGTTTTTGAAGGAAAAAATAGAGATCTGGTGGTGTGGAGTTCCAAGAAAAAAAAAATGTTTCGCTATAATGAGGTGTCCCTGGCATATAAGGTTTGACAAACGGTTTATTTTATTTTTATTTAAAAAAGGTTTAAATTTTGTGAACAAAAAATATTCTCTGTGGCTTGTTGCCTATCGGCAAAATTATTATAGTTTTTCTAGTAAGTCTATGGTGGACAAAAAGTGAATTCTTCTTATTTTCTTCTTTGACTACAGCTGGAGATAGATAAAAACTGTGACAATATTTTGTATTTCTGGGAAGAGTCCTTGTTCTTTTTTATTTCTTCTTTCGTTTGTATAATTATTCCCTCGTTTCTCAAAAAACAACCACTACAATAACACAATACAAAAAAAAAAAAGAGATACTTGACAGAAAAAAAAGCTTTGGTTGTCCCGGCGACGAGTTTTTTTTTTTTTTTTTAATTTTGTTTGTCCATTGTGAATTGAGGTGTCATCTTTGTCCACTGTTTTCCTAGAATAAGTTAATTTTCCTTTATACTTGATTTTTTTTTATGGCTTCCATATTATATTTTTCTTTTATATGGAAAAATCTCTTTTCTATATAAAATAATGTAGTTCTTTTCTTTGAGTCTATGTGCATTTTTATGCAAGAAGAAATATACAAGTGGGGTGTTTTATAGTCTGCTGGGACATCAAGTGGATCCTTTTGACATTTAAAATTCATAATAACAAGTTGTTGAGCTTGTATCTACATAATATACCTTACCTATGTTTATAATCGTGTTTACATACATACCTAAAGTTTTGAGGATTTAAGTCACTCGAAAAAAAATTAAATTAAATACAAATTATATTTATGTTGTGAATGATATTATTTTTTTTTCAGGTGGTTTAGTCCTTTTTTTTCTATTGTGAGTACTTCAAATGAGCTCCTTAAAAATGTATTTGTATGAAACATAATATTGGTAAGGGGATAAAACGAAATTTAAAGATACTCTTTAGCTCGTGCAAAAAACTTAATGATTCAAAATAAGATAAGTCAAATAACGGTACTTGCTATACATTTTTTAAGCAAACTTACATACCTAATAGAATTTCTCTCAAAACCGATTTCATAACTTTTCTTAAAAAACAAAATAAGGGCAATATTTTGGTGAAAAACCATTTTTAAAAAATATGACGTGACTGGAACCCTAACAGCCCTTAAGAACCATTTTTTGTTTGTTTTTAATTTAAAGACTATATGATTTAATTCAATATTAATTGTATGCAGAAGTTTCTAAAAATTTGAATGCATCCATGTTTTTGTGAACCAACATTTTCGAAAAAAATAGTTTTTGGATTTAAAAAAAAAATCCCCCGATATTTTTTTTAAATTCAAAATTTGGCAAAACAACATGAAATAGATTTAAAAATAGATTTTGAAAATAATTAGCTTAAGTGTTTAAATAACGGTACCTCTTCTACGCAAATGTTAAAACAAACCTTTAGGAATAATGATATTTTTCGCAAAAGTATGACTAAGATTTTGATAAATTTTTTTGTTGGTATGTTTAAATTAGTTCGATTTACTACAAAATATTATAATAATTTACAATTAGCAACTATTGATGGTACACTTAACATTTTGAACAATCTCATTATCGGCTTAACGAATTTAACAATTTTTTTTTTTAAACCATACATTTGAAATCAGTTCAAACAATATAGTTTGTCAACATTTTTAAAAATGAAATTTTTTGAATATTTTTTTGTTGAAAATTGGTTGACATTTTTACTTGCGATATATAAAGCAAGTTTTTGATTCGTGAAAAAAAAACAATTGAGATAACAATAAAACATGACATTACGATGACAGAGAACACCAAAAAAGTGGGTTGCACAATTCTATCTGGCTGCCCGTCTACACTCAGAAAAAAAAGTCAGGTAAATAATTAACCTGGGCCCTGTTAAGTTTACAAGGTGCCTAATCCCATATAAAGTTACAGTCATTTCAGAAATTAACCTGATTTTAATAACCTAATATTAAGTGCTAAATTAGCCTGGTGGCCTATATTCAAGTTGATTTAAGAAGATGAACTGTTATTTTAACAATGAATTTTGGTAAACAAGAAATTTTGACAAGAATATAGCCCTATAGGCTTTTTTTTAACAATTGCTTGTTATGAATATCTATTTTAACACAAATCAGGTTGAAGTTACATTTAATATGGTTATTTTTACAATGTTAACCTGTTGGATTAAACCTGACCTCATCTTAGAAAAACACTCTGCCAGTTAATTATAACGTGACACCAGTGCTAAAACACACACACAGGCCATCCGAATAAAATTATTTTAAAGAGCCCTTTACCAGCGTTGGAATACACTCCCAAGCCATGGTTAAAGAAACACTCTGCCAGGTTATTTCAACGTGACACCAGTTTCAAAGCACATACGAACACAAGCCATCCAAACAAGGTCAGTTTCAACTTATTGATATTTGGCTCAAGTTTTTTATGCAGCGAAATGCCTTAGGGGATGCGTACTATCTCCATATGTGAGAGGTTCCCAGTTCAAAACTAAGTAAGTATCACAAAGTATTTTCAAAATAAAAGAATATACGTAGTAATAAATTTCAATACTTTCAGAATAATTCAAAATGAATTGAACGTTAAGCAGCGTTAGAGATGGGACCTATAATCATGGATTCAACACATAATAATTACCGGGTACAGGGTGGATTCAACATTGAATCATGTTAAATTAACTAGATGTTCATGTTAAGTTGATAGGACGTTGAACACTTTATTCATGTTTTTGAACTAGATTTTCATGTAAAGTTGACTAGATTTACAAGTTAAAATAGCAAGATTCTCAGGTAAAATTTACAGTTTTACTTTTTCAAGGTTGTGTTCACTTTTCCTGAAACCAACGTTGATTTAACACGATATTAAAATCAGGTATCAGGTTAAGTCTTTAACCTGATCTACCGAGTTGAAAAATAACAACCTGAAAATCAGGTATAATAAACCAGAAATTAGTTGGTTATTTTCTCTGAGTGTATTCATCTACAGCCTAAACGGCCCGATCAATTTTCATCAAACTAGGTACATAGTGGTTTTTGTGATTGTGCCCTTATTTCTTTAATTTTTTTTTAACCAAAAATAATGGTACCTGCCATACAATTTTGTTAAGCAACTTTTCATAATAGAATTTTTTTCAAAAACGGCTCGATAAATTTTCTTAAAAAATTCAAAAAATACTTTTAGTATATAGGTTTCTTTTGAGCGGAAAACAACTTTCAAAAAATGGTTTTAATGGTACCTACCAAAGAACCTTTTTTTTAATTTTCGATTTTCTTCAAAACGGTATGACTGATTTAAAAAACTTTTTTTTACAGGGGTTTCCTAAAACTGAATATTTTTGTGTAAACCGATACCTTAAAGTATTTTAGTACTTTCCAAAATATTTTTAGAAAAATTTGTATATAAAATTTTTTCACATAGTTAAAAAATTTTAATACAAATTTCAGATAAGATTAAGTAATATTGTATACCAAAATTAAAAAAAAAAGTTTTGAGTTTTAAAAAAAATTTTCAAATTTTTTTGTTGAAAATTTGATATATCAAAACCGGGTTCACAAGTTTTTTCAAATTTTTATTTTTATATGCACATAAATAATTACTTAAGACTTGCATACCAAAAGTTTTCCTTAAAAATGTTTCAAAAATTTTATACAGAAAATTATTTTCTAAGCAAAACACTCCAACGATTTAAATTTTTTTGGCCATACAATCATATTCAATAAAGAATTAAGATGGCGTTTCTTTTTTTCATTTTTCATTTGTTAAATCCTCAACGAAGTTTTTTTTAGCTAATTTAAATATCGTATTTCATGCTTTTAAACATTTTACATTTTTCAATTTTCTTAAACCCCCAGCGCCTTAAACATAAGAACAAGAACGTGCGACCTAGTCGTGCATTTTATTTTTTGTTGCTATCAAACTATTAAAAGAGTTTTTTTAGCAAATGTAAATATGATTTTATTGAATTTCTTCCTTTTAAACATTCGTCTCTTATTATTCTTTACGCAAATGGCTGTGGCTTTAAAACCGGAACGCAGACTTTTGGAAACAGCGAAGATGAAAGCTTTTCGAAACAGAGCTATTAAAATCATCGAAGCACAGTGAATAGTAGATACTCGTATATTCAAGCAGCATTTCTAGCAGCTGCTTGATGAACATCAGATAGAGTGAGAAATAGAACAAGAAGACTTCCACCTAATGAAGTCCCAATACCACCACCAAGTAAATTAGCGGTTGATTTAGCTATAAAGAAGATTAAGCTTTAAAGATCGGAGGGACCAATCAATCAAATTTGGGTGGTAGGAAGCATTTCCGCTGTCTAGTCTATTGACTTCATTTGTCCCATCTACAAAAAAGGCATTTCTTTGTCTTGCAATAACTATCGAGGCACTCCCTGATAAACGTGCTTCATATACAAGATCCCATCCAACGAATTATGTGAGGGTCTTGAGCCTTTCTGCAACAATATAATTGGCAAGGCAGATCGATCTAAAACCAAATATTCACTCGCTGGCAAATCCTGGGAAAGACCAACGAATTTAAAGTCAAGACTCATGATCTCTTCATTGATTTCAAAGCCGATATGATAGTATTCATCGTCAGGAGCTCTATGTGACAATGGCTGAGCTTAGGACCCCTTGAAACTTAATCCTGTTGTGCCACGTAACATAATTAAATAAGCGATGCAATGCACAACAAGGGAAGTGCTCTTATTCTAAACATGCACAGAAAAGACCAAATACATGCTATCAACAAACAGTAGAAGATCTGTCAGCCAGCTAGGACAAAACGTCACCGTTTATAGCAACATCTTCGAAGTAGTTGGGGATAGTTAACCTACCTGGGAGTAAA
Organism: Dasysyrphus albostriatus; assembly: GCA_946251815.1. NCBI lineage: Eukaryota > Metazoa > Arthropoda > Insecta > Diptera > Syrphidae > Dasysyrphus > Dasysyrphus albostriatus. Next base: position 105,480,046 of record OX276337.1, read on the forward strand.
CATGAATCCCACGAACAATATCTCAGTCTTTTGTGGAGATCCGACTAAAAACTACCCTAGCAAATCAGAACTACGCAATACTTCGGTATCACACACAACACCAAGTGCATACTTTTTCAAACACTTATACTGCCAGTCCTGCTAAATGGCGCCCAGTATTGGATGACAAACAGAAAGAAAATAGTTGATACTGGGCTCTTTCCAATGAAAAAATTATTCAAAGGATATTTGCTACTGTGAGTGAGGAGGGCAAATAATGGAAGAGATACAACCCAAAACTCTATGAGCCTTATCAAGTTGTGTGAATGTAGTCCAGAAAATCAAAACACATAAAAATTACATTTCCTCGGCCTTATCGAGCAAATGGACAGCAATGCTTCAGCCAAAAGAGTCTTTAAATCTCAGCTCCCAGGTACGGAAGAACAAAGAATATCAAACCTCAGGATTGAGGATCAGGCCATCGCACATGCCAGAAAGCTTGGTCCAGATGACTGGAAGCAGCGTGTGATGGGATCGTAGAGAATGGAAGTCTTCCGTGTCTCAGACTGCGGTCCTGCATAGATTGGGAGCTGGATAAACAAGTAAATATGTAAGTAAGTAAGAAAAACCATTCCATACTGACATACAGAAGGCGCTTCCAAAACTAATAACTTGGTTAAGCAGCTATACATTTTTGAGTGAAGTGTCCCTTTTGATTTAAGGTATTCGGATAGGTATTCAAAACAGATCTTGTTCCAGGATGGAATATCCAAGCTTTCTGGACAGTGTCGGATATGCAAATAGTTAAAAACAACTATTGACAACTAACATTATCCAGTTATCCGCGTCGGATTTGAATTATTTCATCAAATCCGGATATTCGAATAGTTTGAATATTTGGATATTTTGTTTTTAAGTACCTACAACTGTCTAATAGTTATTCCTTTTAAGCATTATCATTTAGATAAAGATTTTAGAATATTAGGAAGATCATTTGTCTCTCAAGACCTCTACAATATTGTTAAAGAAGTCCCATTTCTTCCGAATTCACATACCAAGAAAAAGTGAACGAAGTTCTTACACAAAAGTTATTTCTTTTCATTCGCACAGCAGGAATTTTTTTGCAGGAATAAAAAAGGATATTCTTAAAAATTCCATTGATAAGTGGAATCAAAAATAAATGAACAAAAACGACAATGACGAACTGTATCAAGCTCTAATACGTGAAGCCCAACTAGCTTCAAAAAGTGGACTTCAATACCAAACAAACTTTTTCAATTTGCTTAGTCCACTTTTTTTTAATACTCGTAGGTAGGTATGTAGGAACCTGCTCCTATACAAAACCAAACTCTATAGTCAGTTGATACGAGAGTATAGATGTATATATAATGTGGAAGGATTAGACAGTTCCGAAAACTAGCCTCGTTTCAGTCTATAGATATTGTATTTCAAAACCATTGACCATATATCACTGTTTTATCTCAAACCAATTCTGGCTACGTATATGTTGCCTACGACTATGTGTTTTTGGAGAATTTTCGCTGTTTCCCACACAACACAGGACAGAATATCCTTTTTGCTGCATAAGGATAAAAGAGTGCATGCAGCCCAAGTGTGTATATAGTCAATCATTTAGACCAACCGAGAAGGAGTGTGTATAGATACTATATGTATGCGATGGTGGCAAGCAGGGTACGAGTAACCAGAGTGAAAAATTGTCACTATTCATATCTATTTACTCTTCCCCGGTAGGGGGCGGTAGTGTGCCAGTAGTATAGTATATCACATTTTCGATGAAGGATGTTCTGAAGCGCGAATTGGATAAAAGGCTTAGAACAAAACCAAAACTAGCCGAAAAAAACAAAGCCCACTGATGCAGAGTTGATGTTCATATACCTACAAGTGAGGAGACGCAGTGGCAAGTAGTAGTAGAGTCAGTCCCCAGCAGTTAAATTGGATGTTTGAGAATTCTATTTGATGGTTATTGATGGGAGTCCTTTTTTTGTTTTGTTTATATGTATATGCCACTGCCGCACCACGACAGTGTTTCTAAATTAATGTCAAGTTGGAAACCCCTAACCTGTCGTTCTATCTGTGATATGTGTGTTATGATTTCCACTGACGATAATCAACGATGGAGTTCTGACGCTGATCCTAGCTTCCTGTGTCTATTGAATTTAGTTTATTTATCATTTTTTAGGGAAGTGTTTTTTTTACAATTTCAATTTTTTTTTGTTCTCGAATGGAAATTTATTAGCATATCCAATGGTTTGTGTGTGATTTTTTTTAGTTTGCGCCATTTGTCAATTCTCTCAAGCCGCAGGGGACCTTTACCTACTCTTATGTCCTTTGCTCCACATCACCATTCAGGATGTATGGGTATCTACTATATGGTTTCTAATTATTCAGCTGTCATGGTTTAGAATTGTTTTTTAAAATTTCATATTAATTATTTTATATAGATATCAATTTTTTGTCTGTGTGTTTATTTTATGAATATATTGAATCTATCACAGAAATATAGATATTGTAGGTAGATAAGATAGTCCTTAATCGAATAGACTACTATCGTTTATGATGATTTTTCCCTCTGGACAAGAAAACCATTTGTCCATCATGATGATGATGATAGTGTTATTTTCTTTTTTTTTTGTTATCCGTTATATTTGCAATGCTGATGATCATGGAGAATGATGCTATAGATGGATTTTTCTGTGATATTGTATGACCTGAATATTTGATAACTTGATTTGGCAAAATTTACAAAATTTTATATAGAAATAATATTCAAATATTGTTTGAATGATTTTTATCAATAGCGGTGCATTTATTGTGGAGGTTTATATAGTTTGTGTACCTAAACCAATAACTAATTCGATTTATATTTGAATATTATTACTCTATAACCAAACTAACACGGGCGTACCTATTTGCATATTATTGACCTCCAGGAGAGTTTTTTTTTTAGGATTTAGTTTTTGTTTATATTAGAATTTGGAGAAAATAAAAAAAAAAACATCAATTTATCGCAATGTAGGTCTTTTGTTAAAATATACATAAAAACAAAAAAAAGCTATATTTGCAGCTAGGGCATTTTGTATAATTCGACTGAAAATTAACCAAACGTGTTGGCACAATTCTGAATAATGGTTTTGTTATTGGTGAAATTTATTCAAATAGTTACTGATTTGGAAACATTTTTGTAGCGGTGAACCACAGCAAAAAAATTATTTATTATAAAGTTCTGGCTGTGTAACTGTGTTAACCCCCAGGTAGGTTGCCTAAGCATAATATTTACTACTACGCCGCACTGCACTGGTGGGTCCTTAAAGCCAAAACACATTGTAAAACTTAGTAAACCGTTTTTGTTTTCGTATCAACTTGCTTACTTATGCGGCTCCCAATCTATGAAGGATCACAGCCGTACATGTTCTGAGCACGCTGCTTCCAGTCATTCTAGACCAAACTTTCTGACAATTGTGATAATTTGGTCTTTGAACCTGAGGTGGAGTTTGGTGTTCTTCGTTTTCTCGAACTTGGCAGCTGGGACTTATTGCTGTCCATTCACTCGATCCAAATCTCAGAGAGTTCGCGGTTGTATCTTTTCCTGTATTCGCCCTCCTCATACACCTGACCAAATATCCATCGAAGAATTTTTCTTCGAAAGACCCCCAGTATCAGATCTCCCATTTTGCTTATCGCCCAGCACTAGGGATCATAAGGCAGGGCCTCCACTAGGGATTAGGGTTTTATAGAGAATCCACTATATCGTTACGTAATTTCAGGAAATCTTTTTTTGCTCCAAACCAAAGTAGTACTGGTTTTGTAGAGTAATTCTGCGTCGGATATCCATCTCCACTAAGGACTAAGATGACTTTGGTGGGATTAATTTTTACTCCGAGGTAGACGAATTCCAAAACTAGTCCGAAGTTTTTGTTATCAACTTTGATCTATTGTTCTAGCCATTTGACAGATTTTGTATTGTTTGTTGATTCAATGTATTTATTCGTGTCCTCGTTTTCAAAGTGTCCCTTGTTCTTCAAAAAGCCGTTAAAGACTTCTAAAAGCCGTAATTCTTCAAAAATCCGTAAAAGACTCCATAAAGGCCTTTAGGGAATGGACAATAATCATTGGCAGACCCTAAAAATTAGACAGATCTATTGAACATAGTATCATCAGTGTTAACACTTGTTTTGCATAGTTCTATATAGTGCTATATTTGGGATTGAAGTAATCACATGATAGCGCATCTCGTGAGAGAAACCCTGTGAATATTTGGAATACGAGCTCTTTTCTAGTTGCACATTGCATTGTACAATATCTCATTCAATGCAAAACAACTGCATTCGTTTTCCCAGGATCCCAAATTCAGCCATCACCACATAGCCCCTGATTTTGTCAAGGGCCATCTCCCTATCCGAGCCCAATCGAAGCCTCGGTGCTCGTGCCACTGGAGCCAACAAAAAAGTAGAATACACTAGAGTTTTTTTGAATCTAGATTAGCCAGATGGTTATCCAATGACACTTTTCGGGTTTCAAGGAATCTATGACCAGATATTTCGGGGAAAAAACCTCAATAGTTACTCAAGTGTAGCAGGTCACAACTATTAATCATAGTTTGGCGTCCTAAGAGGCCACAACTCAATGGGAACCCTCATGAGCAGAATGAGCATCAGCTCATTGGGCTTATATCTGAGGGTGTCATTATGAAGAGGTGGAGAAATGAATGTTCCATCCTAGCTAGAACCAGAAAAACAGCCCTAAGGAGGCTACTTTTTCGACGAATTGGCCGACATCTCTGTCTTGCTGCTAAAGAACATATTAAAATTCATTCAGAACTCAGGATGGTTTGGGAAGGCCCATCACACCTTTAAATTCCCCTTACCTCCTCCTTAGCCCTCCTCACTGACTACCTGCACCCTAGGGAGCGCAATAAATCCACTGAGATCCGAGTCCGAGTGATATGATGCGGCTTGTGATACTATCACCCTTTCAAACCTAACCTAACCAAGAAAAAAGAGAAAGAACTCCTTACGATACGGCTTTGAAGTCGATGAAGAGATGATGATGAATCTCAACTTGAAATTCGTCTTTTCCAAGATTTGCTGCGATTGAACATTTAGTCTAGCCTGACCAGAAGCCACACCAGACAATCACGCAGTGTCTTGGATAGGCCTGTGTTTATTAATGATATGCCTTGTTGGTTCTTGCAGGGCATAGTATCACCTTTTGTTAGATGGGACATTGTATAGAGCTGATAAACAAGGCATCGGGCATCCATGCAAATTTGGTTAGTGAGTAGATGCAAGCACTCTTTGAACACATCATCTCCGTGCTTGAAGAGCTTCACTGGTAAACCATTAACCATAAACAGGCTCTTATGCATCACTTGTGTCCCGTAGTTATATGACAAGTTTGCCATATTTATATGATAGTGTAATACAGTGGCGTAGCTAAGAATTTGTCTTGGGGGGTGGGACAAATATTTGTTTTTGTGAGAAGTCACCAAATTATGCGTTAGTTCTGATACAATTTTCAAAAAAATATCCGTTTAAGGTTGTTTTCTCCTACAAGCCATTAGGTCTCAAGCACTTATTGAAAATAAACGTATTTTTACTGTTTGCAAAAAATCACCTCGGAACAACTTAATAATTCCGTACCCTGGTTCTGAAAGGGCCAATGTCAAATTTTTAGATTTTTGATAAGTCAAAAATTTTGCTTTGAATGTAATTTATTAAAATGCTTTTGTAAGGCCTATTTGGCCCTTATTAGAGTCTTAGAACATTTTCCGGTGAGTCAAAAAGTGTGCTAGGTTAATAGTAAAAAAAATGGATATGGGCCCTCTTGAATTTGAATTTGAATTTTTGTCTCCAACATGAATCAAAATATAATGTTCTGATAGTCTTTGACAAAAAATACGCCAATATTCAATCGGAACTTGAGCCCCAAAGGGCGTTTTGGAATAATTTTTTCCATTTGTTTGTATGTTGCGTCATGAAATTTAAGTCGCAAACTTCAGATTCGTATTCAACACCCCTGAAAACATAGAGCATTAGGGCAAAAACTAAAACTACCCCTAATAAACAAATAAAAATAAGTAGCATATATATTAAATCTAAGGATTTTAAAATTACAAAATTGGGTTGGGGTTAGAATCCCGAAAACCGAAATCTCGAAAACCCAAAATCCCAAAAATCAAGAATCTGGAAACCCAGAATCCTAAAAACAATAAATCCCGATACCCCACAATCCTGAAGACCCACAGTCCCGAAAACTTAAAATCCCAAAAATCCAGAATCCCAAAAACCCAAAAATTCCGAAAACCCAGAATTCCGAAAACCCAAAATCCCGAAATTAAAATCCCAAAAAATCATATAAAATGAAATTTTTGGAATACAATTAATTTAAAATTAAGTACAAACTTCTTTACTTTGTTATTAATTTATTAAAACTATTTGATTTCAATTCTGTAAGGGCAGATCTGAGCCATTTTGCAGATACCGCTACGCCATCGCTACATTAAAATATTTTTACATAAGAAAAACTAAAAAGATCGGAAGCGAATCAGGTATCTATGTTTTCTAGGTACTAATTGTTTTTTCTGCAAATAAGAAAATTTAAATGTGAATTTGGCCTTAAAAGCTCTCTCAAACCAACGCGAATGCGGAGCGATTCGCAGCGAATCATTTACAATTGTACAAAATATGACAAATACACAACGCTAAACAACAACAAAAATTCGTTGTCGCTCCGCATTCGCATTGGTTTGGGACAGCCTTAAAGCTCGTCAGAGAAGTCACAGTAACTTTTTTTTTTCAAATTTTGTGTATTTTTATAATTTACTCGTTTTTTCAATATGGTTTCGGGATTTGGGTCTTTTTGGGTTTTGGGTTTTCGGTATTCTGGGTTTTCGGGATTCTTGGCTTTCGGTATTCTGGGTTTTCGGGTTTCGGGGTTTTGGGTTTTCGGGATTCTGATTTTTTGGGATTCTGGATTTTGGGTTGCCGGGATTCAGAATTTCGAGATTGTGTCTGTCTCCCTAAAAAATAATGTCAATTCGACGATTTTTTTTCTTATCAGCAATGAGATAATCGATGATCTGATTGACATCGAAATATTAAATGATTGTTTCGCACACTGATCATGAGTCATGACTAAAGCTGTCATGCAGTTTTCAGTGACTGTTAATTTTTTGTTGTGTAGCTATGCCACTGGTGTAATATCGCCTTAAATCCTGATTTGTATGAGCTGCCACACCGCCAAATATATTTTTATTTATTCCTGAGACGAGAGTTGTTTTTGCTTCCCTTTTGCTTAGGAATCAGCCTGCACCTCTTCATGCTTTCTGCTTCAAGAAATGTCACCAGCAAGTAAAGTATCTACTTCAAAAGAATGGTAGATAGGACACAACCTTGCGGGGTTTTTTCCATCAAAAGATCTTCTTTCTGAAAAACACCAATTTTTATTTGATAATCTGATTTGTTAGTAGTTGGTGATGGTGCAGTTGCTATTCTCCAGGGAAAACGCCATTTTCTCTTACTTCTGCCACATGTTCCGAAACGTAGAATGGCAAGTCCGTATTATAGTACTGTGGTTGTTTGGTAGAAACATAGTAACTTCATTAAATAATTTTCTCTCTTTACAAAAAGCTAGAGCCTAAATATAATAACCGATTTACTTCAAATTTGGAGAAGAAACGTGTTCATAAGAAAATCGGTTAACTTGTTAGGGCTCCAGCTCGATGTAAAATGGTCGCAAAGACGCAAATTATTTTATGGAGTTATTATGTTTCTACCAAACACCACGACCAACAAACTAATCTTTCGTTTTCATACAAAACTAAAAATTCGAATAAAGACCTTAAGCCAACTTTGAGCAGTCAAACATTTTTTTTATATCTTCTATTTATCATTTTCGAACTCAAAAATTCTTGATTCCTAATCACTTCTGTTAGCAAAAAAAAAAATAAATCTCATTTCCTCTTGAATTCTTATCATTTCCTGGCTCCACTGTCAGTCAATATCATCAAAGAAGTCTCTTTCCATTAATTTATTTCCCAGTCAAAGTCATTATACCTACTATTATTGACGACATGCAATGAATGTTAATGTTGGTATCTTTTCTCTGGCATGATGCTTATTCGCCCCTTCCCCCCCCCCCACACACACATTTTATTCCATTTGACTTGTTACTTCTGTCTTCTAAATTATTCAACTCTGATATTATTAAACCATCACTCAAATATTATATTCACACTCATATAAACTCTAGATTGAAGCAGCAGCTAAAGTACGATTTCCACATCTTCTATAAAGCTGTTAAGGCGACCGGAAAATCCGGTCAAACAAGTGGTTATTTATCAACGAAAAATTTATTTATGTAGGAGTAGGTATAAAGAAAAAGGAACTCCATTGATTTTATTCCTTGGGTAAGTTCTTATGTCTATATTTTAGCTTCAACAAAATTGATATGATATTTGTTAAAGTTTGTTTTTGTTTAACCAGAGGAAGTCTTCGATCAATCTTGATGGCTGATAGCTCCTTCATTAGATCCCTTATTTTGTTATAGTTGTGTATCCTTGCAATCTATCATTCTATAGTCTCTGACGTTATCTCCATCGCTCGCGTCGTCGGTTGATGGAGTTTTCTTTTCTTAAAAATTGACTTGTGACTTTCAAAAAAAAAAGACTATCGTGATTGATTCTAAAGTTGAAGAAATTGGTTTGTCGGAATATCCTTTATTGATTGACGAAGTCAAATTCTATTCAACTATCTTCCTATAATTCCTCTTTTGCGGTTAAGGATTCTCATCACTCCTCCCTCTCCACCACTTTGATCTGCACAATCCAAATTTCGTAACTATATTGAAAACTATTCCACCATAAATGTAGGTTACCACCGCAAACGGAACAAAAATCACCATGATAATTCCGAAGGCCATTACCAGACAAAGTTGATTCTATTCCATTCCCTAAGGGTCTGGTTATGTTGTGTATAAGTTTAGAGATACCTTTTGTTGTTGGTAAAAAAAAGAAACATTATTGCGTTCGTTAGGAGGATGATTCCATAGAGAATCACCTTAGTGCTGATCCTTGACGCAAATTAACTATACCAAGCTCATTTTCATCAGTTTTTATTTTTTGTTTGTTCTTTAGTTTTTCAAAATAAATTGATACTGTGGAAATAAATATACCCAGCCAGCTAATCCCCTCTAGAGTTATGAGGCTTGAGGGGGGTGGTGTTTTTATGTGTGGTGTAATAACACTACACAAACGACAATATAACAATTTATTTTCATAGATGAAAAGTTCAACAACTAAACTGTGAAAGTTTTGGATTTTAGAAACAATTTAACAAATAACTGGGTATTAGTTACCAACGTTTTTTTCCCCGGATGTGTAATGTGGTTTTGACAGGGAGCTGTATGATATTGTAAAGGGATCTATTTCTATTTTTTTAATACTTAGAATTAGGAAAAATGTATAAATAGATTCGACTCTGATGTTTAAGATAATCGCAAAATTTATTTTACATTTGATTCATTTAATCGGGAAATGAGAGGTGGTTGTAGAAGAAGATTGGTGAAAGGATTTAAAGGGAGACAAGTTATGGAATAAATTTTATAAATAGATATCTGAGGAAAGGCTTTGATTTTTTTTTAGTTGAGACATCAGCATCAATATGTAGATAATTTGTTTCTAAGAAAAGACCTTTTAGTTAAGTGTTTTAAGTTTTCATCAGTAGCTGCGGGATGGGAAGGTGGGTATTCTATAAAAAAAAAAAGATTACCACTCATTTGATGTTTTTTTTTTTTTTATCCGATGAAAATCTTCAAAAGACACACGGTAAGAATCGGTACTGAATAGTGTGGGAGTCTTACCGCACTAAAACCACCCGTGAATCAGGACCAATCTACGAAAGATCGACAAATGATTTTTCTTTCTCAATTTTTAAATCACATTGTGGGATGTTTAAAGTTATAACACTTTTCCATATAGCTTTTAGACCATCAGCTCATGAGGCTTGGTTCTTCTTCATCTCCGAACATTGTCTCTTACATTTACGACGGTCTCCATTTTGGAGTTGGTATGACTTTGCAGTAGCTGATTGTGTGATACAGCGTGTTTTTTTTTCCTACTTCTTTAACCATTTCAATTTGAAGGTCACAATGTAGATCGCTATTTCTTATGTGCCCCTTGGTGCATTTATTATTCCACGAACGACCTAGCTTTGGAATTTTTGGATAAGTTCAGAATTTGTTTTCTATTTACAGCCCCATAATTGGATGGAGTTTCAATACTTGTTTGTATGTATAACATTACTTTGTTCTGGATAGATTGGTGCGAGTTATTTCCTAGTAAACAGTACATTTTTCTGTACTTCACGTTAAGTTTTTCTCGTTTCTTTTTGATGTGCTTTTTCCATTTAAGCTTTGCTCAAGATCATTCCAAGGTATTTGGCACTATTGGAGTAGGGTACTGTAGTATTTATTTTTTTGTTTGTAAAGTTTATATGCGTCGATTTTGTTTTATTTTGTTTAATTCGCCATTTTTGCGTCCAATCACTAACTTTATCGACTGCATTTAGTAAATTTTGTGTAGCCTTCTAAACGGATTTATCTGGCACCAATATTGCAGTATCATCAGCAAAGGTGGCTATGATAGCATTGATGTCCACTGGAATATCCCTTGTATATAATATATACAGAGTTGGTCCTAGCACACTTCCTTGTGGTACACCGGCTTCAATTTTCTTAAGTTCCGAGTAGTTTTGGTCGTACCGTACTCTAAAGAGTCGGTTCGTAACGCAGGATTTCAGTATTTCGTAGTACTGCCTGGGAAGATCCCTTTGCAGTTTGTACTCAAGTCCCAAGTGCCAAACCTTGTCAAAGGCTTGAGCAACATCTAAGAATATAGCCGAGCATACTTGTTTTTCTTCAAGTGCTTTTTCCACAACATCCGTAATCCGATGCACTTGGTCTATCGTGGAATGTTTATTTCTAAATCCAAACTGATGGCTCGGAATTAGTCTTCTTTCTTCTATTATTCTGCTTAGTCTTTTCAGAAGCAGTTTTTCGAAAACTTTTGCCATGATTGGTATAAGCGAAATAGGTCTGTAAGATGTTACTTCTGTTGGTGGCTTACCTTGTTTAGGTATAACAATGACTTCTGCAATTTTCCAATGATGTGGCACATATCTTTGTTTAAGGCATGCATTTATTATAAATTGGAGTTTTTTGAAGGCTGTAGAAGGCATTTCTTTCAAAACCTGAGCAATTATTAGATAGTACCCTGGTGATTATTTGTTAGACAACTTATGTTGGGACATGCTACTTACTTCCTTAAGTGTGACAAAAAGAATTTCAAATTCATGGTTTCCATCAACAAACTGTAAGGGATATGTAGCTGTTTTTGCTGGGAACGGCTTAAAAACATTGACGAGATGTTCAGCGAAGAGATCAGCCTTTTGTTTCGGGTTTTCGATCCATTTACCATTTTGAAATTTAACTGGCAGGTTTTGTGCCTGTGGTCTTTTTAGGCACCTTGCTGCTTTCCATTAGGAGTTTTCAATAGAAGCATCTGCCGTCAGTCACTCATTTGATGTTTTTTTTTTTTTGAATAAGCAAAAACAAGCTTATTGGTGGCGATAAAGTTCGATGTGTATTAGGGCCTTAACCAATAATTTCTCCAGTTGGCACGGTTTCTAGCTAGCTGTCTTCTGTTTCACACGCTAACTGTTTTGAAGTCATCTTCCACTTATGTGAGCCACCTGTTACGCTGTCCTTCTCTACTGCGCCGTCCCACGGGTTTTGATTTTAAAGATTTTCCGGGCCGGAATATAGATGTCCGTTGGCTCTAGCTGACCCAGCCATCTCAGTCATTGGCTTTTCATACTTTTGTGGCTATGTCTGTGTCACTGTCCAGCCCGCACAGTTCTTTGTTGTTCTTTCTTTTTCATTTTCCATCCATCCAGACGGGATCAAAATTACCCGGAGAATTTTCTTCACAAAATTGCTTGAGGTGTTCTCATCCATCGTTTATCGTGTGCTTGTCCGTGCACCGTTCATCAGTACCAGGATGATAAGTATGTTAAAAGGCATTCTTAGCTTAAAGAAGCAGCTATTGAAGACTTATTCTTCATTCATTTGCGATTGTTCGATTTTTTTGGCTGATGGTGAAATTTCCTGACCTGAAGCCGCATTGGTATAAGCCCAGCATGTTCTCGACGAATAGTTTCAGGCGTTTACAAAATACGGCATATCTGGTATGCTATGTTTGCAGTCCAGAGAGTCGGCTTTCTTGAGGATCGGCCAAATAATGTGGAGGTCCCATGCATCGAGCATGCTTTTCTCCGACCATAATTTTTAGGATGAGCTGGTGCATACTCCTGGCCTCCATACTCCATACTCAGCTTTATTAGAACTAAGATAGTAGCTATCTTCATTTTGTTGAGGTCGGGTGGACTGAATTGCTGGCCAATGTTGTCCAGGTTGAACGGTGCGATCAGGATGGCAGAGGAATTTGATTCATCATCGCCGTTACATAATTTGCAGAAATGATTTTTCTATAAGCTTGGGACCGACTGCGATTTTACCACGGTGTTCCCCTGATGAGGAACCGTCCTGCAGGCTTCGTTTCAAGCCTTGTAACCTTGGGAGGTTCGTTTTAACCTTTGATTAAACTTTTGAACTTCATTTCTGACATAGCATCCTTCTTCTGCTCGTAGAGCTTGCGAGAAGCTCTGGTCATTCTATGCAGCACCGGTACCACTGGGTTTGCCCGTTGTTTGGCTGCATGTATCTCCGAGCTTTCGTTCTAGTGGTCTTGCGAGCCCAAGTTAGTGAGAGGCAGCATATCTGATGACTTCTTGACAATTTTTCTACTGGTTCTCAATGCTTGAAGTTGGAAGTATACGACAATTTAAGAAGGCGATTGGAAAAGGACCTGGCTATTTCTTGTAACTCTAGCCGTCTGACATCGTAGCTATTTCCTGAAAGTATTTAACTGCTTTGGCTCTAGCTTGGATATCCGTTACTTTATCTTTGCTACAACAAAGTAATGGTCCAAGTTAACCTTGGCTCCTCGGAACGTTTAGATATCCTTGATACTGGAGGAGTGAGGTATCTACTACTCAGATAACCCACTTTTAAATTGATCTATAAAGCATTCAAATGTTTGCAGTGCAGAAGTGCCGACAGTTCGCGAAGCTGCGAAACATCTTGCCTCACGTGATGTAGTCAACAATAACATTGACATCTTCATAGATAACCTGGCGGCAATTAAAGCCACTTTCTCAATCATCATAAAGTCGAACGTTGCCGGAATGAGCTAAGAGCACCCAACGCAACGAACACAGTTACCCCAAGATTAATCCCAGGACATTAGGCTATTGACGGGAACGAAATGGCAGATGAACTGGCCAAAAATGCTTCATCTCTTGACCCGAGCCAAATCGATTCCTCGGTTCTCATGCCACTGGAGCAAGCAAAAAGTAAAATACACCAGAGTTTCTTAGAAGTTGCAAATGTCAGATACTTCTTATCGGGTTCAAGGATTCTTTATGGCCAAATATTTCGAGGAACAAAACTGAAGCTAAGAAGCAGGCCTCAACTGTGAATCATAGTTGGCGTTAAGGGGCCACAACTCAATGGGAACCAGCAGAATGGCCATCCACTCCCTCAACCGTGATGATGAAGAGGCAGAGAAAGGCTCGCCCCACTTCCGATGTGAGTGCCCCAGCCTAGCTAGAACCAGAAAATCAGCTCAAGGAGAATACTTTTTCGATGAACTGGGCAACATCTATGTCTTGCCACTAAAGAACATCCTTAAATTTATTCAGAACTCAGGATGGGTCAGGTTGGCCCCCCACACCTTAAAATTCCTCTTGACCCTTCCCTACTCCTCACTACCTGCTTACACCCTGGGATGTGAAATGTATCTACTGAGATTCGATAGTCAAATGATTCGGCTTGCCGTATTATCACCTAACATAGTGGTTCAGCCTGACTGAAACCTTAGAGGCCACCGTTGATTCCATCTGGGGAATTCTTTCGTTTTCGCCTTTATGAAAAGAGAAGTGCTTTAGTAAGAACACTCCCCTTGGTCTTTGCTTTCAAGACCGTTGGTGGCCCCGTTGAGTCTCGGTGATGAATTTATCCGCTACACACCATCCCACCCCCTTGATCAACTAAAACAAACACTTCTGCCGAAGGGCAGTCAATTCTGACAGAAAAGAAGATTAAAGTGTTGCTATTTTAGCCTTTTGTTTAAAATTTGAGCTTATTAGTTAAGCAAGTCAAGTCCGAATGTAGGAGACTAGCATCCCATGATTTCCACTTGGAGGTAAAATAAGCACAATTGACATAGTAGTATTCCTTGCACTACCTACTGGACGACGCGACGTTGCGTCGTCACCATGTTGATGCCAATCAGTGACTACCCGAATCACTGCCTAATCACTCAACAATTCTACCTAAAAAATTCCAATTAGGATTAAGCGAATGTTCAAAGGATCGAAAACTAGCATTTGCCTGGAAAACTTGATTTAATGCAACTTTAAAAGACAAATTCGCATATAACATACTGAGAAAACATGATTATTTAATTAATTTGTTTTTCTCAATTTACTTTGTAATAAATTTTTTTAACTTAATTAAAAAAAAAATAAAGTATGAGAATTTTTCCAGTATATCAAAATAATTTTTATAAAACATAAAAATAAATTAAATAATAAACCGATTAGTTTGTTGAATATTGTAACATAAAAATGGTAAAACATTTTTTCCTGGAAAATTGTATTAAAAAAATGTAAACTCTTTTTTTTTTGTGTACAAATAGCTATGTTTGTTTCTACAAACTCCAACAATTGAAAAATTTTGCAGAAACTACAAATTTATTAAATTACATGGCATCAGAATTGCGCCCATAAATGCAACAGCAGGTCAAACGTTTTTATCTGTTTACTAACAAAAAATGATGCATAAAGAAAATGCCTTCGACTTGGTCGCATGTACTTGCTCCTAATGATCCTAAAATCTAATTTTTTAATTTATGAATTCTTAAAAGTAGAATTATGGAAAATTTGACAGCAAATTGTTAAAAAAGATTTTATTTTAAGAAAATGGTCCAAATCATTACCAAAGCAAGCAAAAAGAAAATCTTATTAGCCTTTTTACTGCAGCCATGTCATTTTAAGAAAGCTATTCAACTATAAAACGCGTTTTACATATCTTACATGTAAAATCCAACTTGCGGGGGTGATTTCATGTTCGATACAAGATCCTTAATTCGATAAAAATTTTGAATTTTTTTTAAGAATCCACAACATAACCCTTAGAAACGCAAGTAAAAATGAATTCAATTGGCTATACATACTATCTACATAAGTTTTATTATATGTTTTGAGAAATAAACACAATGAAAATTGCAAGGATCCTCGCTCCAGAAATAACCAAAACCCTCAAACCGACCGTAACCAAGGCATGATGCCAGAAGTTAGCCAATGAATGGCTTTTGCCGGTTAAAGCGGAACCGTTTGTGTATATCTATATGTGGCAGTGGGCTCTCATACAATATATATTTTTAATCTCAAAGTAATTAAAAGGCATAAATAATAAAAAGGATGTCGCATGGTGGTGCTGCGTGTTTTTTTTTTTTTTTTGTGTGTGTTAGCCCTGTTTTCCCTATTTCTTTTGCGTTTATTTTTTTGTTGCAAACGATTTTCCTCCAACAAAAATAATACATTTTTCGCTTTGTGCATTTTCATTGTGAAAAATAAAACCGAACATGGTGCGGCAAATGGCGATGGTGATGGCGATGCGATGCTGGATATAGTGTGGTTTGGGTGGGATTTGAGTTTAGCTTATTCACCACACACACATGATGCGAATTCAACTGTGAACGAAGGATAATAAAACCCATCACCCACCTCTTGTAAGAATAGAAAATTTGTACATAGAGTCGATAATATTACATGAAGGAGTATCAGTGGCGAAAAAATTAGAATTCCTTGGTCCGGAGACCACCATCAACGCTATCTTTGGTTCGTTTCAGGACTTATGAGTATTTTTGCAAGGACGAAAATGAAAACCACTATTGTAGTGGTATGTATATTGGAGCTTCAGTGAAGCTTCGGCTTTAATGTCAGATTTCTTTTCTTTTTTCTTCGCCATTGCTGATGCGGTATGTGTTGTTGTTGGAGATTTGATGGTGGTCGATTTTCATTTCCATTCACTTCGAAGCTCCGCGCTACTCTCTATACAGAGATGCAGAGTAGATGAATGAAACTTTGAAAAAGAAGATTATAATTAATTAAAATGTTACTATACTTCTCGTATACCGCACATACAAAAATGAATGCAAATGGAAGCGCTCTTCCAGAAAGAAGCTTAATTATTTCCATAAAGCATTTTTCCGTTCCGTTTCACTTCGCCCATGTCCTGCCTGCAACTGGTGTTGCATGATGTGATGATGTGATGGTGCATCAGTAGATTGGTATTGTGCTTTTAGTGAAGAGTTCGACATTACACAAAAAAAAATAAATGCAAAATATAAAGGAAAATTAAAGGGAAAATAATAATGCACCCGCAGAAAAGCAGCCATCAGAAAGGAGCATTCTTTCATTATTTTATTTATCGAACAACAACAACAAAAAGGTAATAAAACATGAAGAATTAATGTATGGGTACTTAATTTACATAATAACTAATAAGGATTATTGATTCCTTATATTAAGTATGGTGATTTTATATTTAATAAAAAAATCAGTTGGGTGGGTAATTTTTAATCACTTTTCATGGAATGCTTTCAGCAATTTTCATTTTTGTTTGTTTTGTTTTTGAGAAGCGTATATTTTTAAGAACTCAAAAACGATATAACTTTGGGATATACACATTAACCCAACCACTTAATATGATTTACCACGAAGGTTCGGTCTTCTTCGTTCTGCAGAACCTTATGGAGGCTTGAATTCAAAAGCTCTCTTATGGCTGGAGCATTATTTGCTATTCGATCGATGTTGGCGAGCCAATGAAGTAGATTGCTTCCGGTTTATTTTATTTGGCTTTTTGGTAATACTTCTGGGTGTTGCTTGGATCGCAAGAATCTTTAATCTCGTTGAACTGGAAAGCTGTGCGCTATCTTCTTTCTACCCAGGGTTTTCTTCTCCTCTTTTCTCCTTGCTTCGATCACAAAAATCATCAATCTCGTTGAGCTGGAGAGCTGTACGCCATCTTCTTTCCAACTAGGGGTTTCTTTTTCTCTTTTCTCCTTGCTCGATACTCCTTTCTCGTTGTTCTTGTTTTCCGCTGCAGTATATTAGCATGAAAGGAATGCGCGGTAAGATGATAAATGCGTACAGCTGCAAAAAGTTGACAGAAGGAACTTTTTGCAGCTGTACGCATTTATCATCTTACCACGCGTTCTTTTTCGGGTGAGTGGTTGGTAACCTATTGTGGTTTCTACTGCTTCTTTGATGATATCGGGACATTGGGACCACTTGTTGCTGACGTGTGTGGCAGGTGAATGTACAGCAGAAAGCTTTTCGTTTAGATGCTCACTGTAGGCTATGGCTGCTTGAGGTATGCTAAGGTTATCAACGTCGAATTCCTTCCTTAGGGCCGGACGTTTCGTAGGGTAGATAGGTAGAAATGCTGGCACGGGCGTAGTAATCGCTCAGGTCCCATTTGGCGCTGAATTGCGTTGTTTTGATACCATTACTCGTTTGACCTGTGGGTGAAGCATAAAAGTGAGGACAACCACTGAGGATCAATTTCCATGCGTTTAAGTTGACAGCGATAAGACCCGTTAGGGAAGTTTATTGGTTTGCTCAAATCGACAAAAATGATTCCTCCGAAGGCTTTTCAGATACATGATTGGATGCAAGATTTCTTCGTGGGCCTCTGTCTTCTCACTACGCATGACAGGAGGTTTCCAGTGAAAATCAGAATCTGCCATGAGACTAGAATGCCTTGGTTTTAATTAGAACGAATTTGGAGTCAGCACCAGCGTCAAGAGACATTCATTCAATTTGATTTTATCTCACTCACTCGAGACCAACTACAAGATGCCGAGCTAGACAGATAGCAGAACAGCTTGGGAACAATCAAATCGATCATCGTTGTTATTGAGCATCTTGAAACCCAGCAGAGGGCCTTGGGAGGAACATGATAAAGAATCAACCAGCTTTGTCTTAGATTCATTTCGTTGCGTTAGGAAAGCAACTCATATTTTTGATTTTCATTTCAGAAAGTTCGTTAAGTTGCAAGAAATTTCACTCCAAACAAGCTCTCATTTTGGCCAGAGCAGGCCATTCACAAAGAAAATGAAAGACTGTTTCCCTTTCTTGCTGATTATCACAGCTAGAACAGTGAGTGTTGTAAGGAATACCCAGCCTCACCGAATGTTTCCCTACTGACCAGTGTCCAGAACAGATTGCAACGACCCTGGCTTTGTCTCGCATGGGTCTACATATCAGATCAATTATTCGGGACTTATTATAGGTGGGCCAGATCTTTCTGGATGTTTTCAATTTGGTTAAACTATTTCACCTACGGTTGGATTCATTGAGGAAGATTGGCAATAAATTGCCATTCACAACTCCAAGGGGAAAATTGGGTGTTTCCGCAACTGATCTTTGAAGGGTTGATCGTCGCTTCGCCAGTTCATCTGCCCGTTTATTTCCATCAATTGCCCTATGGCAAATAAACCCAGAAAAGGGTGACCTTGAGGTTAATATTAAGGCTTGCGAGCTCATCCCAGCTTTGCTGAGCCAACTTAGAGGATGATGTAGTCTTATCAATGGCCTTGACAGCTTGCTGACTGAGGAAAGCTGCGATGTAGTTTAAGTATCCTGCATGCTTCCCTTATTCAGTTTGAAACACACTTGCATAGTTGGGTAAATGAAAAGACCTTGAGATGTTAAGAGATTCAGAAAAGACTTTTGAACCAACACCACACTCTATCGTTGAACCATCAATATAGATAGTTGCGTCAAAGCCTGTCGTCACGACGTCATCTTCCCAGTCTTTAGGGACTTTAGAATATTATCTGAGGTTCATTTAAGCGTGCGGTAGTCAGCAGGAGTCAAGAAACCTTCTGATACCAACGCTAGTTGTTCTGTAAATCTTTTATCTATGTTATAAGCTTTTTAGGTGCGGACTTATCGGTGCTACCACGGCCGTATACGTCCACAAGATTTTCTTTGATTAGTTTCTTTCATTTTACAGTCGAGTTCTTAGCCTTGCCGGAACATAGAGATAGTTTCTTCCTCGAAAAATAAGAGCTTCTAATATCTTTTCCATCGATTAGCACAAGGTTAATTTGGCTGCCGTAGTGACCATTCAGTCAGCGCCAGCGTGCTTTAAGAATTCTTAGCTTTGGAAACCTACTGTTCTCAACACTTATGAGCTTCTGAAAAGTTCATTACCCGGAAGCTGTTATCATTTGTCTCCTTCGTGGAGGCTGTGCCTACCAACCAATCCTTTCCAATCTGAGCATTGAGGTCCCTGAGCAAAATGTTTACTTCCTACTCCGCTCCCAGGCAGGCTCCGTAATAGTTGTTCAGGAGGTTATAAAACTCATCTTTTAAGGAGCTTTCAACTGACATAGTGGAGGAGCGTGTGTACATATAAGGCTTAAATTTCGAGATTTCATTTAAAAAAATTATCTAACATTGACGGGACAATGCTGGCAATCTATGGCAGCCATGTTGTTCTTGAGGAATTTTATGGTCGTCCTTCCCAGTCAACTGTTCAATATTTGCTTATTAGTTGATCTAATTACAGTCGACTGGTGTGGAGTTAACAATCAGGAAACACCTTTAGCCCTGTATAACAATGATATGCGGGTTCTGCTCTATGCTTCTAAATACAATACTGCTACTCATGATAGTTGCGGAAGTATACTAGTCCCTTAATTCAGCCAACGGAGAACTCTACTGATTGATGATAAACAATTGTGTTTACAAAATTGGATGATATGGATGTGTTTGATATGTTGTTCCAAACAGGACAGCACTACGTGCCATGCAACTCACGCCAAATAGGGCATTCTGGATGAAAGATTTTAAGGTATAGGTCGATGCCAAAAAGCCACATTCGACTGAGGCATTTAAAGTCAAAACAACCAAAGCCATCAATTACTGCTAGATATTATAACTCATGCCAGACTATTACTGGAGATGTGAACTAGGAGCCAGTGGAACTTCACATCAGGCTTGGCCAACAAACAGATCTATAAAATGAGGAGTACATAAAATACCACCGACTAGATATAGAACGAAGAAAAATCGATGACACAATATAGTGATGAATAACGCCTTGAATGGAGAAGTTGCTGACCTAATCAATATTTGATGATCTAAAAAATCATATGAATCAGATATGATTTCTAGGAAGTTTCTCCCAGACATGGTTCTGTTTCTCCACGATCCTATTTAAAAAGTGTGTCAACAATATCTACTTTCCGAAGAGATAGAAGACAGAACAAAATAAAAGTATCGATACCGAAAAAAGAAGATAAAGGTACCGTTTCCGGACATCGTACCATATATCCCTTGCTAACAACACCAGTAAAATTACAAAGCTGGGACCATATCTCTAGATATTGTGATATAAGGATAAAACACTAACATACACCAAATCCATGTCATCAGTCATGGCAATCCGAATAGTGGAAGATCATGTGAGACGGCTATGGGAGTTTTTCATTACACAGCATGGGGCATTAAAGTTCACTCAGCCAAATCGGAGTTGACTTGCTTCAGAAGACTACCGGGACTTGGAACATCGAAACACAACATCAGCTTAGCTATCATCAATTGATAACACAACATCATCAACTGATAACCAAATAATCTACGGCGTCAAATTTGAGCAGATGTAACGCTTCAAAAAGCACGTAACACTTACTCTGAAAAAGTAAACTAATCTTTCCCACCGCATACACCTCTAACTGCAAAAAATGAATAGACATAGCCAAACGACGAAAATGCTCCTCTATAAGCAACTTCTAAAACTGCTTTCCTGTCTGGTTTACTATTTCCAAAACTACCATGAGAAAGTAAAGAGTGTTTGCGAGAAAGATTTTGCTGATCATTATACGGGACTCCACTTTGACCAACAGCAGCAAAAACATTTTAGCAACAAGCGACTCTAGGAGCCATACGTAATAGTACCCCTTGACAAATTCTTTAAGCTTCTAGGCTCATACTTATACTATTATGATTTAAGATTGAAAACAATACAATCGCATATATTATTACCCCCCATAAATATACCTTATTTTAATTGAGTGATTACAATTTGTTTAAGCAAATAATTTACCAAATAATGACTTCCTTTCAATGTGCCTAAAAAAATCCGTTACCAATTTATCATATTCTCTTTTTTTCTTCTTATCTCAATATATATAAGTCCCTATTTAAAGAAATAAAGCATTTTCCTTATTACGTACTTTCCATCATCAGTACATTTCAACACCCCATTCATAGTGTGCACCCACACACTTTCCAGTGTCCTTCAGTATATTTTTTTTTAGGTAAGTATAAATTAACAACTCCAACGACCCACTTAACAAAGTCATTTAAACAAGAAAATAAATAAAACAAAATGAAAAAAAATAGAAAAATAACTGTCCACAGAAAAATATAAGAAAAACAAAGAAATAGAAAATTAAGCAAATTTAAAATCAAAACGCACGCACTCCCGAACAAACAATGCATAGGTAGGTATACCTTCCCCATTTCAGCCCATTTCCCTATAGGCCAGGTATGTATAGGTAAGGTAGGTATATTAGTTTACCTTTCACCTTTTACCCAAATCTCATACTCAAAATCTACCCGTTCGTTGACAGGATACGAATAAATTGTAAGTGAAACAACCAACCCGGTAATCAACTACAAAAAACATTTCCCTTGATTCCAAACCTGGAAAACAAGAAAATCGACCACGACACGCACAAATAACTTATATCCCTACCACCCTCCCCCCCCACCAATCCTTATACCCAACGTAATGGATAAATAGAGCTTTAAGCCAAATTCAAAAGAACCCTTAGGACGTTAAGGACTATAAGATGCCTAGAGAGTGATTCTTTGAAAACATAACCACACTATACACGTAAAGTAAGTGTACACAGCTCAGCGAAACGATAAACCACATGGGACAAAATGGTGCGACATAATTTGATCATTAAGTTGAATTATTTGGCTGACCACGCTCAGGCGTGTTAGTGTTCGTTGGTTTAGTGATGGTTGAAAGGCTGATGGCTGGTGGGATTGGGATGTATTTATGTAGCTAAGGATGAATAAAATGAAGTCTAACGTTAAGACTGCTTTTGCTTTTACTAATTATTGTTCAGGTGTAAATAAATGGATAATTAGGCATACATGAAGCAAGTAAAAGAAACTAATTAACTCCTTTTTCTTTTCTTTTTTTTTTGTTGTTGTGTATTTGAGGAGGCTAGAAGATTTTTTGTAGTAATTTTCAAGAAAAACAAAAGTAAATAACCGAAAAAGCTTAATTATTATTAGGTAGTTAGGTACTGGTAAAGGTACATTATGAATGCTATTGTGTCTTGAAATTAACTGTCTACATTGCCTTAGTCATTGATTACAATTATCAGTTATGCCACAGGATGGTACAAATAACAGTCAATTTAAGATGGTAAAGAACTTTAACTCACTGCGGTTAGCTCAGAGAAGCAAACAAGTATACACATCAAGAGTATACTTTTAGGATGCAAATGAACATTTATATTTAACTGTATTTTCTGTGTTTTGACTTAAAGAAATAATTTTACTGTCCTGTAGAATTCAGGAGTCTATTGGTCATCGTTCTTTAATTATTATAACATCAATTGAAGAAGGATTTTTTTAAATAAAAGTCAGAAATTGCATACTTTCAGAAGTTTGTTTTTTAAATACAAAACATCATCGAAGTTTTCTTTTGTTCCTAAAAATTGAATCATAGACTTTATGAGGTGAGACATTTGAAGTTGCGAAAATTGTCCTATTAGACTCAGATGAAAAAGTTCGAAAAAATTGAAGGACAACGAACTTCTCCAGTACGGGCAAAATCTTAAAGCTTACAGATAGCAGCTATAAGGGAACATCTCTATAAAACCCAACAACTACGGAGTAGGTCGGAGCGAATTTATCCGTTCTTACGTCATAATTTCGAAACTCCATAAAACCCCACAGTCCCACAATAAGATCGGGCTATAGAAGCTACTGTAAACAATTAAACCAGGACCCGTTGCACGCATTCAACCAGGATCCGTTGCCTTCAAAAACATCAACATCAGCAGGATCATTTAAAAGCAGCCATAAGTGCCAAAAACTACCACACCAGCAACAACATTCAAGTAACATCAACACAAAATAAATTAGAAGCATTCACCAATTACTTCGAAGGGAAGTTCAGGCACTGAACCTATCTTTTGATCCGGCATTTTTGCACACTCATTCAATAGACCCTGTCTTGCAGCGAAATACAGAAGTCAGAGTCAATAACAGTCATCCGTTTTCAGAAGGTTACCCAATTACCACCCTACATTAATACAATCTGGAGGTAGTATCAGTGCATACCTGCTCACTTGTCCGGCTCCCAGTCCATGAAGCGTCGCAAACTGAGACACGGCAGCCTTCCATTCTCTACGATTTAAAGAAAGCTACTTCCATTCATCTTGACTAAGCTCTTTGGTATCCGCGATGGATTGGTTTTAAGCCCGAAGGTTACTTCTTCGTTCTCTCAAATCTTGGCTGGAGTATTATTGTCCTATTCACTTGAGTTGGCCGAGCTTATATTTGATTTCCACATTTTGATACAGCAGAAACAGAAATGTTTTTCCAGAGGTAAGGTACTGCCTCTTGCAAAGAACTGACAAATCTCCCCAGAGTATACTTGTCATGAATAAGTGCTTTTTATTAAGTCGTTCAGAAATTGTATGCCCCCACTATTCCTGCCAACAACACGCACACATGAATGGTTGAGTTGAGAGTTATAAGTCACTAGGCCTTGGTTCTTCAAGAGCTGTTGAAACAGCTCAAACAGTTTTGCAGTTAGATGTTCATCTTCTCGCACACAGGCCTAAATATACATGCAAGAATTTCGTTCCAAGGAGAGCAACACTTAGCTCCATAAGGGCTTTACAGGGCGTGCACTTTATCTTTGGTTTGAGGAGTTTTGGAACCCTTCTGTTTCGACCAAGACCAACCATAGAAGCACCAGTTAGCTAGGGTTATTCTTCATCGGATTTCTACTAAATTGTCGTTTGTGGGATTAATGTTCATTCCTTA
Organism: Dasysyrphus albostriatus; assembly: GCA_946251815.1. NCBI lineage: Eukaryota > Metazoa > Arthropoda > Insecta > Diptera > Syrphidae > Dasysyrphus > Dasysyrphus albostriatus. The sequence goes on from OX276337.1 coordinate 105,504,321, forward strand.
GCTTCTTTGAAACTGTCACCATCAACGATTTGTTCTAGCCCATTGACAGATCTTTTATTGTTAATTGATAGCATGTATTTTGTTTTGTCCCCATTTATTAGAAGACCAAAAAGTTTCGACTGTTCTTCAATTCAAATAAAAAACTCTATAAAGGCCTGTTGCAGAAGCCAATGATTTCGATATCATCGGCATGGTCTAGAAGTTGTACAGATCTGTTGAAAACAGTGCCTCCAGTATTAACGCCTGTCCTGGACACTCATTGCCCCAGAATGAAATTGAAGAAATCTTATTATGGCTATAGCGCATCTTCTTCGGAAGAGTTATTCCTTAGTTGCACATCAGACTAAACGTGTTTTCGAATGTCACTCAACAAAATTGCATCAGTTTTTCCAGGGTCACAAGTTCAGCCATGTAGAGCTCCTGACAATGAATTCTATCATATTTGGCTTTAAAGTCAATGAATAGATGGTGAGTCCCGTCAAGGGCCAGAAAACTTACTCATAAAAAGATGTTTAAGTTTTCAGATATCTTGCAGGTTTTTCCAAGCGGAACTTCTTGAGGGCTGATTTGTATGGCTCCAAAATATTTTTCCAAATATACATAAATTACTAAACAGCAACATGGATATTCATTAGCAATCAATGTCAATTTGTAAATCATTATAGAATCAAATCTGGTTGAGAGTTGCCTTGAAGCGAGTTAGGATGGCTCAACAATACAAGTTCGGTCGCTTGCCGAGAGTTCTCGAAACACCACCGTGATTTTTATGGAAATAAAATGGTAAAAGTTTAAAAACTGGACCCGATACAAAAACATTTGTCAGATTTCAATATTTTTAGAAAATAAAAAGTTCCACTTAAGCTAGTAATATTTTCAAAATTCTTATAACAGAAAACAAAATTCTACTTATGCTAGGTAAACCTCAACAGCTACTGTCTATTTTTATTGAAATCTTACAGGTTACAACTTCATAAGAACCCACATAATGAAGGCAGGGAGAATAGGCATCAGCACATCAGATAAATGCAGAGGGTGTCAGAGCAAATCCTTTGTGTACAACCCAGGCCTGGACAGAACTTTTTCTATAAATGATCTGAGCGATCAACGTAGCATGATTGCCACTTCAGAATACCCAATATAGTACGGTCAGGAAACCGAAGCCCGTGTGTTTTTTAGAGCGGACTTTTTTTATGGCTGGTAATAATTCCTTGCACATTAAGGATACAATTTAGCCCGGAAGTCATTTTTGTTATCCTGTCGCTTGACTGTAAGGAAACCGAGATCCCCACCCATTTTTGGGGGAGGACATTATTTGTATATTTTCTGAATTATTTTTGACATTCTAAGGATGTTATTTAGCTAGGGAGTCATTGTTGTAATCCTGTCGCTTGGGCGCTATTTTTAAAAATGGCGTCCAACCTGTGAAAAATTGTAAATTAAAAGAAAAAATGTAAATCACTTGGAAAATTTCCATATACAAAACAACGATTGATGTCTCAAAAGAAAGGTTTTGAGTAGACGTTTTTTCGGCTGAAATTTTGTTTGCCATTATTTGGGAACATACCTTTTATTATATCAACGGGTGGGACTAGCTACCACTTTTTTTTGCTAATTTTAAATATTTTAAGCACAAACAAAATATGAGGAAACGCCTTCAAATGCCAAATGTGTACTGCAAAAAAATTTCAGTATTGCCACTTTTCGGGAACATAATTTTTTTGATGTCAAAGGATATGAAAAAAAACTTGCCAACATTCTTTCTGCGTTTGATATCTTGGGGCGTTTCGGCAACTTTTTTTCACGTTTTAAATATTTGAAACTACCAAGAAAGTGGAAATACTGAAATTTTTACCGAAGGTGCTTCTACTCAAAATCAATTCTTGAAGACATTAAGCATTATATTTCCAAGCCAGGTTTGAGGTCTGGGTGTGTTTCCACATTTATTCGCGTTAAAAATTTTAAGAAACACCAAACAAGTGGAAATTCCACACTTTACCATCAAAAAAAGTATGTTCCTTTACAGTCACAAAACTGAAATATTAGCCAAAGATTCTTCTTACTTAACAACTACCTTTTACGACTTCAACCAATATTTTTTCGATACGCATTTGGCTTCGTTTCCGAATTTTTGTTTATGTTCAAAATGTTGAAAATTTCCAAAAATGTGAAAAGTTCCACTTTTTTGTATAAAAAAGTATGCTCCTAAAAAGTGGCAATACTTACATTTTATCAATCGTTATTTTTCAAACAGACGTTTGACGTCTGGAGGCGTTTCCGCAACTTTTTCCACGTTAAAAACTACACAAAATGGGGGTATTCTTACAAATTTTGACCTAAAATAGTGTTCCTGAAAAGTGGAAATACTGACATTTAAATCGAAGGTATGTCCACTCAAGGCCTTTTTTTCAAAATGATTTTATTTATTTCCCAAAACGCTATTGGCATTAAAAAGCATTTCTGAAACTTTTTTCATTTTCAACATTTAAAAATGACCAAAAAAGTGTAGGTTCAACCCGTTGACTTCAAAAAAGCATGTTCTCCAAAAGTGGTAACACTGAAATTATACACAAAGGTTCGCTTACCCAAAACTTTTCTTTTAAGACAGAAATATTTAGTATGATGATGGAAATTTCCAAGTAATTTACGATTTTGTTTTTATTTACCTTTTTCAACTAATTGAGTCCCTGAGTCCCATTTTTGAAAATGGCGCCCAAACGACAGGATTACAAAAATGCAAAAATGGAATCTAAGCTTAATAACATTTTGAGCACACCAAAAATAATTTACAAATATACAAATAATGTCCACCTCTACTAAAAGTGCAGGGATTTCGGTTTGCTTGCCGTGATGCGTATTACAGATTGGGCGCCATTTTTCAAAATAGCCTTCAAGTGAAAGGATTACATAAATGACTTCCGGGAAGAATTTCATCCTTAAGCCTAGTCTATACACCTATTTGAAGTGTAGTTTTCATTTAAAAATCCTTTCTTCCTAGGTGTGAAACCTGTCAAAACCTAAATGTTATTATTTTGGCGACAAGGGGGAACAAGTTGTTCTGGAAACAAATACAGGGTGGCGCACGAATCGTGCTACAAAAATAAAACGTAATAACTTTTTTTCTGTGTGAGTAATCGGCTTATTTTTTTTTATTTTGTAGGTTACTATTTAGATTTATAAAAATGGATGCTTGGGATACGGAGAAAAGAATTTGGATAATGCAACGGTACCATGCTTTGCAGTCCGTCATTTCCGTCCAAAGGGAATTTAGGCGGGAGTTTGGCGGTAATCCCCCGAGTAGATGGACCATTATGAGGTTTGTAAACATGTTTGCCGAATCTGGAAGCATCGCACGAAGGCCGTACCATCGAGATGCCAATGTTCGGGTTCAGGATACAATCGCTGCAGTAGCATCTGCAATACAGGCCAATCCGAGCGTTTCGACCCGAAACTTATCGGGGCAAATTGGAGTTAGTAGACGGTCATTACAACGGATACTTCATGACGATTTAAACTTGTTTCCGTACAAAGTCCAAATTACTAGCAAGTTAAACCCTCAGGATTTGCCTGTTTGCCTGGAATTTTTCCAAAAAATGATATCAATGGCCGAAGAAGACAACACATTGATCAATTGTTTGTTCATGTCTGCTGAGGCCCATTTTGATCTTAACGGCAATGTAAACAAGCAAAATTGCCGTATATGGAATGAGTCTAATCCAGAAATGCTCCATGAGACGGAACTGCACCCAGAACGAGTCACTGTGTGGTGCGCAGTTTCATCAAGGTGTATTGTAGGGCCGTACTTCTTTGAAGTAAACGGTGTAACCGTTACTGTCAATGGGGACCGTTATTTAAAGATGTTGAAGGAGTTTTTTTACCCAGAACTGCGCCGAAGACGTATACCATTCAACAGCGTTTGGTTTCAGCAAGATGGAGCAACTGCACATATAGCCAGACCAGTTATGGCGGAGCTTAACAAAAAATTCGCAAACAAATTAATTTCTAGGAACTCCACTCTTCGCTGGCCCCCAAGGTCACCTGACCTGACTGCACCAGACTTCTTTTTATGGGGTTATGTGAAGCCCTGGAATTTAACTGAATTAAAGCAGTCCATAACGACAATAATTGAGGCGATATTTAAAATAAAATTTAATTTTCTAACCAATAAAAAAAAAAATGAAATACATCGATTAAAAAAAAAGCTATTTGAATTTCTTATTGTAGCACAATTGGTGCGCCACCCTGTACAAAGCAATGGGCTTTTTTAAACCAAATTTTGTGACGAAAACTATATTTTTGAAAACCCAACCAAAGACTCCAATGCATTTTTTTTAAAAAGTTTTTTTTTATCCTAATTAGCTACAAAATATCCCTCAATATCAAAGCCAAGGCTATTTCTTTTCCTTAAAGCATAAAAGTGATCATCGTCTTGGTATGTATTTACTCTGTTTAATATGAAACAAAAAAATCCTGTTTCTCACAAAAATCCCTATACAAAAGGACATCTTCTTTTCAAATGAGTTAATAACGTAAACATATTCTTATGTACATATGTAGGCATTAGCTTTATGTGTGTGTCTGAAGGAGATGTTTGGTCTTCCGCAACAATAATAATTCTTAAATGTTTTTTTGCTGTCAATTTGCTTATGATTTTATATATGTTCATTGTAAATATTATTTAAATTACTTGCAAATCCTTAAAGTAATACATTTTTTCAAGGAAAACACAACAGTAAATAAAAAGTCCTTCAAAAGTTTTTATTTTTCTCGTTTCCAGTACTTTATCAATTATTAATATAAACTCTCTCTCTTAAGGGTTGGTCTGTATAGGAACGCAATATAAAAAAAAAAATAATGTCTCCTTATCCTTATTATTTTTTTTTTTCGATGAAGGACCAGAACCAGGGTAAACAGAAAAATAAAAAAAAACCAAAGACAACAAATATTTTGAATGTGTGTTCTGTTTATTTGTTTTTGAAGTCTAAGGAAAAATATGGGTATGCGACCAATACTCCTCATTCAAAGATCACGAATTGAAACAAAAGATGAATTAGCTGTTTTGAAAATCCGACAGACTTTTTTTCTTACTTGATGTAAGGTATGTTTGTTTTATACTTTTTTGTTTGTGTGTTCATCTTATCCATATATCCTTCAACCTTCATAACTAGGACTCAACGCACTCATAAGTACTCATTCCATCATCTTAAAATAAAGGAAAATGGAATATTGTGTTGTGTGATACACTGATACCCCCCTATTCAAGCTTATATCCACCTTGAGAATGAAAAAAAAAAAAAAAAATATATAATATTATATTTACCCAAAACGAATCCATATTTTCCTATCACGTTTCAGTTAACTGTTTTACAAGGCTTATATTGGAAAATGAGTTTGGTCGATATGTGTTGCAGTTAGGTATATTGTATTTTTTGGGATCCTTTGCTATCATTTCTCTATGATTTTTGTCTTCATCTTGGATTTCTTTTCTTCTGGTATTTTTTTTTTCTTTGATAAAAGACAATATCAAATCTCAGGAAAGGAGACCTTGTTGTAAGTATTATGCTGGCGTGTTAAATACCTTTGCTATCAAAAGCAGACAATTCCTGTATCATGAATGTTATAAAACATCTTTCAATATAGAAAAGAGAAAAGGATACCTTTTATTCAGATGCTTTTCCTCTGTTGCCTTGCTTCTTACTATTTCCTTCATCATAAGGCTATTACAATATCATCATTCTTAAGTAGATGTATTGTAATGTAGGTATTCTAGTATCGTATCGTATGGTTTCGTGCCTAACTCATCGATATCGCTTTAAGGAAGGAAGGGATGATAAGAAAAATTGGTCTACTCCAAAAATTTGAGAAGTCTTTAACGTACATTAAACTTTAACATTATATTTTTTTCTTTAATTTTGAAATGAAGGATTTGTGTTAAATTTAAGTTGAGCTTCATATCATAAATAATCCGAACTAGAAATGTTAAAAATGTTTAAGTGAGTTTGTTTGTATCACTTTCACGCCTAAACCGCTAAATCAATTATGATGAATTTTTATGTAGAGATATATGTAATCCTTGTGACGGTTATAGGCTACTTTTTCTCGCTTTAAACTTTTAGGGGAAGGGCAAGCAAAGCCACGGATAAAAGCTAGTTATTGTTAAAAAATATCTTTTCACCAGGGAAAGGATTTTGTTGATCTATGTATAAAAACCTCAGACGAAAAGTAAAGGTGTTACTAACCATATACTGGTAAATTTATTCACATCACCGCACAAACCGGAAGTTTGGAATTGACGTCGCCAGTTTGAAGTCCCGTATTTGTATATAAGTACCATATGGCATAATGGTTAGTGCATTGGAAGTTCTGGGTTCGATATTATATTCCTAGCCGCTGCCACCTAAAAACAGTAATGTTTTTTCTCCGAGGAGTCATGAAGTATGGTTAGTACAGCCATATTCGATGTTTAAACTTCACGCTTCGCAAAACGATTTTTTGGCTATAAAAGTTACATATTTGGGATTTTTTTTATCACCTCGGAATATTGCAGCATAAAGTGAACACAAAACAGCGCAACTTTAATTTTTACAAAATTGCCAAATTCGAAAAATGTTCATCCCCAAAATTTGCAAATTTGCGAATTTTTTTAAAAGTATTTACGGCACAATAGTTGAGCACAATTTTTTTTTGAAAATCAGAAACGCTGTTGCTAAGCTTCGCTTTTCGCAAAACTGCTTTTTGGCCGTAAAAGTTACAAATATGAGAATTTTTTATCTCTTCGGGATAAGGCAGCACAAATTGAGCGCAATTTAGCACAAGTAAGTTTTTAAGAAAAAAGTTAAGAAATAAATAAAAATAAATTTGGTGGCGCAGCAGCTCGTAGAGAACCAGGGCCTAGTGAAATATAACTCTCAAACTTTCCTGTGTGCGTGTTATTGGCAGGAATAGAGGGGACCTACAATTTTTTGCCGAGTCCGAACGGCTACATGGAGGATTTGTCAGTTCCTAGCAAGAAGGAGTACCTCGCAAAAAACATTTCTGTTTTTAGGTGGCAGCGGCTGGGAATCGAACCCAGACCTTTGGCATGAGAGTTCAACGCACTTACCATCATGCCACGAGGAACTACTAAGAAAAATATAAAACTAAAAAAAAAATCATAAATTAATTTTTGGCCGTAAAAGTTACAAATATGCGAATTTCTTGTATCTTTTCGGAATATAACAGCACAAATGGAGAAAAAAACAGCACAACTTTCACTTTTTGGTAACAACGATATTAAAAAAAATTATATTCGTAAATTTAGCAAATTTTTGATTTATTTTAAATATTTACGGTACAAGGCGGCACAAATTGAGTACAATGCAGCACAACTTTTTTTTATTGAAAATCCAAAATGGTGGTGCTAACTTCACGCAACAGCTCTTCGCAAAGTTTTGTTTTGGCAATAATAGTTGCGATTTTATTGGTTCTAAGTAGCATTTTCTGGTCATAAAGCAGCACAACTTTTTTTTGAAGAAATTTCGGAAAAATTTCATTTATGAAATTTGCAAATTTGCGAATTTTTCAAAAATATTTACGGCACAAGCCAGAACAAGTTAAGCACAAGATAGCACAAACTTTTTATTCCAAAATCAAAAATAGAGGTACTAACTGCACGCTAAAAAAATGGGTAATTTCTTAAAACCAAATCCTGCACATGGCAACACAAGTTGGGCACATTACAGCACAGCCTTTTTTCTGAAAATCTAAAATGGCGGTGCTAACTCTACACACATAATCATGAGAGACCAATTAAATACGATATTTAAACTAGCTAAAGCAACTTCTTTGAGAGTTTGAGATGAAAAAAATCTCTTGAAGTGTTTAGCCGATAATGCGAAAATCCAAAATTAAAAAAAATTATGAGAATTACTAAAAATGCTTTGTAAATTATTGTCATTTTTGGTAGCTAACGCACAGAACGCACGTTAGCATACAGAAAAAGTCTAAGCAAAATCGTATGAGCCGTTTTTCACATTTGTATGGAAGGGACTTTTGTTTTGTTTATAAAATAATTTTTGTTCTTAAAATACTTTAAAGAGTATAAAATAACCATAAATACTAAATTTTATTAATATCGACTATAGTTTTCAAAAAAAAATTGGTAATTTTTTTAAAAATCCTGAACATAGCTTTTGAAAATTTTGGTAAAAAAAAAATTATTTGTATTGTTAAGAAGCATCCGAATAAGAAAATTATTGAAATGAGAATTACCCTTTTTGAAGAAAATCGAAAATAAAAGAATGGTTCTTTGGGAGGTACCTACCATTAATACCTATTTTTTGAAAAATAGTTTCCCATTAAAAGGTAACCCTTGTAGACAAACATTTATTGAATTTTTTTAAGTAAAGTTGTGGAGCCGTTTTTGAGATAAATTATCGTTATTTTTAATGTGAAAAATTAAACTGAATCACCAAAAAACACAATGTTCCTACCATAAGTTTTAAGAAAATCGATCAAGCCGTTAAGGCTCTCTGTAACCTACAGAGACAATCAAAACTACCCTTTTTCGTGTTCCAAGATATTTTTATCTTGAAAAACACTTAATTTTGAAGAAAAAAAGGTGACAAAACGAAAAATAGGCTAAATAGCAAAAAAGAAACAAAATTTAAATTTTTCACAACTGATTAACGATTGGGTTACAATTAGAGTTCTTCAAGCACGGAGGAGATGTATTGAAAGCGTGCAAGTCATTAAACAAGATTGGATGGAAGAAAGCATTTATAACAAAAAAAAAGCGATCATAATGTCCTGCAAGAACTATCGAGGCATATCCCTGATAAATCATCGCATACAAGATCCTATTCAACGTATACCTACTGTGTGATCGAAAAACTGTTCTTTCATCTTCAGAACATAATTAATATCTTCTTGAACTTTAAGGTCAACCAAAAAATCAACTAACCCAAATTACTTAACTCTTAGCTTACGTATGTTTTATTGCACTCCAAATAACAAATTAATTTCCTATTAAAATTTAAATCATAAGGTCATACTCTCTCACCCTGAACAGCACTCAAATTAATTTATAATATCCAATGAATCTCATAAAATTAAGAAAATACGATTACTTACGAGTATTAGTATTCAATTAAAAAAAAAAATTCATTCTTTTCAATCTCATAAATACATTACTTTGAAAAAAAAAAAATTATAATAAAAAAGGGGAGCACATCTGGTTATAAGTAAAGAAATGAAGATAATGAACCAAAGACTCTCAAAGTTGAAATGTGTACATGCGGAAGTGAGGGCATAGGTCTGAGGGGTCTAAACTAATAATTACAATGATTCATGTCTGGAAATGGAAAGGAATACCTACTGGCAATAGGACAAGAAAAGCAAAGCTATTTTACACAGTGAAACAAATTAGCTTCAAAATTGAAACAAAAGAAAAACTAATTTTGGCTTATATGCGCTAAAAAATTTGATCAAAATCATTGGAGGAGTTTTTGATAAAAAAATTTATTTTAAAGATTTGTCTTAAACATTTTTTTTTATGGAAACCACCATTTTATTCATATAAATGAATTAGATATTTTGTGTAACATATTCTGAAGTATGTTAAAAAACGTAAGATATCTACTAAATTTAAAACAAAATCGACTTGGTCTTTTTCGAAAAATTAAGTTTAAAAATAAATATAATAATATTTTAAATTAAAAAAAAGCAATTTTTGTAAATGGTACAGATTACGAATTACTATTTAAATTTTTTGAGGATTTTGCATGAACAAAATTAAAGACACGATTGGATCGCACGAATTGCTCTTACGGTTCTCCATGCAACTTAAGATTTTTTCAAATATGCATATGTAAGTAATTATTGAACAAATATTAAAAAAAAAAAACATTTAAATAGTTCTTTAAATTGTTTAAGTAGTAAAGTAGCTTAGAGGCAAGTAAAAAATATGAATACATAAAAAAAATTTTAAATGTTGGAAAACTAATTTTAACATTTAAAAAAAGTTTTGATACTAATGAATTTTCAAACAAAAAATATCTATTTTTTTTTTTTTAATTTTAAATAATATTGTATTTATATCATTTTAAAAGAAATTTTGCAAAAAAAAAAATAGTTATGTGTTAAGTATATCGATAATTACTCTTTTTGATAATTTTCTTAAATGGTTCTTTGTGAGCGGCATACTACGAGTATTAACAATTAAAAAAAATATGGTTTCCCACCCAAAGGTAGTTTTAACTTAAATGAATATGTTGTTTCTACTTTCATATAAATTTATGTAGGTATTATATGGCAGGTTATTGTTTCGTTCAAAAATTGAATTAGATTTTGACCATAGTTGTCATTAAGGTGATATAGGGAAGACGAAGAAAGTGGTTCTCGGACAGATATGTCTGTTTGGCTACAGTCTAAACGGCATGATCAATCTTCTTAAATCTTGGTATTTGGTAGTTTTTGGTGAATTTGCCCACATACTTTTTTTTATTTTTTTAGAACAAAAAATAACGGTGCCTGCTGTACAACTTTTTTTTTGAAATTTTATAAAAACGTTTTTTTCTCAAAAACGGCTTCTACTACTGTTTTTCTTCTATTCAAAAATTCTACAAATTTCTGTTGGTAAAAGCCACCCTTTAACTGGATAACATTTTTCAAAAAATGGTTATTAATGGTACCTTCCCAAATAACCATTTTTATATATTCGATTTTCTTAAAATTGGTATTTGTGATTTCAATCATTAAAGAGCTTTTTTAAACTCTAAAATATTTAAAGAAAAATTTTAATTTTTATGAAAAAATAACGGTTCATACAAAATGTTAAAAAACCGATGAAGAAAATATTTTTCCTTTAAAACGGCTCCTACGATTTAAAAAAAAACTTTTCCTCTATGCTTTAATTAGTGCGGTATACTAGCTACCAACAATTATAAAAAAATTACATATGCACTCAGAGAAAAAAGTGAAGTAAATAATTAACCTGCGCCCTGTTAAATTTACAAGGTGCATAACCTCATATAAAGTTACAGACATTTCAGAAATTTACCTGCTTTTAATTATCTTATTATTCAGTGCTAAATCAGCCTGGTGGCCTATATTATCATATTCTAGTTGATTTAAGAAGATGACCTGTTATTTTTACAAAAAATTCTGGTAAACAAGAAATTTTAACAAGAATATAGCGCTAATTTCAACTGACACCGTGTTTTTTTGACACTGTATGTTATGAATTTTTATTTTGCAACAAAGCAGAAGTTACGTTTTATATAGTTTTCTTTTTAAACAATGTTTATCTGTTGAATTAAACCTAGCCTCATATTAAAGAAACACTTTGCTCAGTTTAATTCAACTTGACCCACACACACAGGCTATCAAAATAATATTATTTGAATTTAACCTGGCCACCTGTTGAAGTAGCATTCTTTTAGGGAAACGCATATACTAGCCATCCAAACCAAAATCAGATTCAACTTATTGATATTTGACACAAGTTTTTTTTTTTGCAGTGATGTGGCCGAGGGGATGCGTGCTATCTCCATGTGTGAGAGGTTCCTTGTTCAAAACTAAGTAAGTAAAGGGTTTTTCAAACGGGAAGCTACAAAAGTAGAGCGACGAGAACAGCAAATGACGCCATATTTCTTGTCGCTTTTTTGACATTTCTCTTCAGTAAGGTTTGCCATTTCATGATGGAAAGATATACGAGCCAACAACGAGTCGAAATTATTAAAATTTACTACCGAAATTCGGAGTCAGTGGCCTCAACGTTAAGAGCGCTACGTCCAATTTATGGTCGTCATAATCGTCCTAGCAGATCAACAATTGAGCGTCTAGTGGAAAAAATTTAATCCACAGGCACGGTACAAAATGTTCCCGTGCCAGTGAGACAAAGAAGTGCCCGTAGTGTCGGGACTATTGCTAATCGTCCTAGCAGATCAACAATTGAGCGTCTAGTGGAAAAAATTTAATCCACAGGCACGGTACAAAATGTTCCCGTGCCAGTGAGACAAAGAAGTGCCCGTAGTGTCGGGACTATTGCTGCCGCTGAGGCTTCACTTGCAGAAAGCCCAAATGTGTCTCTCACAAGTCCTTCTTAAGTCTTGGGCATCTCTGTGACGCAAAAAGATCTTGGCCTACATCCTTACAAGATTAAATTCATGAAAGAACTGAAGCCGCTTGACCATCGTATGTTCGTGAATTGGGCTGAGCAACAACTTGAAAATGATTCGGATTTTCATCGAAAAACCATCTTCAGCGATGAGGCTCATTTCTGACTGAATGGCTTCGTCAATAAACAAAATATGCGGTATTGGCCAGGCAGCAATCCACACGTACTCCATGAGTCATCATTGCATCCCGAAAAAATTACGGTTTGGTGTGGTTTATGGACCGGCGGCGTCATTGGGCCGTACTTCTTCCGTGATGATCAAGACCGGCATGTTACTGTGAAGGGGGATCGCTACCGTTCAATGAAAACCGAATATTTTTGGCCCCAATAGGATGATGACAAGCCACACAGCGAATGTCACAATCAATTTATTCTTAACCAAGTTTGGAGAACGTGTTATCTCACGAAATGGTACAGTCGCTTGGCCGCCTCGGTCGTGCGATTTGATGCCTTTAGACTATTTTCTGTGGGGTTACGTCAAGTCTTTTGTCTATGCCAACAAGCCAGCGACGATTGATGAACTTCGTACGAATATCGAACGTGAAATTGCAGAATGTATTGGCCGATTTATACTTGAAAACCGTCGAAAATTGGGTTCAGCGTCTGGACTTCTGCAAGCGTGCCCGTGGTGACCATGCAAAAGATATCGAGTTCCAAACATAATGGCATCGAACGTACTTTCACAATAATGAAGAATTTCATTGATATACAAAACCGTTTTTGTTTTATTTAAAAAAAAACTTTTATAGCGCTCATATTGAACAACCCGATATAACAAAGTATTTTTAGAATAAAATAATATACATAATAATACATTTCTATACTCGCAGAATAATGCAAAATGAATTGTACATAATAATTACCACGTACAGGTTTGATTCAACATTGAATCATGTTAAATTTACTAGATCGTCATGTTAAAAATACAGGACGTTCAACATTTTATTCATGTTTTTAACTAGATTTTCATGTTAAATTAACTAGAAGCACAGGTAATATTAGCAAGGTTTTCAGATCAAATTTACAGTTTTAATATTTTAAGGCAGTGTTAAATTTACATGATGTCATGCAGATTTACCTGCATCCTTTTTTGATTTGAAACGACATTCAAACTAGATACCTAGTTAAGCAGTTAACCTGATCAACCCAGTTGAAAAATAACAACCTGAAAATCAGGTACAATGAACCAGAAATCGGTTAGTTATACTACATACCTGCTTTTTCCTCTGAGTGTATCATTAGTTCCTTTCAAAGTTCGTTTGTTTTTAGTTTTGAATTTTTTCTCTATCGGGTGAACAGATTTAAATCAATATTTTTAATACAAGTGTCAAATAAGATTAAAAAATTTAACATTTCAAAATTTTTAAAAAAGTTTTTGAATTTTTGAAAAACTTTCTATTTTTTTTTGAAAACTCCAAATCTCAAAAACGGGTTAGCAGTTTTTTTGAAATTTAAAAGTTTGCTTTAAGAATGGTTTAAGAATTTGATAAAGGTATCTACTTAACTATAAAAAACTATTAAAAAAAAACACTTTTTTTCATTTTTTTCCATAAAATCATATTCAATCAAGAATTAAAATTGCGTTCTTTTTAAATTCATCTCAAAGTTTCGTATTTCATGCTTTTTAACATTTTTGTAATTTCCATTTTATGTATAATTTTCTTATACTCCCAGCATCTTGAACCTAAGAGGAAGTACGTGCCACCCAGTCCTACATTTTATTTTTTTAAGAAAAGTTGTGGAGCTCTTTTGAGAAAAATACAATTATGTAAAACTACTACAAGAAAAATGTATGGCAGGTAAATGTACCGCTTTTATTTGTTTAAAAAATTGAAAAGAAATACTTGGGGGTATGACCAAACACGCTTTGTACAAAATCGATTAAACCATTTATCTATTTTTAAAAAAAACTTTTCTTTTTCCATTTTCAAAATTATTTTTCTAAACAAAACCAAAACCTCTTCCACTGTTCGTAGTCCGACCATAAAATGCTGATGCTGCAGTTGAACTGTTTGAGAAACGTTTCTGTCTGATACCGAATACCGACACCCACCCTTTCTGAAGGAGCCAACAGGCAAAATAAAATAAAAAAACAGAAGACTAATTCATTACTACTAATGGATATTTAGATTTTTCTTTTAGATTTGAAAATTCTGATGATGAAGATGTGTTTTGTATATACCTATTGACTATAGGTAGGTATACCAGAGTATAAGCTGTATAGGTTGTTTCAAAGTGCAAATGGAAGCACATTTATTTTTCGATAAATCGTGAAGAATGTTTTAGGAAATTAATTTCAGAGTTTACTAAATGAACTCAAACAAGTAAAATGTATAAAAATAATGGAAGATGTTTTATTTATCTGCACAGCATTGCCAGATAATGATAATGGGAGCAAATTTTTCATAAGAAAATTTCTATTAACAAAAAAAAAATTGTGACTGAAAATAAAAAGTTATTTCGTTAAAAATGGATTTTATTCGACTAAAAACATTTGTCGATGTAAACTTTCATTTTTGTTTAATGTTAAATGACAGTTTCTATTCACAGAAATTTAAATAACACCTACATAATTATGATTGAACAACTTTTGTATGTATCGTCCTTGAAGCATACCATTTCATTGGGTTTTCAAAGGTTTCAAAAGTTTCTAATGAAACTCCCAATAAAGCGCTATAAACATGAAGGAATATCAATTAATAAATCATTTGACTCGTCCCACTAGAAAATTCACAAAGCCTCTTATAAATTGTGATAGTAATAATAATCAAATTAATTTATTGATTTCATTTCATAGAAATGGCTAATTATAATCCGTGTTTATGTCTCTATAATAATTCCTAATCCTATTTTTGTTTGCTGAATAAATTTCCATTATCTATGATTGTATTTATATACAAAATATCATTAATAATTGTGTATTTGCATTTTGATACTAAATTAATAATCAAAAAATTGAAAAAAATTAAATAAAACACGCTCGAGTGAAGTCACAGACTGACTATACAAGATCCTTGCTGTTCCTTTTTTTTTCTGTCAATTTTATTTTGATTTGTTTCGATTGGTTAAGTTTTCCTTAAGTCCTTAATTTATGATAATTTATGTCTTTTTTCTTAAATGAATTTATTTCTATTTATTGTTGTTTAGTTATGTATTTATTTGAGTTTAGTAATTTTCAAACTTTATCCCTTTTTTTTCTTGTTATTGGGTTTGTTTACTTTCCTTATACTTTCAGTTGTTGTTCTTAAAGACTGAACTTAAATAATTTTCGATGAGTCCTTTTTGTGCTTCGCTGACTCATTGGTTTTGTTTTTTTTTTTTATGGAGATTATTCAGGGAATACAAAAACATTTTATAAAAATTATTCTTCTGTGAATCCTCCATTCCATAGAATGGTTTTTATTTTTTTTTTAAATTAATGTTAACTGAAATTTTTTTTTTTCATTCAACAAAAGAGTTTCAATAACAGATTTTATTAATCCTACACAATAATAAATCAAATATCAAAGAATTCTACGAAAAGGATATTGAATTTGATTTTAATTGTTTGTTTTTTATTCGCAATGAAAAGAACTCGCTGAATCCAATATTTTCGATCTGTCTAAAGCAAACTTATTAGTTAGTTACCTTAAGCTTCATTGAAATTAATTAGTATTTAGTATTTTCATTAAAAAAAAATACAAAGGATTCAATGTTCAATACTCATATAGAGATAGACATAGACAGTATATATGATGGTAATGGCATAAAAGCTTAGTTGAAAAAAGAAACAGACGTGCTTTGCCCGTATTTTTCTGCAGATATCATAGAAATATTGCTCTCCTGAAGCTTCTGGTTTTGTATGGAAAAAAGAAAAATATCCTTGAATAAATCTTTTGAAATATTTATATGCACTATTGGAACTCTATTAGACTAATCTAATGAGGATTTCATATTCAGATTCATGTTTTTGTTGAATGGGTTGCATATTGATAGAGATATTCTTATAAGTAGCTTATATAAAACACCTAAGGGGAAGAAAAATTGTGTTGTTTTTAGAAATCATAAATCATTAACTAGCTATGTATTTTGTTTAGTTCTTATTGCGGAAGTATTTGAATGAGAAGCTTTAAATAAATAGAATACACGTTTTCGATGGCAGAGATAGAGATAGTGCTGTGGTGGTGTCTTGTGTTAAAATAATTTTTTTTTTAAATTTTCTTAACCATGTTTCGAGTTTTGGCATTGGGACATATTCATTGCCAAAATGGATACATTTTGTATATGTTTGATGATTTTAGTGAAAAATTAATCTTAAATGGACTCAGGTCCCATCCTCATCGAGAAAATTTTTTTAGAATTTATTGGTCTATCTAAACTATTTTCTTAGACTCAGTGTAATCACTCTCCAAACTCAAAATGAAATAATCCCCAAATTTGTGAGGTTTCGCATTTTAAAATACGTTTCCAAGTTCGAAGAAGGAATTAAACCGCAAAAAAACACATGAAATAAGTCCCCAAACTAAAAATGAAATAAGTCTCCAAAGATTTCTTAGGAATATTGGAATGACGCACGTGACAGCAGCGCTGGGCAGAACACGCCGGACCTCACGATTTCATTCATTTGAAAAAAACTTCCCATTTCCATAAAAATGTTGGGGAGTTATTTCATTTTCAGTTTGGGGAGTTATTTCATTGGGGAGTTATTTCACGGCGCCATCTTTTATTTTCGATCAAACACTTTTGAAGTTTTTTGGTCTGGTGTTGTGACTAGATAGTATTAAGACTGAAGAAGTTACTTGCAGAGGTAAATAATGTTCACATATCAGACGAGGATAATGGATTGTAACCATGAAGTGGCAAGACCAGAATCTTCAGGATAGCATTGCTACTTTAAAGTCTGAAGAAATGACTTCGACAGAGAAGAAACTAGAAAGCAAATACGTTGTTCAAGGTTATAAACTTTTTCGGAGAGTTGGTGAAGTCGAGAGGTGGGTAGTACTATACATGCTATAAGATGAAACTTATACTTAAGATGATGGCACTACAGTCCAATGTTGTTCAGGGTCTTAGCCAACAAGCTTCTTCCATGTTCCAGCCAGCTCAGTCCCTAGCTAGGTAACGCCAGTTTCGCACTCGAGATGGTCTTGTATGCGATGTTAAGGAGGGTTATGCCACTGTAGTTGGTGATCTTGGAACAATGCCACGATGGCGTGGGACACTTGGTCGATGAGAAGACATCACTTAAAATATAAAGGAAAATGTTCTGGTTTTGGATGGTAAGAAGGTTAACAAGAAACTACATAAAATCTTGCATAGGTGGTATGTCAAAAGGAGATTTGAATAGCATCGAAATTTTGTCTATTGACACTATAAACTTGAACTATATATGGGACCTTTCATAAAAGAAATGGTTTTTAACAGGTAAATGAAACCCTTACTGGTGGTGCATGCTCCCAGAATAAGGTCTCATCGAAATATGATAGCGAAAATAGTCGGTTTTCTTTTTATTAGTTCAGAATAAAGCTCTAAAGAGGGTTCGAGGATGTCGACCATAGTCTGAACATTCTCCAAGCGTGTTCTGAGCACTCTGGGTTTTTTGTTTAAATACATTTGGACACTTGCTGTCACCATTTTTGACATTTTTTCTATAAAATATGTTGAGCATTATTTAACTCTGTCTGCTCATGCTCTGTTCCTTTACTCTGAGCTCATTAAGCCAAATCTGAACACGCTCAGAACACATTCAAAACGAAAAAAAGAAAAACATTTTCAATGCTCTGAAAGCCCTCAGCTAAGAAGAATCTCAAATTTTTAATTAAAATCTTGGGACCGAGCAAATCCCAAGTTTTCAATTAAAAATTAGTAGGCTTTTTAAAAAAAATACCAAGAGACAGCTCTGATTTCAAGGAAGGAACCAATTGAAGGATGGTCAAATTGGCTCGAAAGTATAAATACTGAAGAGGTACCGAAGTAGGATAATGAAATAAGTCTATTGAACCAACTGACTGTCATCTAAATATTTTACTCTAAAGGTGTTTGTCAATATATCAGAAACTGATTCCCACCCTAGAGGGGGGAAATAGAATTTTACCCCCATACAATTTTTTCTTGGAATAATTTCTTTTATATTTATATTTATATTTATATTTATATTTATATTTATATTTATATTTATATTTATATTTATATTTATATTTATATTTATATTTATATTTATATTTATATTTATATTTATATTTATATTTATATTTATATTTATATTTATATTTATATTTATATTTATATTTATATTTATATTTATATTTATATTTATATTTATATTTATATTTATATTTATATTTATATTTATATTTATATTTATATTTATATTTATATTTATATTTATATTTATATTTATATTTATATTTATATTTATATTTATATTTATATTTATATTTATATTTATATTTATATTTATATTTATATTTATATTTATATTTATATTTATATTTATATTTATATTTATATTTATATTTATATTTATATTTATATTTATATTTATATTTATATTTATATTTATATTTATATTTATATTTATATTTATATTTATATTTATATTTATATTTATATTTATATTTATATTTATATTTATATTTATATTTATATTTATATTTATATTTATTAGCTTATTCGTAAACGTCAAACGACGCACGTTTAGGCTCTAGCTCGATGTAAACAGGACGTAAAAACGCAAATTATTTTATAGAAATAAAATTAAGTTTATATTAAATCGTTTAAAAATCTTTTAACTCGACACTTGTTAATAAAGTAACTAAATCTTTTCAAATTAAATTAATAAAAACCAACAATAACACGGGAAATTAAAATTGCGCATAAACCATGTTTCCTTTGTGAAAACTGTTTTACTTTGAAGCAACGTATACAAAATAGAAAAAAAAAAACGATGACAGAAAAGTGCTAATATAAACCTATTTTCCACCATTAACAAACACCATCCTCCGCCTAAGCCATAAACAATAAATTTCAAACGTTTCAATATTTATTTATCATTATAGCTAAATTGACAAAAAAAAATAAATAACCGCTCCTCAACATAAGCCATCTTTTTATCAATAAATCCCATCTGACAAAATAATAAATCAGATAAAATGACTATGGACAAAAATTATCCCCGCCTATATAAACATAAGATACCAACAAAAAAATATAAATAAATCCAGAATATTGTATATTTTATCTGCAAAAAAAATCCGCACAAAATGCTACAATCAAATCGAAATCAACCTACAAACCTTCTATATTTCCCTCTCTCCTCTCAAAGCACAACCATCCTTTTAATATAAATCAAAAAACCAAACACACATTAATTTATTGATGGAATGTCAATTCATCACTTCCGCGAATCGGTTTTATTGAAGAAAACTCTCAGTAAACAAACAGAATACACAAAAGAAAATAGATAATAAATCCAGTAGCGGAATTATCATCATCATCAGCATCATCATTGGCATCGTCCCGTCGCGTCGCATCGTGTCAGTGTTGTCGAGAATAAAAATTCTTTACACACAGAGAACTCTCCTCCTCAGGCCATTTCTGGTTTGATTGGCATGTGGGAGGGCTAACATCCAAGACCACAACCATTGCGCTCGAGCAGTCTCATATAAAGCTAAGTCATGAATTGTAATTTCATTTTGCCCGATCAGAGATTTATTAGCAGCAACAAATCAAAATAACGTGCAACTCTCTATTGGCAGCTTGGTTGGTTTGATATTTGGTCTTCTTGGTCTTGCTTGGTTGCCAACGACAACGATTAACCAAAAGACGTCAGAATTTAGATATAAAATAGATATATTACGCCACCTACCTACATACCATGTGTATCAGCATCGGAATATAACCACAAAGTAACTTCTAGTGATACATCACATTGGGGTCCATTTCAATTTTATGCAGCCTCCTGCTCCTGTACGAACAACACAAACACACAAGCACATACAGACTTTATAGCATCTGGAGAGATGAAATATAGTAACTCAAAGATAGCGCGCGAGTATTTTATGCAGATTGATTGTACTCGGTGGTGGATGTGGTCGTATTATTTATGGATTCCATCTTCTATCTCAAAAGTGGATATTCTTGCCACTGAATTATACACGAGGTCATAAAATTTGTGTCCAATTAACGTCAACGAAAAAAATAAATGAAAAACGAAAAGATTGCGCGCGGAACGTTAAAACATCCTAAATTAAAGTGTGACCAACTTATATTTTCTTTTAAATATTTTTCAAAAATAAATACTACACAAATTTTTCTCATTCTTGCGATAGTTTGATCGGTATTTGACTGAACAACATACTTAAGCATTTTATTGGAAAGCTTAAGTGGGATTGGATGAGATCTCATACATAAAACTAAGTCAGAACGTACAAAATTGGATCATCAATATTTTGAATAAAATTGTTTGAGTAAATAACTTAAACGATATTTCGATGTTTTCATACAAATTATCGATAACAAACTGACGATTTGAGCTGGTAACACTATTTTTATCGGGTAAATGATGGTCATATTTATTAGATTTTTTAGACAGATGTGTAGTTTGACAGTGTCTTCATGTATATTTGGAAATATTGTAAATAAAATGTCAATCAAACGTATCCATGCTTTGTACAAACAAAATTGTTCCTTATTATATTATCGAATACCTCATATCTTCGACCAATGCAAGCTCTCCAAAGTCCAATGTTTATCTTATTTTGATACGTTTGCCTTTTTTTTGACAGGTTTTTGCAACAAAAATTCGAAAATATTGGTTTTTATTTCAGAAAAGAGAAAAACTGACTTTTAAGTAATATTTTTTTGTTGGGCGCCATTTTTTGTATACTTTTATTGAAGAAAGTTGTTTATATTCAAAGCTGATTGGGATGAAAGGTGATTTTAATCTCGTAAAAGACTCACTGAAAAGGTAACTTATTCTTAAAAGAACTTAAGTTTTGAGTTATTTTGTTGGGCGCCACTTTTAATATTTGTTGTATACTTTTTCCTAGGAAAAGAAGCGTTTATTTATTGGTGATAAGGATAAAAGGGTGTTTAAATTTTGTAAAAGACTACATGAAAAGGTGTTTTTTTAATTTAAATTTTTATTCATTTTGTTGGGTGCCACTTTTATTATTTTTTTTTGTTTCTCCTTTTGTTTTGGAATATAATTTTACACTCATATCTGATTGGGATCAAAGATGGATTTAATCAAGTATGAGACTCACTGATATGGGTGACTTGAAATTAAATTTTGAGTTCTTTTGGTGGGCGCCACTCTTAGTTAAGTTGTAGTACCTCGTGGCATGATGGCTAGTGCGTACGACTGACATGCCAAAGGTCTGGGTTGGATTCCCAGCCGCTGCCACCTAAAAACAGAAATATTTTTTTTGGCGAGGTACTACCTCTTGCGAGGAACTGACAAATACTCCGAGAGTATACTTGTCATGAATAAGTGCTTTCTCATCTAGCCGTTCGGACTCGGCAAAAAATTGTAGGTCCCCTCCATTCCTGCCAAAAATACGCACACAGGAATGGTTGAGAGTTGTAAGTCACTAGGCCTTGGTTCTTCACGAGCTGTTGTGCCACCAAATTTTATTTTTTTTTTTTCACTCTTAGTTTACTTTTGTGTAGGGAAGAATTTTATATTCATAGCTTATTCGCATAAATGGTGGTTTTGATCTTGAAAATAGACTAAAGACTCACTGATATGGGTGGCTTATCTTTTTTTAAGAGAACTTAAATTTTGAGTTCTTTTGTCGGACGCCACTTACATAATTTTTTCAGGTTATACTTTTTCCAAGGAAAACATTTTATATTTATAGCTGATTTGGATAAAAGAGTGGTTTTAATCTCGTAAAAAGTTTACAGATAAAGGCGACTTATTTCAAAGATCTTAAGTTTTGAGGTCTTTTGTTGGGCGCCATTTTTTTTTGTATACTTCTTAAGGAAAGACTTTAACATTCATCAGCTTTGAATGTTAAAGTCTTTCCTTTAGAAGTATACAACAAAAATGGCGCCCAAAAAGGTTTAAAGGTGGTTTTAATCTGGCAAGAGACTTAGTGATAAGGTGATTTAAAAATACTTATAATTTGAGTTCTTTTGTTGGGCGCCACTTTTATTGTTTAATCTTTTGTCCATTCGAAAAATTTTATATTCTTAGCTGATTGAAACGCAGTACTTCGTGGCATAATGGTTGGTGCGTTGGACTGTCATGCCGAAAGTCTGGGTTTGATTCCCAGCCACTGCCACCTAGAAACAGAAATGTTTCTCACGAAGTACTGCCTCTTGCGAGGAACTAACGAATTCTCCAAGAGTATACTTGTCATATATAAGTGCTTCTCATCTAGCCGTTTGGGCTCGGTAAAAAATTGTAAGTCCCTTCCACTCCGGAAATGATTGAGAGTTTTAAGTCACTAGGCCCTGTTCCTCCACGAGCTGTTGCACCACGAACTTTTTTTTTCAGCTGATTGGGATAAAAGGTGGTTTTAATCCTGTGAAATACTTAATCATTTTTGAAATGACTTCAATTATGATTTCTTTTGTTGGGCGCCACTTTTAATATTTTTGTTATACTTTTGTCTTGGAAAGAATTTTATATTTTAAACTTAATTATAGATATAAGGTGGGTTTAATCACGTAATAGGAAAGCCGAAAAGAGTGATTTCTTTGTAAAAAAAACTTAGATTTTGATATGTTTCAATTAACATGGCAGGCGGATCTCATTTAAATAAAACAAAAATTAATTAAGAGAGTTTTCACTGCATTAAATATTATATTTTAAAATAAATAAAAATTAAAAAAAATATCCTTAGAACAGTCACCCTACTCCGTTCCATCAGGCTATAATAGGATGCAAAAAGCAGATAAAGTATTTCAACTCAATCTGCAATGTATCTTCGATGAATCTATTTATTTACGATTGTTTGGAATCAGTAAATCTGTGATCTCTTAATGTTATTATGCTACCTACTGTTGATATTTTGCTATGGAGTGGCTTTTTGAAAAATTACTGTAAACGATAAAGGATGAGAGTGTGTAT
The DNA here is from genome assembly GCA_946251815.1 of Dasysyrphus albostriatus. Classification (NCBI taxonomy): domain Eukaryota; kingdom Metazoa; phylum Arthropoda; class Insecta; order Diptera; family Syrphidae; genus Dasysyrphus; species Dasysyrphus albostriatus. Next base: position 105,527,534 of record OX276337.1, read on the forward strand.
CTGTGTGTATGTTCCTCTTATATCCCTAGTTGAATTTATTGAGTGGAACTTTAGGTAAAATGAGTAACTAGAGAGATATGATTTAATTAATTAGTGTCATCATGTTGTTGTGTGTAATACAAAGCAGAGATACACGTCACATCAAAAGATACAAATCCGACATCCAACCCGGACGGGATTTAAGTGCTTCCGGCCCCCCTTCAGTTCCCCCGATTGGCAGAACCCAGCACCAGTAGGTACTCCTCCCCCAATTCATACCAAACTTCCAGACCACTTTAACTCCATGCATAATATGAGTATACACGAGAAGGTGTATATAAGTGTAATTTATGTACATCTGTGGAAACTATGTTGATTGATTCGAATAAATCATGATGTGTCACGATAATGGAGAATGAATTAGTTGGATGTGCTTTATACTCGAAATAATATGAAAAGGGGATCTTATAATGGAGAGATGGAGAGGTGATGGAGTAGCAACGCCAAGGGTGACATAATGGGAAAATTAATTTCAAGCGATTTTCATCAGAGGTAATTAGTAACGCAAGAAAGAGAAAACAAAATTTGATGCTGCCGCGGTTAAAGTGGTGACATTAAATTTTAAAGTGTCAAACAAAGTGAAAGAAATGAAACCACTTCCTTTATAATATTGATTCCTCGTATATAAAGTCTATTATCGTTATAGGTCTCGTGTCGTCGCTCGTCCTCCCTCTCTCTTTACTTTTAGTTTTTGGTATTTGCTTTTACTCTTGTCTTCAAATCTTTTGACAAATTAAGGGTTTTGTTTTGTTTTATTAAATAGCTTCACTAATGGCTCTGGGGAAGTAAATTCAAATAAATATCTTAAAATAGATATTCAAAATTTGTCAATGTAGAAAGTGGCGCCCAACAAAAGTTTTCTTTAGATACCTAATTAGGTTATAATTTTTTTTTAGTTATATTAGTTTGTGGGTTTATTGAAACTAAAAAAAAAAACACATTTAGAATCCAAATAGCAAATAGATTTTTATAGTTAATTTGTATTTACTTAAAAAAAGTTGATGTTGTTGTATACAGAAACGATTATTAAAACAATTGGGCAGGCAAATGATTTAAGAAAACAAAGTTAAGTATGCTTTAGAATCGATAATGGTGACTTAAGAAGTATTCTGTTCTAAAAGTGGCGCCCAACAAAGCTGATATAGAATATAAATTTAGATTTAGGAGTTTTATTTTTTAAATTTACAGATCTGGGACAATTTTAGAAACAAGACCGAAATTAGAAAATGAAAAAATCGTGTTCTTTATCTTTATAATTTATTGCAAACATTTTATTCAGAATTGAGTAAAAATTTTGTTTTTTTATTCTTATCTGATGTAAGCTTTTTGAATATTCACCAAATTTTACGAAACAAAAATAAAAAGTTTTGTAGTAAATTAAATTTTTTTTTATACTCAATTTTAAAATCTTACTTACTTAAACTTTTTTGTACCATGAAAGGTTACCAACTGAGAACGAGTTTGGGTTGATTTTAAAATGGCATCGGGAAATTGAACGATCTTGGTGAAAAAATTGAGTCACCTTCACAAGACATAATCCTACGCTCGAATCGTGGAGGCAGAATATCGTTTGTGGTATAAGATGTTTATTCATATCCCTCAATTTGGTCCGTAAGAAACTGTTAATCATCGCTCAGTTAAAGATCTCCGTTGACTGAATTGACTGACAATTTTTACGTGTGGTGGCTGAATTGTTAATGAATCGGTCCTTGGATATTCGACTTGAAAAGACGACCGTCAAATGGTCGTTTATTTTTGCCACAAGAAAACACCAATTCTTAGAGTAAAGTTTGATCTTTTGCAAGTGTTACTCAATTGTTTAAATTTCCATGGAGATGTGGCGTCAGTAACTACTATTAAACAACATATTTGACAGAAGTCACCAAAATAACATGGCCACCACTGACTACCAATATCGACCGATCTCTATTGGAAAACTTTTTCCTTAAAACTCATTTTTATATTAATGAGATTTTCATTCTATTTATATAAAAATATGTACTTTTTAAATTTTAAGTGGCGCCCAACTAGAGTTATACTGTGTTGATTTATTTGAATTATCTCTGGTAAATAAATTGTTCTCCTTCCTTTTTCAACCAAATTTATAAAAAATAATAAATTTATTGAGGGAGCCAATATTACCGTGGATGTAGTGAATGACTGCTTACTTAAAGATGACTGTGTGTTTAAGTAATCCTAAAGAGCATTAATTTCTTTTTTTTATAATTGGATGCCCCATATCAATCGAATTTTATTTCATGAAATAAGACCCGCTTTGCACTACAAACTACTAGTCTTGTTCTCCATTTCAAGATGAAGGCATTAAAATACAAATATAACATTTTTAAATGGCGCCCAACAGAAGACTTATTGGTCTAAAAGTTGGGTTGCAATTCTTCTTAAAGATTTTTGTCCCACAACTTTCATCACAAAAAATAAATATTATATCTTTAGCAAAGTAAAAGTCTCAGATAATATTAGTTTCAGTTCTAATCTATACGTTTCGGAGTTTCAAAACACACATGAGTGCAAGTGGAATGATGAATTAAAAACACAAACAATATTTTTTTTCTTTTTATTTCCTGAAACCGTAATATTATTTTTTTTTTGTTGTTGTTGTAAACACGAGTTTGAAATATCGCCACCTTTAGCAGATTTCTCTTAAGAGACGACAACATAAAGACAAAAGCTCTCCTAAACCAACGCGAAACGTCAACGAAATTGTTGCCTGTCAAAATTAATTTCCATAGTGATAAATTAAAGCAAACACACTGACGCTTTGTGGCGCCACAAGCAAAACAACAACAAGAGCAAATCAATATCGTACCGAATGTTGCACGTTGCTTTTGGAAAGTCTTAGAACATAAACTAAAAAAAACAATGGCATTTAATGTAAACAAATGTTGTCTTTTATTCTATTGCGCCATCCACGCTAAACAAAAAAAATATTGCGTTTATGTATTGAAGTGATTTTTTTTAAACATTTGATCAGTGTTTGCAAAAGCAGTTTTTTTTTCACTAGAAAAGCATTACAAAAATATTTATATTGATGGTAGGGCGAAAATATTTCTGCTTCAAAACAGAATTTTTGTGCTCAGAGTTTTGAATTGAAAACTGAACGAAGTAACTCAAGCGAAGTGGGTCTAAGAATTAAATCGTAATTAGAAAAACTAGAAAAAACAGGAAAAATAATATATAGGGAAAGAATTTCTTCATAAATTATAGGAAAATAAATAATTTTTTTTTTTCAATGAAGAAATGGCGCCCAACGAAATATTTTTTTTTTACTAAAACAAGTATTTCTAAATTAAAACAAGAGTAAATGTAGCTTAGAGGCTAACACTGACCCATAATGACTAGAAAGCAAAGAGAATTGAATAAATAGACTTTGAACCAAAGATTAATAACTTTTGCGTCCATTTTATTTTTGAATGCAACAAGCTTACAGGTCTGGATTCGACTGTCAGCTGCTGCCACATAAAAACAGAAATGTTTTTTTCCGAGGTACTGCCTCTTGCGAGGAACTAACAAATTCTCTAAGAGTAATACGTGTCATGAATGCGTGCTTCTCATCTAACCGTTCGGACTCGGCAAAAAATGTTAGGTCTCCTCCATTCCGGCCAACAACACGCACACAGGAATGATTTAGAGTTGTAATTTACTATAGGCCCTGGTTCTCCACGAGCTGTTGCACTACCAAAAATTGTTTTAATTTATAAGCTTACAGCATTTTTTTTAGCATTGGATTTGATTGAAAAAGTCCCAGTGTAACAATATTTTATTTCATGAGATTTACATAAGTCTACACTCTTGATACATTAAAAGCTAATTACTTTCATTTTTGAGTTGTATTTTGTTTTAATGGATGTGTATTAAGCTCTATTTACGACTGTAAAATTTTAAAAATAAAAAATTGTAAAAACAAAAACTCTCCGACGAAAGAAACAAGTGGCGCCCAACAAAAACTTTGATACGAAATGGTTTTGGCTTTAAATATCTGTCTATGTTAATCTTCCGCTCTAAATGTAGGTGAAAAAAAAAACAATCAATCAGAGGTCTATTCAAGCAACTACTTCCTCCTCAGACTCATGGCTTTGAGCATATTTCAAGCTCAAGGATCTTGCGTTTATAAATTCCTTTTTTTTAGGGATGAGAGATTGTAACAATAAATTTCACAATTCTCAAATATTATTCGTAGATTTTCATTAAAAGCAAAACACACTTACTCGTAAACAAACAAACAAAAGGATACAATACTTTTCTCTTAAAATACAAAAAGATACCAAATATGAACAACGGTATGTTTCAAAAGCTCACTTTGATTGCACACATGTGCCTGTTGAATTTACTCCTAGATATGTGTGCAATACAAAGAACACAATGCAAGCAACTAAGAATTAAACAACACCATTCCCTTCTTTCCAGTCAAAGATGGATATGGATAGACTTAGGATATAGAAATAATCCTATGTATTCTAAAGTGGTGCCGACAACATAACACAATACAACAACTTGTCTATACAGGAAGTTACTCTGAAGATTACGCCTCGACGTAATCTATTATATGGGTATAGTCTCACAAGACATCATATTAGATACACACACTCGATGTGTATAAAAACTTCCGATGAGGAGTTGAATTCCTGATGACTGTATTGGATGTTCTCTTATAACAGAGATTGATGCAAAAATGTATGTTATAGCAGTTTCTTAACTAGATATCCTGCTGGCTGTCAGCTGCTGGAACTCCTCCTTTTTGTGTAATACGCATTTCAGGAAATCCTACTTCGACTTTTAATTTATCCACCAAACATTCCTTATCCCGTACTTTCTCTTGCTGCAACGTGTATTATATAGAATTTTATACAATTCTCATTCATACAATATTTATGCCATTTTTATAAGAAAGGATAATGCATCCGTGATCGCATTTGTTTGGTTATACTCTAATGTAGGTATAAGGAATATTTATGTATAAAAATTAATTTGTCTCTTCATACGAGTACATTCATCTTGGTATATTTTCTCCTTTGTATGTTTTTATTGTGGTAAAAACATGTAGAAATAGACCTTGTAATCCTAGTAGAAAATTTATTCTTGAATAAGTCTTAAAATGATGTATAGGTCCTGGATACTGGTATAGATTCGTTATATTAAATAAATTCGATATTGAAGTTTATGATGAAAGCATAAATTCCTTCCGGGGATATAAGTCAGACCTGATTGAATTCAATCTTCGATTGTTAAAGGTCAGATTCTTAGTTTAATTGATTTTCCAGAAAGTCATCATTGAGGATTATATTGCAGAATAACTAGGAAAAAAAGCAATCGATCCTAATGTTTTGAATACACCCCAAAATAGGATTTTTATAGTGAATTCACCATTTTTTAAAAGCTTGGATAAATTATTGAGAAATGAACTCAAACTTAAGTCGGAAAATATTACTTTTCCCTTTAAAAGTTTTAGCAACGATTGGCACTGCCTAACTGGGGATTGATTCTCTGGTTCTTTGAAACACAGAATTATACTGAACTGCTTCTTATTTTTCAATTCATTTGGCACGAAAAAACAATTCTAGTTCAGTGAATAAAAGATTATATTGTCAATGCTCGAACCACTTTATCATTTCTCCTGAAAACAAATATTGAATTCACTGCAAATGAAAGATTGGACTGTTTGCCAGAGAAAGAGATTATGGTTTAATTTTGGTCTTTTACCAAAAATATTCGAAGATGTTACTAAAATCATACAATCCAAAGCTCATCTTTAACTTTACTCCAATTTCCAGTGAACTTTCTGGCAAAATAATTAGCGGGCAATTTTTTGTTGTCCGAGAGCTCACCAAAGAGTTCAGGAATAGGAACACATTTTTGCCCGAACTCACGTTGTGGAAAGAGTACTAAAGACCTCAATAAAGACAAATCCATTAGTTTAAATTGTATTTCCCTTTACAATGTCTTGACTTGTACTTCCCGAAAATACGAATTTCTTCGAACTCTCAAAGTTTGTCGTAGAAAGGGTAAGTCACAAGAGATCATCAGAGGCCAACTTACAGCTTCAGTAACCAAATAAATCGGTGATCGAATTAACGAGTAATCACTGCAAGCCTTGGTACATGTTAGAGTGCTCGAAATGTGAGCGGTAATGCCAAGCTCACATAATTCAGTCACGTATTACCAACTGATAACTGATGCGGTAATTTTGGCCCAGGTCATTTTCTTTGCCTTCTATGTCACTAGCATCGAGAACTAGTGGAAGAATTTCCAGGCAGCCATCGGAAATGTCACTTTTGACATAATAGCTCTTAGATGACCATCACAAAGAAACCTAGGGTTCCCCGAAGAATGCCGGGAAACAATATGCAGCAAACCAACAGACATACAAAGAACGACCAGAGCTGTTCGCCAACTCAACGAGGAGAAGAGGAGAGAGCAAACAGGCTTCTCAGAAAAAAAAAGAGAAAACATGAGATCGAGAAAATAGAGGAATGTTATTGCAAGCATGAAGTTCGGAAGTTTCACCAAAAATAAAAAAACTTCCTAAAGTTACAAGACTGGAACCGAAGTTTACACGGATGATCAGGGGAAAATGGTAGTAGAATCACAGTCAGTGCCGAGAATATGGAAAAATTATTTCAGTAAATTGTATAACGGCAATTTCGAAACGAGTTCCGCCACCATGAAGATTACTTCATTCAACTAGGATGTTTGACACCGACGCGACGTAGGCCAACAATTCCGTCCACCCGATATCAGAGAAGGGAAGATAGTTATATCTAAACTTATAAGCCCAATGAAGCCACCAGAGCTATTAGCTTTGAGGCCGAGCGCTTCAAAGCGGGTAGCAATGAATTGGTTACGAGTAAGCACCGAGGAAAGCATGATTGTTGAATGGAACCTGAGCATTATTTGCCCGATCCTCTGGACTGCACCAACTAATGAGGCATCATAAATAAATAAATACATTTGTTGGAGCAACAGCTCGATGAGAACCAGGGCCTAGTGACTTACAACTCACAACTATTCCTGTGTGCGTGTTGTTAGCAGGAATGGAGGGGACCTATAATTTTTTGCCGAGTCCGATTGGCTAGATGAGAAACACTTATTCATGAGGACAAAAGCTCTTAATCGAACAACTAAGGTGTTCCTGTATCAACCCGGCCCTGTTGTATGGTGCAAAAGCATGGACAAATGTTCCGGCCCGGAAAGTCTTTGAATTCAACCCCATAAAACGGTACCTCAATCAACTTTGTGTGCGAAACTGGAGACAAATATAGTTAAAAACTTTACTGGTAGTAGTTTTTTGTTGGAGGATACTTTAAGTATGAGCATATGTTAGTAAGTTCTCAAATAACCCAGGATTTGCTCACTACCGTGGCTTAGGAGGGTTAGATTTTGACAGCTTATATTGGCATTTTGGCAATGTTGTTTTTTTGCTTTAATTTGATTCTATATCCTTCAGATACTAAAGACAAATCACCATGGCAAGTCACAATAGCCCGAGACCACTTTTGGATGAAAAAGTACGTCAACGAGGGAATTATGGGACACTTCAACCAGCACCACCACTAAACGGCAGCACATCCACGGGAAGTCCCAGTTTGGAGTGAGTTTTTGACTGTGAAAACGACCAACGACGCGACGAACAGTCACAACGTTGGGGAATTAATGTAAAGCTACGATTCACAACCTCAACGAACAGTGCAACCAATTGATGGCAACTAATGCCTTTTGACCCTAATCGGATGATATGGATGTGAACGAAATGTGGTTCAAACAGGACGGTGGATGCTTCAAGCTATATGTCTACTAAATACTTCTTGTTGGATGTTTGGAACGCACCCTTTTCAAAGATATCAGATAAGGAAACCTTTGAGATAAAAAAAATTGAATAAGGAATCGGTTTTTTATTATAAAAGTCTGGTGTCCAATCTGCAGCCTAGTAAGGAAACCGAAATTTCTGCAATTTTTGTAGAGAAGGACATTATTCTTATGTTTGTAAATTATTTTTGACATGCTGCTATGGAATTTTTTTTTAAAGCTAAAGAGTCATTGTTTTATCGTGTTACTTGGAAGCCAATTTCAAAAACGGCGATCAACCTGTGGAAAATGATTAATTAAAAAAAATCATAAATTACTTTGAAAATTTTCATTAACAAAATTACTATTTATATCTTTAAAGAAAGGTTTTGAGTAGATGGATGTGAGTGTCAAATTTCAATGTTGCCTCTTTTCGGTAACGTATTTTTTAAGTCAACTGGTGGAACCTCACTTTTGGATCATTAATAATATTTGGAACAAGACAAAAGTTTCGGACACGCCTATAAACGCCAAACGCCAAAAATTGAGGAAAGGTTTGGAGTAGACGCACCTTTGGGTAAAATGTAAGTGTTTCCACTTTTTGGGAACATCCTTTTTATATCAAAGAGTGAGACTTTCCACGTTTTTGATGTTTAATATTTTGAACATGAAAAAAATACAAAAACGGCCCCAGATACCATGTGCGTTGACGTCTTAAAATATAGATGTTAAATAGAAGAACATTCGGTTAAAATGTCAGTGTTACCACTTTTGGGGAACATGCCATTTTCTACGATTTTGGCGTCATTTTTGAAAATGGAAGTCATTTTTGTAATCCTGCCACTTGGGCAGGATTATAAAAATGACTTCCAGACTAAATTTTATCTTTAATGTGAAAGGAATAAATTCCTGTCATAAGAAAAGGTCCCCACCAAGAAATGCACGAGATTTGGTTTTCTGACCTGACTATAAGTTTAGTCGGTCTAAGCTCCAAATTGTTAAAAATGTTAACGAAAACCTCAGTGAAAAATTCTACTCCTTGACACTAAGGGCCATAGTATAGTTTGTTCACAGCTTATAACCTATAATCAATGATTATTGTGACTGGTGAATCCACTAATGTTTTTGTTAATCAAAACTTTAGTCAATAAACTATAGTTTGAATTTTTAATTAACGAAATCAACTGCGACTGTGTAAAACTTATTACCTAAAGATTTAACCCAATGTGAACAAAGTAGCCTTAAATTCTATAACTTAGAAAATACCCAATAAAATCTGTTAAAAGAACAAATAAATAATAACTATTTCTCTATCTGTACCTGCCTTTTAATTAAACAACTAACATTTCAGGAGATAATAATGATTGAGGTAAAACGATGTTAAGGGATTACATAGACATAATAGATTACCTCAAGGTAAGGGACTTATACCTACTCAGTGTTTTTGCTGTTGTTAAATTTCATAAAACACCTAAATTGCACAAAAGCTTTTAGTAACATTTTTATTTTTCTCTCTTCATTATCGGGGGAATAGATATTTAAACAAAATTTATTCGAGACAACTTCCCAAGCCTTAGCTATTTACTGGCGTATAAACCTTTTTTACTTACTCAGAAAAATAATTTTAGCATTCTCTGAATCTTAAAATATAAAATTAAATTTATGACTTTTCCATTTAAAATCATTAATAAAGGCGTCGGCGTTGTAGACGAGAACACTTAGAAAAAAAAAATAGTAAATAGGGTGTTTTTTATATAACCTAAAAAGAGGGGAATAAATAAAAGTAAAGCAACGATTAGACGGTTAATGTAAATGGTCAGACGCGTTGACTTTCTGAAGTCGAAATGTGGTAAAATTTTGTCACAAAGTTTTCAGTAGACAGGTAATGACACGTTGCCAGACTGTAACCAGCGCGTTTACTGTATCCTTTACGTTGACACAGTTGAATTTTCTTCCGTGTCAACGAAGCCTGCTTTGACCGACAGTCAAATCAATCCCGAAAATTTTGCATTTTTTTTTTTTTGACGGAAAAAATACATTTCGATCCAAATGTCACCAAAATTACCACTTTTCTGGAGCAATAAAAAAACCTCAAATATTTCTATAAAAATCCATCGGCTTATATCCATCTTTATATTGAATTTGACAGTTGATGGCTTGACAGATGGGGAACGTACTATTTTCTGACAGAAAAAGTATAGATCGACCCCAATCTCAACCAGTTGCCCTACAAATCACTTTTTCGTAGCAGTAAAAAACTATCAAAAATTTCTGAATATTTAATCCATCGATATCGTTGCCATCCTTCATTAGAATTTGACAAATGATGGCTTGACATTTGGGGCCTGAACTATATTTTGACGAAAGAAGTATATTTCGAAATCAAGGAGGCGACAAAACTAAAATTGCACTCAGGGTAGTCCTTGAGTTAATTCACCAAATAAGGTGAGTTAACTTAAAGTTAGCTCAAGATATAAATGGACTGAAGCACAAATTTCTAGAATTATCTTGCACTGAGAAATTGGCCCTTAAAAACATATCATTTTTGCTCGGACTATGGTTCCAGACAGACTGTAGGTATAAATCCATCTACTCGAAAATTTAAGGGAATTTCTTCAACACCCTGCCTGCATAGCACACACAAACAAAAATGTATAGGTAGGTACCTAAATTAAAAAGGAATAATCATACAAACTATGCTATGGACTTACAGTTAACATTCAAGACGACATTTGTCTCCATACGTTGTCCTTCTGGCATGGCACGATTCCAAACAACGCATTTGTACTTGGCACCGTCATCATCACGACGCGGCACAATCGATAGTGTTGCGTTAGTTTGAAAATCTTTGGAGCCACCCTTTTGTAAGGGTGCTTGCAATGGAACTGTACTTCCATCACGATACCATCTAAAAATAAGAAAAAAAAAAATAAAGGAGTAAACAAATTAGAAAGGGACATTTTAGAAATATGCAAGCATGTTGTCGTCATCAACGTATCGTGTTGCAGTCGGTTTTCTTCATTTTCCTTCTCTCATCATAGTCTAGCCACCATCACAAAAAATCCACATATTACATATTTTTTTTTATATTACTTTTAACAGGACGAAGGACGATGATATGTAAAAGTCCAAAATGTGTCCGTTCAACCGCATGGTTTTTCTCATAGCTTCCTTCATACACAGTTACTTAGAGAAAGCAAAAGAGAAAATGAAAAATAATTTTGGACAAATTTCTAAAGGACGAACCGAAAGAAATGAAAAAAAAAACAAGGAAGATATATTCCAAGGACTTGATGTGCCAAATAATGGCAGAAAGGCGAGACATTTGTTCCTTGTCCGATTGCGGACGTGATAAAAGCCTTAACATTGTCTGTGTTAGCTGGGGTCCTTTGAGCTACATAACATCATGATGGCAATGGCATACAAGCCACACTGAACATTGAAGCTGAAGGATGGTGGCTGTCTATGTATTAAGTGACACACAACACAAAAAGAACGAAAGATTGTCGGAGCGTGTAATTAAACAAACGCGCAAGCATTCTTCCATTGTCATCATCATCATCGGGTTCGGCATTCTCGAAGTTTCAGTGGGGTTCGGGTATCGGGAACATAGCGGATGCTCCAATAAATTCAGCATTTTGTCATTCAACGCCAATAAAATCCATTCAATCGTTAAGTGTGGAACAGAGGGAAAGAGATAGTACGAGTATATATGTAGGTTAGGTAGGTATAGGTATGACAACCGACACACAAACGAAAAATGAAGAAATCCCAACATCGAACACTCTTACATAAGGACACAAAAAAAAAAAAAAATACAGCTCAACTTACGTTATCGTTGGATCCGGTGATCCTCCAATGCTGCTACATGTCAATTCCACTTGCTTATCTTCGGTGGCAACGGCATTGTTACCTGGCGACACCATTGGTGGATGTGGTGGTGTCAGGACAGTTAAATTATAAAATTCCCGATGTACATCGGCGCCTGTGCCCTTAGCCTTAATGCGACACTCAAATCGTCCGTTGTCTTGATTATAGGAAGCATTTTTAATTTGTAAATCGTAGATTCCTCTTTCAGGACGAAAATCCAATCTGAAATAAATAAAAAAAAGGAAGAAATATTTGTGTTAAAATACTTAATTTCAACAGGCAAGGTGAGATATTGTTGTTATTGGGGGAGAAAAAGAAAACGAAACACTCTTCTCTTAGGTATCTCAGTAGTCAATTTTCAATGAGAAAACGAGAAAATTGATCCTTGAAGTGTTCAAGAAAACACTAAGGATGTTTTTTTTAGCTTATTTTTTTTTGTTGCCAAGGTATGGAGCTGTCACTTCCAAAACTGTATACTTTATCCTGCAAAAACAGCCACACAAAAGAACAAAAACAAACACACCCACACCTTCACACCTACACACACACACACATAGATAAATGAAAAACGACTAAACCATAAGTCCACGCTTAAAATTATTATCAATTTTATTTCCCTCATTCAGTACATCCTTCGTCTTGTGAATTTCTCTCATTTAATAAGAAAAAAAAGAGGACGAAAAAGCGAAGAAGAAGAAGAAGAAAAAAATATAAAATAAAATAAAATCGATTCGAAGGATAAATTGAATGAGAACATTTCAACTGGAATGGAAGCCAAAATGTCTAAAATTTTGATACCAAAGTGATTTATTGCTCTGTCAATTATTTGGAATGAAAAGAATATAAACGCTTCGAAAATAAGGATTACAAAATGATTTGACCGAATATTTTATTATATAGCTATATAAAATGGCAATGGCAATGGCAAGTGATGGCAATATTGGAAGGCGTTAACATTTTGAAAGAAAAATAAATAATGGAATGAATTTGATTTCTTGACACCAAGACTATGAGGAGAGGACTTTTCATCTTAGATTTTTTTTTTGTGAAGAGTCCTTTTGTTTTTCTGGGAACAATTAATTAATAAGTTCGAAGAAATCATTTTTGAAATTGAACAATTGGATTTTCGAACCAATTTTTAATAGATTGTTAGCAGGGATTGAATGATTTGTGAAGGACATAAGAAGGAAAAAATATGTTTTCGATTTATTAAAGCCACACTTCAGATTAAACCTAACGTGAAAATGATTCCTAATCATGATTGCAATATAAGCCAAGACAAAGAATAGGGCACCGTAGTCTAAATTTATTCATGAATGAAACTGGTATCAGAAATTAAAAGTGAAGTTTTATGAAAATCATGGATTTAAAGATTTTTAAATTTTTAAGTAAAATTAAATATTTTCTCAAAAAGCGTTAGTTTTGAAAAAATCTTCAGGGATAGCTTCCATTATCAACCGTTATAGGGAAGATAATCTTTAAACATTTAAATTGGTGTATGACTCTATACAGTTCAGCCATCATTAACTCAAAAAATCACTTTAAAGGTCCCAAGGGGCGCATAAACATCAGAATGTGCTCAAAATGTGGATTTGCGGAAAGTGTCTATAAGTGATTTTTAATCGTTTTGAACAAAAATATTAGCAATTCTATCCCATAATTAGTTTAAATCATCGTCTTTAGCACGACACACTAGTTGTAAGCTACCAAGAAAAATTTAATAAACGGTATTTACATAAGGTTTTCTCAGGATTAAACCTGAGTTGATTCCAGAAACATGAATTTCAGTGAATTTAATCATAAGTTAACACACCTTATTTGATGAGCTAACTTAGGGACCAAATTGAGGACAAGTTCCACTGTGACATTATTTTGATTTCGATAGTGAAAGTTATTGAAATCTTTGAAGAGTGCTAATTTCGACGTGGCGACATTTCGATTTTCATAGTGAAAGGCGTAAAAAGAGTGATATCCATAGAGTCATATTGATTTCAATACATTTTTACAATACTCTTTAACCGAAAAACAATTTTTGAGTAAACTAAGGTAAGGGTTAATTTAGTTTTAGGATAAGCTTACTTTGATTAGACTCAGAGCTAAACTCTGCACTGAAAAACTGGCCCTTAGAGTCTCCAGATCGGTTTCAAGCATCTTAGTTCAGAGTGCTTAGTGCCACGGTATAGCTTCGATTGAACCAGAAGAACAAGTTCGTGCGATCTAATGGTGCATTTAATTCTTTTATTTTTTAATGTTATCATAATAACATTGTTGGGGGAGTGTATAAGAATCTCTGTTGTCCATTATCCTTTTCACTTGCGATGTATATAGGTACTATATGGCAAGTTATGTACAGGGACGGACAGGCTATACGTGCAAGCGGTGCAAATGCGCAGGGCGCTGAACCCAATGGGCACCTTGAGCAAGCTTTAAAAAAGCAACTACTTCGTAAATATTTCTTACCTACTTTTTAATTTTCATTTCTTTTTAAGTACCAATATTGATATCCAATTTATAACTACTAGCTTGAAGAGGAAAAAAAAGCTAAGATGTTTTTTTTGTTCTATGAGTTTGAGTTCCTTGCCTAAGCTTTAGATTAAAATGTATTTTTTTAGGAATCAAAATGCATAGCTCAAATCACTTTTCTAAAACATTCAGATTTTGAGATAAGCTACTTTGCTTCTGAGAAGACGATATAAACATATATAAAATTATTTTCTCACAAACAAGTCGATGTCTGCACCTAATAGCACCCCCTTAAAAAAACTACAATACAACATATTTAAAAAGTGCTCGATTTTTTTCGCCTCTTGGGGTTACTTTGTAAAAAAGAGTCATTGTAAAAGTCGTTTTTCGTTTTTAATTCAGAACTGAGCACAGAACAGACTGCGAGTGAGCAGAGTAGAGTTCTGAGCAGAGTATGTTCAGAGCTTTCTGATTTATTTACTTGAGCACTGAACTGTCATGATTTGAAATGTTAGATGTCGGACTGTGAAACGTTGAAACTTTTTAATCAAAAACAGTAAAACTTGTGTATTGTTTAAAAAAACTGAATACAAAAATAGTCATTCATTTGTCCATTTGACGCCTGAAATAAATTTAATTCATAAAAATGTTATAAAGGGTGGTTAAATTTTTAAGGGCCGATGTTGAATGTAAATCACACCTAAACGTCAAGTTTTTTTCCTGCTTTTCATTTGACATTTCTCAATTTTAGACTAGCTCAATTTGAAATATGGAAGGATACACAATCGAGCAACGCGTTAAAGTTATTCAGGCTTATTATGAAAATGGGCGTTCAAATCAAAATGCATATCGTGCACTTTATATTATTAGGTTTTATGTTAAATTATTTTTCCTTCTACAACCAGCCTCTTCCACCATTTTTATTGTTCTGACGCTGTTTTTTTTTTGTATTTGCCGACTTTCAAATGTCAAATCGGCTGTGCTCTGCATTTTACTCAGCTTTTTTATTCTGAGCTCACAAACAAAAATCACAAATTTGATGCTTTGAAATATCAGAGCTAAAAAAGAAAACAATTATTTTTTGACTTAGTCTACCCCTTGGTTAATGAGGAAATGAGTTCTTCTACCAATAAAAGCAATTGGGGGTGTTAATGATGAAGCATGCTCACGGCGCAAATTTAGCTTGGGCCGGTCCTGGTTATTAATTCGTAAAAAAAAACAGAACTCGAGATTTTGATAAACTTGTCATAACAATAATAAAACATGAAAAAAAAGTATGTCAGACAATACTGTCGGTCTGTCTGTTCGGCTACAGCCGAAAGGCCACAATCGATTTTCTTAAAACATGGTAAAAAGTGGTTTTTGGTGATTCTGCTGAATTTTTTTTTTTGTTAGAACTATGGTTCCCAACTGTCCTCTTTTTGGGAGGAACAAAATTTCTTTTAAAAAAATTGTCCTCCTTTAGTTTTGTTAAAAGTTAGGAACTAAAAATAACGGTACCTGTCATACAATTTTTTTAGCAACATTATAAAATGTTATTTTTCTCAAAAACGGCTCAACACATTTTTTTTCAAAATAGAATCAATAAATTTCTTTCAGTAAAAATTGCCTTGGGATGACAACCCACTTTTCAAAAAATTGTAACCTACCCTTTGAAGAACTATTTTTAAAAAACCAAAACTTCAAAACAATATTTTTTTGGATTTCAAAAAAATTTCAATTTGTTTTTTTTTTTTGAAAATCAAATACTTTGAAAACTAGGTACATAGATGGTTGATTTGAATAAAACTCGTTTTTTAAGGGTTCTTTTACACTCTTTAAAGTATATTAAGAACAAATTTTACTTTTATGAAACAAAACGGTACCTTTCATAAAAATATTAAAAAACCTTTAAGTAAAATATTTTTTTTTTTACGATTTTCTTAAAATTTGTTGTGTTCTAAAATTAAAGCGATATAGTTATTAACAAACATTATAAAAATTTACATATGCATAACAACTTTTAATAGTAGGTACCTCTCATGGAACGTTTATTTTTAATTTTCTTATTATCAACTGAACAGATTAAGATTAATTTTCTTATATAAATTTGCAATAAGTTTAAAAATATTGCATATCAAAATTTTCAAAAAAAAAGTTTTTGAATTTTCAAAAAACATTTTAATTTCTTTTAATTCGATATTTCAAAAACAGTGCCGAGATTTAGCTAATTCGAAGTGAGTGCTATGAGCCACTTTTCGTTGAAAGTCAATTTAGATTATAATAAAGTTTTTATTTTAAAAGTTTTTGAAAAGATAATTTTAATCTTAAGAAATTAAAATTTTTTTTCTTTTAAAATTTGAAAATAATTTTTTCAAAAACTATTTGAAATAAAAACTTTATTTAGAAAGCATATTATAGAATGGAATCGTGGCTTTAAAAAAAGCTAAGGCGTGGCATTGTAAGTGTTCCCGTTTTTTTATATTGTTTTTTTTGTTTTTAGCCAAATTTCTAGAAAATGTCTAAACAGGGGGAAAATAACCCCGCTCCAACACATTTTTTTTTTCGTCTGAATCTAATCTAGACATTCTGATTTATTTTCGTCTGTTATAAGAATAATTTCTTACCCATAATTAGTACCTTAAAGTGAAAATAGGTTGAAATAAAAATCTGAAAAAATTAGGGAAATTGTTTTTCAATGTTTTGAATCAAATGAGGGCTATCCAAGACTGTCAAATTTAAGGACCACCCTAATGTACCTTTAAAATTATTAAAAACATTGAAATTTCTTGCAAACTGTTACAAATTTTTCCAAATTCTCACAAACTGTCACAAATACTTGTTTGTTTGCCGGCAGACGGAAACGCCTCAGCCAAAACTTTATTTAATTTTAACAGTATTTATTATTAACTAATCATAATTTTTGTAAATACAAATCTAATCTAATCTAATCTTAGCTCAAAACCAAACCAATAGCCGGAAAAAGTAAGAACAGAATCGAAAAGTTAGTGGACTGATCAATGATAATTTCCTATTCCGAAAAACAAAAGTCCAGTAGACTGAATTTAAAAGAAGTATTGAAATCATGGCAAGGTGGCAGCGCCATTTATACACAAAAATGACATTTCTTACAAAAAGTAGTGCGTTTATGGTTCAATGCGTTTGTTAACTTTTTTTAAAATTTCCCCAACTCTGATTTTGAATTTTCCCATCTTTTAAAAATTTTACATTTTACAAATCTTTTTGGAAAAAGATACCAAACAAACCTATTTTTTCGATGTCCTTGCATATAATTTTCTTAAAACCTCAGCATTTTGAACATAAGAGCGATTACGTGTGACCCAGTCTTGTATTTTATTTTTTACCGTGTAAAGTTGTGCGAACAAGAAAGAACGCTTTAACATCCAACTCATTTACGCAGAGAGTCAGTATTGTGTATTAAGAGCAACGTGAACAAATGAGAAATGACGTAACAAAAAAAATTAAAAAAATATTAACTAGATTTATCTACAACACATTATATGACCGCTAGCAAACACTCCATGTCGCTGGATAAACAACAATTCAATTGTTTTTATTATTTTTTTTTTGCAGTAAAAAAGATTTTTAAAAATCAGTCTAATCGATCATAATCACATAATATTCTCCTTATTCAGACTTTTTACGAAATTTTCTAAAACATTTTGTTGAAACTTTGAAAAGTTCCACTTTAAATTTTGATTCAAGAGAACAAAAAAGAACATTTTCTTATTTAAAGTCAACCACCAATCATACAAAAAAGAGAAAAAAAAAAACGACTTTAATCATGTGACCCCGAGTGTAGCTTTGGTTTGTTGGTCGAAAAGAAACTCTTGTGTTAGGAAATATGAGTCGAGTCCTTATAAAAAAAAAATATCTATATATCTTAAGGTATCTCTATGTTATGTACATATGTGAACACGAAAGAGTGAGTGCAACAGAAGGAGGAAGTGAGTATAATTGTTACAAATTATGTTAAGGCTATGTGAAAGGATCTATTAGCCCCCCGGGTATAACAGAAAATGTTTTGTGTTCTCGTCTGATACAATATGAGTTAGGGTAACTAACAACTATAGGTAGGTGTAGCTATATTGCAAAACACGATGTTAGAGATCCTTATGCCTTCTTCACCACAATATTCTACCTACACTCTATACATACCTTCATCGCATCGTGCAAAAAGGATTACAGGATGTTTTATAACTTGTTAACCATTGTGTTTCATATTATTCGTGGAATATCTATATTTTGGTTTTATTATATGTATAAATTCTGCTTTCTATGGCAACACGAAAATAATATAGAATAACTATGTTAAAGGATCTGGGAGTTGTGTGTGGGGGTGGGGAGCATACCTTACCTACGTAAAGAATATTTTGTGGATAAAAGAAGAATTTTTCATTCTTTCGCTTCAATATGAATTTAAACTTGTATATTTTTTTTTTTTGAATTAAAATCAAAAAAAAAAACAAAAGGTTCATGGTCGACATAAAAAAAAATTGTTTACAAAACTTAATATGAGAGTTTAATATTGACTGTATCAAAGTAAAGTAAATTAAGTTAATACTCTGTAAGAGTAAGGGATTATCCTTTTTTTTAAGCCCTTCGAAATATGACCTTTGGGGGATGTTTTTGAGGTTTATGATTAATCGGGTAAAAGTGAAATTACTTGTTTTATTATTTTAATATTTGCCTAGAGGTTTTGATGTGCGGTGAACAGAAAAAGATATAGAACTTAAAATGAACAGGAAAGTTCTATAAATGAACAAGAAATTTTTCCCATGGGTTTATATATAAAGGAATAAGAGGTATAGTTTTAACGATTACCAACCACATTTTTTTTTAAGAGGCTCGTAAAAAGTTATGCTCGTTTTTTTCAAAAGGAAATAATAGTAAAATTGGGTTTTGTTGTATAATACTCGTATCAACAAAATAGTTTTGATAGTAATTGCTTAAATGTGGGCTTTGCTCCGAGATCCTACGGGAAGATTAATAACTCAGTCCTTTAACCACATTACGTCTATTAAAAAACACAAAAAAAAACGAACAACTTAAGTAAGCCTACCCTACAGCTGCTGTCAAATAAAATAAAGTTACTTTTCTGACTTCAGGTCATCATTTGACAATTAGACACTTAAAGAACCGTAAAAAAGCTATTCAGTAGTTAGGTACTTAGTTCCATAAGCTCCAGAGAAAAAATTCAGACAAAATAATTGTTTTTTTCGATAAGGTCTTCAAAGGAAAATGAAATATCCGCTCAAAGCCATGCTCGTCATGGTATTCACTTCTCTAATGTTCACAGCGTATATCTAGGAAAGATATAATGGGGTAGTGGTGCGTTCAATGAATTCTCAGAATCGGGACTAATATATTATTGATGGGAGAAATTTCACTAATTAATAAGGTATTGACCACACATATCTGAGGGTATGAATATGAAATTTCATAAGGTTCTGATAGTAATTTCGCTTTATGTAAATATATGTATGTATACTCATAGTTATTCTTAGTTAGTGGAAATTGGGTTAGCTGACTTGACAAAAACTGAACTCCGAGCTGCAATAAAATTTCTAACAAGACAAGAATAAAGTCAAAAAATTATTATCTCAGATGGCAGTTGACAAAGTGTTTGCACCTTGAATATGAACTGTAAATACGGGCTAAAGTTAGTTTTGAAAGTAGGTACGGCGCGGCGAGAGTAATTGTAGACGACAGGCATGACTTTAGTCGCAATTTTTAAATCGTAGTTCAATCTATGACTGTAATATACAAATCACTGCTAGTTTAACCTCTGATTTGCGAATTAAAAAAAAACATGCTTATTAGAAAATTGGATTTTTGTAATTGGTGACTTTTTTAAAGCTCTCAAGGAAAACAGTAAAGGGAAATAATTTAAAAATAAGAAAAATAGGATGGATTTCTAAAAATTCCACATACTGTGCTGAAGGTCCTTACTTACAAAATTTCATTTTTCTAGAGACACGGAATAGAGAGAGAACTCAATGTCAGTGGAAACGGAATTAGAAAAAAAAAATTAGATGTAATAAAAATAGGCGTAGCAGTGGGTGGATTTTCAAAAATAGTCATATGATGTGCTTTAGGTTCAACAACTACTGTGACAGCTATAAGGAGAAAACTCCAATATTAGAAAAGTAGGCGTGGCAGTAGCCTTGATGATCAATTTCAGAATCTCTATCCAATATTAAAAAATCTGCGAATTCGTAAAACAAAATCTATCAAATTATCAAACCAGAAAATGTTTAGAGAAAATTACGACATCTTTTGATCTCATTCTTCATGCTTAAGAGTTGATTTGTAAGATTTTGATCCCTCTTGTGATTTTATTTTGGTTTTGATTTTGTCCACAGAGTAAAATAATTTGCGACCAAAGTTCTATTCGTGATTTCCGAATTGCTCATCTAGGTTGTGATTTTAGTAAATACTGCGGTTGTGAATTTGTGGTTTTTCACAGAATATGAAATGCACACAGACAAACAAATCAAATGGCATTTAAAGCCATTACAGTTTATTTGTTAATCATTCACAAGTCTTGACTGTAACGTGAGTTTCTACTGACACGATGGAAATCACAGGTCATAATTTTTTGTTTCTTTTCTAGAAAACGACCTTTCCTTGAAGAAAAGTACTGAAGAAAAAGTATGAAAATTTCAAAAAATTGTGCTAGAGGACGCCTATGAAGATCAAAATAATAGCAGATATGATAACTTTGTTATTGATACCCATTCACATCTTTTTACTTGATGATATAACTAACAAAACTTTTTACTTAGGGGCGTTTTTGACAAAAAAAATTTGTTTTTTTGACTAATTTCTGTGAAAACAGAATTAATTGCAGTAATAACAGGTTAAGAACAAAAAATTGTATCAAAATGTTGGCCCACCCACTTTTTAGAACGTTTTTGACAAAATAACTTTTTAGGCTTTCGCGGTTGTTAATAGACATAATAGATAATTTTTCGGATTAGCCGCGTTATAAGAATTTTAAGAGTGCACTTTGGTACTCACCCCGAACGTTTCGCATCAAGTTGCATTGAGCGTGGTCACCGGTGCACTCTTCTTATAACGCGGCTAATCCGAAAAATTATCTATTATGTTTTTGACAAAATTTCATTTTTTAACCGTGTCCTAAAAAAATATGATGAAAAGAAAAACTAGGTCATACAAAGTTTTTAGCACGCACACTTTTTAGAGGGGTATTGAGGGAAAGTACTTCTTACTAAAACTAAAAGAAATTGAAAGCTCTATTTCACAAACGATAGCATAGCCTAGGGCGTTAAGGAGGTCATAATTTGGATTTTGTGGGACCCCTAGTATATTTTCTTAAGAAAATGGATTGAAAATAGTGCTTTTGCAATGATCTACGTCCACAAATAACATTTATACAGGTCTTTCTTTAATTATGGGCAAGTATTTGAAATAAAATACAAAAAATGTCATTCAAATTTTTTTTATTTTCGTAGGTCTTAAGGCATAAAGGTGCTTTTTGTTTGTATTCGACACGTGATGGTTCAATATGTATTACAAGTCCGATATATTGTATTGTATTTAGAAACTAATTTTATAAAAAAAATCCTGATTTTAGTCCTTCGACTGTTTTTTAATCATTCTCAAATGTCAAGAAACCAAACATTTGATAATCAATAAAATGATTTTTGTCCGCCACTAAATTACAGAGAAAAGCTCTCAGGATCAGATAGTAATTTATAATAATGTCGAATATATTTACAAGGAAAACTTTAAGAAATTGTACCAATAATAAATTTAGCATGGTCTACTGTAGATCGAAAAAATGATAAGCAAAAAACAAAAAGAATTAAATTAAGTTAAAATCGAAATCATTCAAAATTTCATCTTTGAAAATCAAGTGGAGCAACGCAAGTGCAGGTCAACCAGTAAAACATATTTTTTTTTCTTTTAATCACTCAAAAGATTTTAAAAATTTATTTTTCACTGCACATAAGTAAATTTGGCAAATGGTGTGTAAAGCAAAAACATAAGCGCAAAAGACAACCAAATTAACCAGTTTTTACAGCTTTACTGCGTCTTTAGAGCTTTCTCCAAGAAAGCTGTTATCGAAAAGAATAAAACAATGGAATGAGCTAAAAAAAACACAGATATTTTTTGTGACAGCTCACTAGCTAAGTCCTCAGTGTTTTACTTGAAGAAAATAAAAACACCTAATACTTATTACTGCATAGACCTGTAAACTTTCAAGTACAAGTACCCAGTACTTTGTACTTGTACTTGAAAAAAAAAACAAGTACAATGTATGTAATTGGTACTTGAAAAACACCAAATACAAGTACTTTTTCAAGTACATGTACATGTACTTGGTACTATAATACTGCTAAGTATATTTTCAAGTACTTCCGAAGTACAAGTCCATTTCAAGTACAGTTTGAGTAGTCTGGTTGACTATTTCAACTCAAAAACATAGATCACGAAGGCTGATGGCGTCTCGTTGTCTTGGTGCCATCTCGTTAAAGTCTCCCAATGGTCGTCATTATTCGTAAGCTTAAACAGACTACTCAACAAATTGTACTTGAAATGAAAAGTACTCGAAATTGACTTGTACTTGAAATGGATTTGTACTTGAAATGGACTTGCACTTGAAAATGTACCGGGCAGTATTACAGTACCAAGTACATGCTCTTTAAAAAGGTGTTTTTCAAGTACCAAGCACATTGTGGTTGCTTTTTTTCAAGTACAAGTACAAGTATAAGTACAGGGTACTGGGTACTTCCAAAGTGCCCTATTACACAACGACTTTAGAGTCATGACTTTTTTCGAAAGTAAAGGAGTGTGAAGGTGAGATCAGATTTTTTTTCTCGTTCGCACTCATGAAATTTCGAAAAAAGTCATGACTCTAAAGTCGTCGTGTAATAGGGCACAAAGTATTTAAGTACAAATGTAATTAAGAATTTTACAACTCTAACATACTACCCCAGGCAAGAAATCAGCAAAATATATAACTGAAAATTATTTGCTTGCAAACTTTTCTTTCTTACTAATTGAATTTCGGAGAAAAAATCACTTAAGCAAATTTAAGAGTTAAGCGGTGAAAGGATAGGCAATACACCACATTTCCTCTTGTGTCAAAGCGTCATTTGACTTTTTCATAATATTTTTTTTTTTTCATTTCAAAAGAATAATTAATATTGTATTATCATTTTCTCTTTCGTATAAAAATTATTTCTCTAATTGACATAAGTTTTTATCAAGAACAAAATGTAAGTTTCTGTAAGAGAAGAAGATTATAAAAAGAATTTTAAACTTTGAAGCAATTTTAAATTAATTGCTTTTAAATGGATGGACAAGCTAGGAACTTTTTTCTTTAGCATGAAAATAGAAATAGAAATAAAAATATTTTCCAGGATTATATCTATGGTAGACATTTTTTTAAGAAAATAATATAAACTTTACGTAAACTTTTTTGTTCAAAGGACTAGATATTTATATTATACCTAATGTAATAACAGACAAAAATAGATTGAAGTTATTCTGACAAATAAAAGTGAAGACAGATTGAAACTTTCGTAAGATATACATAAAGTAGCACTTAAAGAAATAAAATAATTCATTTCTTATGCAGACAAAAAAAAAAATGATAGAAAAAACTTTCAAATCCTAAAATAAACCAAAGTAAAATAAAAATCTTCCCAAGGACATTCAATATAGAGTACCAAGGTATGTAGATACAAAAATATTCTATCTCATTGACAGCTCAAAATATTTTAAGGACGAAAATTGAATCGTCTTACATACATATATTAAAACTATCCAGACATATAAAAGTATAATAGCAAAAAAATATAAAGTTTTGAAGCAAACAACAAATAAACAAAAAAAAAAAAAAAAACATATTTTAAAATCAATTTTTTGTAAAATAAAAACTAAAACAAAAAAGTGAAAAACAACAAACTTTTCCGAAGTCAATTTCCCATGCGAGCATTTTTTTTTTTTTAACTCGCGAGAAACTTTTTCTTTTGCGATTCTTTCGCTTCAAAAAAATATATTTGTCCTTATTTGCCTTCACCGACTGATATAAACAGGTAGTATACCGTTAAAAATGGAACAAAAAATAAAGTAAAACTAAAAATACCTTAATACAAAAAAAGTCAAAGTCATTTAGTTTCCTGGATTTTGTTTTTTTTTTTTTTTTAATTTTATTTTCCTTTAAACTGTGATTTTGTGGTGTTGGCAGCCTCAAGCTAATAGAAAACTTTGTCAAAGCAAATTTTCATTTTCAACTTAAACTTCTTCAACTTTGAAAATAAAAAATAAAACCAACACAAAAAAACAAAATGAGGTAAAACGTTTAGAAATACTGATAATCAGAGTTAAGGACTTACTAAATTTTTATTTTGATGGTTAAAAGTTTTTTGTAGATTAAGATTAAATCAGGGGCTGGACTTATTGTGAGAGGCAGATTTAGATGTAAAATAAAGCTGGAAAAGTTGCATTCATTTTCTTTCTAATTTTGCTGTTAGTAAGTAGCTTTCAGGGAGTTAAATCTCAAAAAGCAATACATTTAGACAAAATATTAGTTTTAAAAAAAGTAATATACAGTCGACGCTCGATTTAGAGAACTTTAAAATAGTGAATTATCCACCATTTTGAACACACAAAATTTTACAAAAAATGTAATTTATAAAAAAAATGACTCGTCAGCATTTGATATAGCTTGAGGACACTGATGAATTGTTTCTGTTTTTTTTTTTTTTCTTAAACCTGATTGAAAGCTTTTTTTAATGCTAAAATAAACGTTAAAACATTACATCGAACAAAATGTGTATCTATGAGCAAATTCATCTTTAGAAAGCTTTTTAAAACTTGCGCTCGAAAAAGTGAACAATCTCGAAAGAGTGAACAGGCCTCGTTTTTATTACTTCACTTAATCGAGCGTTTACTGTAATTTAATTTCCTATAGGAGAGACGATTTTTACACAATTTAAGTACTATGACTCGTTCTCAAGATATTAGTTTTTTTCTAAATGGCAACTGAAGCACACCTATTGGTGCCGAACGATAGGGAAAACATTTGTTTATCCCTGCCAACTAAGGGCCAGTTTTTCAGTGCGGAGTTAACTCTGAGTTAAATTAGCAAAACCTGAATAACTAAATCTTTAAGTAGTCAAAATCTATTGAATTAGGGTTACTAGATTGAAAATATTGAAAAAGAGATAAAAAGCGATCTTTTTAGGGGGGGGGGGGGGGGTGTTTGTTACAAAATATGTTTTTTAAAACTATTACACTCGAGGAAAAAGAGTGAAGTAAGAAAGTTTCATTCGATTTTTATTATAACAAAAACGATTGCAAAAATAAATATTTCATCATCAAAAATAAACGACTCCTTAAAAAATTAATAAAAAAAAAAAATTCCATCAATTTTCATTCAAATGTTTTTGTTTTTTTAAAGATTTGTATTTATAAAGGGTGAACAAACCGCATTTTGGTATGAAAAAGGGGGATGTCTGGTAACCCTAATTCAAATAGATGTGCGATATCACTATGGATATTACCCCTTTATGCTGTCTACTATCGAAAATTCAAAATCGAAAAGTCATCACAATGGAAATTACACTGTTTAAAGATTTCAATAACTTTCACTATAAAAATCAAAATAGCACCAAAACGAAAAAAGTGTCTAAATGTGGTCCCTGAGTTAACTTAAACGAATTAGGTAAGTAAACTTTGGATTTAAATTTAACCTTTAGGGGACCACAATAGACCAATAGGCCCCCGTGTATAAAACAGCCTCTGTGCTGTGTATGCCCTCCTAACTTATACTAATTTAACTGAAAAACACTTTAATGAAGTTAATTGAGGTTTAACCCCGAGATAAGAATGATATCGCACTGAAAATATGGCCCTAATAGTATGAGATCGCCAGTAAGCGACACATATGATACACTGAAGCTGTATATACTCGTATGTAACTGCAATTGGCCATTTATTTATCGATAATACTCTTGAACGGTAATTACTGAAAATTCTATATTGCCAAGCAATGTAGGCCAACATTGTAGCACGCTCTGGACAAAAATAGCACTATCTTGTACAGAACTCAATAAAAATAGAACACAATTGAAAGCAGACTGAAGTCGGTCACTTTTTCACTGTGAAATGGTGAATGTCGCTTGTTGCTCAATGACTTCGTGGCCACAACCACACAATTACATATTTTTAAAATGTTTGCTGGCGCTTTATCGTTTGTTGCTCGTAAGGAATCAAGTTTTACGCGTCACTAAACTTAATAAGGGATTTTAAGGAATAATGCATGCAGTGCTGCATACCAGATTTTATCTGAAAACAAATATATTAATTTCTTTTAAGATTCTATGCAAAGTTTGCTTTATTAAATTGGTGAAAAAAAATGGCATGGTTTTATTAGTAAACATTAATTGCACCAATAAAAAAAATAAATATACTTCAGACTTAAAGCTGCAACTATCTTCGGTTCCCATACGCTACGAAAGGCCCCATAAACATCAAAATCCACCTCCGATGTTAAACTATTCAAAGCTTTTTTTTGTTGGCATACAGTTTTATTTCTTCTCTAAGCAAAGAATTTAAATGACTTTTATGAGGTCGTAATAATGTCTCTACAGGGAGTCCTTGTTTGTCCTTTATATATTCTGGGCAAATTATACACAATTTATGATTGCTATATCTCGATTGCGAATGGGAATTTCGGAGGCGTGTAAGAAAAAAAAAAACTAACAAACTATTTACATCAGAAAGTTCTTTAGGGCGTGGGTTTGACTCTAAGTGAAGATAAAAGCACATAAATCATAAACGAAATTTAAAGGGCAGTGCGGTGTGGCGTGGCATGGCAATTTGAGCATAAGCTTTGAGGAAAAACTCTTAACAAATTAACTTGATGTCAACTGATGGTGATATCGCTGATGAAAACTATGTAAATTAAGTGGACGTTAATTACGTTTATTTTGTAAATAATTAAGTTTTATTTTTCTATAATTTATTAGCAGAAAGTTTAGTTTTTATGAGTTTTTTTTTGTTTTTGATTTTAAAGTAAAAAGTTTTGAGAAGGAGAACAGATGTGGGTCTGTTTTTTTTTTTGCATTTTCAAGAAGATTTTGAATTTTGAAAAAAAAAAACATACAATGATTTTAAATAATGCAATTATTGTTTTGTTTGTTGAAATATTTGGAGTTTGTTTTTTTTTTTAAATTACATTTTTTTCAAAAATGCCCCAAAAAACATACCAAAAACACTTACACATTTCTCTATGACTTGACTAGGTACGGACTTTCCTCATCCGAAAGGATGATTTCCTTAGCAAATATATCGTCAATCTCGAGAACGAAATGGGTCGTCAATTTTCTTTATTCACTGATTCAACTGGATTTTCTAACGAATGAATCTGAGATCTTTATGAAAATTCTTCACGAGCTAGTGCGACTGTGACGTTCATATTCGGGTACTCGGGCTTAGACTCACATTTTCAGAAATAGCTTTGCAATAATTCACAATATTAAGGTATTAGTTGCGATGCAATTATGCATTATGGAAAAGTTGTGTTGTAAATCATAAAATATAGAGGAGAGCGAACTTTTAAGGGCCAGTTTTTCAGTGCGAAATCATCCAAGTCTCGTGGTTAAAATCCGAATTAAATCAACTACTTTGGTAAGTTAACTCAGGGACCAAATAGAGTGCCTTTCCAGCTATGGCGCTATCTCGATTTCGATAGTCAGTGCAATTCCGTTGTTGCGTCATCTCTATTCTGATACGTGAAAGGCGTAGAAGGGTGATATCCGAACTGTTGCACATCGACGGCCCTAGATTTTTGACATTTGAAATATAAAGTTTATCCTCAACTGACAAACTGTTTCTGATTCAACTCGGGGTTAATTTATTTTCAGGATTTGGTGATTCTGATTTAACTAAGAGTTAACCGTGAACTGAAAAATTGGCCCTTAAAGTACCCGTAAAATGGGAATTAAAAAAAAACCAAACAACAACAAGATTCACAAGAGAATATGCTGCAGCGTAAGACAAGAAGGGCGAGGAAAGAGTATCGAACAAGCAGAAAAAAGAGGGCAGAAGAAAACCCTGCCTTAAAAGAAGAGGGCTCTCAGCTCAAGGATATCAAAGTTGGAAGTTTTATAAAAAAAGCCAAGGAACTGGATGCTTTCATTAAAACCAAAAAGTGGACTCTTTGAAACAGCGAAGATAAATTAGTCGCTGAAGCACAGATAAGGGAAGGGAACCCATCTTCAGTCAATGAAGTAGGTAACAGTATACCACCACCTAGTATAGAAGAGATAGGCTTAGCTATTAAGAGGCTGAAGAACAACGAGGTCACCAGATTTGATAGTTTTCAAGTGGAGCACTTCAAACACTAAGGAATTGTATTGAAGAATCCATGCATCTCAGCTTTTCAACCAAGTTTGGATGGAAGGAAGCTTTCCCGATGACTAGTCTATCAGCCCCATAATGTCCCATCTACAAAAGCCATCCTATATCTTGCAAGAGCTATTGAGGCAAATTCCTGACAAACGTTGCATACAAAATTCTATCCAACGTACTGTGTGAGGGTCTTAAGCACTTCTGCAATTCAATAATTGGCAAATGCCTGTGCTTCCGAACAGGTAGATCGACCATTGGCTTAATATTCACTCTCAGTCAAATACTGGAAAAACCAAGGAATTTCAAGTCGAGACTTACCATCGATTTCAAAGTAGCATAGGACCACTATCTAGTTTAAGCCAAGGCAATGCTACGGATATCCAGACTAAATGCAAAACAGGGAAATACTGTGAGAAAATTTGACATCGGCAGGCTTCAGTGGAAAAAGAAATTACCAGAAATTACCATTTCCTTTTCCCATTGAGTCATTCGTGCCTTTGTGAATAGTCTTTTGATGACAACCTTAAGCATCAAAAACCAGTAGAAAATTTCCAGGATGCCAGGAAACAATCAGAGATGCCACCTCTGAAGTGCTGGGTCTCAAATGACCACCACAGAAAAGCCAATACTTCAATAAGTAATGCCGGTAAGTATATGCAGCCAAGAAACATAGGTGCTGCATAGAAGGACCAGAAGAAGAGAAACGAACACAGGAGTCAAATCAGTTATCGAGCAATACGTGACTGAATTATGTAAGTTTGAAGGCACTCACTCACCGTAATTTGGCTCCAGGATTATCAGAAGGAAAAAGAAGGAAAATGAAAAGGGTACGAGCGAGGAAAGACAGGAATGCTATTGCAAGAAGGAAGTTTGGAAGTTTTACCAAAATGTAAAAAATCCGAACCAAAGCCTGGAAGGTCGAAGAAGGGAACATCGATGTGTCTCTGTTGTGCAACTTAAATGTCCTAGGTGGCAAAAGCAAGAACAAGTGGAAAAAATTGGAAAAAGGTAGCTAGAGACCGAACCAGCTGGAAGAATCTTATTGGTTAAGCCCCTACCTTCCATGCTAAGTAAGATAGCCGCATAATAATAGCATTCATCGTCAGGAGTACTTTTCCTAACCGGTGCTTCTGCTTCTGCGGTTAGGCCCAAAAAATGGGGTCAAAACCACTCATACTCACACATCAAACGATTGGACAATAATGATCCAAGCCAAAAGAGCCATTGGACCAGGTTCAGGAGAACGAGAAAAACCACACACCGAGCCTTTCGTTTAAAAACCAAGCTTTTTGGCATTCGTGATGACTTGACCAGACATCACCAGAATGCCAGAAAGCTTGGTTGGAAGCAGTACGCTCTGAACGGTAGAGATTGAACGGCTGCCGTGCCTTGCAGTCCACAACCCTTCATGGATTAGTTGCAGCGAAGACCCGCAAATCACGCCCAGTGATTTCCAACCTGTGATTTGAAAATCACAATCACGACCTGTGAGCAATTTTGACTAACAAACTGTGAGTGTTTTAAATGTGATTAGATTTGTTGCCTGTGTTCATTTCACATGCTGTAAAAGTCACAGAATCACAACTGCAGTGCTTAAATCACAATGAAGAGGAGCAATTCACAAAATCCCACAAAGAACTGCTGTGGTCGTGATTCATTTTAGCCCTGGTTCACACGGCAACGTACCACACGCATTTTGGAGTGCTGTGCCATGTGAACCAGGGCTAACTCTGTGAACAAAATCAGGACCCGAATAAAATCATAAGAGAAATAAAAATCTCTTAGATCAAGACTTAAGTATTTTTTTTTATATATTATGCGCCCACTAAAGGGGTTGTGACTACCCTTAAGATGATTGAACACAGTGCGAGCGTTAGGAAAAAAGGGAAGGATTTAAAAGGAGAAACCGATGTACATTGTGAGAATTATATTCAAGTTTTGGGCGAATGTAGGCTTTGTATATTGCAGCCAGATTAGAAGCTGAACAAAAATTTCTTGCATCTTCGAAGAAAACCTAAACACTTTGCAGCATTTCTGGCGACGTTGAATATGTGATCGTTCCACAGAAGGTGATCTGTGATGCACATACCTATTCATGAATATCGGCAAAGGGAGTGGGTTTTGCTTTAATGACAACAAACAGCATTGGGTTTTTGAAGCATTAAATTCTACACGGTTTTTAGTTCCCCACTGGACAATGCTGTCAAGATCAGAATTTAATTAGCTTATCATACGCTGCCATTCAAGTTCCAAATCTGAAGTGCAGGGATGGGAATCGAGAAACGAATATGGAAAGCTGAGGGTGCTATCATCAGCAAAACAATTTAATGGATTAGAAGTTTCAGATAAGAGATCATTAACAAAAACGAGAAAGAGGGTAGGAGACAAAACGGAGCCCTGGGGCACACCAGCATTTGTTTTATGAATATCAGACTTGAAACCGTCCAGTACAACTTCTATTGAGCGGTCTGAAAGGTAATTTCTAATCCAACGAAGAAGAGATTCATCGATACCAATTGCACGCATTTTCAATAAGAGAGCTTGATGCCAAACTCTATCAAAAGCTTTTGAAATATCAAGTGCAATAATCTTACTTTCTCCAAAACGATGGAAAGACTTGATCCACTGTTCATTGAGATATACCATCAGATCACCAGTGGACCTATTGCTACGAAAGCCATACTGCCGGTCATTTAGAAGCTTCTGTTCTTCAAGATATTTCTTGAGCTGATAATTAATTAGCGTTTCCATGACCTTGGAAAGAAGGGACGTAAGTGGAATTTGACGATAGTTAAAAGGAGAAGAAGATTCGCCCTTTTTAGGAACAGGCTGGACAAATGCTCTTTTCCATCCACTCGGAAAGAGACCAGTAGAGTAGGACAGATGGAAAAGCTTACACAGTGGCTTTGCCAGCGTTGAAGAACACCTCTTCAGAACAATGGGAGGGATACTATCCGAGCCAGCGGATTTGTGTACATTAAGATCTTTTAAGACTCTTGCTACTGCACGAGTGCAAAAAAAAGATTTGTCCCATAAAATCATCAGTACACTAAAGCACAGGCGGAATCATGATACTCTCTGGCAGCGTCGAATTAACAGCAAACTGTGCTTCAAGCAAATTGGCTTTGTGTAGTGAGCTGACATAGGGAGTATCATTGAAGACGAGCGTTGGAACCGAAGGCGAGGTGGCATTACGTACGTTTTTTATAAATGACCAATGACCTTAGGGATATTGTAGTTTTTTTTTGCCTCAATTTCTGATCATGCAAATATTTGGTTCGTCGAATATGAACGTTGCAGGTTTGAGCTTATTCCGGTTTTCCTCAGTGGAGTTGGCTTTGTATCTTCGGAAACTTACTTCTCTTGCTCTGATAACCTCTTCTCAGCTCGAATCAAACTATGAATTCTCTTTCGGTCCGATAGATTTTATCCTATTCAGAATAAAATTTCCCATACCGTAGAGAATTAAATTTGTAACCATATCTGCACTGGAATCTACGTCACTACCAAGGAGGCATAGTGACCAGTTAAAGTTTTTGAAGAACAAGAACGTTGTCGGTTTGCCTCTTTTGTAATTTTAAGATTCCTCAAATACAAAATTGTATCCACACAAAACTACGTAATACTTGGCTTTTATTAAGCAAATAAAATATCCCTTAACAATTTCAATGCTCAATTACCATAAAATTGATAAAGCTTCCGATTGAAGACACTCATCAAAATAATGGGAAAATATAACTGTATAGTCATAATTAAGAGTCTATTTAAATTTACTACTAAATATCTTTGAACCAAAACGATGAAAATGTCTTATTTTATTTGATACCGAAATTATTTTAATATGCTATCTGCTCTTATACTAGAACCATCACATCACATCTCATTAAATCTTATCATCAGCAAAACAGTAAAATAAAAATATTCTTCTATAATAGTGATGCCTATACCGAATTTTGTCTTGTGGTATTATTTTTTTTTTGCCCGAAAAATCGTCCCAAAAAAAAAAAAATAATCGATAGAATGAATTTAATAATAATAAAACAAGTATTAAATGTCGATCTGAAAAAAGGACTCACATTTTTTTTTTCGGCTTGAAATTGCCTCTTAGATTCGTGGTAGTTGTCATTATTTTTGTATTGCAAACTCTAGTTAGAATCGATGGAGTCTCCGCATTAATTTTTTTTTCTTTATTTGACCTCTTCATTTCCAAATTCAAGGCTATTTTTTTTTTGTGGAAGGTCTTTATAACCTTTCGATATAATTAATGAAGCAAAACTACCTTCCGTTCAGGAGTGCTGACCGAACCAATGAGTGTGGGTGGAGTGTATACAAATACTTTGACATCCTTCAATTTTTTTTTTTCTACCCAAAACACAACCAAGAAAGGAAAAAAAAAATATTAACGAAGCAAAAATTCTAATAAATTATTAGTTCGACCAAACAAGTGTGTTGTGTGAAGGTATATTATTTAACCAAAAAAAAGAGAGAAAAAAAGGACGATGACGATGTATAATATGTGTAACGACCAAAACAAAAAAACAAAAAAAAAAGTATTCAAACCAATAATCATTTTTCTTATCCACCATCTGGAAATTATGATTATTATTAGCAACATCCTTTGCCCACGAAGCAATAACTTCACATTAATATATTTTTTGTTGGATTCTTAGCGCAACAACGGAAAAAGGACTTCTTCTGTTTTTTAGCTGAACATGAATATCTCCTTGTGTGGTGGTGGTGATATGTTAGCAATGACAGAGAGAGTTCATAAATATGATCAATCATTATTCGTTGTTTTGTAATTTGAATTTTTGCGTTCGTCGTTTGATTTATAAACAAGTGAACATATACACCTACTACTACACCTTCATTCATACTTCAGCAACAGGACCTTTTTGTATCTGAAGGAGCAAGATTCTTTTTCGAAGAATTCTCATAAATTTATTTCTTTTCATATTGTTTGTCTCAAAATAAAAATAAAAAAAAAGGACGACGACGCGACGATGAATATTGTGATAGCTTGAAGGCAAGTCAATGTCAGTGTGAGTACACTCTATGAGTATCATGATTTGTATAGATCCAGTGTGTGTTATAAGAAATGATTATTATGTGTTTTCAATATCAACAAAATCAAACACACACACACACACATTCCCATACACAAATGATATTTATTCATTGGGTGATATAAATATGAAAGGATCTAACATCTAATTGAGGTAATTTCATTTGAATCTGATTAAGGACGATATTCCTCGTCGTATCGTTTTTGTCATTGTTGTTGGTTATACGAGTATGATATTGAAAAAAAAAAAATATGTATGCTAACAGTGGCTGTGATAGGTATGGTATTGGCGTAAATTGTGGCAATGTTCGTCTGTGATTCTGATTGGAAATTGAATTGTTGCGATATAATTTGTTGTGAATATATAAAATGTATGTAGTAGGTATACGTGTGGATCCTTTTTTTTTGTTTTTGTTTCAAAAAGGAAGAATTTATGGAGTATGAATTGATATTATGTAAATTAGTATTACCTCGCATATGTTATGGTGTTGAGTATATTCTCTTTTTTTTTTGCAAAAGACTTTTGCTAAGACGATGTCCTTAATTGAATGACAAAACATGGAAATTATTTATTTATAGATTTCTTATTGGTATTACGTGTCTAAAAAGGATAAATTTCAATTTTTTTTTGTCACCACAGAAATTGTGTGTAGGTAATGGAATAAATTTACTCATTGATTTTGATTGGCTTTGTACATGGATGAGATTGATTAAATTAAGACAGAATCGCATGAGTTTTTTTTTTTTTTTTTACTTGGGTACCGTACACACCAGCTATGTAGGTGACGAGTCGAAATGAGCTTTATGTATATTTGTTGGTGGTATTATTGGTTTATGTCAATGTAGATCGCCTATAGTTCGTGGAAGAAGCTTTTTTTAAGTATTGGGTGTTCCAACAAGAGGTTTTATTTTAAATTTACATTTTTTTAAAAAAAGGTTGGTGAATATGGTGAGGCCTACTTATTTTAATTTATATTTAAAGTAAAAACTTCACTGTAAATAATCGAATACAATATCTGCCAAATAACTGCCTCAGCTCAGCTCAGGTGGTCAATACAAAAATTTGATGGCGAAACTGCTGGTTGCAGGGCCTAGTAGTGGCCTATAACCTGGACTAAAGGTCATACAAACTTTAAAGTGGCCTATAAATGCATGTAAAAATAAAATTTCAAACAAAAATTCCCAACCCATTTTTAAGATAACGAATTTTCAAAAACAAACAAAATTTGAAACACTTTTTAATAATTCAAAATTTTTTTTGAAAATTTTTATATGCAATGTATTGTTTGAAATTTGTTAAGGGGTTTTTCAACAGCAAACGACGCCATATTTCCTGTCGCTCTTTAGACATTTCTCTTCAGTAAGGTTTGCCATTTCATGATGGAAAGATATACGAGCCAACAACGAGTCGAAATTATTCAAATTTATTACCGAAATTTGGAGTCAGTGGCCTCAACGTTAAGAGCGCAACGTCCAATTTATGGTCGTCATAAACGTCCAAGCAGATCAAAAATTGAGCGTCTAGTGGAAAAATTTGAATCCACAGGCACAGTACAAAATGTTTTCGTGCCAGTGAGACAAAGAAGTTCCGTAGTGTCGAGAATATTGCTTACGCTGAGGTTTCAGTTGCAGAAAGCCCAAATATGTCTCTCACACCTCATTCTCAAGCGTTGGGCATCTCTGTGACTTCGTTGTGGCGAATTTTGCGAAAAGATCTTGGCCTACATCCAGATTAATTTGACGTAAGAACTGAAGCCGCTTGACCACCAGAAGCGTCGTATGTTCGTGAATTGGGCTGAGCATCAACTTGAAAATGATTCGGATTTTCATCGAAATATCGTCTTCAGCGATGAGGCTCATTTCTGGCTGAATGGCTTCGTCAATAAACGCTACCGTTCAATGATAACCGAATAGTTTTGGCTCCAATTGAATGATATGGACTTGGAGGACATGTGGTTCTAACAGGACGGCGCCACAAGCCACATCACAGCGAATGTCACAATCAATTTATTGGAAACCAAGTTTAGAGAACGTGTTATCTCACGAAATGGTCCAGTCGCTTGGCCGCCTCGGTCGTGCGATTTGACGCCGTTAGACTATTTCCTGTGGGGCTACGTCAAGTCTATGGTCTATGCCAACAAGCCAGTGACGATTGATGAACTTCGTACGAATATCGAAAGTGAAATTGCAGCAGTATCGGCCGATTTATGCTTGAAAAACGTCGAAAATTGGGTTCAGCGTCTGGACTTCTGCAAGCGTGCCCGTGGTGGCCATGCAAAAGAAATCGAGTTCCATAAATAATGGCATCGAACGTACTTTCACAATAATGAAGAATTTCATTGATATACAAAACCGTTTTTGTTTTATTTAAAAAAAACTTTTGTAGCGCTCTTATTGAACAACCCCATATTTTCACCATTTTTCAAGTTCACTTTTACAATTTTAGAACTTTGTGCGAGTGTTCATCAAATCATAGTTTATAACCGTCAGTAGCGTAGCTGCCTTGAGGGAAACCTGGGTTGTGCCCCAGGGCCCCAAGAGGTTAGGGGCCCCCCAAAGTTTCAATTTTTAAAGTTAAAATGCATTCAATTGTTTTTTGTCTTAGGAGCATTGCACACTCAAAATTTGAAATCGGGGACTGGCCTAGCGACAAAAAATTTATCTTGAAAGATTTTTATTTCACCGGGACTAATATTATAATGAAATAAAAAAACTATTGATTTAGTGTTTGTTAAGCAAAAAATTTCCTCATTAAATGGAACAAATGAAAAAAACTTATTAAATTTTTCTTCTGCCAAATACTGTCCGATCTACAATTTTTTTGTGGGTCTCAATAATAAATGCAAATTTTACAAAATACCATTTAAAAAATATTTTGTGTTTAACTTTAAAGTTACTTCAACAAATAAAAATTTATCCAAGAAAACAGTTTTTCAAGTAGTTTTTTTTTTTTAAGGAAACTTTTAATCAACTAAACAAAAAATTGTTTCTGCCCCGGGGCCCCCGAACGTCTAGCCACGCTACTGTTAATCGCCTAGATTTCAACTAGTCAAAAGTGATCGCAATGACTGTTTATTGTTGAAAATAAAAAAAGTGCAAAATTTAAAATGAAACCACTTGTTGGAAGATCGGAATTCTGGGGTACCTCGTAATTCAAATCTTTTGTCGAATTTGCTTTGAAAAGAAAATTAACCAAGATAACAAACATTGAAATGGAATTTTGTATACATATGTATGTGTTTGCCATTCATTTTTTTAGATTTTTCATTTTTTAATTTAAATCTAGATATTTATATGCATGATTTGCTTTTCCTTTAAAAATATTAAAGACCAGAAGGTAAACCCCTAACAACACTAAACCGCGAACAAAACACCTAACCTCAAAACTAATCATCCAAACAACCTAGGGTGTGGTATTCATAAGAAAAATTTCAAACTCCCATAAAAAAAAAAAATATAAGGAAAGAAAAAAAAAAAATCTGACACTCAAGAAGGAAGTGAAGTAAAGTAAGGCTAAAAAAAAAAAAATTGAAAATAACAATAAAATCCTCAAAGTGATATAGCAGATTGTTGAACATGACAGAAAATTAGTTTTCCTTCCCGAGGCGAACTGCAAAAATAAAAAAAAAGATGAAAAATAAAAAATCAACTCTAATCCCATCAGTTATTCCCTCTTCTTTATCCCTCCGAATTCTCTCTCCCTCCCAAACCCCCCCATCAAACAATATCGTGCTGACAATAAAACTGCAGGAGCACACACACACACAAAAAAAAAAAAATTATATGAAAAAATTATTTCCACCCTCTTGTGTACACTTGTTGTACCAGCATAAAGGAAGGACATATAACAAACATCCCCTAGCATGAATATAGTTTATAAAAAAAGAACTTCCCTATAAAGACTTACCAAAAAAAAAAAATGTTTTAAAAAAGTCTAGCAAAAGGAGGTTGCGCCAAAAAAAATATACATAATAAAGAATGAAACCCGAAACACGAGAATGACATCCTGGGACCGCTAAAAGAAAAGGCTCTAACTCCGTATCGCTGAGCTAAACTCAAAGCTTTCGCTATATCTACTACAACCAAAAAAGAAGCAAACACACAAAAAAATGAATAAATTGAATGAACTTAAGAGCACAGTGACATCAACGTGTTGTGTTTTTTTCTTAGAAAAAAAAAATACAAAACGAGTAAACAAAATGCAAAAAGTCCTTTTAGAAATTGTGGTGGCAACTATGGCGGCGCAGCATAACAACAATAGACAATGACATCGGCCCCGGCATACAACAATACAGGTGCAGAAATGTCTGTCACACTCCTGTTTTTTGTATTTTTTTTCTGAAGCTATGGGTGGACATCTACTCCACTGTCAATGTAATTTTATGAATTCAAGAACAATAGGCAATTCCAAAAAATATCAGTGTTCGAGTGAATTAAAGTTAAACCATCAAAGGTGGCAGAAGCTTAGGCCTTGTCAGTTCTAGCTCTTACCAACTGGCACTGGTATGCACTAGTAAACATCGAGAGTTATTACAGTTAAATGAAACAAAAAGCTAAAACGTTTAGTAAGATTTTAAAAATTAAATCAGATTTTTCTTAAGTTTTAAGAAAATTAGGAAAATATTTTCTAAAATTCATAAAAATTTGGTTCTTATTTTTTATTAAGAAAATCAGAACAAACAAAATGTTGGAAATTTTGTACCAATATTAGCATTTCAATAATAACGGGTGATTTTTTAGCTGGTTTGGTTTTGGCAACACTGGTTTTGACAGCTGACGTGTGTTTAGTACCTTGTGTCACTGTCAAACAGCTTCAGTTTGGTTTGCAATTTAACCATGGATCGTCTTACAAATGAACAACGCTTGCAAATTATTGAATTTTACTATCAAAATTCGTGCTCGGTTCGAAATGTTCATCGCGCGCTGCTTCCATTTTATGGTCGGCATTCTCGACCTTCTGAGTAGTCTATTCGGAAGATTGTGACCAAATTTCGCACCAAATTTACTTTAACAATGGCGCAATTGCGAGGCGAGTTTGGTGAACAGTTAATTTCACGTTTCGGGCCGGTCAATTGGCCGCCTAGATCGTGCGATTTGACACCATTAGATTATTTTTTGTGGGGGTATGTCAAGGCTAATGTCTATAGGGACAAGCCCGCTTCGATTGACGCACTGGAAGCCAACATCCATGCATTCATTTGTGAGATACCGGCCGATATGTGTGAAAGAGTATGCCAAAATTGTACTCAGCGGATGGGCTACCTGAGACGCAGCCGCGGTCAACATTTGCATGAAATTATCTTTAAACATTAAATTGCAAGGTTCAAACTATCGATTCAAATAAATATTTCATTCATTTTTTCGAATTTTTTGTGTTTTTTTTTTTAAAGTTCTAGACCTCTTAAATAATCACCCGTTATTAGGGAAAATGTTCTTAGATCGAATTTTTCTACAGAAAAGTAATGGGGGAGAGAAAACAATAATGATTGAAATTTGTTTTCAATTTAGAAAAATCTTTCGTAGGTACCTAAGATAATTTTCTTTCCAAACATTTTTTTTTATTTACTTATATTTTTAATTTAGCTTTAAACTCATGAAATTTGTCTGTACAAACTTGAAGGATTTCATTAAAAAAAAAAAACAAGGACAATATTCTTAGAATGAATTTATTTAATGAAAATTTTGTACTAAATTTAAGAAAAGTTACGACAGTGAATGAGGTTTGTTTAAGTTCAAGAAAACTGTAGCATAGGTACAAATTTTAAGACTTTTTTCCCTATAAAACTTTTTGTACTTATATTTTGAAGCTTCTATTGAGCTCTAAATTCAAGAAAATTGCTAGTAAACATTTTAAGATCATTTGTTTTTAATCGAGATTGTACTGTACTAATTTTGAGTTATTTGTAAAAACCTTTAAGAGGCCAGTTTGGATTCACTTCTTATGCTACTTTCATTTCATAATTCGAAGCAATATGTGAGTTTTAAAATCATTTTTTGTTAATTGGTTAAATATAAAACAAAAAATGTCTGTTAAAAAAACGTTTTCAATTTTACACTTTATAAGTAGATTAGAAAAAAAAAATGTGTTCAATAGTTTTGTGCAAAATTTAAAGGTAGGTAACTGTTTAATTTTTAAATTTAAATTTTGTACTAATATTAACAAAAGTGTTAAAAAAAGGCAAGTGTTAATTTTAAAAAAATTGGTTCATTATTTTAAGGATTTTATTATAGAAAAAGAATAATGTTCTTCTAACGATTTGTTTTTGAGAAATTTTTAAGAAAATAAATCTTAAAGGAAATTTTTAGATGAAGACAATTTGGTACCAATTTTTTCGCTATT
The DNA here is from genome assembly GCA_946251815.1 of Dasysyrphus albostriatus. Lineage (NCBI taxonomy): Eukaryota > Metazoa > Arthropoda > Insecta > Diptera > Syrphidae > Dasysyrphus > Dasysyrphus albostriatus. The sequence goes on from OX276337.1 coordinate 105,567,502, forward strand.
ATAGTTAAGAGAAGCAAATGATATCACTTTCAAATCTATTTAAGATTATTTTTTACAAATAATTTCATAAGAATATGACAATATTTTAAACGTGGTATTTATACAAAAATTTTGGTACCAATTTTAAAACACGATAAAATGTAAACAAATTATTAAATAATTTGTTTTATTCAAGACTGTTTGACACTAATTTACACTTTTTGTATAACAAATTTGGAAAAAAACTTAAGGAAATATTTAGTATTTAAATTAATGAAATTGGGAAACAAAACATTTGAAGTTTTAGTAAAGGTTTTATTATTATTAATTATCATTAATAATAATTCTAATATAATATTAATACAAAAGAGTTTTTTTATCTCAAGAAATATTGGTATCTTTCTTATTAAAATTCGGAAAAAGTTTATTGAAGATAGTTTAGTACTTATTTTAAGGTATGTGTTGAAAGGTTAAGCAAAAACATTTGTATGTCAATCCGTAAAAATTTAAGAAGGGAACCAACTTTAAGGTTTTCATTAAATTAAGGAAAAAGTTCTTAAATTATATGTTGAAAAATTTCGTGCAGATTACAAAGAAAAACAAAACATTTTGTATGCCAAGTTTTTAACATCTGGACATAATAAACCTAATACAGACAAAATTTTCAAATTTGTCATACCCACTAAAGTGTTGGCTTTTGTGGAAATATTAGGTGATAACATTTGGAAAAACTTTTTGTTTTACACAGAAAATTATTTTGACTTAATTTTTTTTTTAATTATAGAAAAACCAACTTTTAAAGTAAATTAAATTTTCAGAATATTTGGAACTAATTAACAAAAAATATATAAATTAGTTTATACAAATTTTAATGTTTTTTTTTTAGTAAAATAAGAACAAGTTCTCAAATCTTTTTGCATTCAAAATTGTTTTGTACAAATTTTAAAGGCCTTGTGCAAACTTTGGGCGAAAAACATTTTTTAAATTATTTTTTCTATTTGATCTAAATTGGAATAAACCTAAATGTTTTCATAAAATTAAGAAAAGTGTGTTTTAAAATCGATATCTTCAGAAAAATTTTGACTGTAGTAAATTACAGAAAAATAAAATTAATAAATTTGGACAGATAAATATTTTGATGTTCGTTTTCAATTCAAGAAAACTTGTTCCGAGAAAATTTTAAATTTTTACCTAATTCAATTTAAAATTAAAATGAGCTCAACTCAAATCAAAAAAATTTTTTTCAAATTTTCTTCATGTTCGTTCATAACGTTGTACCATTAGAAAAGAAAAATAATTAAAATTTTCAATAAAAAAATGTTTGGATCCAATTTTAACACCTTCCAAAATTATAATAATATTTATAAAGTCCAAACTTCTTATTTGATCAAGGTTGCAATTTCCTAATTTTAAGATATTTGTGCAAATATTTACATTATAATTTGGTACCGAATTTCATCCTATAAAATTTGAAAAAAAATTTAAGATTTAATTTTATCAAGAAAAATTGGATCTACTCGTACATAACATTAAACAAATTAAGAAAAAATCGTTTAAATTTATTTTAATTCAAAAAATTTAGTACCAATATTGACACATTAAAATAAAAAAATAGAAAAAGAATCAAGAATTAGTTTTCATTGAAGATAGTTTAGTACACCATTTTGTTTAGGTATTTGGTATTTGGATTAACATTGGAAGACAAAATTTTCAAATTTGTTTTTAAATAAAAATTCTGACGAATTCTAACATCACTGAACTAATTTTTATATGAAGCAAAGATTTACGTAAGTTTGTCTTGAAATATATGTGGCGGTGGAAAAGGCATACAAGACTCTTTTTTGCACTAATTTAACAATTTTTAATTTTGCGTTTTATGTTAAATTTTGTTGAGACTTCTAACTTCTGAAATAGTTTAAGAGGGGGCTTTGAATCCCTTTAAAGAACTTCAGATAAGTAAGATTTTTAAGTTGCACCTTTGCCTGCAGGTGATTTAGTTTCAAATGTGGAAGCTTACAAACTCATATTTTTTCAAAACAATATTTTTTAAATTCTTTTTTGTATGGTATAAGTTCTTCCAAATCTTCGAATTCACACCCTGCAGGGGCTATAGACCTTTGGCACCTCATGTATGGGAAATTTGATAAAAAAAATACATCTAATTGGTCAAAAGAGACCCACTAATCCTATATATGGGTCAGCTCTAGGTAACTTGTAATCAAGGCTTAAATTTTCTCATGGTCATGCAAGGTCACGAGCGATTTTTGGCACCACATTTATGGAAATTTTACAAAAAAAAAGTACCATCCGAAAGATCTCTAGATCATGATAAAAAGACTGCTAGTTTCAGTAATTGGTCAACTCTCTGATAGGTTACTAGTTCATCATAAAAGGTCAGTTAGTTTCAATAATTGGTCAGCCATAGATTTTTTGTTATGAATTTTTATTATTATGCCAAAAAACAGTCATGAACTTGAAAACAAGAATCTATAGCTGCCCAATTACTAAACCTAGCTGATCATTTATAAGGATCTTAGGGCCTTTAAGGTGGTACTAATCTTATAATACGAGTAAAATAAACTAATCTTATATAAAATAAACTAAACTAAACTAAACTCAGGATAGAGTACCTCCGAGGCCATGTATTGTTGAAATCAAGTTCTCTCCTGAAAATTAAACAACAGCGAATAAAAGATATTAGACTGGATGTAGTATGGGTAGAAGGAGACCATGAATCCTGAATCCTTTTATTGGAAGTAACTCTTCGCGTAATGGTTTGTGATTTGGATTGTCACGCTAGAGTTTTGGAGGTCAAATGGTAGCCTATTACGCTTATATAGAAAATATTTATATTTTCAAGGGTTAGCAACTGCCTCTCATCGAAGGAAGTGAAAAACCATCCAAGAGTATACTTTACTTTTCTGCTGAGCTTTTTTTGGAACGAAGAAGGAGGGGCCTGGAAAATGGCTTTGATTAGTTTTTGCAAATAAAGGTGTACTTTATAAAGCTTCTGAAGCTGCCTCAGTAAACGAAAACATTATCATCTTAATCTTTATCAACTTCATCAAGCTCCAAAGATGGGGCACAATAGATCTGTGGTCGCAGTGCCCTGATACCCTTTACAAATCAATTCATTGATTCAAGCCTCTATCACCATAAAGTCTAAACTGGTAGAACGTTTCCCGGAATAAAATAAGAGGAAAAATGAAACGAACACACTTACCCTATGATGAGGAACGTAGTGGCAGAGAACATGGCCAAAAAAGGGTCATCTCTTGACCTAAGTCGAACCGAAGCATCGGTGTTTGTGCCACCGGAGCAAGAAAAGTAGAATTCACCAGTTTCCTTGAATAGAGCTGCAGCTGTCTGATTGTTAACAATCGACCTTCTTTGTCGGGCTTCAAGTAATTTATGGGCAAATATTTCGATGATAAGAACTGCACACCCACTCAAAGCAGGCATATATTATCACAACGCTGGAGTCTTAGTAGGCCAAAGCTCAATGTGTAGAATGTGTTAAATAGGCATCTGTTCATCGGACTTATGTAGAAGGTGCTAAGATGAAAATGCGGAGAAGGACTCACCCCATTTCCACCGTAAATGCCTCAGCCTTACCAGAACCAGAAAAGCAGCCCAAGGAGAATAATTTTTCGACGAGCTAAGAACATCAAAATAGTCAACAGAAAAGCAGTCCTAGGGGCATACTTTTTCGACAAACTGGAAACACCCGAACAGTCTTTCATATTGAATTTGTTAAGCTTCAGAAACCGCTTTTGACATTTACAAAAACAAAATTTGGGAGTCTAAAATGTTTGCGCTGGTAAAGTTCAAGCCTCTTGATGCTGGTAAAAACTTACATTACTTTCAATAAGTATGCTTCGAACGGTAGCACTGTTTTTAGGCCAGCCGAAAATATTTGGAGACTTGTGATAAGGTAGGAATAAATATGGCTCATTCAATTTGAGGCTCGACACTCTATGGAGATGTACAAAAACTCCTTTAGGACATTTATTTCTGCATAGAGAGAAGAAGTAGAACAAATGAATTATATTTTTTTCCAAAGCCATCTCCTTCTTAAACTTGTAGAGTTTTCAACAAAGACAAAAAAAAAACAAAAGTCTACAAAAGATATCAAGTAAAGTCCCTCGCATCATAAGAGTTTACATATCAACACCACCTATAGTCAGTTTTCTATGCAAAAAATGTAATAGGATAGGTGTTCAGCAAAAGGAATATGAATTATTCATTTTTTCGAAAAATTCATCTTCTTGGTGTGTAATATAAAAAATATTCCCCATACATCGCATTGACTCACCCAGAGGAACACAATAATTCTTTGTCGTCGTCTTCCTCGTATTTAAGAAGCGCAAAAGCCTTTTCTTGTTTCATTTCGTAAGAATAAAAAAAAATAAAATAATATTACCCTCCCGCCTGATATGAGTGAAAGATGCAGAAAGTAAGAGAAGCACCTGCTAACCGGAAAGGTTTATTGGATTTTTTGTCTGCCTGATGCGCGACGTGGCAAAAGGAAAGCCATCCAGGAACATCAGAAGAAAATACAGACAAAAACTAGAAGCAGGTTCTTCGTGGGAGAGAGTGCGGGTAAATTGAAGGATATTAGAAGTAAGCAAAAAAAAAAAAAGAGGAGCAACTAATAAATACGATAGGGAGCTACAAACAAGGAATGATAAAATACAGTTCCTAGGAAGTCGTGTTTTTCATAGATTTTACTTATACATATTTTTGTTTGTGTTGTTCTAACTTGTTATTTTTTTCATTCCCTGGTTGTCTGGCTTAAATTTTATTGGCATACGAATGAGGAGGGGAAGAGGGCGGTAAAAGGGAAGGCTGATTTAATACTTACCCTCTGACAGAGATATATGATATGGTAAAGTAAAAGCTACTTAGAGGTACAAAAAAACTTTTGCATGTCACAAGCGATAGAGGGATTTTGGTAGTATCTATAGAAGTCGATGTACTCACCAACATGTAGGTTTACACCATTAGTCCTTTGTTTTGTATAAACGAGTATTCTGTTACTTTATCTTAGACTGTATTCTATTAGATTTATCTTACTTTCTTCTATTATAGATGCATAAAGGAATTAAGAAAAAAGGAAACAAAAATTAGGAAAGAATGAAGGTGGAGGCGAGTTATAAATGGGAACCAATAAGTTTCTAGCTTTTATGGGTAATATCGCTCGATTTGTTACTCTCAACACAATTAACTTGTATGACTTGTGGTTTTATGCAGTTTGGATTTAAATAATGTTGGAAGCATAGTTTGGAGATGGAAGGGAACCATTTTATTGCTTTTTGTTCTTCAAAGTTTCAAGAAACTTCAACATTGCGGATTTTAAGTTTTAAGGAGCGAAACTTCTTTGAGGTCCAGGGCCATTGCTCCTGAATGTCCCAATGCTAAACATTATTCTTTCTTCTGTAGAAAATGTTTGGCTGCATAATTCAGCTGAAATCTTGGCCGGCCAACCGATGGTATGCGGCAGATAAACTTAACACAGAGAATCAAAGGTTTCACCAAGAGTATTGGAGAATAGAGTTCTAACATAGGTTAACTATTTTGACATATGAGATTAGAAAGGATTTCAGTAGAAACTTGCCAGGGTACTGAAAAGAGATAGTTGTAAATGAACCCTTTACGAACCAGCAGCAACGTAGTGTGCTCCTGGGATTGGATTATCCGGCCTGCTGTCCAAAACCTCAATCCTTAACAAGGACCTGGCTCTTTTCGGATTAACTTTCATACCACATACGAAAATGTAGGTTTTTAGAGTGACACGTGGGTTTTGGATAGTGATAACCCTCAAATGGCAAGGAAACTCAGCACGTCAACGGATAACGACTTCAAAATATGTACAGTACATGAAACTTGAGAGACCTTTACATCCCAGTTGCAACACAAAAACTTGAGTCTATCCTCACGCGGTATAAAGGATTGCCACGATACCAAACCAAACGATACTTTTGTAAATCGTCTCGGTATCGTCAAAATCGAAAAATTTTATTGGTATTGGTATTGGTCGTTTGGACTCTTATAACAAAGTCTCGTCACGGTATCGGTCTCGTTTTGTTTCGGTCTTGTCTCAGTCACAAACAAAAATAAAATAAATTCTGCGTCAAAATATCATAGCAGGAAAACAATACTAATACAAAATCAGTGGAACCGTTTCAGAGAAACCAAGATATACTAAAAAGTATGAGAGGCAGTTGGTGGATTTCATCAAAGTCATTTCCTCCAGTTATAAAGAATCAAGTCTGAAAATATCACCCGCAAATGATTGGTTTCAGAGAAACAATGCAAAAGGAATGAAAATGTCATCCAAATGATTGGTTTCAGAGAAAAAAAGTGAAAGAAAAATGGGCGTGAAAGTAAATAATTGCTTAAACCTTTTCCTTAGTAAAGAAACTTTATTTTTTGTGTCGATACTTAACGATGCTAAATTTCGGTACCAAAAGTATGGTGTGGTCTCAGAATTGTCTTGGTATCGTTTTGGATGCGAAGCTGGTATCGTCACGGTATTGCTTCGGTTTCCGAAATCGATACCAAACGATACCCAGACTTTTCTGGTATCGTAGCCAGTCCTACGCGGTATAAGGTAGCCAATACCGTAAAAGTCATAGACTGTGACATTTATTACAGCTGTGATGAAAGACTTACACATGTATGGATTCGGACTGTTCGCGGGAAAACGGTAAGGAAGCAAAATTGTTGACTTTAAACCGATTAGTGCGATGGCTTCATTGTGATCCGCATCCAAGCCACTTTCCAAAATATAAGCCTCATATGTGCACACGCCCATCACAATGGAGTTTAAAGCTCTTTAAATTATATATTGAATGACTTCTTAGATAGACCTTACGGAGCCTGCCCGGGGAACTCGAGGCTCAAATGGTAAATAAAGGCACCTTCGGTGGATTTTTTGGTAGGCACAACCTCCACGAAAGAACAAATGAAAACGGCCTCAAACTTATATAGGCTTTTAAGAAGCTCGTAATACGATGATAAGTAGCACTAGGTTCCCACGGCCAAGAATCCAAAAATCAAACATACGCTCCCCAAGTAGTTGGCACATCAACCAAATCGATCATATTCAACGGGAGGCACACTTCTGACATCTTGGGCATGGTTCACACGGCAATGCACCGTGCGTTTTTTTGCAGTATAAATCCAAATGGTAGTATAAACCCAAACGCCAAACGTACACACTTCGTGTGAAAGGTTCTATGTAGAATGCATACGTCACTGCTCATTGGCACGGATCTATACCGCAAAAAAATACGCTGTGCACTGCCGTGTGAACCAGGCGTTGGGCGTACGTACTTTTTGAGTGGTAAACGTTGACTCTGACCATTTCCTAGCTGCGGTAAGTTTTAGAGTTCAACTGTCAAATGTGAAGAAACTACCAACCTTTCTAAAGAAGAAATTAGATGTTGGTTGCCTAAGTCAGCTGGTAGCTTGGAGTCACCAAGACCTGCAGTAAGCATCTGAGCGAGAAGTTCTCCACTGTACTTTCAAATGCCACAGAAGCCAACAATCAGTTGTCCCAGTATCGCAATATCAACAAAAAGGCTGCCAAAACTACAGTAGGCTACCAACAACCCCCGAAATAAGACCAGTGATGGTATGATGATAGATGATGAATGCGTACAGCTTCAAAAGGTGAAAAGAATAAGCACATACGAATATGTGGTATAGTATTAAACAAGAGCATCAAGTGAAAGACAGGAGAACAAGACCCCGCGAAGGAATAAGAGGGCGTTCCACCTTAAGGAAATCGAAGAGTCTCGCAATTGAAACAACGCCATCAACTTTTTATAAGAAAGCAAAGCAACTGTCTGCCGGCTTCAAAACCGGAACTCAGGCTATTCGAAACAGCAGAAGAGACCTCCAGTCAAAGAAGACAAGACCATGTACCACCACCCAATTTGGAAGAGGTAGTCTTTTCTTTAAGAAACTACATTGCTACCGGATCTGATGGTTTACCAGTGGAGCTCTTCCAGTACGGAGGGAATGTGCTGAAAAGGTGCATGCACCAACTTATATATAAACCAAGTTTTCTTGGAAAAAAAGCATGCCCGACGACTTGTATATCAGGTCCATCAACAAAAAAGGGTGATCCTATCTCTGGAAATAATTATCGAAGCATATCCTTGATAAACGTTATATACAAGATCCTATTCAACAAACTGTGTGAGCGCCTAAAGCCAATATGAAACACTATAATTGGGAAGTTCCAGTGTGACTTCCAGCAAGGCAGATCAACCATAGACCAAATATTCACTTGCAGGCAACTCCTGGACCAACGAATTGCAAGTCAAAACCCACATTCTATTCAAAGCCGCATAAAGGATAGCATTCATCGTCAGGAGCTCTATATGGTGATGGCTGAAGTTAGGATCCTGATCCAGCAATGTCACGTGACATTAAAATAATGTGCAACTTGGGAAAAAATCATCCGAACTATTGCAAAAATTCATAAAATTTCGATAAGGAGATGAGCTATAATGTGATTTCTTCAATCTCGTTCCGGTGCAAATAGTGCGGGCAGACGTTAACACTGAAGTCACTACTTTCAATAGATTTATCAATATATGCTCTCAACAAACAATGAAAGATTTTTCAACCAGCTAGAAAGAAGCGTTAATATTGATAGCTATAACTTCAAAGTACTTAAAAATAAATAAATTTGGTGGCACAACAGCTCGTGGAGAACCAAGGCCTAGTGACTTACAACTCTCAACCATTCCTGTGTGCGCATTGTTGGCAGAAATGGAGGGGACCTACAATTTTTTGCCGAGTGCGAGCACCTATTCATGACAAGTATACTCTTGGAGGATTTGTCAGTTCCTCGCAAGAGACAGTACCTCGGGAAAAAACATTTCTGTTTTTATATTGCTGCGACTGGGAATCGAACCCAGACCTTCGGCATGACAGTCCAACGTATTCCAAAGTACTTAAGGAGTTCCTTTACCTGGGAGTACCTACACATTAATCTAGAAAACGTCATCATAATGGAGATGTGACGAAGAATTACCCTAGCAATCTGGTGCTACTTCGGTTTGGCCCAACAGATGGTTTCGAAATTCCTTACACGAAAGACGAAGTGCACGCTTTGTAAGAAAAACTGTCTAATGCTATTTTTGCTGTGAAGCGCCTAGTATTGGGCAATGGGCGATCAACAAAAAGGAACAACTGATACCGGGCTTCCGTCAAAAAAAAAATTCCCCCATGGATATTTGGTCCTATGTGCGAGGAGGGTGAATGGAGGAGAAGAATCAGCCACGAACTCTATAAATTGTATCAAAACCTCGATATAGTCTAGAAAATCAAAATACATCGACTTCATTGTCTCGGATATAGCGAGCGAATGACAATAATACTCCAGCCAAGAGGGTTTTTGAGTCCTAACACCCAGCCTCAGGTTCAAGAGAACGAAGAAACCAAAACTCGGTTTTAATACCAAGCCAACGAGGATTCTAGAAGACTTGGTCTAGATGATTAGAAATGGATGGCTGTTGTGTCTCAGACTTCAACCCTTCTTGAGTTGGAATCTGTAAGTAAAAACTATTTCTAGTCATACGCAGCTAATGGAGAACCAGGGCCTAGTGACTTACAACTCTCAACCATTTCCGTGTGCATGTTGATGGCAGGAATGGAGAGGACCAACAATTTTTTGCCGAGTCCGAACGGATATATGAGAAGCACTTATTCATGACAAGTATACTCTTGAAGAATTTGTCAGTTCCTCGCAAGAGGCAGTACCTCGGGAAAAATATTTCTGTTTTTAGGTGGCAGCGGCTGGGAATCAAACCCAGAACTTCAACATGACAGTCCAACGCACTAACCATCATGAGGTACTACAGAAAACCGGTAGTGTTCTCGCTTAATCAGCTCATCTTCTTTTTCAGTTGTTGTTATAAGCACTGTAAGGCAAATGGCAGAAGTGCAGAAATCAACTTTGAACCATTAAAACTACTTCAACGGCACTTTCTTATCCTAAAGCAAGAAGTAGTAGGTAAAGCCAATTCCCCGAAAACAAATACAGAATGAATTTTTTGAAATAGTTCAGTGCACTCGACTTACCCTTAAAGGTAATTAATCACATTTTAGAAGCATTTGCATCAATGAAATATTTCATTCTCTTTAAACTCTCTGCGAAGGAGAGTTCCCATTTTTAATAAATGATTATTGCAACTAGTAAGTCATTAAATGCACTTGTTAACCAATATTTGAATCACTGAATCCATAGTTTAAGTTGTTGGTTTCACTAACCAGCCAAAATTTGTTGGTACGGGTCATTTTATCAACACCATCAAAAATAATATTCTGAATCTAACCCGGTGTGAACAAACTGACCCTAACAGAAAAACACAAAATTCCATTTCTGACTCCATGTAAGAAAAATACTTTTTTTTCTCCCTACCAACTGGATAGCTTTATTTTGTATTGGGTACTATCCTTTCTCAGCTCCATCACTTAAGTGTTTTTTTTCAGTAATGAAGAACACATGCCCTTATACAATGCAGAGGTCACCCACCCAAATGATCACTTGAAATATTGGAAGAATTTTTCAGTTTAAATTTTTAACGAAAATTCTTAGATTAAATTCGGAAACAAAAAAAAATACTAGCAGTATAATATTTCAAATCTTATTTCATTCAACAATAATTTGTAATTTGAAAAAAGAAAAAAATATATAAAGGACTATCACACAAAATCCAGGATATTCAACTTCAGGAAATACAAATATTTATTCAACTTATGTATATATAGGAACCAACCAAGACATTTTCGTCTGTCAAAAAGCCAAGCGAATACAAAAAAAAACAAATGGAAAAAAAAACAACAGACACACCACCAAATTGGCTGTCCTATTTCAAGGATAAATGCCTTCAAGCTCTCTGAGATGACACCCAATTTGTTCAATAGCCATCCGTTGTCGTCTTCACGCATCCTATTACAAATTTAGATCTCTCATTTGCTGCCAAAAATAAAATAAATTAATTTTCAGCTTTTTTTATTCTTTTCTTATTTTTTGTTGTTGCTTTAGTCCTTCTTTATGCAGGCAGTGTATATATACCTACCCTACCCACCTTTATATCTATATGCTCTACCTATAGATATAAATTCTCATAGAACCAACGATCCAAATTCGCACACTCATGAAAGATTATAGCTATTTAAGCAAAAGAAACGAAGATTTTTTCCTTCCGGTTTTCCTCTGCAACTAACAGAGAGGCAATCATTTTTATTTTCACTTCTTGTTTCTCATTTTAACTTTTGCCTTTTTACCATTTTCAACAAGGCTATACACAGAAAGTCTTGAAACAATAATTTTGGGCTTCTTTTTAGGTTTATATATATTTTTTTTTTTACGGTCGATTCTATTATAACTTTCGACATAAATTTGAAAAGGAAGAAAAAATTAGGCGCATTGAAATAAGTTGAGTCCTTTTTTCGCGCTCCTTGCAATATTTTCTGTCTATCTTAGCCTCAGGTCGAAGTGGTATTAATATAGTTTGTGGGACAGAGGGCGCCGCCGCTACTATTGCTGCAGGAAGTTGAATTGGATCTAATAGCAATGCCAATAATAATCGAAGGACACGTATTTTATCTGAATTTATCTATGGCGTGCATTTTTTGAATCTTAAAATAGTCGTTTATATATTATTTTTGTCATCGTTGTCGAAGTCGTTGAAAAGTTGGTCAGAATCCTTGATTGTTTATTGCCTATAATTTACAAAACCAACATAATACTGCCACACACATATATACCTACACATAAATGTATGTTCTCAGTGGTTTTGAAATTTACGTTTAACAATAGATTTGTGATAGTGGACGTGTGTGCGATTAAAAAGTTGGCAAGAGATGATGGCAAAATGGTTGCAAAAGGATGCATTCCGAGGAATGTTTCACTATGCATAGAGTACAACTAGCATTGGTGGGTACATCATATACATACGTATAGAAAGGATATATGAAGTGCCTATAGTATAGTTTCTGAGGAAAAAAGGGCTTTATTTAATGTCCTTTTGTTATACATAGTATGTATGTTGAGTTGCGGAAAGGGCATGTTGTTTATAAAGGACAAAAGGAACCGCGTACTGCCCGCGCATCATAAATGGCCATGTAAATCGAGTGTAAAATTTTAAAATTATGTAGTGGAAAATATTGCTATTTATATTAAAAAAAAAAAACAACAAAAACAAAAACAATTCAGTGTAAAGTTTATGATAGGAACATTTTACTGAGTTTGCGGAAGAGTAAAAAAGGATATACAAAAGTATACAATTCTATATAGATTTGTGTATATTTATTCATACTAAGAGAGATATAGATATTGCACGTTTTAAATATATAAAACGGAAATGAGCAATTGCTTGTGAACAGGAAGTTGAAAGGAAATCATTCAATTAACTGATTCTTATTTCAGGTCGTGGTTTATAATAGTTTGAGTAGAAAATTATATAAAATATGTTTTATTCAACGATAGAGTTAATAAACAAACTCAAAGACCCATTTTATCACATACAGTTAAAGTCCTTTTGTGGAAAGGTTTGTCAATTACCGAAGTAGGTTAACTCGTGCTTAACAATTAAAAAATAAATAAAAGAAAAGAAAATTGAGGGAGTGACAATTTGTGAAGTACCAGAACCGACTTAGAATTTTTAGTCATACCTGTGCGGGCGTATAGAGGGATGGATGTATTTCTTCATGAAAAAAGATTGTATTGGAAAATTTGTTGACTTCTTTTTAACCGTATGTCAGATATTTATAACAACAAAACAAACTTCATGAAACACAGAACTCAAAACGAAGAAAACAGTGGGATAGAAAAGAAGTCCTTGGAAGAGAAATAAATGTATTGCTATTTTGCAAATAATTAAGCGTCAATTGTGTGGGAATCATTCAAAATATTTATTTTTTAGAACCCTTAAATGCAGATCATGGCCTCCATTACAAGCTCCAATTTCTCAACAGAATTGGAGAAGTTTTAGCTCCTCTGCCATATTGTAACTGGAAGAAGACTCCATCACCCCAACCATAATGGTAGACTCATTTCAACAAAAATTCTCAGTACAAGCTTCAGGTGCTGCTTTTTTCGAAATAGTGGTATCGAAATAAAAAAAGTGCTCCTGTGAAAATACCAGACAGTATAGGAATTGTTTTTTTTTATAAAGGGTTTTTCAATAGGGACGCTACAAAAGTAGAGCGACAGGGACAGCAAACGACGCCATATTTCTTGCCGCTCTTTTGACATTTCTCTTCAGTAAGGTTTGCCATTTCATGATGGAAAGATACGAGCCAACAACGAGTCGAAATTATTAAAATTTACTACCGAAATTCGGAGTCAGTGGCCTAAACGTTAAGAGCGCTACGTCCAATTTATGGTCGTTATAATCGTCCAACCAGATCAACCACTGAGCGTCTAGTGGAAAAATTTGAATCCACAGACACAGTACAAAATTTTCCCCTGCCAGTGAGACAAAGAAGTGCCCGTAGTGTCGAGAATATTGCTGCCGCTGAGGCTTCAGTTGCAGAAAGCGCAAATGTGTCTCTCACACTGAAGCCGCTTGACCACCAGAAGCGTCGAATGTTCGTGAATTGGGCTGAGCAACAACTTGAAAATGATTCGGATTTTCATCGAAAAATTCTTCCATAACCAAAATATGCGGAATTGGTCAGGCAGCAATCCACACGTACTCCATGAGTCATCATTGTATCCCGAAAAAATTACGGTTTGGTGTGGTTTATGGGCCGGCAGCGTCATTGGGCCGTACTTCTTCCGTGATGATCAAGACCGGCACGTTACTGTGAATGGGGATCGCTACCGTTCAATGATAACCGAATATTTTTGGCCCCAATTGGATGATATGAACTTGGAGGACATGTGGTTCCAACAGGATGGCGCCATAAGCCACACAGCGAATGTCACAATCAATTTATTGGAAACCAAGTTTGGAGAACGTGTTATCTCACGAAATGGTCCAGTCGCTTGGCCGCCTCGGTCGTGCGATTTGACGCCGTTAGACTATTTCCTGTGGGACTACGTCAAGTCTATGGTCTATGCCAACAAGCCAGCGACGATTGATGAACTTCGTACGAATATCGAACATGAAATTGCAGCAGTATCGGCCGATTTATGCTTGAAAACCCTCGAAGATTGGGTTCAGCGTCTGGACTTCCGCAAGCGTGCCCGTGGTGGCCATGCAAAAGAATTCGAGTTTCATACACATGGCATCGAACGTACTTTCACAGGAATAAAGAATTTAGTTGATATCCAAAACCGTTTTCGTTTTATTTAAAAAAAAAAACTTTTGTAGCGGTCTTATTGAAAACCCACTTCACCACTTAGACTGCTTTAAATCCATTACTGGCCAGATTTGTTTTGTTGCCAAACAAGTAGTGATATTGTTCCACCTAAGGTTTGTTCGTTTAAATGTAGCGATGGGTATACCTATATCTGCCTTGTTAGATAGAAGAAGTAAAGTTGTTCCACTTTTAGCGATTTCATTGGCCTTACAGTTGCCTGGGATGTCCCTGTGCCCCGGCACCCAACACAGTTGAATGTTTAACTTCTGCGCCATCTACAAGAGAGATAAACGGCAATTTAGGGCTGTTATAAAGTTAGAAGAAACAAATTTCAGAGATTTGATAGCTGCTTGACTATCCGAGAAGATGCGGATATCAGTGGTTGATATCATGTTTTCTTTTAGCCAAGATAAGGCTTCTTTAATCGCCATATGTTCCACCTGGAACACGCTACAATGATTTGGAAGACAGAATGAGAGACTTCTGAGTACACACCGCCACCTACCCCTTCATCAGTTTTCGAATCGTCTGTGTAGATATGAACGGATTCATCATCCAAGAAAGTCATATCCTCCCAGAAGGTTCTAGAAGGAATGGTGACTTGAAAGTTTTTACCGAATTGTGGTTTTGGGATGGTGTAATCAATATGACTTGGTAGTGATCGGAATGAATTCAGAATGTTGGAATGGCCAATATTATTGTTGGTCTATTGTAAAGAAGCTTTTAGGCGTATTCCTGTATTTGCAGCCACATGTTTGCTAAAAATTTGAGGGGCGTCAGATATAGCAGAACATCTAGAGCGACAGATAAACAAGCCGAGTGTTGTACTTTGCTAAGTTTGTCGCAGTTTACCGCTTTGTCTAAAGCTGTCCACCATACTTCAACACCATAAGTGAGAATCGGTCTAATCACCGAAGTGTAATACAAGGTTGAAGACCCCATTTATTCCCAATGGCTTTTTTGCATGAGAAGAGTGCCACTGTGAGCTTTTTAACTCTTTCTTGTGTATTGGGTTTCCAGCTTAACTTAAATATTTTGCTTCATCAGTGAATTTTAGTGGAATACCTCTTATATCTAGGAGGAGGATCTATATGAGAAATTTTATATTTCCTAGAGAATAGAACAAGTTCTGTTTTATGAGGGTTGATACCCAGACCACACTGGTCAGCCCAATTGGTAAGCCTATTTAAAGCGTTTTGTAAGAGTTCTTTTAATGTAGTAGGGTGCTTTCCTGATACGGCAATAGCAACATCGTCCGCATAGGCAATCACCCTGTAACCCTCCGCTTCAAGGCATGTTAGCAGCTCATTTACCACTAAGTTCCAGAGAAGGGGGGGGATATGATACCACCTTGTGGCGTACCTCTACTGACAGACCTTCTGGTAGAAAAACCGCCCAATTTTGAACCTGCCAGTCAGCAGGGTCATCCACTCAAACTAACTAACTGCTAACTTGATATCAAGTCAGCATTACAGCTGTCACGGATCGAAAAATGGATAGGTGCATAATTGGTCACTAATTAACGGGTGATTTTTTAAGAGGTTTAGAACTTTAAAAAAAAAAAACACAAAAAATTCGAAAAAATGAATGAAATATTTATTAGAATCGATAGTTTGAACCTTGCAATTTAATGTTTAAAGATAATTTCATGCAAATGTTGACCGCGGCTGCGTCAAAGGTAGCCCATCCGCTGAGTCCAATTTTGGCATACTCTTTCACACATATCGGCCGGTATCTCACGAATGAATGCATGGATGTTGGCTTCCAGTGCGTCAATCGAAGCGGGCTTGTCCCTATAGACATTAGCCTTGACATACCCCCACGCTGCGATTCGCATCATCTTTGAAGAAATATGGCCCAATAATGCCGCCGGCCCATAAACCGCACCAAACAGTGGCTTTTTCGGGATGCATTGGTAGCTGTTGCAATGCTTCTGGCTGATCTTCACTCCAAATGCGGCAATTATGCTTATTTACGTACCCATTCAACCAAAAATGAGCCTCATCGCTGAACACAATTTTTCGATAAAAAAGCGGATCCTCGGCCAGCTTTCCAAGAGCCCATTCACCAAAAATTCGGCGTTGTGGTAGGTCGGCTGGCTTTAGTTCTTGCACCAGCTGTATCTTAAAAGGCTTTACGCCCAAATCCTTTCGCAAAACGCCCAAATCCTTCCGCAAAATTTTCCACGTAGTGCCTAACTGCTGGGAACGGCGCCGAATCGACATTTCGCGGTCTTCTGTCACACTAGCTGATACGGCCGCAATATTTTCTTCACTACGCACAGTACGTAAACGTGATGGTGGTTTAATGTCCAACAAAGTAAATTTGGTGCGAAATTTGGTCACAATCTTCCGAATAGACTGCTCAGAAGGTCGAGAATGCCGACCATAAAATGGAAGCAGCGCGCGATGAACATTTCGAACCGAGCACGAATTTTAATAGAAAAATTCAATAATTTGCAAGCGTTGTTCATTTGTAAGACGATCCATGGTTAAATTGCAAACCAAACTGAAGCTGTTTGACAGTGACACAAGGTACTAAACACACGTCAGCTGTCAAAACCAGTGTTGCCAAAACCAAACCAGCTAAAAAATCACCCGTTAGTTGCGACAATTTTTAATTTTTGTTCTATATTTTCTATGTTTTTTTTGGTAAGAACTTCGAAAATTTTATATTTTATTTCTTAATAATTTGCCGTTAGTTAGTCGTGAAAATCAATTAAATCAATTTGCAATGCGATGTTTTCTATGTGTCTTTGGGTTGTTTGTTTTCTATTAGTGTCAAGTTACCGATGCAACTTAAAAGAATCGTAAAAAAGGTATATGGATAGTTTGCCGTTAAATAGTCGTAAATTTATTGTGACAATTTTAAATTTGAGTTTCAATTTTTTCTATGTTTTTAGGTGTTTTGAGAGATTTCAAAAAGTGGTAAGAACCACTTTTACATAATTTTTTATGGCTTAATAATTTGTCGTTAGTTAGTCTTTGATAAGTTGTGAAAAATTTGATCAATAGTTTTCCTATGTTTTGCTAGCGTCCTTTGCTCGATTATAGGGATGGTCACGATACCAGAAAAGTTGCGCTATCGTTTGGTATCAGTATCGAAAACCGAAGTGATATCGAGACGATACCAGCTCTAAGGCACCCGAAAAAATTCTGAGACTAAACCGTGCTTTTGGGACCAAAATTTGCCGATACTTTCAGTAGAATCGTTTAGTATCGGTGGAAAAAATTAATTTTTAAATATTAAATTTAAATTTAATACAAATAAAAATTTCTTGTAATTGGTTTCTGGGAAACAACATCATTTTCACAAGTCATTTGGATGACATTTTCATTTCTCTGGCTGTGTTTCTGTGAATTCAATCATTTGGATGACATTTTCAAACTTGATTCTTTACAGCTGAAGCAAGTGACTGAAATGAAATCTACCGACTGCATTTTTTTCTTGTGTCTTGGTTTCTCGGAAACAACTTCAATGATTTTGTAGCAGCATTATTTTTTTTTTCATCTATGATAATTTAACGCAGAATTTATGTTTCGGAGGACTAAAAGATAATTTCTGCGTCAAAGATATTGTGAATCAAGCCCTAAAAAATTGTTAAGACGATTCAAAAACTTTAGTTAAAACGATTGTAGCTCATTTTATTTTTGTTTGTGACTTAGACCAGACCAAAACCAGACGAGACCGATACCAAGACGAGACTTCGTAATACGAGAGACCAAACGAAACTGAGTTATATGGGACCGAAACCGATACCGAGACAATACTAAAACGTTTCAATTTTGGTGATACCGAGACGATGCTATACTCAAGTTAGCAGAGCATCAGCTTAAAAAGGGATAAAGACTGATAATACCAAATGGTTTATGGCTTAATAATTTGTCGTTAGCTTGTCTTCAATTAGTTGTGACAATTTTGGATTTGTCGACAATGCTTTCTTTGTTTTTTGGATTCTTTGTTAACTTAATATCAATTTAGCATTAGCACCAATTCAAAAAGTGGCAAAAACTATTTTAACTGAATGGTTTTTGGCCAAATAAATGATGGTAATTTCTATGTTTTTTTGTTTTTAAGTGATAAAAACTTCAAGACTTAACATTTTATTATTTAATCATTTGCCATTAATTCTTTGTGACAAAATCAATTTTTCGTGCTATGTTTTCTATGTTTTTTGTTTTATTTTCATTAATTTATATGAAATAAGAAAAGAGCTACGGAAAAGTTCTTAGAACCTAATATATTGAAATTTATATCGTGTAATAATTTGGCTTTAATTAGTCAATGATTATATATGTAACAGTTTTATTATTGCCGCGTGCAATGTTTTCTATGTTTCTTGTTTTAAATCAAACGGTTACTTCAGACTTTTAAAAAATCGGCGTCCTAAGTAGAAAACTCCTTTAATTTTTCTTCGTGAGAATTCGTTTTCTTTTATTTTTATTTTTATTTTTATTAATTTCCTTTTGTAACCTTTTTTAAATCTTTATTAAATAAAAAATATATATATATATTATATTAAACTTACCTGTATTGTGAATTCAATGGCACATCACCAATAGCAACATTATCAAACTGCACCGGATTCGCTGTCCATCGGGCCCAATAAAATGAGAAATTATTCGATTCATAGTGTTCAGTGAAGCGACATTTTAACGTCAAATCAGCACCTTCTCGTGTATCTAAGGATTCATCTGCTCGAGTTAATGAAGTGAAGATCGTAAGACCTAAGAAGAAGAAAGAAAGAAAAAAAAAATAAATATATAAATAAATAAAACGAAATTCCCATAAACTAATTAGCAAATGAAGAACTTAATGAAGAAGAAAAAGGAAAAAAAATATAATAATTATATTCCTATGTAAATATATTTATGTAGTCGCATAGGACCCTTAAAAATAAAAATAAAAGGGTAAGCCCCAATTCACTCGCTTTAATACAATAAATTGTTCCTTTTGTGTTTGTATTTATTTTTTTTTTTTATTTTGTTTTGTTTTGTATTTCGGGTTCTTAATTTTTTTTTCTCTCAAAAATACCCAATTAGGTGCTACAGGCCAAATATCATCCTTAAAGAAAAAGCAACACGAAGAGGATAGAAAAATGTTTTGCTCTTACCATCAGTCTTTCTATATATACTCCTTTTACATTTAGTTGGTGTTTTTTTTTTTTTTTCTTTTTATTGCACCTTACATCTCGTGTTTAGTTCTCAAGGAGAGGACGCTGACTCTTCCTTAGAGATTAAGGATATCTATATATACATTTGGACATTATGTCAAAGCAGAAATAGTCCTTCGGGCAAGGATAAAGAAATAAAATAGTAAAAATAAAATATTATACAAATTCAAGGATATTTTCTTCTCTAGCCACCCACTTATACCTAGTTAAGTTGAGAAAATTAAAATGAGTTACTTACCTACCCTATTTTCTAAGGATAGATGTAGGTATAGCTTATAGCTTGTGGATGTAGATATACACGATTACCTATAAAGGAAAGGTACATATCTAATTACTTTATATCCTATTTCTACGTCTTATTCAGCTTTCCTTCGCTTTCGTTGTCCAAAAAAATGCTCGTTTTTTTTTTGTCCTTGTAATTCAGTTACTTAAAGGATAACTTATGGATTTAAAAAAAAAAACAAACTTATGCCATGAAAACAAGAAATGGGAACAATATAGTTCGATCTTTCCGTGTGTTTCACAAGTATTCCAATCTTTAATACCTATAGAAAGCTAGGTAAAATAGAATCCCAACGGTAAGGATACGAAAAATTTATTCTTTTAAAGTGATATTTAGAGATACATTTTTTTCTTATCGGCCCCCACAAGCTCCATGCGGGCGAATACTTACAACCAACCAGTGGTCATTAATTATTTCAAGGACGAAATTTGGTTTGGTTTGGTAGAAAACGAATACAGAAATTATAAAAAAAAAAAATAAAGAAAAGGACAAGGAGAAATGCAAGAATCAACTACGGGGATACAATTCTTATTATCTGTTTGCAAGTCAATTCGTAATTCGAGGACTTTTCTTACTTTGTCCTTGTTATTGTTTTATATCTTTTTGTTTTTTTCTTTCTATTTTTTATGTAAGGATTTTACAATAAAAAAAGGATAATAATTATTGGCTGGCATGCTATGGATAATGAAGAAAGACAAAAAAAAAAAAAAAAAGTCAAACAGCAATCAAGGATATAATTAGGACATAGTTCTTTCGTTTCGAAGTTGTTTCTTTTTTTCATGGTGGTGATTAACAAAAATTAAAAAAAAAAAAAAACATGTCTTCCAGGATAAGTGGCTTTTAAATTTTTGATTCGATATCAGAAAAAAAAAACAATAATTATTGATATAGAAAAAAAGGGATTCTTGTATTAAAAATAATTGTATAAATGTATCAAAATGAAAGGACAGACTTTTTAAGGATTATTATCCTAACTGTGTATTCTATTAATTGGCATTGAGACTGTTTGGAATGAACTGTCTGAATTTTAAGGATAAATGTTTTTGAAAATTAGTTAACAACTCAGTTTTTAGAAATTTTTTTTTTTTTAAATGCAACCGTTACATTGAAATCCTTGTTATTGTGAAAAATGAAAATGCTTAGGCAAGAGTTGCAATTCAATAAAATAATTTCATAAAATACAATACAATAAGGTTTTGTAGCTTTTTGGAAAGCCAGAATTTAATTTTAATTTTAATTTTGGCGGGGTCAAAACCCCCATTTATTCGGCTTAATATGTACAAGCTAATTCTTAATGTAACTTAAAAACTAAGAACTTAAGCTAAGGTAAGTGTGGAGGTTGGCGATTCAGAAGACGGAGTTTTAGGGCAGGAGTACTAAGGTTAAGGTCAAAGGAGTTCATGCTCAGATTAACACTTCGCAGCATTCGAGAGATAGGTTCGTTTGAGCCATAGGAGGTCCTGTGAGTGGGAAGATAAAAAAGGCGAGGATTTCGAGGACGAGGGTTAATATTAAAAGAGATAGAGTTGTAGAGTGAAATGCAGTCAACGGAACCAGAAAGTAATCGATGAATGAAGAGAATGTCTGATATTTCTCTACGTTCTTTCAAAGAATTCAAGTTGATTACCCAGTTTAAGGTGGTCTAGATAGGGAGGCAGGATCAGGGGATTGTTCCAGGCAAGGCCTCGAAGAGCAAAGCGAAGGAAGCGACGCTGGACGCTCTCGATTCTAGAAATGTGAATAAGTTGATAAGGGAACCAAACTTGAGAAGCGTATTCAAGGAGTGGGCGAACAAAGGATATGTTTAGGTCATACGAGTCACATAAGGGTTAGAGAATTCCTTTGACCAATTTTTAAAGAAGCCAAGCGCTGAATTTGCCTTGAGGTTGATATCATCTATATGGGAGAGAAAATTAAGTTCCGGGTAAAATATTATGCCAAGATCCCGAATATTATCAACGGTGGGTATGGGTTCATCATGAAGGAGGTAGAGACGAGGAGGAGATTTAATACGTTTACGTGTAAAAGTGATTGATTG
This sequence comes from Dasysyrphus albostriatus, assembly GCA_946251815.1. Lineage (NCBI taxonomy): Eukaryota > Metazoa > Arthropoda > Insecta > Diptera > Syrphidae > Dasysyrphus > Dasysyrphus albostriatus. The sequence continues at coordinate 105,589,309 of OX276337.1, forward strand.
GCATTTTCGAGACACCAAACTGAAAAACTGTCAAGGTCCTGTTGAATAAGGGAAGAGTCATGTGTCGACGAAATGATCTTGAAAAACTTGGTATCATCAGCGTACAGTGAAATAGAAGAGTGTTTGATTACCTTTTTAATATCGTTAATAGCAAGAATGAATAAAAGTGAGCCTAAGTGGCAGCCTTGGGGGACATCGGAGGTAGCTAAGAAAGAGCAAGAGGTGGCGGTTTTAAAACAAAAGCTGTAATAACGATAATCTAGGTTAAAGAAGATCCATTTTATTAAAGAAGGTTCGAAGCCAAGAGTGGACAATTTGAAAAGTATTAGTATATGGAAAATTTTGTCAAAGGCCTTACTCGAAATCGGTTGAAATAACATCGACTTCGTAACCTTTCTCCATTGCTGATAGTGTGAAAGACACAAATTCAACAAAAAGTCCATTCTTAAAGATTGTTTTCTAATTAGGTTTTTTGAATCAACTTTTTTGGCAAAAAATTGTTTCAAACTCAACAATTGGAAGAAAAAATAATTTTTTTTTCAAAATTTTAATTTTAAAAATAGCAGAATTATTTTATTCAAAGAACTTTATGAGAAGTCAATGTAGACTGACCCGAAAAGGAGGCTTTCGAGGTATGCCTGTTACTTTTGAAAAAAAGCCTTATTTAACAGGTCATATTAGGGCCATAAGCCTCTGCTTTATTTTGGTTTTTATAAGAAATAAAAATTTATAAAATTTTTTTTCAATTCTTGTTTTAGTTATTGTCTCTAATTAATTACTCCACTCGAAACTTGAACTTCACTGTTACAAAATACCGTTTTCCATAATATTAACAAATTTTGTCTACAATCCTGCAAAGCCCGGCAGCTAAAATCTGTCAAATAAAATCTGAGAAAATTTTAGTACATTGCAACAAATTACTTTTTTAATTAAAATCTCTCAAAATTTTTCGAAATTCAAAATTTTGAAAATTAGAGTCCAGCATTCGATATCTCGCAATATTAACCTCGCTTTTACAAAATTTCGAAACTACGAAATCGGTTTTTTAACAATACTATGCATGCTGTTACAAATTCTCGCAAAATTCAATTACATTGCAATAAATTATTTTTTTTTTTAATCATAATCTCTCAAAACAAAATGTTGCTGGCATTTAAATTTCCGATACTGCCGCACGATAAAAATTCACATTTGAAATTTCTTATGGCCCTTAGTTCAATTGGGTTTCACCTAGGCAAGACAGTTTGGCTCATCACTTTGATGCTGTCGTTATCCTTCAAATTATTATTATTTTAGGAAAATTTGGTTAAATTCATGCACCTAATCATCAACTAAAATATTGCGTCTTAGAAGGGCAACGACAGGATCTAAAAATCGATGAGCCGACAGTTGGGCTCATTGCATGGAGCATGGAAATGGAAAAACGCTCTCATCAAAAACTTTAAATATGAAATTCCGTTTTAATTACAGAAAAAAAATAAATACGTAAAATAAGGTAAGGAGCTTGAGATTTTGATCAGCCTTATCATTACGATGATAGGGAAGACAAAAAATGTGGGCCCCACAGTCTGTTCGGATTCAGCCTAAGGCTGGGAACGCACTTGCGATTTTCTGTCGCACGATCATTTAGTCGCAAAGAATAGAACACATGAGTTTTAATGACAATGAACGCACATGATACCAAGAATTCATATTGGATTTTGATCAAATTTTGTAGTCGCAACGACAGAAAATCGCAAGTTCTAGCTTAAACCAGTGTTTCCCAACGTGGCGCCCACGCCCTACAGGGGGCTGATTTGATTACACGGGGGGGCAATATTCCATTCTGATTCTTGCAAGCTTTTTAGATTTCAAAAATAAATGAATGCGCATGAGAAAAAAGATCTCATTTTCACACATATCAGAAAAATGTCCATTCCCGATCTTGGCTTATTCAAACGTTGGATTGTACAAAATTGTGAATTGTTCTTTTAAGTGACAATCCCGCATTAAGAATTTGTAAATTTGTAAATTTTGTAGTCAATATTTAAAAAAAAAACTCAAAAAACAAACAAAAATTCTGGTTCGGGTGATTTCTTGGTAATTTGTAATTATTCAAGTCTTTTAGTAAACTTTTCAATTTTTTGAGTATTAAAAAATTGTATGAATATTTAGTTGGGGGGAGACGGTTTTTGGAAAAGATTTGGTGGGACATAGCATAAATAAGTTTGGGAAACACTGGTCTAAACGGATTTATTTCCTTAAAACCTGGTACCTACATAGTTGTTTTTGGGGATTTAACAAAAACTCTAATCTTTTAAGGAGGGGCTTCACAACTTTTATTAAAAAAAAGAATTTCAATATATGTATTTCTTTTAGTAAAGTATAGTATAAGTAACAATTTTTCAAAAAATGATTATTAGTAATATCTCCCAAAAAGGTATTTCTTTTACTTTCGATTTTCTTCAAAACGGTAAACCTTAATAGTTTTTTAACCCAAATTTCCATATTTTTTTTGAATATCAAACATTTTAGAAACGATACGGTCGTTTATTAAGCCCATTATTTAAGGATTTTTAAGTTCTCTGTAAAATATTTGAGGAAATAAATTTACAAATATTTAAAAAAAGGTTAGTGGACATTTTTTTTCTGAAACTTCTACGATTTTCATAATACTTTTTCCAAATCCTAAAATTCGAGCAATCTACTACCAGAATTATAAAAATTTACACTAACAACTATAAATAGCATACATTTAAATTTATTTTTTCTTATACAAACTTCAAATAGCTTCGAATAATATGTTTATCAAAAGAGAAGAAGTTTTTGAATTTTTAAAAAAAAGTTTCACATAATTTTTTTCAAAATTCGATTTTTCAAAAATGGGTTGGCATTTTTGTTTGAAATTTTATTTTCATATGTGCACAAAAGTAAATTCTTAAGATCTGCATACCAAAATTTGTCCTTAAAAATGTTTCACAGAATTTGATATTTATAAGAAATTAATTAACAAAAAAAAACCGCTTCAACAATTTTTTCCACAAAATCATATGCAATCAAGAATTAAGATAGCGTCCTTTGATTTAAGTCTCCTTTCGTATCGTGTTTCGTGCTTTTAAACTTTTTTCTTATAGAATCAACGGTAGCAACCAATAAAACTTTTTTTAGCAACTTATCATAATTTTATTTCTCTCAAAAATGACTCCGATTTTTATAAGATCAGAGAAAGAATTTCACTAGTGAGTAGCGACTCAATTCTAGTAGAAAACAAAATGCAAAAAAATAAAATGCACGACTTCATCACACGTACTTGATCTGTCCAAGTTGCTTGGAGCTAAGGAACTTTAAAAAAAAATGCAAGTAATCATAAAAAATAAAAAAAAAATATAGTAATCGTTCTTTCCCGTTGAATAAGTGGGAATAGCTCAAAAATAAGTATGCCATTAGATTACTTGAAAAAATATAAATATAAAACAAACAAAAACTTAAACCGTTGGAACAGTTTTCTTAAAAATTAATATGTACGTATAAAAATTTAGCAGCATTTTTTCAAAAAAATTTGTTATGCCAATTTTGAGTATTTATTAATACTAGTACATCCAGCACTCAAAACATCAAGATAGATGTACCCAACATAAAAATTGAGGTTTCTATACAAATTGTATATATAAAACAAGTTATTCGCGCTGGTTACATAGTTTTGTCCATACGTCCTTGATTACCTACGTATCTTCTCATTACAAAATTTAAGAAATTAATACTTAGGATTGCAGGTGCAAGCGCACCACCCCCATTTACTCCAACACTAAAGTTTAAGATCACAAGAACAAATCCATCGCTAAAAAGCAGGCTTTAGCAGCATGGCTGAGCTACTTATTATTATAAGAGCTACTTATTACTACTATTTTCTACGGCACTGAACGCTGTCGTCTGACATTCCAATAATCTTTCCAGTCAGTGCTGGAAAATTGGTTGGTTGGTGGGTGGAAAAAATCGAAACGTCATATTTACGTTATAACAAATAAATACTCGGTCTCGCTCTCGCTCGCACTTAAAGCTTTATTTTCTTAAATTGTTTTTTTTTTTAGTTTTTGTGGTGCAATTTTTTAATAAATTTTTGCATTCTGCACTTCAGTGCAAAAATACCTTTTCAGCGGCATATAATTTATATGCCTTCCCCTTTTGTAGACCGCGTGAGTCGTACTACAAAATTTGTGTTTGCAGTTTTATTATATGATAAGTCTATTAACTCAGTTTTTAAAAAATTCATGAACCCGTTTTTGAAATTTTGAATTTTCAAAAAAAAAAATTATATTTTCTTAAAAATCCAATATATGTTTTTTTTTTCAAAATTTTTATATGCAATTTTACAAATATTTTGAAGGATCTTTTGCTTAATTATTTTGATTTAAATCGTCTGAAACGGTAGTGAGAAAATTGAGAATAATGGTATTTGGTAAAAATTTTGTTTACTTAAAAGTAGAACATAAATACAATAATACACTTTTTTTTTTATCAAAATCGCAAGAGTCGTTTTGGAGATTGATAAGCTTTTCCTTAACACAAAAAAACCCTTAAAAAATTGAAGATAGGGTATATGTACAGAACATGTATTTAAATTTTTTTTTTGAAGACTCAATTACGAAAGCGATATGGAAGACTTTGTGTAACATAATAACAAAAGGCTTTTCAACACTACACTACAATTATTTAAAAAAAAAAACGTAGGAAAATTTAAAAAAAACCGTAGGAGAAATTAAAATTTTCTTGAAAATGGCTTCTACAATTTTAATAAAGACATTTTTAAACATTAGGTACCTATTACCCCTAGAACGTTTGTATTTTAATTTTTAATTTCTCGATACAAGCTTAGTGGTTAAACCTACAAAAACTCCCAAAAGTTCAAATAATATAAAGCATACAAACATTAAAAAAAAATAGAACGTTTGTATTTTAATTTTTAATTTCTCGATACAAGCTTAGTGGTTAAACCTACAAAAACTCCCAAAAGTTCAAATAATATAAAGCATACAAACATTAAAAAAAAAATATTTTTTTTTAAATCGTGAACAAATTTCAATATTTTTTTTTTTGAAAATTCTTAATTTAAAAATCGTATAATTAGGGCATGGTAAAATCCCTAAGATTTTCAAATTAAAACTTTTCTTTACAAAAGTTTGAAAAATTAATTTTTGTTTAACGATTTTCAAGTTTTTGTTTGCATACCTAAATTAATATTTCGTAGGAATTCAGATGAAATTATAATTAAAGCTCAAGCTTTTAAAGGTATTTTTTTTTCACCAATTAAGAAAACGAATGTATAATGTCTGCTTTATGATGTTGAACTTAATAATAACAATCTATTGCATACTTTCAGTCAGTTGGGAATCAATACTTCCCTACACACAAACCACACTCCCTTATAATAAATATCGTTTCTAGTCTTAAACATGAGCATTTAATGTGAAAATGTGGTGAGATTTCGAAATTCTATTCTTATCTTGCAAAATTCCTTACAGCCCGATTAAATTTCTCTCTAAGAAAAAAAAAACAAACATTGCATCTTCTGAGGCGCATATAAATTGTGAATTAATCCATTAAATTATATTGCTCAGCACCTTTTAGAGGTACATATACCAAAGGACATTAAGTCAACCAATCAATCTTTGATTACGAAAATTTATAAGTAGGCACATTCCCATAACAACATATATGTACTTACCTACTTATACCAATAAATCCAGATTTTTAATCAGAGAGAAAATCCCATTACCAAGCGATACCGCACCATAACCACAAAATGAATGTGTGAGCATTAAATAATCCTTTCATCTACAACACTCAGTTAAATCGATTAAACCACAAAAACCTTGATGAAAAACGAGCAATCGCGCACCGCGTGCACAAGCAGCTCGCTCTCCAACATAAATACAAATATATACGAGTATATACGCCTATACACTATACACATCCCCATTTAAGCATCCTGTGAGGCAATTGAAAAATTTCCTTTTTATTGTCCCACTTATATTTTTTTTCCTCATTTTTTTTTTTTTAATTTTATACTTATACAATCTGACACACCTCGTTTCATGCTAAATGCTATACAATTTCTTTATGACCTAGAATTTGAGCTGGAATTATTATATAAATCCTCAACCCAAAAAATGCCAAAGGATCCTAGTTATTGCTGACATGACCTTAGCTTGTAAAATATTTCAACAACTTAATGTTTGTATCCCTTTTGCTCTGTGAGCCTGTTAGTAAAAAAAAAAGTTAAAGAAGGAAAAGTGTTAACAACAATAAATAAAAATAAATAAATAAAAGTAAAAGCATTTCCCCCGCCGCCATCATCACTGCCTACCATAATATCTACATTCACAGTTAAGTTGTTCATTATAAAAGCCTCCGACCCCGTTTAGAAAGACTTGACTTCTCTCTAAAGGCATATCAACCAAACCTTCCCACCAACCAACCTTCCTTAAAAACTACAATAACAAAAAAAAAAAAAAACAAGTTAAAGTTATAAAGCTTCGAGGTTGAAGGTAGAAATGAATGCAAATGATTTTATTCAAATTTTATTTCACCCAGTTTTGCCACGTTGAATATTATTCTACACAAATTTCTCCAGCCGCCTTATGCTCCTCTAATGTATTATACAATACTACATAATATACTCGCAGCACTCCCGATGCAAATGAAGTGAAGATGGAAAGCGACAACAGTCCCAGTGCGTCACTCTGTCTCTCTTTCTCTCTGGGGGGTGGGTATCTTAAAACAATAGGCACTCCATTTTGTGCCAACTCTTCCATACACTGGGGACCATCATCAGGGCACACATTCCGACATTCGGTCTTCCTTCGGTGTTGTGTGTTTGTGTCATGCAAAATGTATGCGTTATAGCGTAAATAAATATAAATACATTCACAAGTTGGCAGGATATTTAGTTATGCATAGGTTTTTTTTTTCCTGGAAATCTAGAACTAGCTCTAGCTACCTCATTCCTCTTAAAAGCAAACCCTCTACGAGAACAAACTTTATCCTAACACACATACAAACCCTTCCCGTATACCAACGCCCTTAAGTAATCCCACGATGCATGGAAATGATAAACGGCAGGCAGCGTTAGCTAGCACAACATGCAAACGGAACTGAAACGCGTTTTAATGACTCTCAAGTGCACACTCTCAAGTGTCACATATTCTCACAAAAAGCGCGAATAAGATTCTTACCCAGGCCAGGGTTGGATCTGGATAATTAGATAGTGCAGAAGGTAGAACTGAAAATCAAAGGGAATGAGCTTTGTTTAAGTATTTAAGGAATGTAGTCTTTTTTAGCCTTTATCAATAAGATGATGCAAGGAGGGGGTTGGGGGGGTGTTGGGAAATAGGGGCACTTGCCTCTCATACAATATTACAATTTGTTTACTTTTGAATACATCTCAAAGCTTAATTTCTGTTCAAAATTTTTTCTTTATCAGTTTGAGCCCCTTGAAGAAATTTTTAGCACGCCCTTGGATTCAATTAAGATGACGGGAGTTTCCTTATTTTTACCAAAAAATGTTTAAAAGTCAAACAAAGGAAATAGTTTTTTTCTCTTTAAAATATATTGAACAATTTAATAATTAGAATAAGTATAGTGAGCAGTGCCGGGTGTAAGGGAGGGGTGGAGGTTTTAATTTTCAGCTCGTTATCTCTGTCATTAAAATTTTCCTGATGACCCAAAATATCTTCCAAAACCAAATTTTTATTCAACTAAACTAATTTATTCAAAAGGAGTCAAATAAAATTGGACATTTGAAATACACCGCGCCCCCCCCCCCCCCAATTACGGAATCCATTCATGTGTTCAAAAATATGTCACAGCTTTAAAAGTGAGTTTCGATTTGAGTATAGTTTTGCTATAAGACTTTTAAAACTGATTCTGAGAGAGCTGTAGGCTCCACTCTGTATTAGTTTCAAGACTGTTTCCACATGCGAGTTTTATTCTCCAGACCTTCTTGAGAACACCTTTTTTTACTTTCATTTGGATACGCACTTTAAGGGGTGTTTTTTAGACGCCATTGCCATTTTGTTCAAAACAAAAACTTAAAAAAAATTTGATGATTCAAACAGTTCCATCCGGGATTGTCTTCTAGAGTAGTTATACAAACTTAAAAGCAGTGCCCGGAGACTTCAATGCTTGAGTCAAGTTGTAAAGGAGCAAGTATTCGGCAGACTAGTTCCTACAAGCATAGCCTTCTCGAAATGACAATAAATACGGGTTCCAATTTATTGTTTTTGGAGCAGCACATACTTCCAAGGCTTAGGATCTACTTCCACATCTAGCGCTCTCCAGATAGTTAAAACACTAATGGAATCGACCATATGCTTACATCTTAGGCATGCGCATATTTCGAGGGGAAAACATGGTTTTTGAACTTTTCCTTACTGCAGCAAGATCAAGAGCTGTCTAACATGAAACATCAGCTCTCAGCTGTGAATTCAACTGCCATAGACACCAACCAGTGGTCCAAGCATAGCGATATCATTAAAGAGGTTGCTGATACCACAATAAGCTACCAACCAGCTCCGAAAAAGAACCTATGGTATGATGAATGAGTACAGCTTAAATAAGTGAGAGAAAATGCTGCAGCGGGAAATAAGACCAGTGGGAGTACCCCTCTACAGCTGGTCTTATTTCTTGCTGCAACATTTTCCTACGTTCTTCTTTTTCTTTGAGAGGAGAAGAAAATCTTGATTCGCGAGGTAACTGGCTGCTAGCTTTAACACCAGAACACAAGCTCTTTGAAACAGCGAAGAAAACCTAGTAACCAAACCACAGGGAATAGTAGAAGTGTTCAAGCAGCTGCTAAACGGATATCAGGTAAATCAAGAAATGGGACAAGAAGCGAACCTAACCCCAGTTAATGAAGAGTCAGTGCCATTATTAAAAAGCTCAAGAACAACAAGGCCGCCAGATCTGACGGTTTACCAGTAGAGCACTTCAAGCGTAGAGGGGATGCGAGTTAAGGGTGCCTGTATCAACTCAACAGCCAAATTTGAGGTGGAAAGAGGTATGCCAGATAACTATAGTATACCAGTTTTTCATGTCCCATGATACTATCGAGGAATGTCCCTATCATCAGCAAGCACCAGTGTGGCCTCTTGACTGGCAGATTGATCATAGACTTAATATTCACTCTCAGAAAAATCTTCGAAAAGACGAACAAGTTTCAAGCCAAGACTCATCGCTTTTTCATCAAATTCAAAGCTGCATATGATAGCATTTGTTGTTAGGAGCTCGTTAGGGCTTGAACTTGAGATCCCTGGAAAACTGATCCCGTTGTGTCGCATGATACTGGAAAGTAAGTGATGAAATGTGCAATAAAAGAATAGCTCTTCCGAACTATTCCAAATATGCACAGAGTTTCTGCAAGGAGAAACGCTATCGTATGATTTCTTCAACCGCGGTCTGGAGTCAAGGCAGACGTTAACACTGAAGGCACTTTTTTCAATGGAACTGTCTAACTTCTAGGCTTTGATATCAACACCATTGGCTACTCCCAACAGTCCGTTATAGAGGCTTTCACAGCTGTTGAAGAACAGGCAATACTTGTTGGTCTCCAAGTAAACGAGGACAAGACCAAATCTATGCTATAAATTAAAAATGAAAAACCTGTTACAATGTCACTGATGATAGCAACAAATTCGAAGTAATCAAGGGGTTCCTCTTCCTCGGAAAAGAAACATTAGTCTCACGAATGATATATTAGTGGAGATCCTACGGGGAACTTAATTAGCAACCCGGTGTGCTTCCTCGGTTTGGTGCAATAAAATATAAATTCGGTGGCGCAAAGGCTCGTGGACTTACAGATCAACTCGTGGACTTACAATCGACGATTCCTCCGTGCTTGTTGTTGGTAGGAATGGATTGGATCCACATTTTTTTGCTGAGTCCGAACGGCTAGATGAGAAGTACTTTTTAATGACAAGTATACTTTTTGAGGATTTGTCAGTTCCTCTCAAGAGCAGTACTTCGGAAAAAACATTTCGGTTTTAAGGTGGTTAGCGGCTGGGAATCAAACCCAGATCTTTGGCATGACAGTCTAACGCACAAACTATTATTCCATTAGGTACTGGTACAACAAATAGGTTAAAAACTATTCACCCACACTCTAAAATCCCCTTATACTGGTAATCCATCTTTATGGAGCTGACTGTTAGACGAGTTCTGCAGAAAGACAGAGCTGATACTGGACTCTTAGGAAAGAAAAAATTCTTTGACGTATATTTGGTCTTGTATGCATCTCGTGGCATGATGGTTAGTGCGTAGGACTGTCATGCCAAAGGTCTGGGTTCGATTCCCAGCCGCTGCCAACTAAAAACAGAAATGTTTTTTTTCCGAGGTACTGCCTCTTGCAAGGAACTGACAAATCCTCCAAGAGTATACTTGTCATGAACAAGTGTTTCTCATCTAGCCGTTCGGACTCGGTTAAAAATTGTAGGTCCCCTCCATTCCTGTCACTAACACGCACACAGGAATGGTTGAGAGTTGTAAGTCACTAGGCCTTGGTTCTGCACGAGCTGTTGTGACACCAATTTTTTTTTTTATGCAAAGAGGGCGTATGGAGGAGAAGATATTACTGCAGACTCTATGAGCTGTGTGAAGATGTGGATGTAGTCCAGAAAATCAAAACACTTCGACAACATTGGCTCGGCCAATCCGGTCTCTGAATCCCAGCCTCCAGGGTTTGGAATTACGAAGAAGTCCCAAGCTTCTGTTTAAAGACCAATTTATGGCGGGTGCCAAAAAGCTTGGTCTAGATAACTAGAAGCAGTCAAGGGCGTACGCAAGGGGTTATAAATTGCGGGATTACCGTTATTAACAAAACCAAAGAATTTGATCCAGATTCAAGCAGTTGAAAATTCTTGTTTGAATGCAAAAACTAATTTTAGAATCCGACACAGATTGGCATAGAGAGAGTCAGTTAACTGAAATGGGACACAATATCGTAAAAACAGTTATAACCCCAAAAAAAAAAGGAAAACGTAAAAGGTTAAAAATTCCGAACTAAAATGACCTCAGAAAACTATGGCATATTCATCGCTGTTCGGAAGTTAAAATGAAAGCAACTGTCGAGAGTCAAGCCGTTTAGCCTGCACCTTAACTACTTACTACACTAATTGTACATGTTTTACACTATTTTACCCGACTTTTAAAGATCATCGCAAGTCTCTACTTTAAAATTTATGTAAAACTTTCTTCCTTGGACTTCTTGACATCTTTTGACATTAAAAAAATTTACATGAATGATTTTTCTACATACTTTCTACATTATTTCACATTTCTTCTACATCCACGAGTAGAATTATTGGAAAAAATCAATTTTTTCATTTTATTTTTTTTCTCTTCTTCAACAAAAGTCGCTCCTGCCTTGCATTGAGATAATACATAGTCGACATACGACTCTGCCGCTCACTATACAGCACACGTTTCATGTATACATAGAATAAAAGTAAAATTTCGCAACGCAACGATGATGCTACTTTACTCGCTGCATTGCTTCATCTACTCAAGGATTAATGAGGGAATGTATATGCATAATAGGAGAAGAGTATCTTTTGTCGTTATTGTTGTTGCTGTTGTTAGTAAGTTAAATCTGTTGGTTTATTTAACATTATTGCCTCATTTATCTATGATAATCCATGTTGCTAATTAGATGAGCGATGCATACTCTCAGACATTATGGTGTATAGTTGGTATAACTCTTAGAAGGTCAACATGCTTCTGCTTCTTATATAGATATGAGGGGGTAAAGATTGTGTCCTATCGATGGATGATGATGATATGCCTGCCTGTAGCCTGTTTATAGGAATATATTTTGAGTACACTTAACTAATATTAAAGACAAGAAGTTGAGCATCATCGTTAATCAATCAATCAATGTCCTTTACTCTTGTGTATCCGTAAAGATATATATATGTGTGTGTGTGTGTGTGTGTAACTTTGCAGCAAAGTGTAATGTAAGTTCGCTTCCCTAAAGGAATTTTACTCATGCAAGAATCAATAATGGCGGAAGGCTTTTGATGACGATAAAACATCAACCAAACCAACCATCAACCAGCTTACAAACACACACACACACACATACATAATATACAGAAGAGCAGAAGATGAAGATGTCCTTGATCCTATGTATACATATCTATACGTTGCGACTTGTAATGCGTCAATTAATAGATTAATTATGGTGATCACGATTAATGGTTGATTACTCCTTGTTCTTGCTCCTTAAAGCTGTAGGAAAATAAATTTGACTGACATAAAATAAAGACAACAAAAAAAAAAAAATTACGACAATTTTCGTGGGCATATTTTTCAAAATATGTCCTTAAAGTCTATAGCTCTTTTTCAACTTAATAATTCAAAGGAGTTTTCTATAAAATAGGTACATTTCAATGCAAATTGATTCTCTCTCCTTCCATGGAAAAAATAATGTTAAAAATAAAAATTATTTGTCACGTTAAAGCTGTGAACAAACACTTCGATAAATTGATAAATGCAAAATATTTTATCTAATTTTTTGGTAGGTTTTCAGTACAAAAAAGGGGCTTTACGATCTGAGAATGAGATAAAAAAGTTTTCGTATATTTACCACACATTGTGAGTAGATATTTGTTTTTGTTTTTTTGTTTTAAAGCCTTTAATTCTTTCAGTTTGATAAAAAGTCTACACCACCACTTTTCTGTAAATTGCGATGGTACTGCGGCATATACGTCTCGAAAAGACTTATATCTTCAATGGGATATAAGCAAAAGAAAAAAAATTAGTTGAATTCGGTAAATTATTTATGTGTCATTTCAGTGGAAGATAAGTCACATATAGAATTGTCTGCTAGAATCCATTCCTAGTGTTCTTTGAATCGTGTGACACAAGCTTGACGCAAAAATGAATAGAATGTCCAAGTGGGTCGCACGTACTTGCACTTATTTTCAAGATGCTGAGGGTTTTAGATGTAAGTTAGGTTAGGTAGAAGGGCTGACAGTTTATCTTGTTACCGTCACACTTAGAGCTATGTAGATCCGGTTTGATACTCTATAGTTAGTTGTATTCCACTTAATGTAAAAACCTTTATGTGTTTTCTTAGCAGTCAAGCCATTAAGAGGCGTTAATGAAGTTAAAAAGGCTTTTTGACAAAGTTCTAGAAAGTTCCTCTAAGTCGTCATAAAATAAAAATTTCCTAGGTGTTTCTTTCTACAATGACAAAGTGCTGGGAAGGGGCAAGGGAAGTGCAAGTTACCCTCATGTGCTTCTTCGTCGGTGCCCTCTTTGCAAAGGTCGTCAGTACGTAATTAATTTGTATTGCGATAACAAAATCCAGGTCGTTAATTCTAGCGACACGAGCATGTTTCCCCAAATTAACAAGATATTTAGAAGGAATGATCAGAGCGACCTTCCGTGTCTAAAGCTTCAGAGAACTTCAGACAGCAGAGCGGTTTTCTGACAGCAGGAATTAATCCAGAGGATGTCGTCTTGGACGATGACCTCTTTACTGTCGAAGATCCGCAGGAGAAAGTGGAGGATGTGGGGGCTGCCTTCCAGCAAGTGTAAAAGGTGGATGAGTGCATTTGCACAAATCATGACCTGGAAAACAGAGTCTTGCACCATCACTTCTACCTTCGGAATGACATCACGCAATGGCGATCAGAGAACCTTGGTTTCACCGGGTTCAATGAAGATCATTTGGCTAACGCCATAATCGCCGAGCGAAATGGGCCCAGTCCCCTGTTAATTACGAAGGTGGAGCTCCAGCTCATCTTCGATTCATTAAAGAAGAAGAAGTCAGCAGAAGTCGATGGCATATCCAACGTTGTACTTCGACATTTACCTCAGGAAGCAGTAGACATTTATACCACTCTGTTTAACAACGCTCTGAATAATGCATATTATCCAGTGCGGTGGAAGTCAGCTGTGGTGCATCCTCTCCCGAAAAAGCGAAAAGACAACTGCAAACTGACAAATCTCCGGCCGATAAGTCTTCTTCCGAGTATCAGCAAGGTATTCGAAAAAGTCATCAATAGATCTCTGTCTAAGTGGGCAGAGGACAATAATATCATACCAGACAATCAGTTTGGTTTTAAGGCACGACATGACACCATTCATGCCGCGTCTAAGCTCGTTTCCGATGTCCAATAGAAAAAGTCTAAGGAACAGTCTACGGGTGCCTGTCTGATTGATTTGGAGAAGGCCTGCGACACCTTATGGTTGGAGGGTCTTTATCTAAAGCTGACCAGACTTGGCATTGGTAAACCACTGTTATAGATATATGCTTTCTGATGTGCTCAATGACAGAAAGTTTGTTGTCAAAAGTGGCAATGTAACTTCTGCCACAACCTTTAATATTAAAAATGGTCTTCAGCAGGGAGCGGTCAACTCGACGATTCTATTCAGCATTTACACCAGTGATCTGATAAGTAGTCTAACTCAGGCAATTGCGTATGCCGACGATCTAATTGCGTACAGAACAGCTCCAAAAGTCGAGGCCATCAGAATTCTCTTGCAGCGTGACTTCGAGAAGATTCAGCAATATTGCGATGACTGGAAGTTGAAAATCAACTTTCAGAAATAAGAAACTATCTTGTTTAGGACTCCGTTGATTAGAGCCACAAGGGATACGAGAAAGAACTGGCGCAAGCTGGTGATCGTAGGACCAGTAGTAGTAGTAATCCAGATCCATGCAGATGCCAAGGTTACTTGGCATCTGGATGGACCAGTATTTGAATTTCGATAGACGTATAAATGCTGCTCTGGTCAGGGATAGGAGAGCTTTGGCCCCGACGAAACGGTTGTTTTATAGCAGCCGGCTTGACAGCAGGGTGAAGTTGATTTGCCACATGGCCCTTATCCGGCCGATGATTGCCTATGGATGCTTGGTTTGGTTCAACGTTGCCCCGTCTCAAATGGAAAAGATTCGGGTGTTTGAGAGGCAGTGTCTTCGACGCTGCCTTGGATTGCACAGAACACCAGAGTCGGAGTACAAACACTACTATTTCAACCTGGTTCTATACAACGGTGCTAACATAAACAGGATAGATAATTTCGAGATTATAATTATTCGAGGTCACATTGCAAGAGCGATGTCCTCGTCTAACAGCTTAATTTTCGGGGCTTATTACCCCAAAAACGAATACTAAGAGAGTGTGCGTCTAAGCGGCTTTATTGCGCCCGATGCATTCCTCTATCTAGACAGTCGAGGGCTGATCCAGGATAGAGCGGCAATTCCGGTAATCTACCACGTCTGCCGGAGAACTGTAGATCGGCGGCTCCTGTACAGTCGGGACGTCCTCGCGCAAGACGGAGCTGAGCACCTTCGGTTCAGAAGGACTTTGTCCGAACGGGACCGAAGAGATAGGGTAAAGCAGGAGAACCAGTTCTGGTGGTTGAAAAACGAAGATGAAGTTCCTTCAGATATTTAATAGTTGACCTTGCTATTTTCTTTTGCATAGGTTTAGGTAGTTAATTATAATAAGGGGCAGTCAAGGTGGCAAAAAAAAAATAAAAATATAAAATCCACAAAAATACAAAAAAAATTATAAAACCGGAAAATGCTTGCTGTGGCTGTTCTATTTTGTAAGTAGTCTGTAAGTAGCTTACAAGTAGGTTGTAATCAGTTTATAATTAGTTGAAAATAGTTTTAAGTAGCTTTAAGTAGTTTTAATTAGTTTTAATTAGTTTTAATTTATTTTTATGTAGTTTGTAAGTTTTATATAAAACCAAAAAAATAAAGACAAAGATACCGAGTTTTTGTAAATTCTTCTCGGTAAAAAATAAAACCGACCTGGATTTAGTATTAAGATAGTTCTTAGGCCAAAAGGCATTAGCATTAAGTTATTCTAATTTAACTTAGAGCGCCCGATTAGGGCCAGTAAGTTAGTTTTAAGATATTGATAAGTAGGCTAGTTTTTATGAATTTTTGTCTAGCTTTAAGAAGTTTTAAGAAAATGGGGAATTAAAAATGAGTTTTTAAAAAAAAGCGTATTGGACTTTTAACGATATTATCGTAAGACAACTTTTTGTTTGTTTTTTTTTTTATCTGTGGAGGCAAAAGGTAACTTAACTGGTGATGCCCGATACAAAATCGACTATTACCCTTGCTAGGCCCATGTTAGGGTCAATTTAAAACTTTCTAGTGCACCGTTAAAAACGTTTTTCCAGGTGGGTAGGATCGTAAAAAAAGTATTCTCCACTTCTCATAAGTGGAGCCTTATGAGTTTCTGACAAGTTTTCCTCGTCTTGATTTTCCATGAAAAAAAAAACTTCTTTATTAAACTTGCCAAAAACTTGTCATTTTTCTATAAAGCTTAAACCATATTAACAATACAAAAATTTAAGAAATAGAAATGAAAGTTCACAAGATACCGATTAGGGATTTATAATAATAAAAAAAAAACTTATTGAATCGATAACCGTAAAGCTTTGCACTGACACAGTGATAAATCATGAAATAGAATAGAATTTTCATATGCTGAATAAAAGGAAAATTTTCAAGCTAAAATAGCCTTTTACTTATAATAGCTTTATTTGTTTCTCTTAAGTCTAAAGCAATTAAATAAATTAATGTTGTAAAAATTCTTGAAGGTCTAAGCTTGCAGTTTTTGTTTTTTCATTAAAATGTTGAAATTCTTCAAACAAAATTAATCCTACACTTAAAAGTCATGACATTTTTCTACACTAATTACTGAGTTTCATTCTCATCGTAATAATAGTAGTTTCTGTATATCTCTGATGCAACAACAGTATTATTTCCACCCAGCATAAATCCTATCATTAAGTCTTTATGCGCGTAAAAAAAAAGAAGAAAAAAACGGAACGTGACACATATATTCACAGTCGTTAATCAGGCTAAGCACCAACAAAAAAGATTAAGATAAAACCAGCTAAAAATCCCACCACATTTATCCTTTTCAAGCCGCAGTGAAGCCAAACACATCACCAGATAATAATCATGCTCTAATAAGACAATAGGTCTTTATGACTTTTTTAAAACTTCTGTTTTTGAAAAAAACTCTATGCCACCAACCAATTTTTTATGTCTGTAAGAAAAATCAAAAAAATCTTTACCCAAAAGTTAAGACAACAGAAAAAGTTTTTTTTTATAAAAAAAAAAGAAACAAATGTGAGCTAATTTGTGCATTTTGCATTGTATCTTTGTATCGCATGAACTTTGAATTTGACTCGAATGGTGTTGTGTTTCGCATAATTATCATCAAATTAAATGTCACTTACATATAAGTTTTGCAATAGGGAAGTGGCAAAAAATAAAATAAAAAATATCTAGATACGAATTTCAGAGTTAAGCTAAGAAAAGAAAAAAGTATCTATAGATACAATTCCACAAATAAAGTTTTTTTTTTGTTTTCGGGAATAAAGCCTCCAACTACTATCATTCACTTTATACCAAAATTATCCTCCTTCTATTCTAATAAATGAACATTTTGAAAATGTAAATTAATGAAGGGGCTGAATTTTAAAAGGATCCGTAAAATACAAGAAAACGGGACAACAACAAAAAAAAATCGCATGAAGGTTTTTATCTTTTGCGCGTTATCATTTGTTGGCAAAAGCCTCTGCTAGTCTGAGTGTTAAATTTGTATGTTGATTTCAAATGAAGGAGTATCTGAACAAAAAAAAAAAAAGGAAAATAAGTTCCAGTTTTTGAAACACAATGATTCTTTTAAGGAAGGAACACATTTTTGAAGTTCTGCTGTCTAATTGGATGGAATTTTGTTTTGTTTAATGGACGCCCAGTCTCAGCGATGCGAGATGCTGATGATGTTGATGTTGATGATGATGATGACGAGGAGGAGGATGATAGGAGAACAAAGAATTGTCTTCGGAAAGGATTTGCCCTAGCTACGTTCTTATAATTTTTAATAACAAACACCTTCAACTGACACGCGCGACTCGTCCTTCGTCGTCGCCGTCCGTCGTCTCCGCCGCCACCCGCCGTTTACCGATTTAATGTCGACGACGTCTCAAAAACTCTCTGGGTGAAAAGCAAATGAAACGTTAGTTGAAATAATTTTAGCGAATTAATTTTCAATTAAAATTCATGCATAAAATGAAACAATACGATACGATATAAAATTTAAGTAAACAAAAAGAACATTTTGTTCATGCAAAAATTAGAGAAAGAGAAAGGGAAATAATGCGAGGGCGCGCGAGTTATTTCTAAAGAACTCTTATACTTTATCAGAATTAGTCTAGCAGTGGAGGTTTGATGCTGGTGGTCTTATTTTTTATGAATTTATGAAAAGGTGTGAGACCTAAAATGTACCTATATAATGTGCAAATATTGGGGTGGTAGTTAGGTTTTTTTTTTTTGGATTTAATTGGGAGGGATGAAGGGCTCATATACGCTTTTGTTTGATGGCTTAATATAGGTACCATATATTTAATTATGAGTAAATAGGTCTTTGTTGTGGTTCTTTTCAGGTGTTTCCGAGTAAAGTAAAAAGAATTTTTCCTGCTTTTAATCAAGCACAAAAGAACGGTGATTAAAAATCGATTTTTTATGTACCTACCTAACTTAACTCGCATGAGTACATTTATTCACAACTGCTTCCCTAAGCTCTTTAGTCAAATTTAAGGTACTTAGATAGAGCTACTCGAATTTACTTAAAAACTAGAGCAGTAGATATTTTTCGGTTTTTGAATTTGTTTTGAGGAGGAGGAAGAAGTTATGGCCTGTTAAATTAAATACATAGGTACTTAGTATAAAAAAAATTGTCGGATTTAATGAATCCTAAAATTTTTTTTTTTTGATTAAGTGTAAGGAAAAAATTCAAAATTTTATTAAAGTTCTTCTAGAATGAGCGACCTTTCTTATCTGAATTTTATAGAAACTGACTCTAAAGAGAAAATTGTTGAATATTGATTATTTGTTGACTTTTTGATAAAAATGTATGTATTAATTTAGTTAAATTTTTAGTCATGTTTGTTATAATTTATTTTGTTTAATTTAATTAATTGATTTATTAATTTTATTTTATTAAATAAAATTAATTTATTTAAATAAAATTATTTTATTTTATTTAAAAATGTACTGCTTCTATAATATTTTTTTAAGAATGTGAAATAATTTTTTAAAAGTTCATTTAACATAAAAAGCAATTCCGCTGAAAATTTGTCATAAATTCAGTAAAGCAAATTATTGAATTTGCTTTCGACCAAGTTTCATTACTATGCTGTTAGAATTTGGTAATATTTTACTAGTTTCACTAAAAATTCAGTCATCATTTATGAAAAAAAAAAATTGGAAACATTTTATAAGATGGTTGTTTTAAGTTTATTTTGATTTAATAAGATTGGACATTGAAAAACGCCTAGCTTAGATTATACCAAAATAAAGACTTTAAATTGTTAAACTTTCATACCTTACTGAAAAAAATTGCTTCGCATTTCAGACAATAAAGTGTTATTTGTTTCTATAGCGCTCCATTTAGGCCTCTGATAGGAAGTAAATACCTTATTGGTGCATTACTGAATCTTTAAATGTTTTCTGGTATAAATTATAACAGCTTAATAGAAGCGATATAGCAATGTTCCTTTAATCTCTCTATATTGCTCTTATGAAATGATCAGGATACTTTCGCTCCAATAGTCATCCCATAAAATAATTATACAATCTTTATCTTAGTCTTTGTTTCTATATTGTTTGTATTAGTGAATATGGTGATGCCAAAATCGACCATTTTATAATTTATATTCATTTTGGCATTTGACCACACATTTCTTATTATTGTCACTATTTTAGGTTGATATTTATTAATTAATTAATCTATAATACCTCTATTTATTTAATTAACAATATGTGTTTGTTCCAGCAATACCAATCTATTATTTAATATTATTCTTGAAGAAAGTTATTTTTTATTAATGCAAGCTTCTTGGCTCATACGAGACAATTCAAGATAAAAGTGATTCCAATTTGATGCATTGAACTGTATATCTGAGATTGGTGGAGCGGTTAGCGAGGTAGATAATTGGCTCAGAAAGACAGGGGTTCGAATCCTGAACCAACCACCAATTTTTGTTTTTTAATTAAATTTAATGTGAACTTCTTTAAAACTCTCATAATATACTCCATAAAAGTACTATAGGAGTGAAGGTCACATTTTCCACTCTATGGAGTCTTATGCAATTCTTTTATGCGTAGGTTGAATAAAAACAAAAAGCATCTATGGATAAATATAGAAGCGATATTTTTAGTTGGGTATCCTGTCTCTCCAGCTCTTTTTGAAAGTGACTTTTAATAAAACCAGAATAAGTTTCTCAATAAACTTTGAATACAATGTAGTAGATGGTGAAATTCTGCGTTGACACCAATCTTTAAATTTTAATCATATGAATAAATATTTTTCTTAATTTTTTTGTGTTTGCATTTTTCCTTCCAACCTCTTCATGAAAGGGGAGGGGAGATAGAAAATTAATAATATGGTTCCCTGGTCATCGTCCGACCCATGGTTCACAATTTATAGGCCAATGTATAAAACAAGTGGCAACCCTTTTATCATTCTTCTGACAGCACAGTGTTGCCACCTTTATAGAAAAGCATGAAATACAATATTTAAATAAGCTTAAACAATTTCTTTGAGAGTTTGAGATTACAAAAAAGAGAACGCCACCTTACACATTCTTGATTGAATGGAATCAATATACCTATTTAAAATAGTTTTCGGGGCTGTTTTCTTAAAAATTATTTTTTTATATATCAAATTCTTAAAACATTTTTCAAGAAACTTTTTGGTATGCAAATCGTAGGAATGAATTTATGTGCATATTAAAATAAAATTTCAAAAAAATATCATCCCATTATTGAGATATAGAATTTAAAAATAAAAAATTGGAAATTTTTTAATCTTATTTGAAAATAGTATGTACAGAAATCAAAATTAAACTGTTCAAACAATAATGAGAAAATTGCTTTTTACAGCTTTTTATAGTTTTTGAAGTTACATATATATATTGCACAAATTTGAACACACACTAACAGTTTGATAAGAATCATAGGAGCCATTTCTATGGAAAAAAGTATTTACCTTAACGGTTTTTTTTTTAAACATTTGCATGGAAGGTTCCGTTATTTTTTCATAAAAGTAAATATTTTTAGTAAAATACTTTAAAAAATTAAACAAAAATCTTAAATACCAAGTTTTATAAGAATCGACCATGTAGTTTTCAAAATATTTGTTTGCAAAAATAAAATTTTAACATTTTTTAAAACTTAAAAATTATATTTTTTTAAATTTTGATAAGAAAAACTTTTAATTTATAATTTTTCTAAGCTTCTCTATAAGAAAATTATTGAAATCAAAATTACCGTTTTGAAGAAAATCTAAATTAAAAAAATCTTCTTCGGCAAGAACCATAAATAACCCTTTTTTGAAAAAAATAGTTTTACTTCCAAAGGTAACCTTTATTGAATTTTGTTTAAGAAAAGTTGTTAAACCGTTTTTAAGAAAAATAAGATTTTGTAAAATTATTAAAAAATTGTGTGGCAGGTGCCGTTAGGTGCCTCAAGTAGAAGAGCCAGGTGAGCAGTACATACAATCTGGAGATGGCATTTTAAAGCTCTTATTAAATGTCCAACAATAAAATTTAATGCTTAAGTACTTTGAGTAAAAATCAATGTTTGATTTAAAGTTAGCAGAACAATTTCCTAAAATGATTAAGAAATTAGGTAAGAAAATTTGGTTTGGATCATTATTAATGCGCTATTTAAATGCTCTACGTATCAGAAAAAAAATGAAAAAAAAAATTGATTTTTACAAAAAAAAAAATAACCTTCACAATTTTTTACAAAAAATTAAATATTTTTTTTTTTATATTTCGACTAAAATCGTTCGAATAAATAACTCCAATAAGCTCCAACTTTGAAAGAATTTTGGAAGATCTGGAGCAAAAATAAAATAAATCAATTTCCCAAACATTCCCATGTTCTACCTAATTGGTTTCCAAATTGAAGAATTTAATTAGATTTTATTTAACTAATCAAAAAACTTTGAGTAGAAAAAGTTAGATTTTATTGAGAAAACTCGATTTTGAATATCGAATTTTTGAAATTCTGTCCACACGTTTTTTTTTTTAAGTTTCTTAAAACTAAGAACAACGGTACCTGCCATTCAATTTTTTAGCAATTTTACAAAATCTTCAGTTTCTAAAAAACGGCTCCACTACTTTTCTAAAAAAAAATGCAATAAATTTCTTTGGACCAAAAATCATTTTCCAAAAAATGGTTATTAATGGTTCCTCCCAAGATTCATTTTATTTTCGTTTTTTATTCAAAATTGTGACTTTGATTTCAAATTTTTTTTTTGCATACAGACGCTTCTGAGCAATGTACATAGTTTTTCTTACCAAAATTTAAAAAAAATATTTTTTTGGATTTTTTTTTTAATTTTCCATTTTTTTTTTTGAAATTCAAATATTTTGAAAACTACACGATTTTTATAAAACTCAATATTTAAGATTTTCCTAAAGCCTTCAAAGAATTAAAAAAAGAAATACTTTTATGAAAAAATAATATAACAAAAACCACTTTTTTGAGTTTTTATTTCGCTATACTTTAACGCTTTTTATCAATCTGCCAATAGAAGTGATTTTATGTCACTGCTTTATTCTTCATACGAAGGCATACAAAATAATATCTCCACAAGCCATATTCATCCTCATATGTTTATGTGTATTTGCAAAGCTTCCGGCTATGCATACAAATTACATCGAAAATGGTATCAAAAATATCTCAACAACAACAAAATAAAAATAAAAAAACATATTGACCTATCTCAATGGACAAAAATGTAAGAACTAAAGGTTCCTATACAATTGTCATTGTGGGTGAATATAGGTATCTATTGACTGAACTTTTATAAAGGTTTATTTTTTTTCTAAGCAAGGTGGAGATAAGACAAAAAAAAAATCGACTTGAATGTGCATTTTATTTAGAAAAACAAAAAAAAAATAAAAATAAAAACGGTCAGATTGACTTCTTTCCCAGTCAATACTAAGTTTCATTCTTTTTTTTTAATCTGCCGAAGGATATAGAAACAAGCAGCTATCGGGTTTTCGTTTAAGCTCATAGTTTTCTTGTTTTGTTTTGTTTTCATTTAAATTTTCAAAAAAAAAAAAACAAAAAAGAAAGCCATTCAGATCCATGTTGCTAAAACTAGCCGATTGATATCTAAAAATACAATATAGTAAGCAAGCAAGGAAACACAAATATTGAATTTACTTATTTTGAATATTGCATTTGAGTTACAAGGAAATGACTTTCAACTCACATTTTAAGTCCCTGAAAAATTTGAAAATATTTACCAACTTAGATAATTTTTAATGAGGCAATATTTTGGAAATAATTTAAAAAAATTTCACACATACTTGCTCTTATATTCAAGATTCAAATTATATTTAAAGACATGAAAAAAATGAGAATACGATATTTAAATAAGCAAAAACTAGCTTCTTTTTTGAGAGTTTGAGATGAAAAAGTACGCCATCTTAATTCTGTATGAAAAAAAAATAAAATCATTGGAATGGTTCTTCAAAAACATAATTTTATATATCAAATTCCGAAAACATTTTTTATGAACATTTTTGGAGTGCAGGTCTGAAATATATTTATTTGTGTGGATCAAAAATAAAATTTCAAAAAAAGTTGTCAACCCATTTCTGAGATATCAAATTTTCAAGAATAAAATTTTTTTTTTAAAAATTGAAAAACTTTTTTTTTGAAAATTATGATATGCGATATTTTGTAATCTTATTTGAAACTTGTTTTAAAAAAAAAATGATCAGAATGTGTTCAGCTGATAATGAGAAAATTCAAAATAAAGAAAAACGTTTTAATGAGAGAGTACTCTTGCTATTTGTAAATTTTTATAGTTTTTGGTAGTATATCGCACTAATTTTAGCATAACTACATAAAAAGTTTGATAAAATCGAAGGAACTGTTTAAAAAAAGAAAAAAATTCCTAAACGGTTCTTAACCTTTGTATGGAAGGTATCTACCTTTTTTTCATAAAGTAATTTTTTTTAAATACTTAAAAAAAACGAGCTTTATAAAAATTGACCATGTAGTTTTCAAAATGTTTTACTTAAAAAAAAAAACCAACGCTTAAAAAATACAAAAAATATTCTTCAAAAAATTTTGGTAAAAAAAAAACTATTTATATAGTTTAGAAGCTTCTGTATAAAAAAAATAACTGAAATCAAAATTACAGTTTTGAAGAAAACCGACAGTAAACAAATGGTTCTTTGGGTGGTACCATTATTAACTATTTTGTTTTTTTTTCGAAAAATGGTTTTCCGTGCAACGGTAGCCTTTACTTTTGGTGAAAAGAAATATTGATTTGTTTTAAAAAAAGTTCTGGAGTCGTTTTTGAGAAAAATAAGATTTGGAAAAATTGGTTAAAAAATATTTGGGCAGAATCACAAAAATCCCACTATGTAAAAAGTTTTAAGAAAATCGATCCAGCCGTTTAGGCTGTAGCCAAAAAGTCACATAGATAAACAGACAGGCAATTGTAATCGCTGATGGCATCGATTCACTGTCTCGGCTTCATCTCACTGAAGTCTCGTCTAGTGATGTGCAAACTCGGTTTGCTAATCCAAGTTAAATCGAGCTAAGTACACCCCCGAGTTGATTTGGTTCGAATTTTTGCCAACTCGAATTGGATTTACCTGAATCGAAAGACAACTCGGTTTGAATTGATCGAGTTGATTTGGTTTAAATTTTTTTTAAGCTCGAGATAGATTCTACCTGAACCGAATGAACACTCGGTTCGGTTAGTTCAAAATAACTAATAGCATTCAGTTTAATGAACTCGGTTTTAGCTTCACCATCGACTTGGTTTATACGTAAAACAACTGGCACCTAATTGAAATGAAATAGAAATTGAATTTTAAATACAAACTTAAACCGAGTTGTGGGCTGCAGCAATGCAGGTTGATGGAATGGTGGGCTAAAAAATATGAAAAGAAATCAGAAATTTTCTTATTTTTCTTTAAATACTCTGAAAAAAAATTGATTCAAGAGCAATTGGGTATTATTTTGGAACGATATATACTCTTTGCCTTAAAATATAGTTTGTCCCCTATCTTTCAAACAATAAACTATCAAATTTGCTTGAAGGATGTCTACGATGACGATGGATTCAAAAATATCTTAAAAATCAGAAAATTTCTCAGTTCTCTTAATGCTTCAGAAGGAGATTCGACGCCAAATGGATGACATTTTAAACGAAATACACTTTTTGCCTTAAAATATAATTCATCCACCATCTGTCAAACTATAATTTGTCAAATTCCATTGAAAGATGGCTACGATGATAATGGATTTAAAAACTTCTAATAAATCAAAAAAGATTTTGGAAAACCACGAAATTTCACTGTTTTTTTGTATTGTCTAGAAAAATCTAGTTGAATGTGAATGTGTATTCAACCACTTGACATTTAAAAGTTGATCTGAGGTGACCTCACCAAATTTCGCTTCACCAAGTTAGTCAACTAGATTTTGCGAAAAAAATGCATGGAAATTGTTTGCAAATTTTGCTTTAACTCGAGTTTGCCAACCCGAGTTGCAAAGCATGAAGAGTCTTCACATAATTTAGCTTCAACTCGAGTTGCAACTCGAATTACTACAATTTCGACTCCAATTAACTCGTCGTGGCCGTATTTGTTGCGCTGCGGTTACACCGTGCCTTTTTACATGAGGATTTATGTCATAGTTTTAGTTATAGTAGTTCATAGTGCATCGATGCGGCTTAAATAAAAACTCGCAGCTTAAGAAGAACTTAGGATATATTTCTGCCGAAACAATGTATATAGACTAAAAACAGATCATTAAGTTAAGCCTAGTACGCAGATCGAGACAAAATTTATCTCCCATATAAAATTTTTCCGAGCACAAGTTTTATCTCGAATTTTTTTCAAAGCAGTACGCAGATCCAGTATAAAACTTGACAGTTGTATTTGTTGTACATGAAAAGATAAGAAAAAGTCTCCACTTAATTTTGCGCTGAAAAAGAATTGTCGAAGCATTATTTTTCCGGACAAACTGTGACGTTTTATGTAAATATTATTCGCTTTTATAAACTAAAATCATCTCCCTGTTTCATTAAATCTATTGTTTAGACGTTGTGAGAACGCAAGACTTAAATAAAACATAAAATGCGTAAAGAAAATGATGACATACGAATAAGAACAGAATAAATAGAAGAGCTGTTTTAAATCAGTCAGTGGCGTAGCTAATGGGAAAGGGTACCAAAGGGCCACATACAGATATTGAAAATATTTTTTTCAATAAAAAACTTAAACTGATTCCTAAACTGGGTTAGACTGAGTTGAAAAAGACGAAAAAAATTAATTTGTATCCAAATTTCAACCAATTGACCTAAAATAACTTTTTTCCTGAGAAAAAAGTTTTTGAAACTTCAAAATTTTTAAAATATTTAGAAAGCCATCCTTTAACATAATTTGACAGTTGATGGCTTGACCGATAGGAGAAGAACTATATTTTGACGGAAGAATTTTAATTGATCAAAATGTTACCAAATTGCCCTAAAATCACCTTTTTCCAAAGAAGTATAAAACTGAAAATTTCCGATTTTTCAGAAGTATTTTTATCTGTCCTCACTATTTGAAAAAATCTAATTCCAGTATTAAAAATTTTCAAATTTATGTGACTAGAAGGATTTTTTTTTTATTTCTAGCTACGCCCGCCACTGTTTTCATTTTACTTCAGTTCTTACCTCCACACCTTCAGAATTTGTCTTGAGAAAAAAATGTGTCTTTGCTCGATCTGCGTACTAGGCTTTAATGCCTACTTCACTCATATCTCGTATCAAGAAAATAAAACAAATCTGTCCTCATTTCTTCCAGCCCGACTGTCTCTTTTCTACTGTATCTAACGCATGTTTGAGCTCTCAGAAAAAAAAAGCCTGTCACTTAAATAAACATCGAAGAAGAAGTCCCTTCATAGGCGGAACTCATAGTAGTACATACAAAACAATATTGTGTTCACTCTTCTATGCGGATTTCCATGCGAATGAACTTTGAGCGCACGAACTCTTTTAGCCCGCTATTCTTTTTTTGGCAGTTATAACGAATGTATACGAAATGGAATGAATAAAAACACAAAAACGAACAAATTTACGTGATACCATGGAAATTTATGCGCCATACGCGGAATATGGCTTTAAAACGTGAGGTTTTACCATTCTGTTGGGATTTTTTTGTGTTCGATTTTGATTATTAATATTTTTATTTTTCTTCCCTTTCACATCCTCCTCTGGATTGATTGGGGTCACTTTAAATTCTCTTTCTATTTCTCTCTGTCTAGCTCTTTATTTTAATGTTAAAATAAAAATTGATTGAATTAAATATCAATCCAAGTTTAAAAACGCAAACGAGATGGATAAAAAATACGTTTATATAGCAACAATTAATATTTGTTTTATTTTTTGAAATTTATTAAAAAAAAAAAAAAAAAAACACCAAATTGGACAGAAAAATATGTACGTAAAATCCAAATAAAAAAGGATTTTAAAACTTAACAATTTTTATCGTTTATAACAAACAAAACGAATATCCTGAATGAAAAAAAAAAGAATATTCCAGGATTATATGTTTCGATTTTTTTTTGTATCGGTTCAGCATTGTGAATGTGCTGCAAGGATTTGTAAGACTTGATTTTTGAAAAGGTATTTGTTTTCAGTTATGTAGCTATGTTCGATATACAAAAGCCCATAGAAACGATACCTGATGATGCTAAAAGGAAAATAATTAAACAAAAAATAATAATTGCAAACAAAATATAACACGAAACAATAAAGTCATTCAAAAATTCTTTTTTGATCTTGGTGGTAAAACGTTATTTTAACAGTACCGATTGGCTTTCCCGGAATACAAAATTAACTTAATTAACATCATGGAGTCGTTTTGAATGAAAACCGAATTTAAAGCCCCTCGTAAAAACATATCGTATACCTATCGGGTTCTTCTGCGGAAAAAGCAATTAAGGTGTAATTGATTTTTTGTTTCTTTTTTCTTTATTATTTCGATCTCGGTTCAATTCAGCTTTTAGTTGTCATCAAAGAGGTCAGAACATATTGTATTTGAGATTGTAAAAAAGAAATCGAATTTTCAATTCAATTCAAACTGGTACAAACGAGTATGTTAATATTGAAAAAAAAAACCAACTTAAAACTGAATAATTTGCGCATACAAAGTAAACAAAATACACGACTGGGTCGCACGTACTTGCTCTTATGTTCAAGACGCTGAACCACCAAGGGTTTAAGAGAGAAAAATGTTTAAACGCATGAAATAAGATATGTAAGTAACTTCTTTGAGAGTTTTCAATGAAAAAAAAACCTTGTATAAAATGATTGTATGGAAAAAATAATCAAAATCTTTCAAACGGTTTTCTAAAAAAAAAATTTTTGTATACATCAAATTCTTTAAACATTTTGAAGAAAATGTTTTGGTATGCAAATCGCAAGTATATTTATTTTTAACTCATTTTTGAGTAACGAATTTTCAAACAAAAAACTGGAACTTTTTTTAAAAAATTCTAAAACTTTCTTTGAAAATTTTGGTATGCAATATTTTTTAATAATGTTTGGACTTTGTAACGGGTGATTTTTTAGCTGGTTTGGTTTTGGCAACACTGGTTTTGACAGCTGACGTGTGTTTAGTACCTTGTGTCACTGTCAAACAGCTTCAGTTTGGTTTGCAATTTAACCATGGATCGTCTTACAAATGAACAACGCTTGCAAATTATTGAATTTTACTATCAAAATTCGTGCTCGGTTCGAAATGTTCATCGCACGCTGCTTCCATTTTATGGTGTTCAGCGATGAGGCTCATTTTTGGTTGAATGGGTACGTAAATAAGCATAATTGCCGCATTTGGAGTGAAGATCAGCCAGAAGCATTGCAACAGCTACCAATGCATCCCGAAAAAGCCACTGTTTGGTGCGGTTTATGGGCCGGCGGCATTATTGGGCCATATTTCTTCAAAGATGATGCGAATCGCAGCGTTACTGTCAATGGTGAACGCTACCGAGCGATGATAACAAACTTTTTTTTGCCCGAAATGGAAGTTCTTGACTTGCATGATATGTGGTTTCAACAAGACGGTGCCACATGCCACACAGCACGCGAAACAATGGCGCAATTGCGAGGCGAATTTGGTGAACAGTTAATTTCACGTTTCGGGCCGGTCAATTGGCCGCCTAGATCGTGCGATTTGACACCATTAGATTATTTTTTGTGGGGGTATGTCAAGGCTAATGTCTATAGGGACAAGCCCGCTTCGATTGACGCACTGGAAGCCAACATCCATGGATTCATTCGTGAGATACCGGCCGATATGTGTGAAAGAGTATGCCAAAATTGGACTCAGCGGATGGGCTACCTGAGACGCAGCCGCGGTCAACATTTGCATGAAATTATCTTTAAACATTAAATTGCAAGGTTCAAACTATCGATTCAAATAATTATTTCATTAATTTTTTCGAATTTTTTGTGTTTTTTTTTTTAAGTTCTAAACCTCTTAAAAAATCACCCGTTATAAACAAAAATTTATCTGAATCTGTTAAGCTGACAATGAGAAAACTAAAAATTTAAAAAAAAAAAGAGTTCGGTGAGAACTTCTTTTAATAGTTGTTAGTTTTTGGTAGTACATCGCACCATAGTGTTGCCAATGAGAAAAATCAAAAGGGGTCCCAAAAAGGGTCGCAGAACACAAAGAGGGGTCACAAGCGGAGAATAAAACGAAACAATTTACATCTTGCAGAAAACATTTATTTCAAAACTACAGCAAAATTTATTCTAATAATAAAAGAAGCTTATTTTATTAAAATTACAACAAAAATGAAGTTAACTCTTTTTACTTTTTAAATAAATTCGAAATATAAATGTTATTATTATCCTCTTCTTCTGTCAGTTTGCCAAATTAAGTAAATTACGTGGTGAAGTTCAAGTATTTTTATCAGAAACTCAATTTTGAATGATAATCACTTTGAAATTTTAAAAAGATGTTTTTTTTTAAAGTAGTGGCCACGGGCCCTGGATGCAAAAAAGGGGCCATTTGGCCATTAAAGGGGCCTAACGGCAACGCTGCATCACACTAATTTTTACATACAGAAACCTGAACCGTTAGTTTTCCATAAAAGTAAATTTTTTAAAATAATTTACAAAGTGCAAAAGAACCCTTAAATACTAGGTTTTATTAATATCCACCATTTATCATAATATTCTTTATTTTCAAAAAAAAAAATTGAACATTTTTTAAAAATCTAAAAAATATTTTTTTTTTAAGTTTTTGGTAAGAAAAACTTTTTACATTGTTAAGAAGCTTCTGTAAAAGAAAAAAATATTGAAATCAAAATAATCGTTTTGAAGAAAATCGAAAATGAAAAAATTGTTCTTTGGGGAGGTACCAGTAATAACAATTTTTTTGAAAAATGGTTTCCCATCCAAAGGTAGCTGTTGTCAAAATTGTTAAAAAGGGAAACATAAACCCTTTTGACTTGTGATAAAGGTATGCACTTTAGGCTAAGTCTAGGTTGCGGGTAAGAAAATTGAAATTTTGATCAAACTTAACATTAGATGATGGAGAATATAAAAAAGCGGGTCTCCCAATTCCTTCTGTTTGTCTGTAGACTAACAGCCTAATCCACTAAAGTGATTTTCTTATGAATGTCAAGTTAGCAAAGCATCTTTGACGAATCGAAAAAAAAATAGGTTGATATTTTCCACTAATTAACTCTATAACTAGTAGTGACGATGTAGAATTTGGTGATCAGTGCTTTTTTTGTTTTATTTTTATATTAAGAAAATCGGTAAAAACTTCTTCTTCTAATAATTAACAGCTTAATACTTTGCCGTTAATTAGTCTATAATTAGTTGTGACAAAATCAACTTGAAAATGCAATGTTTTCTATGCTTTTTTGGATGTTTTGCTAACTTGATATCAGGTAGGTAATGCAACACTCACGGTTCGAAAAAATTCACATGGTTTGTCGTTAATTGGTTTTGACAGTTTCGAAATTATTGTTCTGTTTTATTTTTTTTTTTTTGAGAAAAATGGTAGTAATTTCAAAAAATTAATATTTTAATGGATAGTTTATTTTTAATATTGTTGAGTTTTATTTGCCTAATTAGTCGTTAATAAGTTGAGACAATTTCAATTTTGTTGAGCAGTTTTTCTATGTTTTGTTTTTATTTTCCTAAATTCATATGAATTCAGCAAAGAACTCCCGAGAAATTGTTGATTTCAATTTTCACGAAATTTTTTCTATGTTTTTTGTTTTTATTTTCCTAAATTCATATGAAATCAGCAAAGAGCTTCACAAAAGTTTTCCCAACATTAAAATTTTAATTGATTAATAATTTGCATTTAATTAGCCATTAATTACATGTGACAATTTAAACATTTTTGAGCATTTTTTTTAGATTTGTTTGCTTTATTTCCTTAATTCATAAGAAGTAACACACAAAAACGGTTCAAAGAGATTATTGAATTAATTATTGCTTTCGTTAAATTTTCACTAAGTCAAATGAGTTAATTTAGTAGAAAAAACACATATAAAAAACATGGTTCACAAAAATTAAATTTGTCACAACTAATTCACGATAAATTAAGGGTAAATTATTAAGCAATAAAATATTAAGGTTCATTGTGTTTTTACCGCACTTAAAAAAAAAACATAGAAAACATAGAACGACAAATTCGATATTCTTAAACTAGTTAACGAAGAGCTAACGGCAAGTCATCCACCTACCCATATTTCGCTCCATGAGAAATTCTTTTTCTAACATGATGCCAAGTTATTTCAAAAAATATAGAAAACAGGTGCAGGGAAACAATTCCACGGGCATCTGCTCCACAGAGGAGTTTATTCCATCATAAGTGGGAATCTGTTCCATTTTTCAAAGTTCAATTTATTCTCACTTAGAGAGTGGAGTTTTTGCCCACTTGGTATGAGAATCAACTTCACTTCTTTTATTGTACTCAATGAATTTTTTTTATCGGATTTACCACGATTGTTTTTTTTTTTTTTTTTTGATTTTACTTTGATTCGTTCTTAGGAGGTATTTTTTTCAATCATAGTTTCTTTAAATCTAGATTCCTTAAATGCAAAAGAAACTTCGTGTACACCCAACCTCGCACCCACCCCAAATCCTATAATGAGCCCAAGCAGAAGGGTTGCATACATACCTCACTATTTATTCGCCATAATGCTGGTGTATTTCTGGAATAAACAATTTCTTTTTCTACATTTATGAGTCAATAATATCCCAAATTCCAAATTTTAGGTGGGAAAAAATTCAACAAAATTTCAGGTATAATTAGTTCCTTTTAAATTTATTAAATTTAATTAAATTAAATTGCACTTTCAAAAGTGGAATAGATTCCTACTCATGATGGAATAAACTCTCATGTGGAGCAGATACCCGTGGAATTATTTCCCTGCACCCAACCTTACACCTACCCCAAATTCCATAGTGTGCCAAGAATGGGGGGTTGCAGGGGGGCAGAATGCCCTCCATATTTGCCTCACTCTTAATTCGTCGTAATTGTGGGTGCTAGCACTGTATTTATGTTAATAAACAATGACGTTTTGTTTATTTATGAATCAATAATATCCCAAATGTCGAATTTTAGTTGGGAAAAAATCCACAAAATTTCGGGTTTAGTAGGTTCCCTCTAGCAGTGAGATTAAATTCCACTTTGAAAAGTGAAGCAGATTTTCACTTCAGGTGGAATAATTTCTCATGATATTCTCAAAAAGAATATCAAAATATAAAAAAATCAGTTAAATCGTTCTTTTAATTTACATATACTCAACTAGTTAAGAAAACTAAGAGCTCAAAATCAAGTAGGTATGCCATTTGGTTACTTGAAAAATATGAATATATTGCAAAAAAATTTAAATTAATTTTATGTACAGAATCTTAATAACATTTAAAAAAAATTTGCCAATTTTGAGTCTGTATTAAAATACATTTTAAACCTAGTTTCAAAAAAATTCATTTGCTCGTTTTTGAAATATTGAATTTTCCAATTTTTTTTTTTTAAATCAAATTTTTTTCAAAATTTTGATATGCAATATTATTAAAAGAACTTTTGGATAAAAATTTTGACTTAAATCGTAAAAAATCGAAAATTAAAAAAAAACTTCTGTAGCGGATAAAACAGAAATGTTTTTTCCCGACAAATCATCCAAGAGTATTAACTTGTCTATTGTCATGAATATGTGCTTCTCATCTAGCTGTTAGGACTCGTCAAAAAATTGTAGGTACCCTCCAATCCTGCCAACAATACACACACAGGAATGGTTGAGAGTTGTCAGTCACTAGGCATTGGTTCATCGTAATGTCATGTTCGATTATGTTATTTTGAAATTTTTGTTTTGCACGAATCCGAAACTTGCCCTATGGTACTATAAAGCAAGTCTTGTATATATTGTAAGTTAAAATATTAAATGACACATCCAAAATTTTCAATACCAATTATTGCGGCAAAGTATTCACTTTAGCATTTTTTAGATTCGTCAAAGTTGCTATGCAGCTTATCACTCATGATTTTCTTCAAATTTTGAATATGAAGATTTCTGATGATTTCTATGAGGAGAAATTGAAATATTTTAGCTTTCGGCATTAATAGACGGAAGAAGGTAGGTACCAACAGTTTATATCAGTGTTTTTAATTTTTTTTTGAGTATGCGACTCTTTTGAAAGTTAAAACATTCTGGCGACCCCCGCACATTCATATAATACTTTGCTAGAAAGCGGCACAAAGTCACTCACAAAAACTTAAAATGTATAAACTTAGTGCTTTCTAATGATAATTTTTGTTGAAGTTCATTTTGTTACAAAATTTAAGAAAAAACACTTTAATTTTATCTAATTTTAAGTTTTATTTCGTAAATTAATTAATTAATTAATTAATTAATTAATTACTATAATAAGAATTATTATAGTAAAAAAAAACTTTTTATACCGAATAATTTTAGGAGTGATCGTACACTGAACCCCGCTCATAACCTGACACATTTTAGGAGATGTCACTATTTCGCCATGAAATTATTCCGTGTTGCCAAACGTTTAAAAAATATATGTATTAATTTTCATTTTTTTGAAATCTATGCGTCAGAATCAAATTTTTTTTCAAGGTTGAATAGTTACTGATCAAACAATTAAGTTTAAATGCCTTTAGGAATGATCATAAAATGGATAAGTTTCTCAGAAGACGATCACAGTCATGCAAATCCGGTAGAAGTGGAAGCAAAGGAAAACTGAAAAAAAAAAATGATTTTATGACGAAAATTATCGCGAAAATTGTTTTCAAGTTTTGAATAACAAGCCTCAGTCTAGACTTTAGAGGATTTAATACTTTGTTTATTAATTCAACATAGCTTGCGATCGCAAGCGACCACTTAGGCGGTCGCAACCCACAGTTTGAAAAACACTGGATTTTATAAATTGGTATATTTTACATTTAGAGCTTATTTAGCTTAAAGTTCTTACTCAACGTCACTTGAGTTTTACAGTAGTTTTTTCTATAAAGTGGCCAAGTTAGTTCTTGGACTATAAAATTTTAAGTTTTTATTGCAGTTTTAAAATTTCTTACTCAAATCATTAGAAATTATTGTTGTTGTCAACATACCTGAAAAGAAAGAGAAAAAAATAGTTTTAAAATATTGCTTTGATTCAAAGTAAACATAAAATACAGGGTGGCGCACGAATCGTGCTACAAAAATAAAACGTAATAACTTTTTTTCTGTGTGAGTAATCGGCTTATTTTTTTTTATTTTGTAGGTTACTATTTAGATTTATAAAAATGGATGCTTGGGATACGGAGAAAAGAATTTGGATAGTGCAACGGTACCATGCTTTGCAGTCCGTCATTTCCGTCCAAAGGGAATTTAGGCGGGAGTTTGGCGGTAATCCCCCGAGTAGATGGACCATTATGAGGTTTGTAAACATGTTTGCCGAATCTGGAAGCATCGCACGAAGGCCGTACCATTGGATTGCCAATGTTCGGGTTCAGGATACAATCGCAGCAGTAGCATCTGCAATACAGGCCAATCCGAGCGTTTCGACCCGAAACTTATCGGGGCAAATTGAAGTTAGTAGACGGTCATTAAAACGGATACTTCATGACGATTTAAACTTGTTTCCGTACAAAGTCCAAATTACTAGCAAAATGATATCAATGGCCGAAGAAGACAACACATTGATCAATTGTTTGTTCATGTCTGA
This sequence comes from Dasysyrphus albostriatus, assembly GCA_946251815.1. Classification (NCBI taxonomy): domain Eukaryota; kingdom Metazoa; phylum Arthropoda; class Insecta; order Diptera; family Syrphidae; genus Dasysyrphus; species Dasysyrphus albostriatus. The sequence continues at coordinate 105,624,603 of OX276337.1, forward strand.
TGAGGCCCATTTTGATCTTAACGGCAATGTAAACAAGCAAAATTGCTCCATGAGACGGAACTGCACCCAGAACGAGTCACTGTGTGGTGCGCAGTTTCATCAAGGTGTATTGTCGGGCCGTACTTCTTTGAAGAAAACGGTGTAACCGTTACTGTCAATGGGGACCGTTATTTAAAGATGTTGGAGGAGTTTTTTTACCCAGAACTGCGCCGAAGACGTATACCATTCAACAGCGTTTGGTTTCAGCAAGATGGAGCAACTGCACATATAGCCAGACCAGTTATGGCGGAGCTAAACAAAAAATTCGCAAACAAATTAATTTCTAGGAACTCCACTCTTCGCTGGCCCCCAAGGTCACCTGACCTGACTGCACCAGACTTCTTTTTATTGGGTTATGTCAAGCAAGAGGTGTATAAAACAAAGCCCAGGAATTAAACTGAATTAAAGCAGTCCATAACGACAATAATTGAGGCGATCCCAACTTCAACTCTTCAGGCTGCAATGAATAATTTTTTGATCAGGTGCCGCATATGCGTGGGAGAGCGTGGAGGTCATTTGCGGTCTATAATCTTTAAAAACAACTAACTATTTAAAATAAAATTTAATTTTCTAGCCAATAAAAAAAAAATAAATGAAATACATGGATTAAAAAAAAAGTTATTTGAATTTCTTATTGTAGCACAATTGGTGCGCCACCCTGTATAAGCTTTATCTTCAAAAACAGAAAAACTTATTTTTGTATATTAAAATCTCAAAGTTCTGATTGTTTCAGTTTTAGTTATTTACTTGATTTCATATAAGGTTTTTAAAGTTTGTAGGAACCAACTAAAGTTTATCCAAAATGTCCTTTTTTAAATTTCTTAAATTCAATGGGTGATGGACATAATGTTTATGTTACAACTATTGTTATTTCGTGTATTTATTTTTTTCCTGTTATTGTTTGAAATGGAAATTTATTGTTTTGTGTGTAGTGTATAGAAACGTGCAATGAACATAAACAGAAGAATGAAAAATAAATCCATTGCATGAAGTTTTGAATAGAATATTTTAGTGTAGGTACACACATAGTTTTGTAAGGTTTTTTTTGTAAAATAAAATATTATTTATGTAACTACCATCTGTGCTCTAGATTTTATTTTATTTTTAACAAAAATGTCGGTTTGATTTTTAATTTTTTTTGTACTGCGTTATTTTATGATTTAAATAATACATATTAATAAAATGCATGACTGAATTTTAAGAACATGTTGTGTATGTGTATGCAGGTACCAAAATGTAGGTAAAAGTACTAGAAGAAAAAACGATCTGTATTTTAAGCATTTTGAGATGTTTTCATCTCTAAAGTCTAAAGTTTTTGTTTTATTTATGATTGGTTTCCTGTCGTAGGTATCTATAGGTAATTAATTATTATTCCTATTTTTTCTGGATTATTTTCTAGATCTACAACTGCATATGGTAGTAGATTTTTTTCTTAAAAAAGTGCTAGTATGTTAATTTTTCTTTAAAATGGAATGGTTCTTTGACCGAAAGTAATTTTTCTTAAGTGTTTTTAAGCATTAAAAAAAACGAGTTGAGGTTTTTATTTTTAAAAAATAATGAAGTTGGAAAGCATAACAAATAAATAAATAAATTGGTAAATAGATACTTTTAATTCCACCCATAAGCTTTTCTTAAACAAGAATTTAATCCCTTTATAGATAATTGATTAGTTTTATTTCACGTCATTTAAAAATCTCTTTAGAAAATGTAACTTTTCTTATTGTTTCAAGGATTTTCAAATGCTTTTGACAGTTAATTAATAAATTACCTACTATACAAACAAAGAAAAGGATGTTCTATCTTGGACTTTAACAAAGAAAAGATATAATATCATTCGTATCACTGTAAGCTTTGTTAAACAAAATTAAAAGTTTTTTTTTCAGATACATTCATAGGTATAGATAGCTATATGGCTTTCAATCAATTACGACATCCTGTGCAAGAAATCAAAAAAAGAGCCGTAGTGTCCTTTCACAACAAAGAGGGAAAATTAAAATTCAGACCAATATCTTGAGTTGTACATACATATGTACATTAATATGAAAGTACATAATACATGCGACATGAATTCGAATTTTCAATCATCATGAGGCATTAAAAAGAAGACAAAAAATCAATTTGTAATGTCCTTGATCTGTACAAAAAGGGACATTATTTATTTATCTAGTTATAACATTGCGTTCGAATATCAAAAAGCGACAATAATTTCAATTACATAAGCTATGTTGTCATAGTAGAAAACAGGGTGATTCGTAAAATGGTATAGATGAAGAAAATTTAATTTTGGGATTTGGAAAAATACTTAGGGACATACCTTTTTGTTGTATTGGACAAAAATAATTTAAAAGACAGCTTTTTTCTTCTGTGGGTAGGTGCCAATCCTCCATAAGGCTCTATAAGAACCGAAAAACTCGTGCGCATAGATGTGTGATATTCTAACTACACTAAAACCACCTCCACTTGACGATTGCAACTAAGATGACACTTATCTAGCAATTTATTTTTAATGAAGTTAAGTAACTCGTTGCAGGTGAAAGTCCATGCTAATTCCTTGATTAGAAAGCAGTTTTCTGTTCATCGCACCAAGTCGGAAGGTTTTGTTCTTCGCAGACGGCGTACTTAATTCGACTCGTCAAGAATGTCAATGGTCTTTGAATTAGCGTGTTTTAATAGCCTATCTCTATGCTTTCGCGCGAAATTTTTTATTTCGTCCCGAGATCCCTGTGAAGATCTTCGTTTCTTATATACCATGGAGCATTAGCAAATGTCCCAGGCAATTTATTTTCATCCGTTTGTAAGTTATTTAAGTTTGTATCGCAGATACAACCCCATCCGAGTTATTTACCATAAGTCCAAACAGGTTTATGTACCTGCCTGTATAAAACCAATTTTTTTCAATACTAAGCTTTGAATATTTACCAAGTAACCAGTCCATATTTCTTAATTTAGGTACTTTCTAGTTCTTCGAATTTCATTTTTACGTGCGGCTTCCATTTTTATTTCGCGTTTAGAGTCATTCCCAGATACTTTGCCTCATTGGAACACGATCTTTTTATTTTCTAATGCGTAAAGTCCACGTGGACTGAGGTTTGTTCATTGAGGGCTATTCACCATATTTTCGTCCACTCATTAACATTATTAAGAGCATTTTGTAATTTAACTGTAGCTTCGCTGTTGTATTGCAGTATCATCAGCAAACGTGGCTACAAAAGTATCTTCTGTTTGAAGTATATCGCCTGTAAATAAAAAAAAAAACAGAACTAGACCCAATACACTTCCTTGTGGTACCCCAGCCACTATTTCTTTGAAATTGGAATAATCAATTCCTTGTCTTACACGAAAAAGTCTGTTTTCAAAATATTGGTTAAAAATTTTATAAAGTCCTTCAGATAGAACTTGTCTTAATTTTAGTTTGAGGCCTTCGTGTTTTGTCAAACGCCTGCGACACGTCCAAAAAAACTGTCGAACAGATTTTCTTTTCTTCAAGAGCTCTCTCAATTACATCAGTAAATCTATGCACATGATCAATTGTCGAATGCTTGCTTCTAAATCCGAACTGATGTTCAGGTATTAATTGCTTCTCTTCTATTATCGGCTGCAAGCGCAAGAGTAGTATTCTTTCAAAAACCTTTGATTTTATAGGATGAAGCAAAATCGGTTTGTAAGAAATGGTTTGCCAGGTTTCGAAACCATTATGAATGACTTCCGCCACTTTTCATTGGCTTGGAATATATTCTAACCTTAGAGTGGCATTTATAATGTAAAGGAGGTTAGTAAATACTTTACAAGGGAGCATTTTTAGAATTTCTGCCGTGATTAAGTCATATCTTGGAGCTTCATTTTTAATTCGGCAAGTGAAGCATTTCTTGTTATGTAGCTTTTATTTGACGAAAAATTCATATTAAAAATTTCGTTGAGTTCTTGCCCATCAAACGGCTTAAATGTTTCCTCTCAGTAATCGGAGAATACCATCGCTTTTTCTTTGTCACTTTTAGTCCATTCATTTAGGCTTTTCTTTATCGGAGGCACTGGAAGATTTGTTTTTCTTTATATTGTTTTATAGCTTTCCAAAGTGAATAGTTGAATTCTTTCGCCGCTGTCAAGCCTTCAACGTAATTTTCAACTTCAAGGTTTTTGAAATCTGATATCGCCGTTTTAAGCATATTACTCAAGCCATTTTAATGAGCTTTGTGTTGAGGAGCACGGGTTCGCTGATATTTTTTTAACGTCCTTTCGTTTCTCTTTCACTATATTTTTATTTCCGACGGATATTTAATATCTTTATAGTGGGGCATTTGTAGTTCCTTCGTCGCATAATGGTTAGTTCGGTTCCCAGCCACTGACACCTTAAACCAGAAATGTTTTTTTCCAAGGTTCTGCCTCTTCCAAGAAACTGAAAAATCCGCCAAGAACATACTTTTCATGAATATGTGCTTTCTCATCTAGCCGCTCAGACTCGGTAAACAATTGTAGGTCCCCTCCATTCCTGCCAACAGCACGCACACAGAAATGGTTGACAGTTGTAAGTCACTAGACCTTAGTTCTCCATGAGCTTTGATAAAGTGTCATATTGTAATATTTTCTCGTGCTCGTAAGGAAAACTTATTTATTTTATTGAAACTTCCACTTTTTTATTTCGTTAAACAAAACACTTTACTTAATTAAAATTAAATTGTGTCCAGTGCCGTTTAAACATGTCCTCTTATACCCATCACACAGGTACAGGAAATAGCTGAAAGGTTCTAGCATTTGCTTTTAAAGCTTTCCATAGGGGAAATTTCCCATAAATTTCCCTTTCCAAAGCTTTCATTTTGGTAGCTAGATCTAAAAGTTCTTAAGCTAAGCAAAGCTCTCTGTAGTTTGGTTTGTATCATTTATAGTCCGGAAGATGACGCTTTTTCATTCGAGACTCGTTATGGTTCATTCGAGAGTCGTTAAAGTAAATGTAAGAGTCGTTACAATAACAATAAAGGTATCTACTGCGTTTTTAAGCTCAAGAGCCGTTTGTAATGATGGCCTTAATTCAAAGTGTTCCTCAATATTTTTCTTAAATCCATCCCAGTTTGTTTTACCATTTGTTAACCTGTGTGGTTTTTCAATTTTAACATGGCTTTCGGTCGAAGTGAGCATAACTGTAGAGTTATCTGAAAAGAGGTCATAGCTCTCTGAAATTTCTACACGGTTGGACCATGAATAAATCGATTAGATCAGGTATTTTTGACGGATCTTTTGGCCAGTAAGTTGGTTTGCCAGTCGAATGAAATCAACAATTATTTTCCATTCCTGCTTCATGATATAGAATTCGACCCTTTTGAGATATGTATCTTTAGGCCCAGAAAGTGTGCTTTACCTTAAAGTTACCACCAACGGTTATGTTTGGGCTTAGTGACTTTAACAGCGTCGTTAATTCACTCTTATCAATTTTGCAACGAGGAGGGCAATAGTATGGAAGATATATTGAGGAGAATATTTTTTGTCTCAATCTATACACAACTGCAAATTGATAAAACATTAGATGGTGTGCCTCTAGGTTGCACTTTGCCTCCATTTTTATTTCTCATATTCAGAATTATTATCTTTTGTTGCAAGCAACTATCTATTTATTCATAATTTTTTTTTTAATTTATTAATTTTTTGCATGTTGCAAATGAACAGGCTTAATGAATCTTTCAAAAAAATTTAAATCATTGAAACGAAAGTATTGCCCTTCCTTTTTTTAATAATTTTGTTCACTTTGAATAAATTTTTTCTGGACTCATCAGACTTGTTTATCACACCAACTTTTAATTCTATAAAATTTCTGTTTATTTTCTCAAAAAATTCAAAACTTTTTTATTTTTCTCTTACCTATTCAAAATAATTTCTTTTTGTTTAAAGTTTAAGAAAGAAATATTTTAAAATACACAAGACAATTTAATATTCGGCCAAAAAATATGCAACAAAATTATAAAAAAAAAATACATAATAATAATTTCACAAAGAAAAACCACAAGAAAAAAACAAAAACTTCTCGCTAATAATTCCTTAGATACTGAAAAAAAGAAAAAAATTGAAGTCGAATCTTCTTTTCGTCATAATGGTACAAAATGATAAATCAAAAAGGACATTATAAATATAAATACAATATAGATGTCATAGAAGTGCAGCCAAGCCGTCTGTATTGCACTCGTTTGTCCATTTCTGAAATAGGGACAAGTTGTAAAAACCAAGATCCTTACTATACCAAAAAAAAAAAAAAAAAAAACTAAAGACCTGATGCAGTAAGGACCGTAAATGACACTCGATTTGTTTGTTCTCAAAAGGACCTAGTATAAATGGATGGACCAACAGAAAAGCTAAAAGGATACAAAGACAAAACGACATAAAATGAGAAAAAAGAAGCAGAAGACCATAAATGAATGAAACAAAAATATGAAAACGGGTTATGAATGTCTGTCTCTTGAAAAATCATAAAAAAAAAACATCAGAAAGCGCCCCAAGGACTCAGCGATTTCAGCGTCGTCGTCGGCGGGTTGGTCATTTTTCTTCAAATGAATGTTGGATGATGTTTTTAAGCTCCTTGTATAGGTACACATCTGTATAGAATGACGATGATGGTGATCATAATTACTATGATGTCCTTAAATGATAATGATTTCTATGAAGACAAGACAAAATAAAAAAAAAATATAAAACTCACAAAATCCTTTTCAACGTCACGATGATGATGATGATGATGATTATGATACCCAGAGGCGCCATTTAAAGGAAACTAAATTTATTACTTTATTTTTGACATTCAAAGAGAGATATTCTCATCTCATCTCTTTTGGTTTATCCTGTCAGAAAATTTCTTTAAAAATTTTATCTCAATGCAAGCAAGAAAGATATCTTTCTCTAATCTTTTATAAATTTTCAACTATGAAAGGATATACCTACGATAGTATACGAAGAGTGTGATGATGCCAAGAAATTGGAAAAAAAAGTATAAATAGAATGATAGCGACATTAACCATTCACGAATGAGCAAACACACACTTTTCTTATATAGGAAAGATATAAATCGGTCAATCAAAAGTTTAATCAAATTATATAAATTTATTTTATCGATTTAGCTTAAAATGCATTTTTGGCGTTAGTGAAATTGAGGGCACTGGGACTAAATTTGCCAAGTCTTTTCGAGGAAGAGAATAAATGAAAATCTAAAATATCTACAATGACAGAGTATTTTTGCGAGATGCATTGAATAGATTCAGGACAAAGAGGGAGGCTTTTATATTAATTTCTAATAAGAATTGCTCCATTTTCAAGGATTCAATCGATTCTAATTGGATTTGGGTATAAAATTAATTTGAGCTTGAAAATATTTATTTTTTGAAATAATAACACTCCTATTAATTTTCTATAACTATGAGTTTCTTAAAATGTACATAATGCTAAGCTTAACTTGGGTTGTAAAACAATTCAATCTTTTGTGAATGCAATCATTCATTGTGTTCACTCAGAGGCTTCAGATTGAAATCGTGCAATCGCCATATGCAAAAAGAACTGCAGTTTTTTTATAAGAGCCTCTTCATCATGAATTAATTAATTTAACCTCTGGAACTATTTTTCCTGGCCTAAAGATCAAATATTTGGCAATTTTGAGCATTAAGCAAATTGTTAATAATTGTTATCATGATGATCACATATTATGTAGATATTCCAAAAAACATACTCTCTTGTGTGTAGCTCCAGAAGTCTACAATTCCTCTTTGATAAGACTTTTAAATATCATATATGCTATACTTAGTAATAGCAACTTTTGTATGGGAGTTAAACTCTCCTCATTGTATTTTTATTATAAGACTTAATCTCTTCCCAAAGACTTAATTCTTATTGTAAGCTCAATTTTATCTCGTTTAGTAAACGTGTATAAACTTTAAGTCTTATAAGAATCTTACTATAAAACTTTAACACTCCTAATAATTCGTAATGATCCCATAACAAATCACTTATAAGCTTTTATTCTATTATACACTAGTAGGAAGCTTTCATAGAATTTCTCATAACAAGAATCTAATATTAGATTCTTTTTATGATTCTTGTTATAAGAAATTCTATAAAAACTTCTTACTAGAGTATAACAGTTAAACTCTTATATACAAATACAGAGAACATACTATATTTTTTTTTTAAGCAACTTTCATTGGAAGAGATGCTCTTCCATAACAAGAGCTAAATTGACATTTGTCATCTTTTAAGAAAATAGAAAATCTCATATAAAATCTTTTACTCTAGCTGTTAGAAAACAACCTTTAGTACCTAACTAGGCCGCATTTAACTCTCTTAATCATCTTATAGAAATCAGGTGGTATAAGTAGGTAGTTAGAAATGGTGGCACGGGCGTAACACTCGCCCAGTACCCAATTAGCGCTGAATTGCGCCGTTTTGAAACCATAACTCGTTTGACTTGATTCCTTCGGGGGTCTTCCAGGAATGAATGCGAGATTTCCACCTGGGCCTCCGTGTGCCCACTGGGCATGACCGGAGGTTTCTAGTGGAGATCAGCATCTACCATGAGCCCAGAGTTCTTTGATTTGAATTAGAACGGCTTTGGAATATGGTTTTAGTATATTTTGGGCTAGCACTAACGTCAAGAGGCGGGACTTAAGACACTCAGTCGATTGGATCGACAGCAGATAGTAGAACGACTGGAGCACGAAGGATCCAACCGATGATCGCTGTCATTGAGCATAATGAAACCCAGCAGAGGCTTGTTTTCTGATTGCTCACCGTCTTGGGATCTGGGGGAAACATGATACAGAAGCAACCGATTTTGTCTTATATCCATTTCGTCGCGTTAAGAAAGGAAATCAAGTTTTTGATTTTCATTTCAGAAAGTTCGTTGAGGTCGTCAAAAAATGCCATGCCAATGAAACGAATGTGCTCTCATTCTAGCCAAAGCAGGACATTTACAAAGAAAAGGAAGGACTGTTTCCTTTTCTTGCAGATCATTGCAGCTACGGCAGTGAGTATTGTAGGGAATACCCAGTCTCGCTGCATGTTCCCCTACTGGCAAGTATCCAGTACAGGTTGCAACAACCCTAGCTATATCTCGCCTGGGACTATATAACAGATCAATTGTTCGGGATTTATTATAGTTGAGCCAGATCTTTCTGGATATTTTGCATTCGGTCAAGCTATTCCACCTACGATTGGATTTACTAAGGAAGATTGACAGTAAATTGCTCTTCACAACTCCCAGGGAAATGTTGACTCTTTCCACAAGTGAGTTGTGAAGGCTGATCCTTGCCTGGCCAGTTCATCTGCCCTTTCATTTCCCTTAATGCCCCTATGGCCAGAAACCCAGGTAAGGGCGACCTTGAGATTAATATTAAGGGTTGCGAGCTCCTCCTGGGATTGCTGGACCAGTTTAGAGGATGATGTAGCCGAATCAATGGCTTTGACAGCTGCCTGACAGTCTGTGAGGATAGCTGTATTACGATTTTGGTTTGGATCTGGTTTAAGTATCCTGCATGCCTCCCTAATTGCAAGTACTTTAGCTTGAAACACCACTTGAATAATCGGGTAAACGAAAGGACCTTGAGATATTAAGTGACTCAGAAAAGATTCCTGAACCAACACCACACTCAGTATAGATAGTTGTGTTGAAGTCGATCATTACGACACGTCATCATCCCAGTCCTTTCTGGATGGGAATAAGACTTTAAAATCTTTAATGAGCGGTAGTCAGTTGGAGTTAAAAAAATTTAAGTGGGAATTAAATTTGTGATATTGCTGTGACTATAGGGGTAAGCTAGCAGAGTACATTTCAAGTCTTCAATCTTCAATATATTATTCAAGTAAGACTCTCGTAGAATTTTATGAGAGGAACAATTTTAGGTACTTCGGACGTGTCTCATAATTTTTCAAAATATCTAATATCCATTTATAATTAAGCCTCCTACGATAGCTATAATGGTGTTATGTTAGCAAAGACCAGTTGTATATCTTCACACGATTCAGGCAAAACATTAAAAAAAAAAAACAAAAAATTATTGTCATCCTAAAAAGAAAACAAAAAAAAAAAACGAAAAAAATTATTATACCCTCCCTAGAGGATAATGAATTTGTTGAGCATGCTTTTCTACAAAGTACCTCTCGTTTACTGCACCAACAAAAAAAAAACTGATAAAAAATAACACTGCAATAAACGTTTAACGAGAAAGGACGTCATACATACATTTATAGCTCCCCATACAATCAACGATGGACAACGCCTTTCTATAAAGAACTCCTATAACCAGAGTCCACCTCCTCCCAACCCCACCAGTTAGGGCAATAAACAAGAAATAAGCAATTTGGCAAGATTATGTCATGAAATCTTAATCCTACTAAAATTTATTTACCCTCAAACCTCTACTCACACCAACCTACCCCGCCCCTCCCCCCAACCGCCCATAATTTCAAACATATTTTCCATGATTAAACTTAAATTGAAAGTGAAATAAAGTCTGTGTGTATTGTGTCCTTAAAAATAATAAAAATAAAAAAAAAACTTATTTTAAAGCTGTTCGGGTATGATAAATAAATAAATAAAAAAAAAATAATAATACAAAAAATCCCTGAAAATGAAACATCAATTTCATTAAGATGGTTCAATGTCTGAATGATGAATGAACGAATGAATGAATGCCTATATAGATACCAATGACAACTGTCAGGATACGAGTCGCATGGGGAATTGCGGATGAATCCTGATGATACAAAGACTGGGTGGGATGAATGAACAAAAAAAATAAAATATTTAACAATTTTCAAAAGAAAATAATAAAAAAAAAAGAAAAATCAAAAAGGAAGGATAATCAAAGGCGAAAATCATTTATCAATTCGAGAAGCTGAATGGGATGAAAAAAATTTTAAAGTTATTTCAATTGGCTGAAACTTTAAATTGATACAAATACAATAAAAACGACTGAAAAATAAAAGAAAATTATTCCTTTTGAAGTTATTCTGAGTGTTGCCCATGATAAGAGACAGAAACCTGACCGCCTGAGTGAAATACTCGATGAATGAGGAGTGATGGACATCAAAGCAGTCGAGCCATTAACAATGTGAAAGTGGAAAATAATTACGGAGCTAACGAACAAATGTGTAAAATAAATGTAGTAGAAGTGATAAAGTAACACTAGTAATTAGCTGGAGAGCGAACATTTTTATCACAGTAGTAATAAAATGAAAATGTAATTAAATAAAATTAAACTAAACTAAATAAAACAAAATAAAGTAAAATAAAATATCATTAAATAAATTAAAATAAAAGAAAATAAAATAAAAAAAATAGAATAAAATAAAATAAAACAAAATAAAATTAGGTTAAATAAAATAAAAAATGAAATATAGTAAAATGTAGAAAAATAAGTTAAAATAAAATAAAACAAAATAAAATTAAATTAAATTAAAGAAAACAAAATAAAATATAATTAAACAAGTTAAAATAAAATATAATCGAATAAAATGTAGTAAAATATATTAAAATAAATTAAAAATCCATCTTAATAGTTGAATAACTTTGTTTTTTTTTCATGAATTAATAGCTGCTATTGAAAACGAAGACTGCAAAACATATTCTAATTGTTTTGTAAAATATTTTAACCTGAAATAAATTTATTCATTCATTCAATAAAATAAGACAAAGCAAAATGTTGTAAAATAAGGTTAAATAAAGTTAAATAACATACAATTAAATATAACAAGATACGATAAGATAAAATAAAATAAAATAAAATAAAATAAAATAAAAAATAAAAATAAAATAAAATAAAACTAAATAAAATAAAAAAATAAAATATAGTAAAAGTAGAGAAATATGTGTTAATGGCGACAAATAAAGAAGAGATGCAAAGCATGATTAGTAGAAGTATTTCGAGAGGAGAAAACTGGAAGTAAATGTGGGAAAGACGAAAGTGATGAGGTTCAGGAGGGGGCAGGGATGAACACAACAGTAGACTGGAGATGGAGGGGAAAGAAGATCGAAGAAGTTAAAAAATTTAAATACCTAGGGTATGTGTTCAAAAAGAATGGAGGACAGGAAGCACACATAACGGACAGAATAAAAAAGGAAGCATGAAGGATTGAAAGAAGGAAATTCGAGAAGGATTGGGAGAGGAAGATGTGGCTTTTTGACACTCTGGTGTGGACGGTTATGGGATCTGGGGCGGAAGTATGGGGATGGGACGATAGACAAGAAATAGAAAGGGTACAAGAGAGGTACCTCAAGTGGACGCTAGGGGTAGAATGGCAAACTCCAGGGTACATGGTAAGAGAGGAAACAAAACGAGATTAGATAATGATTAGAGCACGGAAAAGGGCATGGAATTATGAACAGAAATTAACAGATGGAAAAGGAAGTGACATAGCAAGGGAATGTTTAGAGGAGATGAAAGAGATATAGAGAGATGAACGGGGAAGAGGGTCACGATGGGAACAAGGGAGAAACAAAATAATGGGAGAAGACAGTGTGAATGGATACGAAGGAGTAGAAAAAGAAGACAGGAGAGAGCAAGAGGACGAAAGAAGGAACAGGATAAGAGAATCCAGTTACAACAGGTGGTATAAAGAAATAATGACAGAAGGGATCCCACAATATTTAACAGCGGGTTGGAAGACAGAAAGAACAAGGAGAATTGCAAGAGTCAGGCTAGGGAATGAGGTGAGGGAAAGATGGTACTGGAAACGGGAAGAGGAGAAAATGTGCACAGTATGTGAGGGTGAACAGGGGACATGGGAGCATGTATTAGAAAGATGCAGATCTGGCGGAGATGAAGGAAAATCAAGAGAGGAAAGGATGAGAGAAATAATGGATGAAAAATGGAAGGAGAAGAACGGATAAAGGAACTAGAGGCAGTAAGAAAAGATAGGGTGATAGAGAGGGGAGGGGAGGGAGCTGTGTAAGGAAGCAGGAGCCTTATAACCGTTAGGGGAGTCAATACAAAATAAAATAAAAAAGTAGAAAAATAAGTTAAAATAAAATAAAATAAAATAAAATAAAAAAAAAATAAAATAAAATAAAATAAAAAAAAAAATAAAATAAAATAAAATAAAATAAAATGAAATAAAATTTAAAAAAAGTAAAATAAAATAAAATAATATAAAAATAATATAAAATTATATGCAGTCAAAATAAAATTTTATAAATAAAATACTTGCTTTTAATTAATTTCAAATAAAATACATTAAAACCAACTTAAATATAAAATAAAATCAGAACAGAAATAAAAATAGAATAAGTACAAAATATCGTCGGCGTTTTGTCAAAACCTTGCCGTAAGTTTGGTTTGAAATTGCTGAGAAGGCACAAAAAAAATCGACTTAAAAAGTAATAATATGGAATTTTTTATTTAAAACTGAATAACCAAACTACTAGTCAAGCAATATTATCCATTAAATAAGCAAAACTAGGAAAAAAAGGCGGAAAGCTGGATTTTGATAAAAAGCTTTCACATGACATGGTGATAACTGGTTAGCATTTCGTGTTTATTAGTTGCAGCTGTTTTGTATGGAAAAGCCCCAATTATTTTTATATAGGACTGATAACTCTTATAATTTTCCTTCAAGTCACAACTACTCGAATCTGAAATCAAAATGTTTCTAGACTATTTGCTTATTTAAATGCCTCTTTAAAATTCTCCTTAATTAAGAATTTGAACTTAAAAAAAGAAAATTTTGTTATTCTCTTTGTTTTTTTTTTTTTTGCCAAGACTTAACTTTAAGAATAACGAAAAATATTTGAAAAATGCCTTGCACTTAAGTCTTATAGGAGAAACAAATTAAATTTTTAAAAGAAAATGTTTCTGTTTTTTGTTTTAATTTTTGTTTTGTTAAGAAAAATAAAGAAATACAAAACAAAAAAGAAGAACAAACTTGCATAACTATTTATAATGCACGTGGATGAAAGGAGGTTTTTTGCACCTTAAAATACTCTATAGATCCACGATCCACTACTATATCCTTAACTTCCATACATATAGCTTATCCTTTAGTCAGTGTGCATATTCTTTTCTTTCCGTCATAGATTTTTTTTTTTTTTGATTAAATTCAAGAAAGTTTTACCATTTTGTATTCCATTCTCGGAAAAGGATCTACACAAAAAAAAAAACTAATTGAAAGTATCTTTTCTTGATGGTGTGATAATCGCTAATGTGAATGCAGGCAGGCAGACCTAGTTGCGAGCGAGACGCGAGAAAACATTAAGAAAAAAAAAAGCTTAAAAACTACTAACTACGTATTCATTTTCATTTTAGGAAGACCATTTATTCTCATCGTTGCCGCCAACAACCAACGCCTCCTTCGTTGCCGTATCGTCTTGGTCGTCCTTATAACATAAGGATAGTTGTAGTGAATTATTGGCTGAACGTTTCCGGTGAGTTTTTATACCTTCATCAGAGGAAGAAGACGCTTTACACCGAAAAAAATACAAAAAAAAAAACTTCTTCAAAACGAAAATAATATATAAATTTTGTGTAGGCATGATGTGTGTTTGTGTGTGTGTGTGTATGTGTGTGTATGCACTTCAATCCATTTAAGTTTAATTAGGATTTCTTTACATCATAAAAGTTTTTTCTTTCTATTATTTTAAACGAACCGTTTACCTTGATAGATGAATGCCTTGAAAGTTCCTCAAAGAAGGAAGAAGATTTTTTTTAGTTTTGCTCAACTTTACCTTTTTTTTATTGGTTCCGACCTCGATTGTATGCTTTGCCAGCAGCAACCAACTGACTTTTTTATATTTATTATTATATCCTTGCACAAGGACTTCTTGGTTAAGTTTGAAATGATGATTTGGCGAATAGATTTTTCTACATCTATACAAGGCTAATAGAGCTGCTATAGAGGTGTATGTACTATGTAGGAGGAGATGATAGTCGATTCGAGATGGGAGTCCTAGGGGGGTTGATTTCAGAGTGGAGTGGGGTTTCGTATATAGCATTCAGAAAGTGCACTTCTTAAGGTTTAAGATTTATGTATAGCATTTATAGAGAAGCACTCATATTATAGAGAGCAGCAAAAAGGATTTCGAATGAATTTAGCTCATATAAATACAGGGAGGGAGGGAAGGAGGTTTATTAGATTTATCGCACTTAAATGGTGAGAAAAGGGTATTTGAGGTGGTAATTTATTGCCAATCGAGATACATGTTTATACATTTAACCAGAAATTGTATCATTGGGAATTTAATTAAGTAGGGTTTTAATGTAGTAAACAATATAAAAACGTGAGCTTTCTTTATAGGGGAAGTATTAAGCTATATAAGGAGTTGTGGCAGATTGACGTAAATATGGAAGATTAATTACAAAAATGGAGCAAACTGAATGTTTTTTTTGACTTGAAAATGGAAGGTTTAAAGACAGTAAATCTTAAAAAAAAAAAGAAAACAAGTGAGAAAGCAATGAATATTGCGAAATTTCTGGGACATTCACTGAGCGCTTTTCAAGCGTCGAGAGATTTCACTTCGATAAATTTTTCCCTTGCTGTTTTTTAATTTTTATTATTATTTGCATTCAATTGCCATCTAATTACTTAAATGTTGCGAGTGAGCTTATTTGATATGAAGTAAACAAATACGAAAAACAAAACATAGAAAACATTGCATTACAAAATTGAAAATTTGCTAATTAACCGCAGATTCCTTAGCCTAACACTATTAGGTTTAAGCAGTTTTTACCCCTTTTTGAGGTGGTGCTTTGGTATAAAGATAGTATAGGACCCAAAAAACGTAGAAAACATTTCCTATACGTTTAAACTAAATTGTTCACTACTAATAAATGAAGAATTAATTGTAAACTACTAAGAAATGAATCACCAGATATACGAAATTTTAAATTCTTCTCGTCATATGTCAAGTTATCAAAGCGCAGAAAAAAACATAGAAAAGATAGAATGAAAAATTCGATATTGTCAAAACTAATTTCCGACTATTATACGGCAAGTTATAAACCTATCCATTTTTGCTAACTTGATACTGATATAAAACTAAGTAACTCAAAAACATAGAAAATATCGCATGATAAATTTAATTTATCACAACCAACTAACATTTAACTATAAGGCAATTTATTATTAAGTTAAAAAAAAACATAGAAAACATAGAAAACATAGAAAGACAAATTCAAAATAGTCAATAGTCAACTGTTGAAGCCGAAAACACATTCATTTAACCTGGAAATGTCTTACAATTTTAAATTTAAATCGAGAATGGCCTTTTTATTGTTTAATAACTAATTACTGACTAGTTGCCGGTAAATTATTAAGCCATAAGCCAATCGATATCAGCAGTTTTTAAGACTTTTTGAGTTGGTAGTCTGCTTATTTTATATCAAGCTAGTAAAGAACCCAAAAACATAGAAAATATTGCAAGACAAATTCAAAATTTTCACAACTTATTAAAGACTTAATAATGGCAAAGTCATAAGCCCCTTTTTTAGGCGGTGCTTTGCGAATTTTATACCAAAAAAACATAGAAATCATTAAAAAACAATAAAATTTAATTAACGACTAATTAATGGCAAATAATTAATCTAAGATTTCTCGAAGATGAATGGTGGTATTTAAAAAAAATTCAACAAGAATTTTTGAAGTAAAATTTTAATACTTCAGAATGACCATAAAATTTTTTTCTATACAAAAAATAGCTTGACAAAAAATATTTCCTCAAATTGGCATAAAAAAACGCATATGCCAATTTTGTGGAAATATTTTTTGTCAAGGTATTTTTTGTATTAAAAAAAATTTTATGGTCTGAAGCATTAAAATTTTACTTAAAATTCTTTTTGAATTTTTTAAAGTACCACCATTCATCTTCGAGAAATCGTTTGCCTTCGTCTTAACGTAATTCGAAAAATCCAGTCAATTTGTACTCGAAAGGGCACATAGTGAGCAAATTATGGGGTAGTTTTGATTTCCTCACTATTTAATGTTCATAGGGTGCTAACTCCGAATCTGAGCTTTGTGACTAAAATTCCGTGACGTAACATGCAAAAATTTGGAAAAAGTGCTACAAAAATGCAAATTGACTGGATTTTTCCAATTACGTAGTCTAAGAGAAAGGCTATCGATTTTTTGAAGATATATAAGGGTATATGTAAAATTCAAAAAGAATTTTAAAGTAAAATGTTCATTCTTTAGAATGACAATAAACATTTTTTTTTGAAAAAAATAACCTCGACAAAAAATAGAACCCAAACTTGCATAAGAAAACACATTTTTTTATATCTTTAGATTTGAATATCTCGATTCCCAGCCACTGCAACCTAAGAACAGAATTGTTTTCTTCCGAGGTACTGCCTCTTGCGAGGAACTGACAAATCCTCACTTAATACAAGAGAATACTTGTCATGAATAAGTGCTTACTCATCTAGCCGTTCGGACTCGGCAAAAAATTGTAGGTCCCCTCCATTCCTGCCAAAAATACGCACACAGGAATGGTTGAGAGTTGTAAGTCACTAGGCCTTAGTTCTCCACGAGCTGTTGTGTCACCAAATTTATATTTTTATTTATTTATTTTTAGATTTAAATATCTCAAAAACGTGACACGCTAGAGCAATTTCAAGACCAAATCTCAGCGCACCAAAGACCATCAGAAAAGTATATCTTGTTACTACGGGTGAAAGTTCCTGCTTAATCCGCGATCTTAAAGCAGTTTTCTGTTTACCGCACCAAGAGGGAAGGTTTTGTTCTTCGCCGATTAAGTACTAAATTCGACTCGTCAAGAATGTCAATAATTGTTGAATTAGCGTGTTCTAATAGTCGATTTCTATGTTTTCGTTTTAGCGTGTTCTAATAGTCGATTTCTATGTTTTCGAAACTTTTTATTTCGTCCCGAACCGTAGGAATCCTGAGATCCCTGTGAAGATCTTCTTTTCTTATATACCAGGGAGCATTTGCAAATGACCTAAGCAATTTATTTTTAAACGTTTGTAAGTTATTTAAGTTCGTAGCACAGGTACAACCCCAAAGTTGTATACCATAATTCCAAACAGGTTTAAGAACCTGTCGGTATAAAATCAATGTATTTTCAGTACTAAGCTTTGAATATTTACCGAGTAACCAGTTCATATCTCTTGACTTACTTTTTAGTTCTTCGCATTTCTTTTTTCCGTGCATCTTCCATTTTAATTTAGATTTTCGAGTCATTCCCAGATACTTTCCCTCATTTGCAAATGGAACACGAGTGGTTTTAAGAAAGACGTGTAATCTATTTATTTTCTTATACGTAAAGTCCACGTGGACTGACATTTGTTCATCGAGCGCTATTGGCCATGTTTTTTTCCACTCATTTACATTCTTAAGAGTATTTTGTACTTTAATTGTAGCTTCGCTAATCGTTTTGCCTACTGCTACTATTGCAGTATCATCAGCAAACGTGGCTACAATAGTATCATCAGTTTGAGGCAAATCGCGTGTAAATAAAAGGTACAGGACTGGACCTAATACACTTCCTTGTGGTACCCCAGCCACTATTTCTTTGAAATTTGAATAGTCATTTCAGTGTCTTACACGAAATAGTCATTCATTTAGATATCCGTTTAGAATGTTGTAAGGTCCTTCAGGCAGAACTTGTCTTAATTTGAATTTGAGGCCTTCGTGCCACACCTTGTCAAACGCCTGCGACACGTCCAAAAAGACAGTCGAACAGATTTTCTTTTCTTCAAGAGCTCTTTTAATTACGTCAGTAATTCTATGCACTTGATCAATTGACGAATGCTTGCTTCTAAATCCGAACTGATGTTCAGGTATTAATTGTTTCTCTTCTATTATCGGTTGCAGGCGCAGGAGTAGTATTCTTTCAAAAACTTTTGATATTATAGGAAGAAGCAAATCTTAGCCGTATCCAATGAAATGTACCTAGCGCTTTTGGACTTTTCTCGGAATTCTTACGCTACACCCATTTACTTCGACGTCATTTGACACGTGATTTATATGAATCCGAAACTCCCTCCTTCCAGTCATTATTTTGTCCTTCTAGAGCCTACGGCTATATTCCTCAGGACCTCGCTTTTCTAAATTCCTATCTCTCTGAACTTGAAAGTTTTTTAAAACACGAAGAACCTTTAAAATCTCTTTAAGTTATCTCGGTAAAAAAATTTAAATTCCCCTCAAACCTTACAAAGTTAGAAGTGTTAACTTTCAAAATTCCGGAAACTATACTTTTTACCAGACTGTCCCCAGCAACAAATTTTTAGGTATCTACGATGAAGACAAATTTTTTCTAAAATGTCTTAATTGCTTGACTTTCAAGATTTATATCCATCTCTTCCCCCAAAATTGTAGAAGCTATATATTTATAGAGAAACAAAAAGTGTAGTAGATATTTACCTAAACACTTTGTTGACTACTTCTTAAAGTAACAATGTTACAACTTGTACATCCTCTATCATAAAATACTCGTTTAGCTCCGAAACATAAGAACTTGAGAATAGAAAATCTTAAGGTGTATTATTATATTAAAAGAAAATCACTTTTGTCATAAAACAAAGTCATTTTTAGAAAAAAAAAACTTTTCATAATTTTATCTATAAGTTTGTCATAATAGTTGTTGGTTGTGTGTATGTGTGTGTGTGTTCGTTTGTTATGATGGTGGTATGGTGATAAAATTTCCCATCAGACTGAGGAGAAAACTTTATTTTATTATACTCCAAAAACTTTACAAGCTCATTTTGAGAACTCTCCCTCTCGGTCTCGCCCCGGACACCTACATATATATTCCACCACGCAGTTCTGCGTTGATGGTTTTTCTTCGTCATACTTTGTATTGTGTTTGATCAAAAAATATTTTTCTTTCTTACACCCCCCCACCCCCAACAAAGTTCATCACACGTACTTTACTTTTTACGAAGTTTGGAGTGTCTTTAAAATACAAAGCGGTATTAAATTGCCATTAAAGTGACACTATCACCAACAACAACAACAACAACAACATCAGAAACACCAAAAAAAAAAGAACTCCAAACCCTCTTAGTGATTTTGACAAGCTATAGAAGATGAAAAACTTTATCAATTTGTCGTCTACTTTGTTTGACTAAATTCACTTTTGTTTTTTTTTTTTTGACTGAAAATAAAATTCCCTTTCCCTTTAGCTACATCCTGTTGTGTCCTTTGAAATGAAGAAGCGACGAATTATAAATTTTAAGACAAATTTTCAAAACCAACTGATTTACAAATCAAATTTAGTACAAAAACAAAATAAATATCAAGAAGGATTGTGTGTCTAGGAGTATTGGTATCTTGGCAAATGAATATCCTTCCAGCCACAGATTGCTTCCTTTTTTTTCCTAGCACCTCCATAAATTTAAATGATAATTTTCAAACCATACCTCCCGGCGGAAAAATACTGTAGTACCTATTTACACGATAAGAGAGAAGGGGTACAAAGGAGGGGGGCGTGGTAGGGTAAGGAATAGTCTCATATCTCCTTTCAAAATATAGAAGCAGATTTAGTTGGGAAAGTTTTCAAAATCAAATTAAGGAATCCTTCGTGTACAATATCGTGCGAAATTCTCTTTGTTTTTGTTTTTTTTTTAATTTTTTTTTTTTTTTGGTCTTATTTTATTCGTCCCTAATCTCAACTGGTAATATAATTGTAAGGAAATAATATAACCAATTGCTTCCGAAAATCTGCTGGCTTTCATTCGTTTCTATTTCTATTCGCTTAATCGGTTTCCACCCTCTACTTTATTCTCTACCCTATTCTGATTCCTATCATCCGTCCCAGTCTAGTTGTTCCATCCCGTCCCGTCCCTTCCCGTCCGTCCAAAAATTTCAAACTGTGTGCGGGAAAGTCTTACATTTCGATAGCTGATTATGAAAATTATAGCTTTTTGCAGGGCTTTGAAAAAGGATAATGCTTTCGCACCGAACAGCAAACGGGCTTACATAATTATCCTATGGGCTATCACTGGGTATAAGCTATGTATACGTGTATCGGTGTATGTATGTATAAATTGGAAACACACCCTACTTTGACCGCGGCAGCAGCAGCATTGGAGCCTCTTAGTGACATGACGGTGCGAAAAACTTTTCCAACAATTTCTCTTTAATGGGCCTCTTCTACTCTATGAGTACATATTTCGTTGTCGTTTGGTTCCGGTTGGGTATCGTTTGGTTTTTCGTCTTTAGCTTCTTTTTCTCCAGCAACTTGTTGTGGGAAAAGTTACTTCCCTAGATTGCCCGATTCCAACGCACTTGTAATTTTCAAAATCCCACTGCTGTTAGTACCGAAATACCTACGTGTAAATGTATGTGTTGGTTTTTTTTATTTTATTTTGACCACAGCGAAATCTAGGTTAGGGTTGAGATTGAAAGTTGGTGGGGAAAAAAGTTTTTCCTCTTTTATCACAGCCACTCTAGGTTGGTAGGGTAGAAGGAAAATTTTCAAGATTTGCAATCGAAAAACATTTTTATTTTCTCCCGACCTAATAAAACCTATTAAAGTCGAAGTTATAAACCAACAATGTACCTTCCTCCCTACTGAGCGGGCAATCTACCCATATAATTTGGATTGGCCATTTAGGCTTGGTTAAGCTTCCTTTGTTGTTGTTGTTGTTATAACATGCAACAGAGAAAACAAGAAAAGTCGAATGAATATCCCTTAGCGGTGTTAAAGCTTTAGTGTTTTGTGCATGACCCATCATTAATCATCTGAAAAAAGGGTGTTTTAAACGAGCTATACTCTCGGTTGACTGTTAAGAAGGGTATGACTTTCTTATATAAAAAAAAGGGGATTTTGGATAAAGGACCTAAATCAGATAAAACATCTTTAAGATTTTGTGTGGTTTTATTTTTTATTTTCTATTATTTTGACTTACCTATTTGTTTCTGGTTAAGAAACTTTTCTCATAAAGGTTTGCTATTTTTGACTTTGAGCTACTATTAAAGCAAATAATTTTAAGAGATTACAGATTTGAAATTAAAGCAAAACTTAATAAAAAATTTAAATCTATCTTCATATAGTTAAATTTATGGTTGTTTCAAAAATTTTAAGAGGCAATAAATCTTTGTTAAAGATAAAAATAAAAATTCATAAGCCATTGCCGTTTAAAGTGCCTTTTCAGAAATTTCGAGCAATACTGGCTTGTAAAAGAAACTTTTTCGATGTTTTGAATTTAAAGTTTTAAGAATAACGATTTGGGATTTAATTGTAAATTTGTTTTGGGTGCAAATATTCAAGCACGCAGAGGTAATTATTAAATTTTCAATGTGTAGAGCTCATCATTTAAGGATTTTCTTAAAAGACTAATAAGAAGAGCTACTGAGGCTTTGTAAGCTTTATATGTTGATTGGAACTCAAACTTATATCGTCGTCCTTCTGTCAAAACGTCTTAAGTGCTTAAATTACATTTAAAGATTTTCAAATAAAAAAATATCACTGACTTCAAATATCAATGTCTTTTAACTGTATTTCAGCACGGAGTAAGACTTGACGTGGTGGTGGGGCTTACGGTGAATATACCTCTTGACAGAAGGGTTAGTGCGTCGGACTGTCTTTCGGAAGGTCTGGGTTCGATTCCCAGATGATTGTCAAATTAACAACTTTGATAAATCGAAAAATTAATAAGCAGATCATTGGTCGTTAATTAGTTCGGACAATTTAGAACTTGTCTTTAGTGTTTTCTATGTTTTTTTGGCTGCTTTGCTTACTTGATATCAAGAAAGCTAAAAATCCTGTTGAAAATTGGTAAGAACTTCTTATATTTAACGATTTATGACTTAATAAATTGCCATTAATTGGTCGTTAACTAGTTGCGACCAATTCAATTTGATCGTCCAATGTTTTGATTTTGATATAAAGTTTTCTACATAGAAGACACTAAACGACAAATTCTAAATTGTCACAACTAATTAACGGCAAAGTATCCACCCCCACTTATTTTGCGATTTATGAATGTTGATTTGATTGCTAGACGCTCAGAGGAAATAAATCACTCAAAAGTACATAGAAAACATCGCACAACAAATTTGAGTTTTTCACAACTTATTAATGGCTAATTAACGGAAAATTATTAAGAAATAAAATACTAAGTTTTGGAGGTTTTTAATACTGTTCGAAAAAAAAACATAGAAAAAATAGAATGACAAATTTTCAGCTATCACAATTAATTACAGCTAATTATTGGCGAATTAATAAGCCATAAACCATTTTATATAACAGTGTTTACCAAATTTTAAGGTGATACCTTACCAAATTAATGTAGAGTTGGTAGGGAATCCAAAAACGTAAGAAAACATCGCACGATAAATTCAAAATTGTCACAACTAGTTCAAGACTAGCTAACGGCAGATTATTAAGGCATAAAACATTGAGTATTTAGCTTTTCATGGTATTGGAGTTGCATCAAAACCAAAGCACAGAACAAAACATAGAAAATATTCAACGACAAATACGAAATAAATATATACTAATAAGCGGTAAATTATCCCACCACCCATTTTTTTGATGTGTGATAATTGCTTTGATAATTATTTACACACTCATAGAAAACAAATCATCCAAAAATACATCGTACGACAAAGTTGAATTTTTCACAACTATAGTCAACGACCCAAGCATTAAAATTTTGAATACTTTTCGAAAAAAAAAACATAGAAAACATAGAACGGCAATTTCGAAATTGTAACAACAAATTATCCACCTGTCAATTTTTTTAATATCAAGTTAGCGGAGCACCTAAAAAAAAACAGAAAATATTATTAACAATAAATAATTTTTTTTTTTTTTTTTCCATTTTCTTAAAACTATCTTAAAGCTAGACAAAAATTCATAAAAACTAGACTACTTATCGATATCTTAAGACTAACTTACTGGCCCCAGTCGGGCGCTCTAAGTTAAACTATAATAACTTAATGCTAATGCCTTTCGGCCTAAGAACTATCTTAATACTAAATCCAGGTCGGTTTTATTTTTTACCGAGAAGAATTTACAAAAAAACTCGGTATCATTGTCTTTATTTTTTTTTTGGTTTTATATAAAACTTACAAACTACATAAAACTAAATTAAAGCTAATTAAAACTAATTAAAACTACTTAAAGCTACTTAAAACTATTTACAACCAACTTATAAGCTACTTACAGACTACTTACAAACTAGAACAGCCACAGCAAGCATTTTCCGGTTTTACGACAAATAATTATCCAGGTACTGTATCTTGCGATGAACTGACAAATCCTCAGAGAGTATAGTTTTCATGAAAAAGTATATCAAGGATAAAATCATGTGACATCTACTACGGAAAGTTCAAGCAAGGTTATCGGCTATTTGGTTGTGGGTAAGTGATAAGAGGAAGACTAATACAAGAACAAGAACCTTTAAAAATATAATCGAGCACCTGGTCATAATCCAAATTAAAGAACATCACGCTGATCTGCATTCACGCCCTCACGGAAAAGAGAGAAGATTCAACCAAAGATCTCTTCGAGAATATGTGTATGATATGCGCCTGCGCGTACGACCACTAGATATTTCTGCAAGATTTCAACGTCAGATCTAGAAAGGAGGCCATCTATGGTTTGATAAACGAAGGACCCAGACTGCACATCGGCTGAAAACGGACATAGGATGATGGACTTCTCTACAAAAATGTAATCATAACCAGCACTTGTGCCCCACACCTTGATAAAGACAAAGGGACTTGGAAGTCTTGTGATTAGAAACTATTAACCAAATTGATCACATCGTGATAGGTGCCAGGGATGCTTTCAATATCTTAGATGATCGACCATTATGAGAGGCAAGGTCGGATCACTACTTGTTGGCATCTCAAATAAGTATGCGGATGATGCCACAACACCGAGCAGATGCAGAAGCTAAAATTGCAAAAGACCACCAGAACTTTTGCAACAATGCCTTTCTTAATTTATCAGGTAGCATTAAGGACAGAGGATCAGTGGAGACATTGTCAACAAGCCATCAAAAGTGCCACCACCGATGTGCTGGGTTTTAGAAGGTGACCACATGACATCATCTGGTTCGATGAAGAGTGCACCGGCTGGTACATGCAACAAAGAATGAGACCTACCAAACTGCGGATAAGAACCAGGGCTGCTGAAAGAGAAGCCCGGGAAATGTATAGGCAAAAAAGGCGGGAGGAGCTCCGACTTCTCAGGAAAAAGAAAAGAAGGAATCTGGATCTTAAGGAATACACCGGTATGGGTGATGTTCGTAACTTATACCAAAGGGTGAAAAGATCTCCCCAAGGCTATACAAATAAAAGCCTGTCGAGATGAGAATGGAAACATACCAATAGATAGAAAGGTCAGTGCTAATGATCTGGAAGGAATATTTTTCTAGATTCCTCTATACGGCGAAGGTAGCCAATATTGGGCTGATATTGGGCTTTTAAAAAGAAGAAATTCTTCGACAAATATTTGGTCTAATGTACGAAGAGGGTGAATGGAAGCAACTACGAACTCTATGAGCTCTAATAAGATGTGGATGTAGTCCACTATATTCGGTCCTACATTAATGCCTTAGCCAAAAGAATTTTTAAATCCCAGTCCCCAGGTTCAAGATAACAAGTAAGACCGAACTAGGGCCGGCCCAGAAGAAGCTTCATCATTAGCGCCCCTCAATTGTGGTTATTGGTGGAATAAGTCATTTCCTTATTACCCAAGGGGTACAGTGTGCAATTCGTTTTTTTAACGATAAATACAAAAATAAATAGGATTTTTATTAAAACCTATATTAGACAGAAATAATACTAACTAAAATTACAAAAATATTTGTACACAAAAGCTAGAAAAACGTATCACACAAGGAATTGAAAAAAAAATTGTTTTAGGTAAAGTGTTTAAAAACTAATTCAAAAACATACCCATATAAAAAAAATATTTTTTATTTATTTAATTAACTTATTAATTGAATCGATTTGGTTAATGCTTCAGGTGCCCACTGGCTTTAGCGCCCTGCGTAGTTGCACCGTTTGCACGTAAAGCTTGTCCGGCCCTGGACCGAACCTTCCCCCAGTTTAAAAATTAAGCCATCGCGGAAGCCAGGAAGCTTGGTCTAGATGACCGGAAGCAGCTTGCTCGGGATAGTAGAGCATTTCTCACGCCCCTCACCTCATAATTTCATAATTATCATTTCCTCTACTCTTTCTGAGTTTCCATTTTATGAGGCTGGATCAGTGATGTTTCACGACCCAGGGCCATGAACATCTTGACTTAAGGCCCAATTCAAATTCTAAACTAGTTGGAAATATGCAGTTTCCGAATACCTGTTGATAAATTTAACGAAACTGTTGTTTTTTGTTTTTAATTTGCATAATTTTTTCGATGAATTTAATCAATGCCAGAGTTGGGAACAAAAAAGGACCTTTAAATTGGTTTTGTGCCGAATTTTTCTCACTTACGGTCGCTTTATGTAGAAAATAATACTCGTTGAATATTTTTTTGTATATTGTTTATATTTTGTGCAAATTTTTGACTCTTTGACATTTCTATAAAGTGGTTAGCAAAATAATTATTCGCAATCTGCTGTGACTGTCTATACATAAAAGCCAATTATTTTTTAAAAAATTTTAATTTTTTAAAAACACACAAAAAAGTATTATAAACTCTTATACTTGTATCCATATCTCTGAAAGCAAAAAGTTCAACACTAAAAAAAAAATATATAAAAACTACAAACAGGAAATAAACAAAAGCTTCACCATTTCAAAGCCGCAACAGGAGGATCATCGGGACTTTTGTTATTGCTACTACTCGTCGTTGTTGCTCGAAATTTCCATTGCATTGTGTAGCAATTATGAATATGTACTTATTTTTTTTTTCCAAAGAGCTTGTATCTCTAAGTAAAAAGGATGAAAAAGAAGCAACCAGGCGCGAAACTGAATCAACCCAAAAAAAAAAAGAAAAACAAGGCAGTCCTTCTACATTTTTTTTTTTACCCGCGAGATGGCACTTTTTGTTTTGACAGGAACAAGAACACGATACAGTACAGTAGGTATATCGCTCAACCAAAAAAAAAAAAAAAAAAAAAAAAAAAATGTTAAAGTCAGGTTGCACTGGTGACAATGCATTTTGTGTACCTTTTTCTGTTTCATTTGTGTATTTTATGTAAGTTTCTTATTTAGGATAGAATTTTGT
The DNA here is from genome assembly GCA_946251815.1 of Dasysyrphus albostriatus. NCBI lineage: Eukaryota > Metazoa > Arthropoda > Insecta > Diptera > Syrphidae > Dasysyrphus > Dasysyrphus albostriatus. Next base: position 105,651,742 of record OX276337.1, read on the forward strand.
ATAGTTTTAGTTAGACAAACAAGCAACAAAAACAGTAAAAAAAAAAAATCATGTTTTTTAGAGACTGAACGAATGTTTTAAAAAGTTTTTTGAGGTTTTAAGTTTTTTTTTTTTAATTTTTTTTTGAAACTACACCAGCTGTGGTTTTTCAATTTATCGCTAGGATTGACAAAGTATTTTGTTTTAACTTTCACAAATAGGTGGTTTTGTACGAATGCAAAAAAAATATATCTTTTTGATTTGTTAGAGGCTTTGTTATTACAGATGGCGGTTTAGGTAAGGTAGGTAGCTGATGTATAGCTTACTTAATAGGGATAGAATAAAGAACAATAGTTAAATGCTGATAAGTGAAAATGTTTTTAAAAAAAGGAGATAAAAGGTGTGTTTTTTGTTTTTTAAAAACTAAACTGATGGATGCATTTGGGATCTTATAGATATGTTTTTAAAATAGATTTAACACATTGATGCGTAAAAAAGCAACTAAGTGATGGAGGCTTGGAAAGCAAGTCTTAGCTCGCGGAAATTGAAAGATTTCTTTCCCGAAACTTGACCGTACCTATATCTAAAAACAAAAACATAAATCAGGCCATGATAAAATAAGCAATAATTAGTGGGCAGACTTTCACGATACTATAAGTATGCTGCTGGTATGTCGTTGCAACGCAGGGTGACCATAACCCACCAAATCTTAAAGCTCGCTGGGCTTATTCGAACATAAAAAAACACTTTGTGGTGCTTTTACTTAGCTAACCCTGCAGCTACACGAGCAAGTACTGGCTTGCCAGTTGGCAACATGCATTGACTGTCAAATTCCTATTCGTGTATTTGCTGTGACGTAGGCAGCATGCTGTACTGGCTTCTAACTGCCCAGCGTTCGGATGTTACTCCAAATGGAGTAAATCTACTCCGAGTTTAGGGAAAGATATATAACTACTACGATATTCCGCTTTTTCAAGATAAAATACACTAAAAATACACTGATGCCATACAAAAAAACTAGCAAAAGAACAGATTGTCACGAATGTTTTTCGTTGGTTCTGGAGAGCCTTTACTTATTTCTGTAAAATCTCTCCCAAACCAACGTAGAAAGAAAACGAAATTTTTTACTGTCAGAATTAGTTTACATGGCGTTAAATGAGAGCAAACTACACTGAAGCTGGAATCACAATGCGATGAAGAAACGAGACATCGACGTGACGAGATTTACCATGACATAAATCCCTCTGTAAACAGGCTTGGCGAGACAATAGCGATACGAGCTTCATGATTGCGATACGAACGATTACGAACTACGTTTGGACGATCATGAGAGACATAGGTCGTCGTCGTTTTCGCTAACTCGGTTTCCAAAAACAACGCTGAAGTTTATAACAAATTTTTGGTAAGACTCGGTTAAAAAACTTTTGGTTTGTTATCACTACTTGACATAGAAGTGTCAAACGGGACATTTAACATTTATTTACCTTTTGCCTTGATCTGCCATTATGTATTGAACTATCTTAAGCTGTGTTTTTTTGCATGTCCATATGGACATTGGTGAAAAAAACCACACCGGGACATTTCAACATTTGCCTTGGTTTGCCTTTTTGTATTAAAAAATTTTACTTAACACTTAATTATCTGTATATAGCTAAGTCTATATGGACGTAGTTGTTGTTGTATTTGACATGTAAACTGCCTTGTTTTGTTGTCGTTTTTTTCAGACAGAATTTACTGAAATTGCAAAAAAACACAGCTTTTATTAATATTTTGTGAAATAAAAAGCGAGTCAATTTAAGTGTAAGAACTATTTTTCCAAATCTGCTACGAAAAAGTACTGCCGAACTCTGTTACTGGCTGCTCTACTGGCTTCTTAACTGGCTTCGAAAAAAGCAAGCTAGTCGACGAGCCAGTTTCTCAGGCTTGTATGTGGTAGTAAAAAAATGTGAGTGTATTTTGACTGGCTACCCAGTACTGGCTCGTGTGGCCTCAGGGTACGGTAAGCTCGGCATTTTTGCATATAAAGGACAGAAACTTGAGTTAGAATAATCAGCTCCATACATTTGAAACAACTTCAATTTCCTCATTTCTTCATTTGTAGCTTTTTAAAAAAACTTTTGATTTTAAATAACTAACTAAGTTTTTTTCAAACAGTTTCAGACCGCTTCACAGTGGTCCGTTTGTTTAATTTTGGCTACAAAAATCATTTTCCACTCCAGTTTTTAATTCATATTAATGAAATTTGGTACACTTAATGATTTGGGAATGCTGAGTTCAGTGGTCTTTTTACTTCAAACATGGGCTACACAATAAAGGTCAAACTTGGTCTCAAATTTCAAAATAAGTCAGAATTTGAGTCAAGTTTATGTTTGAAGTGTCCTAAAATATGCGCCTGAATGTATTATTTCATATAAAAATGACTTCAATAATGATTTGTACAAAATTTAAAGGAGAAGTTTTTCCAACTGTCAACTAGCAGAATTCTTAGCTTGATGTCAGATTTAATTAATGGAACCTGACAAAAATATCAAAATGTTTTCACATCCAAAGGTAGCTTTTACCAGAAGAAATTTATTGAATTTCTTTTTTAAGAAAAATAAGATTTTGTAAAATTTCTAAGAAACCACTTTGTACCAAGTTTTAAGAAAATCGTTCCAGCCGTTTAAGCTATAGCCGAACAGATAAATAATTTTATTTACGAATTCAATACTTGCTTACAAGTTACTTTAACTTCAAGAAAAGTGTTTTAAAAAAATGTAAAAACTTACAAAATTCTATAGCCAGTGGCGTTACAAGGATTTTGTCCTGGGGGGGTTAAGTTTTCAGCGACCAAATTGTGCAGTAGTTTTGACTTTTTACATCTTTGTGTCTTCGGTGGTGCTGAATCTGAATCTAAGGTCTGTAGGCAAAATTTCGCGAGGCAGCATAGAGAAAAGTGTAAAAAGCCTTTTTTTGGGAATTTTTTACTAATGGCTCGAAAACATATTAACAATTCGTAGATCACATCTAGAAACAAATTAAAAATTTACACTATTTCCAACAAATTTCTGTTTAAGGTTTTTTCTCCGACAACCCATTTGGACTCAAGCGCTAATTGACTTATTTTTACCGCTGCCGAAAATCCTTTCAAACCACTAAATAATTCTATAGATACCTTGGTTCTAAGAGGGCTAATATCCAATTTTAAAATTTTTGAGGATTAGACAATTTTGGTTCCTATTTTCTAAAAATTCTTTTTTGTACTTTTGGCTTGAATATTTATCTCTTTCTCTCTCTCTCTCTAACATGGACCACAATATACTTTTCTGAAAGTACTCGATGCTCAGAATTCCAAAACTGTCACTTTTTTGAAATATCTACATATTCGAATTTAAAATTTTGAAAAAAATGCATTTTGCAAATTTCGGCAAATGATGCTCGAAATTTATTATTTCGGAAATCATTATATTTTGTTGTTGGCATTTGTCTTAAACGACCTAATGGGGTTTTGTGGAAACTCCAAAAATACGCCAATATTCAATAAGCGCTCGAATCACAATGGGCGTTACTGTCTAATCGATTTTTTTTTTCTCAGCAAGATCGATGATCGGATTGACATCTATTTATCGATTATTTCGTACACTGATCATGGCTAAAGCTGTCATGCAGTTTTCAGTGATTTTTTAATAATTGTGTGTCGTTTGAGACGGAGGAGGGGGGGCAAATGCTCCCTTCCCCCCTCCTGCAGTTCTGCCACTGACTATAGATTTTTTTGAAAAACAGAATGGTGGTTTTGCTCGCATCATAACTATATCTTCTAACTAAATTAATGTGTACACTAGGGTGATCCTTAAATTGGACGTAGTCTTGGATAGCCCCATTCGATTCAAAACATTGAACCACGATTACCCTAATTTTTTCAGATTTGTATTTCACCCCCCTGGTCTCCCTATTTTCACTTTAAGGTATAAATTATGGGTAAAGGATTATTCTTATAAAATGCGAAAATAAATCTGAATGTATAGATTAGACTCAAACGAGAAAAAAAGTTATCGGAGTGGGGGTCTATTTCCCCCTGCTCAGCCGGAAGGGGGATGTAATTTGCTAGAAATTTGACCAAAAACAGAAAAAAATGGGAACACTTACAAGCCAAGATTCCATTCTATAATTTGCTTCCTAAATCAAGTTTTTATTTCCTAAATAGTTTGAAAAAATAATTTTTATCTTAAAAAGTTATAATTTTTTGTTTTTTAATTTTTAAGTTTGAAAATTATTATTTCAAAAACTATTTGAAATAAAAGCTTTATTTAGGTAGCATATTATGGAATGGAATCGTGGCTTAAAAAAAAAGCAAAGGCGAGGAATTGTAAGTGTTCCGGTTTTTTTTTTAAATAATTTTTTTTTTGTTTTGATCGAAATTTTGAGAAAATTACCCCTCCCGCCAAAATGGGGGAAAATAGACCCCCCCTTCTGACACTGTTTTTTTCTCGTCTAAATTTAATCTATACCCTCAGATTGTTTTTTTCGCATTTTATAAAAATCACCCTTACCCCATAGTTAGTACCTTAAAGTGAAAATAGGGAGACCAGGGTGGTGAAATAAAAATCTGAAAAAATAAGGAACATTTTTTTTCTATGTAACAATATAAGGACCACCCTAGTTAACACTTATTTTTTAAAAACATCACAGGTAGGTGGTATGATATGACAGGTATGTATACTCATTCCCACCTAAAATTTGAATCCATCAATTTTTTCTAGAAAGCTAGCTTTCTCTGTCTTATTTTACCTAACTTCAATATAGGTACCGTGTAAACCTTCCTAATTTAAAATTAAAATATATTTTTGAAACTTTTCGAAAAGTCAATTTCTATAACCTTACCAAAAAATAACACTTTTTTTGTTTTTTACTTTTTTGGTTTGAAAAGAAATTAATTCTTAACACGCAATCTACGTGCAATATACAATATTGAAACAGCTTGTTTTGGTTTTTCGTCGAACTTTTAATTGCTAAACTGTCAACTGCAGTTAAAGTAAATTAAAAATATTTTATGTTCTTGGCTCGACTGAAGAAAGAAAAAAAACCTAGGTAAGTATTCATACACAAAAGACATTTTTATTATATAAAATTACGTAGGTAGGTATTTGAGATTACAATAAAAAAACCAAATTGAAAAAGAAAAAATTAATGCACGTGCAGAGAAATTAATTAACCTTTTTGGTTTGCTTTTCAATTTATGTCTTTATGGTCGTAAAACATTTAATCCGAATTTTCTTTTTGTTGTAGAAACAAAAAATAATTAAAAGTTCTTAAGTTGGTTAAATATTGTTTTATTGCAAATATAGACTGTTTTCTTTAACCCAATTAATGTCAGTTTTATAACCTTGAAGTTAAGGTTTTCGTAGGTGGGTAGTTTCCCAATAAAGTTTCTTAACAATCTCTCACCTACAGATTGCAAAATGGTTTGACGCCTGAGGTAGTTTCAGGCTATTAGCTACATTAGATCAATCTTCAAGATTCTGAATGTATTTTTTTTTTCCTTTAAATCATTTTTCACAGACAATCTTTATTCCCATTTGATCTAATTAAGATAAACTAATGAGCATTTCAAAACCAAAACAAACTAAGAATAAGAAAGAAAAAAAGCGCAACAACCTCACTAAAGACTTGAAAAAGAAGAAAAAACAATGACTAATCTCAAACACGCAACACGAAAAGAAAATATAGGTAGGTATCCAAGAAAAAGTTATAACCTGAAAACGTCTCTTACAACACAGAAGACCGTAATCACAATAACAGCACCAGAAGCATAAAACAGCAAAAAAAAAGCTTCTTGTGTTCATACATATGTACACGAGTATGTATGCGTCTTTGTGCTCTCATATTATACCAAGCTATTGCCTCGAGAAGCACAATGCAATTTGCTACTGCAACTTCTTTTGCCTCTTTTCCGTTTCCAAACCTCTTTTGCCGGGATCGGGTTTAAAGTGAATTTGTAATTTGACTCTTGTGTGATGTGAATGGTGCAACCAATAAAAAAAAAATATACCAAGATATCTACCAATACTATAAAAAAACGGGTTTCGACAACTATTGTGGTGATGACGAAGGAGCTATCTATATAGGAGCATTGACGTTGTAACGCTGCTCAAACCAGTTAAACTTGCTAGCTGATGGCATTTTTAATGCAAACAAGAGGCCAAGCGCAGGGTTCTGTGTTGTCTTGTCTGCACTAAACCTGAGGCAATAACCCGATAGAACTATTACAGCAACAATTTTAAACGCATAGAGAACAAATTGATGAACCAGAGCTTGGTATGGTGGTGTGGTAATATTAACATTTTTGTTGGGTTAAATGTTACACTTTCATGACTTACCCAGGGATTTGACATGGTTCGATTTTATTTTTTTTTTTGTTCCTCAATAACTCTTATCAGACACTTTCTTAAAGAAAGCATTGACAAGGGGCTTAGGCTCATTTCTATAAACTAAAATGGCGGAAAATTTGAATTATTGAAAACGCAAGTCTCCAAATTTGAAATAATAGTATTTTCTACTATGAATTTAATAATGCATTACTACAAGTAGCGCTGCCGCATTAAGTTCCTGATCAGACTCAAAGCTCAAAAGTATGGTTGAGTTTAGTGAGTAAAAAGTTCTTGTTTTTAAAATTTGATTGAGAACGAAAGTAATTTTTTTGAAGGAATGTGGCCGGAACCTTTTGAAAATGGCCCCAAAAAAGGTTATGTTTTTTCAACGTCACGTCGCAACGCTTGTAACAAGTTAAAAAAGCCCAGAGCCCACACAAGAAGGACTTTTACTTCAAATTAAGTTTGAAAAAGTCGAGTTTTTGGTGAAGAGCTTTTTTGTGATGTCTTTTAAGCATTTCCTAGAATTGACTTAGATTTCTTGAAAATTAAAGGGTGTTTATTTAGACGTGTGGTTTTCAAGAAGAAATTAAACGCATATAATTTAATAATGTGGCTGAATAATTAACAATTATAAAAATAAAAGTATGCCAATATGAAAAGATTTCGAGAAAGTGGCCACCGCGGCTGGCTCAAATAAATTCCAGCTGAGAGGCCAAATTTTCGACCAATTTTTGTCACAATTGGGGCCGTATGTCAGCAATAACGCGCCGAATATTCTCTTCAAAAGCTTCAATCGTCTCGGGCTTATCTGCGTAGACAAGCGACTTCACATAACCCCACAAAAAATAGTCCAGCGATGTTAAATCGCACATCTTGAGGGCTATGCCGCAGGCCCACGACACGAGATAATGCGCTCACCAAAAGTTTCCTTCAATAAATTGATTGCTTCGTTGACTGTTACGAGCCGAATCATTATTTTGGTAATACGAGGGTGGGTCAATAAGTCCGTGACTTTTTGAATTTCTGACCTCTTTACTGAAACAGCAACACTGCTCCTGTCAACAGGCATCTGTCAGTTGACTCCTGTCAAAATTTAAACTTGCTGCGTCAGTTAGTTTGTGTTTGACAGCTATTTTTATCAGACTACTCACTAATTTGAGGAGAAATTGGAAAAAAGTGAATTTCGTGTGCTTATTAAGCATTATTTTTTGCGAAAAAAAACCATTACCGAGACCAAGGCTAGGCTTCATAAATACTATGGGGACTCTGCACCATCGATTTCAATAGTAAAAAAGTGGTTTACAATTTCGTTGTGGCCGTACAAGCACTGAAGATGCCGAACGTCCTGGACGCCCAGTTGAGGTCTCTACACCCGAAACAATCGAAAAAATTCACGATATGGTGTTGGCCGACCGAAGATTGAAAGTGCGAGAGATTGTGGAAGTCGTAGGGATCTCGCATGGCTCAGTGGTTTCAATTTTGAATGATCACTTGGGCATGAGAAAGCTTTCCGCAAGATGGGTGCCGCGTTTGCTCACAGTCGACCACAAACGCAATCGTGTAACAACTTCACAGGAAGGTTTGGCGTTGCTTAATCGCAATATGGAGGAGTTTTTGCGCCGTTTTGTAACCGTGGACGAAACATGGATCCATCACAACACACCAGAGACCAAACAATAGTCAAAACAGTGGGTTTCTAACGGTGAATCGGGTCCAAAGAAGGCCAAGGTGGGTTTGTCAGCCAATAAAGTTATGGCGACTGTTTTTTGGGATGCACGCGGGATAATCCACATTGACTACCTTCAAAAGGGAAGAACAATCAATGGGGAATATTATGCCAACTTATTGGACCGATTCAATGACGATTTGAAAAAAAAAACCGACCTCATTTGGCCAAGAAAAAAGTTCTTTTCCACCAAGACAATGCAAGGGTGCACACATGTGCAGTTGCCATGGCAAAAATCCATGAATTAGGCTATGAATTGCTCCCTCATCCACCCTTTTCTCCAGATTTGGCTCCGAGCGACTACTTCTTGTTCCCAAACCTGAAGAAATAGCTTGGTGGAAAAAGATTTGACTCCAATGATGAAGTCATCTCGCAAACAAAGGCCTATTTTGAGGACCTCGACAAATCATTTTTTTTGGAAGGGATAAAAAAATTGGAGAAGCATTGGACAAAGTGTATAGAGCTCAAGGGAGACTACGTTGAAAAATAAAATTATTTTTTTATCAAAAAATCTGTGTTTTATTCCAAAAGTCACGGACTTATTGACCCGCCCTCGTATATTTGCTCGATTAGCAAACGTTGTTCACAAGTAAGCCTATTCATTATGAAATTGCAAATCAAACTGAGCATAAATCAAGTGACACCTGTCAAAAAGACCAACTGCGAAAAAATTTACGTCTAAAAAAACACCTTTAATATGTGTTTTTAGAAAAATATAGTTTAACAAAGTAGTATTACTAATAAACTTTTAATTTTTTGTTTCTCAAGTCAAGTATTTTATAGTAAAGTCATTCGGGGTAACATTGATCGCTACGACTGTTGCTTCTCAGCGTCGATAGTTTACCACTTTAGTTTTTACACTATAGGAAAAAAAATTGAAAACATAGAACGACAAATTCAAAATTGTTCAACTAATTAACGAAAAATTACTAAGCTATAAGTCATAAGGTATAAGAAGCTCTTACCGATTTTCTATAAAGTGCTTAAAATAGGGTATAAGGACATAGAAACCATTGAACTAATTCGACATTGCCATAACTAAATAATAATAAATAACACCAAAACACTCTAAACCGACGTTAAATTTTTAGATTTATTTTGTTTTAAAAATGCTAGTATATATAAATGGACAAACAAATCTTATATGACCCTATGTTTTTAAATAGATCAACTTTACTACAACAGTGACAATCTTAAATAAAGTGTCTTTGCTTGCTTTCTTAGTCAAGGCATTTTTTGAAAGGTGATGCATCAGAAAGGCTTGAGGCATCATTTTGCTTAAAGTAGGACTAGGACTAAATGAACGGACTAAAATGAACGGATATAAGAGTATCGAATAGCTGTAACAGTTGAAATATAATAAATGCTTTGGATACGAAATTTGATATACATAGCTATGTACTTCTTTTTCTATCGCAGAGGATTTAGGTTCGAGTTTCGATTCTAACAAAAATGTCTTGCAAGGAACTGACATATCCTCCAAGAGTATATTTGTCAAGAATCCATACAAAATTAGCATTTTTATTCACCCATGAAAGTATTCGTGAAGCCGTGTGGAGAGTTTTCGCTCACGAGCAATTTCAGGGGAAAATGTACGGGAATTCTTGGTGAACAGTTGACAGTTCGATTACTGTAGTCATTTGAGGGATATGGGTATGTCTTAAACGTCAAACGTTCATAACACATGCGCAAGTCTGTACCAATGAGAAATGTCAAAAAATCACTTTCTTCACTGGCGATTGTTCACTTCACTAAAAAGGCTAGGAAGGACTAGGCTTCATGAAAAAGTGCTTCTCATCTAGCCATTCGGATTCGGAAAAAAAATTGCACTCTCTATTCCTTTAAACAGCACGCAAGCATGAATGGTTGAGGGTTTGTAAGTCACTAGGCCCTAGTTCTCTACGAGCTGTTGCGCCACCAAATTTATTTTCATTTTAGTTAATTGTACGGATGCAAAAAACAAAAAACAAATATCTTTTAAAATGGAAAAAGTTTTTATCCACCTTCTAGGTTTTAAAATTAACCATATTTTTATTTTTAAGGGTAGGTACCTACCTACCACTTCCCTTAATGTCGTTGTTGATCAACAATATTATACATTACCAAACCAACAAAAAAAAACCATTCTTCTTTCTTGTCATAAGTTCTTCAAATTGTCACACTGCAGTATTATGTATAAATTACTCAGTACTCACCTAGAAAGAAACAAAAGAATTTTTTTTTATTATTTTATTATTTTTATATGAAAATAAGAATAACATACTTAAATATTAAATTTTTTATTTTTATGAACACACAATATTCTCAAGAAACGTCATAAAAAAAAGGCCATTTGAAACATGAATGAAAGAAGGAATATCCATTTCAAATACGAATGATGCCACAAAGATACTCGTTCAGACAAAAATAAAATTATAAGAAAAAACCATTTTATGCATTAAGGTAAGGTTTTGTTGTGTGTAGGTTAGGTACTGTGTAGGTTAAGTTTAATTTGGATTTTATTTTAATGTTAAGACATAAAGGTTTCTGATGGAGTTTTGAGTATTAACCATCTCATCACATTTATAAAACCCAGGCGGCATTTTTACATAACATTTTTCTTAACCACAAAGCCAGATACCTCAAACCCTTTTATTTATTTTAATTTTGTGATGATGTTTGCACTGCTGTGTTGTTCATTGTCGCATTCAAATTTGATAGGGCCCAGGTGCAGAGGTAATTTTTATGAATATCTAATTTGGATCGTATTTTTTACTAGCAATTTTTAATAATATAAACAGAAAATGTTGCAATGAATATCTTAGTTGTATTTTGTAAGGTTTTAAAAGCACTAAAAACTATTTTTTGAAACGAAACACAAAAAGCGGAGCAAGGGCATAGTCAATATTTGGGCCACAAAGGATTTTTAAAACAAGTATAAAAATATAAAATTCTTGTTTCCACACAGCTTTGTTATGTAATTCAAAATGTAAAACAAACAAACTTATTTTAATTAAACAGAAAAGTAAATGAATTGCATTTGTAAGGTTTTATTTCAATATCATTTTTTTTAGTCTTGCATTTCATTTTGTAATTTTTTGATTTGCAGCTATTTTTTTCTTCAAATTTTTAAACAATCAGCATTTGACATTTCACTTTTCGCCTTTTGTGAGTTACACCCCAAAAACGAGGTGACAGGTTCCCCATTTTTTTGAGTACCTACTGATTTCGGTCGAAATGTTTTGTTATTTAGAGCTTAAATTGTCACTCATCTCTTGACGGTGGCGAACGAAAGAAAACAGATGGTCTGGTGGCTTTTGCACAAGTTTTTTGTTAATTTTAGGGTAAGAGAAGTTCAAGCAAAATAAGGGCTAGCCACGATACCAAACCAAACAATTCCTTTGTTAGTATCGTCTAATCGTCAAAATCAAAAAAATTAAATTTGGTTCAAATGTACAGGTCTCGCATAACTCAGTCTCGGTCTCGTCTTGGTATTGTGGTCTCGGTATCTTTCTGGTCTGGTTTCGGTCTGGTCACAGTCACAAAAAAATGCATGACTTGGTTACCTGTTTTTCATCTTATAGTTGAACTCACTTGGTATTTTAAAGATTTGATAAAAAAATTTAAATAAATATTTCTTTTGTTGATTTTCAAGGACTTTTTTCACAATGTCTTAGTAAAGTTCCGACTATAGGTGTCTGAAACATAAATTTTGAAGTTCACAAGAAAACAACGTACCAAGAACTACTTTATGTTCCATTAAAATGAGTTATAAATCCAAACATTTATTTTGTTTGCATTGTGGACTATTTTTCTGTCCCAAAATGGATCTGTAATTTATTTATACTTAGAAACTTTACTCAGACGTTGTACTTATTAAGTTAGCCTGACAAAAGTTAAGCAATTAATAAACAAATCGAAAAAATGGTTCTATCGGTGTAAATGGTTATTAAAAGAATGAGTTTAAGATTCAAACCAAAATAGGCGTGGCAGTGGGTGGATTTCACTGAAGTCATTTCCTCAAAAAAATTGGCTTCAGAGAAGCCAAGCATAAATAAAATAGGGGTGGTTCAAATCCTAGTTCCTAGTGCATCCTAGTTTTAAAGCCGTTTCCGAGAAACCAAATTTTTTCAGGTGAAATATTTTCCATGTACTCGTAAGACTTATAATAGACCGAGAGCCAACGACATAAAAAGTCAAGTCAATTGCGTAGGGTTGTAAGTCATATCGATAATAGATAATATGAATCAATAAACTTTTGTCTGCTTACATAAAAATGTGTCGAAAAGGTGTAAAATTTGACGTAAAATTTTAACATCAATTTATTTCAAAGCCATTGGAGGAAACAAGTGTGCATACAAGAAATATTCTGCTTGCAATTTTAAACAACTGTTGTCATAGGTCGAACTTTCTGCAGTAAGTCCCTTATAAGATAGAGAACAGCGACGAAGTTTCTAAACATTACTAGTTTAGCAGAATGGTTTTGAGAAATTTTCCACTTTATATCTTTTAAGGGACTCACTGCTGGAAGTTGGACCTAAGACAATATTTCTTTTATGGGAAGATTTTCTCCTCCACCCTAATACATTGAAATAAATTGATGTAAGCATTTAACGTCACATTTTACACCTGTTCGACACATCTTTATTTTTCACTTTCTCGTTAACATATCCGTTTATTTTCAATCAAATGCTTGTCTTCTATTTCTTACGATTAAATCGAAATTCCACCTGCGGTCCTATAGGCTAAAGCACATCAAACGCTATTTTGAAGTTCGATTTTATTGACAATATCTACTAATTTTGTTTCACGACCATACAATTTTTTTAAGACAAAAGTTCTCAAATAAGAGTGCAGCATAATATGCGTTACTTGGCTGATGCTGCACAATATAAATCCGTGTTTTTCTTCTGCGTTTATAAAGGGTTTTTTTTTAGACTGTGGTTTCCAATCTGGCAGTACTTTTTCGCAGTTTTGCTTTTGACAGCTGTCACTAAATTTATGCTGAGTTTGGTTTGCCATTTCACAATGAATATACTTACCCCTAGATAACGTTTCGTGCAAATGTATTACCAAAATAATTGTTCGGTTTGCTCGACGCATCGCTAAACAATCAATTTATTAAAGGAAACTTTTAGTAAGGCGCCGAATGTTCTCTCCCAGGGCGTCAATCGTCTTGGGTTTATCTTCGTAGCCTAGCGACTTCACATAACCTCACAAAAAATAGCCCCACGAAGAGAGATAATTCGATCACTGAAAGTTTCCTTCAATAAATTGTTTCGCTATGCGTCGATTTGCACACGTTTTTCAGGAGTAAGTATATTCATTTCGAAATGGCAAACCAAACTAAGCAAGCATAAATCAAGTGACAGCTGCTGTTAAAAAGACCAACTCCGAAAAAGGTATTGCCAGATTGAAAACCACTAAGAAAAAAAACGCTTTAGATAACAAAAGCACAGCAAGAATCATTTTTTTTAACTGTAATTCAGTTAATAAATGTTGAATAGAAAAAAAGCTTAACAAAATAAAACAATAAGTTTGACAAGAAAAGAAACAAAAAACATCGTCATCGTAAAAAATTATATTTTTCTTATTGTCCTTTATGTTCTCTTTTGGTTAGAAAGTTTATCTTTTCGTCGATTTTGTCTTCCTTTTAAAATTACTTCAACTCTATGTTGCATGCACTTACTTAATTTTTTTTTTCTCTTTTTGTCCATAACCTAGCAAATAATCTTTGCTAAAAAGGAAACCCGTTTTAACTGGTTACTACATTTTCCCGGTTTATGTGTGTAAAGCTGTTTTTTTTTTACTCAGCCAGATAGCAATTTACGTTTATGTTATGTTATGTTGTGTAGCTTTTTATACTTATATATTGTGTGGGTTGGGTATTGTATATTGTTGTTTTACAAACCCTCAAGGCATAAATATATAGCTACATAGCATAGGGTATATTCGTGTATTAGTTGTGTGTTTAAAACACATTCGGAAATATAAAGATCTCATTATCGAATGTTTGAGATGAAATAAATAATGCGGGGTGGATTTTTTGTAATCAACTCGTAGTAACACTCGTAGATTACACCAGGATTTTTTTAAGGAATTGACAAGTTCTTCAAGAACAGAAGATACCTACTTAGTAAATGACATCGTCATCTGTTGCATTAAATGTACATCGACAATTTTGAATTTATGCCAAAACAAATCTTAGTCAAATTTCTTCAGAGATTTTAAGATTAAAGTTAAGACTCTTAAGACTCTTTACATATTTTTTTCCACGTTGAAGTTTTTTCATGCCAAAAAAAAGACTGGCAAGTTTTTTTCAAGCTTAGTCAAGGCTCTGAAAAGGCTTTGGTAGAGACAATCTAGACAAGGAAAACTTGTCAAATACTAGTGAGCCCTTACAAGAAAAAACTTTACGGATTAGTCTTTTTATCCTATCATAAATACCACATCTAAGTAAAACAAAACAAATATTTTATACCTATCATATAATAGTAAGAAAAATTAAGGTAGTAAGTTTTTTATTTCCACAACTGTATTACGAAATAGCTCAGTAGAAAGTGTGTTGGATTGGTAATTAGAAGATTATTAGATCGAATCCGAGTAGAGACAAATTTTTACTTTTTTTTTGTCTTTCTAGGCAAAATGTTACCTAATAGGCAAGGCCCTAGAGAAGATCGATAGTTATACCCTTGCTTGCAGCAATGTTAAACTTTCTAGGGCCTCGTTAAGAACTAGATAATTTTTCCAGGTGGACACAAAGGCTGGTAATTTTACTGAATCAAATGAGACTTTTTTTTAAGTATCGCCTTTGTCTTGTTAAAATCAAAAATTTCAGTATCGTCTCGGTATTGGTTTTTGTTATGTAGAGGCGGGCAAAAATCATTTTATTTACGGTTGAATTTTCAGATTTTTGACATTGCAGTTGGATTAAGTAAAAGTTAAAGCATTAGAGTCAGGATTTTTTTATAATATTATTTTTAAAATATAAAGTTTTGGACGCCAAAGTTGATAAATGATATTTCAGGGATTTTGAAGCAAAAAATGAGCATAATTCAAAGAAGTGGGCGCGGTATAAATCTTTGTATGACCTAATTTTTAAGAAAGGAATTTCCTTCACCTGTTATTTTAGTTTTTTTCATATATTTTTACGAAACGATTAAATTGTTGTTGTGGCAAAAAACCTTTTCAAAGGCGGGCAGAACAACTATTTTGCATCAAGTTTTGTTCAATCAGTTATTCGTGTTGTTTTCATAGTAATAAGAAAAAAAAAATAAAGTTTTGTCAAAAAAGCTCCCAAAACGGCGGCGCATGGACAAAAGTTTTGATTGAAAAACCGTTACAAATTGCATTGATCTCGAATTTTTTAAGCTATCCCCCTGTTTACATTATATTGAGATGATTAGATAACGTATTTTAAAAAGTGGGCGTGTCGTTGGGTGAAAATTGTCTCTGATGATGTGTTGTAAAATTTTTATCATTTCTGAAAATTTGGTTTGCTGCTTCAGATTAAATAGATTTAAAACTGTTTCTCCTCGAACCATTGCGAGGGTATTGTAGTGGGCGGGTTTTACTACAGTGCCCTGCATATGAGCTGCGAAAAACGAAGGGAGTTAATTTTGACATTTTTTCCCAGCAAAATTTGAGGGTAAATTCCAGCGAAATTTTCATTCGTTGCTTTTTGGAATATGCATCTTGATGTTGTGGACGGCAAATTAGAATTGAAAATTTAAAATTTTACACTTGAAAAAATTTGAGAACATATTTTCTTTTTAAAATTGTATATTGTATCGTTTTGTGGAAAAGTTAAAACAAGAATTAGTTGATATTTGTCTTTGGATTTTACTTAAACAAAATTTATTTGCTTTCACAGGTCGCAGCTTATTTGAAAAGCTCTAAAAACCACTACACCCCAGGAAAAAAATCTTGAAATATTATCGAAATCCTTAGAACCATTCACGTTTTTTTTTCTGCCGCAGACCCAACAAGACTGCTGTGAGACTCGGTATATTTCGTTCAAAAATATATTCCTTTGTCAGTGTTTCATTTCGGAACTTGTATTTTTTGGTACTGATATCGTTTCTTGTCTTATTACGGTTTCCTCACATCGATAAAATTATCGGTGTTAATAAAATAATTTGTAAGCACTCAAGAAAAAAAAAATCAACTTTTTTTTATTTTATAGCAAACCTTTAAGCCCGAAAAGTCTTTTAAGATCCACAAATGTAAAATTTTAGGAGAGCGGAGATGATTGGTTCTGTTGCCACATCGATTCACTTATCATCTAATAACAAAAAAATTCATTTGGCTACCCTTAGGAAACAAAATTATTCGATTTTTCTTATTTTTGTAGCAAGACTTAAAATCAAAAAAGTCTTCCAGCACCCTCAAATGAAATTTGGTTCGTTTGTTTTTCATAAAAAATCTATAAAGAAAATTTCCTTGTCCACCTTAAGGCAAAATAATTACAATTTTTCTTTTCTTATAGCAAATTTAAGGAACCGAACAAGTTTTTCCGAAATCTCCTAATGAAATTGAAGAAAGTTAAGAACAATGGGGTTCGTTTTTCCATACCGGCTCTGCTCCACATAAAAATCTATATAGAAAAAATGTCTGTCCAACATAAGGAAAAAAAAAAAATTATTCAACTTTTCCTTATTATTGCAAACCTCAAAAAACAAAAAAGTTTTCTAGTATTGTCGAATTTTTTTTAGAAAGGTGGAAGAGGGTGTGGATGGGTTCATTGGTCCATCATCGCCACTTTTCTATCAATCGGAAACAAAATACCTTTAATCCAAAAATATACAACTTTTTTGTTTGCAGATAAAAAAAAACAAAAAGGGGCCTCCAACACCCCCAAGTCAAATCTAAAAAGCGTGGAATAAATTGCATTATTTTGTACACTTGCTCCATATAAAAATCCATAACAAAAATTAGTTTTGTTCATCCTCAAGTTAGAAATTTTTTAACTTTTCTCTTTTTTTAAAGCAAATCTATAAAAACAGAAAAATTCCTGCAGCATCCTCAAATGAAATCTTAGGTGGCTGAGACCTTTTGTATTTGTTTGTCCAAAATCTCCACATGAAAAATCAATTAACTATAATAACAATAATTTCCTTTCTTTTTTATAGCAAACCTCAAATAAATAAGAAAAGGTCTTTTAGCATCACCATATGCTATCTTTGAAAAGTGTGGCTAAATGAATTCATTTATCTATCCGCTGGACTTATCAATCGATAAAAAAAGCCTTTTGTCCACCTTAAGAAAACACAATATAAAACTTTTTTTATAGCAAATCTATAAGAACCAAAAAAGTCCTCTAATAACATCCCCAAATGAAATTTTAGGAGGAAGGGAATGATTGGGTTCGTTTATCAACTGGCTCGTTATGAAAATCTATAAATAAAATTTGTTTGTCTGACTACTCTCAGGAAAAATTCAACTTTTATCTTTTATAGCAAACCTTAAAAAACAACAGGCTCTAAAAATATACAAAAAAAATGTGTATCTGTTCTCAGGACAAACAATATTTAACTTTTATTATTTTATAGCGAACCCCGAAAATCAAAACAGTCTATTAGGGTTATAGGTAGTTGGTCTAACGCTCGTAATCTTTTTGCATTCACACAAACGTTTGTCCTGGCAATTATGTAAATTTTATTAAACAATGTTAACCTCCTCATACAACATGAACTGCCTAGGGTATTATAAAATCTTTGTAAACAAAAAGAAGCTTCGAAATTCAATATCCGTTAAGTTTGTTTAACGCATTTAACTTCGCTGTCTCAATCTGACACACAATACTCACTAACAAAATGTATTGCATGCGTGCAGAACGTGTGTTCTCAGTAATCATGCAATGCCAATGAACGCCGCCGGCCATCGCCGCCGCCTCCGGGTCGGGCCGATGAAGCCTTTTTATTATCGAAACCTTATTACCAATATCCTTAGTGTTGAGTACCTCTAGAAAATACACAATAAACAATATACTGTTGATATAATAAATTAAATGAAACAACAAAATAAAAAAAACTCCCCAATTGAATTTTACCACACATCAATTTTTTTTTTTTTTTTTTTTTAATAAAGTAATGAGTTTTCTACCGAAAATCATGTTCCGGGCCTTTTGTTTGATAGCCATTTTTCTTTTCAATTTGCAGGATATATACATAATGCCGCCGCTGAGCCGAGCCGCACCGCCCATAATGAAACTCCTTCTCGACATTTTTTATTTTGATCGTTTAAAATACCTAAAGGAAACTTCAATAAATTATGTGTGTGATGGCTGATGGAATGAAAAATTGTTAAAGCTCTCCTTCAGGAGGATTCATTTTTTGGCCTTTATATGATGGTAGGATTTTATTGAACAAAGAAATTGGTCGAGAAGAAGGCTTTTTATTTTTATGTTTTTTTTTTTTTTTTGTTCTCTTTTTTGTTGTTGTTGTTGGTTGAGTTCAAGGATAACGAAACGCATGTGGTGACATTCCGATATAATTGAGTTGCAATAAATCAGGACATGGACAACATAATATTCATGATGGAAGGGTATACCTACCTCTATAGGTATACCTACTTCAAGTGGTTTTATCCTTCTTTTTCGTTAACTGCGATTCGGGGGAAAAAACACAAAAAAAAAAAATAAAGTAGGATAAAAAAAAATTATGGTAAAGTAAGAATCACTTAGTGTCAGAAACGGTCTGCTGAAAGGATATGGATATTAACGGGCCGAGAAAGGACATGAGCCGAAACCAACGAAACCCAGCCAGACCCAGCCAGCCAGCCAGTTTGCCATCATCATCAGCCAACTAGAGACCATCATAATAAATATTCCGGTCCAAGGAGACGAGAAAGAAATGATATTTTCGCTGCTATAAAAAGCAGAGTGTGTGTTGCCAAATGAGGATATAAATCAAATTTTTGCTGAAAGATGGTTGCAGCACAGCAATATAGCAACAGAAAACATCCACCAGAGGCGCGAGGGTGAACAATTGAAATGGGTTAGAAGAAAAGGATCGGTAGCTTGATGGTTATATGTTTTGACACTTAATTTTATTTATTGCAGGATAATTCATTCTTTGACCATATTGTTTTTGAAATAATTGCTTAAAGTCTTTTCAATTTTTTTTTTTTTTTTTTGGCAACATTTCTTAGTACGTGTTAGAAACCATTGCTTGAAACCATTAAAAGTTAGGTCTATAATAAACGCCTTTTAGTTTTTTAAGATTATTTTTTTTTATGAATTCTTTTGATTTCAACTTAAGGACGTTTCGTCTATAAATAAAAACACATTCCATAGATTTATGACTTTTGTGTTAATCTTTCATTTTTTCTCTACTAAAAGTCGATAAAACAACACAAAAAGCTTAAAAACACTGAATGTGTATTCCTACCTGCAACATAATTCTCTTACACAGATAATTAACACTAAATGAATTTTGGTTCAACCATTTTTGTATTGTTTTATTTTTTTTTTTACTTTTTTAATTATTTAACAACAAAACAGATAACTACCTACCTGGTTCTTTTGTGCTATTAACAAGGTTATAATTTCATTTACTGCACAACTTAGCTTGAATTTTTTATTTTAAGCTTTTTTTTAATGGTTTCTTGTGATACGAGCCATCATCCAGAGGAGAGAACATAGCTATCTGCTTTTTTATGGGCATACATTTCTATACACACACATGAGGTAACAGGAACCCAATGTGAAACATTAAAACGTCAACGGTGGTGGCAAAGGAACTCTTGACCTTTCATACAGGGTGTTTCAATATATATTCATAAGAGTAAAGGTGATTTTATGAGCTGCTAGGTTTGGATATATGTTGTAGCAAGGCGTAACAATACCTCATATTCTCGATTCAATTAAATGTAATATCCCATACAATTTTGAACTTCGACCTTTCTCAGTTCACATTAACTCTCGGCAATAAAAACCATAGCTCCTACGAGGATTTTACTAGTATTTTTTCAAGTGATCTTGTCTAAGCTCTTTTGGATGAGGTTCCCTTTGAGGATTCAAACAGGGATTCCACCAGAAGTTTTTTTTAGGTGTCATTGTTTAGATCAGGCATACCCAACTAACAATTTAACTTGTATAAAGTTCTATACAGTTCTATACAATATACTTTCAGACTGCTATAGAAATAGTAAAAGGCCTTATGCAAGTCATTTTGGTGCATTTATGCAAGCTAATTCAATGCCATAAGACTTTTGTTGACGGGTCTTATAGCAGCAAATACCTTTTCATGAACTGCTATTGGCTTGGCTGAACAAACTATAGCTTGTCTTGGATGTTTATATAAGGCCTTACCCAAATTTATTTTGCATAAGCAATCCATACAGAGAAAAAAATTTTTTTTAGCAAAGCTGATTCTGAAATAAAAAAATATATTTTTGTATCGGTTTTTTATTTTATTTTTCTGATGTTGTATTTTTTATTGCTTTTTATTTTATTGTATTTTTTTGTGCGCATCTAATATCTGTTCTTTGATCTTCCAAACTTCTTGAATGATCTCTGGGTGTTTTAAGAATTGCTTCTCTGTTTTTTTCTCATTTGTCCTTGGTAGGTTTCAGAACTTTTAAATTTTTGCCCTGAGTTATTCATTTTTAAGTTTTGCTAAAATGCTCAATGTTACTGTAAGCACTTCTTTTCTGTTTTACCATGTTCAATGGGTACTTACCGTTCTTATTTATTTTAATCTGATTTTTTATAAGCACAATATTTTATAAGGCACACTTGTTGATCTCCACTGATTTTTTTTAATTTGTGTAAGGCTTTTAGAAACAAGCCTTATACAAGTTGCTTGCAATGATTTGTCGTGGACAGCCTTATAGCAGCTATTTCTCAGTAAACAACTTTAGAAGGCCTTATACAAGCCATCTATAACTTATATGTACAAGCCTTGTAAAGAGCTTGTTTAACTCATATTTTAAGGCCTTATAGCAGCTATTTGTTTTAATTTCACGTGGAAAATTATTGGCTTGCTCAAGATTGCCTCAAACAAGCTCTATACAAGCTATTACTTGCCAAATTCAAAAAAATTTACCTTACACAAGTTAAATTGTTAGTTGAGTATCTCTCAAATATCTACAAATATTTCGTAAGATCACTACGAAATAATTTCGTAAGACTTTTCGTCGTGCATTCTACAAAATTTAGTTCATTGGACAAATATGTCTTTGTACATTTTAAGAAAGAGCTTTTGTAAATTTTATTAGCACGAATTCAAATTGTATGTACAAATCATTTCGTTTATTTTACTAAATCTAGATGAAAAAGGGGAAATTCTAAATCATTTCTTAACGAAACAAGCAAAAATGTAAATTCACCTAAGCAACCGTCCAATAATTATAAAAATACTTCGTAGATAGTACGAATTTTATTGGAAATTTACGTAATTTTTCGTAATAATGTTTAATAGTTAAAAGACATACTTTACAAGTGGTTACGGATTTTCATCATTTGGTTTTCAACCGTGAAAGTGTTTGGAGGTATAATTAAGTTATTTTGAAAATAGTTATGAATACAATTTATTTGAACTGTTAAAATCTTTTATAGTTTTATCTAGGATCAAATTTCAGCTTACGCTTCCACTTTTTAGAAATGACTAATACTCCAAAGAGTAGGTAATCTTCTTCTTTTCATGAAAAATGGATCTCATCATTCTCGTTCGGACGCGACATTAAATTGTAGGCCCCTAAATTCCCGTCAACTATTTGTACCATCAATTAATTTTAACTTATATATGTTTATGGCTTTTATAGTTGGGCCTATAAACAGGAGCTAATAGTCTCTAGGCCCTGGCCTCTGGTTCTCCACGAGCCTCTGGCTCTCCATTGGCCTACACAGATACATACAAAATACAATACATACATAATTTCTACAAGAATTATAGTCACAAGATTTCGTAGAATATACAAAAAAAAAATCATAGCATTTTGTATATACTAATAAATTTTTGAATAATATTTCGTTAATTCTACTAAATTTTTGTTCACAATATTTGTAAAAATACAAAAGTTTCGTAGTATTAACGAATGCAATAATAATGATATTTGTAAATTCACGAAAGCCCATATGTTCAAATTACGAAATTTATTCGTGGTTTTTTTTGCACTACAAAAGTTTCGTAAAATATACAAACCTTTTGGTTAAAAACACAAATTATTTTTGCTGTGCAGAGGCTTTGGAACTTGCTGACTATGTACCAGAGCGTCTTCATTGCTGTTTTGAATGCCACCAGGGGCCTTGTACTAGCTGATGTTGTAGAGCCTTTTTGCGCCTTCTTAGTTAGCTGCCATCAGGATCTTTGGTGCCTGCTGATATACAAGAGCATATAAGCCTGCTGTTTCGACAAGGAGTGGAATACCTGCTGATATACCTACTAGGCTGTTTGGATACCAACAGAGGCGTAGTACCTACTGATGTACCAGAGCATTTAAACCTGCTGTTTTGAGTGCCACAAGATATGTTCAAGAGCATTTAAGACTGCGGTTTAGAGTGCCACTGCCACCAAGGGCGAAGTACATGCTGATGAACCCTAGCGTTAAAGACTACTACATATTCTGAAGTCACGCTAAGAATATCTGACCCCATCCCAAACCTAAGTTAGCATGCGACTTTCACCCCCGCAATACCCAAATGGGACCTTGGCTGAAATTTGCAGCTTTTTTTTGCAGCTTTTTTTGCCGTTTTTATTCTCGATGTGTCAGTTCGCCAAATAACGATGTAATCGAGTGACCTGCTAACTTCACAATGAAGTAAGTAGGTAACATAGTTTATTTCAGGAACCAAGGATGCTTTGAACTATTGTAGTAAGGCTCCAAATTTCCAGATAAAAATTAAATTTACAACAAAAAATATGAACTCGATTTTGAAATATCGAATTTTCAGAAATACACTCCTCGTCAACTGAATACGCACAAACATTTTTTAATATACTTTATCCATTTTTTCCAAACAGTGATGGTTATTATGCCATCTGTTGATGCTAACTATTCCCTTAAGATGTTAAGCAGATAATTCCGAAAGAATTATCCAAAAACAACCGTGAGTTTTTCTTCAACCACTTGCAAAGTGTTTTATATGCAAAGTAGGAGTTTTTTTTCTAGTCAACTGAATAGGTACAACGCCATTTTCTTCGTTGTTTATAAGTTTTTTGGAGTGCTTGACAGTTTAAATTAACGATTTTAGTGTTTTCAGTAAAATTTAATTCTTGATTTCAAATTTTAAGAAAAATGGGTAAATCTACGTGTCTTAACAGTGTTGAAAAAGCTAAAATCGATTTACTTAGAGACCAAGGCCTAACTGGACGTGCAATAGCTGATAAAGTTGGCCGAAGTTTTAATGTGTTTTATTCTTACTTGAAAAATAAAGATGCATACGGCAAAAACATGAAGGGAGGTAAGAAAACAGCAACAACAGCAGCTGAGAGACGAAGAATTTTAAGATATGCATCAAATTCTTCTGATTCTGTGGCAAAAATAAAACAAAAAGTCGGCGTAAACGCAAGTTGCTCAACAGTATTAAGAGTAATCAACAACTCAAGCCATCTTAAACGAATGAAACTTAAGAAAAAACCACCACTTGACGAGAGACGGAAAATGTTGCGATTAGATTTTTCAAGACTTCACATGAGTTGGAAAAAAGAATGGTATCACGTGGTTTTTTCAGATGAAAAAAAGTTTAATTTCGATGGCCCTGATGGGTTCAACTTCTATTTTCACGACTTAGGAAAATAAAAAAGATTTTTAAAGCGCCATCATAGTCGTGAAGGAGGTGTCATGATACGGGGAGCAGTCAGTTATTATGGAACAGTTGAGCTCGAGGTTGTAACATCAAGAATGACAGCAGCTGGGTATAAAGTAATTTTGGAAAGAAATTTTCCTAAATTTTCTAACATCTTTGGACCCATAAACTGGACCTACCAACATGATAATGCGCCTATTCACTCAGCGCGCATAATAAAAACATGGATAGAGGAGCAACAAGTGCAGTTGCTTCAATGGCCGCCGTACTCACCTGATCTAAACATCATAGAAAATGTCTGGGGATGGTTAGTACGCAAAGTTTATGAGGGTGGTCGTCAGTTCGAAGACAAAGAAACCTTAATTTCTGCAATCAAATTAGCGTGGAGCGGAATTTCATTAAATTACATTAAAAAGCTATACGATTCCATGCCGGATCGAATTTACGAAGTAATTAAAAATAAAGGTGGAAGTACCCACTACTAAACTTAAACAAAAACTTGTTTCATTCCATTCCAATACCAATTTTAATTTTTGTACCTATTCAGTTGACTCAAAAAAAAACTTCTACTTTGTATAAGTTACACTTTGGAAGTGGTTGAAGGAAAAACTCACGGTTGTTTTTGGATAAAACTTTGAAATTCTGTTATTTATATGTTACGAACATTTTTACCATCAACAGATGGCATAATAACCATCACTGTTTGGAAAAAATGGATAAAATATATTCAAAAATGTTTGCGCGTATTCAGTTGACGAGGAGTGTATGTCTGTTGTGTTTGTTAGAACTCTTTTTGTTCATTTAATATCAAGCAAGAAGTCCTAACGGATTGACCTATTTTCTTCAAGTTTGGAATATTTATAACGTTTTCTTTTACATTAGTATGGAAGGTAGCGTTACCTTTTTATTGATTATTCTAAAATGTGTTTCAACATCGATAGTATGATAAAAAAAATAGTCTTCCTTAAGAAACCCTTAGAAATGTTGGTCCCTTTCAATCTTTTAATTCTTTTGGAAGCTTATGCAAAAATCAATCACACCATTTTCAAGAAAATTGTAGATCAAGAAAATGTTTCTTTGTGAGATACCATTAATAACCATTTTTTTAAAACTTGGTTTTCCATGCAAAGTTGGCCCTAACCAAAAATACATTTATTGAATTGTTTGAAATAAAAATTGTGAAGCCATTTTTGTGAAAAAAAAGATTTTATTTTATTTAAAAACAAAAAATTATGAAAAAAAACGAGTAAACTCAGAGAAAAAGTCAGATAAATAATCAACCTGGGCCCTGTTAAATTTACAAGGTGAAAATTCCATACAAAGTTACATACATTTCAGAAATTTACCTGATTTAATAACATTATTTTAAGTGCTGAATCAGCCTGGTGACCTATATTATACCATATTTAAGTTGATTCAAGAAGATGTTACATGTTACCTACTTTAACACAGAATTCCGGTAAATAAGAAATTTTGACAGGAATATAGCGCAAATTTTAACTGAAATTGTGTTTTTCTACCACTGAATGTTATGAATTTCTATTTTACTACAAATCAGGCTGAAGTTACAATTTATATTGTTATTTTAACAATTATTACCTGTTGAATTTAACCTGACTTGTTATTAAAGAAACACTCTGCCCGTTAATTTCAACGTGATACCATGGTAAAAGCACATACACACTCATCCAAACAAAATCAATGTCAACTAATTTATATTTGGCACAAGTTTTTGTGCAGCCAAGTGGCCCAGGGAATGCGTGCTACCTCTATGTGTGAGAGGTTCCCAGTTCAAAACTAGGTATCACACAGTATTTTTCAAATAAAATATAATAAATACTAATTAATTTTAATACCTCCAAAATAATGCAATATGAATGGGACCTATAGACGTATGGACCCAGGACATAATAATTACCGGATACATAGTTGATTCAACATTGAATCATTTTAAATTAACTAGATCTTCTGTTAACCTGATCTACCTAGTTGAAAAATAACAACCTGAAAATCAGTTATAATAAACCAGAAATTCGTTAGTTATACCTGCTTTTACTCTGAGTGTGGGGAATGACCACTTAAAGCACTGTACCAAGTTTGAAGAAGATCAATGTAGCCGTTCAGAATTTTGAGACCAACTTTTTTTCATCATTGTTAAAAGTTTCGAGTTAATTTGTTTGCTGTTCAAAAATGCAGGAACACCCTACAAAAAATCTATCAAAGACAAGACAAAAAACCATCTAAATACTCACAAACTCGATTTATCCTCACGCACAATTTAAAATAATAATATGTATCTTCTTCAATACCTTTTTTAACCTTTAAAATGACAAATCAAATTCAAAGCAAGCCTCAACCACAATCACATTAACTTAAAAAAAGAAAGAAAAAAACGAAGATTATCGTCAAGCCGTCTCGTCTGTTGATCCATTAACTTTTAAATTCAAATGACTTGGCAAAACTTTTGTTTGTTCTTTTTTTTTGTGTCGAACATTTAAAAATAAAAAAAATCAGAACTCGATTTATGTATAGAATACCTACTCGTACATACATACATACTTCATAAAACACATATATATTTATGCTCGCAGCTTATAAACTAAATTACATCTACATAAAGTACTTTCATCAATGCTAATTCAAACGCACATAAATCGACAATCAGTCTTTTGATTATGCAGAAACGTATGTTTTTTGTGCCCGATGGAGCCCGTAACCCTAAATCGAATAATAATGACATTAATGACAAATGATTTATGCAAAACCAAATCGAATTTTGAGATCGAATAAATTTTCAACACACACATCTGCACCTACATACATATATTAGATACACGTCTTACACACACATTCATGTCATCAAAAAAAAAAAAAGAAGTCGTCTGCCTCAAGAAAAAGAAGAAAAGTATTTTGCTGAAATTTAAATTTTATACAAGAAGTTAAAAACAACAAACAAAAAAATCGATGAATTTTTGAAACGAAAAACTTTTACCTTTTCTCACGACACACGAAACAAAAAACACACATTTATTCAAGTTATGTTCGAAACTTGAAAGAGGTCCTTCGAAAGAACAAAAACAAAACTATAAAAAATAAACTTAAACTTTATTCTAGGTATTCGTACACCGTACAAGGAAAAAAGCAAAATTTTTCAAAAGTCGATGTTTTCAACAAATACTGCTAGTTTTAAGTAATTTCTTGACAAGACTCTTATGTGTGTCTCTGACATTTAAGTTGTCGGTTTCAGTAGGTACCTTACATACATATAGATACCAACTTCTTGACTATGTTCACTTCAGGCAGGATTCATTTCTTGTCATGTTTTTCTCTCCTTGAAACCAAAATTAAAAAAAAAAAAAAAAAAAAAAAAAAAAAAAACTAATAGCTTCGTCGGAAGATGAGAGATATTTCCGCTGTTGTAGTTTTCATCAACAGTGATATTGAGAATGTCGTTTAATTAGAGGACGGAAGGAAAGGAAGTTAAGGTATGTGCACATGAATTTGCATCTTAATTCCAACCTAATACACATGTGGTTCTCTGCTGTCTTCCGTTGACGTTTTATTTCGAATGGAAAATGCAAGTTTTTTTTTTTGAAGGATGCGCTTAGAAATAGTAAGGATAATTATTTTCTTCGACAAAGTTTAGTAGTTCGTTATAAAGAGTGGGTGACTATAGATGCAGTAGGTTAACTTGTGTGTATATTTGTCATCTTTGTAGGTTGTTGGTACCTAAGGTACAGATAAGGTAGGTATATAATGTAGGTCTCTTTTAAGATTTTTGAATTAATTTACTCTGTCACTAAAAAAAAAAAAACTAAATGTGAAAGATAATGACATGCTGAAAGGTGCTCATTAATGACAAGAAAATTTGATATTCCAAATTACAATTGCTTTGTAATAAAAGGAATAAAAACAAAAATTCTCTGGTAGGAAAATGCTATGCAGAAATGGTGGTTTTTGAAGGCTACTGGTGATATCCAAAAGTGGGTATCTTTACTACTCAGGTGGTGTACAAAGTCTTCAACCAAGTAAGAATGCAAAACTGGGGTAGTTATATAGATAAAAACCCACCTGACGACGAGAAATGTACTCAGTACAGACACCTTTGTATCTAATGTATGAAATATCGTAAGCATAAGATGGCAATCAGAGCCCTATGTACTAATCACAGTGTACGTTTACTGGCAACATTTCAAATTATATACCGAATTGAAACCCGGCAAACCCTTTGGGTGAAATATGGTAGCAACTACAAACATATATGTCTGAACTGTCGATCGTAAGCAAGGCATTTCATTAAGAGTCCTATGTTCGGGGTACAGTTTTCCTGTACTCATTACATTATGATTTATGTTTCGAATTGAAATCCTGCCACCAGATTAAACTAATTATGTTACAGTTACAGTGTTAGGTAATGACAACATTAATACCAAAGACATCCTATCTTAATAGAAAATGTAGGTATTCATAACAGCTTATTGTGAAAGGAATACAAAAAATATAAATAAAACAATAAAATATGCACTGAGCAAATTTTAAAGGTCTTAAGACTTCATACATTAAAAACAGAAACCATTTCCTTCCATTAAGTTTTCTTTATTATGAATTTTTCGCGTAAGAGTTAAGAATGCTCTTAGTCTGTTGAACGTTTTAAGTAATAATCCAAAAATAAGAATTTTTCTGAAATGCAAATTTATATAGACTTTCAAAACAAAGGGGAAAACAAGAATCGAGAAAATCCACGGAGTTAAGATGGAGACGATTCACAAATATATGCTTGGAAGAAAAAGTTGTAGTTTTTCTTTACTATCCTAAACAATTAACAACATTTCTTCGCATTTCAGGAATTTAAGTGTTATTTGTTTCTATATCACTCATTTCCCCTCTGATGGGAAATAAATACCGTATTGGAGTATTACTGATTCATTAAATGTACCAATCTTTCTTTAATCTCTCTTTATTGCTTTTATAAAATACCAAGGTACTTTCGCTTGAATAGTCATCCTATAAGATTATTATACAATCCTTATGTAAGTTTGTGTGTCTTTGTTTCTATATTGATTGTGTAAGTGAATATGGTGGCACTAAGCTATAATCGACCAATTTATAATTAATATTTAGTTTGGCATCTGAGCAAATATATTTTGTATTATTGTCAATGTTTTAGGTTGGTATTTATAAATTAATCTATAATACATATCTATTTATTTGCTAAACAATGTGTTTTCTATAACCATGCCAATCTATTATTTTATATTTTTCTTGAAAAAATGTTTTTCCTATTTAATGCAAGATTTTTGTGTGATAGGAAGAGGCAATTCATGATAAAAGTGATTCCAATTTCTTGCATTGAATTGTATAAAATAAATTAGTGGAGCAGTTAGCGAGCAAGACAATTGGTTCAGAGGGACACGGGTTTGATTTCTGGACCTACAAGCAAATTTTTTTTTTATTTTATGTGAACCTCTTATAGACTTTCATATTTAACTCCAAAAAGGTACAAAAGGAGTGAAAAACTGTCACCTTTTTTTCTCTATGGAGTCTTATGCAATTTTTTTAAGCGTAGGATGAATAAAAACAAAAGGCAGCTATGGATGAATATAGGAGCAAAATTGTTAGTTGGAATCACCCCTATTATGACAGTTAAATGACACGACCCTTGAAATAATAGTTAGCGTATCAGTATAATAACTATGATAAGGACACGATGGGTGTGGGGGAGATGAGAATTCTTTAGTTTTAACTTAAACACCAATTATGGTTCTGGATCGTTGTTGTTAGTTAAACGACATCCGTAGTATGGGTAGAATTATTACCAAAACATTGTTGCGAGTACAGTGTCTGCGTAGTCATTACATTTGTATCCAAAGAGCAACTGAATTTTATGTGTGTGAATTATTCCAAAAAAATTGTTATGAGTATAATGTCCATGTACTCATTACATTTTTATGCAATGAGTAATAGAATTTTATTTATTTAATGATGAGTTCGAAAGATATATTATATTATTAAGTGCATTCATAAATAATGAATCCAAAGAATTTTGTACCGGTTACATTAAGCAACTAATAGATTTTCTGAACATTTACAAAATAAGATCAACAAAAACACTTGATATTTCTACATTTTGAATATATGTATTTATTTGATACTTTTAATAGAAAGCCATCGCGTTTAAACTTTTTTGGGCAACTTCAGGGCACTGATTTTTATTCGGTATAAATTTCAACAAGCATTCAATAAATTACCTAACAATTCTCCACTGTTGCTTGCAGGCTCAAATTTATGGGCGATCAAAATGGTAGCCCAGTGGCTATGGAATTGTGACCACAATTCACGTTACTTGTTTTGGACGATAAGAAAAAATTCGTGGTAAATCTTATTAAAGATAGCCCACAATGAGTAAATAAACAGGTTTTAACTTACAAGTGACTACAATTTTCTTTTTTATGGCTCTTTTGGAAAATGAACATGAAATCTATGAAATTTCGCATTTACCATAGCAAATCATAAGCTTTTCCAATCTTGAAAGCCAATAAAAATTAATAAGTAAATTTTGTGGTGTAACAGCTCGTGGAGAACCAATTCCTAGTGACTTACATCTCTCAACCATTCCTATATGTGCGTGTTGTAGGCAGGAATGGAGGGGACCTAGAATTTTTTGCCGAGTCCAAACAGCTACATAGATGAAAAGCACTTATTCATGACAAGTATACTCTTGGAGGATTTGTCAGTTCCTCGCAAGAGGCAGTACCTCGGGAAAAATAATTCTGTTTTTAGGTGGCAGAAGCTGGGAATAGAACCCAGACCTTCGGCATGATAGTCCAACGCACTAATTATCATGCCACGACCGTTCTGTCTATGTTTTCGAAATAAATGGCCACTGTTGTTCTCGAGTAGGTAAGAGAAAAGATAGACCAATTGCTCAAGAGATTGTTTTTCTGTTTTTATTGGCAACTGACTGCCACGGTTAGTTACAAACAAGAATAATGATGGCATCCAATAGAATTCATTTGAAATCTTAGTCATTTGGACTCCACCGATGATATGTGTTTCCTGTCAAACAGGTGAACGGGAAGCTGGCTGGTCAAAAATACAACACACAATAGCATACAAAATTGAGGCAGGAAGCTATAAAAAGGCCACATCACTCAACTTTCTAGTCAGTTTCGTATCAACTGATGGTGGAACAGACTTTGATGTTGTCAATAGGATTAGCACAGCTTTTAGTGCATTTGTAGTACATTCTTCTTTGTGGAACTCCAGCCTAATAACGCTACGAACCAAGGTGAAACTTTTCGAGTCCAATATAACAAATTCGTGCTTCTGTATTCTGTAACCGTGTAAAGCCTACGAATGCTCCGCTGACACCTCGAGAAGACTTCAGACTTTTATCAACCGTTGTCTTCTTTGATATCACGAAACGAAAATGGTAGTTTATTGTCCATAGTTTGGGGGAACCACACGACAACATAGCGAAGCTGTTCTTTCTGTGGAATCGTTATTGTGTAAGGTGAATTGGAAGACCCAGGAATACTTGGTGGTCAGTAAAACTTCATACTTAACAAATTCACAGCGAAGGTACCGTGCAGTGAACCGAGATGGATGGTCGGAAACTGCTGCAGCGCTATGTTCCATTAAGATTTGAAGTGTGGCTGCGAGCACTGCAAAGACTGGATTATATCTGATCCAGTCGTTGCAGTCCTCGCTACAACACTTAAACTCCTCTTTAAGCATAGAGCAGCAGCAGGGTCCGATCACCTATCCCGGTTAGCATAATGCCTTCACTGTGATGATTTTGATGGACTGAGCTTCGTTAAGAACGCAGTTGACCACCAAGTTTGTTTCTTGGTCTTCCAACTCACAGTACACAATAAAAGTTCCAAGGAAATTACTTATGAGGTGGTTGTACAAAACCAAATATAACTAGGTATTTTTAGTTTTCGTCCAGTTTGATATCACTATTGCTTTCATAAGTCACCAATCGCAGGTTATGAGAAGCTAAGAATTGTGGTTATTAGAACTTACAAAAAGAGACAGTGAATCAAATTTACTTAAGTACATTTAAAGTTGACTCGAATCAGTTAGTATCCACTTTAATTCTATCTTAAGTAACTTTTCAACTAATTGAATTCACTTTCGAACATTCAAGCTTCGAACATGATTTTATTTCAATTCTTTTGTTATAAATTCAACAATTTTTTTTTCGTTAAGATCAAATTTTTGTTAAAATATTCATTCAACTGCATTCCATTAAAACTTATATAATAAAAATCAAATAAATCGGTAGATATAAGCTCGAAAAATTTTCTGTGCAGATTGGTAAAAATGAATTTTAAGGAAAATGACAAAAACCACTTATACGCCCTAGTGTACAAAGTGTTATCCCAAATCTCTTTCTTGGCAAGAAATTCTTTACCTCGTTCAGTGCTATTTATTTTTTCTCTTAAGCTACTGTCATAATGTCGCGTCATATATATTTAGATTTCTAAAATATATTTATAACTCAATTTGTTCTTACCCATGTTTGAGAGTACACATTGTTCCTCGGAACTTGAATTCCAAGCCGATTGACCTCATATTTATAGGCAATCTTAGCTATAAGATTAAATTGCCACCAATACAATTTTCTGGCGATACAACATTCACCAGGCTGCAATACTTTCTATAAAACCAACAAAAAATCGATAAATCAAGTCGAAATATATTTCAATATGTTCGTACTTTCCAAAATAGACCACAATTCTCCAAATTGGGTTGTTACTCTTCTGTCCACTTGTAGGTACTAAATTTATTCCATTTTTATACTTTTTTACCTTTTTACCACCGGTTGACTGTCTATACAAAGAAAAAACCTTAGCCAAATAATTTATGTACCTAAAACTTGAAATCGTAATTCTCCCGCTTCTGCAATACACTTCCAGTATATCCACGTATTTCTTTTTTTTTATATTTATCCGTGACAATGAGCAATGAACATTGATTCCAATTTTCAAAAAATTCCAACACGAAATAAAAAAAAAACCTTCAAAATCGTTTTTATTTGAAAGAAATTCATTTCTCCCGAACACAAAAACCGAAAAAAAAAATAATTGAAGTCAAAAAAAAAAAAAGAAAAAAAAAAACGTTTATCTTAAGTACCATTTGAAATGAAATTTATAAACATTTCGACGGTCGATGAACGACACGATGAGTTTGAAGCCTTGAATTGAGTGTCCTTGCTTTAAATGAAATAAGGCACACATACCAAATATTTTAACATTGAAGATACATGAATGTACTCGTATATGTGGAAGTGTATGGGAGTGTAAGTAGTATAAGTACGAGGTACATGTCAAATTGAATTTCTTTATACTCTTTTTCAAATATCACGTTCGTCAATGATAATGATGACAATAAATGTGAATATTTGATTTATCCTTATAGCAATTCCTATATATACATATATTGAATGTATGCATACCGAGGTTCTATATATGTACATATGTATTTATTTTACAGGATCATCATTCACAAGCGAGAGCAAATAACATCCTACACGCAAAAGAAATAGTAGGTATACTGATGGCAATATGCGAATGCAAGGGGTGAAGTGAAAACCTTGATATGTACCAGCATGAATGACAAAATGAGGATGTTATTCAAATTTGTTTTGTGAAAATAGGACAAAGTAAAAGAACTCATAGGTTACAATATTGAAGTGAAGACATTTTCTTATGACAAAAAAAAAATTATACAAAATATTCTGAACGAATCTGCTGAAGTGTCAAAAGTTCGATAAAGAATGATTTGTATGAAAAAAAAAATCAGAGCCTTCATGATGTCATTATAATAAAAACTTAGTGAAGTTTAAAGCAATAAAAGAATATTCTAATAGGAATCCAAAGTTTGATAAAAATAGCTTCAATCTCGATTTCGTTAAGTTTTTCTCTTGCAATCACTTTCACTTTATAAAGATCAATCTTATTTGATTTGTATCATTTAAATTTTAATAAAATGCAGTTGAATGAATATTTTAACAAAAATTTGATCTTAACGAAGAAAAATTTGTTGAATTTATAACAAAAGAATTGAAATAAAATCATGTTCGAAGCTTTAATGTTCAAAAGTTAATTCAATTAGTTGAAATGTTACTTAAGATAGAATAACAGTTTATACTAACTAATTGAAGTTAACTTTTAATGTACTTAAGTTAATGTAATTCACTGTCTCTTTTTGTAAGTTCTAATAACCACAATTCTTAGCTTCTCATAACCTGCGATTGGTGTCTTATGGAAGCAATAGCGATATCAAACTGGACGAAAACTAAAAATACCAACTTATATTATTATATTTGGTTTTGTACAGTCACATTAGTACTCCTAATAGGTAATTTCTGTAGATTCTTTAGTGTTTACTGTGAGTTGGAAGACCTAGAAACACTTGGTGGTCAACTGCATACTTAACGAAGCTCAGTCCATCAAAACTCACAATGAAGGCATCATGCAGCAAACCAATATGGGTGATCGGAACCTGCTGCTGCTTTATGCTTTAAGAGTAGTTTAAGTGTTGTTCTGAGAACAGTCATTGCAGTCCTCGCAGCTAAACTTCAACTCTTCATGGAACATAGGGCAGCAGCAGGTTCCGACCATCTATACCGGTTCAAGGCATGGTACCTTTGCTGTGAATTGGTTAAGTATGTAATTGGCCACCAAATGTTTCTTGGTCTTCCAACTCACCTTATATAATAAGGTTTTCACAGGAGGAACAGCTTCGCTATTTTGTCGTTTGATTTCCACAAAGAATGGTCAATCCACCAGTATTTTCATTGCATGATATTAAAATCCACTATTTTTTGATGAGTTCTATTCTACACTTCAACATTACTAATGGTTGGAAGCCAATGAATCTTTAAAATTTATCAAAGACAACTGTTGATAATAGCCTGTGGTCTGCTCGAGATATCAGTGCAGTATTTCTAAGTTTCAGAAGCGTACAGAAGCGCGGATTTTTACGTTGGAATCGAAGAATTTCAGCTGGGTTTGTTGCGTTATTACGCTGGAGTTTCACAAAGGAGAATAAATTACAAATGCACTACAAGCTGTGCTAATCCTATTGACAACATCAAAGTCTGTTCCACTATCAGCTGATACGAAACTGCCTAGAAAATTGAGTGGTGTGAGCTTTTTATAGCTTCCTGCCACAATTTTGTATGCTATTGTGTGTTGTATTTGTGACCAGCCAGCTTCCCGTTCACCTGCAGCAATTAGCACATTTCGTCCAATCCATCCACACTGTTTGACAGGAAACACATATCGTCGGGGGAGTCCAAATGACTACGATTTCTGATTGTATTCTAATGGATCCCATCATTCTTCTAATTTGTAACCAATCATGGCAGTCAGTTGCCAATACAAACAGAATTGTTGACAACACATCTCCTTGCTTTACTCCATCATGACCATGATGCACCTCGAATGAATCGGAAAGCTGTGCATTGTGCAGCACGTATTTGTATAACTCCTTAATAATAGCAACTATCTGCTCAGGGATACCTCTCATGACAAATGATCACCAATAACATTCGCGACTAACCATGTCGAATGCTTTCTCAAAATCAAAGAACATGGTGTGTATTGGCTACTGATACTCAGTTCAAGAATTATTCATAGGGTGTTAATATGATCGACACAGGATCGGCCACTGCAAAATCCAGCTTGGTGTCTCTTGAGCAATTGGTCTATCTTTTCTCTTACCTACTCGAGAACAACAGTGGCCATTTATTTTGAGAACATAGACAGAACGGTTGTGGCATGATAGTTAGTGCGTTGGACTATCATGCCGAAGGTCTGGGCTATATTCCCAGCCGCTGGCACCTAAAAACAGAAATGTTTTTCCCGAGGTACTGCCTCTTGCAAGAACTGACAAATCTTCCAAGAGTACCTATACTTGTCATGAATAAGTGTTTCTCATCTAGCCGTTCGAACTCGGCAAAAAATTGAAGGTCCCCTCCATTTCTACCAATAATACGCACACAGGAATGGTGGAGAGTTGTAAGTCACTAGGCCCTGGTTCTTCATGAGCTGTTGCGCCACCCAATTTATTTTATTTTTTAGAGGACTCAATTTTTTAATCACTATTTTGGAATCTTTCCAGTTTTCGTGATAGGTAAGGCTCTTTCAAACATTCTCAACTTTTGGATGTAAAATATCAGCTGTTATTTCAGTATCCTCTTTCAAGAACTTAACTGCTATGCTCTCAAGTTCAACTCCTTTGTATTTGTTAATAGAAAAAGGACCACAAGATTAAATTCTGCACAGGTTTTAGGGCCGGTTTCAATGCCTCTAAAATATCTTGGACCACTTGCCAATTTTCATACTCATCGTTGTAGTTGTCCAGTGCATAGAAGCGGTCTTACCATCTTCCTATAGGTCATCTTCTATTATCACCAAAAGATTGTCGTTTATATCTAATACAGGGCAGCCTGTGGTTTTACGTTAGGTAATAATTTTCTCCATCATCATTGCACTTTTGCCACGTCTCGCTTAGCTATGTACTAATTCATGAGTTGCTCTTAGCTCGTTCTGGCAGAATTAGTTTCCGATGCACAATTTTTAAGGAATGATTCTCACTTTCAATGATCGACGGTATGTTAACTGTTCTAGATCGTTTCTGCCTTGTTGTTGAGCCGGTTTTCATTAAAAAAAATCTAAACTAGGTCTTACTTGTCGTCTTTGCACATATCATCGATTACAATCACGTTTGAAATTGCTTCAACTACTTTAAAGGTGTAGTTGCAACACAGCTTGGATCAGTTAGATAGCTTGCAGCGTTGTTTCTAATACGGGATGATGGTCGGTTCTAGGGCCAGCATCAGTTTTAGGCACATTCCGGACATCACAAAGTGATTCCACCATCGTTTTTGTATTATGAATTAGTCGTTTTGCTTTTTTGTACGACCATGTTGGATGATTCCAGGTGACTTTATGACAAGTCTTGTACGAAAACAAGGATCCACCGACAACAAGTTAACGAGCCAATCACCATTTTCATTTCACTGATTTAAGGCAGTGGTTCCCAAACTGTTTGAAATGTGGAACCCTTAACAAAGTCAAAATATATTTTGGAACCCAAACCTTAAGTTCTTTTCACATGAGCTGCGAATGCGAATAAATATGCTTATCTACAATTTTAAAAAGAAAACACGGCCTAAATTTAGTTTATATGGTTAAATTTTGCATTTTTCTATTTTCTGCACGAATTCGCAATCCACAACATCAGGACGGATTCCACAAATCTGCAAATTAAAAATTCAATCGGTTTTAACCTCAAATTATAGTGCAACCATTTTACTGGTTTCCTTTTCAAGATAGTTGGCGTCTACTGACGACCACTCATGTGAAAGAAATGTCAAAATTCGAGAGAAATAATTTTTTGGTTTTACTTCAAGAAGTTCGCGGATTGTTTCACGGAATCCAAAAGGGTGCCGTGGAACATAGTTCAGGAACCGAGGTCTAAAGGCAATGTATAGGTTATGTAGAAGTGGCTGTCAGTAAATTAAAACTGACACACTTAAGGCAAAATTGGTACATTATGAGGCCACATGAATCTGGAAAACTCCTTCTTTACTCGCTAAACCACTTGGAACTTCTGACGAAGCGAACGAGACTATTTATGTCAATGTTTGCCAGATCACTAGATCGTTATAGAAGTAGTCTCCTAAGTACAGAGAAGGTGAGGAATCGTTTCTTTCTTCTCCTCGTCCACACAGCTTCTGCAAAAATCGTTTGAAGGTATTCCAAGCCGCTTTGCGTGCCTGCTTATTAAACAGGCAACGTTTACTCAAAACGCATTTAAGGTCACCCATGATGATGTTCCCTTTAGGAACGCTACTGTATACCGAGTTTAGAAGAGTGTTGAATGAATTTTTGTCGTCATATATTGCATAATTTTTAGGAGCATAACATTAATTTCAGTTTTCCAGCTTACTCTTTTCATGACCTTCATATATTTTTATTTTCAATGCAGAACTTATTGGAACTTATGTCCCACTCCCACAACCCCTAAAGAGATTATTTCTTACAAAACTTCCCTAAAAAATCCGACTTCTGATAGTTAAAAAGGTAACTTCTACCCAATCATTCCAATTGTAGGTGATAAGGGCATGTTCAAATAAATTATCCCTACCTATCTACTCTCATTTTTATTTAGTCTGACTGACTTTAATAGGACGGGATGTTCTGTCTGAAAAGAAAAAATAATAATTGCAAACGTTAAGTATCAACTTTTGTATGCCTTTCCGCATTGAGAGGCAATTTCTTCATAATTCATCCCGAAACCCAACAACCAGTACTCGACTTACATACCTATATACACATCGCTATACATATGTAGCAAAAAAAACATATTATATTATGTAGAGATATCCTGCAGGATGTTACTGCTATTCTCTCCAGCTTGAACAAAACTGCTGTTTTATACTGTTTCTCTCTAAATTACTGCCAAGAAAAATAAAAGAAGCAAAATAAGCAAAGCCCAGAATGAAAGGCCGATTCCGGTCAACATGCCATTTGCTTTCTGGTCGAAATGAATCTTATGTAAGAAGTATAGAGAAGTACAGTTGTGAGAGGAGAGAAATGAGTTGTGAGGGATTGTGTTGGCAATATAAGGAGCAGGAGAAATAATATAGAACAAGCCAAGCTGGACCGTGTGCCAATGCCAGTGCCTGTGCCAATACTCTGGATGGAGGAGAGACTTAAGTGTAGTGGAACGAAGTTCCTTGTTCAAGTACCCGTAAAGGGATCTTCTCTAGCTTATAATGCACATAAGAGTAAATATAGGTAAGGCTCTTCATCTTCGAGTGGATACCACATTTACTCTGAAGCCAAAGCTCTTCTTATATGTTTACCCTCTTATGATAAATATACTTATGTATATATATGTAAAAATATACATTACATTACATACCAACATAAGTATCTATAGATAGAAAAGATACTTTGTACTCGATTTGCATGTTTTCACAGATTTTACTCTGGATTCTTGGAACACCATCATCATGGAATCAAAACCCAGAGCATTGCTATATTGTCCGGTAGCAGTTGAAATTTTTATAAATGATTCATAAGTCGTATATTATGTTTGTAACTTCTCATATTTGTGTATGGCATACGCACTTTCTTATACGAAGGTATATAGCCTAAGGATTTATCGTGTAGTGTAGGTACCTTGACTTTAACGACTCACAAGCTATATTCATGTATACGTATTAAAGCTTTGCTTGTTTTTAATTTCTCTTTTTTTTAAGGAGATGAGGTGTCAAAGGAATGAGATTTTATAGAAGACTTTTAGAATAGCTAGCATCTTTATTAGTTTATAAATATTTATGATTTTTTTAAAGCATTTTAGTTTTAAGTTAAAGAAAAGAAGGCAGAATAACGGTGCCACAACAAAAATTCCTCAGAGGGAAATTAATGAACAACGATTGTACCCATAGTTTGACCGAAATATTATTGTATGCAATGATTGAATGGTATATATTCGAACCATGGAACAGAGGTCAAAGTGTTGAAGCCTTTAAGACCCCAGTGAAGGGTATTTCCTACAATATTTAGGCCGATACTTGAGTACCAGATCGGTTCATTGAATTTACCGTGTATTTCTAGCTAACTTTTACTAGGTGAGGTGCGTTCTTACTTACTGTGGCACTACAGTCCAGGTAGGATAAGAGAGTCAACCTACTCCATTTTTCCAGCAAGTTCGGTCTCTAGTTAGCTGTCTCCAATTTGGCATACCAAGTCAGTTACATTCCTCCTCTATTACGCTGTCCTCCTCTACTGCTCCGTCACGAAGCATTGGTTTTAAAGACTTTGTGGGTCGGAGCATTGTTGTCTATTCACTCTACGTGACCCACCCATCTGAGTCGTTAAATTATCACTTTAGTAGCTAAGTCAGTGTCTGGTGGTTTTAAGACCGGAACGCAGACTCTTCGAAACAGCGAAGGTTACCTAGTCACCAAAGTACAGCAACTGCACAGTACCAGAAAAGTCTCGGTGTCATTTGTTAGGGGATCGGAAACCAAAACGACACCGAGACGATACTAGCTCCAAATCATCCGAAATGATACCAAGAAGAGACTTTTTAATACGAGACCAAACGAGACCGATACCGATACCGAGACGATACTGAATTTTTTGACTTTGACGATACCGAGACGATACTTACAAAAAACTAGTTTGGTTTGGTATCGTGGCCTGCAAGAGTTGTAGCTCGTTGGATGGTGGTTAGTACGATGGACTGTCATGCCGAAGCTCTAGGTTCGGTTCCCAGCCACTTAGGAACAGAAATGTTTTTCCCGAGGTACTGTCTCTTACGAGGAACTGACAAAGTCTCCAAGAGTATACTTGTAATGAATAAGTGCTTCTCATCTAGGCGTTCGGACTCGGCAAATAATTGTAGGTCCCATCTATTCCTGCCAACAACATACACACAGGAATGGTTGAGAGTTGTAAGTCACTAGGTCCTGGTTTTCCACGAGCTGTTGCGACACCAAATTTAATGTTTAATGCCCTCCAAGAAGTATCGAGGATTTAATGGTGTAAGAGCAGAGCTCTTCAAGCAGTGGGGGGTGCATCATCCAAAGGGTACATGCACCACATGCTCCATACCCAACTAACAATTTAACTTGTATAAGGTTCTATACAAGCTATTTTCAGACTGCTATAGAAATAGTAAAAGGCCTTATGCAAGTTATTTTTGCGCATTTACCCAAGCTAATTAAATGCCATAAAACTTTTGTTGACGGGTCTTATAGCAGCAAATAGCTTTTCATGAACTGCTATTGGCTTGGCTGAACAAGCTATAGCTTGCCTTGGATGTTTATATAAGGCCTTACCCAAATATATTTTGCATTAGCAATCCATAGCGAGAAAAAATTTTTTTTAGCAAAGCTGATTCTGAAATAAGAAAAATATATTTTTTTATCAGTTTTTTATTTTAATTTTCTGATGTTGTATTTTTTATTGCTTTTTATTTTATTGTATTTTTTTGTGCGCATCTAATATCTGTTCTTTGATCTTCCAAACTTCTTGAATGCTCTCTGAATGTTTTAAGAATTGCTTCTCTGTTTTTTCTCACTTGTCCTTGGGAGGTTCCAAAATTTTTAAATTTTTGCTCAGAGTTATTCATTTTTAAGTATTTGCTAAGAAGTTCAATGTTACTGTAAGCACTTCTTTTCTGTTTTACGATATTCAATGGGTACTTACTGTTCTTATTTATTTTAATCTGATTTTTATAAGCACAATATTTTATAATTTGTGATTATTTTAATTTGTGTAAGGCCTCAAAAAACAAGCCTTATACAAGTTGTTTGCAATGATTTGTCGTGGAGAGCCTTATAGCAGCTATTTTTTAGTAAACAACTTTGGAAGGCCTTATACAAGCCATCTAAAACTTATATTTACAAGCCTTGTAAAGAGCTTGTTTAACTCATATTTTAAGGCCTTATAGCGGCTTTTTGATTTAATTTCAGATGGAAAACTCTTGGCTTGCTCAAGATTGCCTGAAACAAGCTGTATACAAGCTTTTACTTACCAAACTAAAAAAATTTTACCTTACATAAGCTATATTGTTAGTTGGGTAAATCATTAACCGAATTTGGGTAGATAGAAAATTGCCCGATTACTGGTCAAGCAGCTCCAAATATTCTACCTACAAACAAAGGAATCCTATGTCCTGCAAGAACTATCAAGGTATATACCTCGCAAACGTCGTACTAAAGATCCTATTGAATGAACTGTGTGAGCGTCTAAGGCTGTTTTACAACACTATAATTAGCAAGAACCAGTGTTGTAAAACTTCCATCAACGCAAATCGACCATAGACCAAAAATATTCACTCTGCCCGACCAACGAATTTAAAGTCGAGACTCACCATCTATTCAACTTCGACTTCAAAGCCTCGTATGATAGCATTCATCGTCAGGGGCTCTATCTGACGGTAGCTGAATTTCAGATCAAAGGAAAACCCACCCGGTTGTATCATGTGACATAAGAAAATACGCGATGCAATCTGCAACTAAGGAAAAGTTCTTCTGCACAACTTCAAATATTCTCAGGGTTTCAGCAAGGAGATGCCCTATCATGTGATTTCTTCAATTTCGTTCTGAGGCGACGAGGGCGCATGAAAGGCGTTTTAACTGAAAGCACAAATTTTTACAGATCCGTCCAATTTGTCAGGGTAGATATGCCGATGATATTGATATTATCGGCCACTCCCAACAGGCCATTATAGTCTTTCACGGCAGTTGAAGAACTACAGCTGAAATTTGTTGGTTTTGAAGTAAACGAGGATAAGACGAAATACAAGACAAACAATGACAGATCTGTCAACCAGCTAAGACAAAACGTCAATTGTGATGTGATACGAACAACTTCGAAGTAATTAAGGAGTTTGTCTACCTCGGAGTAAGCATTGATCCTACGAACAACATCTGAGTGGATATCCGAAGAACAATAATGCTGAAGACCCGGTTCTACTTCAGTTTAGCGCAACTAATTGGTTCAAAACTCATCGCACGTACGACGAAGAACACGCTTTATGAAACTCTTAGGTGTTACTGGGCTCTTTCGATAGAAAAATTCTACGGCGGTAGGCTCTGTGGGTGAGAAGAGCGAAAAGAGGAGAATATACCTATAACGAACTCAATGAACCCTATCAAGATGTAATATACGTCGACTACATTGGTTAATCCATGGACAATATTGCTTAAGCCAAATGTCAGTTCCCAGTTTCAAGAGAACAAAGGTCTGCCTTAAGGACCAGCCCATGGTGGATGCCACAGAAGGCTTCAAATAGATGACTTAGTCTTGGATTTTACAATTTAAAGTCGTTAATAAAAGAAAAAGATAAATAAGAAAGGAAGTGTTGAATTAGAAACATATAGTTAGGTGTCGCTATACCCAACTTAACTCTACAAATTTCTACTTGTCCTTGTACTTACTTTACCCCTTAAAATTAAAATGTCCTTGTACTTACTGCGCTCTTTACCCCTTAAAATAGAAGATACCTTCCCCACATTAATCTTTCAATAATTCTATACTACTCCTTAACATTTTCGACTCCTCCCTAACCTCTTACCAAATAAATCACAAAATCTTTGCAATAAGTGTTAAAACTGAATAAATTCATTGAACCATTCACGTGTTTTTTTTATTTCTTATATTTACCTAGACAAATATTCCATTAATTTTTGTATTCCCTTAAATCATTTTCGTTCTAAAAAACATCAATATTTCCAAAAACAACAAAATTAAAATGCTTAAAAATCCTTAATCACATTCACTGTTGCTTCTTTAAATCAGCTTATATGAGATGAGTACCCACTGAAGCTCGAAAAGACAACAAAACAAAACAAAAACAGAAGAAAGTTAAACATAAAACAGAAAATAGAAATAATTCCATAGATTTTTTACACAATAATTCCTCCATCTAGGAGGACAGCATGTTCTGGAATTTTCTTCCACAGTCGAACAAGAGAATATGGAAAATCCCCTTTAACACCTTGAAATATAAGGGATTTTCTATGAAATGTGAAAGCTGGAAATTACCATAACCCAAAGTCCTGGAAAATCATCTTTTATACGTTGTACCTATCCTCTATACTTGTCTAATCCCTTTAAACCATCCCCCACTTTCTCCATCTCACGACTCACGACACCCTTCCCCACCATTTTGAGTTGAACTTTTATAAATGTATAAACCTCCTTATAGCAGCTATACCTAGCTACCTATAGCTTTCGTGTCGAAAGTTTATGTACTAAAACATCTTTAATTGTTTACAAGACACTAGCTACACTAAACTATCCAAACAACAACCAACATTATACAGCGACAACCCCACTCCGCTTCAAGTCTCAACCTTCGACTTTAGAACGGAAAGGCGTTCGTGCATAACCTAACTATATTATTCTGCCGAATTTCACATCCTTTGGTTTTTGGTTGTTGATGATGCCTTTGGTACTTATATATATAGTTGTTGGCGATGCATT
This sequence comes from Dasysyrphus albostriatus, assembly GCA_946251815.1. NCBI lineage: Eukaryota > Metazoa > Arthropoda > Insecta > Diptera > Syrphidae > Dasysyrphus > Dasysyrphus albostriatus. The sequence goes on from OX276337.1 coordinate 105,695,554, forward strand.
TTACCACTTTCTCTCTTACTCCCTAGCTCTCTTTCCCGCTCTTTCTGTTTCTTATTTCTGGCGGTACACAAACTAATATATCAAATCACCTTATGTTCTTGACGTGAAATACTCCTCCTAACAGAGCAGTGGTCTTCTTCCCTTAACCTTTCATTTTGAGCAGGTACAACAAATATTCCTTCGAAGAGTTGATAGAACAAGAGGAAAAGGGGTTGTGTATGAGATAAAGGAATCTGCATAGAACAATAAACTATCTCAGAAAACGGAACTTCGGTCTCTAGAGACTATGCTATAGTATGTACTTGAGAATCGCAGGTATAAAATCATAGCTACCTCATCACTTCCTGTTTCCATGTTTCTATAACTATATGTGCCTCTATATCTAGAGGAAAGTCTTCTTGATTCACCTTCTTGTATCTATTGTTGTTTTTTTCCAAATGGTTGGATAGGGGGGGCGGCGGAAGAAGCAAAACTTTTAACTCCTGAAGAGAGTTTGCAACAATTTAACAGCAGCTGGAATGAGAGGAAGGAAGGCAGGAAGGAAAGGAATGTTGTTGTTTTCCCAAATATTTTACTATCCAATATTTTCTCCAGTGTTACACCTTTTCATAATGAGATTTAACAGAGATTTAAGACTATCCCGAACGAGACAATGTTGTGTGAGTGTCTATTGGTTTTTAATATCGTGTATACTGCATACACGAAGCCAAATGAAAGTTACCATTTAAGCTCCAAAGTTGGTTAAGTTTCTTCAAAATTTCGAGGTAATGAGGTCCGTCAAAAAATGTGCTGAATTGATATTGCCTTTTTGGTGGGGTAAAAATTTAGTTTTTGTTCTGGGATTTTATTACTTCTTCGTGGATAAGTAATCTTGTCTATTTTGTCGACATTTTTTTAAAATCTTTTTACACATCTTGTGCTCAAAGAAGGGTTTCTTCTAACTCCAAGGTGGTTAATGTTTCAAAATTTGACAAACCATTCAACCAGCGAATTTTACTCTCTAAGTATGTAACTTGTTTAGCGGAAACATTCTCTTCCAGACTCTTTCAGAGTTCAATAGTCATATTCCAGCAAAAGTTATCTTTGTCCAAGAAGAATCTTAGTAAAAGTTTGTCACTGTTTGATCAAACCTTATCACAAGCACCAGTCACCAGTATCTGTTTTATTTGAAGAGTTAATTTAAATTACGAAGAGTGTAAACCTTCCGTAATCTGGCCAAGAACGCTGGGCCCGGCACTAAAGAAATTATAAACTTATCATCGATATGATGTGAAAGCTAGCTATTGCCGTCAATTTAAGTACAGTTTCCTTTTGGAAGAAGTTTCAAAATCGAACAGTAAATTTCTTAGGATACATTTTGTGTAAAACTATGTAATGCATGGAACATTTCTCAAAAGAAGCACTGAGTTTGAAAAATGTTGTAAGTCCATACATCCTTTCTTGAAAACTTTCCATACCACACTCAACAATTTAAAACACATTTGACAGACTGCTTCAATTTTTAACAACACGATCATTATAGCATAACTAGCTATGTATTTTTAAGTCTTTTTATAAGAAAATAGGGCGTGGCAGTCACCGGCTGATCCATAAAGTGCCCTTTAGATCTCGCCGTCACTAAACAGGAAAAAAATTAAAATTTCATAAAAATCAATTGAGTTGTTTTTGAGGCTATAGATTTTCAGCGAAGGACATTTTAGCTAAAAAAAAAAGAAGAACATACGCCCCAACATCTGTGAAACCATCATAAAAAGTGCTGTGTCTATCAACAAATCACCACCACGCACCTCCACTATAAACCTGGGAATGGAGACTTTCACTATAATTAGCGTCTACTTGCAGTTCCAATTAAAATCTAGCATGCGAAACATCCACAGCGAACTGTAGAGAAGCACTTATGGGCTCATCGGTTAAGATTTCAATGCAAGGCATAAACTTTGGATACCGCTGCTGTCACTAACGCAAGCCTGTTGCTTACTGGGTGGTGATCAGCATTTATTAGTGGTTATTTCACAACTAAAACCAATCTTCGCGAGCACACCGACTTTTTTCCTTCATCTTCATCTAATTTAATTCATATTCTTCCAGAAATCAGTAATTTCACTTGCAAAATAGAACCTCAGCGACTTGGACTATAATTTTGAAATTAACAAAGCCATCGACTGTCTAGAACTTATTGTTGCGAACGTACTGGATAACCAAAAGCAGCCCAAGACGTCAAAAAATAGATATCAGTAGTTCAGTACCTACAGAAACTTCACGCCCAGCCCATCTGATGACCCAATCTTCCTCGGAAAAATTGAGACAACCATCGAGCAGATATTGGTGACCAACTTTGATAGAGCAATGTTAAGCGACACAAATCCACCATGTGATCTATTTGACATCCCATACTTAAGCACCCCAGGGGAGATAGCTGAGATTATAAGAAACTCCAAACCAAAGAAGTCAGCTGGACCGAATTATATTGGCATTTAACTTTGTTCTAAAAGGCTTTAAACTACAGTTATAGTGTTCTTATCCATCAAATTAGACGACAACTTCAATAACAGTTAATTTCAACAGATTTGGAAAACTATAAAAATTTTAGCGGTCTCCCAAAATGTTGTAAAAACATGGTAACCGCCAGTATATATATTCAACAACCTAAGTAAGCTCTGAGAAGAGCATATAATCAGAAAGTTCAAAAAGTTTTGCGACGAAAACAGTCCGAAGTTTTATCATGACAACACCACAGCTTTAAACAACAAAAAACAAATCGGATGCTTCCTGGATGTCGAAAAAGCATTCGACAGAGAACCTATTCATTGAAGCCCTTTTTTCCACGAACTTTTACGTATAACTTGAAGAACAGAAAATCTTTAATCTACATAAGAGCGGAAATTACCGAAGGCTGGAAATTTTTACCACTTCTCCACAACATTAAAACTTTTGATAAAACAATTTCAAGTGAATGCAAAAACCGTCTATTCACTGATGACTCACTAGCATATTGCTCATCATTCTCTACATTTATAGCAGTCCACATCCACAAATTATTCCAACTTAAACACCAAATGGGGTAATGGGGTATCATCTAAATTAAAGCTTGTTTACTTCAGAACACCAGGGGGTAGATAGGCACGTTCAGTCAGATAGAACTTGCAGAACCTGCAGAAGTATCAACCTGCGCAAAATACCTAGGCATCAACTTCAACAAGCTGCTGTGATTCAAACCAGATTCACGGATTGTCCAAAAAAAAAAGCCAATTTCAAAGATTTGTTTTCCACCGCCACTACACGGTGATGAAAAAAGAACTAGGCTGAACTTAAAAAACAAAAGTTCTAATCTAAAAGCAAATCCTGAGACCAGTCATTTGCTTCAGCTACCCAGTTTGGTTTGCCATATCCAAAACGACTATGTAGGAATGAACTACAAATATTCGAAAGGAAAAACCTGAGGATCTTCACTGGGCTTTTCTATGGTCTTCAGCGCCGCCAACGGCGTAAAACCATTTCTAGAACGAGCAACTCCAAGTACCATATACGATCACTCTGTATTACGTCATAACATTTCAAGGGTAATTTTAATCACTCGAACGTGGGAAAATTAAATTAAAAAATAAATGAGGTGTGGAGATTGTGCCCTGTGGTAGACTATAATAAGAAATTCTTTATTTTCAATTTCTAATCAGTTAAAAGAAAAACTGTTCTTTCTTCTTAATAAGATAGTTTGCAAATGTGTATCCAATTATTTAAAAAAAATCTTTTACTCAGAAACTATTGGTTTCAAAGGTGTTCTAACGAAATATATGTTGCCAAAATTGATATGTCACCTTTTTGATTTTGAAGATCTATTTTGGATTCTATCCAGTAGGTGAATTGATGTTTTGGAAGCGCTTGGCCAGATATCAGAGTTAAACTTACTCTAGCTTTGCGCATATGCAAAGTTTTAAATTTGTCTAAGGAAACCTAGGCATTTCGCAGCGTTTGCAGCAATATGTTTGTGGTCGTTTCACAAGAGTTGATCAGTAGGGGTGTCGGAATTTTTTACATTCAAAATGGATGTCGTGGATGTTGTAAAGGACTTAGAAAGAAGTAATTTTTGTTCTGGGACATTTTCCAAAATTCAATTTTGAGACCCCGCGGCTGGTTTTAGGAAAAAAAAACCACAACTCGAAAAAGTGGTCAGAAAAACCATTAAAATTTGCTTCAATAGGTGGTCACAATTACTATAAAGTGGAAGAATACATCTTCAAGACAATAGGTGATATATTCCGAATGTCGAGATCCTCTAGTACTCTGGTAAGAATGTAATGGTTTAAAAGAAAAAACCTGACGTTCCTAAGTATAGGATGGACCCTGTCGCTATCTGGTAGGGTAGTGTTTATTGCAAACTGTTCTACAAACACATTGGCTTTGTTTGTAGAACTACCGACAGAACACAGGATTATAAACGATAAAGATGTTGATGTTGAATTATTAATATACTTAACGAACGACCAAAAGTTTGTACTGCCCTTAGGGAATTTCAGTATTTTAAGCCTAAGTTTTTCCTCATGTAAAATTTAGTTCTTAGAATCAAGGCGTTTCAGAATTTCTGCCTTGTTAAAATTTGGCTCTTTTTTCCATTGAAGAAAAAATTGTATGTAACTGTAAAAGCGATTGTGTCACTTTGATGATAGCTTCCTTCCAGCTCAAGTCATTCGAAGAGTTTTCTTTAGGCTTAATATACTCTTTAAATTTCAAACCATTAAATATTACATTTGTTATCATATCGACTTGTCAAAACTCCCAAGGGGTTCTAAAACCCTCAAACAATATTTTTAGGAGTGAGAAGTAAGGAACAAGTCGAGGGTGTCAGGGGTTTGACCTGTAACATCAGGTATTCTAGAAGGCTCATTCACTAGCTGAGATAATTAAATTCTGAAAAGATCTCAACACACCTTCCTTCCGTTGTTGTTTGACTTGAATCACGAAGCCAATTTGAATTATTCATATTGAAATCGCCTGTTAATACAGTCTCAGTGTTAAGATTAAGGGACACTATTGCTTGAATACAGTCCGAGAGCGCATCAAACTGCTCATCAACTGTGAAGAAAATCAAAGCCGGAGTCGCACAAAGTTCGACACTTGGCCTCTTCCTCTACAGTCTGATGACATCAGACCAACCTGTCCCAATTGGCTGTGAAAACCTGCTGTTTGCTGATGCAAGTCGCAGTCCCGATAAGTAGAGACTCACATCAACAGACTGTCCAATTTCTACAAAAAATGGGGCATGAAAATTAACTCAGGAAAATCGAAGCTTATCTGCTACAGGAGACCCCGTGACAGCAGGAGTCGCTCAGCAGCCACTTGCAGAAACCAAGCTCTGAAGCTTCCAAAAGGGACGTCAGCTACCTGGAGATCAACTTCAACGAGTTGCTAAGATTCAACCCGCACTCAAAAAGTGTACTCAGGAAAGGCGAACTGGGCATTCCACCGACTACACCCTTTGATGAGGAGAAGATCAGGACTAAGCCAATAGACGAAGATACTTGTGTACAATCAACTCCTTCGTCCAGTCATCAGCTACTGTTTCCCAGTCTGGTTCACGATCACAAAAACAGCGAATTAGGAACTTCAAATCTTCGAGAGGAAGATGTTAAGAATCTGCACCGGACTCCACTTCGACCGGCAGCTAAGAAAACATTACAGGAATGAGGATCTTTACAGAAAAGCAAGGATAATACCGCTGGACAAATACTTACTAAATTCGGTAAAAAAGCTAGTGAAGAACACCGTCAATCACCCCAATCAGCTAATGAGAAGGACGGCCACCGAGCAACGACATCCCGAGCCGAGGTACCTTAGTGTGATGAAAACTCTGAAATTAAGCAACGTTGAATGCAGACTCACAATATTCACTTAGAAAAAGTGAACTCAGCACAATACGGTAGGAATCTGATTCCAGCCCAAGTTTAACCCAAGCAAAAATTACTTTTTTGCCCAATTTCTTAAGCTTATCAAAGTTGCTACAAACCGAGATTTCCATTTATATATTCGTAATTAACACGAGGCAATTAGCTTCTACTTTACTACTTTTTCCGAATTTCGTATGTCCTCATAATGATTTTTCTGTCACAAGAAAATGTGAACTGTAAAGAAGACGAATGCAAAAGTCATATGACGTCGACTCCACAGAGTGCGGTGCATTGTTGTATGTGATGTAATTTGGTGCACTGTAGGTGTTGATCATTTGGTGGGTGGTGGCGGGTGTACGTTGATACGGGCTTAGGGCGTACCAATGTAGGGTGATGGTGTTTACTAATGGCTAGTCTAAGGTTGTTTAAGGGTGATGTAGGATGCTGGTAGTTGATGTTGTTGGCAGTTGGTGTATAGTCTATCACAAATAGACGGTGACAAGTTAGTGATAAATTGACAGTCGGTCGGTGTGGATAGGTGAAAAACGTAACAATTCTTTAAAACATTATGTTAAATTTCATGTAAGAACACTTGTGGAAGTGTCTGGTAAGCAACGTCTTTCCGAATATAAATTGCGAGGCCGTTTAGTGGAGAATGGGAGATGACACTAAACTATACCCAGGTAGGTTTTACTCTGAAGTATCAGAGCAGAGCTCAAGCTAGCTGTGTTTTATTTAGAGCCAAAAAACCTGGCCTGAATTTTTTGACGTTGACCGTACACGGCAAAGAAATTTTTACTCAATCCACGAATATTACAAACGTCAACACTGAAATTATTTACCATTGCAATATTGGCCGCTCAAAAAAAAAAATAAATAATTTCACAATTTTCCCTCTCGAGTGAATAGTTTTGGTTTTCATAATATGAAGTGCCCCAAAGAGCTAGATTTGAAATACTCTTCTTTTGAAGTTATAAAAAAAAATTACCACCGAAATGTTAAAAATTTCAATCTTTCTTGTAAAGGTGGACTAAAGGGTTTTTCAACAGGGACGCTACAAAAGTAGAGCGACACGGACAGAAAACGACGCCACAGTACAAAATGTTCGCGTTCATGAGTCATCATTGCATCCCGAAAAAATTACGGTTTGGTGTGGTTTATGGGCCGGCGGAGTCATTGGGCCGTACTTCTTCCGTGATGATCAAGACCAGCACGTTACTTTGAATGGGGATCGCTACCGTTCAATGATAACCGAATATTTTTGGCCCCAATTGGATGATATGGACTTGGGGGACATGTGGTTCCAACAGGACGGCGCCACAAGCCACACAACGAATGTCACAATCAATTTATTGGAAACCAAGTTTGGAGAACGTGTTATCTCACGAAATGGTCCAGTAGCTTGGCCGCCTCGGTCGTGCAATTTGACGCCGTTAGACTATTTCCTGTGGGGCTACGTCAAGTCTACGGTCTATGCCAACAAGCCAGCGACGATTGATGAACTTCGTACGAATATCGAACGTGAAATTGTAGCAGTATCGGCCGATTTATGCTTGAAAACCGTCGAAAATTGGGTTCAGCGTCTGGACTTCTGCAAGCGTGCCCGTGGTGGCTATGCACAAGAAATCGAGTTCCATAAATAATGAACTTTCACAGGAATAAGAAATTTCATTGATATCCAAAACCGTTTTTGTTTTATTTAAAAAAAACTTTTGTAGCGCTCTAATTGAAAAACCGGCATTTTATTTCTAGCCGTGTATTATTTAAGTTCCTTAAAGTTTAAACTCCATCAAACTGCACGACCACACATTATGGATTAAGCTGAGAAGATTTGCTTAGGTCTCGAGAGTGTATATCGTGGTGTCATCATCTACGAGTAAGTACGTCAGCTGGTACATATAACAAATGGTTAAATGCAAGGGGGCAATGCCATTCTTAATAGATTTGAACAATGCCATTAAATGTTCTTGTGTCTTCCGGACGGAGGAACTAAGCAAATATGTAGGTGTTCAGATATATGTATGTATATGGAGTTTATCTGTAGATATATTTGTATATGTAAATATTTGGCACAACAACTGGGACCAGAAAATCGAAAACAGTGTGGTTTCTCAATGTGACAAAAAAGGAAAATGCATAGGTATAGGTAGGTAAGTTTAGTTAACTATACCTACCTACATATATACCCACATTATCTACCTATAGATATTATGCAATTTCTAGGAATTGACATTATAAACCCAAAGGTGCAGAGAGAACAACATGCTGAACTTCCGAAAGGCATGCTAACCGATTTGCCTTAATTAAAACACGTATCTGGACAAAGTACAAATATTTGTTAGTAAATGGTTTGTGTTGTCTTTTGTCTCTTTGGCATTATAAACTTTATTTTAGATACATATATACATACACCATACACCACACATACATACTCTCACTCAGAAGTGAGACATTTTAGAAGGACACACAATTCTTCTTGCTAGTATTGCCTGTACCTTGCCTACCAAGCGGGTGTGTAAGTTATTTTGTTTTTTAGTCAAAAATTATATTTTTTGAAAAAAAAAAAATTTTAAATGTTTTTGTTTTAAATACATTTACATACAAAAATAATTTACTCTTTTCATATGCATTTGTAAGTAAATTGTTCTGTACATATAAAATATTAGAAAGACTTTAGACTCCTTAAGGAAATTTTAAATAAGAATTCCCTTAGAAGTTTATAGGATGGAAGTATATTACAAAATAAAAGAGATACCTACTAATAAAATTTATTTAGCTTTGAATGTTGATGAGTAACTAAATTTTGAAGTGAATACATGACATTTTGGAATTTAGGCTTTTTTGAGTTTTGTCTCAAACTAAAACTTTGTATAAGAATTCTTGGGAAACTGATACCTTTTGTTTAGTTTAATAATGAAATCGACAAAATTGCTCTTTGACAGATGTGTAGGTATATATTGAGTTAAATGTTAGCCAAAAGTTCAAATGTCCGTATAGAAATTTGTGAAAGAGAATATTATAACCTATCAAGTTTATCAAAGGAAACAATGGAAATATAAACAATATATTTTAATTGCTACACTCTGTAAGGCAATTCGTTTGAAGTAAAAGATGAAACAATTGACTATTCTATTAAATTATGTAGGTATTTTAAATAGTTGGGTTTATATGTTATGCAAAATGTCATTTGGATATGAGAGAGTATATATTTTTGGTCAACAAATTAATTGGCATCTTATTGAAATTTAAATATTTTGTATATTACATTTTCTCACATTTTCAAATAAACCACTAAGGAAGCATTTCCCAAAAAAAGGATACATGTAGACATATTGGCATTTGTAATTGATTGCATCACAAAGACTTTGGGTGGTATGCATAAAACGAAAGGACTTACTAGAAGTAAAAGGTTAAGGTAATTACTATAACTTCTAGTAAAAGGTAAGGTTTAAAGTATTTACTGCATTTCGTATGCATACAAATAAGTTTATACTAGCTAGCAAATACTATCAGAAGATAGTAGATTCATCAAAGTAAATACTTTAATTAAGTAAATAATTTAATCAAAATTATCATATAAAATAGCTGATTGCTATATTTCGGTTAATTTTGTTCTTTTAAAGTGAGGCTGCCGAGCTAAACTTACTTTCGTGAAAAAGTTATACAACTAAGAAATAGAAGATTTTCTTCACTCGAGTACTATTGCTAATGTGTGTCCCATTCTTTTGACCATATGGAAAATAGTTTTCGTTGGGTTATGACACTAAACATTAGCCAAATTAAGCCTCCGAATATTGATTTTACCTTAAGCTAGAAGCTTATTTATGAGTTAATTAAAACTTAAAACTGGAATTTGACTTAAGATCAAGATCAAAATAAAAAGAGGCAAAAGAGACGACAGAGGTTAAAAAACGATAGAATTACTTCGCACAAATTTCGCCGTTTCAGCTACTATTAACACAAACCCTATTAAAAAAACACAGAGATCTGATTTTGCCTTAAAATAATAGGACTCAAGACTGTTAATTTTTGGGATTAAAACTTCTTTTTCTATTCTGCAACTTTTAAAAAATCAAGTGCTTACTAGAGAAAAATAGTATTAACTAGTTCTTATGCATAAAGAATATAGTATTTACTATTAGAATTCATCCAAAAAAAGTATATACTATGGCCTGAAGTAAATACTTAAATTTTGCCTTTTACGCGATTCTTATGCATATCAAAAATAGCATATACTTCAAAATTCTCTAGTAAAAGCATTTACTATGTTTTATGAATACCACCCTTTAGGGAAAATGCATTTTGTTTTCGAACCCTAATGTATCCTTAACCACTTGTAATGAACTCCTATAATTAATGCTAGGTCTGAAATCATTGACTATAAAAATAGTTACTTAGGTACCTATTGTAAGTGAGAATTAACTTGAGTTTTGCTTAATTGTTTGAGATGCCATAAGTTTATTTTATGTTATAATATTGACCCTTTAAAGTTTACTTTTTAAAATTGTACTTGGAAACAAATCCAAAAGATCTGGATTTGTTGAAGAAAGAGCTTTTTGTGTTAAGATCTATTAATTAAATTAAATTTGTACCTTTTACTAGCTTTAATGTGTGGTTTTGACTGCTTCACCCCCTGTACCTAAGATTTTAGCTAAAAATTACAATAGCTTTTGTAATTTAAGAAAAAAAAATTTAAGTACATAAAAGTGTAAAATAAATTCCCTTGGATACATTGGTCCCTCACTCGAAATATATGAACCTCTTTCCGGCCCGCTCACTTATCCACATTACTCTGCTTGGCTAAGGATATGTTAAGTCTACAGACAAGCACTTAATGTAATACATTTTCTCAAACAACAATACCTTGGGTGGCTCAGTTCATAGAGTCCTCTATAAGACTCTTAGGGAAGTCTTTTGTTTTGCTTGAAATTTTCCAGTCACCTAGCACGAAAATTAGTTCGATCGAGTTTAATTGAAACAGTCATCGAGTCCTGTGAAGTTAGCAAAACAATTATTTGAAATTGAATACAAATTATACTTCGCAGCAAGGACTTTTTGAGAAAAACAGTTCTGAGCATGTTATTCAACTTAAAATCAAGAGTTTAAGAGTTTCTGATGGGTCTTAGAAAGAGTTCTGCAAAATTGAAAAAGTTAGGGCAAATTAAGGTGCCCATTGACTTAGAATCAAACATTTTCAAAATCCAAAAAAATAAAAAAAGGAATTCTGATTAGAGTTTCCGTTAGCAAACAAAGAGTTCTGAACATTTTCTTAATAAATTTTTTTCTAAAACTAATTTTTCAAAAATTATTCGCAAATTAAGGTGCCCATTGGCTTATAACCAAACATTTTCAAACCAGAAGAAAAAATATTAAAAAACAACGGTATATTTTACAATGCCATGCTATACCTTTTTGGAAAGCCAGAAATCTATTCTTTAATATTTATTTTAAATATAAGTTCTGTTAATGAATAGTTTTTTAAATAATTAGTTTACAAACTCAAACTTTTGGAAAAAATATATTTTTAAGAAGTCTTAGAAAGAAAAGTTGTCAGGAAAATGTTAAGAACTCTTCCTTTTTAATCGGGAACTCTTAACAGAACTCCTTGAGTATTTTTAAAATTGAATTTTTTTTGTTTTCAAAAATTGCTAAACAAAATTGGATGACAAAGACAGTTTTTTTTTTCGTTCTTAAAAAAATGAAAAAACGTCTGGGCAGAATCACTAAAACCATCTAACAAGTTTTAAGAAAATCGATTCAGCCGTTTAAGGTGTAGCCGAACGGACATAGAGACAGGCAGATTTTAACGAGTCCATAAATTGTCATAAAAATAGCAGGTACCCACATATGTACATTTACATATATCGCAAGTAAAAATATTGGAATTCGGGATTTAGTCCGTAATGTATTCGGGATTTTTTAACTTTCGGGATTTTGTGCATTTGGGATTTGTCGGGAATTCGCCTATTCAGGAAATTGTCAATTCAGGGTTTTTGAAATTAGGGTACTTTTAATGAAATGCTTAGGACATCTGAATATTTTTAAATTCTGCCATTTTTATTGATTGGAAATTGATTCCGAGCACTGATGTCCAATCAATTTAATTGCTTCATCAGCCCTCAGAATGAAATTTTTAGTTTCTTGAAAATGCATGAAGCTTTTTTCAGTTAAACCAATGCGACCACGACAAGGATTTGTGGTTTGTTTTTATTTTTTTTCTGGATTTTGAACTTTTAAATTCAGTACTGGCATGACAGCAATTTTTTTTTTTCAGATATAAAGGTAGCTAGAAATTTGAAGTTTATTTTGGATTTCAAGAAAATCAAGGTTCAAATTTTGAAAGGTCTCTACTCAGCAAATAAAATCGAAAAATTCATTTTGCATCTATAAATTTACTGCGAAGTTGCCATGACAGTCTGGGAAACAGCAATAAAGCTAAGCTAAAAATCAGGCTTCAAATTTCCAGTTTTGTATGCACTTTTCTTGAAATGCATAAAAAAACGTCAAATTTATCAGATGTTATAGCGTATCTGAGATATACACAATCACGATGTCTCCACGCTAGTATTTATTTCAGTGAATGAAGTTAATTCGTTGACGCAACAATTAAATCGTTGACGGAACGAATAAATCATTTATCAACGAATCTATTCTGTAACTTAGATAAGTAATTTCATTGAGTCAGCAAGAGAAATCATTATTGAATGAAAGATTTAAAAATTAAGGGTTGTGTGGTAAATATACAGTACTGGCCAAAATAAAATACGCACTCAATCAAATTAGCATATTTTTGGTATTTTCGCTCCAAAACTTATTAAAAAACTTGCCTTGAGCAATCAAGAAGAAAGTTTTTCTTCTCTTTGTTTGTCATAAGAATTAATAAATTTTCGTTTAGATGTACAAGTTAAGTAAGTATATTAATTATTTCTGTTAGATTATAGTACAAATATGGAGATCCGATTAGTGGGTATTTTATTTTGTTGAGTACTGTAGCCTTGTTAACGTATGATTGATTATGAATTGAAAGTTTTAAGTAGCTTTAAATAGTTTTAATTAGTTTTAATTAGCTTTAATTTAGTTTTATGTAGTTTGTAAGTTTTATATAAAACCAAAAAAAAATATAGACAGAGATACCGAGTTTTTTGTAAATTCTTCTCGGTAAAAAATAAAACCGACCTGGATATAGTATTAAGATAGTTCTTAGGCCGAAAGGCATTAGCATTAAGTTATTTAGTTTAACTTAGAGCGTCCGATTGGGGCCAGTAACTTAGTTTTAAGATATTGATAAGTAGGGTAGTTTTTATGAATATTTGTCTAGCTTTAAGATAGTTTTAAGAAAATTGAAAATAAAAATGAATTTGAAAAAAAAAAAAGTGAATTGAAATTGAGCCAAAAAAGCCCAGCATTAATACTCGTATAATAAATCGTTACATTAACGTACAATTTTAGTTTAGTGAGATGATCGTTAGGTTAGGTTAGAAGGGGTGAAAATACGGCAAGCCGCATTAGTTACTCGGATCACCGTGGATTTATGGTACGAGTACTGCTCAGGCAGAGACCCTCCATGGATCGGGAGCCGGATAAGTAAGTAATTAAGTACTCTCGAGGGTGTGGGTAGATCAGCGAGTGAGGAAGAAAAGGAAGGGGGCTAAGTGGAAGTTTAGGTGAGGAGCCTCTTTGAACTATCCCCAATTGTGAATGAATTTTAGGAAGTTCTTTAGTGGCAAAACAGAGAAATTTCCCAGTTCGTTGAAAAAGTATGCTCCGAAGGCTGTTTTTCTGTTCCTGAATAAACTGGGGTACTCACAGAGGAAGTTAGATGAGCGTTCATCCACCTATTCACCTTGAAAACCTCTACTTGAGTCTTTCTATAGAGCGATAATAAAGGCATGCTTATCTTCAGTGTTGAGTAATTATTCGGTTTTTTTTATATTCCCAGAAACTCGACAGCTGGTGTCAATTGATTACCATCTGGCTTCTGCATCAAGGAAACTCTGGTAAATTAAACTTTTTTCTAGTGGCATCACCACTGAGGCTTCGGTTTGTATCAACCATTTTATTCGCCTACTTATTATATATCCCTTTGTTTTTGGACCTATCTAAGGGTCATTACATTCAATGCATTAAGCACTCTTAACTCATTCCGGCAACATTCTTCCAGTTAAAGCTTAATGGGGTGCAAGACTAGTGGAAGGAAAGTTTCTAGGTCTTCTTTTAGTGTAGTTTTAATAGAACTGATTGTGCTAATAGAGTATATTCGGTAAAATTTCGAAACTAGGAAGATTTCACATCATCTTTTTCATCCTTCATTTTTTTGAAGGATTAGAAGAAGTTAAGTACCTAACTAACAAAAAAAAAAGCAATAAACCTAGTATAGCAACAGACTCCAAAGATGGATTTCTTGACTGATTATATATTCTTCCTTAAAAACATTCCATGGAGTGAGTTAAGGAAAAAATTTAATAACTATTTACCTACTCAAATCTAACCCTACATTATTAACTTATACAGTCTTCTAACCTCTATATAATAAGCTATAAAATCCCTAAAATAACTTTGCACTTACAACAACTAATTCGGAAGTCAAGTGGATATCCGGCGCTAAGTTGACAACACAACAACCCCACGTGACCTACTTCCCCGTGTATAAAGTGTGAATATGCATAGAATATATAAAGGTAAGCTAATATATTGAGTTCAAACATGCGAATAATTTTTTTATAGAAAAGAGCCATACAGGTGTATAAATGGTGTGGAATTAGGCATTCATTTAGCGTCTTTTGCTGCGCAACATCAGCTCAAACAGCAACAATTTAACTTATATACATACATACAGGCATATGTGTATAGGCTTATAGATATTTTTTTGTCTTACCTACACATTATATGATAGATTAAATCCAAAAAGGAACATTTTGTCAAGGATATCCTTTGACAGCTATAAGCTTATATGAATCATAATATAGAACACCTGTCAAGAGTGTTTAATTATAATAAAGTCTAGCCGCATGTTCATTTCGCATTCATCAATAGAATTTGAACGACATCCCGCACACACACACTCTCACAATATAGTTAAACTCTGGGATCAATAAGGCTTTGATAATAAAGCAACAAAGAAATAATGAACGATAAGTATTTAATGTGTGGGTAAAGGTATACCTAGGTATGAGGCAGGTAGAGGTACGTCTTAAGCGCATATTAGTTAAGATACGTTAGGATAAAATTATTGATTAATAACTATTATCGGTATACCTATGTACTGTACAAGTTACAAACATATATAAGTGTTTTTTTTGTCGACACAATATCGTACACCCTTGTATAATTTATCCGTAGCTTGTTATTGAAATTTATCAAGGACTCCTTTTGAAGGTTTTTGTCGAAATGAGACATTTTCACTCATATCAGTAATAACCATACACATTATCTCAATACGCACACAGTTGAATGAAAAATTAAAGAAATAAAAACGTATATTTGTGTGCAACACGCCACGTTGATAAAGTTGAATGAAATTCCATAAGCACATGCCACGTAATAGTCTTTGTTGTTAATATTGTTATCATTGGACGACAAGGACGAATGGCGGTGGCAGGGACAAAAATAAAGAAAATAGAAAAAAATTGTGATGGTATTTGATGCGTGTTATCAGATTTTCAATAATGTGCTTAATAGGCTATTACATTGGTGACTTGCGTGGTGCATACTAAAACATCTTTTCTTGCATCGATATACTTACAGTCCTACTTTTTCAAGATAAAAGAAGGAATGAGGGCGAATTCTACAGCAACGACATACGCTCATATTCTTCATACTCACAGCGAACTACATATAATTGGTATAAAATAGTTTATGGCACAAAAGTGAAAAGTTTAAAGTAAAAAGAAATTTTAATAGTTTTTGAAAAATTCTAAGAAGGAATATCTTTTAATTTGAATTCAAAACTTAAAAAGTACGCCTGATTGGTATAAATAACAATTATGACTCTTTGTGTCGAAATAAGTATTATGCATGTTTTTCAATGATAATTCTTTATTTATATTCTCTTGTCACTGTGATTTTTATTGGTATAAACTGGTCTAAAAGGCATAGTATACCAAACAGAAAATTTATTTTATTTTAGTTTGAAAATTGCTAAGGTAAACGTTAATTCATAATCATATGCATACCTTCAAAAATTACTCACAATTTGTTTCAAATGGTATAAATAGAAAACAACTCTATACTCCAAAAAAATTTTCAAAATCAAATCCATAAATTTTCAAAATTTTATTTTCACAATGATACATTTCTGATGAAAATATTAAATGCATTTGAAAATGTATGTATTTATTTTTTGATTGGTATAAAATTGTGCATCGCACAGTAGTGAAGTGCTTAAACTAATAATTTTCATTAGTTCTTTAAAAAATGTAAGTAGGTAAGACACTTTTTTTATGGAATTTAAGAATTCAAAAAGAAACAAATTTCAATTTCAAAAATCGGTGCTCAGACTGGTATAAAAAAAAGTGACTTTATGTGGTAAAAGTTGTACTACGCATATGTTTTCTATGATTTTCTCAACTCTTTCCGAACTCTGATTTTCAAAGAATTGAAGAATAACAAAGACAACGCATATTTATGATTGGTATAAACTGGTCTAACGGGCAGATTAAACCAAATGGTAAATATGTTTTAGTTTTATAATTGAAAATAATGCTAATCCCAAATACAATTATTCGAAGTTTGTTATAACTGGTATAAATAGAAGACAACCACAAAATCCTAACTAATAACTATTGAAATCAAATCTATAAATTCAAAAAGATACTTCTAGAATTCAATTAAGACAATTATTATTTTCAGAACAAAATATTTAATAACTTGATGATCATGTTATTAAATCATTTATTCGTTGATTGGTATAAAATGGTTTATTTGCTCTAAAATAAACAGCTAAGTCATTTCATAATTTTTTTAAATTATTAAATAGCATACTTGCTTTTGAGCTCTAAGTATCTTAAACAAGTTTTTTTTTACCATTAAAAGGACGACTTAAATGCTTTTTTTTTGGTTTTTCCATTTTTTTCTCTAATAACTTGCATATTTCAAAAGTTTCAGGCAACTATAACATAAGAGCAGAAATAAGCGAACCAGTCGTGCATTTTATTTTCCTAATTTCTCATGTCAACCGTGTTTTTTTTTTGTGAATGGATAATTTTTCTTGTAACTGGTATAAATAGAAAAAGACTATAATCCATTATAAATGTCGCAACTTAGAGAATGTTCTAAAAAATTTATTTTCTCCATCACAAAATTTCTAACAAAAATATTTGATATATTTGAAGATTAAGCGTTTGTTCGCTAATTCGTATAAAATGGTGGATGGTTTGAGACGGAAATATTCACTAGTTCTTATAAAATTTTAGGTAAGATACTTTTTGTTTTGAATTTAAGAACTTAAAAGGATGCAGTGAATTTCAAAAATTTGTACTAAGGTTGTGTGCCTGGTAAAAACAAAAAACGTGACTCTTTTTGTCAAAAGTGGTACAACGCGTATGATTTGTTATACTTAAATTCTCATGTCAAACCGTGTTTTTCAGTGAATGGAACTAAAAAGATTAAACATATTTGGGATTGTTAAGTTATTAATTGGTATAAACTTGCCTAACGGACAAAGTCAAATCAAAAATACAATTTATTTTATTTTTATAATTGCCAAGGTAAACGTTAATCTAAAAAAATATGCAAAGTCTACAACTATGCGTAATTTTCTCTAACTGGTATAAATAAAAAAGAGACTCGATACTCCATAATACTCGTATACTGTCAAAAAAAAAATCTTCATAAATTTTAAGATTTATTTTAAAAAAATTTACTTTCTCCATCATAAATGTACACACAAAAATATTAAATATATTTGAAGATTAAGCGTTTATTCGTTATTTGGTATAAAATGGTGGACAGTTTGAGGTGGGAAATATTCACTAGTTCTTAAAAAATTATAAGTAAGACCCTTTTTTGTTTTGAATTTAAGAACTAAAGAGACTGTGTGTCTGACTGGTATAAACAAAAAACGTGACTCTGTAAAAAGTGGTACAACGCATATGATTTTATTTTACTTAATGCTTCATGCAAACCAAGCTTTTCATTGAATAAAACAAAAGATTATATATATTTATGATTATTAAGCTATTTATTGGTATAAACTTGCAAAACGGACAAAGTCAAATAAAAAATATTTTTTATTTTATTTTGGTAGTTGCAAATGTAAATCCAAAAAAATATACGTGCCCTACAATTAAACGTAATTTTTTCTAACTAGTATAAATTAAAAAACGACTCTATACTCCATTATATAACTGTCAAAATAAAATCTTCATAAATTTCAAGATTATTTTAAAACATTTAATTTTTTCTATTATAAGATTTTACACAAAATCTTTAATACATTAGAAGATTATGCGTTAATTCGCTATTTGGTATAAAATGGTGAAGACTTTAAGATGGGAATATTCACTATTTTTTATAAAAATTACAAGTAAAACATATTTTGTTTTTAATTTTAGAACTAAAAAGGGTACATTGAATTTCAAAAATTTGTACTAGGATTGTTCGCCTGACTGGTATAAACAAAAAAAGTGACTCTTTTTAACAAAAGTGGTACTACGCATCACTGTTTTTTTTTTTATTTTCTCATGTCAAACAATGCTTTTCAGTGAATTAAAAAACGATTACTCTTAATTATGATTATTGAGCAATTGGTATAAACTGGTCTAACAGATAAATGTAATTTAATTAAAAATATTTTTTATTTTAGTTTGATATTTGCAAAAGTAAACGTAAATTGAAAAAGAATATGCATAACTTACGGCTATGCGTAATTTTCTCTAACTGGTATAAATTAAAGAAAAACGACTCTTTACTCCATTATATAACTGTCTGAATAAAAAATTTGAATTAAAACATTTTTTGGTTTTAACTTAAGAACATTGAATTTCAAGAATTTGTGCTTGGATTGTGCTCCTAACTGGTATAAACAAAAAACCTGACTCCTTTTGTCAAAAAAAGTATTAAGCATTATGATTTTTGTACTTATTTTCCCATGTCAAACCATGATATTTTCAGTGAATGGAACAAAAAAGATTATATATAATTATGATTATTGAGCTATTGGTTTAAACTCGTCTAACGGATAAAGTTAATCTAATTTAAAATATTTTTTATTTTAGTATGATAATTGCAAAAGAAAATGTTAACCACAAAAAATATGCACAACCTTCAGCTATGCGTAATTTTTTTAACTGGTATAAATAAAAAACGACTATACTCTATTATACATAACTGTCGAAACAAAATCTTAATCAATTTAAATATTATTTAAAAAAATTATTTTCTCCATCATAAAATTTCAGACAAAATATTTAATATATTTGAAGACAATGCGTTATTACTATATTTGGTATAAAATGTTGAACAATTTGAGATGGAAAAAACGTAACTCGTCGAATACTATGATGTGATGAGAAAGTGATGAGACTTGTTTGCTATGGATTAGACATTAACAAAGAACGCTCACTTTTTGATATAAAGACATTAGATTATGTAATTTAAAATAATTATATGTGTTTATTTTTTGCACTGATTGGTATAAACTGGTCTAATTTTCAAAACTTATAGTTAATTTCTTTAGTTTGTGTGTTTCAAAAAAAAAAAACTCGAATCGATGCTTTTTCCTTTAAGTTTCTGAACAAAACCTCACGAAGAAATTTTGTCATTTGTGTGGTAAATGCCACACATTTATTGCCTATATCTGCCCCTGATGTCCTATATCACTATCAAGCCTAATTTTGTCTATTCTTTTTTATTTATAAAACCAATACCTACTAGAGTGTCTTTTAAAATGTTCTTAGAAACACAATAACAGCTCCCTAAAGTACAAATAAAACCTCCCAGCAAAAAAAAAAAAAGAAGTGCAAATGCTAATGTGTCTTATACGCAATGATACTGATCAGCATTCGTATAATATGAGCCTTTTGAGAGGAGGCCATAATATTATTCAGTTTTTTTTTTTGTCCTTTTTTTATGCGAATAAAATTGATGGGGCTCTGTCTTTGGTACACTTCTTATATAAATATATAGAAAATGCTGACATTCAAGTTCGTTGCGAGTAATTTCATTCGATTGCGTTTGGAATACTAAAAAACAGCGTTAGGCAATTGAACGCGCATACATTTTATATACAAAAAGCCAGAAGTGCGAGGTGAGAAAAAAAAGAACGACAACAACAACAACAAGGTAGTCATATCGTCGTTGTTGTCTCTTTATATAGGAGTGGTATAAGCCTGATGTGATTTGAATTTTCCAATCTGAATTGCTAAACGACACTTTAAGGACTTTGTTGTTGTTGTTTATTTTTTTTTTTTGTTTTTCATTTTTCGCATGCTTCGGATGGTACAGCAAAGTCAGCAGCATTTAATAGAACTCATGCAGAGTCCGGACTTAATAATCTTTCCCTTCGAAACCGTTTTTGGAAAGGAAAACAGCTTTCAATTTCCTCTCTTGTGTTTCAATCCTATTATAAACGTTCCCTTAGTTTGGATGGCAGCGGAGAGGTAGGTCTTACGTATACATTAATATCGTAATCCTTGTTGAAAATGTGCGTTGCGTGTGCTTCTAGAACATACTACTACTATATACTGCTTCTGATACTACTAATGCTATATTGCTTGTGCTTTCACCTCTTGTTTAATTGAGCACGCACTTAAGAGGGATTTCCAAAATTTACATTCATTTTACAAGGACATCCCATTTACTCCGCCTACCATCATCGTCCTTTTATAGATTGAAGGTATTTTGTGGAATGGGATGGGCAAGGCGCAACTCAATTTGAAAAACATTCAAACATTCAAACCTCCGCTCCGGAATGAATATAAAATATTGATGAGGATGATGCGATGACGACAACAATAGGCGATTTTCCCTTCATAAAGACACCAGGCACCATCAGGCCAGCCAGCTAGGAATAAGGACTATGAAACGATCAGAATCCAGGAGAACTTGTGGAGGGTCTCTAATTTGTGTGTTTTAGCTTCTTGTGCACTGGCGATTTTCGAGAATCGAAATCACTACAATGAGCAATAATAAACACAAAAACAAGGAATTTATTCGATTTTCAAGTCGAGTCATACCTTTGTAATTCACCTCACATCCTTTGCGGATGTTAGGATAATCGTCTTATTGTGTAAATGGTTTCAGTTTTTTGTTATCGTAAGTTGTTGTTTTATTATATACTGGGTGCTTCTAGTCATATCCTGTTTCAAATACGCGTGTATAAATTTGAAATTGAATTTAAATGAGATAGCTGATGGGTCCAGGGAGGTGTTGCTGCTGTTTGTCCATGAGTTTAGTACATTTAATTTAAGGACCATTTTTTACACCTACACGCGAACAACACACCTCTATCATCCTACCTATATTTATTTGCTTATAATTGCTGAATAGGGATCCAGTTGTTGTTGTTGTTATTTTTGTATATGCTTCGATTTTATTTTTCACACGCCTCTACTTGGAATAATTTAAAACAATAGGCGCATTAATTCCTTGGCATTATAGAATTCAATTTGTTTTCCTACTAAATGGAGGGGAGTCCATTCGGCCGATGGTTGTTGGATTTTGTTTTCGGAATAATTTGTGATATTTTTGAGGGATTAGATGTGAACGTTTGGTTAAATAAGCTTACAGCAAAGCGTCGTAGTAGTCGGTCGGTCGGTCGGTCGGTCGATCGGGCTATACCTATAGGGAAACTAAAATGTGAATAGGACTTGTTTTTGTATTAGATTAATTAAAATTCCATAAATTTGAATTAAGCACCAGTTGATGAAGTTACATAATATTAATGAAAGGGAAGGGTGATGATTGTAGTTTAATTGATGCCTTTTTTATGGAAGTAGAATGGATTAAATTGTCTGATATTATAATTCAGTAAGTTCTTAGAAAAAGGGCTTAGGGGAATTTAGTTAGTTAAACCTACTCTTTGGGGTTAGTGAAGACTATATAAAGATATGCTAATAAAGTTGGTTATTTATGTTAAATACTTGAATGGAGAAATTACCCTTAAGTTATAAGAAATACTAAATACTTGAAAGGATATAAGAAATGTTTTTATTCAAATTATAAATAGCATTTTGAATTTAATAATAAGTTTTTTAATATTGAATTATTAGTAGTTTGTACCTCGTGGCATCATGGTTAATGCGTTGGAATGTTATGCCGAAGGTGTGGGTTCGATTATCAGCCGCTGCCACCTCAAACCAGAAAATTTTTTCCAAGTTACTGCCTCTTGTGAGGAACTGACAAAACCTGAAAGAGTATACTTCTCATAACTTAGTGCTTCTCATCTAGTCGTTCGGACTCGGCAAAAAACTGTAGCTCCTTTCCATTGCCAACAATACGCACACAAGAATAGTTGAGAGTTGTAAGCCACTAGGCCTACGTTCTCAAAGAGCTGTTGCGCCACCAAAATTTGTATTTATTTTGTTTTTAATATTAAAATTTTTCATTTTTCACCAACACATATTTCAAAAAAGGTGTTGGCATTACTTAAATAAAACCAGAATTACAAAAATATATCGGGGGTTTCAATAAGAGCGCTACAAAAGTTTTTTTAAATAAAACAAAAACGGTTTTGGATAACAATGAAATTCTTTATTCCTGTGAAAGTACGTTCGATGCCATTATGTATGGAACTCGATTTCTTTTGCATGGCCACCAGGGGCACGCTTGCAGAAGTCCAGACGCTGAACCCAATTTTCGACAATTTTCAACCATAAATCAGCCGATACTGCTGCAATTTCACGTTCGATATTCGTACGAAGTTCATCAATTGTCGCTAGCTTGTTGGCTTAGACCATAGACTTGGCGTAGCTCCACAGGAAATAGTCTAACGGCGTCAAATCGCACGACCGAGGCGGCCAAGCGACTGGACCATTTCGTGAGATAACACGTTCTCCAAACTTGGTTTCCAATAAATTGATTGTGACATTCGCTGTGTGGCTTGTGGCGCCGTCCTGTTGGAACCACATGACCTCCAAGTCCATATTATCGAATTGGGGCTAAAAATATTCGGTTATCATTGAACGGTAGCGATCCCCATTCACAGTAACGTGCCGGTCTTGATCATCACGGAAGAAGTACGGCCCAATGACGCCGCCGGCCCATAAACCACACCAAACCGTAACCGTTCGGGATGCAATGATGACTCATGGAGTACGTGTGGATTGCTGCCTGACCAATACCGCGTATTTTGTTTATTGAAATGAGCCTCATCGCTGTGCCTGTGGATTCAAATTTTTCCACTAGACGCTCAATTGTTGATCTGCTAGGACGATTATGACGACCATAAATTGGACGTAGCACTCTTAACGTTAAGGCCACTGACTCCGAATTTCGGTAATAAATTTTAATAATTTCGACTCGTTATTGGCTCGTATATCTTTCCATCATGAAATGGCAAACCTTACTGAAGAGAAATGTCAAAAGAGCGGCAAGAAATATGGCGTCGTTTGCTGTTCCTGTCGCTCTACTTTTGTAGCGTCCCTGTTGAAAAACCCTTTATAATAACACTCGTTATTGCTAAATTCAGTGAAATTGAACGATTTTAAAGATTTTAAAATTTTTTAGAAATTTTAGAAGGGGTCTGTAATGGTTAGAGAAATGTGGAGTAAGCCACTTTACACTCTAAGCCGACGATCTGCCAGTTGAAAGCCAATTATTTTGCTTAGTTGTTGAATTGAATTTCAAACACAAACAAATTTACCTTTGCATTATTATAAATTCTTGCATTCAAGTAAGATTATGAACATTGAGAGCAATAAATTAATTTTGAACAAAATTTTAAATATTTTTATTGACCTTTTAAGTAGTTGTTTTGAATGGCCTTATTGAAAGAACAAAAGGCATATGTATAAAGGCTGTTTATTTTTAGACGTGTGGTTTTAAATCTGGCATTACTTTTTTTGAAGTTGGTCTTTTTGACAGCTGTCACTTGATTTATGCTTAATTTGGTTTGCCATTTCATAATGAATAGACTTTAGTTCTTAACAACGTTTGCAAATCATGCAAATTTATTCCAAAATAATGTTTCGCGCAACGCAAAACATGCCACAAAAAATAACTCCAAGACGCGAAATATTGCGTTCACCAAAAAATTTCTTCAATAAATTGATTGTTTCTCGATGCGTTGCGCGAACCGAACCATAATTTTGGTAATAAATTTGCACGATTTACAAACGTCGTCCAGGAGTATATCTATTCATAAGGGGTGTTTACATGGATCAACATATTGTTCAACATATTATCGGCAACCATCGATATTAGATTATTTAAACCAAGTTGTCAACTTGTGTTGCATGGATTTCAAAATATTTTGAAAACTTGTTCCGATTCCATCAAGCAATGTTGTCAACAAAGTTGATCCATATAAACCCCCCTATTGTAAAAAAGCAAACCAAACTGAGCATAAATCAAGTGACAGCTGTCAAGAAGACTAACTCTGAAAATAGTATTGCCAGATTAAAAACCATACGTTTAAAAAAAAACACCCTTTATAGTGCGTCAAAAGAAAAATAATAATCCTATTTTTTCAATGAATGAATTTATTAAGTATAGCATTGATTATAATAAATTGAAAACAAATTCTTTATTACGAAATATGCTGACTCAAAATTTAATATTTTGGCATCGGGTATTGGACCTACTTTTTTAAATTTTCATGTTTTATGTATCGATTTTTCCGAAACGTGTAGTTGTTAATTTCTTGTAAACTAATTAGTATTACTTGTGTTTGTATTGAAGTGTTTATCTCTGGTTTTTATAATGTTTCATTTGGCACCTTATTTTGAGATTAAGAAATAATTAAGGAAGTTATGAGTCATTTGCCAAGAAGATTGAACGAATAAATGTTTCACAATGTCTGTGTTTTGCATAGCTATGTTTGATATTATTTTTTATGATATTAAGCGTTTATTTGTTAATTAGCGAAATGACGACGATACATTAAAATTTGTTGACAAATAAAAATAATCTTCAGTTCAATGAGCTTGGCGCAATATGCCAAACAAAAACAGCCGTGGATAATTATTTTTAAATGTAATTTAGCTTCTTCCATCAAGGCTAGGAGAGGGCCACACTTGAGATTTTCAGTCACTGTGGTTAAAAATCTGAATGGCTACAAAAAAATATTGCAATTCCCTCCTTTGTTGATACCTAATGTGTGATTTTTGAATAGCAAAAAATACAATATCATACAGCTTTCAAAATGGATGCAAATTCAAGCGTAGGGTTAACTATGATGAGCCTAGGAGAGACTTTCTGATGTTCTGTCATCGCGATAAAAATTGCTATTTTAATGCCACTGTTCTGCGGTTATATAATCGCAAACAAATACAAAGGTTGGCAAGTTCAAACAGATTCATTTTATATTTAATTTTGCGACAAGAAGAAAAGCTCAAAAGTTAGAATACTTTCATTTTTTTAATCGCTGCGATTTTAAAGTCGAGTGTAGTCACATTGAGAACTGTGTGTCTGATTTCCTACAAATTTGTAATTTTACGATTGAAAATCCTATATGTTGCTTTTTTTATCTGCAAAAACGGTTTCTTAGGCTAGGACCGCACTTGTGATTTTCTGTCGCGCGATCATTTAGTCGCAAAAAATAAAACACATGAGATTAAATGAGGGTGAACGCACATGATACCAAGAAAAAATACCGAGTTGCAATCAAATTTTGAGTCGCAACGATAGAAAATCGCAAGTGTGGTCCTAGCCTAAAGCGTCGAAATATCTCTGTAGCATGTGCGTTCATTCAAATTATAACTCATGCATTCTATTTTCTTGTAACAGAATAGTCATGCGACCGAAATCGCAAATATACGGTCGTAGCCTAGAACTAAAGTTATATAATTCAAAACCAACCAAATCGTATTTTTTTATTAATTAAATCCATTTTTGAATCAAGGCTAGGAGTCTAGGACCGCATTTGCACGAGAAAGAACAAGTATGCTACTGAGAAATCGCAAAGATTAAAAGCCGAAAATTTGTTCCATTTCCCTAGCGATATGATTGTCGAGAGATAAAATGAATCAAACTCACTTAGATATTTGTACCGCTAAAAATTCGTAGTCACAACTACAAAAATGTCATGCAGGCACTTAGTTGATTTTCAATCGCACGACTTAAATAGTCGCATGAAATTAGACACAAGGTTTTAATATCGCAGCCAGCGTTCAAACCTTACTCCAATTGGTCAAATTTACTCCAATTTTCACGCAGAAAAAAATCTACTTCGTCAATCCGCTCTTTTGAGATTTACTCCCTTTTTTCCACACTAAACAGGGGCCGAATCACCGCGCTAGTGATCGAGTGAGTGAGTGCCATCAGTGATCGAATGAACGTGTAACCACTTAAAATTTTGGTATACTAGATTGCTTGAAACGTGAGCGGTAATGCCAAACTCACATAATTCAGTCACGTATTGCTCGATAACTAATGCGGTAATTCGGCCCCAGTTCTTTAGATAAAACACATGAAATTAAATGACAATTTATGTTACCTATACATAAATTCAATTTTTCAACCAATTCTGACTCAGAAATCTGAAAGTTTGCATTTTTTCGTCGTTTCTGGTTCATTTTTGTAATTTTTTTTGTTAAAAATACTTGTTCAATAAATTCTATTTAAAAGTAGGTACAGTTTTTTTAAAACTTGAAATTTTCCTCCTCTTTATCTAAAATCTACTCCGAAAATTTTTGATTAACTGCAAATATCCTTCGAAATTTTGGTACTGAGGTTTAGAACCTAATCACAGCGATTACAAAAAATGAAACCAGTTATATTTTTTGAGTGGTTTTGCAGTCGCAAAATTGAATAAATCTGCACGTACTTGTGACATGTTGAATTTGCTTGCGATCATTAGAATCACGCGATAGATAACCACAAGTGAGAGCATGGCAATTAGGGTTTTTCTTTTTTAACAATTTCTTTTTTAACAATTCAATTCAATTTCAATTTTTTCTTAGCTCTAAAATATTAGAGCATAAAAAGTTTGTTTTTTTTTTCCATTGGAGTTAGCTCAGAGCTTGCTTAATTAGCTCAGAATAGAATGACAGAGCAAATCAAGCGATACGCTGAGCGAAGCTAGCTTTACTTATTTTTTTCACTGACCTGTTTTTTTTTTTGCTACATGTTTTGACGCCAAATTGTAAAAATTCACGTTGCCATACAAACCTATGAAATGACAGGTCAGTGCTTAAAAGTGTTTCATTATTAAATCTGAGGGCTCTGATTATAATCTGCTCTTATCGCTCAGCCTCTTCTTAAATATGACAAAAAATCAAATGGTCGTTCCTAGCCTAATCGTCAACTAGATATGTATCGTTGCGATTACTTCTACGCATGTGAGGGCTTTCACATTAAAAGTTGAAGAATCTGGCTATAAAGCGTTTTTCATTTCACCTCCGAGCATAGCACTGAGTTGTAAAAAAAAATCTGTGTGTCTTTTTTAACTCGACTACTCAGAGCGCTCAACGTGTGTTTCTTTTTTGAATCGGAGCTAGCTCTGAGTAAGCTCAATGAGCTCAGAATAAAAAGTCCGAGCAAATGGAGTAAATAGCTGAGCGCAGCAAACTTCACTCTTTTTTTCACTCATACCACATGGGCGCGTACAACGCTTCAATTTCAGTTCACATTTTTTTTAATTTTTCGAGTTTTTGATTGGGCAGCTATCAGATAATAGTTAAAAGACAGTAATAAATTATGATGTAGTACCTCGCGGCATGATGGTTAGTGCGTTGGACTGTCATGCCGAAGTTCTGGGTTCGATTCCCAGCCGCTGTCACCTAAAAACAGAAATGTTTTTCACGAGGTACTATAACTCTTGTGAGGAACTGACAAATCTTCCAAGAGTATACGTCTCGTGCATTCCTGCCAATAAAACTCACACAAGAATGGTTGAGAGTTGTTAGTCACTAGGCCCTGGTTCTCCACGAGCTGTTGCGCCACCAAATTTAATTTATTTTAATTTTTATACATTATGGTGCGTTGAACGCATCGCAATCTTATGACAGTTCAGTGCTCAGATGTGTTTCAAAATTTTATCGGAGAGCTCTAGTCATTCCATGCTCTAGTCATACTAACTCCCATAGCTCTAGTTCTACTTCATGCTCTGCTCAGAGTTAAAAAAAGAAAAACACCTGTAGATAATCGCAAGCGAGTACATGGCCATAATTTCTTTATACCTTCTTAATACTACTAAGGCTAAGTCGGTCGTTGGCATAGGAAATCACTCTGTAGCTCTCCGCTTCTATATAATTCAGCCGCTCATTAGCTACCAAGTTCAATAGAATGGGAGAAAGAACCCCACCCTGCGGTACACCCTTACTGACAGATCTTTTTGCTTTAAGGCCGACCAGTTTTGAATTTACAACCCTGCTTGTAAGCTATTGATTAATCATTTCACCAAGCGTCCCATCCAGCGTTGCCATTTGGCTCTTTTAGTGGACAAATGGCCTCTTTTTTGTATCCAGGGCCCGTGGCCACAACTTTTTAAAAAATCATCTAACTGGCCACTTTTTAAAAATTCAATATGATTGTTCTTTAAAATTGAGTTTTTAATAAAAACACTTAGTTGAACTTCACCAGGTTTCCTATACTTAATTCGGCAAATTGACAAATTTGATGATTTTTGTTGTTGTTTTAATAAAATACTTTTTTTGTTATTAGAATAAAATTTGCAGTAGTTTTGAAATAAAGGTTTTCTCCTAGATGTAATTTCTTTTTCTCTCTCTCTTGTGGCATTTTTTTAAACGGGCCTCTTTTTGGGTCCCCTTTTAATTTTTCAGCGGCAACACTGGTCCCATCAATATTCAGAGAAGCGAGTGTGGAAGTTATTGAAAGTACCTTCTATGTATATCTAAGAAAGCAACCATTGGTATTCTCTTTATTATGGAAGAAATATTCGAGTATGTATGGAGAGGTCTAACAATCACAAAATCAATAGATTAAACTGAGAAAAAGCTAAATAAAAATTGCAGGTCCATTACAGAAATTATAAGACTTACGTATATTAACGATTAAGAAGTCAGATGACATTTGCTTACCTGGAAAGAAAAAACAAAACAATTGTTAAATATATTTGTGACCTTGTTTGCATAATTTTGGTAATTTTTTTTTAACTAAAATTTAAGTTAAGTTATAGAAATTTTAAATTATGATTCATTTACAAACCTTTATACAATTTTGTAGTCTTTCTAAATTTTCTTGATCCCTGCAACCCAATAAGTTAAACCAAAAACATGTCTTAAGTGATTTCTTAAGAATTAAAATGAGATTATTATCTTTAAGAGAGAAGTATAAAGCTGCCCAAAACCAAAGTATAAAATTATTCTCTCAGAATCAGGACTTACAAATTATATTCTTGATTTTTTTTTTATAAAATTATCATTAAAATAAAAATGTTAGTTTATAGGCTTATAAACAAAAAGAAATAAACTCAAGATTTTATGTGTAAGATCCTTGAAGCATCTAATCACTAATTAACTCTTTAATCCCTAAATTTATGCTTCATTTAAAAGGATCATTGTATTAGAAATTTCTATGCTTTCCTACTTACCTTTTTTCTAGACAAAAGCTAAAATAAAAAAAAAAAACCAAGAACACCTTGTTTAGTCCTCGAGGTCGGTGCACCATTTATTATATTTTATAGGTAGGTAGATAGGTATCTACTATAGCCTTTCGTGTGGCGCTCACTTAAGAAGGATTAAACTCAAGAAAAATATAACCCCCATTAAATGAGACCCGAAAATTGGCTATAGCTTAGCTGTCTATCAATTACACCCACACGTCAATATTTGTCCTTTAGCGTTTTCCTTTCTTCGAACATTTTTTTACCAATGATTTTTTTTTTCTTCGAAACCAATGAGTAGATAGAAATGAACACACACACAAACACATATACAATAGAATTTCTCTCCCACCTCTTAATCTAAATTCCAATTTACGCCCAAATTAGTTAAGTCCTTCGTTCTTGGTGAAGCTTTTTCATTCTTAAAAAAAATACCCCAACCCACCTATAGTATTTTCTATCTGCTTTTATTAGCTCGTATAAAAAGTTTCTAGACTCTCAACACAAAATACAAAAAAAAAATAAACAGAAATAGTGATTTATCAGCTGAATCAACTTAGATGACAATAGTCTGCGAATTAACCTGCCGCTGGCCTGATATTTATCCTTTTTTTTTTTTGTATAAATATCCTTGATTCTAGTTATATACTGGCACCTTCATCACCAACACCTAACAACATCTATGTTGTCGTTGCGTTGTCTTCGTATCCTTTGTATCTTCACATTGATTCATTACCAACAGCATTAAGCTGACAGAAGCCAAGAAATAAAATGACAGAAATAAATCCAACAAAAATAGAAGAACAACAAAAACAGAAAAAAAAACTCCAAAGAACAACAAAAAAGGGTGAGTTTACGACTTAAATCAAATTCCAGGACTCAGGACTTTGTTATGTATGTAGGTTAGGTATAGGAGGAAAAAGAAAAACACCAAGAAAAATTTGTTAAAGATCGAAACTAAGATCAAAAAGGTCAATTTCTACAAAAGGGCTGCTTCATTGTTAAGGAACAATAATAAAACAACAAAAAATACAAAAATGTTTCAAGCGAATATGGGAAGAAGTCAAGAAACGAAGAACGAAATAGAAAGAAAGCCATTTGTCCATTGTCCTACCTTTATAAATTATCGACATTAATCACAGCTACTTGTTCTTATACTATATGGTATGTATTTTCGGGATAAAAGATGTTCATATTGTCGAGGTGAAGTCATGCGGGTGTTTTGTGAGAACAATTTAGTTTTTAGTTTTTTTTTTTTTCATATTTAGATGAAAATGTTAAAGAAAAATCAAGATTGTGGTATAAAGAAGGAGAGCTGAATGGAATGAAATTTATTTATGTTTTGACGACTTCTTCTCTCTGGGTGAACTTCTTTTATCTGAAATTGAAATTTCTTGAAATTTATATTTTAAGAAAATTCAAATGGTTTGGTGAATGGAGTTAATTTTGTGAATGAAACTGGTTAAAGTTCAGATTTGTTTTGTCAAGTCAAGAAAAGATTGAAATTTAAAACGTTTTGTCAATTCTAAGACAAAGAAACTGCAGTCTTCCATCCTCTTCAATCTTGAGCATGCTGCTTCCAGTCATTTAGACCAAGCTTTCTGGCATCCACGAAAGCTTTTTCTTTAATCCGGAGGTTCGGTCTTCCTCGTTCACCCGAACCTGGGGGCTGGGATTTAAAGACTCTTTTGTCTTTTAATCCCATTGTCCATTCGATGGACGTGGTCAAGCCCTGCGATAGCCCTCTCTCTTTGCTTTTAAGCGGGACTGGCAGTATAAGAGTCTTATACAGAGTGCACCTTGCCTTTCGTGTGAGAAGTTTTGAACCCATTTGTTGTGCCAAACAAAAGAAGCACCGGTTTGCCAGGGCAATTCTTCATCAGATCTCCACTAAGATATCGTTTTTGGGATAAATGTTAACTCTGAAGTAGATGAACTCCTTAACTACAGGGTGGCGCACGAATCGTGCTACAAAAATAAAACGTAATAACTTTTTTTCTGTGTGAGTAATCGGCTTATTTTTTTTTTATTTTGTAGGTTACTATTTAGATTTATAAAAATGGATGCTTGGGATACGGAGAAAAGAATTTGGATGGTGCAACGGTACCATGCTTTGCAGTCCGTCATTTCCGTCCAAAGGGAATTTAGGCGGGAGTTTGGCGGTAATCCCCCGAGTAGATGGAC
The DNA here is from genome assembly GCA_946251815.1 of Dasysyrphus albostriatus. Classification (NCBI taxonomy): domain Eukaryota; kingdom Metazoa; phylum Arthropoda; class Insecta; order Diptera; family Syrphidae; genus Dasysyrphus; species Dasysyrphus albostriatus. The sequence continues at coordinate 105,727,282 of OX276337.1, forward strand.
CACTATGAGGTTTGTAAACATATTTGCCGAATCTGGAAGCATCGCACGAAGGCCGTACCATTGGATTGCCAATGTTCGGGTTCAGGATACAATCGCAGCAGTAGCATCTGCAATACAGGCCAATCCGAGCGTTTCGACCCGAAACTTATCGGGGCAAATTGGAGTTAGTAGACGGTCATTACAACGGATACTTCATGACGATTTAAACTTGTTTCCGTACAAAGTCCAAATTACTAGCAAGTTAAACCCTCAGGATTTGCCTGTTCGCCTGGAATTTTGCCAAAAAATGATATCAATGGCCGAAGAAGACAACACATTGATCAATTGTTTGTGCATGTCTGATGAGGCCCATTTTGATCTTAACGGCAATGTAAACAAGCAAAATTGCCGTATATGGAATGAGTCTAATCCAGAAATGCTCCATGAGACGGAACTGCACCCAGAACGAGTCACTGTGTGGTGCGCAGTTTCATCAAGGTGTATTGTCGGGCCGTACTTCTTTGAAGAAAACGGTGTAACCGTTACTGTCAATGGGGACCGTTATTTAAAGATGTTGAAGGAGTTTTTTTACCCAGAACTGCGCCGAAGACGTATACCATTCAACAGCGTTTGGTTTCAGCAAGATGGAGCAACTGCACATATAGCCAGACCAATTATGGCGGAGCTAAACAAAAAACTCGCAAACAAATTAATTTCTAGGAACTCCACTCTTCGCTGGCCTCAAGGTCACCTGACCTGACTGCACCAGACTTCTTTTTATGGGGTTATGTGAAGCCCTGGAATTTAACTGAATTAAAGCAGTCCATAACGACAATAATTGAGGCGATCCCAACTTCAACTCTTCGGGCCGCAATGAATAATTTTTTGATCAGGTGCCGCATATGCGTGGGAGAGCGTGGAGGTCATTTGCGGTCTATAATCTTTAAAAACAACTAACTATTTAAAATAAAATTTAATTTTCTAACCAATAAAAAAAAAAATAAATGAAATACATCGATTAAAAAAAAAAGTTATTTGAATTTCTTATTGTAGCACAATTGGTGCGCCACCCTGTACTTCAAAGTTGTTGCTATCAAGAGCGAAATTATGTCCTAGGCGTTTGACCGATATTTCAATGTTTGTTGATAGCAAGTATTGAGCCTTGCCATCATTTACTTGAAGACCAAAACGTTTCGCCTGTTTTTTAATCGCCTGGAAAGTCTGCAGTGGTTTGTTGAGATGGCTGATGACATTTGTGTACCCCAGAAGTTGAACAGAAGTGTTGAAAATAGCACCTTCCATATTAATCCCTAGCCAGAAAGAGATTGAAGAAATCACATGATAACGCATTTCCTTGCCGAAACGCTGTGTCTGTTTCTAAGAGTTCGGAAGAGCTTTTTCGTAGTTGCATACTGCATCGCGTATTTTCCAATATCACGCGACAAAACTGGATCACTTTTCCCGATATACCAAGTTCAGCTGTCGACTTAAAGTTGATGAAAATATTTTTATTGTCTCGACTTCAAATTTGTGGGCCTTTTCCAGAATATTTCTAAAAGTGAGTATTTGGTGTATGGTCAATCTGTCTGGCCGGAAGCCAAACTGTTACGTTCCGATAATAGTGTGTTGTAGAACAGCTAAAGATGCTCACAGAGTACCTACGTTGGATAGGATCTTGTATGCGACGTTTATCAGGGATATGGCTAGATTGTTCTTGCATAGGACATAGGATTTCCATTTATGCAGATGCGTCATATAGAGCTGGTAGACCAGACTCCGGGCATGCTTCTTGCTATCCAAACTTAGTTCATGAGCCGATGCGTTACCCTTTCAACCCATTGTTTGATGAGCTCTGCAGGGAAGGCTATGTTGTTCCCTGAGCTAAGTCTACCTCTTCTACACCGAGTGGTAGTACTAGGTCTCCATTGACTCGAGGTGGGTTCTCTTCTTCTCCTAATTACAGCTCAACCTGACGCCAATTTAGCAGCTTCGGGAAAAGCCGCATAAATACATCTACAATTCCCTGTAGTTCAGTGACTAGGATACCATCGCTGTTTGGAAGAGCCTGCGTTCTGGTTTTAAAGCCAGTAGCCAGTTTTAGGCTTCTTTATTAAACTTTTGGATATTGTTTTGACCATGAGACTTTTCGATCTCCTTAAGCTTGGACGCAGCATATGCTACAGTTTAAAACTTACTCCAATCGAAGCAAATTTTCTCCAATTTTGAGGAGGAACTAAAATCTACTCCTCCACTTTTTCGAGATCTACTCCTTTTTTCTACTCCAAAAAATTCTTTAAGTTTTACGCTGCAGCATATTCGATTGCAGATCTTTTGTCACCTTTTTCAGCTGTACGAACTCATCTTCATACAAAGGGTCTTTTTCGGTGGTATGTTTGGAAGCATAATGTGGGTTTGGATTCGGGTGCCTCTTTGATGATATCAGGGAACTGGAAATTTTAATTGGTGTCTTCTGTGACAGGTAAATGCTCAGCGGAGAGCTTCTCGTTCAAAGACTCTGGCGACTCCAGGTAAACTAATGCGACCAACGTCAATATAAAGTCAATCAGTTGATATGTGTATTGAACACGGGAGTAATATGCGATCCTTCTCAATACAAAACTATGGCCCACCTACAATCAAATAGACAAAACCCATATCGATTTAATCAAATTTGAGTTCAAGTTATGTACTGACTACAAAAAACATGTATTGAGTTCATATTAATGTGTATTCAATACATGCGACGATAAATATTAAACACATACCATTGGACAGGCTGCAAAAAATCGTGATCCACTCAAATAAAATAAAACATATTCATCACAGTAAGATATGTTCGGAGTACATCTAACTTACATTGAGTCTATATTGACATGTAATCAATACAGACGATTTACTTAGACTCAATTTAACATTTTAGGCCTGCCTCTTATCCAAATCAACATTTAAATTTTTGAGTGTTTTGTACCACAAATACAAAGAAATAAGTTGTGAGTTTAAAGACATATATTAACTCAAGAACTAAATATGTATCCAATACATATTTATGTAAAATACATATCTATGCAAAATAAATAGGTACTCAATAAATATTTATGTAATGAGTCCATAAAATATTTATATTAATATATTTAAGGCATAGAATCTGTTACCACTGTCATGTGCTCATAACAGATAACCGACACGATTTTATGAATAATGAGTAAACAAAATATTTATATAAATGTAATTAGTACAAAAAAAAACTACTCATCACAGAAATGCGACACTTTTTTACGAAATGCTTACATAGAATAGGTATTTATGTTTATTGAACAAATTCATATTTAAAATGTAATGGGCACATAATCAATTTTAAACTAAATCATGAAATACTCGTATTTATATTTATGCAATGATTACATAGAATAGCGCATAGTGCCGGTATTCACTACATTATTCGAATATGAAATATATTCGAGTAATTTGTTGACAAAATAATTAAGTAGCTACATCACTGCTAATGAAAGTATAGATATCATCATGAAGATAATGAGTACAAAAAGTTGGGTGTGCAAAAATTTATGGGATTAGTTAATATATTAATAAGCTGAATGCATACATTTTTCCTTCAGTGTAAAATGAAAATTTCTATAAAAATTGTTTCTTCATAAATTTCTTTTTTGACAAAGCTATTGAAGTGACAAAACTGTCATCGTTAGAAAAATATAGCATCCTCGAAAATTTCTAAAAACAGAAAAAAATACCTCGGACTTAACAACACTAGTATGACAACTTGTTGCTTGTAGTAATATAGTGCTGTACTTCCTGACGTAGTAAATTGTCCAGGTCGTATAGGTAGATACCCCCCTAAACCTTCGTATATCCCAACCAAAGGTATAAAACTAACGATGTTAAAGGTGATTTGGCCACACTTCATCTTGATAAACGCTTTCACGTAACGTATGCTACCTATAGGATGACCAGAGACATAATATCCTTCATCCCACATGGCCTTCGGTGGTCCCAAAGAACTGTTTTAAGTGCACCTAAACAGATTCCACTTCTACTCAAATGATCCCATCTTTGGGCTTTGGGGTAGCAGCAAAACAACAAAAAAAAAAAAGGAAAAGGAACAAAAAAAAAACTTCCCACAAACGTGCTTGGGATATCAAAGGTTAGTTAGCTAGCTAGTGTTGTTTTTGTTGTTGATATCACTGTGGCCGTTCCTGTCGTCGTCGTTTACTTCGAACACATTGTTCATGGATGCTTCCTGGCAATTCTTATACCTCACGGACTCATAAATTAATTTCACTGAATTGAGGAAGAGGAAGGTATGTATGTATGTATGTAGGTACCTACAACAGACTCTCCCTTGCCTACGAAAATATTCTTGTCATTTTCGTCGTCCTCGCCGAAGGTTTATAACCTTATTTTCCGAAAACTTTTTCATTTTCATTTCTTTGACTTTAACCTTTGGCCAAAAAGCAGCAGTTTTAGCGAAACAGATGTTTTCGCAAAAAAAAAAGAAAAACTTAAGAAAAGCTTGATAACTGAAGAAGGGAGAAGAAGCAAGCCGGCTTAAAATATGATTACTTTCTCTTGAGGTTAATAACAGCTATCACAAGGCGCAAGAAAAAAGTATATTTCGAAGGACACAGCATCCAGTGTGGAAGAATCCTTTTCGTTTCAAAATGAAAAAAAAAAAACGAAGAAATCCACACAGAGCGCGAGTACAACGGCAACGTTTCATCTTAAATTATTATCTAAAATGAAATATTTGTACCTTCTTGTCCTACTTACCACCATTACTGCCGCGTGATTGTGCCATTGGGATAAGAAATTTCTTCCGTTTATTTTTTTACACGACCACATTCATAACTGTATTATAAGTCATGGTATGGTGTAGATGAAGAGAAGCAACAGCAGCACCAACAGCATTGAAGCAAAGTTAGCGCAGAGAAGAAAAACTTTACAAAAAAAAAATTCAGTATTCAAAGGATTCGAAGGACTTTTTACGTGGTAATTGCTAGGGTTTGGATATTTTTGTCACTTGTTTTTCAAATTGATTTTTTTTTCTCGTTCGAGTTTAAGGATAGGGTGTTTCTTTTTTTTTTTATCTGCCCAACAAGATTAAGTGACATCATGTTCAGTTGGTCAGTCGGTGTTGACAGTTTGAAAAAAAGAGGACTTGTTTTTCTAGTTGAGCAGAATACTAAACTCTGCGGTCTACAGCATTTGTGTTTGTGTGGTTATAGTAAAATTTTATATCCTCTCTCCCCTCCCCTCTCTTTCCCATTCCTTCTCTATGTCTGTCTGTTGGTTTTATGCGATGAAAACCATTGTGGTAAGAGAGGTTTAGTTGATATGAAGTTGACAACAACACATCGAGCGTGTGTGTAAAGTTCGTCCTTTTTCAAATAGGTAGGTAGGTAGGTAGGTATGTTGTCATTGTTGACACATACAATCAGTCACATATAACTATAACCTTTTAGTAGAACTTGAAATTATTCATATAATTATAAACTTTTAAAGAGAGAGTTCGAAAGTTATGACACACTCTGGTGTGATGCCATGTGTGTGTTGTGTGTGTGTTTTTTTTGTACGTTTATAGCAAGTGGAAAAAGTCGATTTAAACTGGATTGTGTTCTCCAGACCATATATAAGTCCATCCGATGTAGAAAATGATGTCCGATTTTTGAAAAATAGTTAAAGAGATTTTACTGTCTGTTGAATCATATGCTAGAGAGTGTTTTCGTTAGTACATATATGTCAGTAGGTATGTTGGATGCATTTAGCTTTCATTACTCATTTATGAATGTTTGAAACCAGTTTATATATGTAAATTGGTTTTAATAAAATAAAAACGTTTTTTTAGGTTTCAAGAGTGTAACATTAAAAAAGAGTGCTTGCAGGATGAGAGTAAGTAGACTTTATTTTTTGTAATTAAATGTTTAAAAGGTTTTATTCGTTAGTAAAGTTTTGACATTAATTGGCAAATCTACGAACTTTTTATTATTAAACTGGTGACTTTTAGTGTTCAATGGTTAAGTGACTGGCCTAGGAATTAGGTTCATTCGCATAAAGTTTTAAACGGTATAATCAGTTTTTCACGTTTTACTGCCTGAACAGAATGGGAGACGATGCTGGAATAGATGTCAAAAATGCTGCAACTGCAGCTGTAAGAGTTGAACAAAAGTCTAACTTTCATTGCAGCATTTTTGACATCTATTGCAGCTCCGTCTCCAATTCTGTTCAGGCAGTTAACCGTTCGGTTGTTATGTAAAAAAAAGTCTTTTCTACTCCGAGCAACACACCTGGAGAAATTGCGGATGTTATTCATAGGTGACAAAGCTAAGATTCTCATGAGATATCGAATCACCACTCTTATTTTGTGTCTTTATGATAGTAGAGTACAATTTCCACTGTTTGGTAAATCAGTGTAAATCTTCTGTAAACAATTCCTGACTAACTTACTTTACAATAATAATGGCCAGGACAACAAAATACTGATTGTCAATTTTTTTTTAAGCAACAAAAACTGACTATTCTACAGTTTCATATCCTCAACTAAACTAGCTATTAGCTTGAGCAAATTTATTTTAAAAATTCTTAAATTTCATAAGAAGGAAAGGTAGAAGGGCTGAGTTGATCTTGTTACCGTCACACTTAAATCTATGTAGATCCGGTATGATATCCAAGAAAGTTGTATTACACTTAATATAAGAACCTATGAGTTCTGTTAGCAGTCAAGCCATTAAGAGTCGTTGATGAAGTTCAGAAGGCGAAGTTTTAGATAGTTCATCTAAGTCGTCATAGAAATGTTTCCCTAGGTGTTTCTTTCTTAAATGACTCTTAAATGACAAAGTCTTTGTAGTAGCAAGGGAAATTTAAGCTATTCTCCTATGACTCTTCATCGCTGCACCTTCTGAAAAGGTTGTCACGTCAGTACTGAATCTCATTGTCTTTTTGTGATATCTCAGGAGGTTGTGTCCGATGATTAAATTTGGTAAGAATGTACGATTAATTTTGCTTTAGGAACTTTACATGTGTAAATATTTTGTTTTGGAGCTGAGGATGTTAGTTGGTCTTGCTAAAGGCCAGCAGACTGATTACAATGATAGACTATTGGATCGCGTATATTCTAGATGTTAAGAGTATTCTGATATAGGTACCTACTTTTGACTTCTAGCAATCTGGATTGACAGTTATAAAATCTGCAAATACATTAACAGGTGCATAGCCCCTGACACCACTCAGCACAGCAGTCTTTTTCACCACCCCTGTGGCAATCATGAAGTTTGTGCTTGGTGCTAAAACCATTTTTTCACTAGTGGAAGGAAGTCCGCAGCACGAAATTGGATTGCCTTGGATTGGATTGTTCTATCTACCTAACTTCATAACCAGTTACCACTGATGATGAAACTTTTCACACAAACTCTCACGTCGATTGCTTGTATGAACTTTGGTTCCAGCAAGATAGGGCTACCTGCTACTCAAGCTGTCTCATAATTCTATATTTATTAATCACCGTTGGGCTTCTTTTTTTGTGAAGTGTGATTAACTATTCAATCAACAAACGATTCAAGCACTAAAGAACACAATCTGTAGAGCTTTCGTGAAACAGAGTCTAAACCATTGAAATTATGTTGCCTGGATGGTTTACGGGCAAGTCAATAAGAGTAATAAGATTTATTTTTTAGTGAATGACTCTTTATTTAAAACTATTCGTGGCTTGGCAAGCTACTGGAGAGATGAGGTTGTATGAAAACGGTTGCATATGCGGACTTGGTAATATAAGTGTCAGGAAAGTTCAATTCACTAGGAGTCAACCAGAACCAAACCTAAGATACATCCCTTCAGTTTACCTTGACTAAACAACCAACTTCTCTCACTATCAACCCGCATCCAGCAACAGTCTTTCATTTTCTTCTCTGTCCAAAATGAAAGCACAATTGCTAATAGTGGCATTTTTTGATGACCTTAACAAACTTTCCGACATTAAAACCAAAAATTTGATCTCTTTTGACGAAATGGGTCTGGGAGGAAAATCAGTTGCTTCTATATCATGTTCATCTCCAGACTCAAAAGACCGTAAGCAATCGGAATCAAGGTTAATGCTCAGTGACAATGATGATCATAGGGTTGGATCGATCCCGCTTTGGTGCCATTCTGCTATCTGCCGAGCTTGACATAGTGAAGTTTATTCGGACGAGATGTTATCTAATCGAGTGAGTGTCTTATGACCTGCCTCATGTTGCTTGGGCTAGCTCATTTTAGTCTACAATCATACCCTACATCCGGTCTTTTTCAAACCCATGAACATATCTGATTTCATCAGAGAAAACCTTTTATCATGCGGAGTGAGCAGACGGAGTCCCGGGAGAAAATCTCATATCCAATCATGTATTCGTAAATTTGAACAAACCACCTAGCCGGACATTTTGCTGTCAATTTCAAGACGTTGAAGATGGTCATCAGAGAATATGTCCACAAATCATCACTTTCATATACAGGTTACATGAGTCATGGTATCAAAACAGCAAAATACAGCGCTATTTGGGAAACGAGGGAGTGTTACGCTAGTGCCACCATATCTACCTACCTTGGCAAGTTACTACTGTCGTGTACGTTTAAAGTCATTGATAAAAGTAAGAACGTGACAATATCGCCACCACTAGTTTTTTATAAAAGCGGTGCCAGCTTCAAAGAAAAGTAGGAAACATTGGAATAGAGTGCAATGCTCCATTACAAATTCTTTCAATATAATCCTAGTAAAAACCTGTTAATTCCCTGCACTACTTTCTAGTCTATCGAAGTTTTAAAATTTAAGTATCATAATTCAATGAATTTACTATTCGAAAATATGTATCAACTAAACATACTTTGGTCTTTCCTGCTTTCTGTCAGCAAAAGTTCTAAGACATCTTCTACTTAAGATTTAACTGCTAATTGACAAAAAAAAGTCTTCATTTTATGAACAAATAACTGCCTTCATACAATATGGCAAAGTTAGTTGATCTTCATACCGTCAATGTTCTATTTTTCATGAAATTTCGCCATCTTTAAGATTTTTTTTTTTCGATTTTAATCTTGACTGTTATTTTAAATTCGATAATTAAATGCTTACTCAATTTGCTGAGGGACAATTTCTCACAAATTTTTAAATTTGTTCTAAATTAAATGCACATATTGTCATTTCAGTGCAGAAAATTTTTGTAAAACTTGTTATCATTTTTGCACATGATTTCAGTACTTGACTCCATATATATTTTGATTACTTAACTATAGAGTTGCGCAAAACAGTTCCAAAAGCGGAACGGATATGGAACGATTCTTTTCCTCATCGGAACTAGTTCCTGGAAACATGTCCAAGGAACTATTAAGATTTTGCTAACTTCCCATAAATTATCGTTCTGTATTCTCGAATTAAATATATATACATAGGTACTGGTAAATGGCTATCGGTCTCGTGGCTTTAGTGTCATTTTTGTGCATAGCTCACTTGTCTCTCTTATTAGATATATGAAGTATAATATGTTCATAGATCTTTTATAGTTCCAAATCAATGTCCTAGGTTTTAAGTATCAAACAAGTACTAAAATCTCGCAAGTCGAAATACCACAATTCAAGAAGTTGAATGACTTTTATTTTAATTTATCGCAATAATGACGATTTCTGGCATCATTTTGCCAAGGACGCTTACACGTGGTTTTGTCGTTTATTACCATGTAATTCGTCTCTCTGTGGCTGTTTACAGTTGGGTTTCTCATTTGCGACCATGGTGCTCTTTTGTTTTATTTGGATTTTTGTTAACCAAAAAAAGATCTTTGGTGAGACTATAGCGAGACAATGATGAGATGACGGAAAAAATGGCCAATACCAAAAACCACGTGTATATGTCTCAGCGAGACTATACCAAGAAAACCACGACACAGGTAGTCGTGTAAATGGACACTGCACTACAAAAACAATACTCGCAGCACTGAAAACCATGTTCGGACTTTTTTACCTCATTTTAGCTTATTTAAACCTTTTTGAAAAATTATGTTGTCAGACTATAGCGATACCAAAGCGAGATGACAGTAAAACATAGTCATTGCTAAGAACCACGTGTAAATGTCACAGCGAGACCAAAGCGAGATCTTCACGAGAAAGCCACAACACAGATTCCCGTGTTAAGGGGCACGCCTAGAACACAGCGAGACGACTTGAGTCTACTGAAGAAGCTCTGAAATATTTCAAACAGCACCTCTTTTATATATCCTTTTTCTTGGAGTAAAATTTTAACTAACTATTGAACAAAACGACATAATTTTTCTTGAATACCAAATACACCTATTATACATTTTTTAGATTTTGAAAAATCGCAGTTCTTGGACTATAATATTGACATGTTTGACTGAATGAAAAAAATTGAAACTTTCAGCACAGTATTTACACTGTTAAAAATAACATTAAGAATCTTTGTTTTTGTGCATTTGTTGTTATTTTTAACGTGGTAAATATTGTTAAAAAAATGGAAAATAACATTTTTATCTACTTCTTATGGTACTTAATATATGTACCAAGTTTGAAGATTTTCCATCCACTTTTACATTTTTTCCGAAATTTTGTGGAAAAAATACCCATACGTATTTTGTATGGGAAATTTCAAGTGCTTGCCGGCACGTGTTAACATTGACCGATTCAAAAAATATTTAGCATAACATTGTTTTAATATCCTTGATCACTTTTGGGGGAGGGGGCACCCTAGTATATGTGTAAATATAGTATGACATTAATCTCTTCAATAGCCTTTTATTTTTTGACTGGTACTTCTTCTTTTAAACGGATTAAAACATATTAATATAACAAAACGAAATTTACAGGATTTAAAGATCAAGGTCCTAAAAGTCCTGAAAGTTTCTAATATTTACATTCAGTCAAACATGTCGATATTATAGTCTTAAAACTGCGATTTTTCAAAATCTAAAAATTTCAAGTGAACATTTTTTTTACAATGAGTGAGTTGAACGAATCAATTTTAGGATTGACTTCTTTTTTTATAAGTGTACTAGATATTCAAGGAAAATTATGTATGTCATTTGAAAAAGACAAAAAATCAGAAAAACACTCGTACTTTCGGCACCGTTTTTGATATTGTTTGACATTGAATATGTGAATTAAAATATAAGTAGCAATTAGTTCTCTTTTTAAGCTTTAATATGTCATCAAACGTTTTGATATCATTAATATAAAGTTTTTTAAAACAAAAATACTAAAGCACTAAAATGACGATTTTCAAATACTTCAACGGGGACAGGAGGGGAATGAGGCATGAGAAAATTAAAACGCGATGGATATTCTTCCTTTGAACCATAAGGAATATTCTCATAAATTTTGAAATAAATCTAAAATAGGTTGGCATTTTCGATTTGACGATTTCATATGGAATGACCCTTTTAGGTTAATTGATTGCTTTTATTTTCATAAAATAAGTCAACAGATAACAATTATTTTTCTTGAAGTTAAATATCTCACCAAAATACCTTTTCGATCTCTGCCAAACGTACTATTTAAGAATGGAACTACGAACGAAAATAACTTAATATGTCTCTGGAACTAAAAACTAATAACCGAAACTGGAACTGGATGTGGATATGGAACTAGAACAGCAAAGGAACTATGAACGAGAAAAGACCGATTACCATGTATTTCGTTCATGGAGTAACATTTCTTTTCTTTCATACCTATCGATACCAACACGACTATACTATTTTTCAAACGATGTACGTATATAGGTTTATGTTATGTCTTTCCTTTTTTTGCTTTCCTTCTTAAATTTTGTTTTGGCTCTGTGAAGATGAAGTGTGAAGTTGGAACTGGAACTATCAACTATGCATGAATACTTTTGTGTGCATGAGTTTGTTCAGTTCTTGAAATTTTGGCTGTTTGATGTTGGAACTACGGACATGTTAGAGTTTAGTTTGCGGAATGAACTGGAACGATTCCGACAGAAGATATAGTTCCTGGAACTATACAGTTCCGGAACTACCCAACTCTACTTAACTATTACTCAACTTGTTCTAATAGTTCGTATCTTGTGATTATTTGCAAGTAAAATTGTGACAGCCTTTTTCTGAAATGCTTAAATTGTAGAAATGTTCATATTTATGTGCTGTGTCGTTCCTTATTTATTGTTCACAATAATAAAGATCTAGAAATACTAGTTAGATGTATATGACAGCTCAAATGCAATTTATAATAAGAAAATATATTTTGGTTTAATTGTGACACATTTTAATATAAATTATGTTGAGAACACTAAATAGTTCTTAAAAAAAAAGAAATCATAAAAAATGGTTTTATTAGATAAATTCTCATATAGAACCAGTGGAAATGTTGAAAATTCATTCACAGAACGTGACTATAATCTTCTTTTCTCATTTCCACCATTCTCCCGGATGTATTCGTATAATATTAATAAAAGGAAATTATTTTTTAACCCAATAAAATTTCTTTAACTCACATGTTTAGGTACTCTGCAATGAATTTATTCTGTGTGACGACAATTCTATAAAATTTCTGCTTTGGTCATCAAAAAACCATAAAAGAAAACCAAAAATTCTCTAAAATAAAAAAAGGAAATTAAATTTTCTACAAAAGGAAACCACTACAAAAAAAAAAAAATTGAAAAAAACACAACACCAGGACATCATACCGATTAGGAAACTAAAAATAAAAACGAAATCCTTGACACGCAGAAAGTTAATCGAGGTTATTGAACGACAACAGGCATAAGGCATAGAAGGTTTTAGATTCTATGAAATTCTCGTATTATACCTTAACATGTATAGGGGATGAACATAATGGTCACTCGAATATAAAAGGACACCCTGATGTTATAGACTTAAATAAAAATTTCTATACTAAATAATTTTTTTAACCCTGCGGATATTTTTATTTTTAAGTCTTTTTATCTGTCCTATACCAACAGACTATAATAATGTAGTATCGATATTTTTATGGAAATGAATATAAATTTGATGTTTTTGGAAATAACATAGGAGAACCACATAAAAAAGAATATAAACATTATAAAGGATATTGCCCGAGGAAAAGTAGATTTGCATTTTATGTGATTTTTTTTTTTTTTTTTTTGTATTTTCTCTGTTTATATTTTTATCATGAAAATTAGGTTTGATGTTAAAAATTGTTTGAATAGAAATGAAAAATATGCAGCATTTAATGCGGTTGAAATTTACTGACCTGGCAAAGTGAAATATTTAAAGGAAACTTTTATAAAAAAAAAATAAATATATTTTTAAAAGAACACCATAAATAAAAAAAACTAAATTTTATCAATAGATAGAAAAAATAGAGTAAAGGGAAAATCCTAAAAATTGGCCTTAATTTCATTGTGCACTTTTTCTGATGTTTTAATCCTTTTCAAGCACAAAATTGCAACAATCAATTGGTAAATAAGGTTTTTGTATCGAGAATCTTTTTTAAATATTTTTGCTTTCACTCCTAATCCGATTTAAAATCCCTCTCACAAATACAAAACGAGAAAAAAAAAAGAGAAAGAAGAAATAACAAAAAAAAGAAACAACCCAACCAAAAATCAACAACCAAGAAGCAAAAGGAGCAAGTGCAACGGAAAAATTAAAATCAATTAAACGAAACACCCAGTAGATGATGCAATTGCAAATCCGATTGAAAATCCCAAAAGATGAAAAATGCTTCGACAAAAATATCCTTTTTCGTGTCATTTTAAAGAAAACAATTCGTGTCACAAAGAGAGAGATAAAGAGGGTAAAGACTTCTTTTTTATAAAAAAAAAGAAAATCTATAAGAAATTTCTTAGTTTTTGATAAGCTTTGCGTTTATCTGTGAATATATCTATGAATACTGCGAATACATATCGGCAGTGTGTCAGCTCAATTTTTCTATTACCACCTACTAACATAGTCATCGCCAATGATATAAAGCCATCGTCTTCGTCCTTGTTTTTGTCCTCGACACCGACACCCATAAAATTGCTTACCATTAAGTGCATTTAAGTTCCTGAAATAACCACCACTTCCTTTCTTCTTTCCTTCTTCTTTTCTATTAAGCTATGTGTGTCCTTGTTCTTGGCAAAAAGAAATCTAATGAACATTGAAATGTGAAAAAAAAGGAATAGAACAATGACATATCAAAGAAAAATTGGAAGAAAAAAAAAGGCAGAAGTGAAAAAGTGCAAATTGAGAATTTTAGTTCTGGATATGTTCAGCAATCACAGTCGTCGGTCGTCAGCATCATAGTCATCGTCCTTTGGATTTTTTTGTTTTCTTCATCTCTACAAAGATTCTCTATACTACTATACCTACGTACTTTTTCGGACGGCGACATCACTATAAGCAAACAACGGCAAGTAGTTCTTTTGTCAGAGTTTTTATTGCAACGATTAAAGACAATTCTCTTCTCTTGTGGTATTCTGACAGAAATAGCACACGAAAAAAAACTAACAATGAGACAAAAAAAAACTGATACAATCAGAAAAAAAAAACGAATATATGAAGCAGCTTAGGATTGAGATCTTGGAACACGATACCCTATTCTTCCTGTAAACGGCAAACCAGCCGTCTTCATTTCTTACTTCTTAATTAACTCCTGGGACATCTTTTTCCCTACCAAATAATTAATTAAGTTGGGCGACAGCTTATAGGGACCCAGGGCCTTGGGTCTAACAACTCGCACCCATTTTTGTATGCGTGTTGTCTGTAAGAATGGAGAGAATCCAATATGTTTCGTCGAGTCAAAACAGCTTAGGTGGGAAGAACGTTATGATGACAATAAATACTCTTGGATTCGTCACTTCTCCTCCAAAGAGGCAGTACAGAAAATCTTATAGATGCTTCAGTCCCTAGCCAACGCTTGAAGCTTTATCAGGAGAGACGATATGAGTATTGCAATGTTGCTACAGCTAAGAATTATTAAAGTTAAGGTTAAGAAGCTAAAGAAGGGAAGGTAAGATTTTATGCTTTTCTACCTTCTAGCTTGGTATTATTCATTTTGGATATTACATCAGAAGCACGGAATCAGTACAAATTGAAAGTATCAGATCGATACTAAAAGAGCCGATGCCTCATAGAATCGCAGAGAAATAAATGACAGTTTGGCAGAATTTGTATAAATCTCATATTTCGTCAATATCTTATTTTTAAGGGAATCTTTAACGACCCCACTGCAGATATTGCATATGAGTTTTGCTTTTAATTTGTATCTCAATGCTTTCTAAGATTCAGGCCAATGTCTTTCAATTTTTGACATTTATTACAACTAAGATACACTAAGTTATCATTATAATATAGAAAATTTGTGATTCAATTTTTGTAAAAGTTGTAATCAGCGGTAGCCGTTATTCTTGTTCTTGACTCCATATGTATTTTGAATTCTTAAATATTACTCAACGTGTTTTAATAGTCTATATTTAAGAATTTTTGACAGCTAAATTTCTGACAGCCTTCTTCTGAAATTTTCAAATTGGCAAAATATTCATATTTGTTTTCTGAGTGGTTCTACATTTTATTGTTCTGAATAATAAGGATCTAGGAATCCTATAAATAGTCCGTATAAATCCTATAGTTCCCACTCTACATTTCTTTTCTATCATGGAACTTTTAACGATGCCATTCTAGATTTTAGTCTCGAGTATTGCAATCGTATTTGAGATGTTAGTCTTAAGTAGTACTCTTAATTTAGGGCATTTCCCTTCAACATTGGCATTTACGCCAACTTATTTGAACTAGTTATCAATACAAAATTGTCTTTAATTTAAGTAATAAGAGTTTTGTCATCGGAAGACATGATTCAAGATCTTGACTCCGTATGTAGTTTGATAGCTTAACTATTACTCAACGTGTTGTAATAGTTGGAATCTAAGGATTTCTTGCAAGTAAAATTCTGATAGCCTTCTTCGAAAAAGTTGCATATTTCCAAAATATTCATATTCTGCATTTTTAATTTATTGCTCTAATAATCATAATCAAGACCCATAAATCCTAGTAAGAAGAAAAATGACAGCATAACTGTAAATTATAATTGAAAAGTACCCTCGTTTTTTTTTTTAATTTTGACACAGTTTTTACTATAAATTTTGCTGAGAACACCAAATAGTTCTGCATTCCATGCTGCGAGTTTGATTCTTTGCATACAAGATATCATCTGCCTACTTCACTATGAAGTTAGCAGGTCACTTGATGATATTTTATTTAGTGAATCAGGAATAAAAATGCAAAAATATACAACAACAATCAGCAAATTCCTGCCAAGGTCCCGTTTGCGTAGCTGAAAGTTGCCCTGCTAACTTTTCAAACGTCTTCGCAGGCTTGTAAAATTAGACTAGCCCAACCACTGTTACACTATCTACGATTTGATGATCAATATTTCAAATCACATTGATGTAAATTTCTCCATCGTAAGAGAAAGGCTTCGTTTGAAGAAATTGTTATATCAGAGACAGGCAGTAAGTCAGTCAAAGTTTTACCTAGCCTTCAAGAGTGTAGTTATTTGTATCGATAACGACTTTCCAGAACCTAGCAGTGGTATAATTTGAATACACAATCGGTTCCAGGTTGCGAACGTTCAGAATTGAAGACTTACATCTCTACTAGACAGCTAGCAGGTCACTTTGGGAGTATGACTACTTTAAGATAGGGTCTTGTTGGTTTTGGTTATGATCTTGGTAAGAGTCCTGAGGTCACTATGGACAAATGTCTACTTTATGATACTGTTGGTCTGGTTATGATCTTGTTAAGGATGCGGACTCAAAAAACAACAGTCTAAAACTTAAAAAAGAAGCAATTAGAAAGAGACGACAAGAAAGCTCTCTTTCCATAAATTTGTCCTGATTTAGAAGATTTATGTTTTAAAATTTGAACCTCATTGAATTTTATATTTCTCTGGAAGGAAGTTCCTATTAAAGTTCAACTTTTAAAAAAAAGCCTTTACTTTAAATGTACTTCAAAAACTTATATGACAAAATTTTCCATTTCCTACTAACTTCACGTGGTAGACAACGAAGCTTTACAAAAAAAAAAATTTAAGTGAAAAAAAAAAACTAGAAAAGAAATAAGGATAAAACGTTTAAAACAAAGAAAAGTTGTTTTCTATTCCCGCTTACAACTTCCCGGTCGACTTTTTAGTTTAAAGTTTATGTTTATGTTTTTTTTTTGTTTGTTCTTTTGTTTCTCTAACTCGTTGGTTAAAGTCTTTGTTGTGCCTTATATAGTCGAAAGAATAGAAGAAATATCTTGTAAGATAACATCCGTCTAACGATAGAGTGCGGGTTGTAAGGGTTAAAAATGAGGCCAACAACTTAATTTCCCCTCTTATAGCCTTTAGGCACTTTTTGTCTGTGAATGTAAAATAAGTGTGTTAGTGTTTCTATGTGTGTTTGCGTTTGCAAGCAATTCAGTTTTTTTTTTTCTAGTTTAGTTTCTCTGCAAACTTAAAACATAAAGATGCTGCATTCATCACAATCATGACTGGAAGCATTTTTGGTTGCACGAATCCTTGCCATTTCAACTATGCACACCATCAGTAGTAGTTGTTGTTGTTGTTGCAGGACGACAACGACGAAGGATCGCCCAAGAGATGCTTGGTACAATATACATATAGAAAACTAGTGATGTGCGATGTGTACAGTAGATGCACAACAAAGCGTGTGATTTTTACATGTATGGTTGGCGAGGGGAGGTGCTGGGGACAGGCTGACGAGAATGCAGCAACGTTAAGTGTTTGTAATTTACAACACTCCACTTTGCTTGCTCGGAAAGTTGAGCTATAAGCTAAGTTGAATTGAAGGCAACAATAGAAACAACATTTTCCTAGATTCTAAGCAAGCCTCTGAGTTGTTTTAGAGTGTTGCTTCTATGGGTTTACATGAATGTGAGAAAAAGGACATCATAAAATACACATACACACACAAAGGCACCGACAATACAGAAACAAAAAAATATAAAAAAAACATTAAACGCTGCACATTGCCATAAATGCTCCTCCGAGTGTTTTTGCCATATAAACGATTGTTGTTTGGCTCCGAAGTGGAAAATAAGGCACACGTCGTCCTCGTGCTCGTCGTTGTCATTTTGTGATGTAGGTGGATATGGATAAGGACAAGGAAGAGGCCTACAATTCTGATGTGGATAGACATTTAGATGTTGGTACATACCAAAAAAAAAAAAACGAAGAATAAACGTATATCAATTGTTCGGGGCAATATAAGAAAAGAAGAAGAGTAGAATCCTTTCTCTCCATAGGTACGGTATCTTAACACACAGCCATACACCATACACAAAACGAAGCAAATGTGCATGAATGTGTAAATAAATATCCTGTTGAATGCCGGTCCTTGAATAGGCTTAAAATGGCTAAAATTCTTTCTTTAAATTGTGTGGTCGAGAGTATAGGCAGATAGGCTACTATGTATTCTATAGGAACCTAAAAAGAGAGCCTCTTATAATCTTCTAGGTACCTACCTATGTCGAGATGATTCTTTATTTTCGTTTTTGTCTGTGTATTAAGTGAAGGACTATTATATGCCCAGAAAACCTATAAACACTCTCATCTCTATATATACACCAAAGGATTTTAAATATGCATAAGGATGATAGTGTTTGTATATATGTATGCCTATATCGCTATAGAACTGGCATTTTATGTGGCCGTTTTATTTAAGTACTCGAGCGGGGGTTATCTGCCCGCCATTATTATGTATATATGAGAGGTGATGGAGGTCAAAATATTTAAGTGCTTTTGGGGTAGGTACTTTTCTGGGTCTATAAGCAACAAAACGGGTTAAATCTTGAATTCTTGTTGAATTTTGTTTGGCAACACAATATTAATAGTATTTTTGTTAGGTGTTGTTGTTGTATTTTTGGGGTAAAAGAGGAAAATATTAATGCAAAGATATTTACTGGAGTGTATGTGTGGCTTTTAAATTTAGTTTTTTTTTTTCTTTGGCATTCAATATTTATGCATGTTAAGATATTTGAATATGGTTCGTTGAAATTGTAAAATAAGTTATTTTTTTAGGACTGAATGAATAATGTCTAATGTTAATGATTATAGAAAACGGTTCAAAAATATAAGTTGATGAGAAATTTTCAAGAGAAAACATTTTTATGTAGAGATATAAGTAACGGGTGATTTTTTAAGAGGTTTAGAACTTAAAAAAAAAAAAACACAAAAAATTCAAAAAAATGAATGAAATATTTATTTGAATCGATAGTTTGAACCTTGCAATTTAATGTTTAAAGATAATTTCATGCAAATGTTGACCGCGGCTGCGTCTCAGGTAGCCCATCCGCTGAGTCCAATTTTGACATACTCTTTCACACATATCGGCCGGTATCTCACGAATGAATACATGGATGTTGGCTTCCAGTGCGTCAATCGAAGCGGGCTTGTCCCTATAGACATTAGCCTTGACATACCCCCACAAAAAATAATCTAATGGTGTCAAATCGCACGATCTAGGCGGCCAATTGACCGGCCCGAAACGTGAAATTAACTGTTCACCAAACTCGCCTCGCAATTGCGCCATTGTTTCGCGTGCTGTGTGGCATGTGGCACCGTCTTGTTGAAACCACATATCATGCAAGTCAAGAACTTCCATTTCGGGCAAAAAAAAGTTTGTTATCATCGCTCGGTAGCGTTCACCATTGATAGTAACGCTGCGATTCGCATCATCTTTGAAGAAATATGGCCCAATAATGCCGCCGGCCCATAAACCGCACCAAACAGTGGCTTTTTCGGGATGCATTGGTAGCTGTTGCAATGCTTCTGGCTGATCTTCACTCCAAATGCGGCAATTATGCTTATTTACGTACCCATTCAACCAAAAATGAGCCTCATCGCTGAACACAATTTTTCGATAAAAAAGCGGATCCTCGGCAAGCTTTCCAAGAGCCCATTCACCAAAAATTCGGCGTTGTGGTAGGTCGGCTGGCTTTAGTTCTTGCACCAGCTGTATCTTAAAAGGCTTTACGCCCAAATCCTTCCGCAAAATTTTCCACGTAGTGCTGTAACAAAGGCCTAACTGCTGGGAACGGCGCCGAATCGACATTTCGCGGTCTTCTGTCACACTAGCTGATACGGCCGCAATATTTTCTTCACTACGCACAGTACGTAAACGTGTTGGTGGTTTAATGTCCAACAAAGTAAATTTGGTGCGAAATTTGGTCACAATCTTCCGAATAGACTGCTCAGAAGGTCGAGAATGCCGACCATAAAATGGAAGCAGCGCGCGATGAACATTTCGAACGGAGCACGAATTTTGATAGTAAAATTCAATAATTTGCAAGCGTTGTTCATTTGTAAGACGATCTATGGTTAAATTGCAAACCAAACTGAAGCTGTTTGACAGTGACACAAGGTACTAAACACACGTCAGCTGTCAATACCAGTGTTGCCAAAACCAAACCAGCTAAAAAATCACCCGTTATATTGAGGACTATAAGCAAAATGCTTTATTATAACAGGACGCTTGAGGTAAATAAACCAAAGATTTTAACTTTAAAAGGTAAAAAAAAAGTCCGGAGAAAGGTCTAGGTCTATTAAGGGTGTGTAAAACCTACACTCAAACAACATATATGCGAATTGAGTAAATGGAGAGGCAGAAGCAACAAAAATGGCCCACAGAATATATGAAGAGCCAACATTACTAAGGTTCATATCCGAACAAAAAACGAAAAATATTTATACTGTTTAAGAGGCTTTAAATACCAAGAAACCTAAGAAGCTTACATTTTTAAGTGTAAAATTTGGAAAAAGAATGAAGAAAATAGGTAGGTACATATAAATTATCTTAAAAACTATCGTTATTCGGATTAATCACAATTCATCAATCAAATTTTTTCATTTAGGAGAGTTCCGTAGTTTAGTAAAAGGGAAGGGCTGGACCTAGGAGTAACCTTGGTAAAGACTATAGCGAGGCCAGCCTTACGTCAAGCAATTCATGATATCATAGTGCACGTATGGGAGCATGAAGAAATGCCAGAAGACTGGCGAAAAGGTATCATATGCCCCATACATAAGAAGGGAGATGTCACAACGTGCAGCAATTATAGAGGTATCACGTTGTTGAGTACCGCCTATAAGATACTCTCCTCTATCCTACAAGACCGGATAACCCCATACGCTAAAACAATCATCGGCCAATATCAGTGTGGTTTCATTCCTGATCAGATCTTTACCCTTAGGCAGGCGATGGAAAAATGTCTTGAATTCAACATTCCAACATACCATCTGTTTATTGACTTTAAGGCCGCCTATGATAGCATAGCCAGGGTAGAACTTTAAAAAAGCCATGAGAGAATTCGGCTTCCCAAATAAATTGACACGATTATGTAGGTTGACCATGACCAACGTAACAAGCCAAGTAAAAATAGCCGGATTGCTATCCAGACCAATCAACATCTTTAATGGACTCCGACAAGGGGATGGTTTGGCCTGCCTCCTCTTCAACCTGGCGTTGGAGAAAGCAATCCGTGATTCTGGCACGGCAACAAGAGGGACCATCTTCAACAGGTCCAGCCAGATACTGGCTTACGCAGACGACATTGACATCATCGGAAGAACCGAACAAGCTGTACACGATTCCTTCATCCAGATCGAACAGGCGGCACAAAATCTGGGGCTGCACATTAGTGAAGGTAAAACAAAGTAGATGCTGGCGTCGAACGCGAGAAGAACAGTTGGTCAAACAATCAAGGTAGCGGAGCACGAATTTGAAGTGGTGCAATCCTTTAAATACCTTGGGTCAACAGTAGCAGCCGATAACAATATAGAAGAAGAAATACGCGGGCGGCTTCTCAAATCCAACAGAGCCTACTACAGTCTGTCAAAGCTATTCAAATCTAGAAATCTAACCATAACTTCAAAACTGCTGCTGTACAGGACCATAGTCCTGCCAGTACTCATGTATGGATCCGAGACTTGGGTGCTTAGCAAAAGGCACTGTGACCTCTTAGCCGCGTTCGAGAGAAAAGTCTTACGGAGAATTGTTGGCCCCATATGTGAGGAAGGACGATTCCGGAGACGGTACAACCATGAGTTGTACGCAATCTACCTTGAAGCAGACATAGTGACAAAAATTAAGCTCGGTAGACTCCGGTGGGCAGGGCACCTAGCTCGAATGAGCGAAGAGGAACCTGCTCAGAAAGTCTTTTGTGGTACATTCTATGGTAGACGGCAGCGTGGTAGACCATGCTTGCGCTGGAGAGATGGCGTAGACCAGGACGCCCGAAGCCTTGGGGTGCGCAACTGGATGGCGTCGGCTCGCGACCGGGATAGGTGGAGAGACTTGTTGAAAGAGGCCAGGACCGGACCCCGGTTGTCGAGCCGATGACGATGATGAGGTCGTAGATAGTCTAATTATATCACAAAAGCCGATTTATCTTACACAAACTGTAAGCTAACATTGTTTCAAAAAAATTATACTTAAGTCTGACAAGAAAAATTTTGAGTAAAGATTTGAGTTAGATACTTGCTGTTTAACCTCGAACTATGACAGGTTCTAGAATTTACTGGTAAATATTTGTATTAGGTATCGCCGATAGAAATTGGTAAACCTACTTTTGTTAACTTTAAGTGGGGCCAAGACCCACCACCAGTAAGACTTGACGTGTCTACTTTCTTATATTCTTCACTTGCTCTATATAGGGGAAAGGGAAAGTATTGATTTCGTACTTAAAGAAATTCTAAAACAGTAATGTTGTTGTTCTAAGCAATCATCTAATACAACTTCATCAGAAAAACTGAATTCCCCCATCAGAAATTAAAAACTGCAGAAATCGTGACGATTCCTAAGAAAGGCGTGCAAGTGTAAGGCACTATAACTACTCCGATATTCGTCTTCCAACAACATAAGCAAGCTTTTGGAAAAAATAGGAAGCCCAAGAAGTTCTACAGCAAAGACAACATCATACGAAGAATAAAGTTTAATTTTCGGGAAAAACATTCCACACTGCCACAGCTTTGAACAACCACCGAGTAACGGCATCGGTTGGATGCTTACTGGATATCAAGAAATCATTCGACAATCCTTATATCTCTACATAAAAGACTTTCTTTTTTAAAAGACTTCTACAAAAATTTCTCTACTTTAATACCCGAAAGGAATGGTTGGGAAACCAACTCACTAATCAGTGAACTAGGGAATCCCCATCTACACCGATCGGTTAAAATTGGAAGAAGTAACAGGAGCTGGAGTGTTCTGTAAAGTTCTTAATATTAGAGAATCACATAAACTTCCAGATGAGTTAAGTGATTTTTCAGGCTGAGATTTACGCTACGGAACAAGTGGCAGAAATGGTACACAAGAAAAAATTCACCTTATAGGAGATCAAATTTTTCGTGGACAGCCAAGCTGCTATCAAACCAATAGACAGTGAGACTATAAGATCCAAGGCTGTAACTAAATGCCGAGACACACTGAATAGTATTTATAACACTAAGCAAGGCAATTTCTGCTGGGTTCCTTCCGGACATAACAATATAGAAGGGAATGATATAGCAGATGAACTGGCAAGGAAAAGGTCAATATCAAAACAGAAACAGCAGTAGCCAAGTAGATAAGGAACCAAACATCCCATCGCCATGATTCAAAGGTAAATAGAACTAAAAACGAAAGAAAAATCATTATCTCCGGGATTATCATAAACGGCTGCCTAATCTCTAGAAGTTTATGGCCTAGACTTAATGAAAAGAAAACTCAGTAAATTTTATCGCTGAGTAAAAGAAATATTAGAATCTTGATAGATGTACTAACAGATCATTTGGCACAATGGCAAGCAGACTGAATGTATTTGCACCTGATTTCTGTTAGAGCTGTCAGGATGCCGAAGAAACTATTAAACACCTACTCTGCGACTGTCCTAACCTCCAAACAAATCATTCCCGTTATTTTGCAAATAGGTGAACAGGTTTTAGTGGCAAACCTGAGAAAATTCATAGAAATACAGGCTTGTTCCTAAACGAACCTATTAGTTTAGGAGAATCTCTGCTTTATTTGTAAGGGAATCACAATAGACCGATAGTCCCATTGTATACGGCCTCTGTGCTGTGCATGCTCCTTCTCACCTAACTTAACCTAACCTTCTTTTAGCACTAATAAAAATTGTGTTTTCTTTCCTTTCTTCCAGCAATTTCTTCATACAACTAGAGAACTGCTAATAGCAATTGAAGAGCACCAGAGCTCGATTCACACAAGGCTGGAAACTTTGACCACTTCTCTACAATATCATGATACCTTTAATAAACTAATTTAAAGCAAATTCGAGAACCTTCTATTCGCTGTCAAAAATTATTGACTATTAACTCCATTGACGTACGAGAATTCCGAAAACTCTTCGATTTTTACACCACATGGCTTATCCGGATCAATTCATCAAAATCGGATTTTTCTTACCTAGGTTTGTACTTACTTGAGGTGTCACTATAGTTTAAGGTTAACCAGGTCCTCAATCAACAAGCTTCCAGCCGATTCGATCTCTAGCTGGCTGTTTCGAGTTTCACACGCCAAATTGGTTGAGGTCTTCTTTCACTTGCTCGTGCGACCTGCCATCTTCAACAACACCCTCCCAGAAATCTAGATTTAAAGACTTTCCAGCCCGGAGCATTGATGTCTGTTCATTCAAGGTGACCCAGCCACTTCTATAATTGGATTTTAGCTTCTGTGGCTAGGTCGGTGTCTCTGTAAAGCCGTTCTAGCTTCATCTCTATTCGCTATCTATGCGGAGAGAACCAAAAATTACCCGGAGAATTTTCCTCTCCAAACAGCCTGAGACATTCGAAGCACACATTACACATCAGGACCGGGATGGACCAGCAGTATTCTCAATCTTCATTTGCTACAAATAGACGAGCTTAGGAGGGATGGAAAAAGCTAGACATTGCTCTATATAACTCTTCTTTATAGCAGCTGTCATCCATGGCCTTGATTCGATCAAAAGGTGGTGGGTATAGATTTTAAAATCATGGGTTTATTCCAAGATTGCTGTAGTGTGAATTTTCGGTCGATGGTAGACTTTCCTAGCCTAAAGTTACACCAATATGTACCTATCAGGTTGCTGACGAATGGCTTCAGACATTCACAAAGAATGGCAGAGAAGATCTAGTATGCTATGTTAAGGAGACTGGATGCCTCTGTAGTTAGTGCAGTTTAAGGGATCGTCTTTCTTGAGAAAAGGACAACCAAATATGAGATTCCATTCATCGGGCATGATTTCCTCCGGCTATATTTTAATATATTTTAATTTATTTTTCGTACATCGTTCTTACTCCTAGCCTATTCATCGGCAACCACTTTGAATAGCTCAGCTGCAAGGCCATCAACTCTGGCAGCTTTATTAGTCTTAAGTTTAGATAAGCTGTCTTCACTTTGGTGGTCGGGTGGACGGAATTGTTGGTCTATTTCGTCGAGGTTGAATGTGCAAACTCTATGTCAGCGAAAATCAACGTCTTGGCCGTTATACAATTTGATGAACATATTTTTCCACATCGTTAGCACCAACTGCGAATCTACAGAGATGTTCCCTGATCGTCCTTCCAGGCTTCGGTTCGAGCATAAGCATTGTAACCTTAGGAGGTTCTTTTTACACTTTAGTTAAACTTCCAAACTTAATTCCTGCTATAGCATCCCTCTTTATTTTAACTCCTCCTCCTCGTTCCTTCGTTTACCCCCTCTTCTGCTCGTGGATCTCGAGAGCAGCTCTGGTCCTTCTATGCAGCGCCGCCGCTTTGTATGCCTCTTGTTTGGCTGCATGTACTTGATGGCATTCTTCATTAGGTTAACTGGGGGTTTCACTGTGGTGATCGTAGTTGAGGTCCAGCATGTCAGAGGCACTATCTCTGATGGCTTCCTGGTAATTCTTCGACTGGTTCTCAGTGCTTGAAGTTGGAGAAAAAAGACTATAAGGGCGCGTGAGTCGATATCAGAAAAGGACTTGTCGATTTCTTGTGACTGAAGTCGTCCGATATGAAATATCATCACAGTTTTTATTTGTTTTGGCTTTGGTCTGGATATCTGAATTTTTTTGAGGAGGTAAGGCAGACGCTTTCACTAAGCTATAGATGCTTCAGTAACATCACCCTAGCACTCTCAGATGAAACCACATTACCAGCCAAATGCAACGCCATAAGTAGAAACCTAGGATTGAACCTTCACGGAGTGTTCAGGAAACTTTGTGTCCCACATGCTTCTACGTGCTGCCGCTGATGAAAAAGAGAACGGGGCTAGGCCAGCAGACACACGATTTTATCTACAAGCAACTCCTAGGACCAGTCAGATAAGTTCCACCTTCCTACTTTGGTTCACCATCTCAAAATCTTGAAAATTTGCACAGGGCTTTATTTTGATTGGTTATTAATAAATTGCATGAATTCTTGATCACAAGAACGAGAACATATTTTTACCTTCATCCTTAAAACCTCTTACCGATTTCAAAGATTAAATTCACATTGAAGAAAACAAGTACCGTTCATTTTTAACTCCTGCAACTAATTTTATTATTTTTTTTTTTCATATATGTTGATGTGCTTTCGTGGAATTGAAGTAAAGTCCACAAAATTAAATTTCATCGAAATATTTAACCTCTGACTTAGCCTTCTTTCCAAGGGACTTCCATTCAATTTATTTAAATTTACTTTTTATGTGTGTTTGCAGGAAGGTAGGTTCCTACTATATTTTCTTCATGGGAGCTACAAAAAAAAAAAATATAATGAAATTCATATTCAAAAATGTGAAGCAATTTATAAGCAAACAAAAAATTTGGGAATCATCCTTGAAAATTACTTAAACTTTCAAGTTTATTCAATGTGACGACAAACAAGAAAGAAATTCTCCAAAAAAAAAAAAAAAAAATGAAAGGACTTTGTTAAAGGGAAAAAGGCATTATCATGTGCAAAAATGGAAAAAAAAATTATACTCCCCAAGCTTGTGTTATACCAAACTATTTTTATGGTTGATGCACAATGTCTTGGTAGTTCTTTCTCCCAAGTCCCAACAACGGTACTTCTCCTTTATCAACATCCTGAATATTGGCCTGTTGTTTTGTATAAGTAAAAAAATATAATATCACAAGTTGAAGGAATTGCTTAATGAAGAAAGTTTTTCTCATCCAAAAGTGGAAGAAAATTTTCATGTTTTTGCATCCTTTACCGTATCGCACAACTCACTAACTATAACCACATCACATATCAAATGTGATAGAGGGTTGGTGAGAAAGAGAGTATTGACGATGATGATGATGATGATGACGACGACGATACGATGGTAGCCACCACCTCGACATTAGTTTTCAAGGATATTATGTACGTGTCGTGTATGTGTTGTTGTAAAAGTTAGCGTTGTACTAAGAGTTTGTTAATAGCATGTTAACATAATTATGATGTATAAATATAGTATAATAGCAGGAGTATCTGTGACAAGGACTAATACTAACTATAGTTCTTGAGTTACTATACCTAACTTTGTAGGTACTATAGGTCCAGATGATGATTTATATGTATAACTTTATCAAAATGGAGTTCTGCATTAGTTTTGAATTTCCACAAAACATAGATATATAAAGTTGGTATAAAGGTTAATTTCACCAGGATCAAAAATATCTGATTTTTTTTATCTTTTCAGCATACGACACCACAAACTTAGCAAAAAGCAGCACACTTTTCATTTTTACGAAATTGCAAAATTTCAACAAAATATTATCCGTAAAATTTTCAAATTTGCGATTTTTTTTTAATTCTCCGGCCCAAGTTGAGCACAATACAGCAACTTTAAGTTTTGAAAATTGAAAATAGCACTTTGTAAAATTGTTTTTTGTTCACTAAAGTTGCAAATATGCGAATTTTTTGTATATCTCTTCGTTATAAGGGAGCACGAATTCAGAAAAAAACAGCTAACAAAATAGCGAATTGTTTTGAAATATTTACTGCACAAAGCCAGCAGTTTATTTTGATTGAACTGAAATTGAAAATGGCGTTAATAACTTCATGTTTCGGAAAATTGTTTCTTGGCATACGGCAGCAGAAACTGATTGCAGAAACACTGCAATTTTAATTTTTCGAAAATTTAAACATTTAAAGACAGCACAAGGAAGAAAAACTTGAGAACAATACAGTTACTTTTATTAAAAAAATAAAAATGGGGCTTCGCAAATTGTTTTTTGGCACACGGATCTTGGATCAGATCACGAAAAATGAGCTGCAAATTGCGAAAAATAAATTTCGATTTATACCTTGGCTTAGGATTTCGTAATTTAAGACTATTTGTTAGCAATTTGCGAAACTGAGCAAAACTAAGGTATTGGTACTCAAAACTCGTAAATCAACACTCTTAAGTATCAACTACTCGTATTCTATCGAGAGAAAACAAAAATTGCGAACAACAAATCGCAATTTGATCCAAACAATTCCTCAATTGCACAATTTGTAAATTTACAAAATAGATTTGTGATCACACCACTTTTAGTTCGTGATATTGCCACTTTGAAAGATCAATCTTGCTCAACTCTTAATTTTGCAGATATACGCATTTAATTTTATTTATTTGTATTTATTTGAAACAAATACTTTCCGCTTGACTCTACTTGGATTTCAACTAGCAACCCTCCAATTGCGGAGGGAGCTTGCAACGGCAATGCCAATTTGCAATATATTTAGATCGTTGGTGTCACACATTAATGATTAGATACATTGCATGTTGTGGTGCTTTATCTCATCGAGAAGTATATAAATTGCGAAAAGAAAGTCTTAATCTACTTTTTTTTTTGTGATTTGCAACTATTCTCATGGAGTTGCAAATTGCGAAAAAAAAATCCTAAATCAGTGATTGTGCAATGTTAACTACAAAATATTTATCGCAAATCAATATTTTTAAATGTTGTTTGTGAAATTCTTTTGGAGAGTAAATTACGTCATAAAAATTGTATTTTGCTGTTAAAAGTAGAAGATTGAGTTATGAATTCTAATTGCAAATCACGAAAGAACAAATTTCGTAATTTGCTACGGTTGGTATGTAAAATAACCAGTTTTTGTATTAATTTGGAATCAAAATTCCTTGATTTACGAATAAAACATGATTCGTAAATTGCAACTGCATATTCTTCAATTGGTGATTTTTCAATTCTTTCCGTGTGATAAGAGTTGCAAGTATGGATGCGAATTTGTGTTCAGCACAAAAACTTTGCTAAATTTAAAAATTTAATCCGTTAGATTTGCGAATTTTTGACCATTTTAAAAATATAAACGGCTTAAGGAAGCACAAGTTAAGCATAATACTGTTTTGAAAATTGAAAATGGCGGTGTACACTTCACGTTTCGCAAAATTGTGTGTTGGGCGAAAAAGTTTGCAAATATGCCATTTTTTTATCTTTTCGGCATATGGCAACAGTGGTAAACCACAATGCAGCATATCTCTCATTCATAGAAACAATGCAAAAAAAAGGATTAACAAAATTAGCAAATTTGCGAGATTTTAAGCTTAGTTGGTTTTTGGTCATAAGAGTTGAAAATATGCGAATTCTGTTTATATTTCTTCGAAAACTGAGAAAAAAAACAACACATTTTTCATTTTTAAAAATTGCGAAATTAAAAAAAAAACTTAGATTTTTTTTCAAATACAGGGTGTCCGCCGGCAAGGTATACTACTTTGTTTGTTCCTTTTGAGCACATTTTTCATTACATTCTCACACATTTCACGCAGTATTTCATTAATTTTATCACGAATATTTTGCTTGAGTTGCTCAAGCGTTTCCGGTTTGTTGCATAAGCCTTGCTTTTCAGATATCCCCATAAAAAGAAGTCCGGAGCAGTCAAATCAGGCGACCGTGGAGGCCAATCAACATCACCATTTCTTGAAATAACTTGTTGTGGAAGAAGCTCTTGCGTCAACTGAATTTTAAATGGAAACAAATGCTAATCCTTGCGCAAAATTGTGGCCAAAGTTGTTCTTTGAAGACCAAATTCCTGAGCAAGGCGTCGAATTGAGGTTGATTTGAGTATTGTTTTGAACACATCCTTGAGCAGCAATAACGTTTTCAGCCGATCTTGCAGTACGTTGTGGTCCATGCTTGGGACTATCACCTTCGAAATCATTCACTACACGATAAATAGTGCGTTCTGTTGGCAAGTTGCTTCTCCCAAAAATATCACGTAACTTTCACATCGTCCCAGTAATCGATAATTGGTTTTAATGAAATGTTTTAACGATTGTTGGCTTATCGAATATTTCATCCATAATAAATTTGCCACGAGTCTACTTCATGGCTGCCAAATATGAACTGTCAAGACTAATGTTTACCAAAATGGCAGCAAAACAAAGTAGTATACCTTCCCGGTGGACACCCTGTATTAACAGCACACGACAGAAATATTTATTTGAAAATTTAAAATTGAGCTGCTAACTTCACGTTTCGCAAAATTGTAGTATGGCATATGTGCAGTAAAAACTGAGTACAATATTAAAAAAAAAAAAAAAAACATCCGTAAAACTAACAAATTTGCGAAGTTTTTTAATACAAACGGCTTAAGGAGGCTCTGAACCTTTGGCACCTCATATATGGGAAATTTGATATTTTAGAATGTCATCTAATTGGTCAGTAATTGGTCAAGAAAGGTCAACTAGTCCTAGAAATTGGTCAGCCCTTGATAACTAGTTATAAAGACTTAAAGTTTCTCAAGGTCACTCAAGGTCACGCGTGATTTTTGGCACCTCATTTATGGGAAATTTACAAAAAAAAGATGCCATCTGAAAGATTTGTGGATAGTGATAAAAGGTCAACTATTTTCAGTAATTGGTCAGCTATAGTTTTTTTTCTATGAATTTTCAAAAATCGTTTCAAGGTCACAAAAAAAACTTTTGGCACCTCATTTGGGTCATTTCAAATAAACAAGTATGCCATTTGAAAGGCGGTCATAAAAGGTCAGCTATTTTCAGAAATTGGTCAGGCATAGTTTTTTTTTAATGAATTTTTAATTTATTTAAAAAAAAATTTCAAGGTCATAGCGATTTTTGGCACCTCATTTATGGGAAATTTGCAAAAAATATATACCATCTGAAAGATCTCTAGATCTATATAAAAGGTCAGCTATTTTCAATAATTGGTCAGCGATAGATTTTTTTTAATAATTTTTTTTTAAATTTCAAGGTCATAGCGATTTTTGGCACCTCATTTATGGGAAATTTGGGAAAATTGCATACATTCTGAAGGATCTCTTGATCTATATAAAAGGTCAGCTAGTTTTAGTAATTGGTCAGCCATAGATTTTTTTTAATTAATTCTTAAAGTATTTGTATGTAGGTCACAGTATAGATAGATTCGGGTAATTTAAAAATTTTTTAAATAGATATAGATCCAATAGATTCTGAGAAAATCATGGTGGATTAAACCAAACACTTTCTTTTTCAAGATGGCGGTCATTCCCTTACCCCGGCACCTCAAAAACTTGGTTTCTTAAAGAAGAGATGCAGCCAAACTCAAATCGTGCCCATCGATTATGGAAATTTTAATAAATTTTTTGACAAAATTTAATCCACCATGATTTTCTCAGAATCTATTGAATCTATATCTATTTAAAAAATTTTTAAATTACCCGAATCTATCTATACTGTGACCTACATACAAATACTTTAAGAATTAATTAAAAAAAAAATATGACTGACCAATTACTGAATCTAACTGACCTTTTATGATGACCGAGTAACCTATCACATAGTATATTTTTTTTTGGAAAAGTACCCAAATGAGGTGCCAAAAATCGTTCGTGACCTTGAATTTTTTTTTTGTTTAAATCGTAAAAAATAATCTATCGCTGACCAATTACTGAAACTAGCTGACCTTTTATATAGATCTAGAGATGTTTCAGATGGCATGCAATTTTCCCAAATTTCCCATAAATGAGGTGCCAAAAATCGCTATGACCTTGAACAAAAATTCAAAAATTCATTAAAAAAAATCTATGGCTGACCAATTACTAAAACTAGCTGACCTTTTATATAGATCAAGAGATCCTTCAGAATGTATGCAATTTTCCCAAATTTCCCATAAATGAGGTGCCAAAAATCGCTATGACCTTGAAATTTAAAAAAAAATTATTAAAAAAAATCTATCGCTGACCAATTATTGAAAATAGCTGACCTTTTATATAGATCTAGAGATCTTTCAGATGGTATATATTTTTTGCAAATTTCCCATAAATGAGGTGCCAAAAATCGCTATGACCTTGAAATTTTTTTTAAAATAAATTAAAAATTCATTAAAAAAAAACTATGCCTGACCAATTTCTGAAAATAGCTGACCTTTTATGACCGTGAAATGGCCTTTCAAATGGCATACTTGTTTATTTGAAATGACCCAAATGAGGTGCCAAAAGTTTTTTTTGTGACCTTGAAACGATTTTTGAAAATTCATAGAAAAAAAACTATAGCTGACCAATTACTGAAAATAGTTGACCTTTTATCACTATCCACAAATCTTTCAGATGGCATCTTTTTTTTGTAAATTTCCCATAAATGAGGTGCCAAAAATCACGCGTGACCTTGAGTGACCTTGAGAAACTTTAAGTCTTTATAACTAGTTATCAAGGGCTGACCAATTTCTAGGACTAGTTGACCTTTCTTGACCAATTACTGACCAATTAGATGACATTCTAAAATATCAAATTTCCCATATATGAGGTGCCAAAGGTTCAGAGCCGCTTAAGTAAGCACAAGTTGTGTACAACCTAGCAAAACTTTTTTAATCAACAATTGAAAACTGCGCTTTTAGTTACAAGGACGCACAAAACTGCACAACTTTTTTGTTAGGAAAATCGAAATTGGCGGTGTAAATTTAACTCAAAATCGCATGAATTTGGAGAAATATCTACTGGGATTTCTTTCAAACAAAAAATTCGAGGCAGTTTTCCTGAGTTTGACATCAGTTATGTATAAGCATTTGACATTTACGAATGAAATTAAGGATGCTTTCAGAAGGATCAAACGGTTGTCTTCAGTTTTTCGTTATAATATGCTTGTTCGTGCGCTTAAGAAAACTAGGAATTTATAAGAGTTTTAGTACAATTATATTTTTTATTTGAACTTTGACATAACTTTCGTCTGAATTTATAGAAATCCATATAGCTTTGCAACCTTACTCTTAAGCGAAGAGACTTCAAAGTCTTTCTTTACGCTAGAAAAACCTATTTCCTAGTAGACATTGAGACATTTCGAGTTAAACTTTAAGTAGGTTGCCAATCAATTTCCAAAAAAAAATCTTACAAAATCATTTCCAAGCGAAATTCCCCAAAAAGGACATTTTGTCCTTATACTACTGAATATCCTTATAAGGTTAGCAAAAAAAAAACTCTTACTTGTGCGTCTAGTATTTCTCTTTCCGACTAACTTTATATTTTGTGCTTCTAAATTATATGTTTATATTATATATTATTTGTTATACGAGTTTGACAAATTTTACAGAGGTTGAGGTAAGCCCATATCCCTGCAACATTTTAGTGTAATATGCAGGAGGTACTTTTTCTCCTCTGGTGTAAATCATAAATCTCTCTTACCTGGGTGTGTGTCATGTGTGTTTTGGTATAAATCGATTGCACGTACATGAAACCAGGTACTCGCAGTATGAGTAAAATTTATAACTTTATACTAAGAAACATAATAAAAGAGATACGGCTTCTAGGAGAGTAAAGTAGTAGGTAGCTTTTTTGCGACTTCTTAAAACAAAACAAAAAAAAAAAAACATAAAACGTTTTTTTATTTTATTTTTCTCAGAGAAAAATGAACATTTTCTCTTGGGGGCACGCAAAGATGGTAGGTTATATAAAATAATTTAAAATAAATTTTCTTCTACAAGTAATAATATGTGGTGCTGCACGCACTCATTTCTGAGCTCATAATTTTCCTTTCATGATGATAAGACAAAAATAAAAGTCTTTAGGGACCAGGGAGAGAGATAAACAAAAACATATAAAGTAGAATGTGGAAGGACCCTAAGAAGAATCGCTCTTGATTATTTGTGTTGTGGTTGTTGGAGATGTGAGATGAATTTTAAAACTGAAAATACCAAAAAAAAAAATAAAAAAACAAACACTTTCACACCACACCACAAGCCGCACACAGCTCGTACTTATAATGGAGTAGAGAAGCCTAGGATTAAGATTTGACTTTGATAAGAAATTTTGTGTGTTACATTGCATATTTTATAATTGGATTTCTTGTTTTTTTTTCGCGTCTCTTTGCGTTTAGTTTGGATGTGGGGTTGTGGTGTCGAAGTTTTCTGAGACGTGACGAAAAAGTTTTTTTTTTCAATTTTATTTTGCCTTAAAAGTTGCGTGGACGTTTTTTTCTAAGAAAAAAGTGTCTTTTAAGGAAGAAAATATTCAGAATGGGGTTGAAAATAGTTAAGTAATTGCATTACATAGTCATGTTGCAATGAGAGATGAGATGTTATTTTCGAAGTTAGCGGTTTGGAAATCTTTTATTTCTAGTTAAATTTTGAATAAAAAATATCATGTACCTAGCAAAAACACAGGACTTTCTTTAAAAACTTAATTTTTCAAAACATTTAAGATATTATTTTTTTCTTTAATTGTTATTTTGCCACGTGATTTCAAGAACTATATAGGATAGGTTTAACTCTCCAACTAACTTACTCTCCAGTTCCCACATCCCATAGCAATACTTAAATATCTTGTTATGAGAGTCCAATTACTCTCGTAATATTTTCATTTTAAGGCATAAGCTTTTTTCAAATTCCAAATGCTAAGTCTTATAACAAGATCAATTTTCAATAAGAGTGTTTAAATATGCTTAAGGTTTTTAAAGAATCTTATTAAAAAAGGGAAATTTGTTGACAATGTCGTAATCCTAATAATCAGATGGCAAAAGGCAAACTTATTATGGATTAGTTACAAGCGTTTATGCTTTCATATTATACTAAAAAGATTTTATAAGATCCGGGGAATGATAGATTTTTTTACCAAGAAGCTTATTTTAGTTAAAATAAAAACTAAATTCACAGTAATTAAACTCTTACGAAATCTTAAACACCTCAAATATTATTATTAGGTTGTCACAACAAAAAGTGAGGGTTGTGACTCTTGCTGGGAAAAAGAATTAAATATTCCCATTTAACGCATTTTACCATCCAATAAGAACATTACAACTCTTCATGCTCCCATTAATTAATCTAGATAGACTCTGGTAGAGTTGTTTGAGAGGAAATATGTCATTTAGTTCGCTTTTTCATACTATTAAGAAAGCTCCAAAAAATTATTAATATTTTGTGTGTTTTAATCAGAATAATTTGTCCATAAACTAATTCTGGGTTGGCTTAATATCTAAGCCAACTTATACTTACTTATATTTTGATTAATCTAACTAACAAATCTAATTTTTCTCAAAAACGGCTCAACAATTTATTTTTCTTACAAAAATTCAGAAAATTTATTTTAGTAAAGGACCTTTGGGTGGAAACTCATACCATAGTAAAAATGGTTTTGATTTTCGATTTTTCGAAACTATATGACTGATTTTAAAAAATTGTGTATGCAAATGCTTCAAAAAATATTAATTTTATATTGTTTGGCAAAATTTTCGAAAAATTATTTTTAGAATGTGTTTTTTTTTCGATTTTGAAAACTTAATACATATTTCAAAAGCGTTATGGCCGTTTTTTTTAAGCTAGTTACCATACGGTTTTAACACTTTTTAGATATTTTACCTAAGCTAACTCAAATTTCAAAATATTTTCTTCTATTCAAAAATAGTTAACACGATTTCGATAAAATTGTTTCAGTATTTTTAAAAAGTGTTTCAAAATTTTTGTGTGAAAATTTAATATCTCGAAACCAGATTGACAGTTTTTTTAAATTTTATTTTTATATGCATAGTGATAAATGCTTAAGATTTGCATGATAAAATTTTTTTCTTTAAAATGTTTTTAAAATTCTATATACAAGAAAATGTTATAAAAAAATTGTTTATGTCTGTCTTTTTTTTGTTGTAATGTGTGTTTAAAGCACAAGCATGCTTAAAACTGAAAATGCCAAACGTTTCTGAGAGTTTGTTCACACTGGCTACATTTCAATATTTCTTAAGTGTAAAATTGCCTAATTTGAAAATTTTACACAGAAAAATTTAAATTTTTGTCGAAATTGATGGTTTAAAAATTTATAAGAAAAATTAGCAAAAAAAAGTAAGCAAAAACAAACAAAGAAAAAACGACAAGACTCAAGATTTAAATTTTGGTTTTTAATAAATTGGGCATAACTTTTTTTAAAATGAAGTAGACTAAGGACTAAAGGCTTAAATACAACCAAAAAGTCATGTTTATTAAATATTGACAGAGATATAGCCGTTCAATTCAAGCTTTACCATTTTTAATAATAATAATAACTACGAAAGTTTTTGCCCAAAAGCCTTTTTTTCAGTACAACATTACATTACGATTATAAAGAATATTTAAAAAGTGGTTAGCCGACAATTTTCTTTGCCCGCTGCTTCCAAAACAACAGACTGAACGAAATATTTGATCTTTCGATTTTGTTTGTTATTTTTTGTTAACTTTTCCTTAAAAATTTAAATTTTCTGTGTAATGTGAATTTCCTTAAAAATTTGTTCATCATCGAACTTTAAAGATGTTACTAGCTTTCAAAAATTACAAGGTAATATGACAGGTTTACCAAATATCGTTTTACTTTTATGCAAGAGAATAAAGAGAATGAACTTAAATCCATTATCCGTTTTCTGCTATCCATCTTAGATTTGCAAAATATTTCCGTTGTAAACACAAAAAATAAAACAATTTTTCAAATGCAGAAGAATTTAAGAAGGCATCCCAGATTGAAGAAAATAACATGAACGATTGGGTCGTTTGTACAAGCTCTCATGTTCAAGACGCTGAGGAATTAAAAACATTTTTAAAATTTAAACAATTCTCATAAATTTAAATAAAAAAAAGAACGCCATCTTAATTCTTGATGGACTTAAACTGTATGGAAAAAAATTTTTAAAATCGTTAGAGCAGTTTTCTTAAAAAATAATTCTTAAAATATTTTTAAGGAAAATTTTTGGTAAGTATTTAATCATATGCATAGAAAAATTCAAGAAAAAACTGTCCATCCATTTTTGAAATATCCCATTTTCACATAAAAACTTTTTTTTGAAAATTTTTATATGCAATATTTTTAATCTTATTTGAAATTTGTGTATAAAAATAAATAAATCTAAATAAATAAAAATGTTCTATGAAAAGTCTATTAATAGTTGTTTTTTTTTTAAATTTTTATAATTTTTGTTAGTATATCGCACTAATTTAAGCATAAAGATTTTTAAAAAATGGTAGGAGCCCAATTTAAGAAAAAAAATTTCCTCAACAGTTTTTGAACATTTGTATGGAAGATACCATTATTTTTACGTAAAATTAATGTTTTTCTTAAGATACTTGTAAAAAAAACCTTGAATACCGAGTTTTATAAAAATCGACCATGATGTTTTCATAATATTAGATTTAAAAAATTTTGGTAAGAAAAACTACTTATATTGTTTAGACTTTAGAAACTTCCCTCTAAAAAGAATTATGGAAATCAGAATTACTGGTTCTTTGAAAAATGGTTTCCCATCCAATGGGTAGCTTTAGGTAAAAGAAATTTATTGAATTGTATGACAGGTAAGGTACAGTTATTTTAAGTGTTAAGAAAATATGAAAAAACGTGAGGGCAGAATCACCAAAAACCAAGTTTTAGGGAAATTAATTCAGCCGCTAGGCTGTAGCCGAAGAGACAGACCTACAGAATTGTGAGTGTGTCTCACTGTCTTTTTCGTCTCTCCTATCATAGTAATGACAAGTCTGATCAAAATCTCGAGTTCAATTTTTTTTACGAAATTATAACTTGCCATAATAATACTTATATTTTTATATACGGGAGAGGGGGGCACCTTTGAACACTTTTTGCTTTCGGGTCCCATAAAAACGTATATGTTGTAATTATTAGCCTGTAAACTAATTTAACTTAGAGATATGAAATTAATCTTTGGTTTGAAACAGTTATCGATTAAATTTAATAATGGTTTATAGACATTTTGATTTTTTTTAATGAAGCAGGTTCATATGTTCAAAAGTGCCCCCTATGTGGGGCAGCCACTGGTGGCCACTGCCACCTAAAAACAGAAATGTTTTTTTCCGAGGTACTGCCTCTTGCGAGGAAGTGACAAATCCCCCAAGAGTATTACTTGTCATGAATAAGTGCTTCTCACCTAGCCGTTCGGACTCGGCAAAAAATTGTAGGTCCCCTCCATTCCTGCCAACAACACGCACACAGGAATGGTTGAGAGTTGTTAGTCACTAGGCCCTGGTTCTACATGAGCTGTTGCGCCACAAAATTTATTTTTTTTATATCAGTTAAAAAAGGAATATACATATGTGTTTATTATTTCTTATACCATATATTTTTTTATTTTCTGAACAAAGGGAGACAAAAAACTTAACATTAACAAACTAGAATTCACAAATGAATGAAACAATAGGGGAGAGGGGGGCACCTTTGAACGCGTTTTGCTTTCGGGTCTCACAAAAACCTATGTGTTGTAATAATTGGACCGCAAATTAATTAAACTTTAAGTCTTTGGTTACAACCAATAATTGATGAATTTTAATAAAGGTTTATAATTATTTTAATGAAGCAGGCCCTTACGTGTAAAGGTATCCATCCATGTAGGGCAGCTTTGAAAAACTGGAACACTTTTGAACATTTGTT
Source organism: Dasysyrphus albostriatus (assembly GCA_946251815.1). Taxonomy (NCBI): domain Eukaryota; kingdom Metazoa; phylum Arthropoda; class Insecta; order Diptera; family Syrphidae; genus Dasysyrphus; species Dasysyrphus albostriatus. The sequence goes on from OX276337.1 coordinate 105,766,021, forward strand.
TTTGTAATTGTTTTAACCAGTAAAAAAGAAGTTTTTTTAAAAAAATAAAAATGTATTTCATTTCCTGAACAAAAAATACTTAATAACCATGAAATCTTAGAGTATTTAAAGTTAACATCTATACAAACAAATTGCAGAATTGCTTCACTAACCCAACTGAAATTTAGAAAGTCAAGGTCAAAAGCCATCATTGCCTCAGTCCTTTAAGTTTGCGGAACGTTGATTGGTTGTGACATCTTAATTTCTACCGTTTAAAGGTGCCCCATCCGTTTTGTTCAAACCTGCCCCAACAGGCCGAGTGACAGAAAATTTCCCGTAAATACGTATTTTTTACATATATATCATAAGTCTAACCTTAAAACAGTTTTAAATGAAACTACACCTTTGAAATGTATTTTTCACAAATAGAAAAGCCCAAATTTTTACACTCTTACGACAAACAAATTAAAAAAGTAACAAATGAAGCAATCGGTCTACTTTTTACTGGCTTATTAGAGGAATACTGAAAGCCGTTGACAACAAAAGAAGACATAATGGCCAATTAAAATGTTTGGTTAACGCTCTGAAACATTAATTTAATACGATTTTATTAGCGATGTTCAAGGGTACCCCACGTTCAAAGGTGCCCCCCTCTCCACTACCTAATGCAACTAAAACCAATGTAGTTTCTAGTTTACGTTGTTTAATTTAATTTTTGTACATTGCTTACGGTAAAAGAAATATTTTTCAAATTATGTTCCAACAAGAGGCTAAATTTCAAATAATTAAAAAAAAAATATTTTTTTTTTTATAAAGTCGTGATATTTTAATTAATATCAAAGTTAAGAATACTGTGGTTACTAATGGAATACAACAGCTGCCAGATGATATACATAGGTAGTTGCCTTGGCTCTTGCGACAAAAATTAATTCTTTTGATTATATTTTGCACCACCGCGGCGGGCGTCGCGTCGTGTACATCCTACCAGCCAACTCCCAACACGCACCGTTCAGATGCATTTTTAAACTTTTTGGGCTTACTTTCCTCCAGAAAAATCTGTGTTTATAATTTTTGGGTCTAATTTATAAAACTAATTTTTGGAAACCACACCAATTGTTCTAATTGTTTTACGCGTTTTTTCCTTAATAGTTTTTTGTCTCTTTTTCCAAATGTTTGGCGTAATTTCCAAGTTTTTGGCGATTTTTCCAATTTCATTTGGGGCGCTATATCCAAAATATTTATTCAAAACATTTTTGCTCTTTTTTTCCAAAATTGTTTTTGACACTATTACCTATGGCGTTATCTTAGAGAGCCATATTTTTTAATACACAAACAATGAAACATTCAGAGCCATTTGACCTTTTACTTTTTATTGTGCAGCCAATTTTAAAATAAAGATTTTTTTTTTTAAATCGATTAAGACGATTAACCAAATCGATGCGATCCAAATCAATCCTTTTATTAATAGCAACAAATAAATATCCTGCATGTTTTTTTTTAATCTCTTTCAATTATCGTTTGAATAACATGAAATTTATAAAAAAAAATAAAAAGACCCGTTTAGAAAAAAAATCCTATTTCCATTCCAAGTCGGTACGTTACTTATATTCAACCTTCTTTGATATTCATTAAATTAACGCCAAAGAAATACTCGTACCTACTCAAAGACTCAACGATATCCGCAATATAGTAATCCTTCTTTTTTTTTTAACTGAAACCTATCGCTTTAACCTTTTAAACGAAATCAATGTACCCAATCAACGAGCATTTATTTATCAGAAAACCTGTGTAGGTATAAAGAGGATCCCTTAAAAAAAGTTGAATCGAAACAGAACAGAAAAAAGCTAAAATAAAATAAAAGAAGGTCGGTCATCTCCTCTCTTATAATAGCTCACGTACAAAATGACATGGATATATTAACATATCTACCAAAAGGACCAAAGACGAAGACCTATGTTTCTAACTTACACCTTTAAAACCAAACAAATTGTCCTGCTAAATTATGAATTTTTACGAGCTTCGACTGTATTTTTGTATTTTTTTTTCTGTATGTATCCCGATGGAATCCTGATGTTGTTCCGATGTAAAAATCGTATTTGGTTTTTATATTTTATAACGAATCCTTCTCACGTTTAATGGGTCAAACTGTAGGAAAAGCCTTTAGGTTCTGTAATTTGTTGTTAGAAAATGTTGTTTCTGTTATTTTTGTTGTGTAAAGGGTGCCTACATACATAACCCTATCCAACGCATTTACCTATAGGTAGGTAGTTAGTTTGTATCCTTTGGTTTTATCTATACACAAATCCTAGAAAAAAAAAGGGTCGTTTAACTTAATTTGGATTCAGAGTTTGGTTTTTTATAATATTAGGTTTTTCGGGTGAGAATTTAAATTTGTATTTCGCGAAAGGGATATACAATACATTGACACATACATTATAGGCACACGAATGTAGGTATATAAATGTATTGAAAATAGAAGTATCCTTTAGCTTTTTAGCCCTTTTCACCAGAGCGTCAGCCATGTCAAGTTTTTGGTCCTTTTTCAAAGCAATAGAAATGTCAATTTCCGCGCCAATCTAAAACGTGCGACTATTGTTGCGGCACGTGACATAATATTTAAATTCAAACGACAAATTTTTGCAATTTTACATTTGGAGAAGGAGTCAATAAAATAAAAAGGATAACAGAGTAAATTTTTTTTTTTTTTGCCTAGCTATGGGTTAGGTAGGTATAGCGAGATTTTTTATTTTATTTTTTATTTTCGTATTCTAACTTGAATGTCTTTGAATTCAATGTAAAGAAAGCTAACAATAAATAGTTTTAAGCCAGTTTTTTTTCTATTTGTTAGTGGCTTTAGTTAAATACCTTCAAAATATAGAACAGAAAGTCTCAACCAGTGTTGCCGTTATGAGAGTATTTTCGAAGAAGATTTTTGAAAATACTAAGATTTTTTTGTACCTGGCAGTAAAATTCAGAAACAATGAAGTTACATTATAAAAATCAAATTGTTAAAAAAAAACTACTTTTTTTGTTCAAAATGAATCAAGACCTATAAATTTTGTTTAAGAGAAAATGGAGATTTTCTTCGAGTTCAAAGTAAACATTATTTGTCTGATAAATAAAGGCATGAATGAGGTGCTACATAATATGACTCTTGATTTTTATAAAATACAAAACATTACAAATTTTTGCTGCATTAAGTCAACTGCCAATGCAATAAAGTGGGAACACAGTCCTACATCCGCGAAGTAAACACAAAGTTCTCCACAAGAGCCAAACAACAACAGTTTTAACTGTGTTTTTCTCATCTTGTTGGTTTATTTGTGTTTTTTTTTATTTTTTTATATTTTAAGTTTTCATTTTTTGTTGTTGTTGTTCCTAGGTATGTAGGTATACAAAATGCGGATGAAAGTAGGTTGAGGCGATGATGTTGCACTTGAAAAGGAAACAATTTAATACTTAAACCCGTAGGCGTGTGCACACACTTAACGTGGAACAAGAGGAGTATGCTTTTAACCTCTTGAGATACTTTTTCTTATTTGTCGTGTATTCTGTTTCTGGTTAAAAGTATGTACATATATCTACCTATACATATATATTTTTTTTGTTGCTTTTACTCTTCCTCTTTTGGAATACAAAATTGTTGTTATTTTTTTGTTTTTGCATGATTTTGGATGCAGAGTTTTTGGGTACCTATATTTTTTTTTAAATATTTTTTTCTTTACAAAAAAGAAAACCCAAGAATCATTTCGGGGTTGCGTAGGGGTTTTGTTTTTTTTTTTTTTTTAGAAAAAAGAAGTTGTTACAAAAAAAGGATTGTTTTTCTTCTTTCAAGCGAAGATAGAGAGGAAAAAGAAAAATAATTTTAATGCTAAGGATTTTTTTTTCTCTGAAGAATTGTTGTTTTGTTTTTGTAATTTTTTTTTTTATTTTTTTAATCATTCCCTACTGACGAAGCACACAATTAAATGAAATAACAAAATTAAACGTTGTTTTTTTATATTTTTATCTTGCATTTTCTTTTCTAGGTATTTAATTTGTTCTTCCATTTTCTTATGAAAAAAACAACAACTAGGTAAGTACCTACCTATAAAAGGAAATAAAAACAAGGCCAATGTTATGCATGCAATTTTCACTAAGGAAAATGCGAAACTGAATAAAAACCATCTGCTTTCAGTCATATATTACATATATCTACAGTTACTTCCGGGATTTTTTTTCGTTTTTATGTTTGTTGTTAAGTTTTCGTTCGTTTTTATTTCAAATAATATTATAAATCATTCTAGGAAGATATTATATATTATACCTATGTAATTCTATGAAATTTCGCAAAACGGTCGATAGGTTCATACAAAGGAAAATATTGAAAATTAGAAGCTTTCCATTTAAGGGGCGTTTTATCCCCTCATTTTAAAGAAATTTGTAATAAATAACGGGTGATTTTTTAGCTTGTTTGGTTTTGGCAACACTGGTTTTGACAGCTGACGTGTGTTTAGTACCTTGTGTCACTGTCAAACAGCTTCAGTTTGGTTTGCAATATAACCATAGATCGTCTTACAAATGAACAACGCTTGCAAATTATTGAATTTTACTATCAAAATTCGTGCTCGGTTCGAAATGTTCATCGCGCGCTGCTTCCATTTTATGGTCGGCATTCTCGACCTTCTGAGCAGTCTATTCGGAAGATTGTGACCAAATTTCGCACCAAATTTACTTTGTTGGACATTAAACCACCAACACGTTTACGTACTGTGCGTAGTGAAGAAAATATTGCGGCCGTATCAGCTAGTGTGACAGAAGACCGCGAAATGTCGATTCGGCGCCGTTCCCAGCAGTTAGGCCTTTGTTACAGCACTACGTGGAAAATTTTGCGGAAGGATTTGGGCGTAAAGCCTTTTAAGATACAGCTGGTGCAAGAACTAAAGCCAGCCGACCTACCACAACGCCGAATTTTTGGTGAATGGGCTCTTGGAAAGCTGGCCGAGGATCCGCTTTTTTATCGAAAAATTGTGTTCAGCGATGAGGCTCATTTTTGGTTGAATGGGTACGTAAATAAGCATAATTGCCGCATTTGGAGTGAAGATCAGCCAGAAGCATTGCGACAGCTACCAATGCATCCCGAAAAAGCCACTGTTTGGTGCGGTTTATGGGCCGGCGGCATTATTGGGCCATATTTCTTCAAAGATGATGCGAATCGCAGCGTTACTGTCAATGGTGAACGCTACCGAGCGATGATAACAAACTTTTTTTTTGCCCGAAATGGAAGTTCTTGACTTGCATGATATGTGGTTTCAACAAGACGGTACCACATGCCACACAGCACGCGAAACAATGGCGCAATTGCGAGGCGAGTTTGGTGAACAGTTAATTTCACGTTTCGGGCCGGTCAATTGGCCGCCTAGATCGTGCGATTTGACACCATTAGATTATTTTTTGTGGGGGTATGTCAAGGCTAATGTCTATAGGGACAAGCCCGCTTCGATTGACGCACTGGAAGCCAACATCCATGCATTCATTCGTGAGATACCGGCCGATATGTGTGAAAGAGTATGCCAAAATTGGACTCAGCGGATGGGCTACCTGAGACGCAGCCGCGGTCAACATTTGCATGAAATTATCTTTAAAAATTAAATTGCAAGGTTCAAACTATCGATTCAAATAAATATTTCATTCATTTTTTCGAATTTTTTGTGTTTTTTTTTTTTTTAAGTTCTAAACTCTTAAAAAATCACCCGTTATATGAAGCACTTGTACAAACTACATTTAGTAAGCAGAAACGTGATACATGACAGAATCGTAGGACTAAAAATACATGCAAAGGATAAATTTGAATTATGAGATTTTGCATTCAGGGGGCGTGGCATTCACCCACTTTTTAGAATTTAAATAAATAATTATAGGGAGCAGTTCCTATTTTTTTAAATTTTGAAATTTGGTGAAGTGGCAGGACTAATGTGATGCATAAAAATTAAAAAAATTAAAACCTTATGATTTTTCGTAGAATTGTGAAATTTGGTACAGTAGTATAGTGCATTTAGTAAACTAAAATCTTTGAAATTATCCACTTAAGGATCTCGTTATTTAACCCACATCTTGAGAATACATAAATTCTGAAATTTTGTAGAGTAGAGTTCTGCATTAGGCTGTATTGCTTTGAACAAAATAAAAAACTTGAGATTTTTTCATTCAGGAGGCGTAGAATCCACCCTCTCTTTCTGATAATGTATCCAGTATATGAAGTCCCTGCCTGGAAAATTACAAGTTTTTGACAAGTTTAGTTAAGGCTCTGAAAAGGCTTGTCAAATACTAGTGAGGCCCTCGTCAAAAGAAACTTGTTGGGAAAGTATTTGATCCCATCACAAATACCCAATATAAGAAAACAAAATTTTATAGCCATCATACAATAGTAAGAAAAATTTAAGTAGGTAGGTACTCGTATATAATTTTTCGTTAACAATAATATCACAGCTTTTTTGCGAAAAAGCTCAGTAGCTAACATATTGGTGGACTGGCACCTAGAATATCGCAGATCGAAGCCCAACACGAAAACTTTTTTTTGTGTCTTTCGGGACAAAAGGTTACTTTATCGGTGAGGTTCTCGACAAAATCGAGAGTTATCCTTACTAGGCCCATGTTAGCCCAACTAACGAAATTGCTCCGCATTTCAGACATTAAAGTGTTATTTGTTTCTAAAGCACTCCATTTAGCCCTCTGACAAAAAGTAAATACCTTTTTGGAGCATTACTTAAATATCCTTAAATATTTTCTGGTATCAACTTGATAGAAGCGCTGTACCAATGTTTCTTTAATCTCTCTATAATGCTCTCATGAAGTAACCTAGATACTTTCACTTCAATAGTCATCCCGTAAAATTATTATACAATCTTTATGCTAGCCTTTATTTCTATATTGCTTGTATTAGTGAATATGGTAACGCCAAGCTAAAATCGGCCATTTAATAATTTATATTCAATTTAGCACCTGAGCACATATATTTCTTATTGTTGACAATGTTTAAGGTTGGTATTAATTAATTAATTAATCTATTATATCTCATTTTTTTTGAAGGAAGAAAGTTTTTTCTTATTAATGCTTCTTGTCTCATACGAGGCAATTCTAGATAAAAGTGGTTCCAATTTAATGCATTGATCTGTATATCAGAGATTGGTGGAGAGGTTACCGAGTAAGACAATTGGTTCAGAGGGACACGCGTTCGATTCTTGGTTCTAAAACCAATTTTTTTTTATTTTTATTACTTTTACTTTTTTTACTTTTTTATTTACTTTTATTTAATTTAATGTGAATTTCTTTAAGACTGTTATAATTAACTCCACAAAGGTACAATAGGAGTGGAAAAAGGTCGCCTTTTTCACTCTATGGAGTTTTATGCAATGCTTATATGCATAGGTTGAATGAAAACGAAAAGCATCTATGGAGCAATATAGAAGTGAAATTGTTAGTTGGGAGGGTCAATATTAGACTTTCTAGTGCTTTTATAAAAACTAGGTTGTTTTACCAGGTGGGTCTCAATGAATTTGTGGAGAGTATTTAAGTTTTCAAAACGTTTTCGAAAGTTTTGGTGCGGTTAGAATCGGATATAAATAGATCCATTGTGCTCTTCAGGACGTAGGTAAGGAAATAAGTAAGTGATAGAGAGTTAGTAGAAGTTTAAGGAGTCAAGTTCCTCCCTGAACCATCCAGAATTCTGAATAAATTTGAGGATGCTTCAAAGTGGCCAAAATCAGACATCACTCAGTTCATCGAATTAAATATTCCCAAAGTCTGTTTTTCTTGTTCTGTTTATTCTGGGACATTCACAAATTAGAGTAAAAATAACAGAGCCAGATGAACTGTTACCTATTCTAGTAATGTGGTTCCCATTGAGTTGTGACCCGGAAGAATTCCAACAGTTGTGGTTTGCTTATAGCTTAAATAATTACTTTGTTTTTTCCTTAAAAATTTAAGGTGATAGATTTCCCGAAACCTAACCACGTACCAAGAATGTTGACTCTTTGTCATTAGCGGCCTCAAGAAAGCCCTAGTGAATTCTAATTTTGTCTAGTTTCAGTGGCGTAAAGTAATGTACCCAAGGAAAGTACGGTACCCCTCGTGGCATGATTGTTAGTGCGTAGGACTGTCATGCCAAAGGTCTGTGTTCGATTCCCAGCCGCTGCCACCTTAAAACAGAAATGTTTTATTCCGAGGTGCTGTTTCTTTCGAGGAACTGACAAATCCTTTAAGAGTATACTTGTAGTTCCTCTCCATTCCTGCCAAAAATGCGCACACAGAAATGGTTGAGAGTTGTAAGTCACTAGGCCTTGGTTCTCGACGAGCTGTTGTGCCACAAAATTTATTTATTTATTTATTTTTTTTTTTTAAGTACGGTACCCAGGGTACTTTTTGGCTCGGTTCAAGGGATAAACCGTTTTTCTATTTCACTGCCCTTAATGTCATTTTCTCCCGAGATCCGCCGAAGGTTTACTGTTTTGAGAGGTACAAAGGAAAAATTTTCTATCATAAAATTTTAAAAGCTTCTAAACAAACTTAGTCTAAGTTTTTGGATGAAAAAGAAAGCTTTTGTTAAATAGCTAAACAAAAATTGTATAAATAACGGAACCATAATATTAAGATTGTAGACAAAAATATATAATAAAAATCTTTTAGGGTAATGAGCAGAAAAGAACTACCAAATTTAAGAAAAATTGGCCAAGCCGTTTAAGCTGTAGCTGCATCGAAAGACTGATAGACAGATAGAATTATGAGACTCGCTTTTTTTGATCAAATTTTTTGGTGAACATTTTTGATTTTAAATTGTTAAAAATTGAATAATAATAATGTTGGAGGGACTTCAGAATTTTTTGAAAAGACTTCAGAAGCACAAAAAAGTGCTGCTATAGAATATATAGAATATAAACAAAAAAGGGGAAAATTGAACCTTCTAACACTTTAAAGGATCAGAAGCTGTTTCAAGTTGAAAACAAAATAGGTACCTCCTAGCGAAAAATAAACGTTTTAAAGACTGTAATGATACTAAGTGCATTTGAAGAGCTTCAGAAAATGGCAGTATATGTATCTTTTTCTATTGGTTATAGAATAAAATGTAAGCAGATATTGTTATCCAAATAATTATATTTTCTCTCCATACAAAAAAGTTTTCTCCAAAGACAATTTACTAGCAGAAAGAGTTGAAATATATATAAAAAAATATAAAAAAAAATGTAACTTAAATAATTCCACCCCAGGTGAATGCATAAATGGTGCCTACCCAATTGATTTATCCTACAAAAAACTGGTTAAAAATAATTATTACCTAAGGCAGGTAGATATAGGTACCTACCTTCATATAAGACTCCTGTGCTCTTTCAGTCGCATAATCACATTATACAACTCACATCGTTTCTGCCACTAATTTTGTACACTCTGCACAATTTACCAATTAAATCCATAAAAACGGAAACAAATTAAAATTAAAAGAACAAAAAAGAAGCTCTTTCAATCTTTCTTCTGCCTCTCTTCACACATAGGCAAGACCACAGAAAAACCATTTGTCTAACAATCAGAACCATAATTAAGTAATTTCAAAAATGTTTCACATAACCGTCTGTTTTTTTGGTTTCTATTTTCCCATCGTTATCGTTTATGTCGCCTTCATTTTATAAAACAAACAAAAATAAAATAAAAATAAATAAATAATTTGAAACGAAATACAGTGCAAGTAGAATAAAATTAAAAAAAAAAAAATGGAAAAGAAAATTCATCTCAACTTGCCCAAAACAGACGAAAGAGAGCAACAAAATTGCTTTTTCATTTTTATAAGTTTGAACTTCATGTTTATTCATTGCTATCGTTTTTAAAAAGAAACGGCAACAAACACCAACAACAACTCGAACCAAAATTAAAATGAATCCAACTTTCTGCATAACTGTTGTTTTTCCTAATTTCCATCTTGCCTGATAGTATTATGTGTGAGTGCTTTGTATATGTATTTATATTGATGCCTTAAACCGAACTGAGGAGCCTTATTTCGGTTAACAACTCTAGCTATTGCCATACTCCACAGCCTGCCATATAACCAACCCCCCAAACAACCACCACCATCCATCAGATTCTCACTCGTGCCTGCTCCAGAGGGACTGGAACAGGACTTAAGCAAACAGCACGAGCAATTAAATCATCCCTTTGAATTAGAGAGGCTCAAAGACGGGTAAGATTTTCCAAAATGGATACCATGGTTTTCTCATGGGTGGTGGTGGTGGTGGTGGGGGTGTTTGTGTGTGTTGCTGTGCACAAGTTGATGGGGTTTTCAGAAATTGCTTAGTGCGAGAGGGGCTTAAAATTGCTCCCTGAATTGTACCTCATAATTTTCCAAGCTGAGGGACTTTTTCAACAACTCCAGCTATGACGAGGACGACTATGAAGAACGACGACGACGACGACGACGACGACGAAGACATCTCAAGTTTGTTCGCTTTGCCCGAGCGATGGCTGATTTATATGGAATAAATGGCTGCGGCTGATGGTGCTGGCAGGCAGCAAGCATCAGCCAGGCAGGAATCTATTGTTTGTTCATTTCTCCAGCGTTGATTGGTCTGCGTGGAATTTTTAAGGGTTAAAGCACTAACAAAGGGTTAATAGATCCCTACAATTATTTCTTTTATTTGTTTTGTTGTTGTTTTTTGCATTTTTGTTTATATATACTTTTACTTTAATGTTTAATTTTTGAAAGTGGAAAACTTTATCCATTTATTCATCTTTGGTAACATTTAAAAAAAAAAACTCTTAGGGGCAGATTCCTGAAAGAGGGTGGCATTTATTTAAGATGCGGAGGCAGGTGCCGATAACAGGTGGCCAACTTGGAAATCCGACGGTGAGGACGAAGTTAGTTTTTCCTTAAAAGACTTTCGACAACAAATAATAACTAATCTCGGCTAAATATCGAAAAGAAACTTAAACTTAAGATGGCTGTGAGGTTGTTTTTTTGTTCTGTTCCAAAGGTCTATAGTACCTTTAGGTTTCATGATAAAAAAAAGTCGAGGTCTTAATCAAATCGAACATCATGAAAATATAGAAGTAGTCTTAAACAGTGGTTTTCGTTATGACGTTCAGCAGTGTGTACGACTATGCGTTTGTGCGTTTACTTTGGATTGAACTGAAGCCATAATCAGGGGAAAAACGATTTCCTTGAAACTTTATACAGAACATTTTTATGTGATTCTCTAGGAGAAAGAATTTTGATTTGGTTTAAAATTTCTAAACAATCGTTCAGACTAACAGCAAACACCATTAAATTACATCTTTTTGGTCAATAAAAACATGCTAAATTTCGTGATTTTTTACAATTTTTCAATCCATTGCCATCGTAGCAATCCTTTGATGGAATTAGACAGTTAATAGTTTGTAGGATGGTTTACGAACTATATTTTAAGGCAAATAGTATATTCTGTTCCAGATATCATCCAATTGCTCTTAAATAGTTTATTTTTTTTTTAGAGCATTAAAAGTCTATTATTCCATTAACCAATATGGTTGCAACTTGCATCTTGAATTAAATTTGTATTCAATTTCTATTTCATTGCAATAAGGCCTTCGTTTTCGGTTCGATTGTTACATGAGATTAATAAACAATTATGGGATTGACACAAAAACATTATTTCCTAAGTAAAGTTTGTCTGTACTGGTTACATTTAAATTTTTGTACCAAATGAAACATACCATCGAGGATGCTGATTGATTCAATAGGTATTAACGTAGTGAGTACAAATAAAAAATGTTATGTGTATTGAATACAAACATAACATACTCAATACAAAACTATGAACTAGCTAAAATCAAATATGTATTGATTACATAAAATTAAAATTAAACAAAAATAAATTTATCTGCTGAGAATAAGCAGCGTGTTTAAATGGACATTTATTAAATACAGACGTCGATGAGTACTCTACACATAATCTTTGGAATAGCAGCAGTCAAGCCCCAGCAATTCAAGTGCAATAAATATTTATCACAGCAAGTATTGTTCTGAGTACAAGCAACGTGCACTGAGTCTATGTTGACGTGTAATTAAATACAGGCGATAAATAAAGATTTAAAATACAAATATTTAAACCTACCAGGAAGGGCGAACTCGGAGGAACGGAAGCAGATTCATGCAAAAATACGTAGTAGTTATAGAAAATTGGCTTTGAGACGTATTGAAAAGAAAACAATGAAATGTGTACAAAATATTTGTATAAGTTGGGGGGGGGGGGGTGAGATTGTTAATATAAAAAAAATAAAATAAATATAAATAACGGAAAAACAAAATTATATACTTTCAGGATAAAAGGAGCTGCGCGATGAGCAGCGTAGGCGACGACTCTTAGAAGTATGTACGCATTACATAAATGTATATTCATACATGTATAAATAAATAATAAATATGTATAAATAAACTCATAAAATAAATACATGCATCTGTTACATGCACATAAATTAATATGGAGACATTTCAAAGGCTCATTGCAATGATAGGAATTGTGTACGCAGGAATATGGACTCATTATATTAATATGTAATTAGTACATGTTAATGTAAAAAGTAGGTATACTTAAATATGTATTGAGTGTATATATCTTTTAACTATCGGGTACTCATAACAGATAACTGACACGATTTAATTTAAAATTACATATATTTATATTTATGTAACGTCTGCATAGAAACTGTATCCGTCACAAATAACCAAGTCTTTATTCTGAATTGTTAAAAAATTTATATTAATTAAAAGAGTTCATGGGAACTGTATGCGCTCATCAAAGAAAGCCAACACACATATATTTATGGCAATGATTGCATAGAATAAGGCCCAAAAACTGTGCTTATTACATTAACATAAACTTATCAACCATGAGGGGCACAAATTCGTGTTATAAATCTACAGAACTACTGTAGTCAATATATATTTAATTATGTAAAGAGTATTAAAAGTTATGTGAACAGAAGTGTGTGGGGTACATTGTTTGAATACATTTTGTTCTCGGTGAAAAATTTAAATGCCATTTTAAAGTTTTCTTTAGACAGTACTGTTTTATTTTGAGGTTATTTGGTTAACCCGAACACTTTAATGGCTTCAATGTAGGTACACGGTACTTATTTTTTGTAGAAATCACTATGCAATTCAAAATCTAAAGATAAACGTCATATTTTTAGTACCGTTATCAACGTAATTCTATCAAAATAAACTTGTTTTTATATTTCAGTGCCTAGCCACGGCATAGCTTTTCTCCACACGAGCAAGTTTTTGAATTAGGTGCAGGATGCGCGAGTCAAAATATATAAGTCCTAAAAATAACCTTAGATTAGAAGAGAACAACAAGAACCCATCGTGGAACCAAAGTAATGAAATTATACCCAAATTGCTTAATTCCTTCTGGACTAAAATAATACACTGAGAAAATATTTTAGCAAATTTAAATTAATTCTCGTCTACCTATATCAATCTTCATTTGACTAAAAAAATTAAATTTTGACTTTAAAAACACAGTTAACACATATGCATTGCATGTCCTTATTTTTGTTTTATCATTTTAATTTGATTTCCAATAGAGAGCATTTATGTATATGTTACATGTATAGACTTGACACATTCGGATGATTTCAACTGCATTTATCTGTCAGTAGAGTGCATATCATGATAGCCTGATGCACTCTACCTGTCATCCATCATTAATCCACCATACACACTCAGTCAGCCATTCATCCATCACGCAAAGAAAAACACTATAACTATGACTGCCTCCATCTGTCTATGTCTGTACTGTATATACATATTTACGAACATATGTCCTTTTCTGCGATTAGAGGTCCTGAAAAAAACTCTTCATTTCCAACTCTCATCACTCAAAATCTATTCTATCATCACAAAAAAAAAAATACGGCTGGAAATTTCACTAATTGATTCTAATCCCAAATGACTGTTGACATTCAGCCCCAAAAGCTATACCATCAGCTAAAGAGTCAGAGTATCCAAATAGTCAATTAAGATAGCATGCTGGAGGTACTCGTACCTACATACGAGTTTTTCATACATATATAGAGCACATTATAGCACACCATCAAATCCATTAGCTTGTCCAATGGTTGGCAGCACAGGCATCGTTCTTCATCGACGGCTTCGTTCTTCGGAAAAAGCTCAATTAATTACGTATGGTCCCGATGATGTTCGCGCTTGCCTTTAGTTGGGCGCTTCTAGTTCTAAATGGGTCTTCAAAATGCCTCTCAACATTCTCCCCCTCCTCAAAAAAAAAAACTAAAAGATACGAGTTCAAAAAAAAATCACAACAACTAGGTAGGTACCGGAACTGAAAAGAATAAAAGTCCTTTGAAGCAAAAATATCTGCGACACAACTCATTCATTCGTTCGATTTCGATTGCCACTTGCACACAGCACAAATCGTTAGAGATATCCTTTTTTTCCCATCTGGAATTTCTTTTAGCCCCGTTTTCATTTTCTATAGAGTTCTAGTAGAAAAAGTTCAATGTAAAGAGCAATCCTCAACAAAGATACACAAACCTATACATACAATCTACATACACTATAAAAGTACAACAACAACAACAACAAATTCTGGTAAATATATTTTCCTATGTCAGTGCATCAGCAGCGATGAGATGAGAGTAGATGAACTTCAAGCATTTCAAAAGCTAACTTTTACCCATGAAAAGGGTGCAACTATTTAAAATCAATACCATCTGTATAAAAAAAAACTGTATTAATCCATGTTCATATGTAGGTATAGAAATATGTATTTTAAGCACTCTTAAGCTCAAGTTGATGTCTTCACAAATAAACGTTATATCTGCACACTTGAGATTCAACTGTTACTGATGCTTTTTTTATGCTGTGCTGTGAACAACACACCATGAGTTGAGCATAGGTTTTGAATAGACGATTCATGTAACTTCATACATTTGCCAGTAAGGTGAAATAACTCAGTCAGTCAGTCGGTCGGAAAGTCTAAGGAATTCCAGGGAAAACGATGATGGAAAAAGTGAGAAATCAAATCTAATACTCTATACACACACATTCCCACACACATGTTTGAAAAAAAAAAAAATCATGGGCGGAAGCAATTCGATAACAGGACAAATCCGAAGAAGTGAACTGAAAATATTACCTGGTGCACTTTATTTTCTGCAGTAACAAAAATGTGTGACAGCAAAAAAAAAAAAAATAAATGTAATTTCTTCCAACAATCAATAAGGGGAGAATAGTGTGAATTGCAAGATATTAGACGAAAGCTAAGAGTGTTTCTTTCGGAGTTGGGTTGAAATGGTTCCATGTTAATGTCAAAAATTGGCAGCTAAGTGAGTTATACCAGTTAACTAGTTAGACCAGTTTGTGTTACCTATAATACATATATTGTTTCTTAATTCACTAGATGGCGTCACTTATACGTGAAAATATTTAAATATATAGTATAGATTTTTTTTTGCAATTTTCAACAATGTCAGTTAGACCAGTTCATACTTATAAACAAATTAATAGCTTACCTAACTATTTTTTAGTAATTTTCTTGTCACCTATTCAAAAAATAACATAAGAATAGCATGAAGATATTTAATTTGTATACTAAAAGATTCATTTTTTGACAATCACATGGTTGTAGTTGGAGTAAGACCAGTTTATACCAATAAGTCAATAAAAGACTTAGAAATGTCTGCTTGAATAATTTTCATCAACTTTTTAATAAAAGATACCACTTGATAATGAAGAGGAATTTTTTGAAAACAAAATGTAAATAAGACCAGTTTATACCAATTACAGGTCAAAAATTTTAAGTAGTATTGTTTTCGTAAACTATTCACCAAATTCCGCTAATTGATTTATGTGAAAATATTCAAATAATAAGTTGAACCTTAAACGTCATTCACGTCATTAAACAATTTTAGAAAGAACAAAAAATCACGACCTGTGATTTCCAAACTGTGATTAGAAAATCACAATCACGAACTGAGTGAGTGCATAAATGTGATTTGATTTTTTGCCTGTGTTCATTTCACATTCTGTAAAAAATCACAGAAGAAAATCATAACGAAGAGCAGCAATTCACAAATCACGAAAAGAACTATGGCCATGATTCATTCAACTCTGTGAATAAAATCACGACGAGAATAAAATCACAAGAGAAATAACAATCTCACAGATCAAGAAAGTATGAAGATTGAGAACGATGTCGTGATTTTCTTTACATTTTGTGGGTTGATATTTTAAAAGATTTTTAAACGGGAGATTTAAAATTTGACCAGCAAGGCAAATGCAAAATTTTTGATATCCAGCCACTGCCACACCTTCTTTTCTTATATTTGAGTTTTCTCCTTAATACGTCGCCATAAAGAGCTGAAATTTTGTAAATAAGTTGTGTAGGTACTATTGAACATTATGTATATTTTAGAAATCCGACTACTGCCACGCCTATTTGAGGTTTTTTCCTTTATAAGTTGCCCTAGAGAGTTGAATTTTTGTAAATAAGTTATATAAAGCCACCCACTGCCGCACCTTCTTTTCTCATCTTCAAGTTTTCTCTTGAGCTAGTTGAAATTTTGTAAATAATTTTTATAACACATAATATCGTCCCCTGATTGCAAGAACTAGGTAACTCAATTTTCAATTTTTAAAGTATCTCGACAGAAACGGTATTATTCCCAACTAACATTTCAACTTGTATAAGGTCAAATTTTTCGAATTTTGCAAGTAATAGCTTGTATAGAGCTTGTTTAAGGCAATCTTGAGCAAGCAAAGAATTTTCCACCTTAAATTTAAACAAATAGCTGCTATAGGGCTACGAGTTACACAAGCTCTATACAAGGCTACGAGTTACACAAGCTCTATACAAGGCTTGTAAATAAAAATTAAATATGGCTTGTATAAGGCTTTCCAAAGTTTTTTACTGGACTGCTGTAAGGCTCTCCACGACAAATCATTGCAAACAACTTGTATTAATCTTGTTTGTAGGGGCCTTATACAAATTAAAATAATCAGTGAAAATCAAAAAGTGAGTCTTATAAAATATTGTACTTATAAAAAAATCAGATTAAAATAAATAAAAACGGTAAGTACCCATTGAACATCGTAAAACAGAAAAAAGTGCTTACAGTAACATTGAACTTTTTAGCAAAACTTAAAAATGAATAACTCAGGGCAAAAACTTAAAAGATCTGGAACCTACCAAGGACAAGTGAGAAAAAACAGAGAATCAATTCTTAAAACAGCCAGAGAGCATTCAAGAAGTTTGGAAGAACAAAGAACAGATATTAGATTGCCTCAGTTGTTGACTGTTCCCTCTGCGAGAACGTGAAGTATATAGTATCAACTTATTCACTTTTGATTACATTTTCCTCAACAGCAAATTGGCATAGTGGTAGAGTGCCAGAATGGTACGAGGAAGGAATTGGCTTCAAATCCCAGGTAAAAAAAACTTTTCATTTTTATAATTAAACTAACATTTGACTCATTACAAAAAACAGAAAAAAAGGTTTTGGAAGCTGACTGAGGAGAAAAAAAAACAATAAAATAAAATGCAATACAAAATACAACATCAGAAAAATAGAACTAAAAACCGATAAAAAAATATATATTTTTTTTATTTCAGAATCAGCTTTGCTAGAAAAAATTTTTTCTCTCGATGGATTGCTATGCAAAATAAATTTGGGTAAGGCCTTATACAAACATCCAAGGCAAGCTATAGCTTGTTCAGCCAAGCTAATAGCAGTTCAAGAAAACCTATTTGCTGCTATAAGACCTATCTACAAAAGTCTTATGGCAGTTAATTAGCTTGGGTAAATGCGCCAAAATGACTTGTATAAGGCCTTTTACTATTTCTATAGCAGTCTGAAAATAGTTTGTATAGTACCTTATACAAGTTAAATTGTTAGTTGGGTTCAGTACAGTTTTCAAGATTGGTCGTCCAATTTTTTTCTATTATATAGGATATTTCTAAAGTGTAAGAAATATAAAAATTAAATTTTCCCTCATTCTCTTGTAGCTAGGTATCTTTGAACGTTGCTATCTCCAAAATTTTAAAAATTGAGTTACCTAGTTCTTGCAATCGGGGGACGATATTTTTTGAAATCTACCCACTGCCACGCTTTCTGTTCATAGATTTGATTTTTCTTCCTTATTCGTTGCCATAGAAAGCTGACATTTTTAAAATAAGCTGTCTAGAACCAAATGAATAACATAAAATGTTTGCAAGTCCACCCACTGCCACGCCTTCTTTTTTAAAATTTTAGTTTTCTCCATAATCCGTTGCTCAAAAGAGCTTAAATTTTGTAAATAAGCTGCCTAGAACCTAAATCACAACATATAAATTTTGTAATTTTTTTGAAATTTACCTATACTGCCAAGCCTTTTTTCCTATTTATGTTTGAGATTTCTTCTTAACATGTTGTTCTAGAGAGCCAACATTTTTTAAGCAAGCTGACAAGAGCCTATGTAAAATGTTTGTAGTTTTTTTTTAATTTTTCCAGAGAGCTCAAATCTTTTGAACACTTTCGCACCTAATTTTTCTGAGAATCAACATTCTATAATTAGCTGTCTAGAAATTTTAATCTAATGTATTATTTATTTTTGATAAAAAAAAATATGATAAGCCCTTGTAAAATAAATGTATTTTAAACTTTTAATTCGTGGAGATTCATACTTTTGTATTTTTTTTTTCAATATACAAGTGTGCAAGAAAATGAATCCTTAATTTATTCTGATATTCAAATACCTATATATTTTTTTAAATTCAAGAATCACAATCACAAGTTAAACTCACAGTGAATTGCAAATCACAATCCCAGGTTTGCCTTTGATTAAAAAATCATGACTTTGCTCATCTCTAATTGTGCATAATACATGTTTATACCAATAAATCAGCATTAAATGTATGGTTAAATAAATAATATTGTTATAATGAATATGTGTAAATATATTAAGTTGTTCATATTAATACACTTAACTAAACATGTCTTTCTATTAATACGTCTGATTGGTATAAAATTAAAAAAAATATAAAGTAACAGGTTCAATAGTAAATATTTCTTCATTGACTCACACATGTTATTGTTATTCATGTGCTAATCTTTTTTTATAACACAACAAATATAATATGATATATAATTGCCATTATCTAATGGTATAAACTTCTCAGATACACTACAATCCAGTCAATAGATAGGTACATCTTTTATTTAAATTTTTAAATATATGTATTAACTACAAAATGAGAAAAAAGTAAATATCTAAGATCTCATAAAATAAAATTCTTTGTATTATTTAGACCAGTTTATACCAGTGAGTAGCCAGCACCAAATTTTAATTATACAACACTGCCTGAGATATATACTTTGAATTATCTGGAAAAAAGTACCTTCATTTATAAAAGACACTTGTTCCTTAAGCAGTGGGTTGTTTTTTTGTTTATACCAGTCAAACAAGAAAAGTAAATAAAAAGGGAAAATAGTGTTGCGAAAAAGAAGATAAGACAAAAAGTTTTTACTGTCAATTTTGATGATGTACACTTGCTACTCCTGTCCGCGAAAAGTATTTGGATAAGTTTATACCAATCAGCATATATGATAGATATATATATTTCCAATTATTTGAAGTAACTATTTATCATTGCCTGTCATAAGAAATAATATGATTAACTGACAAGTTACAGTCCAATGTGTATTAACACAAGTTTAGACCAATCAACCAATACAAACAACTAATATTAATTATTTTTCGTTCCCTGATATTGTTAATAATCTAGTTCTAAAATATTTTCTATATTTAAGATAGAAAGATTCCTATGGGTATAGTTTTTTGAAACTGGTATAAAACAAAAATACAAAAAAAAGGTGTTGTCTACACCTATATTATTAGAAAATATTTTTGCTGCTCAAGTGCTGGGTGCCATATAGTGATTTGTATATTTGTTTTTCGTTGACAGTGTAAATGGACTTGCAGTTAATAGTGTTAAAAAATCTTTCTCGACACACAATATGTACACAATTCTATCAACTATCAACATTTTTAATATCGGAATCTTTCGTTTAACAAAAGACAACAAAAATTAAATAACACCGAAAAAAACGATACTATAAAGCGAAAAAGTATTAATGAAGTTTGAGGACTTGCGGTACATTATATCAAATTCAATGATCTTCAAGAGAATAATGAAGAGCACTTCGTTCAATTATTTATTACAAATTGCTAGCAATGACTTTTTTATTAACTTTCTCTCAAATTTATCAGTACGCAGCAAAACTGTCTGCATTTATACATTTTAAATTGAGTATAGATTAGATTACTTGCATATTGTGTTTCTTATTTTTCAACAATTCAAACATGAATTTTGTATTTTTGTATTTATTCTATGATTCCATGAGAATATTTTGTATTTGCTCGCATCGGAGGTCCTATATTCTTTTCCATCCAACCTTTGGTACACCTGTAAGTATATCGGATTCTGTATTTTTTCTTTTCTCCAGTTCTCGCCAAAATGGATCCTTACTGACATAAATCAATTTCTTTTATTTCTTCCTATCATCATATAGTCCTGGATTGTCCCTAGCACATGGTGTGACAAAGAAAAAGAGAAAAAGACACAAAAAAAAAAATCCCATGAATCTCGTTGTTTAATCCAACAGAGTCAAGCGTCTAACATTTATCCACTCACACGTATGTTTGCAAAAAAAAACAATTTATGATCTAATAAAGTCAAAGTGACTTTGTAACACTTCTGAATAAAAAAAAAAAAAAATATTCACACACACTCATATAACATACTTTACTTATACAGGAAACATAAGGTTCGTCAAAGCATAAGAAGTGAAAGATGAAACTTTTTATTTAACTTTTTGCGGTTCAAGAAAGGACTTACCAGTCCTTAAAAAAAAAAAAAATTTTAGCAAAACTTTTATGTATCAAAATGATTGAAGGAAACTAATGAGAGTAAAGTTATACCTTTATTTTAGAAACAAGTTAAGTTAAAAGTTTTTGTTTTGTAATAATCTAATGGCAGGGTAATAGATAGTTTTGTAAGTTTTACTTTTAAACTGTACTCGGGGATATATTGCTTGATATTTTTGGAAGAATTGTTCTTTATAAGAAAGGTTTCCTATCAAAATATTGAAGAATGATGATTTCTTCACGGTTAATAATGTAGAAATAGTGCAAGAAGTCAATTGTATACACACAACAAGTATCAATAAATTTTTTTTAATCATATTTTAATCTTAAACGTTTTTACTGTCAAATCTATTTATGAGTAAGCACTCAGGGGGTTATGACTACATTTCTAAAGAGGAATACTGCAAGCATTCGAAAAATAGTATAGAGCTAATAAAGAAAGGGTTATCTTAACAGTTTGATTAAGATTCTCACTTCAATTCTTTAAAAAAGGCTCATCAACTGGATCGAGAACAATAATATTCTTACCATGTTCCAAGCTCGTTTTCGATCGGGTTTTTCAACGATGGGTCACATTTTTGCGCTGACAAGTATTGCCAAGAAATTTATTGAAAAAAAGAAGAAACTTTACATTTGCAGACTTCAAAGCAGCATTTGATAAGGTAAAGAGACAGACTTTGATGTACAAGCTTTTCATCACTTGAAATTTCCCGGAAATTCTTGATGATGTACTTCAACTTTCTTGTTTGAAGCAGAACCACTGTATGGGATGGATTAGAATTTTCTGATTGATACAAAACGACGACTGAAGTTCCCCAAGGCTGCATTTTTAGCCCAATACTCTTCGCTTTGTTTATCGAAGATATTTATGATGTACTGCCAAGAGGAGTTATTTTCGCTGAAATACCAGTTAAAATTTTGCTCTATGCAGACGATTTAGTTTTACTAGCGGACAACTTATTCACCCTGCAATTAAAAAAAAACGTTTTTTGAAAAATGGGGCCTATTTTTCAAAAAACGTATTCAGCCTGTTGATTTGCAGTTGTCAACATAAACAAAACGAAAATAATGATTTCTGAGGAACGTCAAAGAAGAAGGCTTGCTGAAGAAAACTGGTCGCTCAATAATATGTGCGAATTGAAGTTGTACAAGAATTTAAACAGCTTATCTAGCAGAAAAGTAATGAGGCTAAATTTGCTTTTAATTTAATATGGCCCAAGTTTTTTAGGAACCAAAAAATCGACCTGGTATCAAAATATTACGTTTTTGGAGCAACAGTCAACACAATGTTTGTTCTATGGCACTCAGATTTTAGGATATTTGCTTCTCGAGGAATTTGAATCTATTTAACGTCATTTCTTCAAACACATATTCAGATTACCTAATTCCAAACCAACTTATGCTATCTATGGGGAATCTAGCGTAACCCCAATCTATATTCAAAACCTAAAAGCTAATTCCGATTATTTAGTGAGAGAGATGAAAAGAAACGAAGGAAATCTCCACAAATCTTTATGTTGATACAACTGCAAACAAATACATCCCCTTTCAAGGAAAGGAATCAGCTAGCTATAATCCACAAAGTTAGTTTGATGTAAAAGGAGTCCAATATAAATGAATAGCAGCCTTTATTTGCAAATGTGACTGCTTAAATTGACGAAAAAATGAAAAAAATAGTTTTGCTAAATTATTATTCACAGTTGGTCAAATCAAACCAGAAGTATTGAGTTTACTTATGCAAAATTTATCTTTTATTTTCAGTTACTAATTTTGAAAAATTCTTTTGCTTTAATTTTTATATTCTTTTTAGTAAGAATTGTCATATCAGACAGACGGCAAAATTACCATGTCCTTATTCTTACGTAAGAAATATTGTAAGACTTTTTTTTGAAAAAAATAAAGAATTTATCTATCTAATAAAGGGAAAAGAGCATCCGCCGCCTCTAAGCTCAGGTATATCGAGGAGTCTAGCACTGCCACCAACACCCGCCGGTTCTACAAAACAGCCAAGCAACTGGCATGTGGTTATAAAACCGGCACGCAAGCTCTTCGAAACAGCGAAGGGAACTTAGTCACCGAAGCACAGGGAATTGTAGACGTATTTAAGCAGCATTTCCAGCAGCTGCTCAATGGGCATTCTGTAGAGGAAGCGACAGGAGAACAAAGAAGCATGAGACCAGTCAATGAAGATCCAGTCCCAGCGCCTAGTACTGAAGAGATTAAGAAAGCCATCCACAAGCATAAATCCACCCGCTCGGATGGCCTACCTGCGGAACTCTTCAAGTATGGAGGAGATGTCCTGGTAGGGTGCATACACCAGCTCATCAAACAAGTATGGGAGGAGGAAAGTATGCCCGACGACTGGTCAATTAGCTCCATATGCCAAATCTACAGGCGATCCTATGTCCTGCAAACACTACAGAGGTATATACCTGCCTAATGTTGCGTACAAGATCCTATCCAACGTACTATGTAAGCGTCTTAAACTTTTCTGCAACACTATGATCGGCACGTACCAGTGTGGCTTCAGACCAGGCAGATCAACGATAGAACAAATCTTCACATTGAGGCAAATCCTGGAAAAGACCAACGAATTTCAAGTCGAGACTTACCATCTTTTCATCGACTTCAAAGCCGCATATGATAGCATTAGTCGCCAAGAGCTTCTATTGGCGATGTCGGAACTCGGGATCCCGAAAAAACTGATCCAGCTATGCCGCTTGACGTTACAAAATACGCGGTGCAACGTGCAAATGGGTAACAGCTCATCCGAGCTATTCCAGACATGTACAAAGTTCAGACAAGGAGATGCCCTATCATGTGACTTCTTCAACCTAGTCCTGGAGCAGATAGTTCGCAAGAGTGGTGTTAACCTGGAAGGCACTATCTTCAACAGGTCTTCGCAACTGCTTGGCTATGCGGACGACATCGACATAATCGGCCGCTCCAAGCGATTTTTACTAGAAGCATTCACAGCTATTGATGAACAGGCGAAACGCGTTGGTCTTGAAGTGAATGAGGACAAAACAAAGTATATGCTATCAACAAACAAAGCTTCATCTGTCTATCGCCTAGGACAAAACGTCACTGTTGGTAGCAGTAATTTCGAGGTAGTCAAGGAGTTCACCTACCTCGGAACAAACATCAACCCCACGAATGACACTTTAGCGGAAATCCGACGAAAGGATTACCCTAGCGAACCGCTGCTACTTCAGTTTGGCCAAACAAATGTATTTAAAACTCTTCTCCCGGAAGACAAAGTGCACGCTATACAAAACGAGTCAAAAGATAAGTAAAAAAGGGGAATTGATACTGGGCACTTTCGAGAGAAAAATTCTTCGGCGGATATTTGGTCTAATATGCGAGGAGGGCCAATGGAGGAGAAGATTTAATCTTGAATTATACGAGCTGTACCAAGATCTGGATGAAGTCCAAAGAGCCAAAACACGCCGACTACACTGGCTCGGCCACATCGAGCGAATGGACAACAATGCTCCAGCCAAAAAAATCTTCGAATCCCAGCCCCCAGGTTTGAGACGACCACGAAGACCGAACCTCCACTACAGGGATCAGGCGGTTTCCGACGCAAGAACGCTTGGTCTCGATGACTGGAGGGAGCGTGCGAGGGACCGCAACTGATGGAAGACCGCAATATCTCAGGCAGAGACCCTCCATGGATCGGGAGCCGGAAGAGTAAGTAAGTAAGTAATATTGATAAGCAATTTGTATGTTTTGATTTGAAACTGATCTCAGAACTAAATTGCTTGATATTTTGAAACATGTGTTCTTTTATTAGTAAGATGCATTATTGAAATATCGAACAAATATAATTTCTTTATATTCCATCCATTAGAAGTACTGCAAGAAGTCAATTTTATATAGCAAATAAATATCAAAAAATTGTTTCATTGTTT
The DNA here is from genome assembly GCA_946251815.1 of Dasysyrphus albostriatus. Classification (NCBI taxonomy): domain Eukaryota; kingdom Metazoa; phylum Arthropoda; class Insecta; order Diptera; family Syrphidae; genus Dasysyrphus; species Dasysyrphus albostriatus. The sequence continues at coordinate 105,790,840 of OX276337.1, forward strand.
TTTAAGCTTTCAGAAATATATACTTGAAGAACACTTTGTATTTTTTTATTATCTGCACACCTTAAGAAAATTGGACAGAGTTTAATAGGAAATATTATAGTTTTTGTTTTGTTTTATATGTAGCTTGAAACTGGTCTCAAAGCTTGAATACTTATTATTTTCGAAAGAATATTTCGCAATAAGCAAGATGCATTATTAAAATACTGAAACATGACCATTTCTTAAAGGGAAATTCAGGAAAAGTAGTGCAAGAAGTCAATTTTGTATACTCAATAAGTATCAAAACATTTTCATAAATTTACCAAACTTTAAACTATCAACCTGTCACACTTACTTTAAGCCCAATTAACTGTCAGCTTTTATTGAAGACGATATTGAAAACTCATAGAAATACCACAATTTATCCAGGACCAATTGGGTACACTTAAGATTTTCTAACAAAGTTTCATATTGGTCTTCATTTTATGTCTTCCTAATTGCTAATTTGCATGTTCTGTTCAGTTTCTATCTTACGTATGAATGTCCTTGTCAGTTCTTGATTTTTGTTTTTTTTTTGTTAATTGTTCTGTCAGGTAGATAATAATAATTTTAATTATTATTGAAACGTGATTGTGTCATTTGATATGGGTAACCATAACTATTTCATTTAATAAATATATGTATGTAGATATTTCAATACCAGATGTTTGTATGTTTGACATTATTTTTATATGGAACAATTTAAATGTTGGTATATTAACAGTCCGAAATTAAATTAAATTCAAAACTATAGCTTTTAAATAAGACACAAAAATATATTGTATATTTATAGATACTCATATTTAATATACGAAAGGATATATAAATTGCCATATGACTTTATTTGGATATTTATTTGCACAGTGGGCACACATACGCCTAGTACTATTTATTTATTTAGGTATAATAAATATACAAAAACATATATATAACTAATAAACCAATATTATGCATCAATGGAGAATTCAAGGAAATTGTTTGAATATTAATTTGATACAAATAGAATTTATTGTCAAGAGAGGAAAGCATGTTAATTACACCTCAGGTGTGAGTATCACAGTTGGATTGTTAATTTTGATAACATATGTATGAAGGTACCTAAATGTCATGTTTATTATAACTCTATAATATAGGAGAACCAAAGACAAGGGAGATATAACTACATGGAAAATAATTTATTAGTAACTGTTGATTTTTAAACAATGTTGATATTTCTATTCTCAGAATCATCTACTTACTTATATCGAGAAATTTAAAAAAAAAATTTGAATAAAGGTTATACAAAATTTTCGGTTTAAATTTCAGCTCATACGGATGATAAATCTTTGAGTTTTTAGATTATTTCTTTAATTTTCCATTCAGCGCCATCTATCAGCAAACATGAGAACTTATGATTGAATACAATTGTCACTTTATGGTTGTCTAAAGTGGGCTTTCGGGTCGAGCTTTAGAACACCTTCTAGTCTTTTAGTAACTCTAAGCGGTTATTGCCACTGTAGGATTAGGAGGAGGGCGGAAGGGGGCTAATATATCACGAGCAAACTTTTGCATATTGGCCTAAAGATTCGAGACTGATACTCCGGTTTAGAGACCAAGCCATCGTGAGTGCCAGAATGTTTCATCTATATGACTGGAAGCAGCCGGCTCGAGATAAAAAAAGATGGAAGGCCGCTGCGCCGCCGTGTCAGTCTGCGTCTTTTCAAGGATTGGCATGGGAGCTAGAACGATAACAGACTTTTCTGCAGTTCGAACGTTGTGGTAGCTACCACGCTTTTCCCATACATCAAGGATGTGTTCGTTGTGCCCGTTCCGAGGTTGAGCAAACGTTGACTTGGACCACATCGAGAACCTCATTATAGCCAACGTAATGCTACTGATATCCACACCAAAGTCAAAGCGGGGAAATACTATGCGGAAATTCGACGTCGTTTGACTACAGTCTCAAAAAATCGCTAGGTCATTTTCCTATCAAGTCTCTTGCACCCACTTAAAAAGTCCTGTGCCGTCAACAATAAGCATTGAGAAGCATTAGAAGAACTTCAAAGAAACCATCTGATATGCTGTCTCTGAGGTGCCTGCCCTTGCCACACTACTCAAAAAGAAACTCCTGTTTCGAAGAAGAATGTCGCCAGGTATGTGCAGTCAAATAACATACAGACAAAGCGGCGCTGAATATTAAAACCCATGATTTAGCATGCGGTCGAGGAAATGGAGCGATGCCATTGCATGAATGAAGTTCGGAAGTTTTACCAAAAAGCAAAAAGAACTTCTCAGGGTTACAACGTCCAAGCCGAAGCCGGGAAGGATGATTAGGGAAATATTGTGGTAGAATCGCAGTCTGTGCTGAAGAAAATTTATTTCAGCCAATACTTCGTTGAAGAACCGAACTCCGCTGACATGCAGATTGCATGTGCTGCTGGAGTTGAGCTATTCAAAACGGCTAGTTGCAAGTTGGTTTCGATTGTACATCAGCTCATCTGAAAAATATGACCTGAAGAAACATGCCTGATGAATAGAACCCCAGTATTATTTCTTGGATCCTCAATCCACTGGACTGCTCCATCCACAGAGGTATCAATCTCCTTAGCATCACGTTTGAGCTCTTCACTGCTTTATTTTATGAACACCTCAGGCAATTTTTCAACAAGCTGGTAGGTAAATATCAGTGTGGTTTTAGACAAGGAAAGTCTACCATCGTCAAATAATGCGCACCACGGCAGATCTTGGAAAAACCCAAAAATTTTGAGGCGAGCTATAAAGAGCAATGTTCTAAAAAAGAACAAGGCAACAATTTACCCCATTCTATGCTCTCGAGTTAGCGGGGTAGACCAGAGTAGCAAGTTTATAGCCGTTCGAGGTAAACGTATGGAGTGGTCTTGTTTAGGGGACCATAAAACCTTCTCCGTATGTCTTTTCTCACACCTTGAAGCGTTTCTAGGCAATATTTCCCAAGAAAGTTTTTTTTGGAAATAATCTGCAAGTCAAATTATAACCAGTCCCAATACTGTTAAAGAGAAATATTTTTTTTTTGTCAATGTAGAAAAATATATGTTTAAAGAGGTATACTTACAATTTTAAAGACATTATTAATTGTTTAAATAATAACAAGTAAATGTACTACAAGTGATTTGTAGTTTGTAACGTTTTGCTTACCTGTAAGAAAAAAGAAAAAAAAATTATTAGACATAAGAAAATAATTTATTTAAGTTTGAATTTATTTATTATTATTATTTATTTTAATTTTTTAAATTTTGTTTAATAAAAATAATAAGGATAAGCTGAAATTCTTCTTGCAAATTCGAAAAATCGATATTGGGAATTTTTTTAGAGCAAAATTCTGGGGTGAAGAAATACCTATCACGAATTCTTTCTTTACTGAACATAAAATGCCCGACTGGATATCATTACGTGCGGTACTTGCTTTTATGTTCAAGGCACTAAGGGCTCAAGAAATTTATGTGTAACCTAGACATGGAAATTATGACAGAAAATTGTATGAAATATGGTATTAAAATTACCTAAAAAAAACTTCTTTAAGAGCTTGAGATGAAAAAAAGTCCGCCATCTTAATTCTTGATTGAAAGTGATTGTATGGAAAAAAAAGTATTTTAATCGTTGAACATTTTAAAACTAATTTTTATGTATCAAATTCTTAAAACATTTTTAAGCTAAATTTTGGGTATGCAAATCTTATGTGCATTTAAAAAAAACGTGTCAAACCGTTTTTGAGATTTCGAATTTTCCAAAAAAAAATTTAACATTTTTAAAAAATCCAAAAATATTTTTGTTTGAAAATTTTGGTTAGAAAACAAATTTTTAATGTTTAGAAGATTAGGTACCTATGAATGTATGAAAAAATTACATAGGTACCTAATAGTGTGGCACTAAAACCACCGGTGAATCAGGGCCAATTTATGAAAGATCGTAAAATGATTTTACTTTCTTAATTTATTAATCACATTGTGGGAAATTTAAGTTATAAAACTTTCCCATATATTTTAGACCATCAGCTCATGAGGCTTGGTTCTTCTTAATCTCCGAGCATTGTCTCGAAAACTTAAGACACCATTTCAGAGCTGGTATGACTTTCTGTAACCATTTCAATTTGAAGGTCACGATGTAGATCGCTTTTTCTTATATACCAAGGGACATTTATTATTCCACGAAGGACCTTGCTTTGGATGGAATTTTTGGATGAGTTCACCATTTGTTTTCCTTGCACAGCCCCATAGTTGGATGCCATATGTCCAAACGGGTTTCAGTACTTGCTTATATAACATTAGTTTGTTCTGGATAGATAGGTCAGAGTTCTTTCCTAGTAACCAGTACATTTTTCTGTACTTCAAGATTAGTTCTTCTCTTTTCCTTTTGATGTGCTCTTTTCATTCCAAGATATTTGGCAGTATTGGAGTAAGGTAGTGCTGTACTGCTTATAAGAATTGGAACATTGTTTATTTTTTTGTTTGTAAAGTTTATATTCGTCGATTTTGTTTTTTTTTTAGTTTGATTCGTCGACTACATTTAGCAGTTTTTGTGTAACCTTCGTTACGGATTTAACTGGCACCAATATTGCAGTACCATCAGCAAAGGTGGCCATGATAGCGTTGATGTCCACTGGAATATCCCTTGGATATAACAGATACAGGGTTGGTCCTAGGACACTTCCTTGTGGTACACCGGCTTCAATTTTCTTTAGTTCCGAGTAATTTTGTCGAACCGTACTCTAAAGAGTCGGTTCGTTACGTAGAATTTCAGTATTTCGTAGTCCTACTTGGGAAGATCCCTATGCAGTTTGTACTCAAGGGTCAAGTCCCAACCCAAGTAACATCGTTGGAGCTAATGGAAGCAAAACTGTTCTTTAGCAGCTTGTAAGCAGTGAAATCTGATACCATAGTTCTAAGACAGATTATTTCACAGCTCCCAACATTTATTTAAAAATTTTGTTCCATAACCAAGTTTCCAATACACATTAAGCTCCATTATTTTTATAACGTCCCAAGATTTAAAAATATGCTCTTTAATAAAGTTCAACGTTCTTTAAACGAGCAAATTATTAATATGAGCATATAAAGAAGCGTTATAGAGCTTCTTAAAACTCATATTTAAAATACTATTGCATGATTCTATAGAAATGTTAAAAAATAGCTACCAGAATGCGGCTATAGAGTTAAATTACTAATACATTCACACAAACGCATGCGCATTGGATATCTCTCTGAGCATTATTAAATTTCTCTGAGAATTGTGAAATTTGAAGGCTGAACAAAGCTACAACAAAAAGACTATAGAGCTTAATACATACTAAACCTGTCTCATATTAGTAGGGTGTTTCACAATAAAATACAATAAAGATAATTTCACCGAGAAAAGTCAAACCAAAACTAGAAAATAAATAAGTTCCTTTATATTTCTAAGCAATACCAAGTATGCACCGTAATTGTCGAATTAGAGATCCGAAATTTCTAAAAAAAAATTTATTAAAATCAATTGAACAGTTTAATAAAATGTTTTAAAATAAAATTAAATCAACGGTTGAGTCGCACAAGTGTTTGGTTGCTGAGAAACCATAATGCACTTCAATTGTTAATAAATAAATAAGAAATTTTTTCCACGATTTAAAATTATTCAAAACTTTCAATTTTCGAAACACCCTTCTTTTTTAGCCTTGAACACAAAACTCTCATTTTGTGGGAACTAGCTCTACAATATCCATATTGCAGTTCTATTGAAAACAAACTATTTTCACGATAAAAATATGGTGACAGAAAAAAAAACATTGAAACAATTTTCCTTATTTTATTTGAAACGAATAAAAAACCTTTATTTTCAATATAAAACATACTAAATATTGCAAATATTGCAAATATTGCAATGAAAACAAAAATATTTTATTTCAGATATTTAAATTAATTTTTGTAACAGATTTCTGTGTTGCTTAAGTTAATTTTTTAAACATTTCACTGCGTAATATAAAGAATTTCGAAGGCGCGTTGTAATTTTGCGAAGTACATTCAGTACATGTTTGATAAATCTAAGCGCGCACTAAAAATTCACTAAGATGGAACAGTTAAATAATTAATTTCATTTCTCACTTATATTTTCTATAGGAATATTTTACTAATTTGCGACATCACAACACATAAAGTTCTCAAATGTTACTATCACACATATAATACATCGTTCCAATATTATTTTACTTTGTAATTTGTATTACACAAACCCAAACTAATACAAACAAAGTGCTGTCAAAAATGTTGCTTTAAAGATTTCTAAATATTATACCTAAGAGCTGCAAGGCCTTACAAGCCACTGATAAGAGCTGGTTTCGAGCAAATATTAGCTCTCAAACTCAATGAATTCGCTGTAGGCAAGCTCTGCACTTGCTTTAGAAGTGTATCTAGAGCTTCTTTTGAAATTAATGAGCTCTAAGATTAGCTCTACAAACGCTTTTAGAGCAATTAAACAGCTAAAATTGTTTCTTGGGAAGTGACAAACCTTGTCAAAGGCTTGAGCAACATCTAAGAATATAGCCGAGCATACTTTTATTTCTTCAAGTGCCTTTTCCACAACATCTGTAACCCGATGCGCTTGGTCTATCGTGGAATGTTTATTTCAAAATCCAAACTGATGGCTCGGAATTAGTCTTCTTTCTTCTATTTTGCTAAGTCTTTTCAGGAGCAGTTTTTTGAAAACTTTTGCCATGATTAGTATAAGCGATATAGGTCTGTAAAATGTTACTTCTGTTGGTGGCTTACCTTGTTTAGGTATAATAATGACTTCTGCAAATTTATAATGATGCACATATCTTAATTTAAGGCAAGCATTTATTATAAATTGGAGTTTTTTAAAGGCTATTGAAAGCATTTCTTTTAAAACCTGAGCAGTTATTAGATCGTACCCTGGTGATTTTTTGTTAAACAACTTATGTTGCAACATGCTTCTTACTTCTTTGAGCGTGACAAAAGGAATTTTACATTCGTCGTTTCTATCAACAAACTGTAAGGGATCTGTAGCTGTGCTTGATGGAAATGGTTTAAAAACATTCGCGAGGTGTTCAGCGAAGAGATCAGGCTTTTGTTTCGGGTTCCCGATTAAAACAAAAATATTGAAATCAAATTAAAAATTTAAGAAAAATCAAAAATTAAACAAATGGTTCTTTGGGAGGTACCATTATTAACCATATTTTGAAAAATCCAAAGGTTGCGTTAACTTAAAAAAAAATGTATTGATTTTTTTTAAGGCAAAATGTGGAGCGAGGAGAAATTGGTAAATAACTTCAGGTAGCATTATTTTTAATTTTTAAAAAAACATTTTTTTTTTAAATGCGTGGGCAGAGTCACGAAAAACGACTATGTACCAAGTTATAAGAAAGTGGAACCAGGCGTTCAGGCTGCAATCGTACCGACAGATAGATAGTCCTATATTTTTCGTCTTCTATATATCATCGCAGTTGCCAAAATTTCGAGTTAATTTTATTTACTAATGCATAATCTCATCTAGTACCTAGTATACATATATTGCTTGTAAAATATGATAATAATGTTTTTCCCTAAAATTTGTATGAATACTGACTGTACATTAATACCTACCTACTTCTTCGAAAATAAAATATCATTTTCATGCTCTTATTTCTGAGGAAAAATCCTGAGGGAAAATATATTTCCCATGAAATTCTCGTTTTTTGTTCTCAAAAAGGGCTTAGATGAATTACAAAGAAAAGTTTACAAAAAAATTAAAATTACAAAAAAATGAATTTTTATATTTTGTATTCTTCTGAAATACCGCAATTAATATTTCCTTAAATATTATGAAAAACCATTTCAATCTGCCAGGAACAAAATAAACTCATAAAAGTTTCCAATTAATCACTGCTATAAGAGAAAAACTAAGCTTGTCTACTTATATTTAAATACCACTTATCCTTTTTTCATTCCCCGCACCAACATCAAATAAAGCAAACACCTTATCATTTATATAAAAAACTTTTTTTTATGAAAACTATACATTCAGGTTATCATTTAATTTACCTATCAAACCAGGAGGTGCATAAATACTTTTCCCTTGGAAGAACCCACTTGAAATAAATCTTATCGTTTCGAAATTTAATTTTGTATTTGTTTTGTGTTACATTTAAAAGGCTCTACATTTTCACTACTTTTGTATCCTTTTCCTATCTCTCATCATACCAAAATAATACACCTCCACAATGAGAGAGACATTACAAAATTAAAGGTAGGTCTAGAGGTAGGTACCTACTGCTGGTGTACCTATCTAAAAATTGTATGTATTGTGATGTGATGATAATAAAGCACAGGCCGGAGGACTCATCCCTGTATTTTATAACTCATCTAGATAATAAAATAGTTGAGTTTTAAAGATATAAAAAAATGGAGATAATGAAAAAAAAAACAACGACCAAAAGGATATTTCATATTTTATTAAGTTTGACTTGAGTTCTTTGTAGTTTTTGTTTATTTACGTTATAAAAATATTCTCGTATTTTATTTTTTATCGACATTGCAAATGAAGATTCTTTTTCCTTTGTGAATAATTGTATATTGTGCGGGAGGGTAAAAAAGCAATATTATCTATATATGAAGCTATACAAAAAAAATAAAACGGAAATAAAAATAATAATAATTTTGCTATATTTTTTTGAATACAGTACGTCTGTCGAGTCTCGAGTGAGAGCTGTCTGTCATAATCTGAAGGGGGACTAAGTATAACGAAAACCATTTTGCTGAATACTTTATGATCTTTTCCTTATGAGTATCTCTTGGTTGTTTTATAGGGAAGAAGTCGTTTTTTTTTTTCAACTCTTTTTATTTTCTGTCCAATTTATTTTTTTTTTTGTTCATTCAATTAGAAAAGAAACGAAAGAATTAAGGTCTGAAGTACAAGATGTACAGTTGTTGAGTTAAAAGTTTTTACTGGGAGATAAAGAGTTATTGGCAAGGATATTAAATAATTTAGGGATTCATTTGGTTGTTATTTATTGAAACTTTTATACGAGTATACTTATTTTTTTTTTGTTAATGGAATCCGGAAGAAAAAGAAAGTAGATTTATCTTTTTTTTATTTTTAATGTTATAAAAGGACACATACTTTATTTTTAGCTTTTTGGGGAGACTTTTTTATGATTGGAATTAATTTCATACACACTAAGAATAATATTAAGCTTGGAAGTCATTTTTGGAATCCTGTCGCGCCAATTCTTTAGTCCGATGAGGACCCCAAAAATCCCTGCGATTTTTGTTGGGCGTTACTTCATTTTTATAATTTAAATTTTTTTTTTTGACATGCTAATGCTGACCATACACGACAGAGCCAAAGAGCCAAATATTCCCGAGCCGCTTAAAAATCGGTCGTTAGTGGGGTGGATCAGATGGCTCGGTAGTGCATGGCCAGCTTAAAAATAAAATTTAGCTTAGGAGTCATTATTGTAATCATATGCTTGGGCGCCATTTAAAAAAGGAGCGCCCAATATGGGTCAGTTGGGAATAACTCGTAAATTAGGTGGAAAAATTTCATCGTTAAAAAAACGATTGATGTCCTCAAAGATCCGGTCGACCCAACTTTGGTTACAATGTCAGCCTTGCCAGGCTCGGGACCATTTGGACCTCATGTGTGTACCTACATAACCATATGTGAAATTTGAAAAAAAGACAATGTCATCTAATTGGTCAGTTATTGCTCCGAAAAAATTAATTAGTTTTAGAATTTGGTCAGCTCTAGATAACTTGTAATCAAGGCTTAAATTTTTTCAAGGTCACACTCGATTTCTTGCACCTTATAGGCAGGAAATTTAAATTTATTAAAAAATTAATATCATCCGAAAAATGTCTAGGTATTGACGAAAGAATACTATTTTCAGTAATTACTCAGCCACAGAATTTCTCGAGACCAATAAACCTCTTAGGAGGAGCAAGTTTGAGGGCCTGAAAAATGTTAATAAACCGCCAACTCCTAGAGCAGGGCAACCAGGTTCTTTAAGTTAGGTTGACAGATATATGACCTCGGAGTATCGGTTGGGGGTGATTTTTCCAGTTCTGCTGGCTGGAAGTGTGGAACTCCATCAAGCCATCGGAGATTGTGTTTTCTTTCATCCTATCCTAGTTTTGACTCTGGTAAGATCCTCAGGGGACACAGGGTAATTAACTGCGCAGACTTATTCCCTAGGGATTTCCTTAGTACATGCATTACAAAGCTTGCCAATCACTGGGATGGCATGAGACTCAAGCTTATCCCAGCTGCAGACGTCCCTAGAACACCAAAGGTGCGCATTTGGCATCTATCTCCTCATGAGTATCAAGCCAAGTGGACAGGAGCAGATCCGCGTTCTTCAGATGCTATATTCACTGATTCCGATGAAAGACTGGGCAGTCATCAAGACTAAGGAACCGCTAAAAGACAGCGTCTCTTATCTTCGATTATCGAGGAAAGTATAGGGGCCCTCGAAAAGGCTGATTTCAAACTCCGTTTTGGCATAAGGTATGACACAGTCAAGTTTTCGCCCATAGTCAGCGAAAAGACCTCAACAAATTTTATGACAATGTTGAGTTCGACGATGTCGTCAGGTTGGACCATCGTAATACAGATGGCTTGTTGGCTTCTGCATACTCGGCCCATGACAGGCTGTCCACGCTGGAAGAGTGGCGCACCCTTTTAACCAAAGCAACAGTGAAAGGGACGGACCCCGAACCTCGTGAATTAATGTAATGCTAACGCACCACATACTCTCTGGGGAGGTTCGGAAATTAATGAATGAGGACAACTTAGCAGTATGTAACATAGGTGGTCTCTGTGGTCATCTCTGGTCTAATTTAAAAAAAGGTGTTCCTTACACATTTTAGTAAAGGACCTATCTGTTTCCATATTTGTTTAGGAAACGATTTAATTAGGTCATTTAAATACTTTTGTTTTCATAGAAATTATTTTATTCGAAAACCTAAACTTTGTATCAAAAACGCCTCCAAAAGTGGGCGTGGAAAAAAGTATTGTATAGAAGAATTTTTGAAATTACATTATCTACAAATTTTTGAATGAACACAAACTTCATTTATTCATCAATTCGCACCGATTAGATCATGCTTGAGAGTTTCGTCTAAATACTTCAGATTTTATAATTTAAGACCACTTCTCAATAAAACTTGAACCACTGTGGGTTGCAGTTCAATGGCATACGACTCGTTTCAGCATCAATGACGATTTGATTAATCTGTCTCAACTATGTGTAAATCCGGTATAACATCCTGAAAGTTTTATTAGAAGACTCTTCGAATTTAACAATAAATGGGTCATTGGTCTCAAAATCAGAAAAAATACATCAAACCCAGTCAAAACATTGCTTCCCAAAGTCTTTTGTTTTTTTTTTTTTAAACTTTCGAGAGAAACAAAATAATTAGATATTTGCTTGGAAATAAACTTTTAACAATTATTGTTCTCAAACAACATTTCTCTTTCAATCCACACCCATAAGATCATAATAAAGTCTCAAGGTTTTATTGGTTTTATCCTTTTAAATTTACTTTGTTGATTTTGCCAAACTTTAACCTAATTTCTATTTTTATTTTCTTTTTTCTTTCTTTTAAAATTTTTAAGACAAAACAAGACAAGACAAATTTTCTTGTGAAAATTTATGGAATCAATAATATTTTCACAACCTTTGAATACCGAATTGCTTATGCCTTCTGGGTCAAAAACATATAAAAATATTTTTCTACTCTAACAAAAATATTTTTTATATAAGAGTGTGGGTAGTAGGTATCCGCCTATGTAAGAAAAAAAAAACAATAAAAACAAAACAAAGAAAATTCATAAACCTGAGTAGGCGGAACACGCTTTTCCTTTTACAAAATCTGAAACCCAATAAAAAAAAAACCGAAAAATTTGCATATTTATTTGAACACAGAAGTTTAAGGATGGAAGATATAAAATAAATAATCTATAAACAGGGTGTTTTTTTTTAGAGAAACAACCAGAAAGTTATCAGAGATTTAAATAAATCTTTTGAAAAAATATACCTACGCCTTAGACTAATAATACCATTAAGGGCCAGTTTTTCAATTCAGGGTTAACTCTGAGGTAAACCAGTTAGCCAATTCTGAAAATTAATTAACCCCGAGTTAGCTCAGAAAACATTTTTCAGTTGAGGATTAACTTTATCTTTCAGCTATTAGAAATCTAGGTCCATCGATGTGCGACGCTATGCATATTATCCTTCTACGCCATTTACGCATGAAAATAGAGATGGCGCCATGAAATGCACAGACAATAATTTTTACCATCGATATTGAGATGGCGCCACAACTGGAGAGGTACTCAATTTGGTCTCTGAGTTATATCACCAAAGGTGGTGAATTAAAACGGGTTTAACTTAAACTAAAAAACACGTTAACTCAGCTTTAACCCCGAGACTTGGTTGATCTCGCACTGAAAAACTGGCCCTTAAGAGCTAAAAAGCAAAAATAATCGAAAATATTACCAATTTTTCGTCCGCAATTGGTTAAAAATGTAATTTTGTTGCGAAAATGTTTACAGGAGGCACACCAAAGATTAAGGTGCTCGTTGTTACCAAAATTTGTACAACACTTAGGAATCAAGGCATTCAATTTGTGGCCTATGCAGACAACATAGTAATTTTGATATCGGGTAAGTATCTTACTACCATCAAAGGTTTTATGGATCAGTTTTTCAGTGCGAGATCATCCAGCAAACGTGTTTTTCAGTCAAGTGAAATCCAAAGTTAACTCCAAATTATCTCACGTACTTTGGTGAGTTTACTCATGGACCAAATTGAGTGCCTTTTCAGCTGTGGCGTCATCTCAATTTCGATTACAAAAGTTATTGTTATTGCAATACCGTTTTAGTGCCATCTCTATTCCGATGCGTGAAAGGCTAAGAAGGGTCATATCTACATATAGTGTGGCACATCGAAGGCCCTAGAAAGATAAAGTTAATCCTCAACTAAAGAAATGTTCCCGACCTAACTGGGGGATAATTTCTTTTCAGGATAAGCTTTCTCTGGTTTAACTCAACAACAAAGAATTCTGAAGTGTAAAAAACAAAAAAAAAACCCTGACCTGAACTGAAAAACTAGGCCTTCAAGAATTATTTTCTTGGGCAGCAAAAAACGGTCTTGGAGTTAATCCAGCAAAAACTGAACTTGTTCTGTTTACGAAGAAAAGAAATTAAGAGGACTTCACCCCCCCCCCCCCTTTTCAAACTAAATGACACTACTTTGAAACTTTCCTAAAAAGCTTAATACCTAGGAGTAATACTTGATCCCAAGCTTATATGGAAACGGAACACAGAGGAAAGAATGGTTAGAGCTTTTTGTGCTTTCTGTAAATGCAAAAAAGCTTTAGGTACATTGTGGGGTATGCGACCGCAAGTCATCCAGTGGATGAACACGGCGATTGCTCATCCTAAGCTTACCTATGGTTCTATAGTGTAGTGGAAGGCTTTTGAAAAAGTTAGTTATCTCATAAACCTGAACAAGGTACAGAGACTACATTGTATAGTAATAGCGGGGCACAGTGGTGTACGCCACAAGCAGGACTAGAAATTATTTTTAATTTTCCAGTCCTTAACGAGTAGGTACAGAAGATGCACAGTAGGCAAAAGCGAACTTCAACTTAAAGAACTGGGCTTTTGGAAGCACAGCACCATTGGTCATGGGTCTATCTTCCAAAGGTATGATACAGTGGCCGGACTTGACCTATTATATATTTTAACAAAAACTTCTCTATTTCAATACCCAAAAGGCGTGGATGGGAACCCAAATCACTGATCAGTGAACAGAGTAGCTATTTCCTTCAAAAATCAAAGGAGGAACAGAACTAGGGGTGTTCCGCAGAGTTCTTAATATTAGAGAATCATAAAAACTCCTAGAAGAGTGTTATGTCTTCCAGGGAGAGATTTACGCTAGTGAAAAAGTGGAAAAAATGGTAAACAAGACAAAACTGAGCTCATCGGAGATCAGATTTTTCATTGACGTGGATAGTTAAGCCACTATCAAATCAATAGCCAGTGAGACTATAAGATCCAAGGGAGTAGCAAAATGCCGAGACATACTGAATAATATTTCGAACACTAACCAAGTAAAGTTCTGCTTAGATCTTGCAAATAGCAATATAGAAGGAATTATATAGCAGATGAACTGGCAAAGAAAGGCTCAATATCAAAGAGAAACAGCAGTTGCCAATTAGATTAGAGACCAGACATATCGGCGTGGTTAGAGGAAAATAGACCTTACAATGAAAGAGCAAACAATAACTCCGGGATGGCCAGAACAGAAACAACTGCATTATCTCTAGATGTTCATGGCCTAGAATTAGTGAAAAGAAAACTCAGAAACGCTTTATCGCTGAGTAAAAAGAATATTAGAATCTTGATAGGACAATTTCCACCAGACCTGGTGCATTCGCATCCAATTTCTATAGGAGCCTGAGAGCTCCGTAGAAGAAATTAATAGAAACCATTAAACATCTGTTCTGTCCAAACCTCCAAACAAATTGCCTCAGTTACTTTGGAAATAGGTTTATTGGAGAACTAGATGATCTAGCGCTAGTGGAAATTCATAGAAATCATAGAAAGCATAGGCTGTTTCCTAAGTGAACCAGTCTATGTAAACCATTAGTTTAGGAGCATCGTTACCTCCTTTTATAAGGGGATGTTTTGATTTTTTAAGATAAATCCTTTTGCAACACTAAAACACCCTGTTCATTTGTTACCAAGCGAAAGGCATCAACCTTAACTTATGCTAATATGTCAAATCACAATAACCGAACATCCCATATGGTAAACACAAACACACACATTTATGTAAGCTTTGTTTATATATATCCATAGCAACAGGATTCTTCTATCCGAGCTTCTTAATATCCGTCTCCATCTTTGCCTCACAGTCCAACTTGACTCCAAGATTATGTCTCAGATGGTGGAAAAACTGTGAGGATCTCAGTTGATTATTTTGCATCAATTTTCTGTCTACATATGCTTCACTCATGTTTGTTAACTTAAAGCATTTCAATGAAAAGCCTTCTCGGGTTTTTTGTTTGTTTAAATGGAATTTCAAATATGTATACGTAATTTTGATGAACAAAAGGAAAATCGATTATCCTTACTAAGACACCAGGCAAGGTTTTTTCTTTTTTTTTTTGTTAAGAAAAGAAGAAATCTGTCATTTTTTCACTTGAATTTACCATATTGCTAAAAAAAAAAAAAAACATAGGGAAACGCCTTATCATCATTTTCCTAATTTCCTGTGAGTGAAATGAACAATCTAGTGAGGCATAAGCATTATTAGAGTTCGTTTCGTAAATTAGAAAGAACTCTTTTTTAGACATCGACATCTTATCTGGTATTAACTTATACACACACACACAGGGAAGGCTTTTTATTTGAAATTTCAAATTCCAAAAAGGATGTTTGATAATAGTGAAGAGTGATATTTTCTACAAACACATAATCACTGAATAATAATTTAGCACAAAACTAATTTTTTTCTTTTATTTTTCAATGACAAACACTGAAAGTATCTACATATACTTATGTAGATGAAAAAGACAAAAACTATAAGGCATATTGTCCTTATTCTTGAGTTGCCGCTCCACTACATCCAGCTGAGCCGTTCATTTGAAACGGAAGTATGTACCAACAAAAGATAAGGCAAACAGACTTACCTACTTCACTTAGGCCAACTAACTACGACGCACCATCTTAATGTGACAAGAGAAGAAATTTTCCCAAGAGAGAAAGAGTAAAATAAAAAGGAAAGTGTTTCAGCTTTAAGTCCTTTGTCGTTGGTTTTTTTATTTATTTTTTTTTTACATTTTCATTATTCTATGAATGATTTAATTTTCTTTAAAGGGACTGTTTACAGTGGGCACAACAAGAACATGATATTGTATGTCAAAAAATAAGTAAAACTAGATCTGAAACTTCGAGAGTTTTTAAAGTTATCGATATTTTCGCCTGTTTAAATCTTTCAGAGTTGTGACTAGGAATCCTAAGGACATAGTTCAATGAAATTATTCTTTTGTTATCAAATAAAATGGTACTAAAAATATATTTATTTCATAAAATCGTCCAAAAATTCGGTTCATTTTGATTTTTAAACTTAAATAAGAGAAGTGTAAAAATGTTTCTTTTCCAAAACGGGCAGGTTACACGTTAGGTAATTTAGAAATAGACAGTTTGAAGAATTTTTAGAGTAATAAAAATCATGTCTTGTAATAATTTTGTCTGGCCATGGAAATATCAATCAAAATTAAATATAAACAAAAACAATCTGATTGAATACTTGAAAGGTTTTGAAATAATCATCAGAGCCGTTAAAAATTCCATACCCTCCCATAAACGCTGTCTAATGCTTTCTCAGTAGCGGAGCGGATGCATTTGGAAAACATTCTAATAAACAAAACTTGATAGGGAGTGAATTCTATTCCATCAACATTACTTTAACAGTGAGATATTTTAGATGCGATACAGTAATATTTAGAAATTTTTAAATGTAATTTTTTTTGTATGGGATTATTTAAAAAATCTGCAATTTCAAGTTCATACAAAAAAATTGTTTTGCAGTTGGTGGTCACGTCGCTCTAAAACTTATAGCGCAGGTAGAATTTTGCATTTTAGAAATCTCCCTCTAGAGATACAAATTTCATGAATACCGGAAATTCTTTCTTTATCAAATCATCGTATAATGTTCTTTTTTCAGTTTTTAACTTTTGATTTTTTTTATTCGCACCAAAAAATCAATGCTTATAATTGTAATATTGTGATGTTTGGGTTTTTTGGTACAAAGTCCCAAAGTATCAAAAACCCCAAAGTACCAAAACACCCAAAGTACCGGAAAACCAAAAGTACAGAAATATCCATAGTACTGAAACACCAAATGTACCGAAAAACCCAAAATATTGAAAATCCCAAACTACCAAAAAACCCATGGTACCCCAAAGGCTTACGTTCCGAAAACCCCTAAGTACTGAAAAACCCAATGTATCGAAAAATTCAAAGTAATAAAATCCGAAAGTACCAAAAAATCCAAAAAACCGAAGAATCTAAGACCCCAAAGTTCTGAAAAATCCAAATTACCAACAAAAGAAACAAAAACGCAAAGTACCAAAAACCCAAGGAAACGAAATATCCAAAGAACTGAAAAATCCAATGTACCGAAAAACCCAAAATATTAAAAATCCCAAACTACCCAAAAACCCATGGTACCCCATAGATTTACGTTTTGAAAACCCCAAAGTACCGAAAAACTCAAAGTTCCAAGAATCAAAAGTTTTTCAACCGCAAAGTACTGAAAAATCAAAAAATATCGAAAAAAAAGTTGATTTAAGAAATAGCTTTATAGGCCTTTAGTCCTACAAATTGCTGTTTTGTCTAGCTTACTCACTTGGACTCATCAGTGACGTAGTGAGGGCCTTGTCATACGCAATTTGTATTAAGTTCAGTTCAACTTACATGAATTCTTTTACAAAAATCCACTGTTAACTATATCAACTAGATTAGAACTCCTTATTATTAAGTTGTTTTTTTTTTTTGTTTAACTACCTACTGGCAAATCTAAAGTACCTGAAAAAAGCCAAAGTATCGAAAACCCAAAGTACTGAAAAGCCCAAAGTAACTTAAACCCAAAGTACCGAAAACCTTATAGTACTTAAAGCCCAGAGCACCAAAATAACGCAAGGTGCACAGACACAATTTGGTCAAAATCGTTGGAGCTTTTTTGAGATAAATGAGATATTCATTTGCTTTACCTACTGCTTTTCAACATGGAATATATTATAGTTTTGGCATTAAAAGAAAATGTTTTCAAACATGTTCTCTAAAGTGTTCAGAAAATATTGTGTACCTAACAACTTTCGAAAATATCTACTGCGTCGTTTAGAAATGTTTACCAAACCCAAATTACCTCAAACTCCAAAGTACTGGAAAACCCAATGTACTGAAAACCAAAGTATTAAAAACCCCAAACTACCGAAAAACCCAAAGTACCAAAAACTGAATTCACCAAAAACCCAAAGTACTGAAAATCCTATAGGTTCTAAGACCCCAGAGTACCAAGATAACCCCACAAAGATAAAATCGTAGGAGTCATTTTTGAGAAAAATGGAATTTTCATTTAGTCACTGATATTTAATATTTGTATGGAATGTAAACTATTCTTTTGGCATTAAAAGGAAATTTTTTTAAAAAATAGTCTCTAGTGTCCACAAATCTATTGTGTACTAAGTTTCGAAAGAATCAACTGGGTCGTTTTCGAGATATTAAGTATTTATTCAACAAAAAAAGATATAAAATTTCTTTTAAAAAATCAAAAATATTCAATTTTAAAAATTTTGACGCACAATACTTTTGAAGTTTTTGCAGGACCGTTTTTCAAGAAAATAAAAAATAAATACAAATGCACGACTCGATCGAAAGTACTTGCTCTTGTGTTCAAGCTGCTTAGAATTAAGATCTTTTTTAAAGATGAAGGTAATTATAGAAAAACAAAATTTAGAAAATATAAAAAGTATTTCAGTCAATCTTGTAATTGTTTAGAGAACTAATACAAAAGCTTAGAGCTCAAAAACAAGTATCATATTTGATAACCTGAAAAAATATGAATATAAGCAAAAAGAATAAAAAAAATAAGCAATTTTTGTGCAAAAAATGTTGGCAACATTAAAAAAAAAAAATGGTAAGCCAATTTTAAGTATTAGAATACACTTAAACCCAGTTTCAAAAAAATTTATTGACCCGTTTTAAAATATTGAATTTTTAAAAATAAAAAATACTAAATGAATAATTTTTTTCAAAATTTTTATATGCCCTCTTATTGACATTTTAAAGGAGCTTTTGCATAAAAATTTTGACTGAAATCCTTGGAGGTGTTAATGGGAAAATAGAAAACAAAAAAAAGTTAAATGGCAGAAACCGTTAACGACAGTTTTTGGTAATTATTTTTACCAAGAAGTAGACAATATACCAACAGTAATCGACACATTTTTTTTAAAATCGTTGAAGCCGTTTTTGAGATAAATAAGCTCTTCTTTAACGCTTCTATGGCAAGTACCAATATTTTTGGAGCTAAGAAAAATGTAATTAAATTTAATTTAATTTAAGAAAATCGCTTTAGTGGTTTAGGCACTAGATCAAGGTACAGGCAGACAAAATTGTTCCACCTTATCGAGTTCTATATCATCGTAGTTCCATGTTTGATTGTTATCTCGATTTTTCAAAGCTAACCTTTCAGTTTCTATATCCCAAGTTAAAAATGGTTCTTTAAAAGCTAGGTATTTATCAAAATAAACATATTTTGAAAAATGGTTTTCCACTCAAATTTTAAAGGAGGGACCTACAATTTTTTGCCAACTTCGAGCGGTTATATGAGAAGCACATATTCATGACTAGTTTATTATATTGTAGGATTTGTCAGTTCCTCTCAAGAGGCAGTACTACGGTAAAAATATTTCTGTTTTAAGATGTCAGCGGTTGGAAATCGAACTCAGACCCTCGGCATGACAGTCCAAACGCACTAACCATTATGCTACGAGGTAACTCAAAACTATGTATATCCTCAAGGTAAAATTTACGACCGCGCCACCAAGGCTCTTAAGCTCTTAACGTCGCAGAACAAAGTTTAACGAAAAATAACCAGACCTACTTAATTACCTTCTTCTTAATGTCCCTAAGAATAAACACAAAATCCATGTTAACCCTAACTGTCATCAGAATTAAATTTCGCTTTTGAAATCTTAAATTTAATCATTTAAAAATTAAAAAAAAAAAACATCCAATACTGATGCCAAATATTAAAAGAAGACATTTCTACCAAGAAGTCAAACCACTAACAGGCTTTGAGAAACAAGACAATTATCTTAATTAATAAAACTTTATAGGATAAAATTTACACAACAAGGCTTTTATAGAAGAGAAAATTTGTTATTGGGGGTTTTTAATTCGTTTAAGTCCCTACAAAAAGTTTATCCCATACCTTGTCATTTATTATCATTTAACATATGTGGTATAAAGAATAACCTACACATACCTACCTACATATGTATATGGTTTTATAAATGGATATATATATTTGTTGATACCGCAAAGCCATTTTTGACGTGCTAACATCTATGATAATTTCCTTGACTTCCATCTTGGCAAACAGATTGTATCTTTGTTTTTTTGTTTTGTTTTTTTTTTTTGGAAACTTTACGGCTTACTGTCCTGTATCTGTATCCTACTGCTCCATTTCCTTCTTATTTTTCGAAAAACCCTATCTTATCTTATATACCTTCGTCATTCCCGTAAGTAAACAGCAGAAATGAATGCAAATATGGAAACAAGATCCTACTTGGTCTTCATTCGGTATAAGAGCTTCATTACTCAAAGCATTTTCATCCCGAGAAATCTCCGAGATTCCCCCAGGTTGACATCGACATTTTCTGCCTTTTTACAACACACATGTTGGCATGGTACCTTTATATCTACACACCTACTGATATGTATATCTCGAGCTACATACAGGTTTTTACCCTTTTTGCTGAACTTGCGAAGAACACTTTTTTTCTCAGATGTTAAATGTGTGTGTTCGCTTTTGTCCTGTTCCTATATAATAAGAGATAGATACTTGGTATCCTTTGGCCTGATGTGTACCAATGAACCTGCTGTATTTTATGGTACTCTCCCGTTCAGTACATGTTTGATGCCTTTGTCATGCAATCCTATTAATATGCAAACCCTTTTTGACACTTAACTTTGCATAATCTCTATGCCAAGCAAGAGAAGGCATCTCGTTTCCCCAAACCCAACAGCCAACACACTCTTTTCATCCGCCATTTTATTGTTAAGTCATATAACGGGTACCTCTATTGTCATTTCCCTAATGCAATGTGGGTGAAAATTTCCTACATTATGATTGATGATAATATGATTGCGTTGCGTAAAAAAAAATAAAAAAATGACTCCAACCAATTCAAAGGAACTAAAGGGGATTTTTTTTTTCTTTCTTTCAATTTAATGCAGTGATTCAGGATATTATGTCCTTTATGTCCTTCCTATTGCTCCTATGAAAGATTTCTATACGATAGCAACAGTTGTTTTTTTTTTTTTATTTTTCTCTTTTGCTGATGGAAGAAGAAAATGAAATTAAGAAATTGTAGTTCCCTTTGTTTATTTTTTTTTTATAGTACCTTATATCTTTTATTTGTATCCAGAGGGGAGAAGAAAATACAATAAAAGTGATAAAGGTCATTTAGAAGGGATAATTGCTTTGGTGATTCTGATCAAAACGATTATTGTGACCAGAGAAGTTGGTATAGGTATGCCGAGCATATTATAACCATAAGCTGATGTGTAATTACACTAAAGTTTTATACCTTACATTTTCTGCATATATACCTACGTACATATATGGCTGAATAACTGACTTTAGGGTTAGAATTATTGTTGGGAAGGGGCAAATAAAACTTTGTCATTTAGTTCTACAATATGAGAGTAATTAGTACGTTTACCGCACTGTGGATTGATTAAATTGTCCAACTAGATTAAAACCAATGATAAGGCATTGTGTGCGGTAGAATGTCAAACCAGGTGTGGTTGGTTCGTATAGGTATGGTGAAAATGTCGTAAAAGGGGTGTAAACTTAATATATGTCGATTAAGCTACCCGTTTTAATGAGAAAGGGCGCATCTCTGTTTTAGTGGTTTTGAGATAAATACATTTTATATACTGTTTTTATAGTTCTCTTGATGCCTTTAAATTAAAATAATTTTGTAAGTCTTATTGAGCGATACTAAAACTTTGTTGCGTTTAGTATTATTGGTGATATTGGTTGGTACCTTAAGAAAAAAATTCGGGTTTAATTGATTGTAAACAAGTGTTCCACGTTACAGGCGAGTCAAGTCGTTTCGGTTATTGAGCTTTTGGCTTTCCCGGAGCTTCTTCCACCTTCCATAGGAATTTCGTTTGAAAAAAAAATTTCGGTAGAAAAGATTGTCCAGCTATTTCTTATCAAGCCCCCTCCCCCTACCACTTGTAAGAGCCCTAGTTCGAAGATAAACGTCTTAGTCGCCACCAAGTGCTTCAGTACCTAATGATCTCACAGAGCAAAAGCCTTCCATGTCGAGTTCCACCAGGAGCCTAGGCCTAGTACCTGCTGATTAAGTGTCATCGGGACTCAGTACCTGCTGTCATCAGGAGCGAACTTCCTGCTGAATAGTGCCACTAAGGCCAATATACCTGTTGAATAGTGCCACCAGATTGAGTGCCACCAGGGGTGGAGTAACTGTGGATTAATTGCCACCTGTTGATCTACCAGACAGATAGCCTGTCGTGTTGAGTGCCACCAGGGGCCTAGACCTAGTATCTGCTGATTAAGTGTCATCGGGACTCAGTACCTGCTGATAAGTGTCATCAGGAGCGAACTTCCTGCTGAATAGTGCCACCAAGGCCATTGTACCTGTTGAATAGTGCCACCAAAAACAAAGAGTACTTGCCGATTAGTGCTACCAAGGGCGTTGTACTTGCTAAATATTTTCACCAAATGTTTTGTACTTGCTGAATAGTGCCACCAAGGGTGTTGTATTTGTCGTTGTGTCAGCAAGGGCGATGTACTTGCTGAATAGTGCCACCAAGGGCATAGAGTATACTTGCCGATTAGTGCTACCAAGGGCGTTGTACTTTCTGAATAATGCCACCTAGGGCGTTATACTTTCCGACTAGTGCTTCCAAGAGCATTTTACTTACCGACTAGTGCCCCCGTTTGGTTTGTTGTACTTGCTAAGCAGCGAAGATTAACTTATCCAACAAGATTAAAATTTCTAATCAATAATCGGGAAGTTTTTTTTGCCCGGGTCCAGGCATAGTTGCTAAAAAAAAACTACTGAAATAAATCAGCCAAGTAGAGAGCTGGCATATCAAGACTTTGAATTTCAATCAAGTGACATTTCTAGACGAAACGTCAATATATAGCCCTAAAGGCGATTTCAAAGCTATTTGAACAACAATTTTGTTTGGAAAATATAATAAGTACGTAGACAGTTATGTAAATGGTAGTACTTTTTTCGGAGCTGGTCCTTTTGACAGCTGTCACTTAATTTATGCTCTGTTTGGTTTGCTATTTCATAATAAATAGACTTACTTCGGAACAGCGTTTGCAAATCGTGCAAATTTATAAGCAAAATGCCGGCGATTTAACACCGCTGGACTTATTTTTGTGAGGTTATGTGAAGTCGCTTGTCTATGTATATAAGCCCGAAACGATTGACGCCCTGAAGAGAATAATCGGCGCATTATTGACGACATACGGCCCGAATTGCTGCTAAAAGTGGTCGAAAATTAGGCTTCGCAACTGAAATTTATTCGAGCAAGCCACGGCAGCCACTTGCCCGAAACCATTTTCAAGATATAATGGCGAGCTCTTATCTTTATAATAAAGCTAAATTCTTGGCCATAACATTAAATTAAATGCGTTTTATTACTTCTTGAAAACCGCACGTCTAAAAAAACATTTTACATAAAATCAAAAACCAACATTTGTTTTAAGATCAAAATGAATTTAAAATACAAATATAAAAATTTTATAATTATTGTTTCGGTAATGAGTGAGCCAATTCTTGTTAAATTCTTTTAAAAAAGGTTACAAACAAATACTGTTCAATATTTGTAGAAACTATTGTTTTATTTATTTAAAAGAGTAAAGGTAACCTGCCTCTTGTCTGATGGTGAAACTTTTAGTTTCTCAGGACTTGGTTTGGGCTAGTAGCGTAAGAATAAGGTAAGAATGAAGTGCTGATTTACCTCTTCGTGTTGGTTCCTAGGCAACTATCTGCGTATATATGTAAATAAGCTAAAATAGCAAATGTGAAAGCCCTATATTTCTACGATAGATTACGGAGATACAACTGCTCCCGAAACCGACACTACGTCTCAGAAAACATGTTGGCAAATTTTAACTATTGTACCCGGACAGCAAAAGTCAAGGTGCTCACAATGCCATAATTCCTTCAAATAGAGACTCAAACGGTTTAAGATGGACATTTTAGGGATAAGTGAAGTAAGATGGTTGGGGTCGGGGGAGTTTAAGCTCCCAACACTGTACTTCTCTACACCGGAGAGGCACCTGGAATTTATCTTGAATCAGGTGTTGGATTTATGCTTTCCAAAAAAGCTTTCAAGAGCTTAACTTCATGGGAGCCTTAGATGACAGGCTCATGAAATCTAGGTTCGGGACTAGAGTACCTCACGTCACCATCAGAAAGCGATACGTCCCAATGGAGCTCTCTTGTATCGAAAGCCTTTTATAACCAGCTGAGTGCTGCTGATGAAAGTACGAAACGTCGAGGCATCATAATGATAATAGGAAACTTGACGGCCAAGGTTTCGAATAGCAATGATGATGGGCCCAGGGAAATCATGGGAAAGCATGGTATAGGCGATCAAGCGTTTCGTCGATTTGTAAAAGGAGGGACCATGTTTAAGCACAAGATGGACCCCAAAGTCAATTGGGTAGCGATTTGAAAGCTGTTTTCAGGACGATAGTCTGCGATTTAAAAGCTGTCTCCAGGACGTTCGAAACATAAGAGGTACTTACAGACACGGGACTACCATGTGATGGTTGCCACTATAAGATTTTACACAACTGCAGCTCTGAGATCTCAAGAAACTAGGCGACCTTTCACAAGGATTGAAGGCAATCAGTAGCACGGAACCCACCTCCATTGAAAACCATTGGTGTGCTTTGAAAAATGTTTTCATATTCGGTGCTGAAATTATAGTGGGTCAGTCATTCCAAGGAAGAAACAGTACATTACTTTTGAAAGAAACTTTGATCTAAGAAAAAAATTTGCTCGAAACTGGCATTGTAGCTACTCCAGCAGTAGGAAGAAATGAGCAAGAGTTTGTGTATCGCATGAAGAAGAGAGAAGTTAACCGTATTGTGCAACGTGATAAGCGTAACTATATCAACGCATTGGCTACAGAAGTGGAAGAGGACACAAGGAAGTGTGAGAATAGGACTGTCTAAAGAGCTAACAGGTATCCAAAGCTCTTAACAACCCCTTTTAAAAGAAATAGACGGTTCTGCGCAAATTTCGGATGAGGAACAGCTCAAACAATTCAATGAGCACTTTTCAGCTGCTTTAAAACGCTACCGAAACTAACACATAAACGAAGGTTGGCAGAAGAGTTCACAAGCGAAAGTATGGCCAGACGGCAGCGTGACGTTGTATACTGTCACCACTACTGTTTCTATTGGTGATAATTGATGTATACTGCGTGCAGCTTTTTCAAATGCAAATGGAGGAATTCAGTGAAATCTGCAATCACAAATTTAACATCTGGGCTACCTGGACGACGACCGACGTTTGCTAACCTGCTAACTCATAGGATTATAAAAAGATCTCCATCAAAAGACAACAAGGGTGGAACAGGGGTGGAGAGAGAAGCTGAAATCGTTGGGCTAAAGATCAATACGACAAAAATAAAAAACGATCAACCTTGGAGCATCCTCATCTAGCCAAATAGATATTTCTGGACAAACCATTTGAAATGGAAGAGAGTTTTCAATACCTTGAGCTTGAGAGTATTTTTTCTACTTATGGTGAGACCAAACTAGATACAATAAGTCGATTAATTAATTAATTAAAGATTATGCTACGTTCGGAATGCCATAAGAAAAATAGAGGATGGAATGGATCCCCTCAAACCAGTGGGTCGGCCTGGAAGTACCTACTTAGCAAAGAACGGTTGAGGAGGAATCCGCATAATTGGGGAAGAGTTGGAGAGAGCTGAGGTACATCTTCCGTACATGATGTTGCCCCACATGCAAAACCTCATAGGCGTTACAGGGACCTAAGTAAGTTTAAGTGTGTATATCGATATCCTTAGAACTTCGGAAATAAAGGGTTTTCCAAAAGGAGTTGACAGCCATGTCGTTTTGGAAGTGTCTGTCAAAACTATTTCTTTTTTTTTATTGAGTCACTGATGCAAAATCACAATAGCAATTTACACGATAGAGCAAAACGATAAAACTTTATTATAATTATAGGTGTTCTTTTGTGGCAACAATGGTCATCCTTCCCAGTTGACTTTTTAACATATGGCGAAAAAAAATTTGTAATAAATGCAGAATCTGATGAAAACATCACCAATGCTCATGAGAGTGCTAGTGCGTCAATTCCGTCAACGGATACGTATTACCATTTGTGACAAACAATCATTTTTTTAATCCAAAATAGGTTATATGGATGGGAACGACAAGTGGTTCCAATAGAATAGTACTGCATGTCGTATGTATGTCTGAAGCTACAACAGACGTTCTGCAAAAATACCACTAAGATCATGCGGTATGAAACGCTAGTCCGTTCAATTAGTCAACGGAGACCTCCTTCGATTTACTGCAAACAATTCCTTTTAACCCAAGTTAGATGATATGGATGTGAACGACAAGCGGTTAGCGACATTTTGCAACCTATCGCTTAGATTCAGCCGGATTAATTGGAACTCTGGGAGGATCAGCCCCACCGTGCAAAGCTTCGCTGGACATTTGAACGATGTCATAATCCATACATAATAGAGCGTACATAGATCTTACCCAGAGCTTGTTTTATTCCATTTTAACATCGACCCGCCCTTATTGGAAAACCCTTTAGTTATATTTTTGATTTGCAAAAAAGAGCGAAAAATTATAATACAAGTTCTCAGAGTTCAAAGTCCTTTATTATTGTGAAACATTCCTGATGAACACAAATTGACATCGCCTGACATGAAATTTATAATTAAAAAAAAAAATCTTCCTTCAAAGTTTCTTCAGAATTTTGTATTTTATCTTCAATCTGTTGAGCCAGTATAGTATGCTCAACATCAATTAAAGCAACTACATTTACATACATAAATAGCTTCTGTATAGAATAACCACTCAACAATAAAAGCAATGAATAAATAAAATAAACAAACAAAAAAACATGATGTTGATGATGAGACGATAAAGTTTCTTAATGCATTTTGAACATTTTTAATTGACATTTGAGATTTATACTCATACAACACATACATAGATACAGGCAGTCGTTATTCCATGAAACTTCAGTTATATTTCAACGAACTTTACTCATTCATTAACTCACACAGAACAATGGTTAATTAACCACTTGACTTGTCGCTTACCTCCGTAGGGCATAATCAATGCAACTAAGCATGACAGAGCGAAGACCGAACACCGAAGAGCCAAAAGGAGCTATAAAGACAACGACTACAACAATACCTAACTATGTTTATAACAATGCGCTTTTTAATGAAAATTTCGAAAATTGTTGTCCTGGTTGATCCCTTTTCCGCTTTTGCTGCTGGAAAGTGTGATTTCAACTTCTAAAGAGGACCAAAATGTTTCGTGCAATCCAAATATAATTTTAACTCATCCATCTAGTGTATACACTCCCAGAGAAAGGTGTGAATCGATGCGATGCGAGATGTTGGCGAAACCAAGAATGATTACATTTTCGCACAAGGACAATAGTTGGAGAATAGTTGGGTGTTTTAGTCTCCTTAAAAACATGATGCATCTGTGCCATTCTCTTCCTGGGCGAACAGATGTTTGGCCAAACAATTAAAAGCGAATGAGACTGATGATCAACCTGTATTCCTTTAGGATCATATTTCTTCATCAGGACAACGACACAACAAACAGGATAAAATTATTATTATTGTCCTTGCACAAACTAACTGGATTTGGATTCGTTATGTGTATTTGTATTTACATTCTTATCATGGAAATACTGAGATTCATATCTGGAGAAAACAGCATTTTGGCGACTGAGAGATGCTTTCACATCCAAAACCAAAACCACATCCAGAACCATCGTCGGTCGGTCGTCGGTCGCAGCCACCATAGCATCATAGCCAGGATGAATTCATTTTCATTTTAATTTATGTAAAGGTATGCCCAGAATAAATTGTTGCTGAGGATTGGTTTGGATTTCTGTTTGTGTGTGCTGCCATGATACCAAATAGTTCTCTCGAATCCTCTTACTCTCACTCTATCCATCCTCCTTATCCTGCTTCCACAATGCTTCCGCTACAAGAAAAAGTTTATCTATTTCTAAATTTTATAGTTTGCGGATCATAGAGCGGGCAAATTTTTGGCTTGCAGTGCTCAAGGTATACCTAATGTAAGTAACCCTTATGATGACCTGACTAGACCAGAGACCGACCACCACTTCTAGTACCTAGGTAGGAAGGTACATATAGAGGAGATATACTATGGACATTCATAATGTATTCAAAAGTTTTTCCTAATTTTATTATTATTTTTTTTTTTTTATTATTTTCTTCTGTCAGCCAAACTTTAGGTAGTCAGACTTAATTATATCGTTCATAGGTTTAGGTTTTTTGTATTTTTGTTTGTTTTACTATTAGAAGTCAAAAATCTCCCTTGGGGTTTGTTTTAAGTAATGAGCCAGTGTTGTAGGTTGCTTAATGCATATTTTCTATTCCTGGGTTATCATTAGGGAAATTTGAATAATTTATGTTAAATGAAGAACATGGGATAAAATCACCTTTGGTCGTCTGATGGTATATTAATATAGACGAACAGGTTTAGAAAAATATTTTGTGTGTATGTATGTACCAGTAGGTACTTATCTAAATACAGTAAAGAGCCCGGAAGATTTATTTGAATAATTATCCCAAAGGGAAATACCTACATAAATAAACGAATGCAAATATGCAGAGCTTTGTTAATACCTATTTACATATTTAGAAAAATGTTAAAAAATTGAACTTTAAATATTTCTTAATTTAAATATTTCATTTTTCATTCAAATATTTTGTGTGGAGAATAATGGCCAAAAACACTCCTCGAAAATGGCTTAGGAGCACTTTTAAACCAACGAAATTAATAATTGATTATGAGGCGGCCATTACAGTCAATCGATCTAAACCTGATAAAACACCTATCTCGGAGACTAAAGGGGCCAAAAAAAAGGAAGGACTGTGGTCGAAAATGAATTCAAAATGTACAATTCATTCAGACACGAAAAAAATCATTATTAAAAAACATGTCCTCCAAGTCCATATCATCCAATTGGGACCAAAAATATTCGGGTATCATTGAACGGTAGCGATCCCCATTCACAGTAACGTGCCGGTCTTGATCATCACGGAAGTAGTTCGGTCCAGTTACGCCGCCGGCCCATAAACCACACCAAACCGTAATTTTTTCGGGATGCAATGATGACTCATGGAGAACGTGTGGATTGCTGCCTGACCAATACCGCATATTTTGTTTATTGACGAAGCCATTCAGCCAGAAATGAGCCTCATCGCTGAAGATGGTTTTTCGATGAAAATCCGAATCATTTTCAAGATGTTGCTCAGCCCAATTCACGAACATACGACGCTTCTGGTGGTCAAGCGGCTTCAGTTTTTACGTCAAATTAATCTTGTAAGGATGTAGGCCAAGATCTTATCGCAAAATTCGCCACAACGACGTCACAGAGATGCCCAACGCTTGAGAACGACGTGTGAGAGACACATGTGGGCTTTCTGCAACTGAAGCCTCAGCGGCAGCAACATTCTCGTTACTACGGGCACTTCCTTGTCTCACTGGCACGGGAACATTTTGTACTGTGCCTGTGGATTCAAATTTTTCCACTAGACGCTCAATTGTTTATCTGCTAGGACGATTATGACGACGATAAATTTGACGGAGCGCTCTTAACGTTGAGGTCACTGACTCCGAATTTCGGTAGTAAATTTTAATAATCTTGACTCGATGTTGGCTCGTATATCTTTCCATCATGAAATGGCAAACCTTACTGAAGAGAAATGTCAAAAGAGCGGCAAAAATATGGCGTCGTTTGCTGTCCCTGTCGCTCTACTTTTGTAGCGTCCTTGTTGAAAAACCCTTTATCATATATACAGAATTCTTGTAATTCGTTTCTTGGAAACGGATCTTACGGTTCGAATGATATTTTCACACTTTTTTCTCTTTACTTAGAAGAAGGTTTAAGCAATTATTTAAGAACCACCCACTTCCGCACTTCCCAAAACAGACGGACAGACAAACATTTCAGCTCAAAAATTTGCAATTATTTTAATATTTACGACAGACACTCCAATTTTATTTATAAGTATAAATTTTTACAAAATCTCATTTTTCTTAAAAACACTATCACTTTTCTCAAAAAAAGTCAGTAAATTACTTTAAGCTTCTTATCATTCATTTGCATTCTTTACATTTAAATTAATTCAAATGAATCTAAATGCATGCAAAAGAATGCAAACGAATGAGAAGAATTCAAATGGATTGAAAGAATGCAAATGATTGCATTCAATTGATTGTTGTTATTGTCAATTGGAAAGCAAATGATTGCAATCTTTTTAAGTCAAATAAGTGGTGCTAGCTGAATTTAAAGTCATAATCTCAAAGTGAAATCAATGAATGCAATCTTTTAATTTAAGTCAGAAGAGATTTCATTCACAAACGATCACATTTTTTAACATTTTTTATCCTAAAATTCTTTGTGTGTGCCTGTCTCAAAAGCCACATATCCGATTTTCAAAATTTGTTCTGGAATTTGAAGGGTTATTGTTAAGGAATGGCTTTTTGGTCAAAGTTTTGTAAAAAAAATCTATTTGTTTGGTAACAAAGAAATAAAAAATATGGGTATGGCAGTAGTCGGATTTTACTTTAACAATTTTTTTAAGGGCCAGTTAATTCACAGCTAATTATTTTTAATCAATGATTATTGTGATTGGTTAATACGCGAACCACAATTTTAGTCAATGAATTTTTTTGTTTGAATTGTTAATTAACGAAATCGCTAATCAGCTTATATTGGTTAATAAACTTCGCTTAACTAGAGCTTATGAAAAACATATTACAGATTAGACCCAATGTGAACAAACTGGCCCTAATGAGGTGTAAAGTGGTAAGTTTATTTTATTGGTTGGTTTTATTTTTTGTTAAAACTACTATTTTCCTCCATTACTTTATTCTTTAAGCCTAGCTTATACATCTATGGGAAGTGTTGTTTTATATTAAAAAAATACCTTTTTTCCTAGGCATCAAAAACTGTCAAAAATGAAATGCTATTTTTTTTTTGTAAAATTATCGAAATCATGTGCCAAAAACCCTTAGAAAGAATGTATAATAATTGACCAAGTACTGAAACTAGCTAACCTTTAATATCGATCTCAGGCCGTTCAGATTATAAACATTTTTGAAAATTTCCCATAAATGAGGCGCCGAACAGAAATTAAAGAATAAGTTTAAAAAAAATATATAGCTGACCAATTACTTAAACTATAGCTAACCTTTTATCTAGAGAATACCTTAGATGGCATATAATTTTTTCAAACAGCAATGACCTTAAAAATTTGAAAAAAAAAAAATCATTACATGTACGACTGGGTCACACGTACTTGCTCTTATGTTCAAGACGCTGACTATTTTAGAACATTAAATGAAAACTATAAGAGAACAATGTTTAAAAGCATGACATACGATATTTAAATTAGCTAAAATATCTTCTTTGAGAACTTCTTTGAGAAGTCTAACTAGGTACTATTAATAGATACTTTTTGTAAATTTTTATAATCGCATTAATTTTGGCATACAGAAAAAGTTTAATAAAAATCGTAGGAGCGATTTTTAAGAAACAAAAAATATATTTTCCTGAACGATTTTTTAATTTGTATATGAAACGTGCCGTTATTTTTTTAATTAAAATTTGTTTTCTAAAACACTTAACATAGTGTAACAAAAACATAAATACCAAGTTTAAAAAAAATCGACTATTTAGTTTTCATAATATTTGATTATAATTTTTTTTTTTTTTAAACACAAAAAAAAAATAGTTTTAAAAATGTTTGCAAGAAAAACTTTTAACAATGTTTTGGAAGCTTCTGTATACAAAAAAATTATTGAAATCAAAATAATCGTTTTGAAGAAAATTGAAAATAAACAAAATGGTTTTTTTGGGAGGTACCATTAAGAACCATCTTTTGAAAAATGGTTTCCCACCTTTTACCAAAAGAAATGTATTGAATTATTTTTAAGAAAAGTTGTTGAGCCATTTATTAGAAAAATAAGATTTTGTAAAATTTATCAAAAAATTGTATGCAGGCTCCGTTATTTTTAGTTCTAAAAAAAAGGAAAAAAAAACCTGTTTGCAGAATCCCCAAAAACCACTATCTACCAAGTTTTAAGAAAACCGATTAGCCGTTTAGGCTGTAGCCAAACAGGCAGGCAAACAAAATTTTGCCACCCACTTTCTTAGTGTTTCTATCATCGTAAAGTGAAGTTTGAATGATATCCTTAATTTTATTTTTTGAACGAATCCAAAACTTGCCTTAAGTAAAAATCCATAGCTGACCAATTGGTGCCCCATTACACGATGACTTTTGAGTCATGACTTTTTTCGAAATTCATTGAGTGCGAGCGAGAGTGATCTCACCTTCGTACTCATTTAATTTCGAAAAAAGTCCAGAGTCAAAAGTCATCTTGTAATAGGGCACAGACAGAACAAGAGATTTTTCAGATGTTCTACAATTCCTGCAAATTTCCCATAAATTAGGTGCCAAAAATCACTATGACCTCAAATTTTTTTAAATCTATTAAGAATTCATAAAAAAATTTATGTATGGCTGGCCAAATACTGAAAATGTTTGAACTTTTACGATCTATAGATCATCCGAAATATATTTTTTTGTAAAATTCCCAGGAGGTGCCAAAAATCAGGCGTGACCTTGAGTGACCTTGAAAAAGTTTATGCCTTTACTACAAGTTATCTAGGGCTCACCAGTTTCAAGAACTAGTTCACCTGTTGTGATAAATTACTGACTTATTAGATGGCATTTTCTTTTTTTCAAATTTCCCATATATGAGGTGCCAAAGGTCCAAGGCCGTCTTAACTATTTACTTTTAATAATTACACCGATTTTAATGTTAAAATTATTTTTGTTTGTATTTAAAAAAAAATTGTTTCTTTTTTATTAAACAAATATTACTCCCAATAATTCTAAACCACTTGAGCAATTCACGTAAGTACATATAAAAACTGAAACATACGACACAGCTTTGTACTTTTGATTTAGTATCCGCCAACATAATAATTCTATAGGCATAAGTGTTCATATCAAATGTTTCGAATAAAGTCCCTTACGATACGAACAATTTCCTCCTTAAAGTATTTTAGATGGTGGTTTGATTTTTTTTTTTTTTTCTGGACAAAAAAAATTACTCATATTGGATTTTTTGCGCAGTTTCGATGAAATGAATTTTCATGTCGAAATGGATATTTTTTAACCCTAGTTGTCAAACTAAAATTCGTACATATTGTATATGGGGGACTTTTTGGTTGGTTGATAACTTTTCTATTGACAACTATTACACGCCATGATGAAGGATTTTTATTTTTATTTTTTTTTTTGCTGGTCTTGTTTTCCAGTTCTGTTGGCTCTTCGTCAAAAACATCACGTTATGGATGAATGGTTTTTTTTTTTGTATAGATTTTTAATTTTGACATGTTAAATAAAATTTCTAGCATATGAACTTGTGTATACATAGAAAAAAGAGTTCTTTTATTTTTATTTTTTTTTTGTAGATACTCTCTGTAACAGGTACAATATGAGGTTTTCACATAGTTACGAATTGATTTTGAAGGATTTTTATCCACAAAGCATCAGTTTTTGATTTATTGCTCACAAATGGCTTTTATTAAAAAAAAAATTACAGTTGAAATCAACTATAAATGAGACGACAGAGAAAGATGTCAAATGAATTTATGGAACCCACACATATTGAAAACTGTATAAAATGAAATAATGGATTTCTGACAAAACACTAAAATTCATCGAAAATAAAATGTCCTCTTAGCTTTTGAATATAAAAATTAAAATTTGCATTAATATAGGCACTGTTTTTTGCCATCAAAACTCTCAAAATGTCCTCTTTAAATTGACATATGTATACTGCACGAACTTTTTTCTTCCTTTCGTGTGTGCATTGGCACCATGTGATCCTTGCTGTCTCTATATAAAATGAAATAAACATAAATTCTTCTTCACGTCACAATGTTGTTTGTTTAGTTTTATAACTTATATGAATACATATTTTGAAAGCCTACTCGTGTGTGCAATCTTCTCGCGAATTTCTCAAAAAAAAACTCGAGTAGGTAGGCGAAAAAGGATGTATGCTTATCGAAAATTAAAAGCGAACAAACATAGCGGAAATCCTTGAAATATGCGTTCCAGGCTTTGGTATTTCTATAGATAGAGTGTGTGCATTCAAATTTATATCATTGAGCTGGCTGGGATCTATCATTTGCGCGAGCCCACTTGACAATAAAATACAAAATCCCAATGTCAAACAAGAGTGTTTATTATGTGACGGAATGTGAAAAGTCCTGGAGTATATAGAGACTTTGTGTTGAGGAAATTGGCGACAGTGACGACTGACGACGACAAGCTTCATACAGGATCGTAGAGACATCAGAGTGTGAGAGAAATAATATTCCTATAGGTGATTCCATCATCATCATCATCATCACATCTATCTGAATTCTCTAACAAAAGTGTTATTTCAGAATGTATCCTTTATGGGCCTTGAGATTTCCGGCTACCACATCACCGACACCAACACCGCCAAGGCACGACCCGACCCGACCAACCGTCACAATCAGAACCCAGAATCCAGAACTTGTTTATACATATGTCTACGATGCGATGCTCCTATTGGATGGTTTCAATGAATATATGAGTGGAATGGGGGGGGGGGGGTTGGAGGGTTGGAGTACTAAGTATGGGAGACGATAAAATGAATTTTATTGTTGATGAATTCTTCTCTCTAAAACGCATAACGCTAAAGTGGAAATACATTTCGACATATCACAGGAGAGGCGAGGCAAAGGCAAAGTCACCTATCTTGATGGTGTATTTGGCTTTGGCTGAACGTGTTTATTTGAAGTGATGGCTTAGAAGAAGTCCTTTAATAGGATATGTTATGTACATATGTTTGTATTCATATATCCACATCTATAGAAGTGTGATTCTGTGAGTGGTATGATGTGTATTATGAAAATTTATTTTCAAGACTTATTTTGAGACTTTATGTCACGACTTTTGCAAGTTTGTTTTCTTCTTCTTTTTTGTATTTTATATTATTGTTGGATAAGGGGTTATACGTTTTCATTGCACTGATTTATAATGACACTTAATGTTACGTGTTGAATTTGAACTCAAAGCGAATATCCTTTTTTTTTTTTGTTTTTGTTATCAACGGAAATAACAATTCACAATAAGGCTTTTAGCTATTGAAGATGATGGTTGTTTAGGTTTTATCTATAGTATTTTCCTTATTGCCATCTGAAATTACCTGATATATGTGCCATATACGATACATATGTACATAGATGTAGGTGGGTACTCAATGTGCGTTACTAAAGCTATAAAGATATATTTTATTGCGAGACGTTCTGTTAAGACGTTTATATTGTTCTTTTGATTTGGTGGTAATTGGTACAAAGAATGTAATTGCAGTTTTTGCTGTTGGCAAGACAATATAAGCAATATAATAAAATATATAATTGTGAATTAGATTAAGCTTAAGGGAATGAGTTTCATCTTCATTTTCATGGCGCACTCTATAAGTGTTCTTTCTCAAATATATGGCGAAATAAATTTCGAGAGAAAGTACTGATTTTGTATACCTACAGCAGGGTGAATCTTTAATGGGGAAGTAACTATCAAGAAACAGCTGTTGGATAATTCACTTTATAGCACTTTTTCTATGAAATGTAATGAAGTCAAATAAATGCTCATATCAAATTTTGCTTACAAACATTAAGATTGATGTATTTTAGGCTTATCCCATAAGATGAGTACTCAGGTAAAAATCAGTTGGGCTTCCCTTCAGGTACTAAGCCCTTCTGGTTTTTATGATATAACTAATTTTTGACAGACTATCAAACAGGACTGCCATGTCTTGAAAAAGTTCAATAGCCCAATTAAGAAATTTTTGTAGCCCAAAATCGGAGCCAAAAAAGTAGCCCAAATAGTAGCCCAATAACAATATACAAAATATATTCTCATAACTTTTATTATAATTTATTTTTATTTAAAAAACACCGGAAACTAAAATACATTTTTTGCTCAAAGAAGAATTTAAATGAAAATTCTAGAAGCAACAAAGAAATTGAATGATTTTAAAGTGAAGTTTGTTGCAGTTGATTTGAAATTTAAAAAAAAACCAATGAGAATATGTCTCTTTTTGAATTTTCACCTTCGCACCCATTGAGTAAGGCGCAAAGATTCATTGGTTGCAAAATAGTAGAATGTTTAAAGAGTATGTTTAGGGGGAGAAAATTGTTTTAATTATGATTTATTTATACAAAAAAAAATATCGCCCAAGATTAGATTTGGGCTATTAGTAGCTCAATTATGATTGGAATGTCAAACTGAGATTGTTGTCAGCAATTTCGGAAAAAGATAGCCCAATTTCCTATAAATAGCCCAATCTGGCAAGCCTGCTATCAAAACGGAAGATCCTTCTACCGGATCCTTTTTCATAAGATGAAACATGACAGGGTTGCGGGACTATTAAACTGAAATATCGAAACATTTCTCTTCATTTGTTCATCAATTGAAAAAAAAAATTAAGAGCCAGAAAGATATTAACATAAGATTGCTAAAATCCTCTTGAGGAAAGCGACAGTCCCCATGATTCATTCAGCAACCCTGATCAAGCGTCATACACCAACTACTGACTTATCAAACTCATCTACCAGTCGTTGTATGGGGCCTTTTTTTCCTACGAGCCTCGTGGAGGGATGATTTCTCAAATGGAAGTTAAGAAAGGATCACGTCCTTAAGAAGCATCTTCTTCTCCTCAGCCTGGTGATTGTGTGACGACAGGCACTTCTTCAATGACTAAGATATACCCACGACTTTTCAGGTTATAGCCAGCTGAAACCCATCAACCCTTTTTACGGGCTTGAAGGTTATGGGATTTGAACTTGAGAAAAGGGACAGCTCCTTCCATTCATTCAGTAATCCTGACCAAACGTACGGATAAATATACCACCCACTGACCTATCAAACTCATCTACCAGACGTTGCATGGAGCCACTTGTTCCTACGGTGGAGGGATGATTTCTCAATTGGGGGTAACGGAAGGAAAGCCGAGCGTCGTTCTCTTCTCAACCAGGTGATTCTGCAATAAGGACACTTCTTCAACGACTAGGAAATATCCACCGACACTGCAGGCTATAACCTGCTGAAACTCATCAACAACCCTTACGGGCTTGATTGACATGGGATTTATTATAGGTTTCATTTCATGGGATCAAAATCCCTACGGTATCACAATGGATCTGCATTGATCTAAGTGTGACGGTAACAAGATCAACTTTAAGTGCATTAACCTAACTTAACCTAAGATATTGACAAGATCCGACACGTATAAACGGATAACGATTTGAAAGAATTGGCTTTGAAAGTTTGCATCCCAGGTGCATAGAATTTGAGTCTGGTGAGAACATCAATTACGGCCTGTTGGGAGCAATCAATGATATCGATACGAGTATCATCAACATACCGTGAGGATCTGTTGAAAATTGTGTCTTTAGTGTTAACATCTGCTCTTTGCACTATTTTTTCCAGAACAAGATTAAAGAAATCATATGAAAACCTGAGCATATTATATAAACCTGAGGAATAATTCGGATGAGCTTTTCCCAAGTTGCACATTGCAGCGCCAATTTCCCAATGTGATGCAACATAACTAGATCAGTTTTCCTGCAATCCCAAGTTCAGCCTTCGCTTTTGGCCATATAGATTTCCTGTCGATGAATAATATCATATCTTGACTTGAAATTCATTGGTTTTTTGTGGGATTTGGCTGAGTGTGAATATTTGGTCAATGCTACCATGGTAGATCGACTTTTATGACCTCCTGAATTAATAAGCCTGCCTCAATGACCAAATTGGAAAAGAAGACACCTTCAGCCGATTAATTTTGGCAGGCACAACTTCCACGAAGGGACAAATAATAACGGTTGCCGACTAATAGTCTATTCAGAAGCTCCTAATATGGTGATAAGAAGGTATCAAAAGGTTTCACATAAAACAACCTCCCAAATGATCCACGCTCCCAAAATGATTGACATGAACACCATGTGACGGAAGACATCCCTCTTACTTCTTTGACATGCGTATTTTTGAGGGACAAACGTCGACTCTGACCAATTGAACGTAAAATGTTTAACAAACTCTCACGGTAGTTGAAGAACAAGTGAAACTTGCTGGGGTTTAAGTAAACGAGGACAAGACCAAATACATGATAACAACAAACAATAAGAGATCTACCAACTGGAAACTATTGATGGGAATAGCTTAGGTAAGGTTGGGTTAAATGGAGGCCATTGCATACACGGGGGCCTATTGGTCCATTGTGATCCCCTAACGAAATAAATGCAGAGATGCTCCTAAGCTGCTGCTTCAGGTACACTGGTTCGTTTGCGAACCAGCCTGTACTTTCTATGAATTTTTTCATGTTTGCCATTGAGATCTGCGCTAGATCATCCAGTTCTCCAACAAACCTGTTTCCAAAATAACAGAGCCGATTCGTTTGGAGGTTTGCACAATCACAGAGCAGCTGTTTAATGGTTTCTATTTCTTCGATATCCTGACAGCTCCTACAGACATCAGGTGCGAATACACCCATTCTAGCGGCCATTGTGCCAATGGCGCAGTGACCCGTTAGTACACCTTTCAAGATTCTAATATTCTTTTTACTTAGCGATAAAATGTACTGAGTTTTCTTTTCATTAATTTACGAATAGCTTAGTAGCTAAAGAGTTCATAGTCCCACGAACGACATCTTAGTGGAGATCTGGCGAAGAATTACTCTAGCAAATCGGTGCCACTTCGGTTTGACACACGAGATGGGTTCAAAACGTCTAACATTGAAGAAGAAATCCACGCTCTATAAAACTCTTATATTGCCAGTCCTGCCTTGTGGCACTGAGTGTTGAGCGATAAGCAGAAAGGGAGAACTAATAGTGGGCATCTTCGAAAAAAATTCTTCGACGGATATTTTGGTGATGTGTGCGAGGAGAATGAAATGAATAATATGAATAATGAATGAAATGGAATTATGTTCCAATCAGGAGAGTCTTAAGATCACAGCCCCTAGCTTCAAGAGAATGAAGAACACTGAACTTCCATTTTGAAGACCAAGCCATCATTGTGGATGCCAGAATACTTGGCTTAGATGAAGCAGCCTGCTTGGGATCGAAAAGGATGGAAAGCTACCGTGATTCAGACTGCAACCCTACATGGATATGGACCTGGATAACTAAATTAAAAGTAAGCCTGAAATGCGATTCGGGTTCTACATTCTCCTGATCGTCCTTGCAGGCTTCGGTTCAGACCATGTAACCTTGCGAGTGTTTTAATTTTTTGGTACGAGTAAAACTTTCGAATTTCATGCCTGGCTATGGAACCTCCTATTTCTGCGAACAAGCTCTTCCGAGTGTCTTTCTTTTTCCTTATGACAATCCGGTGTTCCCCTTCCCCACTTCTTTCCGAAAGACCCGTTAGCAGATCTTGGTTTTCGATGTTTGCTTTTATTTCTTTGTATGTCTTTTGTTTTCTTCATGCATTAAGCTCCTAAGAAATACGTTGTAGCTTTATCCCACTTCTGATTTTATGATATTTATAGAACTTTTCAGTAGTTCTTCCTTTGAACAAGTGGTAGCAAAAAATGTAAGTAAAGTTTTCGACATTATTCTAAATTAGCTAAGCCCTCTCTAACCCTTTTTAACTGAAATAGCAGCAGTGACTACACGCATACCAACAACAACTCAACTTTGTAATAAAATAAAATCCGTTCTGCATTTTCATTTGAGTTTTTCAACTTATAAATTGATAAACTTTTTAACCTTAAAAACATTTTCCCACATTAACTATATTTTTTTATTTTTCAGCTCATTCCTTTTTACATTAAATCTCACTCCCACAAAAGTCACTTCTCTACCTATGTCTTTAAATTCATTTCGAAATTTGCAAGTTGCAACAATTTAAGTTTGCAACTTTTACAACAAATTCTCTGCAACCTTTCCTTTTCACAAACACACAAAAATGATATCCGCAAGTAGTCGTTTCACTAACAATCCAGGTGATTAAGCCATTAGAGTGATGGTGGCGGTTAGGTGGCTTGTCATGGTGGTGGTTATTGCATTAGTACGATGTTGGTGCAAATTTCGTGAATTTAAATTTTAGTCAGGTTCACCGAAGAGGGACGATGATGGTGGCCAAAGCTTTGAAATGTCACACCCCATCATCGTCATCTGGTCAGGTCTCACCCTTTTAAGCGAAGCCACACAAATTCTATACCTAACCTACACTTTCAGCACCAGCGGAAAGTTTGGTTAGTTTTTCGAGGTTCTAAAGAGAAAAACGAGAGGAATATAAGGAAGAACATGTTTTTCCTGACCAAC
Organism: Dasysyrphus albostriatus; assembly: GCA_946251815.1. Classification (NCBI taxonomy): domain Eukaryota; kingdom Metazoa; phylum Arthropoda; class Insecta; order Diptera; family Syrphidae; genus Dasysyrphus; species Dasysyrphus albostriatus. The sequence goes on from OX276337.1 coordinate 105,831,354, forward strand.
CCAGAGTCCTGGATGGTGGTATAAAACGATAATTGAACTTGTTTATAATAAACAGTGATTATACAAAGATTCAACACACAAAACACTGCAAGATTTCACTCACAAAGAGTGATATCCCATGGATATATTAAAAACCCTTCACTAAAATTAACGAAAGTGTAATTGCTCGTTTGTTGAATAACTCATCTGAAAGTTAAGTGAAAAATCCTCTTTTCTCTTGAATTTGATTTGCTTCTTTGCTTTTTTTCTGCGTTCTTCCTGGCATTACCTTGTTTGTGGAATTCAAACAAACACAAACTAAATAAAATGACCGACGGCAATTCTTTAATTAAGAACTCCATTGCGTCAATCTCCACCAACTCATTCAGGACTATCCAATCTCACTGTGGGATGAAAAATATCTACTTGACTTGGATTTCTTCTTCTTCTTCTACCATAAAGTAGATCAGAAAATCTAACTTAATGAGATCTTTAATTTTAACGGTTCTTCCTTTTTGGTTCATTTTAATCCTTCTTCTTTTGCCAAGTGCTCTTTTTCGTCATCAGCGCAGCAGCTCACACCTTCCTACATTACATCCGCTAGGTACTTTATAACATAAGAGCCAAAAGAGTGAGGGTAATAAATTTAAGCGAAATTACCAGGAATCCAGGATTTCGAGGTAAAGAAGTTACCAGGGTCAAGGCAAAGGGTGGCTCAACAACTGATGGCAACACCAAACAAAAAAACGAAATGAAAAAAAAAGAAAAAAAAACAATAATGTATTACTCTTTTGGGGGCGATTCCATTAGTCTGGTAGCACTTTAGTGCGATAAATTTAAAAATTAAGTCCACGATGAATGTTAGCGATACTTAAGGTGTAGAAATGTTGTTGAGCGAGTGAATATGGCACTGGCGCCGGTGGTCGTCGGTCGTCAGTGGAATGGCAACACAGAGGTAGAAAAAATGTCGGGTTAGCAAATAGTTCATAGAGCACAGTGTTAATAGTCTCTGGTCCCTCTCACTTCTTTACCAAAACCACTAAAGTAAAAAGAGAAAACCTGTGGCCAGGAATGGTTGATAAATCCAAAGCAATTGGGGGGTTGATATTTTTATTGTTATGAAGGTCAAGTGAACATAAATTTCAAGCAAACCCCTGTTATTCACTTCTGGTTCATTAATTTAAGAGTTTTTTTTTTTTTTAATATCTTTGTATGTGTGTTAGGTGGGCTTTGGCATATATCATTGACACAAAATTCGGATAAAATTGACAGCAAGAATATTCTTTCGGACACTGCAATGTATGTAGGTATATACCTACTAACATACAACAAGGTTTTTATTTACTGCTTGGGGACCATAGGCTTGCAGTTAGAATGATTGAAGGTAGGTAATAATTTTGAAAAATGTTACCCTTGAGGTGCTGAGGACACAACAATTTGAATTCAGTATGGTCTTTTATTTTGATAATCAAGCTATATGTACATCAAGTGAGTTGTGATATAAGAAAAATGTATTTGAAGTACCAACGTTATAGCAGTTTTGTTGGGGAACCTCTGAAGCCGAAATAGGAAAGGAAAACATCTTCGGTGGATTCATTTTTAAGCACCACACTCTACATCTTACCAATAGACTTTGCAAAAGATCAGTGATGGCAAGCACTAGGTTTCCATGGCTAAGATATCACAAAACAACCTGGCACTGAGCTGATGGTCAAACCACCAACCAAATCGATCATGTGCCTATAAAAATGTACATTTCAAGGGCCAAACATGCTGTTTTCTTTTTGCGGCGAAATTTAGTCAATTTAGTCAACTGTCAAATGAAAAAAAAAGTTGCGAACCATCCTAGAAAAGGGATTTGACGTTTGGAGCTATTGCATATCTGTGATATCATCAAAGAAGCAGCCGAGATCTCAATAGACTATCCACCAAGCTCAAAAACAAGGCCCTGTGTAGGAATAAGAAAGCCAAGGCAACTTCTCAACTAAAGGATATCAAAGATTTCCACGAAAAAGTTGGTTATAAGCAGCTGCTAAATGGGCCACATTTCAAGTGAGTATAATAGCGTAATAAAAGAACCCACTTCCAGTCAATGAAGACCCAGTTCCACCACCCAGTTGAGAAGGGGTAGACTAAGCTCTAGAAAAGCCTAAGAATATAGAGGGAACTTAGGGAAAAACTCGTCAGTACTATTGCAAACATTCAAAGAGCAGATAGTGCATAGGGCAGTAGTCAGGAGTTAACGCAGAGGGTACTATTTTCCACAAAATCATCCTCAAGGGTATGTCGACAATATTGAAATCATAAGGCGCTCCCACCACAACATTCTATTAACAATCTTTCAGGGCAGTTGAAAAATCAGGCAAAACTTAATATAGCCTCGAAGTTAAGAAGGACAAGACCAAGTACATGCTTTCGACAAACAATCAAAAAGATGTCTCTGGCTAGACGAGCTAGGACACAATTTCACTGTTGAGGCAATGACTTCGAAGAATTTAAAGAGTGTTCCCACTTCACAATTAACAAAAATGATTCTTTAGTGGAGACTAGACAAAGAATTACCCTAGAAAACTTTTTCTGCTTCGGTGCTGTTGGAATAATGATGGTTCTCAAAGCTTTTAGGGCTTCAAAAAACCCATTTACTGCCAGCACGCGTTTATGGCGCAGACTGCTGATTGATTAGCAGGAAGAAACAGCTGATACGAAAAATTCTTCGATGGATATTTGAAAGAGGGAGAATGGAGAAGAAGATACAATCGCGAACACTTTCTAAGAATGTCAATACATTTCTCGAAACAAGTAGCCTATAGTGACATGGTCTCATTGAGCAAACAATGATTTAGATCGAGGAATATGAAACCTCCCCCTCCGGTTCAAAGACCACGTATATGCTAGAGGGCTCTGTCTTCACAACAGTAAGCGGCCTCCTCCGGATTGTAGAGGATGGAAGGTGACCTTGTCTCAGGCAATGACCTTTCGTGGGTCAAGAGCCAGATAAATAAGAAAGTTGGCAAGACTTATTCAGTTATTTGTTGGGTGGGAACTGCAACCCGCATATTAACTCTTCTACTATGTTGCTAGTGACTGTTTATTTTGACCCAAGATAGTTGAAGGATTATTGTACCTCCTGGCATTATGGTTACTGCGTTGGACTGTCATGTCGAAGGTCTGGTTTCGATTCCCACCTAAAAAACAGAAATGTTTTTTTCCCGAGGTACTACCTCTTTCGAGAAACTGACAAATCCTCCAAAGTTATACTTGTCAAAAAAAAGTACTTCTCATCTAGCGATCTAGCCGTTCAGAATTGGCAGAAATTGTAGGTCTCCTCTATTCCTGCTAACAACATGTACATGTAGGAATGGTTGAGACTTGAGAGTTGTCTTTTTAGTTGCTAGGCCCTGGGTCTCCAAGAGCCGTTACACCACCAAATTTACTTATGTTTTTATTTTATAGTTGGAGGATTGCACTATGCACTTAATGATTCAAAATTTTGTATTGTCCTGTTGGCTAACACACTCTTCTCTTTCTATCCCAGACAAATTCACAGTAGGGTTATCTAGCCTTCATTGCTGAGCATGAGCAGGTTGAAATTTGGTGCAAATCTCTATTTCGATGTCGTCTCTGTACTTAGTTATACTTGGTCTTAACGTTGTAACAGAGCTGTCTCAAACAGTTCGTTGAAGAAAGAAGTGAGCCAATGCCAACACTCGGAGTCGGAGTTCTATAAATATGTTGGTTGGTATTTTGAAGATCAAATAAATCGCATCATTGAAAAAATTAAAGAGACTACATTTTTCTACCTGTTGTCCAGAAGCATTAAGATGGATAGGTGAGATATGGGATGACTTCATACTTTCAAACTAGAAAACTTTTGAGAGTTCCTCTCTAGTAGCTAACTTGCCAGAATTATACTATTTGAGAGTAGGGACACATCCCGCAAGCAACCCCAATAGACTGTTATCCGAGAGTCACTCTAAGGATGCTTGTATATTCTTGTATAATTTTACTACCAAACAAAATAAAGGCTCTCAAATAACTGTGTACCCCTTTGTGAGCTAAATTCATTACTATATGTCCAATCGTGAGTTTTACTCGCGAGAGCGGCTTGAAGTTGCTCGCAGTCTTTTAACTCTCAAATAATTGAGTTAAACTCTCGAAATCTGCTAAGAGAGCTGAGCTCACAGAATATTTTCTTTTAAGGTTCGTATCCATTTGAGGGTAAAAATACTACGAGCAACTTCTAGGCAAATCTCGAGAGTGAAACTCACATGTGGATGCAGTTATGAGAGTCACTCTCAAAAGTGATAGGGAAAATACTCACAAATAGAACCACAACTTTAGTGACAAAATTGATCGCTTTTGTTTTTGCCAAAGTTTATTATTTATTATTTCAAAGTTCCGCTCTCTATCTTTGTTGTCATTTTGATGGACTTGGATATTCAAAAATTTTGTTTGCGGGGTAAATTCTATTAAAGTTTGAAATATGATTTCAAAGTACATAGGTACCTACACTGAATTCTTTCATTTCTAGTCACCAAATCAGCTTGTCTGATCTTTTCTCTTGAAAAGATAAGATTTTTATTTTGAATGTAGAAGGATTTTTCGCAGCGTATCAGATCTCCTTTCTTCGGGTAATATGAGGGCATATTTTACTCTCATCTTGTCAGCAGAGTTAAGTTCACTTTAAATGTGTTTTAGTTCTCTTTCAAGGTGCATTTCCATTTGAGAGTTCTTTCAATACAAGATTTTCCAAAGTGATACTTTCTATCTTGAATAATTGTGAGCTACTTGACTTCGTCTACTTGCTAGTTTTACTCTTGCGAATAGCTTGAGAGTTGCTCGCAATCATTTCCTCCAAAAAAACACGCACCTTTAGAATGAGGGAAGTAGCTCTATCTAAGTTGTTTCAACTCTCTGCGATAAAATCATCTAGAACACGAACTGCTTGTAATAATTTTTCAGTGTAGTAAGTTATTTAATCTTAAAAACTTTTACTATAAGAAACTCTATCGCAAGTCCCGCTAGCTGAATCTCTAGACCCGAGATGGCAGTAAGAGACCTGCAGGCGATAGGAAAACTTGACAGTCGGGAAGAATTCAAAGAACCACCTCCATATAGGGAGTGTGGTTAAACAGAAAAATAATTCCCTTAAGCAATTTCTTACCATCTTCATTTAGTTTTTTTCTTATACTTTATATTGATTAAATTTTTCAACTCTTATCAAGGGCATATATCAAGTCTACTTGATAAAATTTGAATAACTTAAGTCTTCAATTTTGGCTATATATTTTTTCTCGTTTTTTTTTTATTTTATTAGTGAAGAAATGGTGGGTAAGTACATTGATGCGTTTAAAATTCAACTACATTACCCATTAAATTTGAGTCTCGCCATATCATCGTCGTCGTCGTCGTCGTGCCGTTGTTGGGATGAGATAATAATAAAAGAGAAGACTGAATTCACTCCAAACATCTCCTCTATATTCTATAAAAAGAATTCAAAATAAGTACAAGGAAAAGTTCATTCATTCATTCATTCTTACCGCAAACGAAAAAATTCAAGTCTTGAAATTCTCAACAACAAAAAAATAAAAATTCCCCCAACAACCATAAAATTTACTCGAAAATTACTCCCAATAACAACCGCATTTAGGTTGGAAGAAAAGGAGAAATTGTATCACTCAAGTGAGTGAACAAATTTTTGAAGTATGCAATGCACAATATAAAAAAAAAACCTACTCATACTCATATCGTACCCTTCCCTATGCTGTGATATATATTTCAAGGACTTCTTACTCCTTTAACTCTTTATATGAAGAGAAGAAAATATATATTATTTAAAGCAATAGAAGGATCACATCACAGATATAGATACCTATAACTGTATCAAGTATTGTGGGTGTGTGTTTAATGGATAAATCTACAAAATCCAAAAGACAGTGAAAAATATCCAATTTAAAGATAAGTGCAGTTCAAAAAGAACATTTCGAGAGGTTTTTTTTTGTCCTTCTCTTTTTCCTGAAGTTAGAAATGGTTAAGGAAAAAGAATCAGAAATAACCAAAACCATTAATCACAGAAGTTTCTTCTTTTCTTTCTCTCTTTTTTGTTTTTTTTTTATTTCTTTCTCAAAAATTCCAACCCTTAGAATTCAAAATACCACTTAGAGCGAGATTCTTTACTTCGGTGCATGACATTTATCTGCATAAAACTCATCGAGAGAGTTATAAAACCCCAACTTTGCCCCCTTTCTCAATTCGTCATGATATGCTTTAAGGAGTTTTGAGCTGGATCTTATATAAAAGAGCGAAAATAGGAGTAGATGAGATAATATATGTCAAATGGATCATCCACAAGAAGTATCATCTATGTATCACCTATACAGAACGGTTTTCATAATTCGAGGGGTGTAGAAAAGGGGGAAATTTGAAGGCGCGCCTTAATGGACATTTTATGTTGGTACTCATTTCGAAGAGTCATTCCATTTGACTTTGCGTCTGATTTTTACCAAAAAAAAAAAGTAAAAACAAAAATCCAAGAGTGCACTGGAAAGATAGCAAAAGCGACAGAATGAATTCAATCCTTCTTCTTTTTTTTATAGCCTTCTGGCGCCACTCGCACTAAAAGCCTCCAGACTTTTTTTCTACTCTTTTTGTGTTTAACTCCATCACCATCACCATCACCAAGCCATCCAATCGTCAAAACCCATTTTGAAATCTGATCCATGACGGGTGGCGGGCGGTACGAGTAGGTATGCTCCATCTTTCTGGTATGCGGTTTTGTTAAGGTTCTATGTATGTAGGTACGTCATATATGAACTCGAAGGTCTACTGTGTACCTATACCTACTTTTAACCAAGTCAAGGATATTCAGATTTTAGGTTTTCGATAATATTCAACTCACACACATTGCAAATTCTTCCAGAAGAGTGAGTTGAAGAAGAATGCTAGAGGGCACTTTAAGAGAATGACTTAGGTATAAATAGGTATAGGGAATATGCTGGTATATGGAATAACTGAAAAGAGTGGAAAACTTAAGCAATTAGCGAAGATGAAAGAAAATTTTTGAATTCAACTTTTTTTTTATTTTTGTTATTTCGGTCGATTTCGTCGTCTTCATTGCGCTGTTTTCCATTCGCCGAAATAAAGTTTCTTAACTCTAAGATGGTGAGAGAGAGAAAGAGAGAAAGAGTTAGAAGGGTGATGGAAGAGAGTACGAGTGGGTGATGGTAGAACTTCACGGAAGTCGTCGAAGTTGGAGTTGAAGTCTACCGTCAAAGTTATATCGTCGACATTGTCGATTATCCTTGAAGTTAATCGAAGCAAAAGTTTTTCAGCGAAACTTTTCACTCTCTCTCTCTCTCTCTCTCTATGTCATTATTCTTCTAAAGTAGGTGAGGTATAGAGGAGGGTTTTTTTTTTGTTCTTTTGTTTGTATTATTTTTATTTGCACAAGTATAATTATGTACGAGCACTTATGTAGGTAGGAACCTACCTACATACAACTTAATCATGCTTCTCTGTATGCTATTATTTAAACTTTGAATATGGTGTGTTTTTGGTATCATATTGTCTTTAAAAAGGAATGACAAGGCACAAAACTTGAGCTTCGAGGATAGGGTATCTTTTTTTTTTTAAACAAAAACATTATATCTAAAGACTGGAAATTTATTATAAAAATTGATGGCTTTTTGTTTGAAAATTGCATATCATTAGATTCTAAAAGAAAATCAACATCAACTTTTGAGGACGTTTTTTGTTTTTTAAGAATGAAAATTTGTTGGAACAACAAAAATGAATGTAAGTTGAATCTCATTAATCTTGACCTAATGTTTATTTTGGGATTTTTGATGTTTTGTTTGTAAAATGTCAAATTTAAAGAGGTCAATATATATTTTCTAACAACTGAAACAACACCCTTATTTTTTTCAAGAAGTAAAAGAAGAAATCAGGAAAGATAGGGATTACAAAAACCTACTGAAAGCTTATAAGAAAGCTAACGAAATTGAATAAAAACTGGCCAAAAACACGTCATCTCTTGATCTGAGCTAATCCGAAGCCTTATCCACTGGAGTAAGAAAAAAAGTATGGAATCCATCAGAGTTTCAAATATGTCAATATTTGGTAGATGTCAAATATAGTATGTGGACACTTTTCGGGTTTCACAGAATCTAAATCTACTAAATCTATGGTCAAATATTTTGAGGAAAAAACTGTACATTTACTTAAGATAAGCAAATCCACTTGAGTAAAAAGACGTCAGCACATCGGACTTATGAAAAGTGTCTTAAGCTAAAGAGACGGAGAAGGGTACACACAGCTTCTTTTGTGAATGTCCCAGTCTACCTAGAAGCAAAAGTGAAAGCCCTTGGACCTAGAATACTTTTTCGATGAACAAGCTAACATCACCAAAGAACATCCAAAAATTTTATCAGAATTTTGGATGGTTTGGGAAGGCCCTATATTCCTTAAATTTCCCGTTAATTTCCTCCCTTCCCCTACTCACACCTACCTACCAACATCTTGGAGTTAGAATAATGATATTGATCCATTCCTGCCAACAACACGCACCCAGGAATGGTTGAGAGTTGTAAGTCACTAGGCCCTGGTTCTCCACGAACTGTTGCGCCACCAAATTTTTTTTAATTGATATTGATTATGATATCCATCTCCTGACCTGTCGTAGTCATCTCAGCTGTATTAGCTTTTTGGCTAGGTCAGCATTGCATGTCTTTGAATCTTCTACTCTGGATATTAGTGATGCGGCTGCTTTTGCGATAGCTACCTTTAATCACTCTGCTATTCCACTGAGCAGAGAGCAGTAGCGATTGCTCTTCAATGAAACTGCTCTCACTGCCCAATGATGAGCGTCCAAGCAAAATGAAAAATGAACAACCCAGTCTTTTCTTTTTACACAAAGAAGTGCTACGTGCTCAAAATTTATCATTCTTCATTCATTTCTATTTTTTATTTTAACCTTTTTCTGTTCTGCTGTCGAGAAAAGAAACGAACATGAGAGAACATTAAAAATAGTGAACAATTTATTGTCTCTGCTTTTGAATCTTCAATAGCCAGTAGCGATTAGGTGAGCAGTGATCAGATGAGCAGCGATTAGGTGAGCAGTGATCAGATGAGCAACGATCAGTTGAGCAGTGGTAACCATAAGTTCTCCAGCTTTTAATCTGCTCAATACTTTTTTTAACCATTATGGCTCAACATATGGAATGAAATGATGAAGCAAAAGATATTTTGAAAGTCTGAACAGAGACAGATAGCAGGTTGAAATAGCGTTATGTATGTTAGTGAAGTGTTTCATGAAAAAATTGTATTTAACAAAACACCTATTGATGGTGAAAATTTCGTTTTTCTTAGAGGTTTCTTAACACATCCACATTGTAGGCAAACTTCAATGGAATTTGACAGTTGATGGCTTGACAGAAAACAACAAACTATATTTTAGGGAAAAAATAATATATCGTTCCAAATGTCACCCTGAGGCCCTAAAATCGCATTGTGCCGGTACAAACATTTAATTCTGAAAAATTATTAAATAGAGAAATATTTGTTTTCCATACCACATACGTTTATGGGGAGTTCGCCAGAGTTTCGAAAGGCAAAGCTTTGAAAGGAAAAGTATCAAATGTTAAAGTTTCGAAAAACCAAAGTTTCGAAATGACAAAGTTTCGAAAGACAAAGTATCAGGTAAAACCTGATACAGAATTAAAAATGAAAACAATATTTCTAATAGGGTGTTCCAAAAAGAATGTTAACTTCGTTATTTCTTGACCGATTTCAAAGAAATAACGATAATTTGACTTCAAAATTCAATTTTCGAAGTGACAGGTGACAACTGACAACCTCATTGACAGATCATTTGACGATTCAAACTACGTCTACTACAAATTTGTTTCATTTACTACATTAACTTCATAAAATACGTAGCAGACGTAACAAATGTAGTTATTTTTAAAAAGTGACAGTTCAGCCAACCCTGCCAGGAACCCAAAGAAACAGCGATTATTTTGAGTGTGATAGAAGAGCACAGACGTTGACAAAGCCCTTGACTACATCGATCTACCACTATCTATCTTCAGTAGATCGATTTTGGTCAAAAAACATCCCATTAACCACCACAACCTTAAATAAATTCGAAAGCCCACTTCTCGTTCTCCTTATAAGCATTCGGTATTAAATTCTATTAAAGATCTCAGTGGTATTTGAATGGTGTTTTTAGAAGAAATAATGAGGAAACTGTGGAAGCAGCTCGACAAAGTCATAGTTCTTGTGAGACTTACATAATGCTTTTATGTATGTATCTACGTCACTACTTCTTAAATTTCTTTGCATCACTAAAAGTTTAGAAATGTCTTGATATCATTAGAATTGGGTAATATTTTGCAAGGCTACTTTGTACGATATCTTTTTGAAAATCCATTTTTTCACTTCGTATGCATTTAAACTTTTATTAAGGTTTCCATTTACAGTTGATAATATATGTATTTAGGAAAACAAATAAAGCAATTTACACTTAAATCCGCGATTTCATTTTATGTAAACAAAATAAGTAATTACTAAAATTGGCTATAACTAAGTTCCTACTACATAATAATAAATAAATATTTGAAATTAATTGCAACACTTAACTCCAATAATATTCTAGTTCGATTGCTATCAATTTAATGACATCAATTATACTTAACAACATTTCGTAAATACCTCCTTTACCCAAACAACCTATATTGACTGAGCACTTATTGCCCCCTTTTTTTCCGTAGAAAATCATAATATGGCACTAAAATGTGTAAACGGAGTGTGTACGACTTTAAGTTGTTGAGCAAAAAAACAAAAAGCACAAATATCATCCCTAATCGCACATACGTTTGGTTAAATAATGGCAAAGTCGAAAATCACAAATGCTGACAGAAAGTCTAATATCACTCAACTCTGCTTCTTAAAAAAGGACAAGAATGATGAGAAATACTTTTCTTTTCTCATGTTTTTTGTGTGCTTCCTCTTTTAACACACCTTTATCAAAGCTAAAAATGATTTTATATTGTCCAGCATGTGTCTATGTATATCTGTGTTCAAATTGTAATCAAGAATCAAGAGACAAAACTGAAAAAAAAACGAGATAAAGAGGTATAGAGATAGAGAAAAGAAAAGGCTAAGCAAAAAAAAAAAAAAAATAGTGCGAAGAAGGGTCCTTTCCTTGTACCCAGAATACAGAGGCCAATTGCCCGAAACGAGAAACGAACAAAAGTTAAACCATTATCCTGAATTCTTTCTATCGAAACGACATAATGATAGTAGGAGGACATTTTTCGATCAAATCACGTTTAAAAGTCGACATTTTACCCAACTTTAGAAGTTCATTACATATTTTTTTTATTTCTTTATAGACTGTTATATAGGGTGATTTTGACAAGAGATAACTTGAAAACGCATAGAGTTCATGAAAAGAAAATTTTATAGTGCAAATAGAGGAACAATTGAAGGACTATTTTGATGAAAATAAAAAGTGTATTAAGGATTTTAATATGCGCTCGAAGAAATTCAAAATGTATCCAAGTATTGGACAGTTTTTGAAAAAAATTGTTAAATTTGTTGAAAGTTGAAGATTGTGAAATTGTGCAAATACAGGAACTATTTAAAGATTATTTTGATATCAGCAAAAAGTGTAGTAAGGATTAAAATATGCGCTCGAAGAAATTCAAAATGTATCCAGGTATTGGTCAATTTTAGAATTAAATAGTAAAGTGTGTAAAAAGCTTAAGAAAAACAGTAAAATGATCATTTTTCTATTATTTTACGTGTAAAATTTTAATGTTTATTATTTTTGGAAGTTTTATTTTGTCTAAACTTTTAAAGAAACATAGAAATCCTGTTAGTTTCTCTTTTTGATGTGAAAAAAGTAACAATTTGTTATTGGTCTAAATGGGAAGTGGTTTTCGATTGACAAGTTGTAATTAGTACTCGTACTACAAGTAAAATTCCCGGATCATAACATTATTGGTATACTCGTACTAAAGAAGTGTTAGACATATTTGAACTGAATAATATCGCATAGTACTTAACCGATTTTGATGAAATATATTTTATGTTGTTGTTAATAAAGGGTTTTTCAACAGGGACGCTACAAAAATAGAGCGACAGCGACAGCAAACGACTCCATATTTCTTGTCGCTCTTTCGACATTTCTCTTCAGTAAGGTTTGCCATTTCATGATGGAAAGTTATAGGAGCCAACAGCGAGTCGAAACTATTAAAATTTACTACCGAAATTCGGAGTCAGTGGCCTCAACGTTAAGAGCGCTACGTCCAATGTATTTTCGTCATAATCGTCCTAGCAGATCAACAATTGAGCGTGGAGTGGAAAAATTTGGTTTCACAGACACAGTACAAAATGTTCCCGTGCCAAAGAGACAAAGAAGTGCCCGTGGTGTCGAGAATATTGCTGCCGCTGAAGCTTCAGTTGCAGAAAGCCCAAATGTGTCTCTCATACGTCGTTCTCAAGCGTTGGGCATCTCTGTGACGTCGTTGTGGCGAATTTTGCGAAAAGATCTTGGCCTACATCCTTACAAGATTAAATTGACGCAAGAATTGAAGCCGCTTGACTACCAGAAGCGTCGTATGTTCGTGAATTGGGCTGAGCAACAACTTGAAAATGATTCGAATTTTCATCACAAAATCATCTTCAGCGATGAGGCTCATTTCTGGCTGAATGGCTTCGTCAATAAACGAAATATGCGGAATTGGTCAGGCAATCAACACGTACTCCATGAGTCATCATTGCATCCCGAAAAAATTACGGTTTGGTGTGGTTTATGGGCCGGCGGAGTCATTGGGCCGTACTTCTTCCGTGATGATCAAGACCGGCACGTTACTTTGAATGGGGATCGCTACCGTTCAATGATAACCGAATATTTTTGGCCCCAATTGGATGATATGGACTTGGAGGACATGTGGTTTTAACAGGACGGCGCTACAAGCCACACAGCGAATGTCACAATCAATTTATTGGAAATCAAGTTTAGAGAACGTGTAATCTCAAGAAATGGTCCAGTCGCTTGGCCGCCTCGGTCGTGCGATTTGACGCCGTTAGACTATTTCCTGTGGGGCTACGTCAAGTCTATGGTCTATGCCAACAAGTCAGCGACGATTGATGAACTTTCTAGGAATATCGAACGTGAAATTGCAGCAGTATCGGCCGACTTATGCTTGAAAACTGTCGAAAATTGGGTTCACCGTCTGGACCTGCAAGCGTGCCCGTGGTGGCCATGCAAAAGAAATCGAGTTCCATACATAATGGCATCGAACGTACTTTCACAGGCATAAAGAATTTCATTGATATCCAAAACCGTTTTTGTTTTATTTAAAAAAAAACTTTTGTAGCGCTCTTATTGAAAAACCCGATATAAGAGCTATAGGCTATATTTTTTTTACAATAAATTTCTCTGAGTTTTTTTACATTGATATCAAATGAAACTGAACACGGTCGTCTTCAAGCAAGCTTGTAAAGGATCTATCCAATAGAAGCAGAATTTGAAACTATAACCCTTGGTAAGAACTTTAATTCTTAAACGTCAAGTTCTTCTAATGAAGAGCAAAGTCTGAGAATGCACTACTATTTATGATGATTGGCGTACTGTGGTACTGTTTCCCTGAAAGTCTTTCTGTAAGACTAATCCAGTGAAACAGATTCCAATTATCGTCCTTCTTGCTATTACCGAAATCATAGAGAGAAATGACTTCAACATAAATTAAATAAATTGATGTCCGTTCGAATTCAACGTTTTCCGTATGTTTTTCATCTTGTCACTATGATTATCCTTTAAACCTTTCCGTCACTTTTTCCATGTCCTTATGTTTGTTTCATTCGAACGCACTTGAAAGGATCAAAAAACACTCGCAAGAAAAGAGGAAAAAACCATCCCATGCTATATAAGGTTTTCCTTCACACAAGCAATAAAGCATGTCCTTTGAACAAAAAAAAAAAAAAAAAAACAGAACTCAACAACAATTGATCCAGATAAAAGTGATTTTCTCCATTGCCCACCCACTACCATTAACCTTTCACCAAAAAAAAAAAAAAATCCAATCCAAATGTATTAAGGAATTTCTTTATTTTCTGAAATAGTTAACCTTTGCGTGATGTAGCATTGATATATCTACGTATATCATTTTAATCTCTAAAGGACATGTGTAATGAATCAACTTTTCTGAAATGTTTTGATCATGGTCTCGAGTTCTTCAAGTGCGATGTGGCGATGTGATGAGAAGAGGTTGGAGAGTGACCAAATTGGACATATGTGTGACATTTTGAGGGAACAGAATAATTCTTTCGAAAATACTTTCATTGCCATACCTACCGATGAGTAATTATTATGTTTCCCACAGACAAAAATTAAATTAATTTTGTTATACTTCGACTTTGAATTCCTTTTTTGGAATTTTCGATTAAAATTTCTTCAAACAACTTAAGAGAAGTTCATTTTAAATAAAATGAAAAATAAAATTTAAAAAAAAAATTGAAACCTCAGAAAAGAAGGGAAGGAAGTTGAACTCATCTTGGTATTAGCACTTGACTTGGAAATACTTAACCTTTGAAGAGCTTAATACACTGACTAGACCAATACCGCAAGCATCGTACCATAAGACCTCGCGAGGATGTGTTGTAAAATGTATCCATACATATATAGGGGATCCTCGAAATTGTCACCAAGTGGGGATGAATATAATAATCCCTCTGAGGGAAATAATAATTTCTTTTTTGTATGCACTTGCTCTCTAGCTGATGCACTCGTCCTTTTTACTCATCTTCATTTGCTGACAAGTGGCTTTCCTTCGGTGTAGTTCTGTAAAAAAGTAAAGAACCTATGCCAAAGCATTTATGCAACCGCTACAAGCCGCAGGAAGATAGATAAAAAAGATATCCTTTTTTTCCATATCACCGTGGTGCAACCAACCACGACCGCGGGTATTTCTTTTTAGTGAAAAGTATATATCTATATGGATGAGTGAGTCTGGCAAAAGTGAGGGCTGATGATGATGATAATGATGATGACGACAACGACGATGACGACGACAACGCCAACACGATGGCATAGGGTAATTTTATAAATTACAAAATTCCTTTTAATTACGAATTACACTCTTAAGTGTTGCAGCGTTGCGATGGGATATGAGGACGTGAGATTATAATTTTATTAAGTGTGGCAATATTATATAGGAAGAGAGCACAAGAGAAGAGAGTAAGTGTGGGAGTAGAGAGGGTTTTCTTCTTTTTTTTTTTTTTTTTGTTTGGGTCGGTCGTGCTTAGGGTTTGAATCTTAGCCTCTGGAATTTATGATAAAGCTTTCTAGTTTTATATAAGGATAATGGACATTCTGTGTAACAACACGTAGATTGGCTTCATAGCACACGCAAGGACTTAACTTAAATTGTATCTCATCATAATACACTCCATGCTCCTCTATCCTAGGTATACGAAAGTGAAATATATTAATTTTTTATGTAAAAAAAAAAACTAATGGATTTTCTGGACTTGGTTGTCGTCATATTTATACACACAATATACTTACGTATATATTGAACCACAGCAAGTTAGGTAGGGTTGTGTCTGTGTGTGTGTGTGTGGTTAGTTGAACATTTTATACTTGTAAGGTAATTAATTTCTCAGTCAAGCATAAGGGTTGACAGGAATGGTTTGTTAGGACGTGGTCAATATTGTTTCAACATTAATTAAAAAACAAAGGACAGAACTAGACAGTTTTGTGGTTTTCAAACTAGTTTTAGTGGATTTTTTTTTTGTTTGTGTAGGTTCCTAATCTACTTGACGAGTTTAATTCCACAACCAATGTTGAATTTTATTCCAAAGTTTATAGCACCGTTAGCAAGAACTTTCTAGGCTATTATAGGTACAAAGATTTGTTTTATTTTTGTGTCTACTTACTCATAAATAAACCCAATTGAGCTGTCATCAAAATTATATAGTTGAATTAAGGGACTTACCTGGAAAGAAGAAAGATTAAAAACAATTTATTAGTACTCGTAAGTACAGAGATTTTGTTAATTGATAAAATAAAGAAAATCAAAAATAAATTAATAAATTTAATGGCGCTACTGCTGGTATACAGAATCAGGGCCAAGTAACAATCAACTCCTTAAACTAAAGTCCTTTATATTCAATTCATGGTAAGGTCGTTTAGGGATTGTCGCAAGGTTTGTAGAGATTTTCAAATGATCCCAGTTCATTCGAGGTCCATTCACAATAGAACCCGGGAAATTTCCATTAAAATTTCTACAATCCTTGGGACAGTCCTAAATAATTTAATTCGTTCTGTATAAATTAAAAAAAAAATTAAAAATTAAAAAGTTAAATTCATACATTCATAAGCAAATAGGATGTGATAGTGAAATAAAATGCATGACTGGGTCACACGAACTTGGTCTTTTATTGAAAACGCTGAGTGTTTAGGAACATTATTTCACGACTAGAAATGAAAACTGTCTTAAGTCAATTTTTAACATTTTTCAGAAGAGTATTTTTCAGGAAAGCATTTTTCAGGAGAGTAAAAATAGTCTTCAAATAAGCTTCCTAAAAAATTCTTTGAGCTTAGAATAGTTTAGATTTTTTTAAGGGTAATATTTTATGAACTTTTTTTTTAATTTACTACAAACCGACACAAGATACTTTGCGCTTTTTCAATTTTTTGTATTTATAGATTTCCAAAATCATAAATCTACTTAAGATAATTTTTCCAGTTTTTGAGAATGCAATTCTAAGACCCTTAGTCGATTTAAGATGTGTAAATGTTCGAGTAAAAATAATTAAGACATAAGATGAAATTTTATTGCATTAATTGTAGGCAGATACAACCTAATTAAAACTTAAAAAAGAACGCCGTCTTAATCCTTGATTAAATATGATTGTATGGAAAAAAATATTTAAATCGTTGGAGCGATTTTTTTATGAAATAATTTTTTTATATTAAATTTGAATGGAAAATTTTTGTTATTTTGTATATATAAAAATTAATCTAAATCTGTTAAGCCGATAATGAGAAACTTCAAAAATAAAAAAAACGTTCTATGAGAAGTACCTACTATTAACAGTTACATTTGTAAATTTTTATATTTCTTAGTTGTATATCGCACCAACTTAAGCATACGGAAAAATTTTAATACAAATCGTAAAAGCCGTTTTTAGGAAAAAAAAACATTTTCCTTGACGATTTCTTGACATTTGTATGGAAGATACAATTATTTTTTCATAAAAATAATTTTTTTCTTAAATACTTTACAGAATATAAAAAAAACCCTTTTAAATACCGAGTTATATAAACCGACCATTTAGTTTGCATAATATTTGATTTAAAAAAAAAAATGTTGAACATTTAAGAAAAAAATTTTGCTTGAAAATTTTAGTAAGAAAAACTATTTGCATTGCCTCTGCAGAAAAAAATTATTGAAATCAAAATAATAGTTGCGAAGAAAATCAAACATTTAAAAAAAAAATGGTTTTTCGGGGAGGTACCATTAATAACATATTTTGAAAAATGGTTTCCTATCCAAAGATAGCTTTTAGGAAAAGAAATTTATCGATTTTTTTTTTAAGAAAGTTATGGAGCCGTTTTTGAGAAAAATAAGATTATGTAAAATTGTTAAAAAAAAACTCTTGTGGCAGGTACCATTATTTTTAGTTCTTAAAAAAATGAAAAAAAAAATGTGTGGGCAGAATCGAAAATGATCCAGCCGTTAAGGCTGTAGCCCAATAGACAAACAGAAAGACAGACAGAATTGCCTCCCACTTTTTTGGTGGTCTCTATCATCGTAATATCATGTTTGACTGTTATTTCGAAATTTAATTTTTGCAAGAATCCATAACTTTGTAAATATCGCAAGTAAAAATTGATAATCGTAGAATTACATATCTTTAAAAAAATATCTTGTATTTAATGCTTAATATATTTTTGGAGAAACATTTTGGCATGCAAATTTTAAGTCTTTATTAATACGCGGTTAAAAATAAAATTTTCAAAAAAAAAAAATGAAAAAATATATTATTTTTTTTTTTAATTTACAAATTATTTTTATTCAAAATACTTTTTCATATTTATAGGATGTTTTTTTTAATTTGTTTAAATTCCATCAGTTAATTATGAAAAATTTCAAAATCAAATAAAGCGTTCTAGAAGAAGTTCCTACTGTTGCAGACAACATGGCTTTCTCAAATGCAGATCTACAACCACTAACCTTGTTGAATTTGTGTCTTTCACGCTATCAGCCATGGAAAAAGGTTACGAATCGATGTTATCTCAACCGATTTTAGTAAGACCTTTGATAAAATCTCCCATAAGCTAATACTTTTCAAATTGTCCTTCCTCGGCTTCGAACCTTCTTTGTTTAAATGGATCTCCTCTTACCTAAATAATCGTTATTTCAGCGTTCGTTTTAGAACCGTCACCTCTTGCTCTTTCTTAGCTTCCTCCGGTGTTCCCCAAGGCAGCAACCTAGGCCCTCTTTTGTTCATTCTTGCTATTAACGATATTGAAAAGGTCATCAAACACTCTTGCATTTGACAGTACGCTGATGATACCAAGTTTTTGAAGATCATTTCGTCGACACATGACTCTTCCCTTATTCAACAGGACCTTGACAGTTTTTCAATTTGGTGTCTAAAAATTGCTTGGAGCTCAACGTTGCCAAATGCCAATCAATCACTTTTACGTGTAAACGTATTAAATCTCCTTCCCGTCTTTACCTCCTTCATGATCAAACCATACCCACCGTTGAATTTATTCGTGATCTTGGCATAATATTTGACCCGGAACCTAATTTTCTCTCCCATGTAGATGATTTGATTTGTTCGCCCACTCCTAGAATACGCTTCTCAAGTTTGGTCCCCTTGTCAACTTATACACATTTCCAGAATCGAGAGCGTCCAGCATCGCTTCCTTCGCTTTGCTCTTCGAGGCCTCGAATGGAACAATCCCCTGATCCTTCCTCCCTATCTAGACAGCCTTAAACTAATCAACTTGGATTCTTTGAAAGAACATAGAGAAATATCAGACATTCTCTTCATTCATCGATTATTTTCTGGTTCCGTTGACTGCATTTCACTGCACAACTCTATCTCCTTTAACATTAACCCTCGTTCTCGAAATCCTCGTCTTTTTTATCTTCCCGCCCACAGGACCTCCTATGGCTCAAACCAACCTATCTCTCGAATGCTGCGGAATGTTAACCTGAACATGAGCCCCTTTGACTTTAACCTTAATACTCCATCCCTAAAACTCCGTCTTTTGAATCGCCCTCCCCCTCACTAACGTTAGCTTAAGTTCTTAGCTTTAAATTAGATTAAGAATTAGCTTATATTAAGCCGAATAAATGGGGGTTTTGCCCCCACCAAAATGAAAATTAAAATTAAAATTGCCAAGTGTATTTTTTTTTAAATTTTAAAGTAAACCGTTAAAAATTTCATCAAAATCACAGGAGTACCTAGTTTTCGAGAAAAAGGGAATTTTTTTCAAAAATGTTCAACATTTCTATAGTCGTTTTTCTACTTTTTATTTTTTGAATCCAAAAAATCCTTGTTAGAAAATTTTTTAACACAATATTATTTAAATTTTTTGAGAATTTCTGTTTTAAAAAACCATCACAGATTCATTTGAAAATAAGAGAAATGTTGAAAACTGTGCCAGAAAAAAATTTTGAAATAAAATTGCGAATTATGCTAGAAAATTAATATACTTTGGCCTAATTTTGGAAAAAAAAACTATAGAATTTTTTTTATATATATTCAAGCACGAAATTCAAGAAGTGAAGTTAAAACTCAACAGCTATCTGAAAGAAGAGATCACGTGGCAAACCTCTGCCCCATATGCTAGCACCCATAGCGCACAGTGGGCTTTTTTTTTTTAAATCGACGAAAAATCATTTCCTATGCCAATTCTTGATGAATATTAAAGAAATTTTGAAACATTTAATTATTTACGTACGCTGAATTCATTAGTAATGCCAAATTTTTTAAAGCTTCGTCGGTTTTGTCTTACTGCGGACTATCAGTATTTTTAGAAAAACATGAGATTAAAATAATTCAATCAGTAAAATTTTCAAAATGATTAAAAGGTTAAAATTCTCAAAATGATCTAAAGAAATACCTAGTTTTTGAGTTCATACTTTTCAGTTTTAAGTGGTTGACCAAAAATTCTTTGGGCAACTTCCAATTGTCAAAACTGTTAAATTTCTTTAAGATTCAATCAGGTAATTTTATTTTAATACAAAACTTAAAACATCAAAAGTCTTTAAAATTTCGAATATTTCCAGATTATACTCCAAAAACTTGTTCAGAAACTAATGCAATGATAATCATCCAGTTGTCCAGTGTGTGTGTTTTTTTTTTTTTTTTTGAGAATACCTATTGCCGAATCTACGAATTTGTTCCCACAAATATTCCCAAAAAACATAAAATTCCAAAATAGGTTCTTTATTTAGTTCTATCACACTTTTTCGTTAATTATATTAATAAACTTGCTTATACTTTACATATAGCATCAGTGCTTAGCGACCTTACTACGAGGGTAAGTTCGTGCAAACAAGTCACGCATTTTTTTATTTCAATCTGATTTTTGTACATGAAACATATTAATTTTCCATTCAAATCAATTTCATTCCCAAACAGTAGGTAGGTTATTACTTTTGTGGACTAGATTATCGAAGTAATCATCACGCTTCAACGTCAGAATTAAAATAAATAATAAATAAAATGTTATGCAAAGCATATCTACATATACACAAAAACTAACAAAAAATCTGAAATAATGTTGATTAGTTTAATCTACATACAAACACGCTATATCTCTATCAAAACCTATTAGCAATGGTGATTTTCTCATTAATAAATATAAATCTTTTGACTAATATAATTTCCATCTCGCTTAAAATCAAATAAATTTATCAAATTCAACTAATTAATGGTGCTCCATGTTCTACTAACAATTTAATTAAAATGCATTCATTTGTTTTCAACATTTTCAAAATAAAAAACTAAAAAAAAAAAAACAAAACAACAAACTAATGTTTGTTTAAGAAATAATATGGCGTCCCAGTTTAAAGTGCTTCATGACATTATCACAACCACAATCAAATCATTTTAAATTATCACTATTCTCATATACATATTTATATTGAGGTATACTATCATCTATCTATGTCACCATTGCACTCAGGAAATACACATGTACTCTACAACCCACCCCCCCCCCCCCATCCCCTTGTCCTTTGATGCAGAGATAGGACAATCTGCTTGTGTCAAATGCACATGAAAAAAGGATACAATATAATCAAATCATTTCTTTTATTTGTTTTTGTTTTTGTTTTTATTATTTTTTTTTTAATAAAACACATTTTCGAAACACAGATAATAATAAAACAAAACAAACAGAAAAAAAACAACAAATTTAAAAAACATTCTGGTCACATTAAATACACTCTCGTCCTGTCGTTCATTCTGTATGTGGAAATACTTAAAAAAAATCACCACTATTGCACGTTAAAAAAAAAAAATAAAAAATGAAAAATAAAAATGTGAATCCTTTGTATATTTGTGTAGCCTGTATCGATGCTGCATGTATCCATGTCACGTTAGCTTTATTCTATTTTAAATGATTTACCTCGCCCCCCCCCCCCAAAAACCTCCTCATCATTCTTCCTCCATATAGACAAGGATTTCTGCCCGGTATGGTTCTGCGCTTATTCACATCTGATATAAAAAAAAAAAGTCACGCAACGAACAAAGCGCATTCCAATGTTCACGATTTCAATTTAATTTCAATTCGGCAAAAAATTCAATACCCACTACATCCCTCCATACATACGCTCCACCAAATTTTATACAATGAAAACCTTTGCTAGAATATAGACAGGACCATAAGTGAATAATGAACAATGTCTATTGCAAATATGTAATTTTTTAAAAGAACACATTTTTTTTTAATTTAAAATTTGAATCATTCCCATCGATCAATCTCGATTTGAAAAAAAAAAGAAAAAGCTAAAATGATTTTCCGATGTTACCATTTTTCCCACAAACATCAAAAAAAAAAAATATACAAAAAGCATCCCCTTTAAAAATAAATTGGGATGAAAAATGAGTTAAACAAGAACAAAGCAATATTTTTTCTCGTTCATTACGATGCATGCAATAAGGACGACGAAAAAAGAAATATGTAACTTCAAAAACGAAAAGAAATAAAAAAACAAATTAGTTCATTGAAAAGTTTAGCGTTTCCTATCGATTTATTGCTTTAAACTAAAACAAAAAAGTTCAAAGGGAGAATAACTAGAAACATAAACCGACATATTTTTTCTAGAAATGATGATGATGATAATGATTTTAACGATTATGATTATCATAGCAACAGTCGGCTTAAAAAAAAAGGACATCCATTACACCGAGAGAATGCTTCGACCGACAAGTGAATTTGTGTACTCAAAAATTAGACAACATGTTTTTGATCCGCCCACTGCCTCGCCGGATTTTATTATTTCTTGATTTCGATGTCTCTTACGACTAACATTACATTTTCAAAGCGAATACTATTCTGAAAGTGGCCCTCTGTGCCATATCTATTTTATATTATTTTCTTAGTTATTCGGGAACGGCTTTAACAATTTCGATGAAAATTTTTGAATTTTTTTGTATAACCGAGAAAAGAATTGGAAAACAGTAAAGTTTAATAAAGTTAGCCCTTCATATTTTGGACATCATAAGCAGCCTTTGCTTTCCCGATTCAGGTGATAATATCTAGTTCAGACCCGCCATTAGTGGAGACAATACTACCAAGTTATTGGAAGCTCTCTACCATCTCTACTGGTTGTCCAGAAATACTTACTTGGATAGATGAGCAAGTTGCGAGGGTGATCCTATTTTGTTTCTGACGTAGGTATTGATCTTAAACCAAACAAATTCAGCTTCTCTATTCACCCTTGTTGTCATTTGATGGAGATCCATGATTCTATGAAAAGTAAGCATACGTCGTCGTCTGCGTAGTCGAGATGTTTATGGTGTGATTGCAGATTCCACTGAATTTCTCCATTAGCAGTCATTCACTTATCACTAACAGGAACAGTATTGGTGATAGTATACAACCTTGTCCAACCCCACTTTGGATTTCAGTCTCCTCTGACAACCCCCCTCAATGCAAAACGTGACATTTGGATCTATCTTGGTTTTTTTTTATCCGATGGAAATGTTAAAAAGACACTCGGTCAAAATCGGTACTGAGTAGTGTGGGACTCTTGCCGCACTAAAACCACCGGTGAATCAGGACCTTAACTAATCTTAATTTATAAATCGCATTGTGGGAATTAAGTTATAACACTTTCCCATAGCTTTTAGACCATCAGTTCATAAGGCTTGGTTCTTCTTAGTCTCCAAACATTGTCTCCTCCATTTAAAACGGTCTCCATTTCGAAGTTGGTATAACTTTGAGGTCGCTAATTGTGTGATACAGCGTGTTTTTTAACCACTTCTGTAACCATTTCAATTTGAAGGTCACGATGTAGGTCGCTACCAAGGGGCATTTATTATCCCACGAAGGACCTTGCTTTGGAATTTTTGGATGGGTTTAGCATTTGTTTTCTTTGTACAGCCCCATAGTTGAATGCCATGGGTCCAAACGGGTTTCAATATTTGCTTCTATAACATTAGTTTGTTCTGGATAGATAGGTCAGAGTTCTTTCCTAGTAACCAGTACATTTTTCTGTACTTCAAGATTAGTTCTTCTCTTTTCCTTTTGATGTGCTCTTTTCATTCCAAGATATTTGGCAGTATTGGAGTAAGGTACTGCTGTACTGTTTATAAGAATTGGAACATTGTTTATTTTTTTGTTTGTAAAGTTTATATTCGTCGATTTTGTTTTTTTTAGTTTGATTCGCCATTTTTGCATCCCATCACTAACTTTATCGACTACATTTAGCAGTTTTTGTGTAACCTTCATTACAGATTTAACTGGCACCAATATTGCAGTATCATCAGCAAAGGTGGCCATGATAGCGTTGATGTCCACTGGAATATCCCTTGTATATAACAGATACAGGGTTGGTCCTAGGACACTTCCTTGTGGTACACCGGCTTCAATTTTCTGTAGTTCCGAGTAATTTTGTCGAACCGTACTCTAAAGAGTCAGTTCGTTACGTAGAATTTCAGTATTTCGTAAGACTGCCTGGGAAGATCCCTATGCAGTTTGTACTCAAGTCCCAAGTGCCAAACCTTGTCAAAGGCATGAGTAACATCTAAGAATATAGCCGAGCATACTTGTTTTTCTTCAAGTGCCTTTTCCACAACATCAGTAATCCAATGCACTTGGTATATCGTGGAATGTTTATTTCTAAATCCAAACTGATTGCTCGAAAGTAGTCTTCTCTCTTCTATTATTTTGCTGTCTTTTCAGGACCAGTTTTTCGAAAACTTTTGCCATAATTGGTATAACCGATATAGGTATTTAGGATGTTACTTGTTGTTGTTTGCTTACCTTGTATAAGGCCTTTCTGAAGTCAATGAACAGCAAGTGAAGTGGTAATCGATATTTAACGCACTGTTCGATGATGATCCGGAAAATGTTGATGTGGTCTACGCAGGAAGATCCAGTCCGGAATTCTGCTTTATTTGGCGCCAAGCGTGTCTTCGAGGTGGACCCTTATTCACTCCAGTACTATTTTTGCTATTACTTTGGATACAGCAGTCACCACAAATTCCTCTCCAGTTTCCGCACTGCGTAATGTATCCTTTCTTTGGGAGCTTGACAATCATTCCCTGTTTCAATTACTCAGGAAAACTCATTGATTCCCATGCTTTTCTAATGAGTGAGTGCAGGAGCTCACTCGATGTAGTTGGCGCTGCTGGGAAGAGTTCTGCGGAAAAAGCACCAAATCCAGCCGCTTTACTGTTCTTCAGTGCTCTGATTGCGCTTAAAATTTCTTCTCTATTTTGGGATAAAATGCTTGTTTGGGAATTTGTTTTTACGGACGGGTCATTAGGTTTTGGGTTGACTTTAGTGGTGAAAACGCGATTTAAAAATGCAGAAAAGTCATACTTCCACCCTTTGAACTGGTCCTCATCTGAAACTAGGAGTGATCCGTCTATGACCTTTACCATCAGGTGTTGTTTAGAGCTTTGCACACCTGTAAGCTCCTTGGTTATTCTGTAGGCGGTCCAACTGTCACACCTACTTGCGGCCTCTTTTACTCCTGTTGCCAATGCGTTGATATAGTGACGCTCGTCAAGTCGCACGCTACGGTGAAATTCTCTCATTTTCATTCGATACGCAGACCCTATTTCGTTTCTGCTTGATGCTGGGGTAGTTGCAATACGAGCTTTAAGCTATTTTCTTTCTTTGATCCTACATAATAGTAGGTAAAAAAATACCAAAAACCGCTATTAACGGTACCTGCCATATAACAGTATTTTTTAATTTAGATTTTCTCATTAACGACTCAACCGATAGCAATCAAAATGTTCATGCAAAAGCTCCTATTAAATGTCAATAACATACCAAAATATGAGAAAATAAATTTTTGGTTTTTAAAAAATATTAAACTTTTTTTTTTTTGAAAATTCAATATTTCAAATTTTTTTAAAAAACTAGGTTTATAAATAAATATTAATAAAAATTCTCAAAATTGGGCCAGAAATTTTCAAATATGCGATTGTTTTATTTTATATTTACGGCACTAGTTGAGCCGAACTTTTTTTTGCTAACGAAAATCCATGTACTTCACGCTTCGCAAAATTGTTTTATGGCAGTAAAAGTTGCAACTATGCGAATTTTTTTTGTTATCTTTTCAGCGCATGGCAGCACAAGCTAAGCATAACTCAGAACAATTTTATTTTATTTTTTAAAGTTAAAAAAAAACTCATCCATAAAACTCGGAAATTTGCAATTTTTTTTTGTTAATATTTGCAGAACAAATTTCAGTACAAAGCTTTTTTTTTGTTTGATAATAGAAAATGGCTGTGCTAGCTTCACGCTTCGCAAAATTTATATTTGGAGGTAAAAAGAGCAAATATGCGATTCTCTTTGGCATATATGGCGGCACGAACTGACCAAAAAAGCACAACTTAGCTTTCAAGAAAAATGTACAACTTTAAAAAAGAATTCATTTCGGCTGTAAAAATTGCAATTATCCGATTTTTTTTTTAATTTCTTGGCGAAGGGCAGCATAAACTAAGTAAAAAACAAAGGTATGTTGTTGATTGTTTTAAAATCCAAAAAATTTCATCGGTAAAATTTGCAGATTAGCTATTTGTCCAATCTACACAACAACTATTTTATAAAGTTGAAAATGGCTGTGCTAATTTAGCACTTCGCAGAATTGTTTTTCGGCCGCAAAAGTTGTAATAAAACAATTTTGTTTGTTATCTTTTCAGCGAATGATAGAAAAGAGCAGAAAACAAAACAACTTTTATTTTAAGGAAATTTCAAAACTAAAAAAAAATAATTTTCATATTTATGGAATATCAAACAGCACAAAAATTAATTAAGAAAATCGAAAATGGCAGTGCTGACTTCACGCCCATGAAAATAGCATATTGCGCTCCATATACATAACATTTGACATTTCAAATCAGCAACAAAATTTGTGGGCATCCAGTAAATCCATTTTTTTTACTAGAAACTTTTGCTTCAAAGTAAAATTGAGCCTGACATAAAGTTCACACTGTTATTGCGTGAACCACATACGAGTA
This sequence comes from Dasysyrphus albostriatus, assembly GCA_946251815.1. Lineage (NCBI taxonomy): Eukaryota > Metazoa > Arthropoda > Insecta > Diptera > Syrphidae > Dasysyrphus > Dasysyrphus albostriatus. The sequence goes on from OX276337.1 coordinate 105,858,075, forward strand.
TAAAGAGTTATCAAGCCGGGCGGGTCGGTGTTGACAGTCTGTCACGGCCATGTTGTTTTAACGGCGTCTATCAAATTTCTTGTGTGTTTATTGAGTCAATGATGCCAAACCACCATGAAGTAAAACCTGCGAATGATAAAACTTTGTTATAAAAATGGCCAACGATGCGCACTCATTTGACGGATTACATGGTTCATCATGGAAGTGAACGATAACTTCACTTCACTGGAACTAGAAGCCCCTTAGCTTCTTAAGATAATTTCTAGTAAATTTTCGAGTTAATTTTTCAAATATATTTGAAAGTGGTTGTATATACAAAATTTTGTTCCAAGAATGTGAATATCAATAGAGTTAAAGTGCAGTTCATGAAATCACAAGTCTCTATAGAATTCTACATTATCTATTGAATCTTTATTTCGTGTCAATCAATCGATTGACGTGTTAAGGTATGTACTTATTTCAAAGAATGGAAATATGGCTCATGCAACGGCGTAAAGTCAAGTTGTAAGCAGCGTAAATCTGTCAAATATTCCATGCAAATTGTGACAGAATTACGAAGTTTTAAACTTAACGAAGGCTTTACGCTGTTGCATGAATACCCTTAATATTTTTTCCAAGGAATTTGCTGTCCAACAATTATAAAAAAAATATATATTTTTTCAGTGTAAGCCTATTCCACAAAAAAAAAAGATTTAAAAAAAACAAAACCCGAAAGCCTTTCTGCATTTATATCCTTTTTAGTTTAATTTTTTTTTTTGGTTTCTTTTGTATATTGTCATGGGAGCCATCATTTTTCTACATTCATTTATTTGGTTATTCTCTATTGTTGCCTAGGGAGCAGAAATAGAGAAATGTCACTACTATTTCACTACATCCTTCCTGCCCCACCTTCTATTCCACTATCCGCTCTCATTCACTTGCCCTCTGTTTCTCTTCAAAATAAAAAAAATACGAAAAATTCCAAAAACTTTTATTTTCGGGTTTTTAAAATGAGAAAAAAAAGTGTGCTCTGGTAAAACTTTTATACAAAAAAAAAACAAAATAAACAATCACAAAAAAGGATCAAACGCTAAGAAAAAAAGTTAAGCCACACAGTTTTCCAGCTGCCATGCCACTCTAGGCCGGCCGGCAGTTTCATTCCATCCACTGTTGTTGTTGCTGATGCATCATAAATACAGTTTTACTGGTCAAAATAGTGTGGTAATGGTGTTTTTAAGGATTTTTTTTCTCTGTTTGTGATTGAGGAAATGTGAGTTAAAATGTGCAATCGATTGATTTAGATGCAGGTTATTTTTTCTATTGATTTTGTTTTCCCTGTTTTTGGGGGATTTATTTTATAGTTCACGTTAGAATATGAAATGATTTAGACGGCATCGGCAGATGAAAAATCTTTGAAGTAGTTAAGTGTGTTTTTAGTTTTTTTGATTTTTTTTTTAATTTTTTTGTTGTTTGTTATGATGAGTGAGCTTCTTTTTTAAATAAAAAATTGAAAATGGTTTCAAGAATCAATCAAACTCGATGTGAACAAACTGTATACACAACTTAATATGAGAGCGAACTATGCAGAACTACTGCAGGCCAAGACTTAAGAGTGCAAAAATTAAAGATGAACTGGTACTCGACAAACTTTTTAAAACAGCATTCGAAGAACAAATCAATTTTAGCCTTAAGTATTAAGCAATCCTCATTTACTTATTCGGCTTGGACCTTGAAGTTTGTCACATATTGAAATTTAATTCAAGGAAGTTAACTTTCACGTCCAGGTTAATTAGTTGAAGATTTTCATTTTTACTTTATTGATCTGGAAATATTCTATTACAATGAATTGTTAAAAGTTTGTTAAAGGAGCAAATATCCATAGGTATGTATAAGCATGAAGATATGCAAGAAACTTCCTTCTGCAAACATATAAAGGGGTTTTCAACAGGGACGCTACAAAAGTAGAGCGACAGGAACAGCAAACGACGCCATATGCCGCTCTTTTGACATTTCTCTTCAGTAAGGTTTGGCATTTCATGATGGAAAGATATACGAGCCAACAAGGAGTCGAAATTATTAAAATTAACTACCGAAATTCGGAGTCAGTGGCCTCAACGTTAAGAGCGCTACGTCCAATTTATGGTCATCATAATCGTCCTAGCAGATCAACAATTGAGCGTCTAGTGGAAAAATTTGAATCCACAGACACAGTACAAAATATTCCCGTGCCAGTGAGACAAAGAAGTGTCCGTAGTGTCGAGAATATTGCTGCCGCTGAGGCTTCAGTTGCAGAAAGCCCAAATGTGTCTCTCACACGTCATTCTCAAGCGTTGGGCATCTCTGTGACGTTGTTGTGGCGAATTTTGCGAAAAGATCTTAGCCTACATCCTTACAAGATTAAACTGACGCAAGAACTGAAGCCGCTTGACCACCAGAAGCGTCGTATGTTCTTGAAGTGGGCTGAGCAACAACTTGAAAATGATTCGGATTCTCATCGAAAAATCATCTTCAGCGATGAGGCTAATTTCTGGCTAAATTGCTTCGTCAATAAACAAAATATGCGGTATTGGTCAGGCAGCAATCCACACGTACTCCATGAATCATCATTGCATCCCGAAAAAATTACGGTTTGGTGTGGTTTATGGACCGGCGGCGTCATTGGACCGTACTTCTTCCGTGATGATGAAGACTGCTACCGTTCAATGATAACCGAATATTTTTGGCCCCAATTGGATATGGACTTGGAGGACATGTGGTGATGTTGTTCCAACAGGACGGCGCCACAAGCCACGCAGCGAATGTCACAATCAATTTATTGGAAACCAAGTTTGGAGAACGTGTTATCTAACGAAATGGTCGAGTCGCTTGGCCGCCTCGGTCGTGCGATTTGACGCCGTTAGACTATTTCCTGTGGGGCAACGTCAAGTCTATGGTCTATGCAAACAAGCCAGCGACGACTGATGAACTTCGGACGAATATCGAACGTGAAATTGCAGCAGTATCGGCCGATTTATGCTTGAAAACCGTCGAAAATTGGGTTCAGAGGCTGGACTTCTGCAAGCGTGCCCGTGGTGGCCATGCAAAAGAAATCGAGTTCCATACATAATGACATCGAACGTACTTTCACAGGAATAAAGAATTTCATTGATATCCAAAACCGTTTTTGTTTTATTTAAAAAAAACTTTTGTAACGCTCTTATTGAAAAACCCGATATATTCATTACAAACAAATATATATTGTTAAAAAGGATTTAAATTAGTCAAAAATATTTGTGGTTACTAATAAATAACAAGAAGTGACCAAAATTTCAATAAAGTTCGATGACAAGTGCAAATTGAATACAAATTTAAATCGAATCGCAAGTTGAAACGATGTTGACGAGACTAAACCGAGATCAAAGCGAGCACGATGATAAAAACCACATGGAGACGTCACGGCGAGACCAATGTGAGACTGTAACGAGAAGAGCATGACGTAGACAGCCTTGTTAATGGGCACTGCAAGACCTCATTAGACGAACACAATGACTACGACACTTAAAACCACGTTTGGATTTGAAAATTTTTATTTTGAAAAAAAGAACTTTGGTGAGACTTTAGCGAAACCAAAGCGATATAACGGTAAAACATGCGCACTGCCGGCAACCACGTGTAAATATCACGGCGAGACCAAACCTAGACCATAGCGAGAAAATCACGACACAGATTCCCTTGTAAATGGATATGGCGAGACCACAACGATACCAAAAACAACGTTTATTTAACCCCTCCACGTCAAGTCGTCGTCGTCGTCATTAGCTGCGTTTTATTATCTCCGGGTCTGGGTCGCGGTTATCTTTTTACACGTATTACAAAAACAACATGGTATCCAGGTTTATATCGTGGTTAATTTCAATAACCCAGAAACAAGTTTTCACTTTGACCGGCAGACGGCCATTTATCATTGTGAATGATGGCAGCGTTTTATGAGCAGTTAGTGTTAAGAAAAGAGACAGGCCTTATATGTTTTATGAGGTGAATTATAAAGAAAAAGGGATGGGTATATAGTACTGTTTTCTCATTAACCCACATCATTCTATTTTCATGAGGTAACCCATGTGGGTTATGAGCGATAATAAAACGCGTTTCAATTTCAAATCAAGCCAACTCGATTTGCAAAAACAACGCATGAAAAGTCACAAAATTTCAGCTGTAACTGGTTTTGAAAAACTTTTGGTTTGAAATGTCAAGAAAAAAAATTCAGTTTTAATCTGGATTAAACAACATTAACTGGCATCCATCAGAGGGCAGTTGAAATCCAACTGAATTAATCAGGATTAATTTTAAAAAAATTGGATTTAAAAGTGGGTTAACCGAGGGAAGAATATGGAATTGGATTTAAATTAGATACTTTTAATGTGGATTTAAATTTTTATTTGAATTAAACGAGTGAATAATATGGACGTAAGACTAAGAATTCCTAAATTGTTGCATATCCTAAAGTGATGGGTATATACTACACCCTCGGATTAACTTTTTTTTCCAAAAAGTCATGAGTCTAGCCCATGACTTGCCAAAACTTTTCCAAAAGGAACTTAAAATTTTGGAAATTGTTGTTCGTTCCGAGAAAACAGCGAATGGGAGGAGGAAATAAAGGGTGATTTTTTAAGAGGCTTAGAACTTAAAAAAAAAAAAAAACACAAAAAATTCGAAAAAATGAATGAAATATTTATTTGAATCGATAGTTTGAACCTTGCAATTTAATGTTTAAAGATATTTTCATGCAAATGTTGACCGCGGCTGCATCTCAGGTAGCCCATCCGCTGAGTCCAATTTTGGCATACTCTTTCACTCATATCGGCCGGTATCTCACGAATGAATGCATGGATGTTGGCTTCCAGTGCGTCAATCGAAGCGGGCTTGTCCCTATAGACATTAGCCTTGACATACCCCCACAAAAATAATCTAATGGTGTCAAATCGCACGATCTAGGCGGCCAATTGACCGGCCCGAAACGTGAAATTAACTGTTCACCAAACTCGCCTCGCAATTGCGCCATTGTTTCGCGTGCTGTGTGGCATGTGGCACCGTCTTGTTGAAACCACATATCATGCAAGTCAAGAACTTCCATTTCGGGCAAAAAAAAGTTTGTTATCATAGCTCGGTAGCGTTCACCATTGACAGTAACGCTGCGATTCGCATCATCTTTGAAGAAATATGGCCCAATAATGCCGCCGGCCAATAAACCGCACCAAACAGTGGCTTTTTCGGGATGCATTGGTAGCTGTTGCAATGCTTCTGGCTGATCTTCACTCCAAATGCGGCAATTATGCTTATTTACGTACCCATTCAACCAAAAATGAGCCTCATCGCTGAACACAATTTTTCGATAAAAAAGCGGATCCTCGGCCAGCTTTCCAAGAGCCCATTCACCAAAAATTCGGCGTTGTGGTAGGTCGGCTGGCTTTAGTTCTTGCACCAGCTGTATCTTAAAAGGCTTTACGCCCAAATCCTTCCGCAAAATTTTCCACGTAGTGCTGTAACAAAGGCCTAACTGCTGGGAACGGCGCCGAATCGACATTTCGCGGTCTTCTGTCACACTAGCTGATACGGCCGCAATATTTTCTTCACTACGCACAGTACGTAAACGTGTTGGTGGTTTAATGTCCAACAAAGTAAATTTGGTGCGAAATTTGGTCACAATCTTCCGAATAGACTGCTCAGAAGGTCGAGAATGCCGACCATAAAATGGAAGCAGCGCGCGATGAACATTTCGAACCGAGCACGAATTTTGATAGTAAAATTCAATAATTTGCAAGCGTTGTTCATTTGTAAGACGATCTATGGTTAAATTGCAAACCAAACTGAAGCTGTTTGACAGTGACACAAGGTACTAAACACACGTCACCTGTCAAAACCAGTGTTGCCAAAACCAAACCAGCAAAAAAATCACCCGTTAGCTTAAAAGAATCGAAATTAAATAAGCATTAGATATCAAAGTGGAAAATCAGCTAACAAACAACAAAAACGATACTTTTTACCCTCAAGTTTCAAGGCTCCAGTTTCACAAAAAAAAACTTCAAAAAATTTTAATCTACGAAACGAATTTTGGTACTCTTTACAAGACTTTTGGTTTCCTAGTTATTTGCTGAGATAAAATTGGTTGGCATCTTTCAGGATTAACTTAAGATTTATTGCATATTGTGTCCTTATTTCAAAATGTAAAATTAAATTTCTTTCTACGGCCTGACGATAATTTAAATGCACCCCTGCACATTTCAGTTCATGTTCTCTATAGATTTCTGCTAGAATGCTGCTAGAATGTATCTTAAGTTCATTTGTAGAACTCTGATGCCCCGTAAGCGACGTAAAACTAATCCCTATAATCCTAGACAGTGGGGGTTGTATATACTCATACTCATAGTTTATTTCCTCGCCCGGATGATTCTCTCTATATCGGTGTGGTGTACTAACTGATGATGGGCTGATGTTATGGTCTACGCATCCCATTTCCTTGGCGTCATATCGATAACCTCTTCTCAACCAATCTCATTCTGGTTGTAGGATGTATCTTCGTACTTTATCTGTCTGTTCGTCCTGTTTTTATTACAGATGGTGTTTTAGATGAAGTACCTACATACATATATATACAGAGAGAGAGTTTTCCGTGTGTCATTGCAACAAATCCTCCTCCAACTCCACCTTCTATCGGTGCGCTTTTTCTAATAACAGATAAGATATCCCCTAATCCCACTTACCCAACACGTTTTACTGTGGGTTATGAGAAGTAGATATGTGTGGTTGAGTTACACACATTTATAGATAAATGTACCTACAAGTGATGGTTATATATTTCTCACACCATTTTTATGGGATATAGAGTTTGTCTTTAATGTTTCTATGTCCTGTTCTGTATCTTCCCCTTCCCCTTCCCCTTCTCCTTCCACCAACCACTCACACAAAATCACCATCGTTGCTTATAAGGACAATCTATAATAAACATCTTTCTCGAGGCAACAAAATAGTCACACTAACTTCTGATTCTACGATATCTGTGTCATTATATCCTGGAAGATTAGTTTTTGTCTGTGTAAATCTTTTGATCGTCGTCCTTTTTAAGGGTGTTTTTTTTTTTTTTTTTTTTTGAAGGATGGGTGGTGGGCGTTTAATGTTGAACAACAATTGTTTCATATCGTAATTGTTTTATCCAAAGACATACTAGCTATGCGTATGTATGTTTCGTGTTTCTCATTGCTGATGTACCTCTTTGTTTGTTTCATTTTTTGTTTGTTATCCATGATGTTTACGGCTAAGAGGCTATATTGCAACACAAACTATGAACAATCAAATGACAGTAAAAAATATCTTAAAAGGATAACTTTCATCGTATCTAAAAACAACAATTTAATACGAGTAAAAACAGCACAAGTATAGTGTAGTTGAAGAATTTTGATATTGTTCAATGATATTATTTAACACGAGGCGATGATTGGATAACTTTCAGAGTTTCATTTCTTACTCTACGTGGGTTGCCTATTTTTTTTTTATCAGGAGAGTAATATGTACTTTTTTATTCAAGGACGAGTAACATATTGATTTCACAAGGGAACCATGCACAGAAGTTGATTGTGAGGAAAATAAAAAGGAATGCTTATACATGTAAAGGGTGTTTTTTTTTAAGACGTGTGGTTTTCAATCTGGCAATGCTTTTTTTGGAATTTGTCTTTTTGACAGTGACAGCTGTCACTTGTTTTATGCTCAGTTTGCCATTTCATAATGGATAGACTGACTCCTGAACAGAGTTGATGCTGACGATATTTGGTTCCAACAAGACGCACTACATACGCCATACAGTCAACGAAAAAATCAATTTATTGAAGGAAACATTTGGTGAGCGTATTATCTCGCATCGTAGGCCTGTGGCGCGGACTCCAAGATAGTGCGATTAAACACCGCTGTACTATTTTTTGTGAGGTTATGTGGTGAAGTCGCTTGTTTATGCAGATAATCCTGAAAGAATTGACGCCCTGGGAGAGAATATTAGGCGCGTTGTTGATGACATACAGAAATCGGGCCTGTCGGCTTTAATTTCTTCGAGCCAGCCGCAGCGGCCATTTATCTGAAATCGTTTTTAAAACAAAATGGCAAACCATTATCTTTATTATAAAGCTAAATTCTTTGTCATAGCATTAAATGATATGCGTTTTATCTCGTCTTGAAAACCACAAGTCTTAAAAAACACCCTTTACGTATCTCGAGGGGCCATTGATTGATGCCGATATGTTTTATTTTGATATTGTGAAGGGGGTTAAGACATACTGACGTATTTCGCGAAATTATAAACGTTATAATTTACGTTTTTCTTTTTTTTTATTATTTTCTTTACTAACTTTTATTGCGAGTCTATTGGTAGAAATAAACTTGATGAAAATAATTGAAGGGTAGCCTTTCAAAAGTGGATATATTTTGTTTCTCTTTTGTTTTTCTAACCAAGTATGATAACTTGTTCCTGTTATTTTAAACTTTGCTTAATAAAGATCGAGACCTTGATATTATATTCCAAGAAAATATTCTGAAAAATAATACAAATTCTAGGTATTATTGTAGGTAAAGTTGGTATATCCTCACATTCGAGGGATGGGTAACTCGTAAAAAGTCTTTTGACAACATGTCTATACCTAAGCACATTTCCATTTGAATAGAAAGTTAATTATTAAAAATGTGTGAGACACCATTTTGCTAAGGATATCCTCACTGAGCATTTTTCAAAATGCGGAAAGCTTGATTTAAAGCAAGACTATCCACCCTCTGCAACAAGATCAGATCAGAATTAACAGAAAGATATAAACATCTTGGTCTTAAATTTAAAAGAGGTAATTGTCTGTATAGCCAAAATAGAATTGTAATGGTTACTTTGTGTGTGCATGTGTATTACTATCGATTGGAAGCAGGTCACATGTTTTGTTTACTTTATATAAATAATGGACTCGGTAGAAGCCACGTGCTAGCTCACTGTTTAATCGTGCAATGAATATAAGCTTCATGTACTCAATACATAGCTAGGTACCAGCTCCAGTGATATATGTAATGACTACAAAAATATTCAAAGACCGCCATCTGTATACAAAATTTCTTCATTGCAGTAACTTACATGCTGAGAACAATCAACCTGTCCTAAGTCTTTATTATTAATCCTCAAAACAAGGACATTTTGTTACGTGCATTGAATACAGGTGATATAAATCGTATACTCTACTCACAACTTAACTGTGAACCGCAAGTGACATTTGTACTGACAATATAATAGGAAAATGGTTTAATCACAGCAGGCTATGCCACGACTACAAGTAACATGCATTAAGTAAATTGAATATGTACTGAGTACATATATATATGTCTCATTTGATTTCTTTTCTTTTTTGACTTACATCTGTATTCTGTTTTGCAACAAGTATGAAGTGAAGTAGTGGTCACTATTACAGCTTTGCGATTGATTAAGTGCGAAGTTAAGATGGAAACAACTCACAAATATGTAACACTGTATCCATTACATAAAATTACTACCGACAACTTAGATATTGTGGCGATTAAGTTAAGGGTTATTCAGACGGGACGCTACAAAAGTAGAGCGACAGGGACAGCAAACGTCGCCATATTTCTTGCCGCTCTTTTGACACTTCTCTTCAGTAAGGTTTGCCATTTCATGATGGAAAGATATACGAGCCAATAACGAGTCGAAATTATTAAATTTACAACCGAAATTCAGAGTCAGTGGCCTAAACGTTAAGAGCGCTACGTCCAATTTATGGTCGTCATAATCGTCCTAGCAGATCAACAATTGAGCGTCTAGAGGAAAATTTGAATCCACAGGCACAGTACAAAATGTCCCCGTACCAGTGAGACAAAGAAGTACCCGTAGTGTCGAGAATGTTGCTGCCGCTGAGGCTTCAGTTGCAGAAAGCCCAAATGTGTCTCCCACACGTCGTTCTCAAGCGTTGGGCATCTCTGATCTTGGCCTACCTACATCCTTACAAGATTAAATTGACACAAGAACTGAAGCCGCTTGACCACCAGAAGCGTCGTATTCGTCGTGAATTGGGCTGAGCAACAACTTGAAAATGATTCGGATTCTCATCGAAAAATCATCTTCAGCGATGAGGCTAATTTCTGGCTAAATTCCTTCGTCAATAAACAAAATATGCGGTATTGGTCAGGCAGCAATCCACACGTACTCCATAAGTCATCATTGCATCCCGAAAAAATTACGGTTTGGTGTGGTTTATGGGCCGGCGCGGCGTCATTGGGCCGTACTTCTTCCGTGATGATCAAGACCGGCACGTAACTGTGAATGGGGATCGCTACCGTTAAATGATAACCGCATATTTTTGGCCCCAATTGGATGATATGGACTTGGAAAACATGTGGTTCCAACAGGAGAGCGCCACAAGCCACACAGCGAATGTCACAATCAATTTATTGGAAACCAAGTTTGGAGAGCGTGATGAAATGGTCCAGTCGCTTGGCCGCCTCGGTCGTGCGATTTGACGCCGTTAGACTATTTCCTGTGGGGTTACTTCAAGTCTATGGTCTATGCCAACAAGCCAGCGACGATTGATGAACTTCGTACGAATATCGAACGTGAAATTGCAGCAGTATCGGCCGATTTATGCTTGAAAACCGTCGAAAATTGGGTTTAGCGTCTGGACTTCTGCAAGCGTGCCCGTGGTGGCCATGCAAAAGAAGTCTAGTTCCATACATAATGGCATCGAACGTACTTTCACAGGAATAAAGAATTTCATTGATATCCAAAACCGTTTTTGTTTTATTTAAAAAAACTTTTGTAGCGCTCTTATTGAAAAACCCGATATATCTCAAGTAAAAAAAGTTATTGTATGAGTAAGAAAAATCAAACTTATTTTTAATTAAAATGCAAATAAATTTCATGTCTTCAGTCAAACGAGCAAGTACATTGTTTGGTAAGATTTTAATTTCACATTTTAATTAATTTCTTGAAAATCCATCAACTCTTTGACAACTTTGACAAGAGTAGGTTAATGTAGGTATATACATATGTATTGTTTTATAATTTTGAAATAATCAACATAAGATGAGTTTTTCTATACAAACTACTACCACTTCTAACAACAAGAGTATTTCTCATCATTGGAAGTCGTTGTCAATTGTTCTCAAATTGAACCAATAGCACCACAAAAATGTCTCCGCATGATGCATGCATATATTTATTTAATTTGCATAAAAACTTTTGGTCCGGATTGAGTAACCTAACCAATCTCAAATGCTAGCAAACTCTAACAGCTGTCATGTTCAGATCCAGTGATAGTTTGCTTTTTTTTTTCTTACTCGTGCTCTTTTAGGACAAGTATTGGTTTGGGGTAAGCAAATTTAAATCTAATAATACTTGATTGTTTCTTGTTCACTTAAACAACTGTCGAAAGTGAAAAGTTCAAAATAAATTTGTTCGTTTTTTTATTAATCTGCCAACTGGTTGGACAAACTAAATTTTATCTTAATTTTAATTTTCCAAAGCTTATCTTCATATTGGTAACTTGAAAGGCACTTGTGGCGCCCTTATAGCCACTACATAAAACGCTTCACTACTTAAAGCCTTAAAGAGCAGTCAATGACTCAGTCTTTGAGTCAAAAAATTGCTTCGTAATGACTGATGAGCGTACCTACCCAAACATTATAAAGTGTAATTAGCACAGCTAATTAGTTAAATAATTACTCACATACGTACCTATTCAATGCCAATCTAGTGAGTATAGCCATGAAAATCATACGAGCAAGTACGTAAGACCCAATATGGTTACGTTTTATCTTAGATTTTATTCGAGATACAATAAATGGAACACACATGGAAAATATCCAAAACAATTTTCTTTATTTTTGCCAATGTGCATTTTCTTATTGTTCCTTCATTTGTTTTTTTTTGTTTTTTTTTTTTTTGTTATTCTCTTGAAATCCTATTTAACAAAATAAAAATGAAAACCGATACAAAAAGCAAAAGAAAAAAAATAAAAGAAAAACTCAGACTTAAGTAGACCTCCAGTCCGAATGCATTTATTCGTATAGAAAAGAAAAGAAATAAAAACAAAATGAGCCGGTATTGTATTGTACCCATAGTTTTTGAAACTCCTCCACGTCCACACTGACTGGTTTACCTCAACCAAATTCATTTGTATTCATGTTGGGTGTTTTTATTTTATTTATATATAAATTGCATCAGCATGAGTTTTAATTACCGCTTTACGTTTAGAAACGAATGTGTATCAGAATAAAATGCAATGCAAAAAATGACAAAAGCTCAGCAAAAAGAAAAGAAAAAAAATGTGTCTAAGCAGGCAGCCATTAGGAATTCTAAAATCACAATTGAGGGAATTTTAAAACGAAATCTTATTTTTTCAATTAAATTGAAAATGTATTAAAATGTATACGTAGACAGAGCGTACACGCAGAGAAAAATACAAGTGAAAAAGTTTGATAAAATGATTGGCGCAAAATTTTAAACAGCCTTTTGTTAAGGGTTTAGCATGAAACTAGTTCACAATCTTTCAAATAATTAGTAATTCACTAGTTATTGCAATTTTTTTATTTTACCAAATGATTCTATTTTAATAAAAACATTTTATCTGAACGCGTCCATGCAGTGACAGTTGGTATTAAAAAAATCAAACTAAACAAACCTTTTATAAAGTTCTGTTTCTTAGTTTTTTTTTTTTCAAATAGTTTCAGACAACTAATTTTTATCGCTTTTCACATGAGACTTGAACTGCGAATGCGAATAAATTTGTTTTGACAATTGCAAGCTCAAAATCCACAAATTCTTGTTTTTTACTTTTTGACGAACTGAATTATCGATCCTATCTGCTGCTTTGAAAACAATACACGTCCTTAAATTAGTTTAAATTGTTATACATGTTTATATATTTTCTACACGACCAACGAGATTTTTACTGCGCATTTTCAAACACTTATTCGCAATCCACAACACCAGGACGCATTGCACAAATTTGCGAATGAAAAATTCCTTCGAATTTAAACTCAATTTTTCTATTGGTTTATTTTGTATAACAATTCGCGTCTGTTGGCCACCATGTATGTGAAAGAAATGTCAAAATTTGCGACCATTCACAATATGCAGTTCGCTATTCGCAGCTCATGTGAAAGGCACTTCAGTTCGGGCCAGTACTTGTGGAACGGGTTTCCACTGAATCTGGCGGTCTAAAACTGTTTTGTTTGAAATTTTGTGTGGAACACACCTAACAATAATAAATGTCAAAGCGACAACCTACAATTTTTTTTTTTAATTTTTAAGCCTAGTACGCAGATTGAGACAAAATTTATCTCTCATATAAAATTCGTCCTAGAGCAAATTTTATCTCGTATTTTTTTCAATCAGTGCGTCCTCAAAACATCAGTATTTAAGATGTTTTGAGGACGCACGACTAAAATAAAATATAAAATGCGTAAAGAAAATGATGATATCAGAATTGAGAATAAAATATAAACAGGCGTTTTAAATCAGCCAGTGGCGTAGATAATAGGAAAGGGTACAGAAGGGCCACATACAGATTCGGAAAATAATTTCTTTTACTCTAAATTTAAATGTTTTTCCAAATCGAGTTAAACCGAGTTGGAATCAGAAAACTGATCTGGCAAAAATCATGTGGATTTCTGGAGCATTAGAAAACTCTGAAAATGTCTGATTTTGGTAGGGTTTTTTGTATCCATCGACATCACATTCAGCGTTTAATAGAATTTTAAAATTGATAGCTTCACAGATAGAGCAAGATCTATTTGACGGAAAAAGTTTATTTTGATCCAAATGTCTACCAATTGAACTGAAATCACTTTTTTCAGGAGAAGTTAAAAAAACTTCAAAAATTTCGGAATTTTTAGAGGCTTCATAAACCAACGACATCGTAGCCATTCTTCAATGGAATTTGACAGCTAATAGCTTGACAGATAAGGGAAAAACTATATTTTGATGAAAAAAGTTCATTTTAATCCAAATGTGAACCAATTGCTCAAGAATTCACTTTTTGCAGAGAAGTAAAAATTAAAAAAATTCCTTTTTCAATCCATCGACATCGTAGCCATCTGTCAAATAAATCAGACAATTAAGAGGTTGAAAGATGGACGATAGTTTTACGAAGAAAGTTAATTTTGGTCGAAATGTCAACCGATTGCCCTAAAATCGCCTTCTCTAGAAAAATAATATAAATAAAAATTTCCCTCTTTTTAGAGGTATTTCCACTTTTTCACATTATATATTTCTCCAACAAGCGCAGACGCCCAATTTGTTTTACTCTGCAAATGCTTTGAAAGAATTTGATTTCTGTATATAAAATTTTCAAATTTGTGAATTGAAGGAAATCTTATAATTTTTTAAATTTCTAGCTACGTCACTGTTCTCATTTGACTTTTGTTTTATCTCTTCAACTGCAGAATTTGTCTTGAGAAAAAAAAAAATAATAAAAGAGATAAAATTTGTCTTTGCTCGATCTTCGTACTAGGCTTTATTAAGAATTTATTTAAAATGTATTTCTACACAAAACAAACCCAAAAATCTTAGTTTACAGTCGCCATGCGAAAAAAATATGTATATGCAAATATTTTTCATGTCAAAAATTTTTGTTTAAAATACACAATTATTTTTTTGCATTGTTGATTTACAGTTTCATAAACAAACAACCATTGTTGTCATGTAATGTCATGCAAAATAATGAACCAGCAATTTTTTGCATGCAAAAAATGTAGTAAATAATGTTTTTTGGGATGGTCAATTTTTAGCTTTCCAAAAAGGAATTTAGATTTATTTATATTTATATTTATTTATATTTGCATGCAAAAGTATTTTGCTTCCAAAAAATTATTGTTTTAGACCTAATATTTTGTTAAGGGAAATTAAGTGACCCAATGGGAGGCATAGGTCAAGGCAAACATTTGAATATCATACAATATGGTGCACAAAAACGCGAAAAATGGTTTTGTTTTTTTTGCATGGCAAGTGTAAACTTTACTTAAACTACAAATGAATGGGAAACGACGAACAAAGTTTGAAAAAATGATTTTGTTCAGCATAGACTATCAGATGCAAACAATCAGATTTCAGAGTCCGAGTTGTTTTAAAACTTAAATAACACTGTGTCGTCACTTAATTTTATGTGTTTTGGCTAAAAATTATAAAGTCGATCGATTAGACTTCAAAAAAGTGGAGTGGCGGAGTAGATTTGTTTTCTTCCTCAAAATTGGTGTAAATTTGCTCCGATTTGAGTAAGGTTCGAACGCTGGAACGAGGCTTTGACTGTTTTTCGGCTGTTATTGGATTTTAGATTCATTAAACCACAATACGTTGGATTTGTTGTCTGTGAATAATTTTTGCGAAAATTTTTGTTGATGCTTTCAACAAAGATTTCGAGGAAGTCGACATTGAAGATTAAGGAAAAATTGTCGGGTTTTCGTAGGGATAAATAGTTTCTTATTTTTGTGCATCAAACTATACTAAATGATTTCATTTAATTTATGCAATATAATTCAATTCAACTGTGAAATTCAACTGTCAAGAATTTTTTGGAAGAAAACGACGGATGTCATGGATTTAGTATGATACTAAAAAATTAAAATTTCTATTATTTGGTGATTTTAACTTTAGTAAAATGGTAAGTAATAGCACGATATTAAAATCATTTAAAATTAGCAAATGTCCTTTATCACTTAGTATATCTAAAAAATTTACTTCAGTATCGTACTTATTCGTTTACAATTTTGTGCCAACGTTAACAGTTTATTACTTGTGTATAAAATAATATCAAAAATAGGTAAAATTGATTGCGCTTTTTATTTTATTCTTCCTCAAAGTTTAAATCATTCAAATTTTTATTTACAGCACTACACCTCCCCCTACCACCCGCAGTACCGATTCCAATGATTTTGACCTTTTTAATGGAAATATTGATATGCCACGGCCGGATCGATCTTCCATCCTAAGAACTCCAATACTTTTTTTGGGAGAGAAAATAATTCCCAGCCCTTTGCATACATGCACCTTAAAAGGAACTTTCAGCTAAAATTAACAATAATTTGACTTAAAATGTTAGATTCAGAATAAAATAAAATAAAATGCACAACATGGACGCACGTACCTACTTGCTCTTATCTTCAAGACGCTGAGGGTTTAAGAAAATTATATGTAAGGAAATTTTGAGGGAACAATCTTCAAAATTATGAAATACGATATTAAAATTAGCTAAAACAACGTTTTTGAGAGTTTGAGATGAACAAAACGCCATTTTAATTCTTGGTTGAATATGATTGAATGGAAAAAAAATTTGAATCTTGCAGCGGTTTTTTTTTTAATAATTTCTTATACAACGAATTCTTTAAATATTTTTAAGGAAAACATTTGGTATACATTGATTTATGTGCATACACAAATAAAATTTCAAAAAATTGTAAACCGTTTTTGAGATATCGAATTTTCAAAAAAAAAGAAACTTTTTTTAAAAATTGAAGAACATTTTATTTAAAATCGTAGGAGCCATTTTTAAGAAAAATAAAAAATGTCCCTAACGGTTTTTCAACATCTGTACCCTCCATACAAATGTAAAAAAAAAATTTAATAACAAGTTTTCTGTATGCTAAAACTATTTTTTCATAAAAATAATTTTTTTTCTAAAAATACTTTTAGAAAGTGTACAAAAAAACTCTTAAATGTCAAGTTTTATAAACATCAACCATGAAGTTTTTAAAATAATAGATTTTCTTAAAACAAACATTTCGATCATTTTTTAAAAATCCTTAAAATATTTTTTTGAAAATTTCGATAAGAAAAACTTTTAAGGTATACTTCTAAGAAGCTTCTGTATAAAAAAAATTGTTGAAGTCAAAATTACTGTTTTGAAGAAAATCGAATGTAAAAAGAAATGGTTGTTTGGGGAGGTACCTATACCATTAATATTAATTTTTTTGTTATATATTATGCGCGCACTTAAGGGGTTGTGACTACCCTTAAGATGATTGAACACAGTGCGAGCGTTAGGAAATAAGGGAAGGATTTAAAAGGAGATACCGATGTACATTGGTTTTGAAATTCTGAATATCAAAATGGAAGGGAAAAATAGAGCTGGGAAAAGCATTCCACATTCGTGTGGTTCGGCTAAAAAAAGAAGCTCTGTACTTAACAGTACGTCCGAAATTGGGCTCAAGGGTAAACTGATGGGCATCCCTGGCAGTGTGAGTATTACGGTGGAATTGCTTAGGGGGAGGAATGCAACTGGCTATTTCGCTAGAACACTCTTTATAAAAATAGCGATAAAATAAGAAGAGGCATAAAACATTACGTCGATGTTCTAGAGATTCGAATGTTACCGTTTAAGTACTATCGCCTATCATTTTTAAAGCTCTTTTTTGGATACGATCCAAGAGACTTAGATGGGTTATGGGAACACCAGCCCAAATATGAGAATTATATTCAAGTTTTGGGCGAATGAAGGTAGGCTTTGTAGATTGCAGCCAGATCAGATTTTTTGAAAAAAAAAAAAATGTTTTCGCTCCAAAGGTAACCTTTACTAAAAGAAGTTTATTGATTTTTATTCAAGAAAACTTATGAAGCCATTTTTGAGAAAAATAATTTTATAAAAGTAAAAACAAATTGTATGGCAGGTACCGTTATTTTTAATTCTTAGAAAGAATATGAAAAAAGCAAAATCACCAGAAACCACTAAACCAAGTCTTAAACAAAATGCATTCAGGCGTTTAGGCAGTAGCTAAACAGACAGACAAACAGAATTGTGGACCCACTTTTTTCATCTTCCCTATTATCGTAATGACAAGTGTGATCAAAATCTCGATTTAGGATGGTCTTTAAAAAAAAGATCACCTTGGATGGGCCTAAGTCGTGTCTCTAAATGGAGAAAAAAAAAATCTTAATTTTTTAGATTTTTATTTTCATCCCCTATAGTTGTTGTAGGGGTTAATTGAATTTCCCTTTTTATTTTCGCATACTTACTAGATGATTCCCGTAAGGTAAAAAATTCAGAAACAAAAATAAAAGTATTCCCAAAGGAGAGGGTAATATTTCCCCCGCTTATGTCGAGGAGGGGAAATTTTCTTAAAAATTAGGTACATTTAATAGCAAAAATTTATATTAAAAAACAACTGCATTACTTACAGTTCTGAAGCTTTTATGAAAGCCAGAAGTCCATTTTTATTATTTCTTTTTAAAACAATTAATAAATAGGTTTAATAAAAATTGTTTTCAAATGGAAAAAAATTTTTTTTTTTAAATGTTGAGTTGAAACAATACTATGAAACAATACTGTTAGTGTTGCCCTGGTTTTTCCATAACTTTTTTATATTTAATGTAATTTTTTAAAAAATTGCTCCTTCTACCCAAGCGAGGGGAAATAATACCAACCTCCCCTGGCATTTTTTCCTTATCTACTTTCAACCTACATGCTCTGAATTTTTTGGTAGTGACTAGGCATCAATAATTGTTTCCTGAATTTCAATTTTGAAACGTTATAAATTATTTTACTATTCCTTTTCATCTAAATGAACAATTTTCTTCTTAATCCATAATTCACTTAAGAAATTTGAAAATTGCAACAAAAAAAAAATATTTCACCAAAAAAAAAACAAGAAAATTAATTGAAACGGAAGGAAAAACGAACTAGAAAAACTTGAATGAATAGCTGAACAAAAAAAAAAAAATTAAGCAAATTGCTCGTGTGCCGTTGCAGATGCTTCCTTTTCTTCAATAAATTTACCACATTGCTAAGGTGAAGCTTAGCGAATTGCATCTTTCGAGTGCCTCTCTAGCTGCCACCCACACAGTAGTTTCATTATGAAAACATTCTATTCTTTTGTCGTCATCGTTTCTTGTTGTTGGTGCTAGTGTAGTTGTTGTTGTTCTTGTTATGTGTATGTATCAGTGCATCTATTCATTTTTCTGATCTCGTGTATCGTGTTGCAAGACACAATGTGCTCCCAGAATTCCTGCATCCATCCTTGATTCGAGTTCCTGTCTGCTGATGGGGCGATGTGTAACAAGAAAAGTAATAAAATTTTAAAAGGAACAAAAGTATACTATACATACAGCAACTTTGTATAAACTTTGAAATGCATTTTCTACCACTATACTACACATACCTACCGCCGCGTCTCTCCTTTTACTACGTCTTTGGATGGCAATACAAAAAACCATAAAACAGGCAACAATAGTGCCACAACAACAACAACAACAACAAAACTACCATGATTGTATACCCTGATGCTCGTGGCATATCTTGCATAATCAAAACATTTTCTTATTTCCTTTTGTTTTCCTCGTTTTCTTTCTTTTTTTTGGTGAGTGCAAGCTACATGTAAAATTGCATCGGAAAACCCGGTGTGGTTTTTGGACACTCTAGAGATACGATACGGACACAAATAACCACAAAGTAGCAAAGCGCGTTTCAAATAGTAACATAAAGAGAGAAATAATAACCAAAGTATCTGCAAACAATGAAAGGAAATATCCAAATAAACAGAATTACAATACACAAGATAAAAACAAAAAATAAAGAAAAAGAAATACACGCAAAAGTAAGCTTACACACAGATATGACTCAAGAGAGTAAAGGCAGCACTACTCCCATTCCAGACTAGAGTGCAGACGCATTCTCTAACAGTACTAAGTTTAGTGCTGTCGACTGTGCTAATCTGGTAATAAGTACTCCAGTTTTTCGTGAGAAGAATTGTTGAAAAATAATATTTAATCATTTAGAAATCTGCCTTTTTTAAAGCTTTAGACAAAATGAAGCTAAGCTGAGTAAAAAATATAGAGCTAAAAAGTAGTATTAGGTTGTAGTTGTTAGTAGTAGAAGGAAGCTTTTACTTTTTGTAATGTAGTGTATCTAAATATTGAAAATTTTATTTGTTTATAATTAAAATAAGCTCCCAGGAATACTGAGGTGTGTTCTTTTTTCTACTTTTTGTTTGTTTACAGCTTTAGCATTAAACGTTACAAAGTAATATTCTTTGTTTTAAGATCTAATAATGACGACGACACCACTGGTCCTAAGTACTGCATCCTCTATACTGACTGCATGTATTTTGTTACTGCAAATTGTGGTTAGATATATATTCGGATTTTGAGAACTGCTTGGCAAATGGTTTACTGGATTTCAGATTGCAAGTCACGTTTTTTGTCCCGTCCGCAATTCTAAATTTTTTTTTCGATCTTTTTTTTTCAATTATTTTTGTATTCTATATTTTTTTTTTTTTTTTTGTAAGAAGTGCTGTTGTGGTACTAAAACGAACTGGTTTTGAGTTTATTTGTGTGTGCTTAATACATTTGCATTGTTTTGAAGGTGGGATTGTGAGGGAAGAACGGGTGATGACGATGGAGGGGGGGGGGGTATTGTTGGTAGGGTGCAGTATGTTTTTACTAATTTGAAAAACTAGCATTTTCTGTATTTTCTATGTACAATACTTTTTGTTTGTATTATTTTGTATTTAAATGGCGCGCAATTGGCGTGATGTTTCTAGATTTTCGAGGTTTACTTTTGGGATTAACAAAGCACTTCAAGTAAAGCACAGAAAAAGCATATCTAGTTGTACAGTTATAGTTAGTTCATGTGCAGAGAATGCAGTGTTAAATGGTTGAATTGTTTTGGTTAAATTGTTTGCATTTAGCAAGAGCTGTTTGGTTTTCCATTTGCAATTTTAAAGGAATTGACAAAAAAAAAACTCCTGTTGATATTCGGATTAAGATAAGTTCAAATAAAATTGCATTTTTAAACTTTCAATTTTTTTAAGCAGAGTAGAACTTAAAAAAAACAGAAGCGGCACGTGGGTAGTAACTCAGTTGTCATTTGAAGATTTCCCAGGCCAGAGCTTTGGTATAATTTTTAATAGGCCAATGTGATGATAGCATCCTTTAAGTTCTTTGTTGTTGAATTTCTTCATATGAATCTTTTTCATAAGAAGAATTTTCCCATTTAAATAATTTAAGTCCCTAATCCACATTTGATATTATGGTACGAGGGTATATTTTCGTTCTTTGATGTTATTAAGTTATTACTAATTTTCTTGACTTCTGATAAATTTGCTGTCAGAGCAAAAATTTGAAGTGAAAAATATAATAAAGAAAAGAATCTTGAAGGGAACACTGTAATCCTTGGAATTTTTTACAAAAGACCGTTTCTTTAATTCCAAAAAATACCAATTCCTAATAAAAATAAAAAATTTGGTGGCGCAATAGCTCGTGGAGAATCACGGCCTAGTGACTTACAACTCTCAACCATTCCTGTGTGCGAGTTGATGACAGAAATGGAAGGTACTTACAATTATTGGTCGAGACCGAACGGATAGATGAGAAGCACTTTTTCATGACAAGTGGCAAGAAGATTTTTCAGTACCTGGAGACAAAAACCTTAATTACTTCGGATAATACTTAAACACACACAAAAATTAAAGGGTCTATCACTAAGAACTTTTATTCTTTATGGAATCGAGTCAACTGTGCCAAGAGGAGTAGGAGTTCACTACTAATTATTTTGCAACGAAAAAGTGTTGCCACTCAGGGACTCTCAAAAAAAAAAAAAACACTAGCGTGAGCATTTCTACAATAATGGGAAAAATTGTTAATAGATGGAACCAACCAGCTGTGAAGTTGAACGAGCGATTTGCATCAAGGCTAAATTCGCTAAATTCGTGCCTTATATGCACGGATACCCTCACAGCAAAAGTTCTAGGAGCTCTTGGATAAGACACGTGAGCAATGCGCTAGGTATGATATTTTAATTTTCATTGGTAATTTTACTGCCAAGCAAAGAAGAGAAGACGTGTGTAATGGTACAATCGGTAGATATACCGTTTTCGATACCACCTTTCGATAACGGACTCAGGTTTATTGACCTTGCTTCGATGTGAAACGTTGTGGTAGCTAATACTAGATATGGAAATATCCGGACCAAGCAATCGTCAATCAGATTGCCGGCATGCAATCGACACACTGCTCTAGTACCAAGCAATTACAAACGTTCCGAGGAGTCAAAGTTGGTTCGGACCACTACACCTCGGTAACGGGTAATGCTAAGGATATCCAGACCAACAAAAATTCGACGTCAAAGTGCCATAATCGACTCTCTCGAACCCTCTTCAATAGTCCTACAATCCCAACTTCAAGCATCGGGAACCTGTGAAAGAATTTCTTAGAAGTGATTTGCGATGCCACCTCTAACGTACTGGGCCATACCATCACAGTTAAACCCTTGGTTCAATAGAGAATGCCGAGTAGTACTTGCAGCCAAACAACAGGCATAAAAACCGGCACGTTGGTGCATAGAATGACCAGAGCTGCTCGCGAGCTCTACAAGCAGAAGGGCAGAGAAGAACACCGGCTTCTCAGAAGGAAAACGAAGGATTACGAGAAGAGCACGATCGAGGAAATAGAGAAGTGCTCTGGCAGAAAAAATTTTCGAAAGTTTAACCAAAACCTAAAAAGTATCTCCCAATGTAACAAGGCTCGAAGCGAAGCCTGCAAGAACGATCAAAGAAAAATTGTGATGCAACCGCAGTCAGTGCTATAATGGATATGGAAAAATCAATTCTAGAAATTGTATAACAGCGATTAAGAATCAAATTCCTCTAGCCTGCAGATGGAATCATTCAATCTGGACGATGTTAGCCAACAATTACGACCATCCAATCTGGACGAAGTGAAAAATGCTACGTACAAGTAAGTATATCTATATATCTAGTCTTATAAAGCCAGAGCTTATGGCCTTGCGGTCGAGCTGTTCAAGGCAGCTGGCGAAGAGTTAGCTACGAGCACGAGCTGATCTGCAGAATATGGTCGGAAGAAAGAATACTTTGCTTGCCCGATCCTCAAGAAAATCGATCATCTGGACTGCACCAAATACAGAGGTATCAGTCTCCTTAACTTCACATACACGATCTTCTCTCCCGTACATTGTGAACGCCTTAACCCATTCGTACGAAGACCTGATAGATCTATATTAGTATGGCCTTAGGCCAGGAAAGTCAACCATCGAACAAAATACTCGCACTATGGCAGATTTTGGAGAAAATCAGAAATTTGAGCTCGATTTGCCCCCCATATTTTTATCGATTTCAAGACCCCGTTTGACAGCATCTTTAGTGACAACTGACGAGCTATATAGAGCAATGTCAAGTTTTGATTTGGCATCTCTTCCTAGCTCGTTGTTTCATTAAAGTCAGCAAAGCTTCACCGAGACGCAAGGCCATGCCCTGTCATGCGACTTCTTTAACATCGTTCTTGAAAGAATAGTGCTCTCACCTCGACAACTAAAGGCATAACCTTTTAAAAGTCTTACCAATTTTTCGGCGCTGAAACTGACATAATCAGACGAATAAGGCGTGGGTAATGTCTACGTCAGTGGTATTTTCGTTGTTTTAAGAAGGAAGCCAAGAAGATGGGTTTAAAGGTGAATTGAGGCAATATATGCTATCAACAAAAAAGGACATCCAACACCGACGTGTTGGACAGAAAGTCACCACAGGCAGCTTTAATTTCTAGGTGGTCAAAGGCTTTGTGATGTATACCTACAGGCTCCGCTATCAAATCAGTGAGTAATACCAGCAATGAGATCTATACAGGCAGTACAACGACACCTTCATACCTACAAAAGTGTTAAGCTAACGACTGAGAAGATTAAGTTAACTATAGCGAATGGAAATCAATGCTCCAGCTCGGAGAGTCTTTGATTCCAACCTGTGGGGCGGTGTTGGCAGTAGAGAAGGACAGCGCAGGTGCAATCAAGCAAGTGAAAGAGGCCTGAACCAACTTGACGTGCAAAACTGGAGACAGTCAAAGCTAGGGACCGAGCCGGCTTGAATAAGCTCTTTGGATTAGGCCCTGTGCCAAGCTTAAGTAAAAAAAATCAGGTTTAAGATAAAGAAATGGCGTCACATAAACCATAGTGATGGGATAGTCTCGCATCAGAATAACCAGCCTGGGAGCGTTCAAACCTTGCTTGAATAAATTGACGTATGTGAAATTACTTCGAAAAGAAAAAGAGTCTACTCTGAGATACAAGATGACTGGGATAATGATAAATCAAAAGGCAAAAAGACCCGAAACATCACCGGCAATTTCATTGATTCTTCTTACTTTCTTTCAAAAAAACTAAATTACTGTAAAAGGATCGAAAATAAATCTAAATCACATTGAAAACCACATATTCAATCCTTACAACATATTGGTTATTGGTTTGATGTTTTTTTTTTTTTTTTAATTACAGAAAATGTTTAATCCTTTTAACCATCACTCAAAAGCTATTGATGCATTAGCACAAAACGTTGTAAACAAAAAAAAAGTAAAACCTTTAAGCAATTTCCTTTGCGCATTTAAAAATAAAAAACACTTTTTTTTTAAATAAATATTTTATTTTAACACAAGAAACATCTTACTGATTGCATCCTTAATCCCTATTTACATGCCCGCATTTTGTGGAGCTTATATCGACTAATCAATTACAAAATCTCAATGCGAGATAAATTTTCAATATTATGCATGTATGCATGTAGGTTAGGTATATGTATATGTATACAATACATACCTACAGTCAAACCGCATCGAGAATGTGCATCCACCGCACCATCTAAAACCACACCACTACCGCGCTGCATCGATTTCATTCCTGATCATCATACATGGGTATGTGTTTACATTTTCACACATACTTTGTTCGACAATGTCAAACGATTTCATGTATGTATGTATATTGGGTGCCTTGAAATGAAAGACGATGATGGAGAATAAATATGGGAAATGTATAAAAGAACCTTCTACTTCAGTTTTTTTTTTTTTTTTTTGTGGAATAAAATGTGTCTCATTTCAACTTCCTATTCCCAACGGATTTTGATACAGCTTTCCCCATTGAATGTATGATACCTTTTGATATATGTATGTATGTATTGAACGTCAGCAATTTCTAAAGTAAACATAAAATCAGATTTTAAAAAATCAAAACATCTGATTATGCTAATTTTTCAACTCAACAGTGGGATTGAATGTTTTTCTTTTAAGAACAAAAATTGATTCATTAGTTTAAGATACATTGTAAAATGTTCGCCTTATTTTACTTAGATTTTTTTTTAATGATTTTCAATATTTGTATAAAGGAAAATGTAGTTCTGACAGTTTTGAATATATGTCCTTCAATGTTTTCAATGATGTCTTGGGTGCTTTGATAACTTGACATCAACTTTCACGAAAAATAGAAAGGTGAATAATTTTTCGTTAATTAGCCGTTAATTAATGAAAACAACTTCAAATTTTTCGTTCTATGTTGTGATTTAATCATGTAATGTTTCTATGTTTTTTCCAGGACCTGTGTTGACTTGATATGAAATACGCAAAGCACAATAATCCACCACATCAAAAGGGGGTAAAAACTAAACTATTCCAAATGGTTTATATGGCTTACTTATCCGCAGTTAATTAGTCTTTAATTATTTGTGACAGTTTTTCATTTCTCAAGCAATGTTTTCTATGTTTTGTTGGTACTTTGCTAAGGCTTTTAGTTCAAAACTGGACCGAAATTTCAAAATTCAAAAAAGGCAATGTCTAAGTCATGAATCTATAACCTATTCCAATATATGCCTAAGATGTTAACATATGTGCTTCAACGCAACTTGTCTTCGCTAAATTAAGAAAAGCAAGCCCAAATATTGAGCAATGCTCCCAAATTTCGGACACTTTTTGCAAACAATTGGATCCATCTCTACCCAACTGGGAAAACAATCTAGTTTTTAACGGGGCACTAGAAAGTTTTTCACTGACCCTGACATAGGCCTAGTCAGGGTAATTTTCGGCTTTGTATCGGGTCTCAACCGATAAGTAACATCTTAAATCGACAGAAAAACAAAAAATAAGAAGTTGTCTTGGTTGGGATTCGATCCTATGATCTTCTGATGTTTAAAATGAAAAACTATATTCTATAATTTTTCTTACTATTGTATGATCGGTATAAAATATTTTTTTTTTTCTGTTATACGTGGTGAATTATTTGTGATTGGATAAAAAGACTTATCCAACAAGGTTTTTTTTTAGTGAGGCCTCACTAGTATTTGCCAAGATTTCCTTGTCTAGATTGCACCTAGTGAAGCATTTTAAGGGCCTTGACTAAACTTGACAAAAACTGCCACTTTTCCAAGCGGGTACGTTCCCTTTTATACGAGGAAACAAGTTGTTTAAAATCTTTTTAAAATTTCCTTTCATAGAATCCAACTAACAATTTAGCTTGTATAAGGTAACATTTTTCGAATTTGGGAAATTATAGCTTGAAGAGAGCTTGTATAAAGCAATCTTGAGCAAGCCAAGAATTTTTCACCTGAAATTTAAATAAATAGGTGCTATAAGGCCTATATGAGTTACACAAGATCTATACAAGCCTTGTAAATATAAGTTATAAATGGCTTGTATAAGGCCTTCCAAAGTTGTTTAAAATAATAGCTGCTATTAGGCTCTCCACGACAAATCATTGCAAACAACTTGTATAAAGCTTGTTTGTATAGGCCTTACACAAATTAAAATAATCAGTGAAGATCAAAAAGTGTGTCTTATAAAATATTGTGCAGAAAAGAAGTGCTTACAGTAACATTGAACTTTTTAGCAAAACTTAAAAATGAATAACTCATGGCAAAAATTTAAAAGATCTGGAACCTACCAAAGACAAGTGAGAAAAAACAGAGAAGCAATTCTTAAAACTGCCAGAGAACACTCAAGAAGTTTGGAAGAACAAAGGACAGATATTAGATGCGCATAGTTATTGACTGTTCCCTCTGCGTGAACGTGAATATGGTATCAACTTATTCACTTTTGATTATGTTTTCCTCAACAGTAAATTGGCATAGTGGTAGAGTGCTAGACTGGTGCTAGACTGCTACGAGGAAGGAATCGAGTTCAAATCCCAGGTAAAAAAAACTTTTCTTTTTTTTATAATTATAACTAACATTTGACTCATTACAAAATACAGAAAAAAAGGTTTCGGAAGCTGACCGAGGAGAAAAAAAACAATAAACAATAGCAGCTATGTGCTGCTATAAGGCCTGTCAACAAGTCTTATGGCAGTTAATTAACTTGGGTAAATGCGCCAAAATGACTTGCATAAGGCCTTTTACTATTTCTATAGCAGTCTGATAATAGCTTGTATAGAACCTTATACAAGTTAAATTGTTAGTTGGGAAGTAAACAAAATCTTGAGAGATATGTAGATATATAGACGTTTTGTTTGAACGCATCTCGCTTGAAGTGTGAAAAGTGTTTTTAAAAATATGTTGTGAGATTTTTCTCATGCCCTTCTCGACTAAATACTTTTTTAAATACCTAAATCTAACTTTGCAGGGGAAATGCAGATTAGAATTGATGTTATACAAAATTTAGCAACAGTACAACCTCGATAGAAGCAACCTTCGATTAACCTAAAACCTCAGTTAAAGCAACCCTCAATTTTATTACCACAAATGACTCAGTAATTGCAATTTTTTAAAAAAATTTGGCTCAGTAAACGCAAAATTCCTTCTATTATTTAGTTTTTTGTTTGATTAATAGGTTTTTCAATTTGTTTCCTGTTCATTTAGGACAGTTTTTGCAGAAACTTCATAGAATTTCGTATACTGGTACTGGTAGGTGCATTGAAATTGCCAATGTTCAGCAAATTTTTTTGACTTTGCTATTGCAACAAATTTTTTTGAAAAATTTCTAGTTTTCGGCTGGGTATGGGTAGGAAAAAAAATATTTTAATTTATTTTAAGAACATATGTGAAAAAAATCTTTTCATCAAAGATCAAAGATCGTACGATAAATGTAGGAGTTAAAAAGTAAAAAGTCAAGAAGGTAGTTTCAATTTTTTTTACAAAAAAAGTCATATAAATGTGTGTTAGGGTATGTGTTATTTCACAAACCCTATAAGAGCTCATTTTAAATCACTTTGTGAAAAAAGTTATTCGCTTGTCAAAATTTTGCTTGTGATGTGAAAAAAACATCTTTTATTAGCTAATAACTTCTTTAACAAAGTGATTTGAAATGAGCTCGAATGGTAACTATGGTAATTCAAAAAACTCAAAAATTGCAGGAATGACTGGTGACAGTTAAAGGTATGCTGTTCAAATTGTCTGCAAAGTTCAGGGTCAAAATTTAAAACAAAATCAAGCTCAAATAATTATCAGCCTTCAGCCTTTTCACATGTTTCACATGGAAAATATTTCTCCCGAAAAATGTTTGTTCCATCGGAATTTTAGAAGCTATTACGATTTTCGGCTGAACTTCTCTTGGCTTAAAATAAAAATAAAAGTCACCAGTCAGGACTCTCTGTTTTTCTTTCGTTCGCGGTCCAAAAATTTAAGTCACAATTTAAGCTCTTAATTGCGAGTAATTACGAAACGAGTACTCACAAAAAAGGGGAATTTTGGTTTTTCGACTGAAACTCATTGTAGGAAGGCGGAAAGTGAAATGTAATTTTTTCCACATGGAATGTTGTTCACATGAAACTCAAAATAAGGCTGAATAAATGTCTTTAGGTATTAGAACTAACAAATTTTGCTGGCAGGTTTTTATCTGGTCAATATCCACTGTTGTCGTCTTGTGTGTCCCTTCATTCATTTCATATCCTTCTTTAGGAACCTTCGTAACCAAAAATAAACAACAACAAAAAAACAAGCTCAACTTCAGTTAGAGATCATGTTTCTCTATTAAGAATCCAAAAAACAGGTAAGAAAGAGAAACAAGAAAGAAAAAAAAACCATATTTAGACACACAATAAAAAAAAAGTAAAAAAAAAAAAACCTAAAGGTACCAAACACCAATGTAATCAAATGAAAAAAAAAAAATAAAATCGTAGAAAAGTCAGCTCAAAGACACCTATACAGAATCATACAGATGCAAACATAGTCGTTTATATGTAACAAGGTACATATATGTTTTTTTGTTTGTTACAGGATTCTAAAACAACAAAAAAGAAAAAGTGCATTTCCTAGATTGCTTTACAAACATCGGTACAAACATACACACACACTTGAGTGAGTTTCATTTTCGATTCAATTTCATAGAATTAGTTTTTACTATATGTATGTGTGTGTGTGTATGTGTATTTTTTGTGCAACCATTTCTGCAGGAGGAATGCATTCTATAAAGTTTTTTTTTCTCCATTGGATTTGATAAAAGAATTAAATAGAGGAAATAAAGATATGACTTCTCTTATTGCACAGATGTTACACCTCGTACTTTCGTGATGTGTGAGTTTTAAGTGAGAACTAACTATGTAAGTGTTTGTATTTTTTTTTTTTTTTTGGTTTTTTAAAATATAATTTTCAACTTTTATGCTTCGCTATGGACATTGTGATTTAATTACGTATTTACGAAGGGCCAGAAGATACCTATGCATTTTTAAGGAAAATGCGTTTGAAAAAAATTTAACAAAGATATCTACAATATCAAATTTTTTCTGGATTGGCAATTTAAGGATTTAAGTCATGTCAAAGATCTAGACAACGAATATATCGTGCATGTTTACTTCTTTCATACATATTCACTTCGATTACAAAATCCGACGAATTGGTTGCGGAGGGAGTCAGACTCAATTTTGACATTTGGCTCATATTCAAAATTTCAAAATAGAATCCGATTCTCTTGGCAACCCATTCGTCGGATTCTGTTATTATTTGGTCATAGAAAAATGAATGTCCATAAAATACAAAAAAAAAGTCTTTCACTGTGGTTCAGTTGATTATGTCCTAAGTACCCATTTATTTAGTAAACCCTAATCCTACGAACTAGATACCAAAGTATAATTCTGACACTCTTATATTTGATGGTCAAAAATCATCCTGACTTTTGGGTTTCTGCTTTAAACAATTCTAGACGTTAAACAAATTAATATTTTTCTCAGAAACTGATACACACATTTTTATTTAAATAAAGTCTAGTGGTTTATCTAAGCAGGTGTAAATTCTAAGTTAACGGTTACTTATAAATTCTCTTTTCTTCGGAAGAAGGTACATCGTGTAGGACAATCCAGTTTGAATTAAATTTTGAAAAAAGCATGAGAGTTTTGTTTATCGAAGTCGAAGTGCTTCTAAACTATTAAATTATTCCTATGGCAAATTTAGAATCTCCAAAAATTTACCTTTTTTTACAAGTTTTATTTTTAGTAAATATAATTTTCAGAAGAATAAAATTTATTTAGTTTAAAGTTTTTTTTTTCATTAACTTACGGTCACAATCTCATTAAGATGATGTTTTAAGTAATTTATGAGTTTCTTACCTGAAATAAAGAAGAAAAAATTATTGAATTTATGTATGTTTAGGTATTTTAATTAATTAATATAAGAAAAGTCAAAGAATGCAATAATTTTTAAATTAAAAGTATTTTTTTTATAAGTTTCCCATTGAAAGTTATTACAATTGGTCCGATTTATCAAATCAAACATTTTGACATATCTCCACGTTTAAAGCTCCATAGAATCGGAATCAATCATTTTTAGAAAGATATCTGTGCTCGTACGTATACACGTTCGTACTTTTATACGTTATTTCAAATTCAAATATAGATTATCGTCTTCGGATGATTTTTTTGTTGTTGATTGCAAATTCAATACGTGCAGAAATGACTTTCCAAAAATTTCTTTTAGCGTTTTTTTTACTAAGCTATTTAAAAAAAAAAAAACCTTGGTAAATTTAATTTATTTTGAATATCTCAAGAGTAAATGATGCTATCGACTTCGGGCTGCAGCTATACGTCTCTCTTGTAGGGTCGCCAACCGTACTCTAAAATAGAGTATTGTACTCTATTTCGTGAAAGCGTACTCTATGATCTATCACTCTAATAGAGTACGCTTAAATGAATGTTTTGTTTAAATAATTGTTTTCCAATATTCTATTAAGTGTAAGTATTTTCAACTCCATTTCTCATGAACTTTATATTTCAACATAAACAAAATGTCCTAAGTTTTTGTTTCTCATTTGTATAGGCATAGTTTAAAAACCGGGTAATATTTTTTTTTTGCAACTCAAAATAATAATGTTTAAAAAAAATTACAAAAAAACAAAGCAATTTATACATGTCAAATACAACAACAACTTTTTCCATATAAAGTTAGCTATTCCCAGATAGTTAAGTGGATTTAACTTCCGTCCCGATATTATTGTCGTTGTGTTATTGATAATAAATATGGAAATTTCAAATGTTTGTTAGTAAGATAGTTCAATTAAAAATGGTAGACTAAGGCAAATGTTGAAATCTTTTCGACAAGCCTCATGGATATGGATATGCAAAAAAACGCAGCTAAAGGAACTAATCCTAACACTCAAGTGTTTCTGAACACAACCCAAAACTGTCAAACATGAAAAGTCAATGGCCACGTTCCGATTTTTTAACGTTTAGTGGTGAGAAAAGAAGGACATGGCTTCAAAATGAAGTTCTAATTTGTATTAACGTTTAGACTCATTTAATTATTTTAAAAACAATACAAAATTGTTATTTTCAGCAAAAGATATAAACAAAACATGTTTTAAAATTTAAAAATGTATTCTCTTTTTTTGGGCCGTACTCTTTATTTATCCTCTATAAAGTCAAATATACTCTTTTTCTTCTTTAAACAGTTGGCAACACTACTGTGTTGCTTTCAGCCAGTGGAAATAACGAAAAGTAACTAAAATAACTTTAAAATATATTTAAATTGACATTACCTAGAAACTAAAATTGAGCACCTTTAACTGTAAAACAATTGTTTTTATCATCTAGATAAAATACCTTTTTTTAAGAAAAATTTAATTTTCTACAAAAAAAAACTATGGTGTTTGAAAGACACAGGATAACTCCATACTACAATTTGCGTCTTTACGTCCTTTTAACATTGACCTAGAGCCTGATCCGATTTTATTTTGTATTTGAAATATTTATTTTCATTTTATTTTAAAAGAGCCATAGTGTCCATTTCTTACAATATTGACTTAATTATGCCATTTTAATATGTTTAACTAATGTAATAACCAATTTGCTCTTAGAAAGCTAAATTTTCGATTTTCCAAAAATTATCAAATTGGAAAACAACCCTCTTAGATACAAATTTATAAAATAGTTTAATAGCCAGACTACTAAGAACGTAGGGTCATGATGCAATTATTACAGAACTGATTTTGCTTATGAAATATGTCCATGGGTGTCCCTCCAATATTAATCCAAGTTAAGGTGAAGGGAGGCGCGAGTATCTATCTTGGCAAAAATGTTTCATCGAATATCTCGTGAACTGTGCATCGGACGGCAAAATTAGTAAATTTTTTCCAAAACCTGTTTTTTTTTTCATTTTTGTAAATCAAGTTGTTTTGTTAAAAGCTTTTGAAGAATTATTTTTTGAAGTCAATATTTTGGAAAAAAATATGTATATGAATTTGTTTTTAAGTTGGTTGACTTAAAAATTTAATTTCGTAAAAACATTTCACGAAAAAAACTATAATTCCAAAAAATATCAAGCCAACTTCATTCTTTTTTTTCGATTTGACAGATAGTTTCATTTTTTCTTTAATTTTTCGAGTTTTTGAGCTGCCCAGTCCAATGAAAATTAAAAGTCAGAAGGTATGTACTTAATTTAAATGCGATTTGATTTATATCTGATCATGTGTCAGTTTCAGAATTATGCTGATCATCAGGGTCGCATCAAATTAGCCATTTAATTCAAACGTCCTGAGTCCTGATTCCAAAAATATATAGGTAATTTATTTTGTTTTGTTTTTGTCTTTTTTCCGTTAGTGCCTTTTTGTCTTTTTTTCAAAGCACCTACATTTATTTTTCAAAATAAAAAAATCCTAAAATACTAAAGTAGTGTGTTTACAAACTTTTTGTATTAACTAACATTAGCTTTGTTCCAAACATTAACCAAATCGGCCAATGTTACTTACTATGTGTCACTAATATTTGTTCAATTTTTCTTCCACAATTCAAGAACAGGTCTGCTTTTGGCAGAATAGAGTGCTCACCAAGAGAATATAAAACTTTTCTCTTTCCTAATAAATTCTTTGATAGAAATGATTTAGCCTGTTGAACGCCAGGTTGACATAGGTCAGATGTCAGAATATTAAAAAAAAAATCTTGTCAAAAATTTGCACTTCTCTGATAGAATCACATCAAAATATCAAAGACTACCAATATTTGCTTAAAAAAGTGTCAAAATAGTGTTCTCAATTTTATAGAATATCAATGAAAATTTGGTATGGTAAATGATTTTTTTTTAATTCAAATACCGACTTAAAACTAGTGACGTCAATTTAAGTGGGTTCCACTTGTTTCGGCTCAAGAAGATACATTTAGGCCATTTAGCTCCTTCAAGGGGTCTTTATGAGACAATTATAGAAAGATATTGCCTGAGAACTTTAAAAACCTGTCTTTACAGTTATGCTACTATAGTCGAATGTTTAGTTATGTTAATAATCTCTTTATTCAATAAATAAATACCTTTTTGTTTGCCTATTTAAGGATTTTGTTTTGCCTTTTTTAATTTTTTTTTAGAAAAACAAAATAAGTTCCCTGCTGATCATACTCTGTTTAGCTCTTACTCAAATCACTAGAGCTCTGTTCAAGGCTTTAAAAAATGCTTTATCACAGATTCAGCGAAATCCATCATAGGCTGTATTTGAATTAAGAATTAAATGCTTTAAAGAGCAATAAAATGTGTAAGAGACCGCTTTAAAAACAAAAAATACCCAATGTGGGCTAACAGCGTTAATTTTCTTTTCCATAGGTTTAAAAAAACTCCCTGTAGGTAATTACAGACTAATATTCAAAAATAAATTAACTTTCTCATTTTTTTTTTTAATTTTAATCCAAAAGCAAGTTTTTCCTAGATTGTTCCTCGCTTTCGTTTAGCCTCTAATATTTAATTTTTTTTTTCTCATATAATTTTATGTCCCTCTTTGAACAACAGCCTGTAGACATTAAACAAAAAAAACTATAGGAACCCTATTAAAATCGTATTAACAAAGCCAGATGGATTGAGTTTAATGTTCATTATGTAGGTTTAGTCATAGTTGTTTATACTTTCAGATTATTTTGTTTTTTTCTTAGGAGTGTTGCCATGAACACGAACCTGAAGCACATTTTAATTAATAAAACGATTAACAAAGCACGGCATATCATTTATGTTAAGAAAAATCAAGAAAGTTATTAATTTTGCTTAGGATATTTTAAACAAAAATATTTTAAATAATCAATTTTCACCTTGTTGAATAGCCATTTATAGAGGATGCTACATATCAGTACCAAGAGAGTCCAAACATGATTTTCCATGGAAGTTGACTGGCATGCTTTTCCATGGAA
Source organism: Dasysyrphus albostriatus (assembly GCA_946251815.1). Classification (NCBI taxonomy): domain Eukaryota; kingdom Metazoa; phylum Arthropoda; class Insecta; order Diptera; family Syrphidae; genus Dasysyrphus; species Dasysyrphus albostriatus. The sequence goes on from OX276337.1 coordinate 105,892,397, forward strand.
TTTGACTGATTTCAAAATAATCGCTAATTACCTTAACGAGGTACTTTACCTTGGAAATTATTGTCTCTTATTCCCGAAAATAGATATCTTCTTTGATTGTACCGGACAATTTTCTTCAACAATTCTGACGAAGATTATAACTGTCAACATTATTACACATGAGTGGACTTGATTCATCCCTTCAAAGACAAACAAACAAATTTCAATTTGAAATTTGGCCTAGCTTCAGTTTCTTCAAACCTTCGCTTCGATATCGATTCGAATTTCGAAAACGAAAGTTTTTTTCGATATGGACTCGTCAAAAATAATATGCCATTCCTATTTAATTTTTCCATCGCTTCATTTTAATCATTTTCTTGTAAATAGCTTTATTCATAATATTTTTCATAAATTAAATAAAATTTTTTTAAATTTATTTTCGTTTTCGAAAATATTTTGTCAGATTTTTTTTAAATTGCAATATGGCAACACTAGTAACTTTTATAACTGGTAGTTAGTTATATTTCAATGTCTCTTTAACTGTATTAAATTGAACTTCGCCATATTGGAATAAAATACACACCAAATGAGAGAGAGAAAGAAAAAGAAAGAAATATTGAAAAAAAAACAGTAGGTACCGTCGATTAGTTTTTAATGAATGAAATCGATTTATACTATGTCACCTCATTATTTGCGGTTGAGACCTTGACACTATTTTTGTTTGCAACCTTTTTTTTAATTTATTATTTTTTTGCAAAGCTTTTTCAATTATAATTGCTCATCCTACAAATTGAGTTTCTCTAAAGTCTAAATTAAGATAGGTTCGTCCATGGAATAGTAACTAAGTTCGTCCATACATCTCAGGCTCAAAGTTATTAGAAGCGAAAATTAGTAAAAAAAAAAATAAAAAGATAAGTTTTAAGGTTTATACCTTATTTACGATGTGATAAGTGCGACGATTTAAAATTTCTCTTTGAAGGAAGAAGATCTAAAAAAAATTGCAATACCTATTGTTAAATTGGCGTTAAATCGCATTTTGAATAATGAAAGCTTTCGGTCGAGCTGACATCATGATGAGCGTAAGTTGATTTTAATTGAAAATATTAAAAAAAAAAAAACCAAAAGGTCTTTGATCACAAAGTGTAGCGGTATTTAATCTACTGTCAACGAGGCAGGAAATAAGAAAATAAAAAAAAAAATAGAAATCTAGAAAGACGCCGAAAATACAGTTTGTCTTGAGGCGTTAAATTGGTGTTGTGCTAATAGAAGGTCTAGGTATCTATCTCTACATATATCTAGCTAGGGGATTCAATTAAAGCATTTTTTTTTATAAAAAGCAAATAGGTAGGTAGGTATGTAGGTATAATGACTCACAGCACAGACTGTAAATAGTTTTTGTGTTCACCTTCACACCTTTTGATGGTATTTTAATGAGTAATAAATTAAATTTGAAATGGAAACAAATAACTTATATGCTATGCACGTGCTTCATTGTGATATGCTTTGCTGCGTTGCATTGGGGATTGTGCATAGAAATTTCAAACCATTTTTTTTTTTTTACATGAAAATTGGCACCTCTTTTCCTCATAGAGTAAGTAAAAATTACCCACTTGAATGTTTTTTTTTTTTCATAAATTTCAATAAGGGCTTGTGTATAGTCAAGTGGAAAAGCCATTTTTTGTGATATTAGGGTGGTCCTAATTTTAAAAAAAACTCTTGAGCACCCTTTTTTTTTTCATTGACATCTTAAAACATTAACCTATTTTTTTTTCAAACCTCATTAACATGTGCCACAATTAGCTTAAAGTAACCTCTCCAGTGAGAGTTGGAGCCGATCACGAGTGGAAAATCTCCGTCTCGTCTTGGGGTCCGTGGAGAGGCCGAGACGATACTTACTTTAAATCAACCGATACGAGATGCTATTTTTTGGACCGACAATTTACCAGAGTCAGGGCTCTAGAAGATCTTGGTAAAACAGATAAGAACATTTAACTTTTTGAATATTTAAGCATTTTCTAGTTTGACATTTTTTTCACAAAAAAAGACGAGACAAGACGAGATCAAAACTGTAACAATACTTAAGTTTTCCAGGCTGAAGCCGAAAGCGAAATACCAAGACGAGATGAGACCAAGACGAGACATAAACAAAATTAAAAAAAAAAAACTTTTAAAAGTCTCGTATTGTCCCTTTTAGGGACACTTTGTAATTTTTTGGTACTGTTATTTTCTTTTGGAAATATTGGAACTCGCGGAATATTTTTTTTTCAGGTGGGGGCAAATCATAGAATACGGCAGAAAAAAAAATGGAAGAAAACAGTCGCATGCGTCAAAATTCCATACTAAAATCATTATAAGCTTTAGGCTTCGTATTGTCTAGAGATAGGGGGAAGCAATAACTGTCTTCTAGGGCTCTATATGCTTGAAATTTGTTTAGCTTAGCAAGTGTTGGTAACAGATTTGAAAATGCATTTCATTTATTCTGTTAAACAAACCTTAAATAGCCTCCAATAACCTTGATTGAGAAAATTGTCAGGAACAAATTTATTGTTGGTCAGTTTATTACGGATGTCATGCGGAGTTTCGTATGGTTTTCGTGCAAGACACGCGATCACCCAGTAATTTTTCGAACCTAAAACTTTTAGACCAAACACATTCGAAAACATCTGTTTAGTCGGAAACTTGAACGTTCTGTCTATCTAGCCAAGGCGTGTTAAATTTGTTCTTTTCCTCGACTAACCACCAACCAGATTGAACTTAACGACTCAGCGACCGCTAATCGCAAATCCACAGATCTTTCATTGCACCTCTGAACAATGTCATGCGAAAATCAGAGTCTGAGACACTATATTCGTTAAATGAGATTTTTGAAATGAAGTAGATTAGACTTTTAGTGGGGTTATGTGACGTTTGGTCTTGGTTTTTTTTTAGAGACGATGAAGTGACGTAAATCTACTTTGTGAAATTACTTGAGGGATAGTCAACTTGGTAAATACGTAAAGGTATGACCTATCAAAGGTGACACTAAGTAGCAGAGGGAGAGAATCATTACAAGGTACCCAGAGCAACCATAATACCCTACGTTGCCAAACGAAGAGAATTTAAGTGAGCATGTCCGTCCATCGTCTTCGAAACATAAATCTTTGACGTGCGTCTGGCTATTTGCGGACCTTGCCCAGTGACGTACCTAGCTTTGCCCTCGACAAGCATGCCAAGTGCGGTCCTGACAGATAGAGCCCAGTATCAATGTGTCAAAAGTTGCAACAGGTTCTATGAAAAATCAAATTCTAGGTCCAAAATTACCTTCAAAACATGATGTACTCAGTGTTCTATTTTTCAATATGCTCTAAGCGCCAGAGCCTAGGTCCTCAAACTTAAAAAGAGCAAGTAATAGAGATGCCGTTAATATCTTGACAGCCTTTATTGAAGCCACATTCTTAGATCCTGCCGAGTTTTTGATAAACCGTTCATCTATTTGGCTCTCGCGTCAATATTTTTGGGAACAAATAGCAGTTGCAAGTAAAGCTAAATTTATCGATTTAAGCTTAGAATTTGTCGTAGGACTACAAACTTCTTTCCGACATAATTGGCCTAGCAAAAGTTGACAGACTCCCAATTATTCCAACAGCTCAAAAAATTGAACAACATCTAGGAGTATACCGAAACTTTCAGCTGGAACTGGTATTGAAGTGTCTTTAGCAGTATATGAAGTATTGGAGGATTGGTCATTGATAAATAAAGTCCAAGCTTTTATTTTTGACACCACTTCATCTAACACCGGGCATTTGAACGGAGCTTGTGTTCGACTAGAAAATAAAATTACCCGAGGCATACTCTACCTATAGCTTGTAGACATCACATATTTGGAATTGTTCTTCAAGAGGTATTCAAGGGATCTAAATTCGATCCATCTTCTAGTACAGATATTTATTCATTCAAAATATTTAAAACACATTGGAAAACTATTGATACACAAGTCACGGTTTTCAATATGGTCAACGGATGAAAAGGCTGTGAACATTTTTGCTGATGTAAGGGAAGAAATTCTATTATTTTCAATGAAAAGGCTAGAAGATAATTTTCCCCGAGATGACTATACAGAGTTCCTTGAGCTTATTGTGATTTATTTGGGAGGAATTCCTCCAGATTTCATTAAATTTCTGGCACCATCAGGAGTTTGACATTTGGCTCGGTGGATGGCAAAGGGAAAATACCGCCTTAAAATAGTGTTATTTCTTTGTAAACTATTTTCTGTTTTATAATCAAATGCTACACCCAAGCTTGGTTTTCTTACCCAGATGTTTTGCAAGCTCCATTAAATGATATTAATTTGTATTAAACTGTTATAAAGAAGATGATAAGACTAAAGCTCTAGTTGCACTTAACAAATTTTTATACCAATAATGGTACCTCAATGAGAAATGGGCCGCTTTTTCAATTTTTGATGACAGACTGAAAATATTAAAGAAAAACGAACAATGGTTTTAAAAGTTTAGGAGGAAGAATACCAAAAAGAGGAAGAGAGAAGTTTTGGAAAGAATACTATTCCTGCGCCTGCAGCCGGTAATAGAAGAGAAACAATTGATACCTCAACATCAGTTCGGACTTAGAAGCAAGCAATCGAAAGTTGATCAAGAATTACTGACGTAGTTGAAAGAGCTCTTGAAGAAAAGAAAATTTGTTTGATAGTCTTTTAGGACGTGTCACAGGCGTTTGACAAGGTGTGGCACAAAGGCCTACAATTAAAATTAAGACAAGATCTGCCTGAAGGAATTTATAACATTCTAAACGGATATCGGACTTTTTCGTGTAAGACACGGAAATGGCTATTCTAGTTTCAAAGAAATAGTGGTTGGGGTACCACAAGGAAGTGTACTAGGTCTTGTTCTATATCTTTTACTTACACACAATATAGTTCGAACAGAAGACATTATTGTAGGCACGTTTGCTGATGATACTACGTAAATAAAATTAATAGATTACCCATCTTTCTTAATACCGCTCGTGTTCCATTTGCAAAAGGGGCAAAGTACGAGAGCGGGTCAATAAGTCCATGACTTTTGGAATAAAACACAGATTTTTTGATAAAAAAATAATTTTATTTTTCAACGTAGTCTCCCTTGAGCTCTATACACTTTGTCCAACGCTTCTCCAATTTTTGTATCCCTTCCAAAAAAAATGATTTGTCGAGGTCCTCAAAATAGGCCTTTGTTTGCGAGATGACTTCATCATTGGAGTCAAATCTTTTTCCACCAAGCCATTTCTTCAGGTTTGGGAACAAGAAGTAGTCGCTCGGAGCCAAATCTGGAGAATAGGGTGGATGAGGGAGCAATTCATAGCCCACTTCATGGATTTTTGGCATGGCAACTGCACATGTGTGCACTCTTGCATTGTCTTGGTGGAAAAGAACTTTTTTCTTGGCCAAATGAGGTCGGTTTTTTTTCAAATCGTCATTGAATCGGTCCAATAAGTTGGCATAATATTCCACATTGATTGTTCTTCCCTTTTGAAGGTAGTCAATGTGGATTATCCCGCGTGCATCCCAAAAAACAGTCGCCATAACTTTATTGGCTGACAAACCCACCTTGGCCTTCTTTGGACCCGATTCACCCTTAGAAACCCACTGTTTTGACTATTGTTTGGTCTCTGGTGTGTTGTGATGGATCCATGTTTCGTCCACGGTTACAAAATGGCGCAAAAACTCCTCCATATTGCGAATAAGCAACGCCAAACCTTCCTGTGAAGTTGTTACACGATTGCGTTTGTGGTCGACTGTGCCGAACTGCATCCCAACAGCAGCACACGTCTTGTGAGAGTCTCGTCGGAAGTTAAAGTCCCCTCGTTATCGTGCAATCTGTTTTTGTGTCCATCTTTGTTCTAATAATAAAAATCAAAAAAATATAAACCCTGACTCGAGCCGCGCAATATTTAACTCAGTGCTAGTGCATTTTTATTACCCACCCAATTGTTGTATTTACAACAAAAAAAAAATCATCCAAAAAAAAAAAAAAAAAAAACAAAAATATATACCAAACAAGTGCCAGTGCCGATAAATAATACACGCACCACAAATTCAACAACAAATGCTCAAACAACGGAGCACAGCGAGTGGTTAATCCTTCATTCTCCCTTCCCCCTTTTTTCTCACACAGTCGTTGTTAGCTTAATCGTTGTTGCATTGTGTGTGGGCTGTGAAGCTCTCTACATAGTGTAGCGGGGATTAAGCTAATATGATTTCAGATAAATAGTTGATTGTCTTTTTGGGTAATCCAGGGGCGGACCGATATAATCTGTCACTAAGGCATAACACTAGTGATAGATTATTATTGAAAAGTCCAGATTGGGACCCAAATTAGAGATTTAATTTAGTTAATTGTCTGAATTGGTTTTAGGTTTTAATTTTGCATTCTGAATGGCGGGTAAGTTTAGAGTAGATTTTTCTAACATCCGTGGGCTGAGAAAAAATTTCTGTGCCGTGTATGTTTATACTGTACAAAACAGGCCAGCTGTTCTGGCACTGAGTGAAACTCAAATAGGGGAAAATTCTGACTATTCAGAATTTAATCTCTATGGATATAGCTTAGTGCCATTATTCTTTTCCCACCATGGTCTCGCCGTTTACATAAGAAATGATGTTGCGTACCAACTTCAACCACAATTTGGTTTGTGCTCAAACACAAATTTCAACTTCGTGTGGTTAAAATTCTCGGTCAAAAAGCACTTCATTCATACCTGTTTCATTTATCGGAGCCCAAATTTGGACAGAAATTCAACTTTTAACGAGTTTGATGCTCTGTCTGACTCCATACAAAGAATTATTGCCCATTATCCTCACACTGAAATCGTCATTGCGGGCGATTTCAATGTACATAATTCTTCGTGGCTTCGCTTTTCTGGCCAGACAACACCCGAAGGAAGGTATGTTGAGGTCTTTGCTGAGTTAAACCAACTAACTCAGCTTGTTGACGAACCAACTCGTATCCCTGACGTTGCAGGTCAATCCGCCAACACTTTAGACTTGTTTCTTACCTCTGACCCTGATAAATACACTATTAGTGTATTATCGCCTCTAGGCACATCTGACCATTGTGTCATATCTGCTAATTTCTCGTGCCAAAACAATCCAGTTAGAGAAACAACTCCAATGAGAACCGTTTGGCAATACGAGAAAGCCAACTGGGACGGTCTCAACAATTTTTTCAAAAACTTTAACTGGTCGCTATGCTTCCTCGGTAGTGACGTAGATTCCAGTGCAGATATGGTTACAAATTTAATTCTCTACGGTATGGGAAATTTTATTCCGAACAGGATAAAATCTATCAAACCGAAAGTGAATTCATGGTTTGATTCGAGCTGTAAAGAGGTAATCAGGTTAAGAGAAGTAAGTTTCCGAAGATACAAAGCCAACCCCACTGAGGAAAACCGGAATAAGTTCAAACAAGCTCGAAAGTCCTGTAACGTTCACATACGACGAACCAAATTTTTGCACGATCAGAAATTAAGGCAAAAAATACTACAATGTCCCAAAGGTAGTAAAAATTTTTGGTCATTTGTAAAAAACGTACAAAATTCCACCTCGTCTTCGGTTCCAACGCTCGTCTTCAATGATACTCCCTATGTCAGCTCATTAGAGAAAGCCAATTTGCTTGCAGCACAGTTTGCTGTTAATTCGACGCTGCCAGAGAGTATCATGACTCCGCCTGTACTTGAGAGCGCTAATGATTCAATGGGACAAATCTTTTTTCGCACTCGTGCAGTAGCAAGAGTTTTGAAAGATCTTAACATACATAAATCCGCTGGCCCGGATAGTATCCCTCCCATTGTTCTGAAGAGGTGTTCTTCAACGCTGGCAAAGCCACTGCGTAAGCTTTTCCATCTGTCCTACTCTACTGGTCTCTTTCCGAGTGGATGGAAAACAGCATTTGTCCAGCCTGTCCCTAAAAAAGGCGAATCTTCTTCTCCCTCTAACTATCGTCCAATTGCACTTACGTCCCTTCTTTCCAAGGTCATGGAAACGCTGATTAATTATCAGCTCAAGAAATATCTTGAAGAACGAAAGCTTCTTAATGACCGGCAGTACGGCTTTCGAAGCAATAGGTCCACTGGTGATCTGATGGTATATCTCACCGAACAGTGGAACAAATCTTTACATCGTTTTGGAGAGAGTAAGATTATTGCGCTTGATATTTCAAAAGCGTTTGATAGAGTTTGGCATCAAGCTCTCTTATCGAAAATGCGTGCATTTGGTATCGATGAATCTCTTCTTCGTTGGATTAGAAATTACCTTTCGGACCGATCAATACAAGTTGTACTGGACGGTTTCAAGTCTGATATTCATAAAATAAATGCTGGTGTGCCCCAGGGCTCCGTTTTGTCTCCTACCCTCTTTCTCATTTTTATTAATGATCTCTTATCTGAAACTTCTAATCCATTGAATTGTTTTGCTGATGATAGCACCCTCAGCTTCTCATATTCGTTTCCAGATTCACATCCCTGCACTTCGGATGTGGAACTTGAACGGCAGCGTATGATAAGCTCATTAAATTCCGATCTTGACAGCATTGTGCAGTGGGGAACTAAAAACCGTGTAGAATTTAATGCTTCAAAAACCCAATGCTGTCTGTTGTCATTAAAGCAAAACCTTCCCCCTATGCCGCTATCAATGAGCGGTACTAGCATCGAGGAAACTGAACAGCTTTCAGTTCTGGGTATGTCCATCACAGATCACCTTCTGTGGAATGATCACATATTCAACGTCGCCAAAAACGCTGCAAAATGTTTAGGTTTTCTTCGAAGATGCAAGAAATTTTTTTCCCCTTCTGATCTGGCTGTAATCTACAAGGCCTTCATTCGCCCAAAGCTTGAATACAATTCTCACATTTGGGCTGGTGCTCCTACAACCCACTTAAGCCTCTTGGATCGTATTCAAAAAAGAGCTCTAAAAATGATAGGTGATAACACTTTAACGGAAACATTCGTATCTCTTGAACATCGACGTAATGTTTCATGCCTCGCCTTATTTTATCGCTATTTTTATAAACATTGTTCTAGCGAAATAGCCAGTTGCATTCCTCCCCTTAAACAATTTCACCGTAACACTCGCACTGCCAGGAATGCTCATCAGTTTACCCTTGAGCCCAACTTCGGACGTACTGTTAAGTACAGAGATTCTTTTTTTAGCCGAACCACACGAATGTGGAATGCTTTACCCTGCTCTATTTTTCCCTCCCATTTTGACATTCAGAATTTCAAAACCAATGTACATCGGTATCTCCTTTAAATCCTTCCCTTTTTTCCTAACGCTCGCACTGTGTTCAATCATATTAAGGGTAGTCACAACCCCTTTAGTGCGCGCATAATTAAAAAAAAAAAAAAAAAAAACGCGGCACCCATCTTGCGGAAAGCTTTCTCATGCCCAAGTGATCATTCAAAATTGAAACCACTGAGCCATGCGAGATCCCTACGGCTTCCACAATCTCTCGCACTTTCAATCTTCGGTCGGCCAACACCATATCGTGATTTTTTTCGATTGTTTCGGGTGTAGAGACCTCAACTGGGTGTCCAGGACGTTCGGCATCTTTAGTGCTTGTACGGCCACAACGAAATTCAGTAAACCACTTTTTTACCATTGAAATCGATGGTGCAGAGTCCCCATAGGATTTATCAAGCCTAGCCTTGGTCTCGGTAATGGTTTTTTTTCGCAAGAAATAATGCTTAATAAGCACACGAAATTCACTTTTTTCCATTTTCTCCTCAAATTAGTGAGTATTAGTCTGATAAAAACACAAACACAAACTAACTGACGCAGCAAGTTTAAATTTTGACAGGAGTCAACTGAACTGAACTGAAAACATAAAAATCGACTTTTAGACCACGCTTATTCAACGATTATTGACATTCTTGATGAGTCGAATTTAGTACGCGGTGCGGTGAATAGAATCAGCACGCGTTTTTCGGTCCTCTTGTTTTCCCACGGGAAATAAAAATAAGAAAAAGGAGTTAATGATAGAGCTGAACGTGGAGTTAAACTCAAGGAAGAGTTCAATAATAAGCTCACTAAAAACGAGGATCAAACGCAATTTCTACTTCAAGTGAGTAATTTTTTTAACTTTTTCTTACACTGACACTTTTTTCTTTAGATGTTTTCATATTTCAATAATTAACTAGGTATATCTTTAAAATATACAAATTTTATATTTTAAATAACTTCTATACAAATTTTCAGACTGTGCGAAATTATAGACGAAAATACCCAGGATGTAGCCGAGAAAGTCAAAACTCGTAACGAAGACTAAGTTTCCTCTTTTAATAATAAGTTAAAAAAATTTTAAAATTTTCTTTCTTGAAAATTCTTTATTTGATTATTACAATTTATAAAATATGACTACAAAATGAAATATCAATACCACGTGTTAATGCAATCGGATTATCCTTAAAAAATTGTTGGACACGTTTTAAATGTGGAATAGCAAAAAAAATGGTACTCAGTAAAAAGAACCCATTTTTTTCGTCCATAAAAATAAGGACCACCCGAATGTACATTTTATAGAGTTGTTGCTGGAAGCCGTGTCCATAAATTCCCAATAAGCCTTCGTAGCTATACCTAAGCAGATATTCATTTTATTTTCAAAAAACTTCTCGTTCTTATCTTAAATATGCAGAAAAATGCCTATTCACTCAACGTTTACTTGCCTACGGATTCATAACAAATCACAAAAATCTTTGTCTGTTTTAGGATCTTTGAAAGATACAAAAAAAAATCGACGAAAAATTCCTGAGAAAACCCAAAAGTTCGTCCAATTCCAACCATCACAGATAAACAAATGGAATAATTAATCAAACTACGTATTTAAGCTGCAAAAATATTTGTTTTAATTTCTGCAATATTTAAATGAAAGATTCTGAGATACAAACAGTATTGCCATCATTAAGAAAAATTCTTCTAACGACTTGAACACAGACAGAGTCAGAGTCTAATTTTTGAGAGTATACAGCTATATGTATAACAAAAGATTAGAAAGTTACATTTTTACAGATATGGACTCTAAGCTTTGTTCCTTAAAAAAAAAAAAAAAAACACATCTTGATTGGGTAGGTACACATTTTTCTTTACTGCCCTATTGGTGTTTTGGGTGGTTGATGTTGATGGAAGATAAAAGCATTGCTTTTCCTGATAAAATTTCATTCAAGAAACATCAACAGCAAAAGTCAAGATTTTTCGGAGCGTGAATTTATTGTATTCTATTCCATACTAGCTATTCTTCTCTGGTCCTGAATGAATTTGCTTTCAATCATTTTCTATCCTAGTCTTTTTTCTTCTTCCAACACTTTTGTTCTTCTCTATAGATTTTTTTTTTTTTTTGCTGAGGGAATGTGTGTGTTAATTAATTATTTTCCTTCCAAAGAACAATTCATGGAATTTTGACCTAGTTTCCTTAAAGAATTGTTTTTGGATTTGTTCCTTGTATATTTTTGCTTTGCAATACAACTTTATATACATGTGTATAGAAGCATTTTAGATTTTTAATTTTTCTGGTTTTGAAGTGTTTTCAGTTCCAATACATAAGTTAGAAACAAGGGGATATAAATGGAATTTGAGATTTATTAGGCGTTCATTAGAGAAAAAAGCCTCAAACCAACCACATATATTTTTTTCTTGTGTCATATTTTTGAAAATTTCTTCTAATTCTTAAGAATTTTTTTTCGATAAATCATTGTATAATTAATTTTTGAAGAAATTTTATTTTAAGAATTGAAAAATGAAAATTAAGATTAATTTTTATTTAGGAGTACATTTATACAAAATAAATGTGTTCATCTGGAAAATATTTAAGCATTAATCAATGTTTAATAGAGTGAAATGTCTAATTGTTTTACATAAATTTTGTATTAAATACATTTTACATATATAGGTACACTATAAGAAATTTCCGTAAATAACGCACAGTTGAATTTTGTATCAGATTGTTTTGTTTATTTATCCGAATCCATCGTAAACTTTTATTTTTAATCGTGCTAAGGGAAAAAGGCTGGTTAGGTAACAAAATTTTATATGGATTTCAAAAATTTCATCAGAAATACTTCAATATCGATGTTTGGTTAGAAACATGATAGCTCCAAAAAATTTGGGTCTCAACGTCGACGTATCTGGGTTCACCGATATTCTTCAGATATAAAACACACATTTAAAGAAAATACGTTAAACTGTCTAGATTTTAGCTATTCAAACTGTGGACATAAAGAAATAAATAAATTTCTGTTGTTATCACGTAGACAAAACCCCACAAACATCGTAGAATTTCAAATACAATTTTTAGAATCTATAAAAACTTTTGATAATCAGTGGAAGCTTATTGAAAAACACGACAGCCTTTTTGCCATGGTAACATAAAAGATACAAAAAGAGTTCAGAATAGATTCGGATTAATAACAAGACAATTGGATAAAAATTTAAAATCTTATTTTATGTTGAATAATCTCCAAATGCAAGTTTTTAAATTACTTAGATCTCATATCTAGGGAAGATGATAAGTTTGGATAAACGACGAGGACTCTCGGATAAATATTTAAATCAGTAGGGATACCTGATTCGTGTGTAAGTAGTTGATACTTGATTTTGATAATTTCATGGTAAGAAAAATAAACTTTAAGAAAATTGGATAAATAGCAAGCCATTTGGAAAATAATAAGCAGTTTTAGCACAAAGTATTTTGTAACTCAGCGCAGGATAATCATTGGTTAAGACATAAAGACAAAAAAGTTTGACTTTAATCAGTTCAGATAAATGACAAACAAGGTGGTAAAAATAAGCATTTTTTCATTGTTAATATTGCTAGCTACAAATTATTTATTTTTATAAAATACTCGTCGCATATCATTTGGATACAAATAACCTATTTTGGCACAAAGTATTTTACCATTGAGTGCTGGAAAATCGCTAGTTAAGGCATATTTATAAAAAAATCAATTTATCATCAATTCGGATAAATGACAAACAAGTTTGTTAAAAAATATATTTTTGAATTTTGAATTTTCTAAACTACAAATAATTTAGTTTTTACTGTTAGACACATGTAGATTTCAAATCCCATTTCTTCTTCAAACATCTTGTATTTCATGCAGGTTAACCGTAAGTTTGATTTAATTGATATGAAAGTAGGTTGCATACGACATTAGTTCGGATAAACGACAACAACTCTCGAGTACAAATTTGAATTTAAAAGAAGAATTCTTCCATTTGAAGGGAGTTCTTTATCGCAGTGACTCGGATAAAAAAAAGTTAAAATGTAATAAATTCGGATAAAAGACATTTGGATACAAATAAATGAATGATTTCTTTGGTCTATGTCTTAGCATACAATGCTTTGCTCTTAAATTCAAAACAATGATTGGTTAAATGGCAAACGGGACACCTTAACATTAAAGTTTGTATTTATTTAGTTTCCTTTGTTCAGGTGCAAGATGGGTGTAGAGTATGGCTATCGGATGAATCAAACTATGATAACAATTGTTATTGTCCTTTTTAAGTCTTTCGGATAAAAAATTAAGTTATTGATAAATTCGGATATATGACAAAGATGATAAGATTATAATTTAAAGAAATTTTTCATGCCAAAGCATTTTTTTAGAATGCAAGAGACCTACCCATAACAAGTTAGAATAAAAGAAGAAAGAAGAAGACCGGATAAAGACACTCGGATAAAAATATGTATTTAAGACATCATTTTCCGATGATTATGTTCACATTTATATATTCGAAATTTGAAGAAAATCGTTAAACAAAGATGCAAAGTGGACGTAAAGATTTAAAATGGAGTTATCATGTTTCTCCCAAAAACCACAAATATAGTCAGACACAAATGTTTAATAATGTAAACATCAATTTTGAAATCATATACGATGTCATTCACTGCAGGATAAAGATTTGTTGGGATAAGGAACACGGATAAGAATTTAATTACTAGGAACATTTTCAACTAACATTTTATTTTCAAAGCTTACCATTCAAGTTTAAGAGTGCTAAAACAATTCTTGACAGTGCAATTTTTTTAAATGTTTATCCGAGTGTCTTTGACAGTTATCCAAACTAATTCGTAGGTTGAATTTCAAATTTGTTAGACTTTACCAACAGTAAGCCTCCAGGATAAAGATTTGTTGGGATAAAGAACACGGATAAGAATTTAATTAGTAGGTACATTTTCAACTAACATTTTATTTTCAAAGCTTAGCATTCAAATTTAAGATTTTTAAGATTTAATTCTTGACAGTGAAATATTTTTAAATGTTTATCCAAGTGTGTTTGACAGTTATCCGAACTAATTCGTAGGTTAAATTTCAAATTTGTTAGACTTTATCTACAGTTAGCCTCCTTAAAGAATAATACTTCTAGTGAGAAATATTATTCGTAAATGAAGGATACCCGTTAGTTGAGTCCAACTGGTTTCTTGCAAAAAAAAATAATATTTACAGTGAGACATTTTTTGTTAGATGAAAAATAACCGTCAGTTTTGATTTTTAAGTCCTACGGATTTAAAATTTAACCTTCAAAATAGTTCGGATAAACGACAGAGACACCCGGATAAAAATTTTCAATATAAGGTTATTAATAAATAGTTTAATTCAATCATATTTTATGTTGAAATTAAGAATGAAATTAGATTATGACTCTCGGATAAAACATACTTGAACTATATAAAATTTCGGGCAAATTACATAAGTGATCGCATGTAATTTTTAGTTGTATTTAATATTGAAACAACCCATAGTCCTTAAATGCGAGATTTATATTGAAAAAGTCTCTCGGATAATTATTTAGTTTAGATATAAAATAAATGATTAAATACAATCGGATAAAATTAATTTTTTGTAGGTGGACAAAATTCATGCAGAACCAGCAATTTCATTCTTTTAAATCTATTATTCTTAAAGACTGGATAACCATTGCGTTGGTTAAGTCTAACAGAATTGAAATTAAACCTACCTTAGTTCGGATAAATGACAAAGAAACTCAGATAAAAATTTTAAATATAAAATTGTTAAGAATTGTTTAAGCAAATTACATGTTATGTTCAAATGCAGTATATAAACGTAAAGTATGACTCTCGGATAAAACATATTTAACTATAGATACAAAAGAAACATACAAATTCGAATATAATTTTGAGTTGTATTCATCATTGAAATAACCCATAATGCAAAATATACGTTGATGTAGTTCCTCGGAGTATAATTTAGGTTAAAGATACACAAATGATTAAATACACCTGGATAAAAACTATAATTTTTTAATTAGAACGAATTTATGCTACTAAGCCACCCAATATTTTCTTTGAAAAATTTTATTCTTTAATAAAACTTTTCGGATAAGTTTAGATAAACAGCTTGACACAAGGATATTAATTTAAATTGTTAAAGTTTATGTTTAAGCACTCAAATATATGTGAATTCTTACATTCAGGATAATCGTTCGTATATTGTTTAAAATTATATTTAAACTACAAATTAATTCGGATAAATTGGCATGATGTGGATAAAGCTTTCATTTGTTTAATTATTGTTTAAATAAATAATTTTTTGTTTAAAAGTCTATAAAAGTGGTCTTCGGATAAAGCAAACAAACTTAAACTATGAAATATCAAATAAATGAGAAAGGCTTTCGCACATACAATTTTTTAACATAATGAATATCTATTGTTAAAGTCTCCCCAGATAAAACAAAATTTATAAATAAATTACAAAGAAAGTTAGATAAATTTAAAATTACTGCACTCTAATAACCGTTAGTTAAGGCTAACAGATATGAAAGTGAAGCCATAGATTAGTTATGATAAATGTCAAAGAGAATCGGATAACAAATTAAATTTTTGCAATCTATCTAATATTCAAAAGTATTATTGTATTCTTTAACGGGTAAAAATAATTCAGAAAAAAAACTTGAAAATGGACTAATCTATGGTATAATCTCTATAAAGGTATGTACTGTTGTATATCTTATCTCCCATCCCATTGGCATTGACTCCTAGCTGATGGAAATACAAGAACTCTTGTATCCTTTTAAAAGTTATACATTTTTCTGTACAAAATATTAAATATAAACAGAATAAAACAATTTAAAGAAAGGTGCGACGAATGATGGAAGTTTGAAATATATAAATAGCGGTTTATGATGATGGAGGAGGACTAAAATGTTGTTTAATAATAAAAAAAAAAAGTAAACGATCAAACGATGAGTTATAATGTCTGGCACTTGAAAAGAAGTCCTCCTTGATGAATTTTTTAACAATTTTCGCTTTTTTTTTTATTATTATTTAAAATTGTTTTTCCCAGATGATATTTTCTTTATTATTTTTATATCATCATGAATATGAATATGAGAGAAGAGTATTTTACTTCCAGACCACTTGATGTAAAAATACGTTTCTTTTGATATCATTTTCATCAATGTGTTCGACGTTGAATCGTGTCGCTACTGCCGCGCCATCTTCGCATAGGCGCGTGTAGTCTTGAACTTTAGTTAGTATAATGAGGGGGTTGTGATGCGGGTTGATGGAGGGATGTGAGCTCATATAAAATATGATGATGAATCCTTGTGATGTGTGTATGATGAATTTTTATGAAATTAAATCCAATTTTTTTTTTCATCTTCTTTAAGATTAGTTCTTGAAAAATATACATCCAATGAAGGGATATGTTCACTTATAAGTAATATACTTACACCTACCTTGATCGTTCCAAAACACATACTCGGAACAGGAAAAAAAAAGATTTATGAGCAAGGACGCAAGGGAAGAGATAAAATGTAATATTTTGAAACAGGTAGGTATAGGTAAGGTACCGAAGTAAACATGTATGAGGGGGGGTTTACTTTTTGAATGGAAAATAATTTAAAAATCTCCTACTGGGTTAGACTTGAGTGAAAGCAGCACGCTTATATGGAAATGCACATAAAAGGTAATGATGACAGGGTTTATTTTTGGGGGGGTAGGTAAATGAATGAATGTAAGCTTCTTTTTTATGAAAATTATTATCACTTAGACTAATTTAAAGAATATTTTTGTTGAATGGTGATGTGCTTTTTTTGCACTTATAATGGGAAGATAAGGATCTGTTTAAAATGTAGGTAGATATAGTCCAGGCTTGGATAATAAATTATAAAAGAAAAGAATTTTTAAGCTCGGAACATTGTGTAAATTAGTAACAAAGCTACATTATAAGCAAGTTTGGATTTCGGGCAAAATACTCTACCTTAAATCCGCTCTACAGATTCCACAACAATGTTGTAAGTACCATCAATAACTGTCCTGGACGTAGAGAAAGCATTCAATAGCATCTGGATGTACAGGGAGCGACTAATTCATAAGGTAACCATTTATTATTTTTCAGGTACAGTAATTATACCAAATAATGTTCAGTTTTTTTTCAATTCCAGATAGCTCTTTGTCTACAAACAGCTAGTAGTCAATAACTGAAGCCATCAGAGCAGAAGTTGCTCAAGAATTAAAGCTGCGACCGTATCTCTAAGACATCATATCACATCGGACCAACCACAACCAAACAATGCCTAGAATTTGCTCTATTCGGACGATTCACTTACATTCACCAAATGCAATGCACTAGTTGTCGCAGTCTCAAGAGAGGAAGAGCATGTGAGTTGGCTGTGATATTTTACACAACATGAGGCATCAAACTCAACATCGCAAACTCTGAGGTTGACTTGCTTCAGAAGAGCGATAAAAGCTGCCGCAGTATTATTATATTCGTTCGTTAAAGTTTACAAAGGTTTTCTGGACAACCCCAAGAATTGGCAAAAAACCTAGGTTTTTCGGTTCTCAAAAAACACCGAAGGGTCCTAAATTATGTTGTTGAGATAAGCAAGAAAAAAAAAATTGTTTTAAAAACTAATAAAAAACAAACCAAGGCTAACGTTTTCTATTTCTATTTGTTATTATTAAAGTAAATTTGTGTATTTTTTAAACTTCTATTTCAAAAACAAAAAAAATTATAATTCACAACAAAAATCGATTCACAGCTCATGGCACTTTGACAGTTTATCCTTACCTCAACTCGCTCCAGCAGAAAATCTAGATCTACTTTAGGGTGAGTGCTGGGCGGGGTCTTAAAAAAAAACATAATTTGTTGGCCAGGCTGAGTTCAGGGTTTTCAAAAAACGCTTTGGGCGACCTAAGGCTGACTTTAGGGATCCATCGAACAAACTGGTATTGTTCGAGAGGAAGATATTTGAGATCTGTACGGGATTATACTTTGACCAAAGGACACGAAAACATTTCAGCAACAAGTGACTCTACGAGGCATCCGGATTATCACCCCTTGACGAATACATGATCAATGCTACCAAAAGATTGAAGAGCAACCTCACCAACTATCCAAAACCCAATGATAACAACCATCACAATTGGGAAGAGTACAAAATCCCGAATGGCAAAATCCTGAATTCGAGATTTTATCCATTCGGAATTTCGGCTCTCGGGATTTTTTAAATTTTCAGGATTTTGGAATTCGGGATTTCGTACCCAACCCATAAATATTTCTATATATAAAGGTAGTTTTTTTTTAGACGTTTGGTTTTCAATTTGGCAAAACCTCTTTTCAGAGTTGGTCTTTTTGACAGCTGTCACTTGATTTATCCTCAGTTTGGTTTGCCATTTCATAATGAATAGACTTACTCCTGGACAACGTTTGCAAAACGTGCAAGTTTATGATTCGATTCGCGCGACGCATCGCGAAACAATCAAGTTATTGAAGGAAACTTTTGGTGAGGCACCGGATATTCGCTTACAAGGCGTCAATAGTATCGGACTTATATGCGCAGACAAGCGACTTCACATAACCCCACAAAAAAAACCCACGACGCGAGATAATGTGCTCACTAAAAGTTTCCTGCCTGTCAAAAAGACCAATTCCAAAAAAAGTATTGCCAGATTGAAAACCACACGTCTAAAAAAAAAACACTTTTTTGAAAGGTTTTTACATACTTACTCTTAGGTTCAAGAGAAGAAGAATTTTTAAAATTGTCCTTACTTAAGATAGGTTGCCTAGTCTGGCATTTAATTCAAACAAGGCATGGAAAATGATCCAAACTTCTTCTTTAGCTAATCCACAGGTCAAACGAGTTTAGTACCGAACTCATTGACTCCGGGACACACCAAAGGCATCGTATTACATATATTGTCAACGCAAGTTGTATCGGCTATTACTACAAGTTGGCCAACACCATGAACACTCGCCGGTTTATGTGGAGTTTTGACAATAGGAAAAATGAATCAGTTTTTCATATTGACGATCGCACATTGCGTTAAAAAAAACTAGACAAAATCTAGAATTTTCAAAGTTTTGTTACTGCTCCGTTAAAAGGTGATCTTAGGGCAATTGGGTGCAATTTATATCAAAATACGAGTATATAGTTCTTTTCCATTTTTCAAGCCATCAACTGTCAAATACAATCAAAAGATGCCGACGATGTCAATGGATTAAAAAACCTCTTAGAATTCAGAAATGTTGGCTCAACTTTCCTTTACGACATCCCGAATTTTGACACGCGGATGGTCTCATTCGATAGATATTCACTGAAAAACACCAAATATCACAATTTTAGGGTGAGGAAACATTTATAAGTATTTTTAATTAATTTTTAAACTTTCACTTTTTTCATACAAAATGCATGGAAAATAAATGAAGGAGACCAAGATGGCGAAGAATGAGCTTCACTTGTCGTGGCAGTAATGATGTGTCAAATGTCATTTCATGCTAAGTATTGCCAGATGTACACTTTGGCTTTTTAAATGCAAAAGAAATTTTGCATACACCAAACCTTGCGCCACCCCAAATCCATTAATAAGGCCAAGCAAGGGGTTGCAGGATACATACCTCACTGTTTATACGCAGTAATGCTGGGTGCTAGTACTGTATTTATATAAGCAAGTTTTAAATTTCCCGCAAAATTTCCCAAAATAAAAACACAAGGGAAAAAAATACGTGTCTGGCAATACCAAGCAGACCATTTGACATTTCTTTGATTTGTAATTGAAATGGAGTATTATTTTCACATCCATTTTTTTGTTTGCAAATAAAAAGTTCTAAAATTAATTAAAAATACTTATAAACATTGCTCTCCTTAAAATTGTGATATTTAGTGTTTTCTAGTGAAAATCTATCCAATGAGGATATTCGCGTTTCCAAATTCCTGGTGTAAAAACTGGAATTCGGTAATAAAAAAAAATTATCTGATTTTCCAAATTTTTAACATTTTTAATTACATTTACTGTTTCAACGTATCTTAGGATAATAGTCAAAGCGTTGGTAAGCAGTCTGCTAACGTGCACGAACTGTGTGCAAGGGTGATTACACGGTCAAAAATAATAAAAGCATTTACCCTTAAATTCGTGTCAATGAGAGTGTAAACTCAGCCATCAACGCATGTATATAACTCTGCGTTGACAAGACAACTTCGAGACAGAATTTAACACAAAAGAGTCATCGCGTTAACCATTTGCTATTAAGATGTAATGGAAGCTTAATGCTCATGGCCTTCATTTTGATCTACCTACAAATTTGTTTTACCAATTTCGTTATTTTTGTTCGCTATTTAACCACGAATTAATTCCGTTGATTTCCTGGAAAATTAATTCTTTGGATGCATATTCTGATAAAGCCGAATGCTATTTTTTTTTTTTTTGAAAATTATATCGTCTATGAGTGATGGCCACATTATGTCCCAAGGTCGTGAACATTATCTACGGTATGTATGGGTTGATTATGTCGGAGGTAGAGATGGTGAGAAAAAAAGATTTGTTGCCGATTGAAATTTGGCAATGTAAAGCTCCCAGAATTATTCATGGTATCAAACTGTGGAACTGTCATGATCCCTTGAATAAGGGAAGAGTCATGTGTCAAAGAAATATTTAATAAAAAACTTGGTATCTTCAGCGTACAATAAAATAGAAGATGGTTTGATGACCATTTCAATTAATTAAATAGTAAACAAATAAACAAAATTGGTCCTAGGTGTCTGCCTTGTGGGACATCTGCGCAATTCACTGAATTTATTCATTTTTGCTCAAATTGATTTAGATTTTTTCCTTAAGTGCATATGTACATTACCAACCTAACAAAAATCTATTAAATTCTTTTAATTTTACCACAGTCACACTACCCACACAGGTACTCGTATTTATATAACAAGAGAAAATAATTACCTACTCAATCATTTATGTACATAAATGTGTATTTGCCTTTCATTCTAAAATAATTCTATTTTCCCAAATTAATATTTTAAAATTAAAACAGACTTTGTTATATATAACCTCAAAATTCATAATAAATTCAAATAAGCCAACCTGATGGAATAAGACAAACATATACTGACTCAAACACCAAGACAGCAACAAAAAAAATCTAATAAAGCTAAAGAAAACACCGCACTAATTAAGATTGCAAATCCTAACCCATTTGTTATAACATTCTGGAATTCTTATGCAGATATTATTTTTGGTGTACCTCTACCTATATACTCGTAGCTAGGAGTGACTGATACCATTCGTCTATATATACTTACCTACCTACGTTTGTGCATAGCATTTATGCAGAACTACACCGCACGTAATCAATCAAAAACTGACTAAAAAGTCAACCTCATAATTTAGAACAAAAGCCGTCGCTGTTTTGCCTGCTGCTACCCTTTTGCTTCTTCTTCATCACCCTTTCAAAATAATATGGTGTGTGTTCTTTTGGTGATATATGTATGATGGAAGGCGACACCCACTCTTCGTTAAGTCAAAAACGGTGAAAACAATTTTCCATTTTCCAAAAGGTATATAGGTACAATGTACTGGTATACGTTCTTGTACCGAAAAATGTTCCAAGTGACACCAGCACCAGTACCAGCACCAGCATTCAGGAACAGAAGCAAGAGTTACGTTTCCCTTTTGAACCCTATCTCTCTAAATGAAGATCCTTTTTCTATATATGTAGATTATGCTAGGTATAAGTCAGGTATCTCTCTGCTTACATACCTATCTCAAATGACTGTAGGTATATGTAGGTATATCTTCTATAGTTCTGTGTTTTAAATTCCCTTGTAGTAGAAGTAGACCTTCTAGCAGCTGTATAGCTCGGTTATAGTGTTCCGCTTATGGAATCCTTGCAATTTCTGTCATAAAATCCTGAAATAGCATCTGTGACAACTGTACTATATCAGTGCGCCACACACTCATATCGTATGAGCAACGGAAAATTACCCTTTAGCTTTTTTTGCTGCAAAGAGACACACATAGAACGGCAATCCTATTCCGTAATGTGGAGAAATAGGGAATACGAACGGAAAAACACGTAAGGGTTTACTTTAGCATTCATCAAAATCATTTTATACATCAGTGGTACCTACACTCACTTAAATATCGTAACATCACAATGGGATAAGAGTGCGAAACATAAGGCATAAGACATAGAGAACCTATACCTGATTTAGGATTTTAGATAAAGGGTTGCCATGTAAATGTTTTCAAATAAAAACATTTGAGATTTGACAATGTTTCTCAAAATTTGACCTTTGAAGGGTTTTTGGAGGGTTTGTGGGGTTTCTATCTCCACATAACAACAAAAAAAAGAAGCCATCTTGGTTCTGGTAAGTTTCTGGTTAAAAAATCAAACTTAAATTATTAAGTTGAAACTAAGTTTTCCAATAACTAAGTGCGTAAAAACATTGGGGAGAAATGTTGATGTCAAAGTTGTTACAATACCATACAAGTAAAGTTGGTTGGTAAAGTTTTCATATTTTGTAAGCTTTTACTAAATTATTTTTAGCTTTCACTCAAGTTATTAATAACCCTTTTAATTATTTAACCTTTACTTAATTATACTTTAACTTCTGAAAGTTTTAACTAAGTATTTATAGATTTTACTGAAGTTAATCCAGCATTAACTTTATTTATTTGTAGCTTTAACTAAATTTTTTCCTAAACACTACTTAAATTACTAAGATTCAACAGTTTTTATTCTTTAGCTTTCACTAGAAATAATGTCATATAGTGTCAAACTGTCATGCTCTTGTAGCTTAACAAAAAGTTTTCTTTAGTCTTTTCTTTAAAGAAAATAATTTTCATTAATTTGTAGCTTTTGCTAGAATTATGGCAGCTTTTACTTAGAATATTAATAGAATAATATTCCCTTGAATTCAATTTTAGCTTTATCCTTTACTAGATACATACCTATAATAGTCATCATAAATTTGTAGCTTTTGCTTAAATTATGCCAGCTTTTACTCAAATTATTTTTAACTTTTGCTTATAATATTTTTGGTCATTATGTACTAAAATTGTATTTCTGCTAGCTTTTACTTAAATTATTTACGGATTTTAGGTATTAAAATAATTTGTGGTCTTTAGTAAAATTTATATTAGCTTTTACTTAATTGAACTTGAGCACTTACTAGGAGTTTAAAAATAATCATACTTTTGTAGCTGTTGCTAGAATTAAACCAGCTTTTACTTAAATTATTTATTTGTAGCTTTAACTTGAATTATTTATGGCTTTTACTACAATAATATAAGATTTTACTTAATTTCAGCTTGGGCCTTTACTATGAATAATAATCTTCATACTCTTGTAGCTGTCGCTTTAACTATGAATAAGCAGATCTAATTAAAATTAGTTGTGCATTTTACCAATAATATGAGTAATATGCATAAAACATAGTAAATGCTTTTACTAGAGAATTTTTAAGCATATGCTATTTTTGATATGCATAAAAATGCAGTAAATCCAAAATTTAAGTATTTACTTCAGGCCATAGCATCAACTTATTTTGGATGAATTCTATTAGTAAATACTATATTCTGTATGCATAAGAACTAGTAAATACTTTTTTTGTCTAGTAAGTACTTGATTTTTTCAAAGTTCCAGAATGGCAACATGAAAATTTCAAAGTTCATACTTTTTGGTTTTGGCCCGCGATCAAGGATTTGTAAGACCAAAAATTAAATGTCTTGAGTCTGCTTTAAAAGCAAAATCAGGTCTTTGTGTTCTTTTTATTTTAAATTGAAGTAAATGAAACGGCGAAATTTGTGCGAATTAATTTTCAAAAAGTTTATAAAGGTAGAAAGGTCACGTTCAGAGTCTTATTTTAAATCACTTTATCGTTTTAGGGCTTTTTTTCATTTGGGTTGAAATCACGTTCAATTTAATATCAAGTTTTACAAAAAGTATTTTAATTTAGACTAGAGATCAAATTTAAACAAAATATTAACCGAGTTGACACCTGTCTCAAAAGGGAAATTACCTCTGTCGTCTCTTTGGCCTCTTTTTATCTTGATTTTCGTTAAGTTCAATCCCAGCTTTAAGTTTTAACTAACTCATAAATAGTCTCAAAGCTTAAGGTTAAATTAATATTCGGATGCTCACTTATCACTTTGGCTAATGTTAAATGTCATAATCTAAGGAATATAACCTTCCCGTATCGTCACAGGAAAAGGACACACATAAGCCATAGTATTAAAGTGAAAAAAATCTTCCATTACTCAGTTGTATTACTTTTTTACGAACTAAAATTTATCTCGGTAGCATTACTTTCCCGTGTTATAGTAAAAGAAAACAAAATAATCCGAAATGTAACATTCAGCTATTTTACATGACAATTTAAATAGAAAATAAGTATTTACTATTAGTTTCCTATGAACTTAAGTATTTACTTGGATGAATCTACTACCTTCTGAAAGTATTTTCCAGCTAGTATAAACTAATTTTTATGCATACGATATTCAGTAAATACTTCAAATTAAACCCCTTACTTGAAGTTTTAGTATTTACTTTCACCTTTTACTTCTAGTAAGTACTTCCGTTTTATGCATACAACCTTATACTAGCTTTTACTTAATCGTGGCTTTAGCTGTTAAAAGGTAAATCTAACCGTCATACTTTTAAAGCTCTTGCTAAAATTATTCCAGCTTTAACTTTTTTTACCATTTACTTAACTTATCAACAGGCATTACTAAAATTATTTAACTTGTACTAATTTTTAGTACAGACTTTTAAGTTAATTATTTGTTGTTTTTATTTAAATTACTTTAGTTTTAGTTGTTGTGATCCTAGGTTAAATTAAAAAAATTGAATTTTTTCTTATAAATGATTATCGTATACTCTCTGTACCTAGCTTAGGATTCTTAATCGAGTTGAAGCTTCAAAATCAAGCATCTAATACATATTATGTTCCTCGCTTGGAAAGGAATTTAAAACAAGAGTATTGAAATTTAATTCTATCATGCTTATAATGAACTGGAACTCATTTAGTTTTAAACTCTCCAAAGATTGAGAGTCTCAGACATAAAAGCTCTTTTTTTTGCGTTTTTGAGAGGACTTTTGCATGATCTTCCCAACTAACAATTTGGCTTGTATAAGGTAAAATTTTTCGAATTTGACAAGTAATAGATTGTATAGAGCTTGTATAAGGCAATCTTGAGCAAACGAAGAATTTTCCACCTGAAATTTAAACAAATAGCTGCTATAAAGCCTTAAAACATGAGTTACACAAGCTCTATACAAGGCTTGTAAATATAAGTTGTAAATGGCTTGTATAAGGCCTTCCAAAGTTGTTTACTGAAAATGTTTAAAGTAAAAGCTGCTATAAGGCTCTCTACGACAAATCATTGCAAGCAACTTGTTTAAGGCTTGTTTGTAAGGGCCTTATTCAAATTCAAATAATCAGTGAAGATCAACAAGAGTGTCTTATAAAATATTGTGCCTATAAAAAAATCAGACTAAAATAAATAAGAACGGAAAGTATCCATTAAACAACGTAAAACAGCTATTTGTTCTATAAGAACTGTCAACAAATGTCTTATGGCAGTTAATTAGTTTGGTTAAATGCGCAAAAAGGACTTGCACAAGGCCTTTTACTATTTCTATAGCAGTCTGAAAATAGCTTATATAGAACCTTATACAAGTTAAATTGTTAGTTGAGTTGTGAATTATAAATCTTCTGCATTTACCCTAGAATAATTTTAGGTAATCTATAGAAATGATCAAAATCAATGAGAATTATATGAAATAAATGAAATAAGACAACATCTTGGTGCACTGTTGAATCAATGTATGGGATGCTTCCATACCACAAACAAACTCTTTTTGGTCTTACGAAAAAAAATCTACAGCCACACTTAAGTGAGAGGCTTATGTTACAAAAATTTCCAAGCAAACTTTTCAACTGGACCTTTTTTAGGTGACCGCATTCGAAGGAAATTTCAAAGTATCTAACTTAATGATGGCAACCATCACGTTACTTAGAAATTTAGAGGCTTGATTTCAACATCAGGCCCAGATTTATAAAGTTGTCGTGAAATGTCTGATGTTAACCTGCTTTCACACAGCTTTAATTAAAATGTCGCACACAATATAGAGACATCAGAACTGCATGAATCGGGGTTGACTTGACACTCAGTTGCACTCAAGGTGACATGTGTGTATATATGCGTTCCAAATGTGTCACATCCCAAATATGTATGTAGGTAGGTAAGGTATTCCAACTGCATTCCAACAGTGCAAAGATCCGTCTCCTGCGCATAAGTCCTTATACAAGTCATAGCATCAGGAATGCTCGATCGATTCTTATATGTGTGAACCTACATCCTGCATAGTAGGAACGTTGTTATCATTAGTTTAGGGATTCTCATTTTTGAGTGAAATGTCTTCATTTAACCAAGAGACCCTTGCACCCAACAATCTCTTAAATAGATCCCCCGGCATATAGTCACGCGTTCTCCTAACTATAACACTTTAGTGTTGCTGACAGTTTGGATGGTTTTGGTATAGTTTAAGCATAGTTAGAGAGTTACTCGTCTTCACTTTTATAATTAAAAAGATCTCACCTGGCAGAAAAGCACACAATAATTAATTGTGGCCAAATGAGAAGACTCCATCCACTGATGGAACAAACTCAACCAAATGCTACAACAGCAACAAGAGTCCTGTGTGTGTTTTGAGATACATATATATACCTATGGAATAAGTTGACTGTACGAGGACACAATCCTTATAATTTGGAAGAGGAAAAAGCATGATGCTTCAAGGATATGAACACATGTGTGACAGGACATTTATTATGGCAGTCCACATACCTTAACAAAAAAAAAAAAAAATTAGTAGCATATTTTATGTGTTGAAGAGATTCTTCAAGCTGCCACCCACTATACTCCTAAATCCTACTTGCATCTCATCGTGCCTTAAATATACCTTCATATGCCTTGCCTATAGGTAGTTATACATCTTTTACAAAAGCACTGTCAACTATTTATGTTACGGACTACATTTTTTCCCTTCTGGAGTTCATTTCACCAAGGACTCTTCGAGTCAAGCTGAATTCATTTACTAAATGAGAATGCCCTCTCACTTTCTGCTCGGCGAAGAAAAAAAAAAAAGAAAGAAATTAAAAATAATGAATTGGAACAACTTTATATGTATATCTTCCTACCTAAATACAAAAAAAAAATCTTAGGCACAAAATGAGGGTCCAATCAAGCTGACAGTCCGACAGAACTACCTACTTACTATATACCAGCTGCGTTGCCTACATTTTAAATGTGGTAGACTTTTGCAAATATGCACGAGTTTGACAAAAACAAAAACAAATGTAGGAAGAACTAGTTCAAGAATTTGCATCTTTGCATTTCAAAGATATACGAAGAACTAGAACAATTGTCACGATGTCCATGGTCCTTTTGGTACTTGCTCTAATTTAAGTTGACACAAGACTTCTTAAGCGAATTTTATTAATATATTTAACTTAAGTGGTGGGGAGTATCATTTTGGGGGGGAAGTAATATGCAGCCTTCTATTGATTTAGGGAGAATTTTAAATGAGATTCACCAAGGATGAAGATTGTAGAGCTATTAGAATCCTGTTTAAGGATATTCATTAGGAATGTACTCTGTATTTGACCTAATGGAGTCACTTGTCAACATATCGACCATCAGCGAAAAGTTAAAATGCCTCCAAGCACGGAAACGTATTCACAAAAGTTATGTTACGTTAATTGGAGGCATTTTATGCTAGTAAAATAATGGTTACTAAAAATGGACTTCCCGAAAGGTTCCTACAAAGAGCGCAAACAAAAAAAGTGTGACATTCTGCATCCCACTCATTGAGAGAGCTGAAGGAGCTGAGAGTTTTTCTAAAGAGTGGGAAAAAGAAATGATTATCAAGCTCCCAAAGAAAGGCAAGTCTACAGTAAGCATCTTAGCGAAAAGCTCTCTGTTGTGCATTCACCTGCTACAGACGCCAAGTGGTCCCAGTATGGCGATATCATCAAAATGGGAGCCGAAACCACGATGGTGAAAAAGGTGACAGAAAAGAGGAGTTTTGGGCAAGGAGAACCCAACTAACAATTTCACTTGTATTAGGTTCTATACAAGCTATTTTCAGACTGGTATAGAAATAGCAAAAGGCCTTATGCAAGTCATTTTGCCGCATTTACCCAAGCTAATTAACTGCCATAAGACTTTTGTTGACAGGTCTTAAAGCAGCAAATAGCTTTTCATGAAATGCTATTAGCTTTTCTGAACAGGCTATAGCTTGCCTTGGATATTTATATAAGGCCTAACGAAAGTCATTTTGACAGCTGTTGCAAATAGCCAATTTGCTGTTGAGGAAAACATAACCAAAAGTGAATAAGTTGATACTATATACTTCACGTTCTCGCAGAGGGAAAAGTCAATAACTGAGGCAATCTAATATCTGTTCTTTGTTCTTCCAAACTTCTTGTATGTTCTCTGGCTGTTTTAAGAATTGCTTCTCTGTTTTTTCTCACTTGTCTTTGATAGGTTCCAGATCTTTTGCCATGAGTTATTCATTTTTAAGTTTTGCTAAAAAGTTCAATGTTACTGTAAGCACTGTTTTTCTGTTGTACGATGTTCAATGGGTACTTACCGTTCTTATTTATTTTAATCTGATTTTTTTATAAGCACAATGTTTTATAAGCTACACTTGTTGATCTTCACTGATTATTTTAATTTGAATAAGGCCTTTACAAACAAGCCCTATACAAATTGTTTGCAATGATTTGTCGTGGAGAGCCTTATAGCAGCTATTATTCTAAACATTTTCAGTAAATAAGCTTTGGAAGGCCTTATACAAGCCATTTACAACTTATATTAACAAGCCTTGTATAGAGTCTGTGTAACTCATATTTTAAGACCTTACAGCAGCTATTTGTGTAAATTTCAGGTGTAAAACGCTTGGCTTACTCAGAAAAAATTTACCTTATACAAGCTAAATTGTTAGTTGGGAAGAGAGAAGGGGATAAGACACTCCGTAGAAAGAAAGAAAGGAAGCTCATAAACAACAAAGGCTACTGGATCCGATAGTTAACCAGCGGAGTTCTTCAAGCACGAAGGGGATGTGTTGAAACGCTTCTTGCCTCAACTTAAAGAACAATTCTTGGTAGAAGGAAACATGCCCGATGATTGGTTCGTCAGCTCCATATGTCAAATCTACAAATGAAGCCCTTCTTTGTCTTGCAAGAACTATCGAGGCATATACCTGATAAAACTTCCACAAAAGATTCTATCCAACGTAATGTGTGAGCGTCTTAAGGCGTTCTGAAGACTATAATCGGCTACTACAGTCTGTCAAAGCTATTAAAATCTAGAAATCTAACCATAACTTCAAAACTGCTGCTGTACAGGACCATGGTCCTGCCAGTACTCATGTATGGATCCGAGACTTGGGTGCTTAGCAAAAGGCACTGTGACCTCTTAGCCGCGTTCGAGAGAAAAGTCTTACGGAGAATTGTTGGCCCCATATGTGAGGAAGGACGATTCCGGAGACGATACAACCATGAGTTGTACGCAATCTACCTTGAAGCAGACATAGCGACAAAAATTAAGCTCGGTAGACTCCGGTGGGCAGGGCACCTAGCTCGACTGAGCGAAGAGGAACCTGCTTGGAAAGTCTTTTGTGGTACATTCTATGGTAGACGGCAGCGTGGTAGACCATGCTTGCGCTGGAGAGATGGCGTAGACCAGGACGCCCGAAGCCTTGGGGTGCGCAACTAGATGGCGTCGGCTCGAGACCGGGTGGAGAGACTTGTTGAAAGAGGCCAGGACCGGACCCCGGTTGTCGAGCCGATGATGATGATGATGATCAGTATGGTAGGCTGATATCAGCCATAAACCAAATGTTCACTTCCAAAGAAATCCTGGGAAATCATGGAAAACCCAACGATATTCAAGCCGAGATTCAGCATCCATCCATCGACTTCAAAGCAACATATGATAGCTGCATGATGATATGATTCATCGTCAGGACAGGATCTCTATTATGGCAATGACTGAACTTGGAATTCCGGAAAAATTGATCCAGTTATGTCACGTGATATTGGAGAATACGCTATGTTATGTGCAATCAACGAAAAGCTCTTCCGAACTATTCCAAACACGCACAGAAATGATATCTTCAATCTCGTTCTTGAGCAAAAAGTGCCTAGGCATTATATTTTCAACAAATCTGTCCAACTTCAAGGTTATGCCAATGACATCAATCTTATTGGCCGTTCCTTACAGAGTCTTACGACAATGGAAAAACAGGCGATTTTTTGGCCCTGAAATAAACGAGGACAAGACCAAATACCATGCTATTAACAAACAATGAAATATCTGTCAACAGGGTAGAACAAAATGCCACTGTTTATAGCAACAACTTCGAAGTATTAAAGAAGTTCATTATTTGGAATAAACATTAATCCCACGAAAGACAAATTACTGGAAATCCGACGAGGAATTACCCTAGAAAACCAGTGCTACTTCGGTTAGTCGTAACAGAGGGGTTCAAAAGTATATAAGTCTGACCATTTTCCAGTTTTATTCTATTACACATTTTTATTTTCCAAAAAAAATAACAAACAATTTTAAAATTATGAGCCAGAACCATCAAATTTTTTGTTTATATTTATCTACTCTGCTTAATTAACGAGTTTTATTCAGTTAACTGTACTCTCTGTCACTCGTTTGATTTTTTTAAGAATTATCACCAAGAAATGAAAATGACAATTTTCTTTCTCTGAATTACTCCAACCCTTATTTTCAAAGGTTCGTTTTCAAAGACACAAGGCTTTCCGTCTAGACACTTATCATCTCTTTATACCCTTTCCATTTATTATTATAAAAGTTTTTTTTTTTCTAAGACAATCTTTCCAAAAACAAGAATACACTTATATTTCTTTAGGGGGTTAAAAGTATGTAGGTAAAAAAAAAACCAAGTACCTACTTTGAATTTTATCCTCACAGTCTCAGAAAAAGAGTTTATAAATTATTGTATTTTCTGCATAAGAAATAAAATTCAATAAAATTATTCAAATCAATCATTTTATATTTTTGCTACCAAAAACAATTCAACTCAGAAGAAAAAAAAAGAACAAAAAAAGGGAAAAGAAGAACCAATTCCATATCTTCCATTGCCTTCGTCATTAATCTTCCCTTCGTTTCTATGTGACTCCTTGGTGTTACCTCTTTGACAATTCAACTTATACAATACATATACATACCGCCACTGGCGGTTACAATTTATCATTCAAAAAATATTTTTTAAACCAAAAAAAAAAGAACGACAAAGAAAAAAACGACAAGCAAAAAAAAACCATGATACAAAACAACACCCCCACACAACACTCTGCTGCCATGACTTTTTGAACTTTTTTGAATTTTCAAATCAAGCAATATTTTTACCCAATAAAAGGCGAACTCGAAAACACCCAGCGGGTGCGAGTATATATAGGAGTTCAGCAAGACAAGTAAAATATAGAGAGAGAACAAAAAAAAACAACAAGAATATATTCCAATGTTATCCATCGCAGATATTCGGATTCCCTCCAGATAATTAAACATTCCACTCATGCAGCTGTCAAGTGGCAACACATGTAAATATGTTAAAATCTTCTGCATTTTACGCGAATATATTTATGAATGTACCTATGTATAGGTATTATTGTATCTTTTATCTTGTATCCGAATCCACTCTGATATTTCATAATATTGTCAAAGAGATAAAGCAATAGGTATCTACACTCGATGTTATTGGATTTATGACTGTGATGATTTTTATTTCAACTCTTATCTACTCTATTCTACACAACTCTACTCTATTCTACTCCATTCTATACTCTGCTCTAATCTACTCGCCTCTACTTTACTGTACTCTACTGGAATTTACTGTACTCTACTCTATTTTACTCTATTCTACTCTACTCTACTCTACTCTACTCTACTCTACTCTACTCTACTCTACTCTACTCTACTCTACTCTACTCTACTCTACTCTACTCTACTCTACTCTACTCTACTCTACTCTACTCTACTCTACTCTACTCTACTCTACTCTACTCTACTCTACTCTACTCTACTCTACTCTACACTACTCTACTCTACTCTACTCTACTCTACTCTACTCTACTCTACTCTACTCTACTCTACTCTACTCTACTCTACTCTACTCTACTCTACTCTACTCTACTCTACTCTACTCTACTCTACTCTACTCTACTCTACTCTACTCTACTCTACTCTACTCTACTCTACTCTACTCTACTCTACTCTACTCTACTCTACTCTACTCTACTCTACTCTACTCTACTCTACTCTACTCTACTCTACTCTACTCTACTCTACTCTACTCTACTCTACTCTACTCTACTCTACTCTACTCTACTCTACTCTACTCTACTCTACTCTACTCTACTCTACTCTACTCTACTCTACTCTACTCTACTCTACTCTACTCTACTCTACTCTACTCTACTCTACTCTACTCTACTCTACTCTACTCTACTCTACTCTACTCTACTCTACTCTACTCTACTCTACTCTACTCTACTCTACTCTACTCTACTCTACTCTACTCTACTCTACTCTACTCTACTCTACTCTACTCTACTCTACTCTACTCTACTCTACTCTACTCTACTCTACTCTACTCTACTCTACTCTACTCTACTCTACTCTACTCTACTCTACTCTACTCTACTCTACTCTACTCTACTCTACTCTACTCTACTCTACTCTACTCTACTCTACTCTACTCTACTCTACTCTACTCTACTCTACTCTACTCTACTCTACTCTACTCTACTCTACTCTACTCTACTCTACTCTACTCTACTCTACTCTACTCTACTCTACTCTACTCTACTCTACTCTACTCTACTCTACTCTACTCTACTCTACTCTACTCTACTCTACTCTACTCTACTCTACTCTACTCTACTCTACTCTACTCTACTCTACTCTACTCTACTCTACTCTACTCTACTCTACTCTACTCTACTCTACTCTACTCTACTCTACTCTACTCTACTCTACTCTACTCTACTCTACTCTACTCTACTCTACTCTACTCTACTCTACTCTACTCTACTCTACTCTACTCTACTCTACTCTACTCTACTCTACTCTACTCTACTCTACTCTACTCTACTCTACTCTACTCTACTCTACTCTACTCTACTCTACTCTACTCTACTCTACTCTACTCTACTCTACTCTACTCTACTCTACTCTACTCTACTCTACTCTACTCTACTCTACTCTACTCTACTCTACTCTACTCTACTCTACTCTACTCTACTCTACTCTACTCTACTCTACTCTACTCTACTCTACTCTACTCTACTCTACTCTACTCTACTCTACTCTACTCTACTCTACTCTACTCTACTCTACTCTACTCTACTCTACTCTACTCTACTCTACTCTACTCTACTCTACTCTACTCTACTCTACTCTACTCTACTCTACTCTACTCTACTCTACTCTACTCTACTCTACTCTACTCTACTCTACTCTACTCTACTCTACTCTACTCTACTCTACTCTACTCTACTCTACTCTACTCTACTCTACTCTACTCTACTCTACTCTACTCTACTCTACTCTACTCTACTCTACTCTACTCTACTCTACTCTACTCTACTCTACTCTACTCTACTCTACTCTACTCTACTCTACTCTACTCTACTCTACTCTACTCTACTCTACTCTACTCTACTCTACTCTACTCTACTCTACTCTACTCTACTCTACTCTACTCTACTCTACTCTACTCTACTCTACTCTACTCTACTCTACTCTACTCTACTCTACTCTACTCTACTCTACTCTACTCTACTCTACTCTACTCTACTCTACTCTATTAGAAAGTACCAATTTTGATATTTAATTAATTTTAATTTAGGTAAGGCCTTGACTTTTTTTCTCTTCGACATTGTGTCAAGCTCATTCCAGGGAACACGGGGTGTTAAATATTGGGAGGATGTCATTTTACATTTTTTTTTTCGAAGTCTAAGCACGATTGTCATTTTAAATTATTCACTACTTCGCTTGGTGTTCTTGAATTTGTATTTTTTTTTTTTTTTTTTGTATTGGTTGGTAAGTAGCCTCGGTATGAATAGGTAAAAGGACGATCAACTACTGACAACGACCACCGTCACCGCCACGGCCATCCATATGGCCGAAAACTCATATATTATGGATTTAAATTCGGTAGCTTGCAACCGTTTATTAAGCTGACTGAATACAAAAAAAAAAAAATACAACAACAAAAAAACATCAAAAACTGTCACTCTAATGAGTTTATGGTCAGTTTAACAAATTGGTTGTGTCATTGAGTGTTGAAAAGGTGGGCTGGGCAAGCAATACACAGGCATTCATTTAAACCTGATGGAATTTCATGTCCATTTATTTATATTTATTTTATTTATTTTTTTGTCATTTTTTCCAATTAGAGAGGGTAATTAGAAATTTCGCACTTTCATTACCACAAATTTAATATTATTGTATGCAGTTTTTTTTTTATATTATTTTTTAGTTTGTAATTTTGTTTTTGAAACAATGAATATTATGGTTGATGATGGTGTGAAATTGTGTTTGCAACAAAATTATGCAAAACTGAAAATTTATTTTATTGTCATTTAGGGAATTCACTCGTATATAGATTATAATTAAAAATTGAAATTAAATTGATTGTAAATAAAACAATAAAATAAATTTTATGTTTTTTTTTGCATGGATGAAATAAAAATAATAACATAGGTAAGGTAGACATGGACTTGGACATGCAAATATGTACGTCCATACGTTTTACTAGGATAAAGGATTTTTTTTTAATATTTTGTTGGTTTTGTGCAAATCACCGGAAGTATTTTAAATTTTTGAAAACTCCATTACCTAAATGATTATGAATTTTTATTGAATTAAATGTGAAATTCATGATTAGATTGTTTTCATTTAGTTAACAATAAATTTTATATTATTTTTTTTTTTTTTGTGTTTGGTGTTGTAAGTATCATGTGTACATTTGTATCTATATTGAATTAATTATTAAATATTTAAATAGTATAGAAAGCAAGTTTACATATAATTGGTTAAAATAGAATTACTAGTTATTTTTTTGACAAAGCAAAGTGAAATTAATTTCAACGGAAATATGCCGCAGGATATTATATATTTTTTTTATTTGATATTTTTTTGTAGTCAAAATAACAAATTTTAGAAATTATTCGTATAAATTGTATAAAAAATTATGTGCATATTTGTTTTTTTACAGACTTTTTGGCTTTTTGTTTGAACTTTGGACTGCGGTCAAAGCTGTTTGTATAGGTTAATATACTAAAGAACTGTATGAATACATACGACCTCTCCACCAGCTAGACAATGCTTTATCAAATCATTTATATAAAAGTTAAAATATTTAAGCGTTAACAGAATTCAGTGTTTCGGGATGAATTAAATTCCCACGTAAATAAAAATTCAGCCGTTGATTGACTTCATTGACTCATCGAATATGTAAGTTGTAAGTGGACCAGGGCTTCAACCAACGAGCTTCTTTCAGCCAACTCGGATTCTAGTAAGCTATCTCCAATTTTGCACTCCAAGTTTGTTGAGGTTCTCTTTCACTTGCGTCACCTATTAGGCTATCATCTTCTACTGCGTCGTCCCACGGGGTTGGATTAAAGAACTTTCCGGGCTGATGTCCATTTGATTTAAAATAGCAATTTATGGCCTTTAGTCCTACAAATTGGCGATTCGTCAAGCTTTCTCACTTGGACTCATCAGCGACATAGTGAAGGCGTTTGTCATACGCAATCATATTAAGTTCACTTCAACTTGCATGATGTCTATTTAGTCTTGGGAACCCAGTTACCTTAATCTATGGCTTTTCACTTTTGTGGTTATGTCGGTTTTGGCCGTATAGTTCGCTGTTGTACCTTCTTCTCCATTCCCCATCACCGAAAGAATTTTCCTCTCATCCACAGTTAATATAGTATCCATGATGTCTCTGCATCACATATCAGGACCGGGATAATAATTTTCTTATACCTACAGGTACACCTTAGTTTATCGACAGAACACCTTGCACTATTCTTTCAAAAACTTAGCTTATACGTTAAACCTTTTTTGACATCAAAGGTCTCCATCGCCATCCTGCACAAACGATTGAGTTTTGGAAAGAAATCGCTCTTTATAGCTCGTCTCTATAGATGCTGTCATACGCGGCTTGGAAATCGATGAAAAGGTTGTGGGTATCGATTTTAAACTCCTGGATTTTTTCCAAGATATGCAGTAGTGGGAATAGTCGGTCAATGGTGGTTTTCGTGTCCTAAAAGTAACACTTGGTACAGTGCAGAAGATCGGCATTTTTTGAGGATTTTGCAAAAAATTGATGAGCTGGTGCATATTTCTAACCAATTGATAGCCAGTCGCTTTGAACAATTCGGCCACAAACCCGTTAGCTCCACCAGCTTACTTAAGCTTAGATACGTACATAGCGATATTCCCTTCGTCGAAGTCGAGTGAACGAAATTGTTGCCTTGCGTCATCCAAGTTAAATGATGCAATCTGCAAGGCAGTTCCCCAGCACCGGTTGCGATTCTTCGACGATGTTTTCCCCTGGTACAGGCTTCGGTTTGAACCTTATCACCTTGAAAAATTCGGTTACCCCTTTGGTAAAGCGTTCGAGCTTATTGATTTCTGCAATAGTATCCCTCTGTTGTATCGATCACGCACTTCGCATCAATCTGCCTCCAACAACGAATCCACACCCAACAAAAAGCTGCCTTTCTTGTCGGTTATAGTCACCGCCCGTAGCAGATATTGCAGTCCTTTCATTTTTTTATTTTTTCGCTTAATGTTCGGCGTCCCGCGGTCTATGGAGGGACCGAACATTCTACGTCCAGATCCAAAGTTTGTTGTCCTTATTTCGTTTTTTAGGTTTGTCAACAGTAAATCCATCAATTCCCAAGGCTTGTTATTTCTTTGCAACTAAAAAGCTTTACGTGACCAGAATGTCACCCCAACGGTACGAGCCCCAGGCTGGAGGATCAGGCCATTAAAAAAGGTGAAGAGCCAGATTGACCGATCCTTATACGCCTGAGATTCAAATATATCGTAGTAACCCGTGTAAGGTGTTCACCAAATAGTTCAACTTGACTGGAACTGTAGATGCCACTGCTGATTCTATACGAGAATTTTCAACCAGACTTTTTCATTTGATTTCAAGACGGATGCACCTCCAGACTCTCGTACTTATTTTGTGCTTATGCGTTTATCTCCAAAATTTGCAGCCAGTTCTAAGTCTATGAATATCGAACAAGATGGTAGTTCAGTAGTATATGAAGATAAGAAATTTTGTTTAGTTCCACTCTGACTGTCACCGATTGAAACTAAAACTTGTGATGCAAAGCCCTATTCTCCGAGTCATGATTCAGGCGAATATCAAAAATCAATGATGAGAAATAGTTTTGGGATTAAACCAGAGCCCTGTGGCATACCAGTATTTATTACATGTTAGACTTGAGCTCGTCTCCCTTACTTTTTTACTTAGGTCCTCAGACCTGTTACGTCTGTGAGGTGTCCCTTGCCTTTACTACTTCTACGTACTATCGTGTACGTTTTTGGAGAAGCTCCTCAGCTCTATTCTCAAATTCTTCCTCAGTTGAATCTACTGATTCCTCTTCGACTGTTTTTCCCGAAGTACCTACTTCAAGGTCAGTCCACTCATCTACCTCACTACGTTAATGGTTCATTGCATCGCTTGACTCGCAATGCCCACATGACAGTTTCGAAGAGTATATGTCCAATTCACTGGTCATTTACGTTTACGTATGATAGAGTCAATGACTTTCCTCGCAAAAATGTCATTATTGGAGATACGGAAAGGCCAGAAAATCCTCAAGATGTTTCGCACAGATATCAGATTCACGAATGATTGCATCTTTCTTGTGGTGATAACAGGTGTTACTTTCCAAATGCTGAACTCAAAAAGAAGAACGGGGTCAACAGTGGAACGGAACAGTCTTAGTTTTGTTCTTAGGCTTACAGAGTTGTTTTTTGCATATTTTGGACATTCCGAAAACAGCTACCGATTAGGCTAGTTATACATATTTAATTTTTTACCATATTAAAAACTTTCTTCCATCTTTTCTGGTTTTCCAGAAATATCTCTAGGGTCCTTTTACGAGTATATGAGGAAATTCCAAGGCTGATTCTTTTCGTATATGTTTTTTCTTATATTTCTACATCGTGGCATGATGGTTAGTGCATAGGACTGTCATGCCAAAGGTCTAGGTTCGATTCCCAGCCGCTGCCACCTAAAAACAAAATGTTTTTTTCCGAGGTACTGCCTCTTGCGAGGAACTGACAAATCCTCCCAGAGTATAGATTTCATTGATAAGTGCTTCTCATCTAGCCGTTTGGACTCGGCAAGAAAATTGTAGGTCCCAACCATTCCTGCCAAAAATACGCACACAGGAATGGTTGAGAGTTGTAAGTCACTAGGCCTAGGTTCTCCACGAGCTGTTGTGCCACCTAATTTTTTTTTTCTATTTTATTTAATATTTCTACATCATTGAAATGCTAAAGATTTGATTAAAACTTTAACATTTTGTGTCGTCCAATAACAATCTATTAAACTAATAGAGCAAGGAAATAATTTAATATGTTGACAAATCACTCCAACCATAAAATACTGATACCATACCCTTTCCTGCTCACATATTCCATTTTTATCGAAGTAAACTCTTCGCAGATGGCGTCTTTTCATTCAATTCAAATTCTCATTCCTTATTTAAGTTCATAAATTAAAAATAATCCAAATATAAAGTCATTTAACTTACATTTTGTATAATTTATTTCACTTCATTTTCTATTCTATACTGACCCTTTTAACCAAATAAATTTAAACAACAAGCCATAACACACTCTATAAAACAATCTTCTAAAATCTAAACTAAATTCTACGAATGTACATACACATATGTATATCTCCTCATCTCATATATACTAACATTTTATCGAATTTGCAAAACTTCTTGATATTGCTATCCCACACAACATGATTTGAATTTTAATTTGGAAAATGTTTTTTTTTTTTTGTTTTTTTAAATCCCTATTTTTCATCATGTTCTCTACATTTGTATAGATATTTAACTTCGACTCTGAAATCCCAATAGATATAAAAACCCTTTTTATATTGTTGATGTATCTAAAGTTAATCTTAAGTTCATGTTTCGGAATACAAAAAAAAATATATATAAATAATAGCACTAATTAATTTCCATTCCATGTCAGAATATCAATCCGAGAATGATATTTAAATAAAAAAACACAAAAAAAGATTTAAATATTAAATTGAAACATTTAAATAAAAAATAAAAAAAGTGAACGAAGCATTTTTTTTTTTAAACCAAAACAGTATTAATTTCCATAACAATTAAGTTATTTGTGAATGTAGATACATAAAAAGATAACTTTGTGTTCGTAGAAAGAACAATAAAATTCATGAAAATAAAAAAATAATTAAAAGCCCAATAACACCACATATCGCCACACATCACACGCGCGGTTATCATCGATTAAAGGGTTAATTTTTGTTTTTAATTATTCCACCAATCCAACAGATACCTACCTACAATGTTTGTGTTGCATTAAACTAGGGATATTGATGTAGGGCTAAGGGATTCTAGTATCCATTTATAAGGCATTTTTGTACACCCTTCGCCAGTTGATTGAGGTCATATTCAACTTTATGCATGTGAGTTGCAACCTCATTGGTAAAAAAAAAATTTTAGGCCTGTTTTCATTTTTAGTTTTTTGATCAAGCTCTGTAAATTGATCTATGGGCCTCCCCCTACACACTTTATATTTGCTTCGACTGGAGTAAAATGTTGTTGCCTCGAAAATAGTACCCATCGAGCGAATTTCAAATTGGAAACTATTTAGTTCAACGAAGACCTAAAATTAACAAAAATTCGGTAGCGTCCTCAGGATTCTTAAGGAAATTTTAAGAATTTCCCATCGAAAAATATCCCTTAAAAACCATTTGGGAGGCCCTTGAACCCCTTTCAAATATTGATGAGGACTTTTAACAGTTCTTTATTTAGAAAGCCGATTGAATTGACCGGTCAACCCCCATAGTGTTACTCGATCGTTGCTTGGGTGTGGATTTGCTATCAGAAGCAAATATTAGCAAAAACTTTTAAGCCTTCATGATGCCATCAGCGAGAAAGTGACGACAATTCGAATCAAGGCCGAATTACAGCACTTAAACCTCAAAAGCGAACATGCCCCTGCGGAAGAGAAGATTGACACTATCAAAGAAAGAATTCTAAAAGCTTTTCGCCAAAACTTGTGTGCAATGCCCCAAGAATGACATAAAAATACTTCTGGGAGATGTAATGTCCAAAATTGATAAGAAGATATCTTTGGTAGAGAACAGAAAAACATAGCCTTTCACGACTTCTTTTTCGGAAACGGACTCAGTCTTATTGACTTCTAAGCGGGAAAGAACAAGTTCAACAGGAGTAGCATAAGATGTCTTCGTCTTCTATCCACAAAAGCAATTGGCGGTCCTCCGATGATCGAACTTGCATCCGAATCTATCATGTTGCTATCGATGGAAGGCACTCCTCTATAGCACTGGGCGTTCCTACGTAGGTCAGCTAACATTTACTCGGGTCACAACCTGTTTGAAGCCAAGCTACGCGTTTAAAAATATTCATAGAAGCTCTTAGGCATACATCGACCAATATTAGAAAATTCATAACTGGAAGACTGCAATGGAAAGAGGACCACCATAGCCTATTCCAACCAAGTGTCCCCAGAACTTCCGAGAAACCATTCTTCTGATGAGATGGGCCCAGAAGGCATCTGGCAGCAATGCCAGAAAGAGAACGATATATCCCATGCCGTCCAAGTATCCATAGCGTTTACGAGAAAACTAACTAACGATGAGATGGGCCTGGAAGCCATCTGACAGCAAAGCCAACAAGCCATCAATAATGCTGGAGAAGAAGTGCTAGGATTCTCACAGCCACCGCTGAGGCTTGACTCCGAGTGTGTTTAGGCAAGCAAAGTCAAAACGGAAGCTTATAGGTCATGGCAGCAAAGCAAGGGCTTCCCGTTAGTTCAAGGTTGACGAGAGAATAGATGAAAACCACTTAGTCAGAAAACGCTGGAAATGATTTGGTAAGGATCATACACTAACTCGTGAATATAATATGGCTGTAGGGAAGCATGCCAGAAAAGTGGAACCTTAGTACCGTCTGCCCGATTCACAAAGAAGGTGATCGCAGCTCAGACAGCATTGACAAGGATGAGTTGTACCGTACCATGTCAAGTTTTGGTATTCCTTTCAAGTTCATACGCGTAAAAATTATGACGTTGGAGAATGCTTCCTGCTCCGTCAAAGAGTTTCTACCTAAACCTTCGAAGCCACCAGAGTACTACACGTTTTCGCGGTGCGCAACACCTAGACCAACAGAACTAGGCACAATCTTTTAATTTCAGTCTTTTCCGATGGTTTAAAGACCTTCAAGATTGCCGTTTCAGCTACCTTTAGCGATAACCCACTTTTAAGCAGTTTTACAAAGCTTCGGGATTTTGCCAGCGTATTCCAGCCAGAAGTCTCTCATCAGACTTATTTAGATGATGCCAGGATAAAAAGACGGAAAAGGTCTCACCTCACTTTCTTCGTGAATTCTTCAGTTTAGCCAAATTTAGAAAAGCAGCTCTAGAAGAATAATTTTTCGACCAACTGGGTGACATCTCTGTCTTGCCAATGAAGAACATCCTTAAATGCACCCAGAATTCAGAAAAGTTCAAAGAGGCCGCATTCCCCCTCCCTCACTCATCAATCTAAGCCCTGGGTGGCGCAATGGATCTACAAAGACCCAAGTGAGATGATTCGGCTTGCGTCGAGTTGGACATAATTAAAAGAATTTAACGAGCAGTTACAGGTGTCTTTCTTAGTAGGGAGTAATAAGAAATTGAGGAATATAGCCCTATCGAGAAGTACCAAGAAGACGCCAGACAAAACTCTCATCATTCC
The DNA here is from genome assembly GCA_946251815.1 of Dasysyrphus albostriatus. NCBI lineage: Eukaryota > Metazoa > Arthropoda > Insecta > Diptera > Syrphidae > Dasysyrphus > Dasysyrphus albostriatus. Next base: position 105,934,748 of record OX276337.1, read on the forward strand.
GATCTTGCTCTATGGTACAGAAGTAAGAGACCTCTCCATGGCGAATAAAAGGTCATTTGATGGCTCTTAAGGCAAATGGACAATGACGCTCTAGACCGGAGGGTTGAAAAATAAAGGAAGACCTCATCTCCAGTTGCGTGACTCAAGTTGAGGGAGACGTAACAAAATTAGAGTCATCAAGCAAAAAATCAAGATAGCTGGCTAAGTCTATTACTTGAAGCCATGGGCCACCTCGTGCTGTAGTGCCAACTAAAGAAAAATAAGTAAGAATGAATTTTTTCCTCAGCCAAACGAACTGTCGAAATTTGAATATTTACCACAGTGACACACTATTGTCATAATTTCTAGCCGATAAAGCTGGCATTACAACTTCAAAAATTCAAGGACGCACCTATTGGGTTAGTAAATTTTCTAAAATTTGTCGTACATTTTTAGTGAAAGAACAAAATTTGTCTTGATTGAATTTTCAAAAAGTAACCCCTGGTAATGCTAATCTGGCTATGAAAATAGGACTAAATGAACTTCAAAAACAAAAAATTAAAGTTTCAAAAAACGTCGTAAATTTGTCGTTAAATAACTTACATATTCATATATAAAAAAAAATCAGTTGAATTTATTTAATAACAAAATAACCTCTTGTTAGGCCTACCAGACAATCAAGTTAGCATTACCATCCCTTAAAAAAGTTTAATACGTTCAGTAGTAAAATTGTTGTAAAAAAATTTTGCAATAGTTTATGTTTTTTTTTTAGAGAACCCTTTGTAGTGCTAAACTGATATATCAAATAAACAGTATACCACATCCCAAAATACGATAAAATTATTTTTAAAAAAGGGCGTACATTTGTCGTAAATTTTGTATTTTTACAAAAAATCCCTGATGGTTGTGCTAACCAGACAGTCATTGATAACCATTGCCAGCTATGGATAAAGGTTGAAATTAACTTACTTACTCGTACAAAAGGAATGTTTCAGGAGCTGTTGTAAATTTGTCGTAAAATTACCTTCAAGGAAACAAAATTATTGTACTAACTTTTTGATAACGTCAGGGGTCAGGTCAGTCAGGTGACTGTCAAATGAGCATATTCGCAGTGCAACCAAACTGGGACTCATTTGAGCCAAAACTCGGGCTCATTGTTTTTAGTTTCACTCAGGGACTCATTTTTTATTTTATTTGACTTTTTTTTAAGAATACAAAAAATAATTTTTCTGGTTCTTTGACCAACTTCCTTCCTTGGTCCTTCAACACCAGATTTTAACGTGTGAATTTAATAATAATTGAGTTTACCTATACACAAATATAATTTCAATGATACAATCCAGCGATACGGGGTGTACATAATCTCTATACATTCCTATATCCTATCTCAATCAGAAAGTGTTATACATTTATTGCGAAATTTACGTGGTGAATGATAATTGAAACACCCAAAGTGTTGGGCAAATAGTGTGCATGCCGAATTAATGGTCATTATTATTGTTCTGTTTTCCAATCCATTCCATTCCATTCGGTTTTTTTTTTTTATCTCCTATTTTTATTGTTCGTTATCTTCTATAGAAATCCTGCATAACCATTCAACCAACATTTATACATGCATATCGGAATTATATGTTTTGCAATTACATATACAAAAAAAAACTAACATAAAACATAAAAATTAAAACAGATATCCTTTTCCTATTTGCATCTCTTGTGTGGCTATTAAATGTGTACCTATATGCTAGCACGGATGCAGTATCTGTAAAAAGCTTTAGTAGGTATAAGCTAGATCAGCGAAAGTCAACAAGGAATTAATGAATATATGCGACCAACCGACTCTCTCCCTCTCTCTCTGAGTAAATTTACCATGCAGGATATGAAGACTTAAAAAAAAACGTTTTTGTTACTAAGCAAAGGTATAGGACTAGAAAAAAAAATTACAAAAAAAAAACAGGAAGGACACTATACCCGCTCCTCTTCGGACTGTGTGCAAACAATTTGGATTTAATTCAACATGGAGGAAAAAAATTACAAAAAAAAAAAAACTATAAAAAGGACATTGTATGAGGACTGTATAGCAAGCAAGGTAGAGAGGATACCTATATCCTGTTAGTAAAAGTAGTATAAATTCATTTGAACATTGATACGAGAGACCAACCACGACCACCATCATGGCATGCACAAGCGGATGGGACGAACGACCATCATCATGGTGGTTGCCATGTAAACATCAGAGGTTTTGTCTTCCTTGTAATACTTTCTAGCCGCACAATATCCTGTGATCCTTGTTCTATTACTGTACCCGAAGTTTATCACCCATTTAACCGTTGCTGGTTTGTTTTTTCTTCATTTTGTTTTTTTTTTTTTTTTTGCAAAAGGTAGGTATTACTGTGTACCTATATATTTGTACTCAAACAATGTTATGTCATCCTTCGCGTGTATACCTTCATAGTTGTCCTTGTCGTTGGAGCCATAATCCATGTCTGAAGAGCCGTGGACTTTATTACCTTTTTATTCTTTTAAGTCTTTTTTTTTTAAATAAAGGAATAAACGAAAAATATAACTGTTCATTGGTTTGTCATCATCACCATCAAACAAAAATTGAAAGCACAAAGTTGGATGCATTCGATTCTTGTTCAAAAATACAAAGATAACTTCTTGTCTCGTGATACCTATATATGCCAATAGTCCTGGGTATACTGTTTCTAGTGAAGCCTGCATAGCTAAAATTTATCCAGATTCTTTGAAAAAGTTGTAGGTAAACATGAAATAAAGCTTGATCTCGCTAACCACTCAAACGATTTTAGTTTCATCTCAGTTATCAAGTATAATTCCACGTGAATTTTTATAAAAAAAACCTGTTTTAATTAAATCTTCACAACGCAAAAAATATGTCGATGGGATTTTGATGATTGGAATTGGTTTGTTTTTTGTTTTAGTACCTTCGCAGGTATGTAATCCGGTTTTGATTTTTTGTAAGCTTTGTACTAAAGTTTGGACTTTTCTTAATTAAAAGTATCGGTTGATGAATTGAATAAACTAAAAACGTTCTTTTACTTAAAATTTTCAGAAGCAAAGAGTTTTTTAAAGAATTTGAAAATGTTTGACATCCTAACTGACTCCAGAACTGACTGACTTCAAGAAAAATATCTGCAATTTGTGTTCTTTTTGTGATTCATCATTGGTGAAAAAAATCAGCCAAATAGATTTTTCATTTCACAACACAACTTCCCGAACTATTTGGTCTATCCATCTATCTACCGATTGTTTTGTCTGAGAATGAAATAAAGCGGATCATATGGATGATGAAAATATTATCATTGGGATTGTTTGTGTTGGATATTTTATTATCCTGGATTTTATTTGACTCCTTGTAAACTTTTGAGATTATTTTTCTTGTTCGTGTTTTTTTTTTTAAATTTTTTTTCTGATTGAGTTTTGAAAGAATTTTGTTGACAAAATGTTGATGATTTTATTGAAAGAAAACAAAAAATGTTTGTATATGTAGAAAGATTAAGCTAAGAATAATACATAAGTAAGTACCAACACATTATTTGGTAAAAAATATTAGGTACTAAATAGATATATTACTTGTTTTTAAATATCTCATAAGGAAGCTGCTGGAGTCTTCAATGACTATAAACAAAACTTGCATAGTTCAATGAAAGATAATTCAATACTGGGTGACCCGTTGCCCTTATGTTCAAGAGGCTGAAGATTTGGAAACAAAATTATATAAAGACTGAGGGAAGAGTGTTAAAAAGCAAGAAATACGATAGTACATTTATAATTCAAGTTTCAAAAAAATTCACTAACCCGTTTTTGAAATATTGTATTTTGAAAAAATTATGTTTTTAAACTTTTGTTTTGAAGGTGTTTTTACGTAAAAATTAATTTTTTTTCTTAAAGTATTTTTATTTGCGTTAAAAAAACCCTTTGGTATCCAGTTTTAAGAACAAAATGATCGTCGTTTTCGAAATAATTGATTAAACAAAAATTGAAATATTCAATCCAAAAAATATTTGCTTAAAAATTTTTGTACGCAATACTATTTTTATTTTTTTGTATATAGTTGCCACTATTTTTTAAATTAAATTTCCCTGAATAATTTTCAAGTTTTCCCTCATCAAATAAAAAAATAAAAATTCTCAGATGACAAGATTTTTAAAGACTAAAAGCGCTATCATATCAATGTAGGGAGTTGTATCAACATCATAAATAAAATGCATTTAGCATTTATGGGTCGTTGCATATGAAATCGTCAAAAATTGTCGACCCACTGTTTAGGTTCTTGCCCAAACGTCCTTGAAAGGAAATTATGGCATGCGTCAGCTCCCTAATTTAAAGTCATTGTTTTATTATCTTTCTATCAAATATATCTTAATAATTTAGATGCAATCATAAAGCTGAAGGATAGTATTTTTTGCAAAAACACGATGCTGAAAATGAGTATAATTTTTATAATTTTGGGGAATTTTTAGCCGACTCTAGTGTTTCGACTATTAAATGTAATAAGCTAGTCAGCCTTATTAAGAATTTCTCATGGAAAATATTTAATCCAAAAAAAAGTTTGTTCCCTCGCAATTTTCAAAGCTATTATGAGTTTCACCCGAACTTTTGGCCCAAATTAAACAAAAAACAAAAGAAACCAGTACCACAGTACCACCACTAAGTTGTCTTTCACTTGCCTTCGATAAGTGACAATTTAGGCTATAAATTACGAAATATTTCTACCGAAATGTAAAAAAAGGGATCTATCGTTTTTCGGATGAAACTCACACTAGGCAAAAAGTAAAAATGTCAATTTTTTGCGTTGAATGTTGTTCACGTGAAACTCATAATAAGGCTGAAAATTTCACAGATATAAGGATACAAGAAAAAATGAAGCTTCAACCAACATTTAATACAAGAAAATCTCTGTTTGAAGTTTTGCAAATTTTGAAAAATCGCACTGTTTACCTTGAACTTGCTGAGGGTAACACCTTTCACGGTTTCATTGGGCATTCATTTTGTGGTTTCTTTGATTTAACGCAAAAATCATTGTAAAAAAATACAAAGAAAGCACATGAAGTGCGGCTGAGAAAGCGCGAATTCGAAGTTAAAGTGCGAACAAAAATATTCCCCTTTTCTGTGCAAGGCGAACAATATTTACCATTGCCTGCCATTGAGTTATTTACTTTTAATTAATAAACCATAAGCCTTAAAATCTAAAATTTGTTTCAAAAGAAAGAATGAGCATTTCTTATAACTTTGGGCTGGATTCAAGGAAAAAATGTTAAACAACATTTTTGTTGGACAAATTTTCCCTGACCACTCTCCAAGTTCCCTGACTATCAATGAATTTCCCTTACCAAATTTTTGTTCCCTGACTTTCACTGACTTTCCAGTCGAGTGGCAACTATGTTTTAGAATTATCCGTGTAAGAAAATTTACTGAAATCAGAAATACCGTTTTAAAACAAATCAAAAATTAACAAAAAAATGGGAGTTACCATTATGGCTGATAATTTTTTTTAAATGGTGTCCCAACCAAAAGTAGCCTTTACTCAAAGTATATGTAATTTATTGATAAGTTAAGGAGAAATATTATGGAGCTGTTTTTGAGAAAAATATGATTATGTAAAATTTGCTACCAAAAAATTTATGGTGGTACTAACTAGGGCTGTGTCAATCAGGAAAGATTCCATTTTTTCGATCCGATCATCAAAAATTATCGATGATTGAAATCACAAATTTTTATTTCAATCGATCTCAATCTCAATCATTTCGATTATTCTCTATTTTCCAACCCAATCTGAATCATTTCCACAATTCTTCGATATTTCATCTCATTTTCAATTATTTTGATGATTCTGGATTTTTTATCCCAATCTCAATAATTTCAATAAGGAATCTCAATTTTTGGTATCAATCTTTTCAAAAATGTCTGAATTTTAAGAGATTTCTTAATCCATCGACAACGTAGCTATCATTCAATGGAACACAAAAGTTGAGGGCTTGACAGATAGAGGACAAACCATATTTGTATTTTGATCCAAATGTCACCCCATTGCCCTAAAACCACCTTTTTTCTGGAGCCATAAAAATTCTTCAAACATTTCTGATTTTTTAGAAGGTTTTTAATCAATCCATCGACATCGAAACCATCCCTTAATGGAATTTGACAATTGATGGCTTGATAAATAGAGGACAAACTATGTTTTGAAAGGATAGGTATATATCGATCTGAATGTCAACCAATCTACGTAAAATCAAATTTTACCGGAGCAGTAAGAAAATTGAAAATTTAAGATTGTTTATTTGAAATAATTTATATTCGATCAACGGTGCAGTATTGAATTGAAGATTAGATTTTATCGAAATAAAAATCGAATCAGAGCAGTATCAAATAATGAACTGAGTGAAATAAAAAAGATTGAATAATCGATTGATTGAAATAATCGCATCATTTTTTTGTTCGATTCTTGAACGATTTGATCATTTGAAATGGACAATTTACACAGCTCTAGTACTAACCGTTATTTTTGGTTTAAAAAAAATATGAAAAACGCGTGGGGGAGTAACCAAAAAACGCTTTGTACAGAGTTTAAAAAATCAATGTGGCCAATAAGACTGTAGCTCAACAGACAGACTAGACAGATAGAATTGAGAGACCATTTTATTTTTCTCATCTTTATTATCGTACTAATAAGTTTGCTCAAAATCTCACTTGCAATATGTAAACGTTTTTACCGAGGTACTGCTTCTTACGAGGAACTGACAAATCCTCCAAGAGTATACTTGTTATGAATAAGTGCTTCTCATCTAGCCGTTCGGATTCAGCAAAAAATTATAGGTCCCTTCCATTCTTGCAAGCCACAAGCACACAGGAATGGTTGAGAGTTGTCACGAGGCCGTGGTTCTCCACGAGCTGTTACGCCACCAAATTTATTTATTTATTATAGTTTGCTACATATAAAATTAGGGGTGTCGGTTTTTTTTTGTTTATTTTTTATATTCAAAATAGGTATCGTGGATCTTGTAAAGGATTTAGAAAGAAATAATTTTTGTTCTTGGACATTTCCCAAAATTTAATTTTGAGACCCCGCGGCTGAAAAAACCACAATTCGAAGAAGTGGTCAGAAAACCCATTTAAATTAGCGGCGATATGTGGTCACAATTACTTGAAGTGACTTTTTCTTTCTTTTTTAACCTGCTGCTAAGAAAATAAAATAAGAAACTGGTCCTTAGAATCTCATAAAATAACTTTTGACCTTAAATATTCATGAAAGCCCCAAAAACCCATTGATTTTTAAGCTGTTTTCGATTAGGTATTTTTCTTAAATGGAATGTTCGAATTGGCCCAACAACATTAAACTACATACATACTCGAATTAATGCAAATAAGTACAAAAATCCAAAAGTAAAAATAAAAAGTAATTGTGCCCACATATTGACGCACACTTAAATGGTTTTTCTGACCACTTTTTCGACGACCGATAACCCTAATGTACATATTTATATATCGCATTTAAAAAAGGCTGACAATTTAGTTAAACTAGCTTAACTACACTGACTTCCCTATTCGAAGGCATGCTGATTTTTGAATATCCCACAAATGAGGTATGTAGAATCTACATTGTAGATACTACATCCTCTAATGGTGACCTTGAAAAAGATTTCAAAGATTCAATAAAAATGAAATATGGCTGACCAATTGCTTGGAGCAATTGACTTCTTATGTCCAGTAAGTGACTATTCAGGTGACAAACTATTGTTTATTTTTTTAACATCCCCAGAAATGAGGTACTAACATCCGGTAATTGTGATCTTGAAAAAAATTTAAAATATTCATTAAAAACCTTCTATGGCTGAGCAATCACTAAAATCAACTGAATTCTTATGTCCAATTTGTTGCCTTTCAGAGGTAATACGATATTTTTGAATATCCCAAAAATGATGTTCTGATATCCTCTCGGTAATGGTGATCTCAAAAAAAAAATAATTAAAAGACTACTTTAAAACCGAATATGCCTGGCAAATAACTTAAACCAACTGACTTTTAACGTCTAATTATTGACCTTTCAGGGGCCATACTAATATTTTGAATATCCCACAAATGATGCTAAAATCCTCTTACGATGCGTCTAAAAAATGTAACGATTCATTTGAAATCAATTACTTTTAACTAAACAATTGCTGAAATCATCAGTTCTTCCACGATCGATTAGTGGCCTTTAAGAAGGGATAATCCTTTTTTAATATCCCACGTAATGCTTATGCTTACATCCTTGAAAATATCATAAAAAACAGCTTATGTCTCACCAATAATTGAAATCAACTGAAACGGAGTTTGAATGACCAATAAACGAAATTTCAAAAATTTAGCTTTTATAACCAATAAATAAGTTACATTTGTGATGGCATTCTTCCTTTCGAATATCCCCCAACACACGAGGCACTTTAATCGAAAAGCCCTTACAATCGCTAAGTCAGTTTTTTGTTAAACTACATTTGGTGGAGTTTTTTAAGCATTTTATTAGCTACTAGGTATATACTATTTTTGCCGACGGCACTTGCGCAATTGATAACAGCGTAATCGTTATATTCGTTACTGGGATGAACATAAAAATTTACCAGTCGCTAAGGAAATTCCCAGCTTTAACTGGGAAATCGTAGTTTTCACCAATTTGATAGTTTACGCAGTAACAAAGGTATTTAATTAGGTACACTTGCACTAGAGAAAATGTTTCAAAGTCAAATAATTAATGAGCTATTCGTTTTGTTGACATTGTCATTTGTTTAAGATCTGCACGAGTATGAATGTTCGAGTTGTGAAAGAAATAACAGTCTCAGACAAGGAAGATATATACAACTAAATGGAGTAGAACCTAAAGGTAAGAGAGCTGACGCAGCTATCCAGAAAAGTTATAATTCCTCACTCCATCAGTGTATTCAGAGCTTTATCTGAAACAGGATGCTAGGAGCCAGGCAAGGCAGCATTATGTTTCAAAGTAATACCTCAGTGATTTTACACTAATGAATTTTCTTGTTCTGCTTCTCCGCCCCCACAACAACTGCCCTGCCACACCATTGTCGTCATATCAACCTAAGTTCGTTCAACTGTCGATTAATAATACCCTGAAGCAACAGACGTCGATTCGCACATAAGAACAAATAAGTACAAAAAAAAAAAAACTAAAGTTTAAAATTAAATTCTTTCTCTAAACATCATAACGGAAATGTTGAAGGTATTTTTGCTTCCTTTTTATTTCTCTCACCCTAACCATTTATTCGGCACCTGTGTTTTGTATCAAACAATACAACGGAGAGCGGTAGCAGCTGAAGAATTATAAAAAAAGGCAACATAGAAACTGATTAAAACGGTCCTTGACTCATCTCCTATTCATTTATTGTAGTAGGTAGGTAGGTAGGTATAGTGGCAGGAACTGCTATAAATATACAACCATAGTACACCATTTCTTTCTTATTCACGTCATTTCTACAAAATTACATCTTTGGCATCAGGCAGGAGAACCCTTTTCATTTCATATGAAATCCACACCGGCGACACGGGCGAAAGCAGAGTCCTTGATGCAAATTTTAATCTTCAAAATGAACTCAACAAACAAATAACAACAATATTCCTTTGTGAAGAAAATTCATTCATTTAAACAACAACAGTAAGAACGCAAAAATGGCATCAGGATACCTACAACCTTTACGTAAAAAAGGCATCAGGTACATAAGTACGCGCGCATACATAGGCACATACATATACCCATTATAGGTAGGTACCTAAATGAAACAAATAACTTGTTAACCATCGTCAACCCTAGAAATTGTTTATGATTCTTCACTACCGTTATGCAATATGCTGTGGAGTGGAACCCTTCTGTTCTCCTATTATTATGTCCTTTTCACTGTTTCCTTTTTGTTGATTTTTTTTTTTTTGTGTTTCGTTTTTAATATTCGTTTCTTCTTGTTGACTTTATTGTTCATTTGTTACTTGCAGAATGTCGTCGCACGGTTGTTTGCAAGGACTACCTTTACTATATATGCATATTCCCTCCTCCATCCATATCAGAAGGTTCTCCTACAAACTGTAATTATCACAAGACTCGCAGAGATTACAATTAAAATGCCACCAAGCGCAGGGCACAATCTTAGAAGAAAACAAAACTATCAACTATAAAGGTGTGATGACAAAGTAATTGCTGCACATGGTGTTCCGCAGGGCTCTATACTATTCCCCCTTCTAACTTTTGATCATCAGCAACAAATGAAAGGGCGATTCAAGTGTCGTGGAAGTCGTTTGAATTCTTTTCAAAAATTCCTATTCTAATATTCGAGAATCCTTCCGAGGAATCCTTGACACCGATGCGATGGAGATCTGCCTTCTTCGTCTTCCTTCCATCACTTCCTACTTTTTCGCTCAGTGTCGTTGTCATTAAGAGGCGCAGCAATGCAAAGGGAATTCACCTGCGTTGTTATTATAGTCATTGTCAACGGTATGTCTTTTATAGTTAGTTATGTGTTGTGTCTATGTGTGTATATGTAGTTTTGTGATTTTACATTTCACGAAACAAAAACACAGCATAGGGAATGCAAAAAAAAAATTACCGTACAGAATCAGTTTGTCATCTCCCTAGACCTAAACTGCAGGGTCCTTAATGAAGTGCGGGAGAAAGATTGAAAAACAAAAAAGAAGAACTTGGAAAACTTTGACTTTTTCATTGAAAATCACAAGAAAATTAAAAAAAAAAAGAAAATCTCACGAATGATGGGAGAAATAATTTAGGAACAAACAACAACAACAAGTGAAAAAGAAAAAAAACTTAACATTTAGAATTAATGATTGTTTGCACATCCCACTTCTGATTATTATCTTTACTCTGAAATGGGAACATGGATTTTGTTTGTGTTCGTTGTTGTTGTATTGTATGTAGGTATTATAATTCTATTGTTTCATATTCTTCAAGAATATGCAAATAAAATATGTTCGTATTATAACTCATCTCTTTTTATTTTGCATAAATACAAGCAATGGGAACACAACTACTACACTGTATGTAGGTAGGTTCAATTCATTTTTGTATTTTTGTTTTTGTCTGCAGAAGAGAAAAGTGTGCACATCACTTTGCATAAACCTTTTATGTAGAGCTTTTGAAAATACATTACACAGCAGCAGCATCAGCAGAAAAATCAGAAACATCAGCAGCTGTCATTTGTCAAAACATTAATTCAAAGATGTCAACATTTAACTTTTTTTTTTGTTACAGAAACTGTGAGAAATTTACTCTTAAAGTGACAATCAGTCAAATTATGGTAAGTATTTGTACATCTTGAAAAGCTGAGAAGCTTTTAACATATGAAATACATTTTTTTTAATTTTTATTTACCATAAAACTATTTCAATGTTAAAATTATTTTATTTTTTGTTTTTACTTTCTTTGCTTGAAAATCATCATAAATATCATAAAAGTGTTTATTATTTAACTATTTCAGATAAACCATTAAAATTGGTCTCTATTCAAAGTTTTTGCATTAATGAAAAATAAAATTGTTAAAATAAAACCACTATCTGCTGAATATATTAGTATAATTTATTTGCGGGTGGCACGCGTCTGTTGAAATATGCAAATTAAATAAATGAGTATTATCGTATCGGACTTGTTTAGCTAACCTGCTCGTTGAGATATTTTTTTTGTTGTTTTTGTGCTTTTTTTTTATATTAAATGACAGTAAATCTTTTTGTGACCAAAATTTTATCCTTGTTAAAATGAGAAAAGTAAATTTGTTAGCTTTTCCTAGTTCTTGTAGGTTAATGTGAATGATTTAAAATATAGGTAAATAGTCGTTAATTACAGCTGAACTCTCAGAGTTACGAAATAATGATTATTTTTTGTAATTTGTTTAAAATTATATTTTACTATATACTAATTACAATATAATTTAATTACTCCCCAAGTCAGCAATTGAAATGAAAAATTTGAATTACAACTACACACTACCTACAATCTTCACAAATACGCCAAATATAGTAATTACAAAATGCAATGGAGTTGGATAAAATGTTGTTCAAAGTTAGTTCAAAAACTTTCTTTCATATTTAAAACACATTGTTAAAGAACCCGAAGTTTACTCAAAATTCGGCTTCAGCTTGTGAGTTTTAGTTTTTGATATTTTGATATTTAAGTGAATATCTTCAGGTATTCACTATCTAAAGCTGAGTACATACTTGTGAATCATGTCGTGAATCCATACAAAATTTGCATTTATATTCACTTCTGAGCGTGCTCGTGAAGCTGTGTGGAGATTTTTCGTTCACGAGCAATTCCCCTGCAAAATGCACGGGAACTCTTGGCGAACAGTTGACAGTTCGATTGCTAGTCATTTGAAGGATGGTAGTTTTAAACGTCAAACGTTCACTACACATTCGCATATCTGTACCACTGAGAAATGTCAAAAAATCAATTTCCCCACTGGCGATTGTTAACTTCACGAGGAAGTATGTATTTACTAGGCTGTACTGTGGTATGTTATATTGTTTGAAAATAACTATGTTTTTTTCTACTACTAGCCTTTGTTGCTGTATTTTCAGACAGATAAAAGACGAACTCTATTTTGACGGCAAGAGAATATTTCAAAACAAATGACAACTAATTGGCCTTAAATTACTTTTTTTTCGAGGAGTAATGAAACTGATTTTGTAGAAGTTTTTCAACCCATCGACAACGTAGCAAACCTTCAATGGAATTTGACAGTTTTGATGGCTTGACAGATGGAAGACAAACAACATTTTGACGGCAAAAGTGTATTTTGATACAAATGTCACCAAACTGGAGCAGTTAAGAAACTGCAACTAATTATTATTTTCTTAGAGGCTCAACCATCCAAATAGTATTTTTCGATAACACTACAGCCAATATCGTGTGATCGTCAATGTAAAAAAAAACATGTTTCGATTTTGCTCTTGTCAGCTCTACGTCAACGTTAAAAGTGTTGACCAAGTAGTATTATTGTCATGTGCTAGTACGATGACACTAAAAGGTATCAATCGCATTGACACAGATAACACATCAACGCATTTTAGAAAAACATTGACCGAGTGCTGTCATTCGTGTGATCGTCAACGTTTCATGCGTTGTCAAAGTCTACGTTGACAGTACATTGTCTATGTTTCTGGTGATGTCAAGGAGTCAATGCGTTGACCATTTACGTTGACCACCTAATCTAATCTTAAGAAAGTAAGTTTTCGCATCGTTAGCTGAAATTAGGTCAAGTGAGTTAAGTGTATTTATCTGTAAATATCAGACCTGTTAACTTTCAAGTACAAGTACAAATCAAGTAATCAGTACCTTGTACTTGTACTTATACTTAAAAAAAAAACAAGTACCATGTACTAAGTACTTGAAAAACACTAAGTACAAGTACTTCCTAGTACATTTTCAAGTACAAGTCCATTTAAGTACTTTTCAAGTACAAGTCCATTTCAAGTACAATTCGTTGAGTAGTCTATTTGAGTTATCAAATAATGACGGCTATTGAGAGACTTTAGCAAGATGACGCTAAAACAACGAGATGCCATCAGCCGCCGTGATCTGTATTTTTGAATTGAAATAGGGCTTATTCGATAGCTCAACCAAAATACTCAACAATTTGTGCTTGAGAAGTACTTAAAATGGACTGGTACTGCAAATGGACTCGTACTTGAAAAGTACTTAACATTGGCTTATACCAAAAAGTACTTGATATTTACTTGTACTTGAAAATTACTTAAAATAGACTTGTACCTAGAAAAGTACTTGAAATTGTACTGGACAGTATTAAAGTACCAAGTGTATGTACTTAAAACAAAGCATGTACCTACTTGCACTTGGTGATTTTCAAGTAGGTACCAAGTACATGGTACTTTTTTTACAATTACCAAGGTACGGGGTACTTATGTACAAAGCATTTAAGTACAAATGTACTTAAGTACTTTCTAACCAACCTTGAATTAAGAAAATTTGAAATAAATGAATTCTTACTTAAAAATTCTGGTATAAATGTATGATTATAGAAATGTAGCGCTGGACAAAATGTGTCATAAAATTCAAACATTAATATTGAACTAAAAACAAAGTGTTACATGACTGAGAATGAGTTTGCATTATTTCTCAAAAATAAAGAAATCTGATGATTCATTAGGAAATCCCTAATCAGGTTAAAAAAAAAAAAATTTAAAAATATTTTCTTTAAATAATAGGTACCCATACCTATTTATCTGAATTTCACTTAACATATATCTGATGATCATTGAATGATTCACTTAATCCAAACAAAAAAGTAAGCCCCCACCCCCATTTTAAGTTTCAATCTCATTTCTCTAACCTATTTTTTTTTTATTTTTTTTTGTCGTTAATTTTGATGATGTCAACTGGAAATAAATACATCGTCATCGCATAATTAACTTATTTTTGTCTTATTTTCAGAGATTGACCCTCAAAATTTTAAACATTCTTAAAACCAAAGCCACATGGTATGGTGACTGGCTTAAATGAGAAATGATTTAACGACCTATACAAAATAAATACGAAACCAAAAAAAAAAATCAAATAAAAAACGTAAGCAACATGTTGGATTGATAGTAGATATTTTGGTGTAACCGTCACCAAAAAAAAAAAAAATATTATAAAACAAACAAAACAAAAAATGCGGCTACCAACCAACAGTTTTTATATAAAAATACTACGAAGCCATGTCAAGAGAAGTTTAACAAGATGCGGAGTAAGACCTTAAAAGCAACATCTGCGCTAACCACAAGTATAAACACACACATCACATACAGATAGGTGCTACCAAACCAACCAACAACGAACGCCATCTTTGATTTTTATTTTGTTAAGAAATATTTTCTTTTTCTTATTTGATTTTATTTTATTTTTTTATTAAAAAATCAACAAAAAAATTGACTAAGGTGCAAAAGAGAAAAGAATTGAAAACACGTTTTATGTCCGAAGAAGGGTAATGACGTCGAAAACATCTGCTGCCGTCGTTGCAGAGAGAATTTTTATCTTTTTATTTGATTGTGTTTAGTAGTTCCTATGTACCTACATATATACCTATACAGTAAAATTGTTTAATTGTGGTGGTATAGGTGTTGTGTGTCTATCATGCAGGTGATCAGGGTCAATGCAATGGATAGTTATGTGATGTCGATATAGCTGAGGAAAAAAAAGGAGATTTCTTAAGAGGGAGTGCCTCAGGGCTGGGCGGTTAGTGGCCATTCTTTTTTTTTTGTATGTTCTTTTTTTATTTGAAAAGTTGTTTCATGTCAGTGTCTTTCCTTTTTCTCGCTTGTAGCAATCCTGAAACTGTTTTCTTTTTTGCTTTGTTTTGTTTAACGTCACGACAACACTGCAAGGTAAAAAAAAAGAGCAAACAATTCTGAATTTTTGTAGCTGTATCTGTGCCAAACGTACATAGATACTAACGTACCTACCAAAACGAACATAGAACGGGTAAATATTGACTGACTTACTATTTTCTCCACACATGGCGTCCGTCCTCGTTTACTCGTACGATACAAAGCACAACAAAAAAAATGCTGTGGATGCGATAAGAATTTGAAGTAATTAAATTCAGTTTACGTTTTGTATCTTGAAGATACAAAAATTATGGAACTTCATTTTTGTTTGGTTTTATTTTTTTCTATATTCTTTTCATCTTTGTTTTGCCACTGCAGGGCCTTAACCATCGTCAGTCGTCTCGTCAACACAACAAAAAAGCATATTTTTCTTTGTTTTATTTCTCTGCTGCTGCTGTTGGCTTTTGTTTAGGTTGTTTTTTTTTTGTATATTTCTTCTTATAGGTTCAACTTCTCTCTCAACTCAAAGAAAAACTTTAAATCGGTTTGTTTATGAACATTAACTGCATAACCTAACCTATGGCGTCGCAAATGAAAGGTGTAGGTATGGGATGGGACTGATCTAAAGATTATGTGTTGCTCTTACGTCTTACCTGAGAAATTTTTCTTCTTTTTTTTTAATTTGTTGTGATTCATGTTGTAGTTGTAGTTGTAAGAAAACATGCATACCACACTCTTGACGAGTTAACATAAATTACTTATCTTGCTGTTTTTTTTTTTTTGTTAAGTTTGGAATTTTATAGAATTTCATGGAATCTGTTTATATTTTTTTAACTCTTTTATAAACATCTGCTAATGTTGACGTGTGTTTATAATATTTTGTTTACTTTTCACATTAACTGTGAGTCTATTAAGGAATTTACATTGGTACTTTTGTTTAAAAAATTTCGTCAGTTTGTTTTTAAGTTTATTAATAATAAGTTTATTAGAATAAGGTAAAATTTACAGATAGCAGAGGGTGTTCCAATAAAAGGTTTCATTTCATTTAAAAAAATGCAGTTTTTTTTTCAAAAGTGGTGATATTTTACTTTACCTAGCCTAGTCATAAAAATTTATACAAATCTAAACGCAAGAACATTTAAAAAAACTATTTGTTGTACGCTCTTCATGTAAACGGTTATTTAACCTGTTGGTTGTATGCTTCACTACCGTAAGAAATTTTGTTGTATTCAGTCGCGTACAATCATGACATTGGGTCATATCGAAACCTTATTTTTAAAAATTTGCCTTCAAGAATTTGACATGAAAAAAGGTCATATCTTTCGGATCTTGTGACCACTTGGAATCACACGTTGTTTTGTTTATCGTATGGTGAAATTCTTCGAGAATTCTGGTGAAGTGAGCTACTGTCAAAAATTTGTCCACTCACGCACTGTAGAAACTCCAAGCGTCATAAAAGCCGTGTAGGCTCAAAACAGAAGAAAATCGGTGCACAAAAACAGAAAATCTCGTCGCAGAAAATGTCAGTTTCCCAAAAATTCATGTTTTACATAAATAAAGAAGATTTGGACTCAACGAACACTAAAGACACACTTAATATCAGCTCTCAGTCGCACAGAAGCAGAAACGCAACCAAAATCGAAATCTCTGATATGCTAGTTTGCAGAAAATGGTCACAAAAGAAACTCTCTTCACTGATGAGGAAATCCTAACTGTTTGAGAACCGTTTAGTTAGGCAAAAGTTCATCAAACACCTGTTTTGGAGACTTTGTCAATCCTCTCAACCAAAAATTACTAGCCAACAAAAAGTGGACATTCCAACAAGATTCTTCTCCAACTCAGGGTTGCCATGTCGTGAACAAGTTCGATAGCCCAATTTAAAAAAATTTGT
Source organism: Dasysyrphus albostriatus (assembly GCA_946251815.1). Taxonomy (NCBI): domain Eukaryota; kingdom Metazoa; phylum Arthropoda; class Insecta; order Diptera; family Syrphidae; genus Dasysyrphus; species Dasysyrphus albostriatus. The sequence continues at coordinate 105,951,948 of OX276337.1, forward strand.
AGCCCAAATCGGAGCCGAAAAAGTAGCCCATATAGTTGCCCAAGAACAATAAAAAAAATGTTCTCATAACTTCAGTCACAATTTATTTTATTTAAAAAAAAAACTAGGCAGAGTAAAATAAATTCTTTCTCATAAAACAAAGAAAAATTTAAATACAAATTCTGGAAGCAATACAGAAACTGAATGATTTTTAAGCGAAGTATGGTTAATTTGAAATGTTAAAACCAATGAGTATGTACCGTGCAACGATTTTTACGTCTGACTCTTTCCGAATTTTAGTCGCAAAGAATCATCGTGTAATAGGGGATTATTCGGTAAATAAAAAGTGGTGCCAAACTGTGAAATTATTGAACTGTACGTTCAGGGGGAGGAAAGTATTTTATTTATGATTTATTTATAGGAAAAAAATATAATATCGCTCAAGATTAGATTTGGGCTATTAGTAGCCCATTTATGATTGGGCTGTCATACTGAAATTGTTGTCGGCAATTTCGGAAAAAAGATAGCCCAATTTCCAATTAATAGCCCAATCTGGCAAGCCTACTTCAACTATCAAAGCAAAAACCACACAAGAGTGGCCAAAAAACAATGTTTCGAGCTTCATTTAATGGAAAAATTTGGAAGCAAGCATTACATTAAATTACAAGCTGTGGTCCATTTAAAAGGGGAATAGCCTGTTCTACTCAACACCAAAAAATTGAGTCACAGCAGCAAGCCCTTGTCCATGGAGTGGACAATTTACTAATAGACGACATGCTGCGATCGATGACTGGGAAGGTTGTCTCAGGTCGTTTCTTATAGAAAATGGCGGTCATTTCGAATCATGTCTTTCTATAAAATAGCTAATAGCTTGACCAATAAAATGTATACAAAAGTTTTTTAAAAAATATCAGCATATTATTGTTTGATATAAATTCGTTTGTGAATCAGTTCTCGTATTTATGACCCACAACACAGTGGGGCTAAAACTTTGATTAAGGAAAAAAACTTCAAATTTTGTATCTATCTATCAGCACTAAATTGAATTGAATGGTACTTTCCCTTTTAAGACTAGGCTGGAGCCAAACAAAAGTTTTGTTTAAGTAAAAAGTTGGCATATCAAAAGTGGGCGTAGTAGGAACTTTGTATGGCCTAACTTTCAAAAACAAGGCATTTCGTACACAATTAATTCAAGTTAACTTATTTTTTTTTTTTTAGAAAACCATTAAAAATAAAGGGTGTTCTTTTTTTTTTCATTGATTTATGCTCAGCTTCATTTGCCATTTCATAATGAACAGACTTTTCCATGAACAACGTTTGCAAATAGTGCAAATTTATTACCAAAACAATGGATCGGTTCGGCATTGCGAAAGAGTCAATTTATTGAAGGCAAGATTTGTTGAGCGCATTATCTCGCGTGTCGTGGGCCTGTGGCGTGGCCTCCAAGATAATGCGATTTAACACCGCTGGACTATTTTTTGTGGGGTTATGTGAAGTCGTTTGTTCACGTAGATAAGCCAGAGACGATTGCTCCATTTGCTCCAAGAAATGGTCGAAAATTGGGCCTCTCGGCTGAAATTTACGCCAGCCGCGGCCGCCACTTGCCAGAAATTATTTTTAAAATATAATGCCAAGCCCTTATATTTAGTAAAGCTAAATTCTTGGTCATAACATTAAATAATATGCGTTTTATTTCTTCTTGAAAAACACCATAAAAAGATCACCATGCAAACACTTTGTATCATGTTTTTGTTTTTAACCTGTTATTACGGCAATTTGTATTTTGTTTTTAAAACACCCCTAAATTGGGCTTGAAAATAGTTTTGTATGGAAGAATTATTATTTCAAGTCATATTATCTCCAACTGTTTTAAGAAACACACCTCTCATTTACATCAATTTTGGCAATTACCTAGATGATCATTTTGAAAAGTGGGTGGTTCAGTGGGTGGTAACTTTTGTGTAAGGATAACTAAATTCTTTATCATGTCTAAAAAATGTATCGGTTTATTACTTCAGACTCTTTAATAGAGGGTATTTGTGATAGGATAGCCAAACTTTGCAAAATGAGTTTTTCCTAGCAAAGGTCTCACCAGTGTTTGACAAGTTTTCATCGACTAGATTTCTCGTAAGGAAAATTTTTCAAAGCCTTGAACAAACTGGACAAAAACTTGTCATTTTTAAACATTTTTGTAGTGAATTTTTACTTTTTTAGCAATTTTTTCGATTATAATTAAGATCCATAGTTAATAACCACCTAGTTTTTATTAATCAGAAATGTCAAAAGTTTTTCTTTGTAAATGGCGGCAAATGTCAAAAATTGTAGATTTCATTGTGTCTGCACATATTTTGAGTTTGTTTTTAAAGCCAGCATACCAAGTGAAGCTTATCTACCCATTTTCTAGTCCAAAACATTTTATTCTTGTGATCGATTAAAGAACTGACCAATTAGGTACTTGCAAAGTATTCTTACTGTCTGACCAGAATAGAGTGCTGCAACTGGAAAAAAATGCTGTACGTGTTTTTTTTTACTCGCCCGCTTTCTGATATTTTGGGCATTTGAAGTCAGATGTGCGAGTTTAATTCAACACAAAAATAGAAAATAAAACAAAAATAAAAGTGGATGATGATGAAATGGAAGCTAAAATTACTTTACGTCTTTATCAGAGATTAAAAAGAGTTTGACATTCTCTTTAAACCCCATATGTAAACGCTCACAATTTTGAAACGTCAAAAAAGCTGTCCAGCTCCGTATGCAGCTCCGTCTGTAGCTGCGTCGCGTTCTGTTCGTATCTATGGATTTGTGTGTGTTCAACATTTTGATAGCTATTCCAGTTGTAGCTCCGTCTCCATTCTGTTCAGGCAGTTACTTGAAAGTATATATTTGAAAGTACAATCTTAAAAATACTTGAAAGTACGAGTACCAGTACCAGTGCCATTACCAAATTAATTCAAAATGCCCTGAAACGACCACAAATGTGCATCATTAATTAATTAGGTGGTCATTTGACCACTATCATTTTTTCATCTAAATGTCATCAATTTTTCACTTTAAAACAAACTTTCAGTGAAAGCAAATCTAAATTGTTGTTTTTATTTTCATTTTTTATCAAAATCACAACCAATTCAACATTCAAAAACATCCGAAATTTTCATTATTCTAAAAAAAAACAAGCCTTAAAAAAAGGATCATCATCTCCAAAATCTGCTATAAAATACACAACAAATATTTTATTCGTTCGAAAGAATATGACAATACCTACATATAGATTTTATTTACGCTTATTTAAACAAAGCTCAATAAAGTTATTCAATCGCACAATATATTCTATTCCAGGTTACCAACGGTATAATTATTTACCACACATGGTAGCCCTGTCAAGCGATGAAAAATCCTTCTTGTTTATCCAATATATGTATACAAGAGCATGCAGAGCAGATAGATACACAATGTTATGGTACAATAAATCAAAGTAAATGCTCTTGCAAAATACATTAAACCAAAACAATACACTCCACGCAAAAGGACGAACACACATAATAATAATAATAATAAAAGGGATTAAGTATGGGCTTTGAATGGAAGAATATACCAAACAAAAACAAAAAAAAAAATATTGAAAAATAATAATAAACGCAAAAACCAAACACAAAAACTCTCCCCCATATCACATCGCAGATATACGAGTATGATTTTAAGTTGCTGGCGAAAGCTGCGAATATTTATGTAGCTGGAGAGGGCACCCTTATTGATGGTTGAATGTTATGAACAATCATCCAGCCATGATGCTCATCAAAATCGCCATCATAAAACCATCATAATCATCATCATCATCAACATCGTTGCTATATAGTATATATGTTGTACTATCCTTCGCCGCCCCCATATCAAGGACATGCCCTTGGAACTTGGTAGCATCAGAGATACCAAAATACCACCCCAACAATGATGAGGATGATGAGATGATGATGGTGGTTTTATCTCCCCCACAAACAACAACACGCGAGCATAATAATTGACGGAACAAAGCGAAATGCAATATCAATGCAAAAACAAAATTCAACAAAAAAAAAAAAAAATTTAATATCAAGAAGAACACAAAACCACTGCCCCTGAGATGATGAGTTTACTTAAGAAAGGGAAATGGGGTAGTTTTCCCGTTTGTTTTTTTTTTTTTATAAGTATTTCCCTTTTGTTTGTGTACAGTTTGAGTAGGTTTATTTTTCTTTTTTATAAAAAAAAAAACTCATCCTTTGCTATATTTTTTTGTTCAAATTGGCGGAATAAAAGTTTATGTAACAGGAAATTGAAAATAAACAGCAATAATATGAATGTAAGGACAGAGATAGAAAACGGGAATATAAAGGATGATCGCTGTTGCAAAAATAAAAGGGATGAATAAAAATCCTTTTGTCTTTTCTATAAGAACATCCTGATGGTAAATCTCATCGCAGACAAATATAATATGCTTCTACTCTTAAAAACATATATGTATATATGTTTAGGTATATTTAGGAAGATGCATATACATATGTGCATATGTATGTATTTTGTTTATAAATATTTTGTTTTTCACTGACTGTGTCCTGTTTGGCTCTAATGGTCTATCGACATGAACATCCGGTCTACAAGAAAAATTTCAAACTTGAGTTCATTGAAGCCTTTGCGGCAAGCATATCAATATGAAAAAGAAGTAGGTACATATAGAAGGAGGAAGTGCATATTATTTTTGTTCAGTTATTTTACCAATAAATAAGAAAGTCCTTTTTGAAAATCCGATTTTACCGAGGATTTAACAGTGTACTTATATATTTATGTATTTTTGTTTTTTTGATGGAAATTCTTTTCGTGTAAATGTACACTCAGAAAAATATTTGTTCTTTTTTGTATACCTACGTAACTAACGCACCATAAAATCATTGAACAAAGCAAAAGCGTTAGTAAAACAAGGAAGTATTCAAAGGGGGATGCCTACCGTTGCATGCTTGCACCATGCACCAGTACCAGTACCAGTACCAGTACCAGTACCAGTACCAGTACCAGTACCAGTACCAGTACCAGTACCAGTACCAGTACCAGTACCAGTACCAGTACCAGTACCAGTACCAGTACCAGTACCAGTACCAGTACCAGTACCAGTACCAGTACTGGCATGGTTTTATTGTTTTCACTAAAACATCCCATCAGAGCAGCTAAAAAATAATCTTTAATAGTACTTAAAAGCAGAACTTTAAAATTTCAAGTACAAGTACCAGGCACCAATTAGTACTGACACTTGTGCTTGTACTTTAGTACTTGGGGCTGGTATTTGAAAAAAGCCAAGCACTAAGAACCTATCTGGTATTGCGTATTTAGGTTCTTGAGTAGTACTTCCAAGTGATTTGTCTGTATTTTCAAGTACCTACTTATCTAATAATTTTTAGTACTGGTCAAGTCCCTTAAATTCGCTTTAATTCGTACCAATGACTAAGTACTTGACAAATACTGTACCTACCTTTGAATTTTAGCTCCAGTACCCAGTACTAAGCTACAAGTATAGGAACCTTTCGGTACTGATACTGGTACTGGTACCTACCTTTAAGTATATTTAAGTTTGTACTTCCAAATACATGCTTTCAAGTACTTTGAAATTAATTGTTCAGTTCTTCGATCGATCACAAACAAAAATGTTTTGGACCGGAAAAAGCATCACTTCGTATGTTGGCTCAATAGGTTTATAATTTCGAATAGATTTTATTTTGGCGAAAACAATTGTTTCACGTCTGATCAAAAAACACTTTCTTCTAATAAAATACGTATTAAAATTCTTTTTTAAATATTACTCAATAATTTAGATAGTACTTGAAAGTTCTGGCGAAATTCCTGACATGCTGGTAAAGTTTTATCAGTACTTACTTGATATTTGTACCCAAATACTTAGAAAATACAGATACAAACTTGCATTTATTCGAGTAACAGTACCAGTGTACTGAAGTACAAGTACAAATATCAAGTGTGTGTACGTCAAAGGACTAAAGTCCTGAAATACTCAAGTACTTAACAGGTCTGCTTGAAAGATAGTTTCGAATTGGGTTACCTGATGAGCATTCCGAGCGGTACAAAAATTCGTACGGTGAAATATTTCTCTTGAAAATTTCACCGTACAATTTTCGGTACTTCTAGGAATTCTCATCAGTTAACCCAATTATTTTTTCAAGCAGACTTTTAAAGTACTAAAGTATTTTAGGACTAAGGTCCTTTTAAGTACACATACTTGATATTGGTACTTGCAATGGCAACTGGCTATTTTACTAGCAAAATGTTTGTTAAAATAGCCATGAAATAATGACACACATTGAAGTTTATAAATTTAAGAATAATTAAATAAATTTTGGGATCAGAATTGATCCATGCTAACTCTCTTACTAAATTATGGACCTTCAGCAAATAACAGAGAAGCTGAAATCGGAGGATTGAAAATTAATTCGGCAAAAACTTAAAAGACAGTAAAGAGATTTTCGATTAATGTGAGCAAAACCAGAGTCTGAATATCGATGTGGCACTCGTGAAGTAGCTTTAACTCCAGCCGCATGCACAGGTTTATGTTGTTCATTCAAAATTATTCAGAAGATCAACATTTTTTGGAGCTAGTTTGATATGGTAGAGAATTTTCAATACCATCAGAGTATTGGCTCTATACTTAAGAAAGAACAGATAGTATGAAATGTACCCCACCTAAATTTGAAACGAAGTCTGACGAATGTAATAGATATCCAAAAACCGCTTAAAACCTCTGAGCACTGATACCAGCTTTTCTAAATATATCCAAAATCGACACATGTTCATAGACAATGACTAAGGAAACATTTACCAATAATAATAATCCAACAGCTATAGTTCAACACAGTAGACAGCAACAAGCGTATACAGTTTGGAGTGAACTTTAAAGAGATGTCAACATTGGGAACTATCGAGGATGAAATTTCTCACGGAATTTCTCCCATCTCCTAAAATTGGAAATGCCAACAACTGTCCACTGTTCCTTGCAGGTCCAAATTTGGTCGATCAACATGGTAGCCCAGTGCCCATGGAATATTCATTTTGGATGCCAATAAATTCCGAAATAAACTGCGACCACAATTCACGTTCCCAGTTTTCGACGATGGGAAAAATTCCATGGGGAATTTTATTCACGATAGCCCCCATTATGTCCCAGAGTTCCATCCAGCTAAAACCTATTTACAAAAAGACTACGGTGAGTAAAATCTGGGCCTGATTCTTTCAAGAAATCAACAGACTGTATATTGGAGGTAATCACCAATTCTAAAAACTAATTGTCAATAACAATGGGGATAAGGCTTACTTTTCAAAGGAAACTTCAAAACCAATAAATGTGCCTACCAACCCTAGAGTAGTTTTCCTTGATAAAATTGACGTATCCATCCAAAAGATATATTTTCAACTTGGATGGACAGACCATGGTTCAGTGACGCACCAATTCTGAAAGTGAGCTAGCCAACTGTAAGAACCTGAGTACCATAGAAGAAAAAAGCAGAAATTAACAATCTTCACACTAAAATAGTCAGCAAGAAGTTTTGCAAGAAGCAATTTCGTCCTAAAAACAGCTGCATCAACAACAGTAACTTCTAGGAAGAACCACAGGCCGATATCTCTTCTCGAAAAAAAAAAAAATATATATTTACTACTTGAAAGAACATATACTTAGGACGCTTAAAAAGTTTACGAGAAATTCATTCCACTGTTCATCTACTCTTTGAGTTTGATAACAACATCACTTGCCCTAAACTGCCATCGAAATAGGAAATTTCCTGGATTTTTTTGAAAGAAAGGAGTGAAGCCCTAATCTATAAACTGCACAATGCAAAGTGCTTTCCTTCAGCACCTTTCTAATTTACAGGAGCTCCTTCGTGCAACTGAAGAAACTGCAATTCAATATTGGAGAGTATCAGTGGAGTGGCGGAGTAACCAAGGGCTCGAAGCGTGGATCACTTCTTTTACCTATTTTAAGTGAATGCGATAATCTTATCTGCAGCGATGAGGCATGCTGCAAAAAATTATCTTTTCGACATATTGTTATTGATGTTTGTATAGTCAGCACTTTGGTTGGCTGTTCGTCAAGAAATTTTGTATAATACTCGTATCTTCGAAATAAAATCGGATATTTACTAAAATAAACCATGCAACAGGTTAAAGACTGGTAAAGCAGCCACTGATTTTAGAGAATGTAAGCTTAGCTAAAAAATAATGCTTAAGAGCAACAGCTTTGATAGATTACCGGTGGAGCTCTTAAAGTACAGCGGAGTTTCAATACAACTTTAGGTCCAGTCGCATACATCAAATCTTCAACCAATAAGTCTCGAAGAAAGCATACTCGATGACTAGACTATCGGCTCTTGTAAGAACTATCAAGACATATTCTTGCTCAAAGATGTGTTTCTATTTGAGAGTACTTTCAATACAAAACTCTCGAAAGTGACTATCGGATGTAACTGTTCATCCTTTTTTGAGTCATTAAGACATGTCCACTTGCGTGTTTTAGTCTCGGAAGCTGCTTGTGAGATGCTTGCATTCTTCTTCCTCTCAAACGGATACGCACCTATCCAACGTACTGTGTAAGTGCCTAAGACTTTTCTGCTTATTCAGGAGATTGACCATCTCTACACTTTATAACCTTAGGAAAAGAAAACGAATCTCAAGGCAAGATCAAGACTCATAACATTTTCATTGTGATAATAATCATAGACAGGAGTTCTTTATGGCAATCGCCATTCGTTATGGCTCTGAAGCTGATATTGTGTAGGACACACACATTACCAAGCAAGATACTATTTTTAACAAATTCTTCAAGGTACCTAAGTAGACAGAAATGGCGGCCACGATCCGTTTTGATACTATCGTTGGTTCAACGAATGAAAGTGGAAAAGGGCACGGGTGTGACAGACCATGTAAACCTTCTGAGGATCATTTTCCAAGCCTTGAGTTCGACAGCAAAAACCACGCAAGGCGGTTTGTTGATGTGTTTAAACTTTTAAACACGAATAACGACCCTTCAGGAAGGTCATCCATTTAAGAGATTTCTCTGGGCCTTCGTCTGCTCGCCCTGCATGACATGAGGTTTCCACTTAAGGTCACTATCCAGTTTCCACTCATATCATGAAACAGAGGCGGGTAAAAGAAGATTCTCACTCAATTATCCCGCCCGAAACCAACTTCATTATGCCAATCTTGACAGGTATCCTAGGGTCATTGAGCATCATGAAACTCTGCAGAAGCCCGAATTCCTATGGCTTACGGTCTTGGGAGTTTGTAGTGAAACATTATGCAGAAGCAACTTTTTTTCATTTTAGATCCATCATCCATTTCGTAGCGTTGAGAAAAGAGATCAAAACCTTGATTCTCGTTATATACGAATGTTTTCAACTTTATGGCTAAACATCTCAAAACCAACTTTTTCTCAGTGCACCTGCACATATCTCGGATTAAGTGGAAGTAATGGAAATAAAAAAGAAGGAATTGTGAAAATGTGAACAATACCTTATTTTTTTATTTCAGTTACTTCCACTTAATCCGGGATACACATATGCAGGTGCACTGAGAAAAAGGCAGTTAGTGTTTTTATTTTTTTTTTTTAATGCACCTACACTTCAAGGAAGAGGTGCTTTTTAAGACGCAGAAGATATGGAAATTGTTTGTATCTTTTATATCAGGCTTAAAGATTATCAGTCGTATTTATAAACTTTGTCTAACTTTAGACACCCGTCCAACTCCAAAAAGTTATAAATAAACTTTGATTAATATTGCCCTAAGGTTGTCTTACTTGGAAAACGTCATCAGTTGTCTAAGATTTGTCTCATTTGACAGTTTATTTCATTAAGTAACGCATATTTCCAACTATAGAGGACTTTTAAAAAACTGTCTAACTAGTCAACCGCCTAAAAAATCTAATAAATAAGGCTGTACATTTTTCTTCTTCCTCATCGACTAACTGATATAGAGATTATTAACCAATAATGAAATTTAAGGACGAAAGACATTGCAAAAACCACCTAACTACGGGTATTATATAGAGACAAATACACGCTTGTATACATAATTTACACCAACTTTATTGACATTTTACCCAGAGTAATTTTGTAAGCAATCACTTCACAGTACACAGTTTCTATTGTTTTCAATATAAATTACTTGGTTCTATTGTTTTGGAATTATAAGCTCAAATCATTATTATATGTTCAAAGACGATGCTGATTGTGTTAATTCTATCTTAAGAACAACTAAGTAGAACAATATATAAAGGAATTGTATGAGTTTTGTATAAACGCTGCGGGTGATTAAATATATTAAATGCAGTTACTAACGATTGTCTGCCATTTTGGAGTAAATCAAAATTTAGTTATCTCTACGTAATAGTCCATAAGGTTCTATTATCTTCCTATATATAGAAGACAAAACGGAATATTGTTTGATGAATTATCTATTATTTGAAATGAATAAAGAGAAATATTTGATATTATTTATTATTAAATTATATTGTGCAATTCATTGTCCTTATAATAAAGGGATATTATGTATACGAAGAAATCAACTGATGTATAGTAATATACCCAAGGACATGGAAACATTGATTTAATGCGATTAAAATGCCTTTATGGATCAAAATCAAAAACGTGATTGCTTAACGTATACAAACTCGTATAGCCGAGCAGTTATTATAATCGGGAAGGATTTCTACGAGGGTGCAACTTGTCAAGTTTTACTAGAGAAAAGGTATCAACAGACTTCAAAATGCATTTTAGAGTTCAGCAGTGGTGTTTTCTGTCACCATTATTATTTCTGGTTGTTATTGGAGATGTCTTCGATGCAGCCCTAGCCGAACAAACGCCAGGAATCCGATGGTCTAAGTTTTTCGTTAATATCTCGACTACAGAAATGGTATTTATTTCTTGTTTGCTTTCTTACATTATCATAGATCACATCAGATGATGAGCAAATCTGCAAAGTAAAGGTCGGGTTGAGGAACAACACCGAGAAAACGAAGATCCTTAACATTTCTGGTAACTCTATTCAAATTGCATTTGCGGGACAGCAGGTGAAAAACCATAACCTTACCACAAAAGACGTTGGTAGTAACGGGTGATTTTTTAAGAGGTTTAGAACTTAAAAAAAAAAAAAAAACACAAAAAATTCGAAAAAATTAATGAAATATTTATTTGAATCGATAGTTTGAACCTTGCAATTTAATGTTTAAAGATAATTTCATGCAAATGTTGACCGCGGCTGCGTCTCAGGTAGCCCATCCGCTAATTCCAATTTTGGCATACTCTTTCACACATATCGGCCGGTATCTTACGAATGAATGCATGGATGTTGGCTTCCAGTGCGTCAATCGAAGCGGGGTTGTCCCTATAGACATTAGCCTTGACATACCCCCACAAAAAATAATCTAATGGTGTCAAATCGCACGATCTAGGCGGCCAATTGACCGGCCCGAAACGTGAAATTAACTGTTCACCAAACTCGCCTCGCAATTGCGCCATTGTTTCGCGTGCTGTGTGGCATGTGGCACCGTCTTGTTGAAACCACATATCATGCAAGTCAAGAACTTCCATTTCGGGCAAAAAAAAGTTTGTTATCATCGCTCGGTAGCGTTCACCATTGACAGTAACGCTGCGATTCGCATCATCTTTGAAGAAATATGGCCCAATAATGCCGCCGGCCCATAAACCGCACCAAACAGTGGCTTTTTTGGGATGCATTGGTAGCTGTTGCAATGCTTCTGGCTGATCTTCACTCCAAATGCGGCAATTATGCTTATTTACGTACCCATTCAACCAAAAATGAGCCTCATCGCTGAACACAATTTTTCGATAAAAAAGCGGATCCTCGGCCAGCTTTCCAAGAGCCCATTCACCAAAAATTCGGCGTTGTGGTAGGTCGGCTGGCTTTAGTTCTTGCACCAGCTGTATCTTAAAAGGCTTTACGCCCAAATCCTTCCGCAAAATTTTCCACGTAGTGCTGTAACAAAGGCCTAACTGCTGGGAACGGCGCCGAATCGACATTTGGCGGTCTTCTGTCACACTAGCTGATACGGCCGCAATATTTTCTTCACTACGCACAGTACGTAAACGTGTTGGTGGTTTAATGTCCAACAAAGTAAATTTGGTGCGAAATTTGGTTACAATCTTCCGAATAGACTGCTCAGAAGGTCGAGAATGCCGACCATAAAATGGAAGTAGCGCGCGATGAACATTTCGAACCGAGCACGAATTTTGATAGTAAAATTCAATAATTTGCAAGCGTTGTTCATTTGTAAGACGATCCATGGTTAAATTGCAAACCAAACTGAAGCTGTTTGACAGTGACACAAGGTACTAAACACACGTCAGCTGTCAAAACCAGTGTTGCCAAAACCAAACCAGCTAAAAAATCACCCTTTAGATATAAAAGTGTTAATTGCCGAATTATAAAAGTAAAGGTTGCTTTCGGCATGCTGTCAAAAGTTTGAAGAAGCAACGTCTACAGTACGAAGACTGTTTCGCCCGAACGTACAGTCCCAGCTACTATATGTGTGTGTTAACCGCTTCTGTCACAGCTGCAATTTTTGTGAAAAATGGACTTTTTGGTTTAACATCAAATCCATGGGAGAACTGATCGAAAGCCTATCGACATCATAATTGGTAGAAGACTTCCTTCAGTGTTTTGGACACACTATTGCGAGACATGTAATGATGTGTGGGATCCTTTTACTCAAGACGACCTTGAGGCCAGAGAAAACACAGTCAAAAAGGGATTTTAGAAGCCGGGGAAAAATGATGAGAGCTCAAACACATTACCAGAAACAGACCAAGATGGCATGTAGTTCTAGGAGACGTCCTGTGCCTCACGGAAAGGTCTAAGGACATATTATTGAAACTGAAAATTTGGAGCCTCATTGCAAGGCATATTTGGTTGCTGATATATTGAGTGTGAACTGCAAACTTCACGGTGAAGTTAGCAGTTATCAATATAAATTTTGTATTCAAACTAAGGATTTCAAAATTTGGGCCTATAATAATTCTTGAAATACAAGAAAACACTGCAAATTTGAAGGCTTCGTTCCTGAGATACCTCGTTGATATGACCTGTTGACTTCACTATGTGAAGTTAGTTAGTCACTCTATTGCACCCTTACTTGGTGAACTGCGAAATCGAGAGTCAAAAATGCAAAACAAAATTCAAATTCCTGTCGAGAATTTGCTTAGGTAAAAGTGAACTCTACAGATGTTTGTTTTGGTGCAGCTTTAGACTTTTAGTACTAAAAATATCAACGAAAGAATTTGAACAAATGACGAAAACAAAACTTTTGGGCCAAAACTCACGAACCAAAGTCACGAACTTTTCGAGTTGAAGAAGCTGAGTAGGGTCAATGATTCCCGAGACATGACTTTTCTACAAAAGCTCTGAAACCAAACTCCCTCTTTCCCAAACTTTCCCTTTTCCTCCTTCACTATTTCCACTGCTGTACACCGATGATACTGTCCAACGTGTGAGAACAATGAGATAAAGATATCTATACCCAACTTTAGTAGTAGAGGAATCATCAAGCATTGCTCTTCTTCTTCTACGGAGAGCAAACCTCCTCAAACTTAACAGCCCCATTTTAGAAGAAGAAGGATAGTGAGTGAAGCTTGACCCCTTCCACCATTAATGAGATTGCATATCTCTATGGACACCAGTGGGGATAGGCATAAGCTTACACCTTCTGAAACTTATTATAAGGAATGCTGAGAGGATTCTGAAAATCTTTGGTGCGTGACCGAAGTTTGTAGGAAAACATAAGAAAAGTGGACTAAGAGCTTCTTAGTTAGATGCCAGACCAGCGGCGGTGGAGACTCCACATCAAAGTGAAAAAGTTATAGAAGCTACTGCCCCAAACGATCCATAATGCTAAACACCACTACTCAAATCAAACCTCTTACCAAATCTTTAAGAGACGTTCTGAGAGATAAAATCAAAGTTGTGGTTATTGATCGAAGCGATATAGATGGTATGACCTCTTCTAATTATTGGAAGGTGGTGAAATTGAAGCTCTAGGGTTGCTTTTAAATTTAATGAGGGAGAACCCAAGACCACCGCAAATTACGAGTGATGGCAGTTGGTACCAGAGGGTAACGTCAAATTTACACTCTCAGCCAGCTGAACAGGTCTCGCCAGGTACGAAACTTGTGGTTATTACTAGGGAGAAGACATCCTATTCAGGGAAAGAGCCTGTATTCCAGCTGAACCCTCACGTATGGACGAAATACTAAAGATAATCATTCCTTCTCACTCTAAATTGGAAAGTCGTGAAACTAGGGGAGCAGAAAAAAGGTTTGATAAGGTTTGAGTTCGAGACTATATGAAACCTTAGGGTTTATAAAAAAGATGAGTTTGATGTAACTTTCAGTGTTTTAAGCCCCCAAGAAAACGAAGCTGAAGACAGCATATCCACCTTCTCAAAGAACCGACATCTTACTTTTCTGAGCAATTGAACATTGCAAAACAGGAATAAAAATTCATGATTAGCCAAGAATAAAAGCCAAAACAGTTGGGTTAAAAGAATAACTCGGCAAAAAACTCAAGGTATTGGAGTGAATAGGCCAATCGGCAGAGGTTTTTTCTTGCAAGACAGTACTGATAAAATTTTATGAGTGGTATATTAACAGATGAGTCCTTTCTGAGTAAAAAAGGCGAGGCTATAAGTGTTTGCAATAGCTGCTATTTAATTCAGGGGCGTCCCTTGTAGCCCAAATCCACCATTGACTTTTCTTATTTAATCAAATCTTGACTTTTTGATGGTCACAGTCAGTCAATACTTCGTCTTCATATACAGGCTGACGCACGAATCGATTTAGATTATTATTATGAAGATGTTGAATGAGTTTTTGTACCGCGTGAAGACTTATCCCCATTGAACAGCATTTGGTTACAGCAAGGTGGAGCAACTGCACATATAGCCAGACCAATTATGGCGGAGCTCCAACAAAAAATTCCCACACGTATACATTTCCAGAAATTCCACTTTTTGCTGGCCCCCAAGGTCACTTGACTTAACTGCACCAGACTTTTTTTTATGGGGTTATGACAAGGTGACAACCATTTGTCAACGATCTAATCGGCCCCTATCAGTGTGGTTTTAGGCCCGGCAGATCAACCGTTGATCAAATGTTCACACTCCGACAGATTTTGGAAAAAACCCTGGAGTTTCAAATCGATACGCACCATCTCTTTATCTGTTTAAAAGTGGCGTATGATAGCGTAAGTAGAGACTAGCTGTACAGAGCCATGTCGCATCTCGGCATCCCTGCTAAACTCGAACGCCTGTGCAGGATGACGATGGAAAAATCTCGCTGCTCCGTCAAAGTCGGTAAGAACACCATCGAACCCTTTGATGTCGAGAAAGGTTTGAGGCAAGGCGACGCATTATCATGCAACCTTTTTGACATCGTACTTGAAGCAATTGTACGCAACTCGCAAGTCAGGAACAGAGGTACAATTTTTCAAAAGTCCGTTAGGCTACTTGCTGATGATATGGACATATTGGGGAGAACGAAGCGAGTTGTTACCGGGACGTTTGCATTTATTGAATCGGAGACGGCGAAAATGGGTTTGGCTGTTAATGAGGACAAGATGAAGTAAATGCTATAATTGAGAAAGGAAGCTCAAAAAACATCACGATGGATAGGTACAACTTCGAAGCTAGGACTTTGTCTACCTGGGCTCCACTTTTACATCGCAAAATAACATCAGTGCAGAAATCAAATGAAGAATTACTCTGGCCACGCTGTTTCTTCGGGCTAAGAAGGCATTTGAGTAGTAAAGCCCTCTCTCAAAGAACCAAGGAAACCGTATATAAGACCCTTATCATCACGGTCCTGCTGTATGGGGCAGAAGCATGGACTCTGTCAAGAACGGATGAGAATCTGCTTGGGTGCTTTGAAAGGAAAATTCTTCGGGTGATTTTCCGTCCAGTCTGTATCGATGGAGTATGGAGGAGAAGATTTGACAGTGAACTCTACGGGCTTTACAGCGATGTCGACCTGTTCAAAAAGCTGAAAATGAAAAAGCAGCTGAGATGGCTGGGACACGTGGAGTGTATGGACACCTACGCACCAGCCCGACAAGTCTTCGAATCCACCCCTGATGGTCTGCGCAGTAGAGGAAGACACCAGCTACGGTGGCGCACACAAGTGGAGAGTGACCTCAACCAACTTCGAATGCGTAACTGGAGGCAGTTAACTAGGGATCGAGCTGGCTAAAAGGGCATCCTGGACTGTGAGCGCCATCTGAAGTAAAGTAAAGTAAAGTAAGACAAGATGTGAGATCCAAGTCGACCATCTGAACAATATTATTGCAGGCTCGTACCTACACTACCTACAATAAGAGCAAATAATACAATATTTTAGATAAGCTTTTCTGCAGCCACACCTGTAGCCAACAAAAATGCAAAAAAAACATGCATTAGATTTTTCACGAAAGTGAATGGCGGCATCCCTAGTTCACATCTTCCCTCTCTATCGCATTTTCATGACCACTTAGTATCACATCAGACAGAAAGTAATAGGAATTTTTTGTTCGCATACGCATATCACATAACAACCCCACCAAGTAAAGAACAATGATGTTATCAACAACAACGAATGAATGAAGAAAAAAAGAATAAAATAATAAATAAAAATAAAAATGCTGAAGGGGATGCATTAGAAACACCCAATCCAATCCAAACCAAATCCCCCATAACATCGAAAATGATAAACCTCATCACTGGTTTATTGTGTCTTTTAGTACTTTTTTTTTTGTTTAGCAGCAGTAGCAGCACTACCACCACCACCACCACACAGATTTAAATATAATGGAACATAAGCAAAATGCAAACAATTGAAGTTTTTCTTTTTTCTTTTTGTTGTTGTTGTTTTTGGCTATACACACAATAAAAGCAAAATTCGTTAAGGGTGGAATTTTTCTGATTTTTTTTTTTTTTTGTAATAGATTGGGGGGTTGATTTGTAAAGGTTTTAGACGATCATCATCATCATCGAAGAAGACAAAAAAAAACCAATGTGGAAAAAATCCGTTAGGATATTTCGATGAATCTTCAATATGTAGATTATGAGATTTTTCTTTTGTCTTTTCGTTTTTGGGCTGTTTGGGGGGGGGGGCGGTGAGGTGGGGTAAGATGGATTATATTTATTTACTGTACGCTAATCAAACGAAAAGCATTTTCTACGCAAAAGAAAAAGGAGAAAGCTGCTGCTGCCATGGAAATCACGTGAATATATAGCTCGATGGGATGTCAAGTGATGTTGTTTTTCTTCTTTGTTTGATTTTTTTTTTTTTGCTGTGATTCAAGTTATAAACAGCTGTTACAGTAGCTGCTGCTGCTGTTGCTATTGTTATTCCTTTTGCTAATACTTCTGTTTTGACTATTGCTCACATTTATTTTTTGTAGCTACTATTGGGATGCTGAGATGATTTTATTTATTGGATTCAATGTGCAATGGCATTGTGAATTGCAATAAGAATTTAAAGAAACTCATATTTCGTTTAGAGAGCAGAAATATAGCAACAACAACAAATAAGATTGTGTTCAAGTGACCTGGTTATGCAGCATTTTTTTTTTTCTTGTCTTTAATTGGACATCGACGACGATGAATACCTACTATGCGGTTGGGTTTCACTTCACTTCACTTCATTTCGATTTTTTTTTATTTCGCTTGCTAATTAAAATGAAGTAGTATATACGTACAAAATATAGACTGAAGTGAAATCTTAAGCCTTAAAAATCTGCTGCGTTTTTACATACAATTGCGTATATGCAGAAGAAGAGAGAGGGTTGCTGAAGCCTTAGAAAATCCCTTTCAATATAAATGACGGAGTTTTTTTGATGTGAGTATTGGTAGGGATGTACCTAGGTTATGTATATTGTACAAGTATTGTAAAATTGTTGGGTATGAGATGCAGATGCATGAATTGTTTGGTGGTCTGTAAATTGTTTAACATCTTAAAAGGGTTCTGTATAACCATAGAAGTAGCATATTAATTACTTTTGATGGAAAATATAATAAAATATCAAATCCAGCCCTTCTTTTTCGCATTGCACAGAGTGAGACTGATCAAAAGGAATAATTAATAAATACAATTTTCTTTTATTTTTGTTTATTTATTATTAAAGTCAATAATATTTTGTAATTGTTCATAAACAGAAATCTTTAGCATGTGGGAGCTTGAAAAAACATATTTGTTTCCTTTTTTTCAAATTCTGTTTTTATCGTAGAAAGATTCGTGTGACTGTTTCGTGTTCTTTTTCTAAGACGACAGTGGGATAAGATTGTTTTTTAGCGTACACCAAAGAGTTTAGGATTAAAGTTACTTTGATGAAAAATTAAAAAAAAAATTTATTTTAAACTCAAAATTTAAACAAAAAATTAAAAAATATTTAGTTAGGTACTTTTTTTTATTATTTAAGAAAAGTTATGTGTTTCAAAACTAGTTTGGTCTTCAGAAATCAATATTTTTTTTTTTATTTATAATCGATCACAATTAGCCCGATGGTTGTACGCCTCCTAGGTTTTAAGAAAATCGAAAATTACACAAACTACTTTTTACTTTTTTCGATTTAGTACATTTTTGATTAAAAAAAATCAAAAAAAAAATATGCTGGATTTAAATTTTAGACTTTGACTTTTGTCAAAGTCTTTTAAAAAAGGATTCCGATCACATTCACTACATCGAAATACACCTGACTATATTTTTGACCTTGAGTCAAAATTTCGTTGGTTAACGGTTTTCTAACATTAAAGGTTGAATAAAATTATTAGTTGGTGGTAGGGTTGGCAACGATTTTTTTATCAGTGTTAATATAGACATTGACTTATTTCATAGAAGTAGAATTATGAGTTTTCAGCTTCTTGGGGGGATTTAAAAAAAGAATTGTTAGTGTAAAATTGACCTCATAATTTGGATTATTCATAGGTTTCTAAGATACGACGAATATCAAAATAGAAGAATAGAATAGAAGTTTTACAAAAACACGAAATGTTTTATTTCAGGCCCAGTACTTAGTCCCTGAAAAAATTATGAATTTTGGAAACCATTCTTGAAACGGCTTTTAACGCGCTAGTATCACTTCTCATCCCACTGTGCGGCACCGCGCGAGAGTGTGCGTCTAAGCGGCTTTATTCCGCCCGATGCATTCCTCCATCTGGACAGTCGAGGGCTGATCCAGGATAGAGCGGCGGTTCCGCTAATCTACGACGTCGGCCGGAGAACTGTAGATCGGAGGCCCCTGTATAGTCGGGACGTCCTCGCATTAGATGGAGCTGAGCACCTTCGGTTCAGTAGGACTGTGTCCGAACGGGACCGAAGAGATAGGGTAAAGCAGGAGAACCAGTTCTGGTGGTTGAAAAACGAATATGAAGTTCCTTCAGACATTTAATAATTGACCTTGCTATTTTATTTTGTATGGCCGACTTACATAGGTTTAGGTAGTTAGTTTTAAGTAGGGACAGTCAGGGTGGCACCAAAAAAAAAAAAAAAAACATACATAGATACCGAGTTTTTTTTTTGTAAATTCTTCTCGATAAAAATAAAACCGACCTGGATTTAGTATTAAGATAGTTCTTAGGCCGAAAGGCATTAGCATTAAGTTATTAAAGTTTAACTTAGAGCGCCCGACTGGGGCCAGTGAGTTAGTTTTAAGATATTGATAAGAAGGCTAGTTTTTATGAATTTTTGTCTAGCTTTAAGATAGTTTTAAGAAAATGGAAAATAAAAATGAATTAAAAAAAAAAAAAACTGACATACCTATTAACAAAAAAAAAAATATTAATGAATGAAAATTTATTTGATGTACCTATACTTAAATCACAAACATTCGTTAAATATTCACAGAATAATAAAATTATATAATTTCAGAATTGAAAATTAGTGGTTTGAGGTTTTAAGCAGTGCAAACTTCTAAAACGCATTGTCTTATTATTTTTTTCTTATTAATAACTAATTTCTTGAGGTAATATTTAAATTTTCTGTTATCCTTAAAATATGGAAGAAATATTCGTTTAAGTTTGGTGATTTTTTGAGTTCGTTAAGGTTTTTAAAAATGTATCCTCAAGTATTCGTTGAAATATTGAGTTTGGACATTGGCTTGCGTGTTGTTTGTGAGAATCATCTATACTTTTTACTCATAGATGCTCACCTCAAAGTTATCTATTCTGATTGGTAGAACATAATTCACAAATTCATTCCACTTACAGTTTAATCAAAATTTCTTAAAAAGTTTCTAATTTAGGGTAGCTATACCTACCAGAGGAAGATTTGTATGGAGATATTGATAAAAGTTTTAGCTTAATCGGTCCATTTATTCTTTGAGTTAAGATATTTGAACTATAAAAGATATTTGTCAATAGATGAAGCTAAGTAAGCTATTTTTTTTTTTTTTTTTTCAATACAAGTATCTTTATTTCTATATAATTAAACAAGTAAAATACATGTATTCAAGTACAAAGGAAATAAAGTTCTTCTAGGTTCTTCAACCATAGAAACCCGAGAGCATAATAACCGATTTTTAAAGCCAGAAATTAAGAATTTGGGCTTGGACAAGTTACAAGTATGAATCTAGCGAAATTGTGCTACGTTTTATATCAAACATTTAACAATCGATTTATTGTACACTTAGACTGCACGGAAACTTCGATTTAATAGTTTTGGACTCTTTTGTGTGGGTGATTAGATAAAAGGTCTATGCACGATCCTACGCAAACAATCTGCATACAAGACAACATTGGTCATGCAATTCGGAGCCAAAATCTTCGAAAAACTTTTTTAAAATTCATCGTAAATAATGAGAAATAAGTTCAAAAATAAACACAAGATTAAATTTGATTTTTGATTTATTGCAGTAAACGAAGCACAGAGCGTCAAAAGATCAGAGGACTCAGTATAATAATATCAATCAAATTCAACCTCTAGGTGTGATACATATGTATCTTCTTGCGATGGGGCACAATAAATTAGTTCAGGTTAATTTTGTCAAGGACAAAAATTATCAATCAGAAAGATCAAAAAGATTAAAAAAAAAAGCAGGGCAGGGCAGAAAGTGTTGGCCAGGGAGATAGGAATAAACCGAAAATCGATGATAAGACTCATTAGAAATGACATCGGCATAAGAACTCACCGCACGGCAGGGCAACGATTAAATGCTGCCCTAAGAAAAATAAAACTTAAAAGATCTCACCACGCTTGGAAAATATCGAGTCCAACAAGTAGGTAGTCGAGTAAGTACCACCCCTCAAAGTAGGGTAAAATGGAAGCAAAATAAGTTCAAGGTTATATAAAAATTGTTGCATTTTTGTCGCTGAACAATGGTAGAAATTTAAAAAAATTTATAATTTTTAAAAAAACAAGCTCACCAAATTTAAAACAGTTAATCTAATTATTGGATTCTAAAATTTTTGAAGTGGAATAATGCTTACTTGACGGGCATGCCACCTTAGTGCTACAAAACTCCACTTTAATTATTGATGACAGCCTATTCTCAGAGAAGCATTACCTAGTAATTTCAAACGGACTCGTCTCTCTAACACACAAAGCGATGTTCAATCACAGTTGCCCTGAGCATCATGCATCCGAGTTCATGAGAGCTGACGAATGGCCCTTCGAAAGTCAAGACTATTGTATAAAATCTGAAGAAGTTCAATTTGAATGACATTTTTAAAACATGGCTAGGAATTTTCTCATTATGCGTTTTAATTATTAATATAAAAATATTTGAAAAATAAATACCCAGTTAAGTTTTTTAATTTTTTTTTTACAGTTATTTACTAAACAGTTATTTTGGCAAAATTAAATATTTTATGCTAACATTTTTAAAAAGTATTTTTTAGGTTTTATAAAAAATTTAGGAAGGTATCAAATTACGTTTTGAATGCTTGATGGATATCTATTTAAAAAAAAAAACTCGGGCGATTTTTTGAATTCTGAAAGAGTTGTGGAGGGACTATAAGCCAATTCCGACATTTAGCTTATAGTAAAAAAGGCAAAATTGAGTCTAATGCCCTCCATGCAGCTCATTCGTGGGATTCTGTAATTGGGGTAAATAGATAAAAATTAAATTTTTCTTCTATGTAAAAATAATGGTAGGTAAAGTAGATATCAACCATATATACAAATTTAAAAAAAAAACTTTATGGAAAATTTTGTGTTTCTCAAAAATGGTTTCTAATTGAGTTTTGTCAGTTTAAAGTAGTATTGTCTACCACGATATTCATAAAATTTGACTCCGGTCATTTTTAACATTATCCCTCCTACAACTGTTTTATTAATTTTTTCTTTGTATCGGGTTTACGGATTTAAATAAATTCCTTATCAAGAAACTTCCAAGAAATTGAAATTATGTTTACTGTTATTAAAACTTTCAACAAATATTTTTTTTGAATAAAAAAAATTTTTCTTGAGAACAAATATTTCATTCTTTAAAATTTGAAAACCAATTTATTTTCTATTTTCTTTTAAATAAAAATTAAAATTATTAAGTGCCATATTTACGACGACTTATGAGTCATGACTTTTTTCTAAATTAAATAGATCAGTTTTTTTTCGCGTTCGCACTCATTGAATTTCGAAAAAAGTAAAAATCCGGAAGACCGATTCGATACGTGAAAACAATTCTCATTTCAATTTTGAAAATAAATCCAGAACATTTTTCTCTATTCTACAGAACAAGAACTGTCAGTCTGTGCCTAATCGAAAAGGCAATCCAAATCGAACATTTTTATCTTCGAATAAGAAACTTAAACGTTTGATTTGATCATAGTTCATGACATTCATTTTTGAAGAAAAGCCATCTTGTAACAATAAGATTTCCTGAGAATTCAAATTATTTGAAAAAAACGACCTTTTATTGGAAAAAAGTCGTAATTGTTGTTTAAAAAAAAAATGTTTCTATACTAGTTTTTTTCATTTCTGTAATTATAATAAAGTTTCGGGTTATTTGGTTCATTTCTTATGAACTTTAAAACACAATTGAAAAATGGAATATTTGACATAAGCAAATATTTCAAAAAACAAAGGACGAAATTTAAAAATTGACCTCAAACAAATTGTATTCTTCTCTCCTGTTTCCCAGAAGTTGAAAATCTATTTGGCAGTCGTAATTTTTGCAAAAACTGTCACTGGATTTTTGAAATAAAAAATAACAAAACCTTAAATCTAATATATAGGTCGAACGATTTGATGCCAAAATGTCATTTTATCATAAGCAATTTAAATGTTGGCAATACATCATGGTTTGATGGTTTAGATCCAAGGAAATCCATTTTACCAATTTTCTGTATTTCTCAAAAATTCATCCGGTGCCCTCTCAAACAACTTTCTTGACAAATATGAATATATGCAATAAAAAATAAATATACACCGTTTGGCCTATTAGTTAAAAAATAATCTAAAAATTATTTGCTTTTCTAGAATATCTTAGTAGATTGCATTCAATTTTATATAATTTTGATATACAGTAGATCAAAATTCATGTATAAATTCAGTTTACTGATTTTTGTATTAATTTTTTTTTCTCAAAAACTAGGCGTGTCGTCAGTCTCAGTGGTTGGAAGTTCAGTGAAAGCTGAATCTTAAAAATAACTTTTATTATATCAAATTCCTTGAACTTTTGAAAATTTATTACCTTCTTTCCATACAACATGAACTACTGTAAAATGCATGCAACTTTTTAATCTTTCCTTAACAACGTTCTTGAACCAATTTTTCACATCTCTCAAGTTAGCACCGGAGTAAAAATGTTCCCAATGAAATTGACACAATCGAGAGGAAACCGGAACGAGAACCAGGCTTCCAAAAAATTACTAGGCGTGTTTTATTGAAAAATTTATAGCTAGGACAGTAAAATTTCCATTAATGAACAAACCTAAAAGTGTCGATAAATAAATCAAATAAAAGTTAAGATAAAGTTTCGATAAGTTTAAACTTATGAGGCGCTTTATTGGAAATTGCATTGCTGCTTTTGCTATAAATGTCAATAAAACACACCTATTTTTTTAAAGCTTTTTTTTTGATAATGTTGATAAGAAAATTTAATTGCATTAGCAGTGTCTTCGAAAACGTAGTATTTTAAAGTCAAGTCATGTTTAGAAATACCATTATGTGATTCAGCTGCGCAGTAAAAAAAAGCAAAGCAAAGAAATGCAAAATGTGCTGTCTCTCTTGCTTCGGAATACATAGTAAACTGATATATTTAAATATTGATGAAAAAAGTTATAAAATACGTAGATTTGATAAATCTTAATATCTTTAGAAAAGGACATTAAAGGGCTGTTTATGTATAAAAATATCTAACTGTCCTATTGGTATTGTAATGTACATAGATATACCAAGTAAAAAGGTTATAAAGAAAACGAAATAGAATCTGAGATATGGCTGGGGTGCTGGGAGTGTAAGAACGTCAATACATCAGGCTAACGATTGAAATAACTATTTGAATCAGTAAAATATAATTTTTATATTTTTAAATAGAAGTCATATTCCCATCAGATCTATGAAAATAGTTTTTGGGGAAAAGAAAAATTTCCTTATTTCCCCCACAAATAAAGTTTGTTTTTGATTTAGTTTTAGTTAAGGTATTTATCTGTTTCGTTAAAAGTCTGACTTTGTAATAATTTTCCATTGATATTTGTACGCCAACGTTTAATCCTTATTCCACGCACAAACATTGTGATTGACGAACCCCACGAGAGGAATTCACCTGCACAAGAACCTTTCTACATACCTTAATGGTTGCTCAGCGGGAGGATGTTATGGTATAACAAACTTTAACCAAAACTATTATTATGAAGCCCAAAAAAAAAAAGAAAAACTACTAGGGAAATATCAAAACCAGCTAGTATGTTCCACATAATAATGGATATGAAAGGGTACGAGTACGATTCGTGAGAAAAAAAATTCTTTTGAGGAATTTCATTTAAACAAAATAGTTTCCCCGGCTATCTTTGATCTCACACTTCCTTTTGTATAAATTTATGAAGCCTCTTTTGGAGTCAAGTGTTTATGATGTTGTTAAAGGTTTGAGGGTTTTTTTGTTTTCTATTTAGTGAAAAATTTAGTGAAATACATTTTCAACCTTTTGTCGTAAGATAATGGAATTCATATCCATCACTACCTGCCTCTACACACCACCTATCGTAATAATACTCACCCCATAAATAGCTCCCATAATGAGGAGGGGTAGTTATTTCAAGTGTGAAGCTGTTGCGTAAAATTTTTATATATTTTTTTCTTTCTTCATGTTTTGTGTAGTGTAGTTTATATCCTGCAACAATCTGCAGAAATCGAGTGATTTCATCTTCAATCGAAACATGATTATCTAGTTAAAGAAAGGAAAAAGGACTTGAAAAAGGGTATACTATCTTGGGATATCAATGCCTTGGAAGGTATTTCTTTTCATTTAGGTATAAAGAACAAGTGGTGCACATGAAAGGAGGGGCAGTAACAAAAAAAAAATAGACTTCCAAGCACGTACTTTGCTTGTTTATACTTTGTTAACGAATTTTGTTTTTTTTTTTTGCTCCCTCAAGTCAAAGTAGGTGAGTATATATAAGTATCGCTTTGAATGCTTTTAAAGAAATCGTCGTCCCTAAACACAACCTAAGGGACAGATGGAAGGAGAGCAAAATCTCAGATGAAACGATCTCAAGTCACAAGATATACAGACTCCACTCCTTTGAGAGTTTTTTTTTCTTTTTTTGCTCATATAAATTCGTTTTCTAAAAACATCATGATTAACTATGATGTTGATGATTTTATTTCCTGAAATTTATTATGCAGTGTTGTACCTACATAAACCTTAGGTGCATGGATAGAGGTGGTGGGTTGATGTGGTACCCAACCCTACTTTCGATTTCATGTCACACACATTTTCTTTGTCAAAAGGATTTTCAACTTTTCATGTTTTTTTTTTTTTTTTACTGAATTGCCTTTACGCGATGAATAGAGGGATGAGCGTGAAAGAGCGCCTCTATTGTTGACTTAGTGGAAATTTAACAAAAAAAAAATAAAGAAACTTGTACATATTCAAGACGGGGACTTAAGCATTAAGGTTTGAGTTTTTTTTACTTTTAAGGAGACACAAAATGGAATTTAACTTATTTACGAATATATATTCTCTGGGGAAATCAAAAGCTTTGAGTAAAGTGTGTTTTTTAGTTTGCTGACAGTTTCATACTCATTTTTTTTTTTGAAGACTACCAAAAAAATTTATTCATTTGAATTGACTTGTCTTGACTTTGAAATGCTGACACGAATTTAAAGAACTGTCGCAGATAAATAGCTTAATATGAGTTTTTCTTGGGTTATTATTTATTAAGTTAATTTTGTTTGCAAAAATATTAAGGATCATTCAGTAAAAACAGAGATTATATTAATTTAGCAAACAGGAGTTGAATTTGTTGTCATAAATGGTCCTATTCAAATCTAGTTCAAACGTTTAAAGTTTTTCAGTTTTTCTATTAAGATACCTACGACTATACCTACACATTAAAAGGTACCTACTGTAGAAGCATTAAGATGATCGTGAGTCTAAATGTCCTCAGATTTTTATATTCATCGCCTAAAGTCGCTGTAGAAGTGAATTAATTTTGTGTGAACAAGGACATTTGCGTAAAATCCTCCAGACAAATTAATAAAAAAAATTTAGTAAAATAGAAAAAAAAATAAAAACCAACGGCAACACTTACAGTATTGTTGGGGCGAATTTCCATTACGACAACCCCATTTCGAATTTGATTTTTTTAAGGGGTAGGTAGGTATCCCAATAGAAAATTTTCCAAATCTTAAGGTCAGGAAACCCCCCTTAACGCAATTAAAAAATGTTTAAAATTGTGAAAATCGTGTTTTTTTTTTACCGAATTGCACTTTTTACACCAGGAATTTGGTAACGCGGATATCCTCATTGGATAGATTATCATTAGAAAACACTAAATATCATGATTTTAAGAAGAGGCAACATTTATAAGTATTTTTATTTTTAATTTTAGAACTTTTTGTTTTGTAAAAAAAAAAAATGGATGTGAAAATAATACTCCATTTCAATTATACATCAAAGAAACGTCAAATGGTTTGTATAGTATTGCCAGGCACGTATTTTGTTTCTCTTGTGTCATTTTATTTTGGGAAATTTTGCGGGAAATTTAAAACTTGCTTAAATAAATACAGTGCTAGCACCCAGCATTACTGCGTATAAACAGTGAGTTATGTATGGAGGGGCATGCTGTCCCCCAGCAACCCTTCTGCTTGGGCTCATTATAGGATTTGGTGTGAGGCAAAGTTTGGTGTATGCAAAGTTTCTTTTGCATTTAAAAAAACATGGATTAAAAAAAAAAACATCCCAAAACCAAAGTGTACATCTGGCAATACTTAGCATGCAATGACATTTGACATATCATTACTGTCACGACAAGTGAAGCTCATTCTTCGCCATCTTGGTCTTCTTTATTCATTTCCTATGAATTTTTTATGGAAAAAGTGAAAGTTTAAAAATGAATTCAAAATACTTATAAATGTTTTCTCACCCTAAAATTGTGATATTTGGTGTTTTTTAGTGAATATATATCGAATGAGACCGTCTGCGTGTCCAAATTTGGGATGTCGTAAAGGAAATTTGAGCAAAAATTGTTCTTTGGCACTATTAATATCTCTTGTTGACACAGGAAAATAATTTTAATTTTTCAAAATTATCTATTTCAAAACCTACCTATATATTTAAAAAGAAAGTGTTTGCTCGGAATGAGAGATTAGAAATGGGATTTTTGCCTTAAAATCACAATTTTGTTGGTGTTGTCATTGTTTTTTTTTAATATTTTCTTATTTTATGTTATTTTTTTTACCAAATTGCCCCTCTTTTAGCCCAAACAAAATACACAGTAAGAATGGCAAATTTACGAAAAAGTTGAATTTGGGTGGATAGCTTTGTTTTGACTCCTTAAATTTTTTTTTTTTAAATACCCCTTGTAAAGTTGGATCTAGGCGAAAAATTTTCGGAGGGGGAAAATGGGGTAGAATTTATTTTTTTCATAATTTCTTGAAAAACATCAGTTTTTTGTTTGAAAAATGTGAAGATACAAATTGAAGCTTATATCATTCTACAAAAAAACAACTTATTTTCTTTCATTCGATCAATGGATTTAGAGAAAAATGTGCAAGAACTTCATGACGTAGCAAATATAGGTAATCAAAAATATATTAAAGTTGTATTCAATTGGTGAGGAATGGCGTAATTTTGGTAAGAAGGATGATTTGGTTTTCAATCAGTAACTTTATAGAATTTCATTTATTATCACTGGAATATCTACGAGGACTATTCAATGAATTCGTTAGCCAGTCTATATTTCTGAGATCTCAGAGGACTCACAGCGCTCAGAAATATAAACAGGATTCCTCTCAAAAATTCCTCACTTTTCCCCTAAGAAAACTGAGACTAAAATTTTTTTTCATAAGAAGAAAAGAAAGAGCTAGTTGTTTTGACTTCTATGTGATGAATACTGTTTATATTCTACTCTCCTGCTCTGTCAAAAAATTGAGGAAAAATACTGAGCGCCCAAGAAATATAAACTGGACAAGTGACTTTTAAATAAGAAGAAATTAATTTTATTTTTCAATATATTCGTAGTCCCATATAGAAACAAAGATTTTGAAATAAAAAATCTCCCATGTTATACAGCACCATCTGTGTTTGATGTCACTAACTTATGGAACAACTTTTGTACCCTTACGATGGCAATAACACTAAAAAGTCTTATACTACTCAATAAAAAAACAGCTTTTAACTATATTTGATTACACTGGTTTGCAACGAATATCACTTTCAGAACATACTTTTCTTAAGGATTTTGATATGCTGAATCTGAATTCGAAGTCAAAATTGCTCTAACGCATCAAGTTTTTGAGATATTTCAACATAAACATGTCAAAAACTACTGAAAGAGTCTGAAAGAACCTTTTACTTCTTTCTAAATAATTTCAAATTTTTTCGAAATTCAGTTTCTTTTTAAAATAGCAACAATTCGAAAAACCACTTGTGTAAAAAAACTAAAATAAAAAACTATTTTTTGGAAATCTTTCCGCTTTCTATCTTTTATCGGACAAACTTAAGAGAGAGTCAGAACTATGACAACGATTGTTCAAAATTGTAAGCTTAATACATATTTCTTGCATGAAAACTTTTTTTCTCAGACCAATGGGTATTGAAATAAATCAATTTTTTAAATAGAGGTGTCTTAATTTTTGGATTTCAATACGATTAGATGTTTGTTATTTTAAATTCTCTGATCAAAATCTTCTTTTAATACTTGACTTTAGTAAATATCGAAGAGAAATTCCACTACCACCTGAATTAGATGCTTTTTGTTGTTTTCCAATATTCTAATTTTTGTGAGTGGAAAGCTTCAAATTAACTAAAATGTTGGTGACACAGAACTTTGAAAAGATAGTGTCTCTGAGAATCATTTTTGTTTTGATACTTGATCATTTCTTGTTTTGTCCGAAGTTCATTTTTCCTTCATCAGTAGCATGTTTGCTTTGGTTATCAGAGAGTTCATCAATGCCATGAATAGCAATAAGCACCACCAGAGAATTCAATAGGTATACAGGAAAAAGGTATATAGGAAAAAAATAAAAATATGTTGGCAACGTTGTTTTTCTTAGAGCCACGGGGAACAACCCCATTTGCCCATTCCGAGCGCCTAAGTTTTGAATATAAGTAAAGTTCATGCGTAGTAAAATTTGTTCTTGTAACTGTTATACAGGGTGGCGCACGAATCGTGCTACAAAAATAAAACGTAATAACTTTTCTTCTGTGTGAGTAATCGGCTTATTTTTTTTTTTTTATTTTGTAGGTTACTATTTAGATTTATAAAAATGGATGCTTGGGATACGGAGAAAAGAATTTGGATAGTGCAACGGTACCATGCTTTGCAGTCCGTCATTTCCGTCCAAAGGGAATTTAGGCGGGAGTTTGGCGGTAATCCCCCGAGTAGATGGACCATTATGAGGTTTGTAAACATGTTTGCCGAATCTGGAAGCATCGCACGAAGGCCGTACCATCGA
Organism: Dasysyrphus albostriatus; assembly: GCA_946251815.1. Classification (NCBI taxonomy): domain Eukaryota; kingdom Metazoa; phylum Arthropoda; class Insecta; order Diptera; family Syrphidae; genus Dasysyrphus; species Dasysyrphus albostriatus. Next base: position 105,982,046 of record OX276337.1, read on the forward strand.
GATGCCAATGTTCGGGTTCAGGATACAATCGCAGCAGTAGCATCTGCAATACAGGCCAATCCGAGCGTTTCGACCCGAAACTTATCGGGCCAAATTGGAGTTAGTAGACGGTCATTACAACGGATACTTCATGACGATTTAAACTTGTTTCCGTACAAAGTCCAAATTACTAGCAAGTTAAACCCTCAGGATTTGCCTGTTCGCCTGGAACTTTGCCAAAAAATGATATCAATGGCCGAAGAAGACAACACATTGATCAATTGTTTGTTCATGTCTGATGAGGCCCATTTTGATCTTAACGGCAATGTAAACAAGCAAAATTGCCGTATATGGAATGAGTCTAATCCAGAAATGCTCCATGAGACGGAACTGCACCCAGAACGAGTCACTGTGTGGTGCGCAGTTTCATCGAGGTGTATTGTCGGGCCGTACTTCTTTGAAGAAAACGGTGTAACCGTTACTGTCAATGGGGACCGTTATTTAAAGATGTTGAAGGAGTTTTTTTTACCCAGAACTGCGCCGAAGACGTATACCATTCAACAGCGTTTGGTTTCAGCAAGATGGAGCAACTCCACATATAGCCAGACCAGTTATGGCGGAGCTAAACAAAAAATTCGCAAACAAATTAATTTCTAGGAACTCCACTCTTCGCTGGCCCCCAAGGTCACCTGACCTGACTGCGCCAGACTTCTTTTTATGAGGTTATGTCAAGCAAGAGGTGTATAAAACGAAGCCCAGGAATTTAACTGAATTAAAGCAGTCCATAACGACAATAATTGAGGCGATCCCAACTTCAACTCTTCAGGCCGCAATGAATAATTTTTTGATCAGGTGCCGCATATGCGTGGGAGAGCGTGGAGGTCATTTGCGGTCTTTAAACTTTAAAAACAACTAACTATTTAAAATAAAATTTAATTTTCTAACCAATAAAAAAAATAAATGAAATACATCGATTAAAAAAAAGTTATTTGAATTTCTTATTGTAGCACAATTGGTGCGCCACCCTGTATTACAAGCTAAATGTGTGGGCAAAGTTTTTAATAGCCAACCCCAACCCCCTTTCAAAAAGGAAATATTTCAGCAAGCAGCCATTTTCAAACCTGCGATAAAAACTGAAAGATTTTATTGTCACTAAGGTATATTCTTTACTGGTTTCGTTTTCAATTTTTGTTAACAAAGTTTCGGCCAGTGTATACTCATTTGAGTACACCAACATTGTGCATGATTAACCATGGATAAAAGTAATTATATATTTATTTTTTTTTTGTAAATAAGTTTATTGACTTTAAGGCTAAATAAAAAACGTGAATTATATCAGTTAGATTAAAATTAGCATTTTAAAAACTACTATTGTTTGCTACATGGCCGAAAAATTGCTCAAATTTGAGAACACACAAGACTCATGTTCCAAGAAAAAAAACTCTAAAACTAGGTACTTTTATCTTCATCGGAATATTTTCAACTTTGTAAACACATGTCTACGATTTCATTTTAAATAACAACTTCATAAAAATAGTTCTTACTTTAAAAAAAAAAAAAACCTATTTCAAAATTACGAAAAAACTGTACTCAATTGAGTACAGTGGCTACCGACATATTATTTCATGACAAAAGTTCCTATTTCTTCAAGTAAACTTCACGTGAACAATGATTTCTCGAAAAAAAATAATAACAAGAGAATTGAATTGAATTTCTCATTATAGAATAAAATAGTAGAACTTTAAAATGTGATTTTGAGTTTTCTGCAAGAAAATTAGGTATGTTCATCAGAAAAGGGTTATTTTTTTTTAATTGGACTTTTTATGCACTGATCTCACAACTGCTGGTGGAACCTGGTGATGAAATTTTGACAGGATACATTTCAACTGTTTTATAATGAAATAAAATGTATTTAAAAACAAAAAGTAAAATATTTATTTAAGCATTTCACATTAACTTCAGCTACATATATAGAAAAAATAATTTTTCAACATAAACGAACCCATTTAAACAACAAAAAAAAAAACTCACCATACCTCAAACAGCAGCATAACCATTTCACAACCCTACATATCATGAAACCATTATGCTTGACAGAAGTTGGTATCCAAAATTGTTTTTTTTTCTTATCTGTAGAGTAGATGTTTTATTTCCAAACCCTTCTTCCTCTGTTTCTCAACCCTTTTCAACCAATAGAACGAAAACAAAAAAAAAAACAACAAATCGGATGCTAATTTACAAAAATCCTGTCAATGTTAATGCACACGTGTATCAGTGGAAATGCCATTCAATCGGTTTTCCCATCCCTTACTGTTAACTACGTTTTTTTTTAATGTCTTTTTCCATATCGGTAGCTGTAGAGTGTAGACGTATGTACATTTGGGGTAATATATTCCGCTTCAGTTGCATTTAGCTGTATTTTATTTATTTTGCTCAGTATCATGTTTGGTACGGTAATTGATACTTAGAATGTCAAAGATGTGATTTTCACAGAGGGTTGCATTTTTAATTGCAAAAAAAAGAACCATCCCATTTAAGGGTGAGTTTTTGAACTTGTTTCTCTAAAAAACCTAAATTAAATACCACCCGTAATGTTTTTTAGACGATGGCATTTACCACTGATCAGGTTTTATAAGTACGAAAACGCACAACATGCAGAGATAATATTTGAATTTAAGAAAGAAAAAAAAAATTTCCCTTTTTTTTTAAAGTTGTGTAATAATCCAAGGGTAAGTGGGAAATTCTTAAGCATTATCAACATTTTCATCCTAGAACCGTATTTTTTTTTTTTGTTGTCTATTTTTTTTAATAAAAAATGTCTAAACCTCAGTCATAGCGAGGGTTGTTTTTTTTTTTTTTTTGGTTTTCCTTATTTGCTTTTTTCTTTAGAATGAAAAATGTGCGTAGCGAATATCCTTATATTTTTGCTTTTATAAATAAGAGGAATTGATACGCTCGCTCATGCTTCGACACAGCGGATTTTCTGCTTTTTTCTTTTATATGCGTAAAGCGTAGTTTTTGAAAAAAAGAAGAGTGATTTATCAAAAATTAAATGGCTAAATTGGATGAGATGAGTTTTAAGGCTAAACAGCTGCAAGGAGCAAGGATATATTCTCCTCATACCGATATTAATGATGGTGGATGCGTGATGTGGCTTTAAAGTGTAAATTTTAAAGCAATGAAATGGACACGTATAAATGAACAGAAATACAAAAAACAAAAAAAAAACATAAACAAATTGAGGGAATTTCACGCAGTTTTGTGGAAATGTCTCATTTTATTTATTTGGTTTATAATTTTTTTTTTAATTTTTGTTTTTTATATTTGTGACGTTTTTAAGGACAGGATCAAAAAAAAAAAAGAATATCAGGATTGGTTTAGTTATTAATGATTTATCTCTTTGGAATTGTGCAGTGATTTCAATGGTCGACGATTTATGGTATTTTATTTTTTTTTTCTGTTTTGTTTTACTATTTATTTTGCAAATGAATTAAATATTTTTCATGTGTTTGTGTGTGTGTGTGTACCTATAGCAAACGCAATATATTTTGATGTAATGTATAGGATTGCAGGCTCGTTTAAATAAATAGAATAAATGTTTTGTTGAATGATTTTTGTGTTTTTTTTTTTTTAATTTTATTTTTTTTTATTCAGTTTTAATTGAAATATGAACCAGACTTCCTTCCGGAATATGAAACAAAACAAGTTACATAATATTTGTAAATGAAAGTGTGTATTTCATTTTTGAAAATGTTATTTTTCCAGGAATATGTAAGCATATATATAGAATTGTAGGTACATATAGGTATTTTACTTTTTATTTCATTAAACTAATACTTCACTGTGTAATCAGCTGTGAACATAATGGCAAATCAGTTTTGTAATATTATTTATATATAGTTTCTCTTATGAGCTTATAAGTCTCATCCATAAATAGTTAGGTAGGTAAGCATGAAATTTGTTATTTAAAAAAACTGTTTGTTTTCGATGAAGCTTGAAAATTTACTATAATTAAATATTAATATAACTTGTTCATATTAAAGTAACTAGTTATAAATACTAAAAATTATACATTTTAATTTGTTTCTGAATTTACCGCCTGGAAAAATGTCGAGTTTTTGTCAAGTTTAGTGAAGGCCCTGAAAAGGCTTCGGTAGGGACAATCTAGACAAAGAAAACTTATCAAATACTAGAAAGGCCCTCGCTAAAAAAAAAATGTTGGATAAGTCCTTTTCTCCCATCACAAATACCGCATATATAACAAAAACAAACAAAATATTTTATATATTCACTTTTATATTATTCACTTTTCCATTTTCAACATCACACAACTGTATTGCGAAAAAGCTCAATAGTTAGCGTATTGGACTTGTTACTAGAATATCGTGGGATCGAATCCCAATCAAGGAAACTTTTATTTTTATTCGACTGTCGAGGCAAAAGCTTACTTAACAGGTGAGGCCCGATACAAAACCAAGTGTTACCCTTGCTAGGCCCATGTTAGGATCAATGTAAGACTTTTTAGTGACCCGTTAAAAACTATATTGTTTTTCCAGGTGGGTTACCACCAAGTGGTATGGCAAGTCTTTGTCAGATTTTATCAAGGCTTTTCAAGGCTAACACAGGAGAAATCTAGTCCAAGAAAATACAAAACTTTCAAGAGCCTCGTTAAGGACTAAATTGTTTTCCCAGGTGGTTTTCCGCCTGGAAAAATGGCAAGTTTTTTTTTTGTCAATTTTAGTCAAGGACTTGAAAAGGTTTCGGTAGGGGCAATCAAGACAAGGAAAACTTGTCAAATACTAGTGAGGTCCTCGCTAGAAAAAACTTATTGGGTAAGGCCTTTTATCACAACACAGACAAAAATTTGCACCCACCATATACAGTAATAAAATTACAATAACAGCTATGAGGAATAGCTCAGTAGTTAGCGTATTGGACTGGTACATTTGGACATTTTTTAAAAATTTTATTTTGTCGGTCGAGTCAAAAGGTTATTTTTTAACGGTGAGGCCCGATACAAAATCGAGAGTTATCCTTGCTAGGCCTTTATGAGGGTCAATTTAAAACTTTCATGGGACCCACTAAAAACTAGATTGTTTTTCCAGGTGGTTTAAAGTTAGTTTTATCCACCCGAAAATACAATCTAGTTTTAAACAGGACCCTATAAAGTCTTACATTAATCCTAACATGGGTCAAGCCAGTTTAATTATCGTTTTTCTCCAGGGCCTCGTCCGTTAATTATACTATGGCCTCGAGAGAAAACAAAAAATTAAAAAAGTTGTCTTAACTGGAATTTGATACTACGATCTTCTGAATACAAGTCCAATACGCTCACTACTGAAATATTTCGCAATATGCAGTTGTAAAATGTTGAAAATGAAAATCTGTAATATTTTTTCTTACTAAGTATACTGTATGATTAGTATAAATAAAATTAAAAATAATGACCTTGACAAAAACTTTCAAGTTTTTCAGGCGAATCACGCATTGCACTGGTAAAGTCTAAAACGCTGCAGATGCGAAACGAAAAATACCATACAAAAATGACAGCGAAATCATAAACGAAAAATTTAGTTCTATTTTTCGTTCTCCAGTACACTGTTTGCTGAGTGAAATTGAAATTTGTAGCAGATTATTTGGAGAAGTCTACACTTCTTTTTTCGAACACAATTAACCATAAAGACCATTTATTGTGTGCGAAAAAATGATATTTGTGTTTTTCGGATTTATTTTTTCTTCTTTCTTTCATTACAGAATGGCTGCCTGTGAAACTAAAAAATTCGTTTCGCATCAGCAGCGTCCTGGGCTTAAACGAAAGATCCCAAGATCGCATCTCAAATTGCACAACTTTTTTTCTTTCTTTATTGCCACTCGAGACAAAAGGTTAATAAGTTAAGCTCTAAAGAATTTCTATAGTTCCCTTTTTGCTAGACTTGTGTTAGCATCAATTAAAACTTTCTAGGGCCTCATTAAAGCTCCTTTGTATGACCATGTGGATAACTTATGAGCATTTTATTGCTACTTACCAGTAATTTGGACGATTAATCACTGACAAATCATTCCGACTGGAAGAAAGCGGCATGTTTTTTGGCAGTCTTAAGTCAAGGCCTTGGAAAGTTTTCCATAATGGAAACCTAATTGAGAAAATTTGTCAAATATTCGTGAAAACCTTGGCTAGTAAAGACTTTAAGGTAAGTGTTTTCTATATTATCAAAAATACCTCATATTAAACAAACACATATATTTTATACCTACAAAAGTTAATCATTTTCATCATTACACAACTGTATTGGAAATTTCTTAAGTAGTTAGCGTATTAGACTCATAAACAGGAAATCTCTAGGATCTAATCGCATAGGTATATGAAAACTAGTTTCTTTTTCATGGGTTAATAATTGGCAAGGGCCAAGCAAGTTCCGATAGTAACCCTTGCTAGCCCCTTTATTATTATGTATGCAAAATTATCTTGTGCCCTGTCGTTTCCAAGGGCCTAACAGCCTGGCGAGTTTCTTTTTTTATATAATAACTCTTGCTAGCCCCTTATAAGCATGTATGCAAAACTCTCTAATGCCTCGTCAAAAACTAGACTGTTTTTATTTCAGGCTATATTAGCTACCTATGTCTTTAAAATTACCTACATGAAAATGCAAATATTCTGTTAACTAATACAGTGAACTCCTTGAAAAAGTAGACTTTAAGACTTGTCTACTTATTAGTAAAAAAAAAACAAATATTGAGAACCCTTAAGAATACCACACTTAACTCATCCAAATCCTGTTTTTTTTTTATCTATTTTTATTTGAGCCTTTCATTTCTTTAAAATTCAAAAAGTTATGGGTTGTAACTTTTCTAAAAAATAAACTTGAATAGAAGTACTCCACTTGCATTTTGTCAGTTAAACAAAGAATCAAACTCTATTGAGGTTATCAAAATCAGAGTCCGTTTGTGAAGGAGTTTTCATTATGAAAAATCATGTATTTTTTTCAGTTCTTTAAAATTTTCTTCAGTTATGAGAAGAATTGGAGAAGTTTCCCTCAAGAGAAAGTACATTCTATGATGAATTTTCTTTTTTTATTTATTATTCACTTGTAAGTTTTCTGGAAGCGAAAGACGAAGAAAACTTGTCAAATACACTTGAGGCCCTTGTTAGTAAGAACTTGTTGGGTGAATTTGTCTTTCCTTTAATTTTGTTTAGGTATTTATTTATTCATTCATTTATTTATTTATTTATTTATATATTTATCTATTTATCTCTTTGTATGTATTTATTTAATTATACGTATATGTATCACATATTATTTGCTTATAACTAGTTGTTTATCACGTTTTATTATCTATTTTATTTACTTACATCTTTTCATTCATTTGTTTATTTACTTATTATTTAAATATTTCATTAATTGATTTAAATCTCGTACCTTTCGCATTATTATTTTAACTTTTCTTTTTCTTCTTTTTAGTCAACTTAATTCGATATTAATTAGTTGCAACACACCGCCTCATATATATTTATTTCTTCATTACTACATAACCACTCCCCAATTTACAACTTCAAGATTGTAATTACAGTTCAGGCTGGGTCAATGAATTTTGCATACAATTTATAGGCTGAAAATAGCATATGTCATACCCACAATTAAGTACCGTTCGTACTTGAGAAAAAAGAACATGCATATTTCATGTACTTGACATATTTTCCATTTGACTGCGGATCACTATGTGAAATCACAAAATCATCATCAAGCAACATGCCAAAATGCCAGCCTATTGTTTCATATACCTAAAGCTAATTGTACGTTGTGCCTGATGCCTTCTTGAAATTTACAAAACCTGTAATTTTTTATAATTTTGTTTTCTATCAACAAAAAAAAAAAAAGCCCATACAATTGTTGACACACGATTGCGTAAATCAAATTATCCTTAATTTGTGGGATTAAAATATTCTTTTCATTTATTTTTTATAAGAATACACACACACCCTCGCACACACACACTTCTATGCCAAGAAAGACTTGGTATCTTATGGATTGGATATATCCCTCTATTATTTTACGTAAATATGATTTGTGTCAGGTGTTTAAGATAGCAGATGATATACTCGTAGAAGACACACGTTATTATTGAGTCAAGAGGGTGTGTGTTATTGTTGTTGTCTCTGTTGCTGGTCTTGTTGAATTCCACAAAAACAAAAAACACCAACAACAATAAAATGACATCGGTATATAATTTGTTAGGTCTGACCTGGACAATGATGATGGCATATAAGGGATTCCATTCATTTACTCGAAGGTCATTTGTGTTTTTATTTTTATGAGGTTCAAAACAATAATTATGTTCTCACATGAAATTTTTATCTTATTTTTTTTTCGTGCACTTAATACCTGAGTACACTTTATAGGCAACTTAGCCAAGCGTGAATTATAGAAATAAAATAAAAAGTTTACGACATGTCGCAGGTACCTACTTTAAGCATGGGAAAATTAAATTTCCATAGAAAATTGAGAGTGTGAATTTCACAGTGTTTTCATTTGACAATCAATTTTTTTTTGTAATAATCCAGTTAATTGAGACTTTTTGAAAGTTATATTCAAATCGTCCTTGTTTGAAGATAACAAAATAAATACATTTGGCTTGAGATAGGTTGTGGAACGTATTTATTTTTGATTTCATTCGAAATGATGATATGACTTCCCAATACATTAGGCTTTTCCCTAATTCTTGAAATCGGACTTTTTGAAACTAATAATGTGCTTAGAAAACAATTTTGGATGTTTGTGGAACGTACGTATACATTTTAAAATCTACATCTAAATCTCACAACTTTTAGGAAACTAGTTTATTGAGTTACTTTTTTTAAAGTGGGCAAGATTTGCTTGAAATTCTTGAACGTATTGATTGTTTACTCTACATTTAACTTTAATTTTTTTACAAACTAGTCTCCTAATGGAGACTTATCAAAGCTTTTTTATAGTATTCAAAACTTGTCACTTTTGGCAACATTTAGCAAAATTAATACAAATGGCTTCAAGTAGGTTGTGGATGATTGTGGAACATATTCATTTTGATTTCAATTGAAATGAAGACATGAATTTTCGATTCGATTGGATTTCCTCTAATATTCGTTATTGCGTGAACATATAATGTGGCTTGGGAAAAGGTTGTGGAACGTATTGTTTTTTTTTATTTCATTAGAAATCCAGATATAGGTAAATTTTCAAATTAATTGGTTTTTCTGCAATTCTTGTTATTGTACTTTTTGTAACTAATAAAGAAGCTTGAAAAAAGGTTGTGAATGGTTGTGGAACATGTATTTTAAAGGTTGTGGATGATTGTAGAATGTAGTTTTTTTATTTCATTGAAAATGACGATATGAATTTCTGATTTGGTGGACTTCTTTCCAATTCTTGTTATTTCACTTCTAAAAACTAATAATTTGGCTTGAAAAAAGTTGTGGATGAAAATGGTATTCTTATTTTAATTTACGGATAAAGTGAACATGATTCAAGAAAAACACAAATTTTTGGTCAGAATTTTTTGGTTTGTGTATTTGCACTCCATGAAATTTAAAATTTGGCTTTATGAACAATTTTTTAACGAATGTGGAATGTAGGTACCTAGCAATTTTTATTTCACAGAAAACTAAAGCACGACATTTTCGTTTGGTTTTTATAGCATCCTTTTATCTTTCATCCTTGGTGTTATACTTGGCGCAATATGATTTGAGGAAAATGGTGGAAGATTTTGGAAGGGATTCATATTATAAACCTATTTCACGGGAAATGAGAAAATGAATAACGAAAACCACCAACTTTTGTAATATTCATGTTAAAAGCTCAGGAAATAAAAACATTTTTGAAAAAATAATAATTGAATTTATTTAATTTTGTGGGAACGGGGAAAAGCCTAGTAGTCAGTTCAATATGTGAAATGAAAAATTAATGCATTCCACAATCTTTTAGTACAGTCTTATTTTATGTTCAATATTTGATTATGAGAGACCAAGACAAAAATATGATTTGAGAAAAATACTGGAAGATTTTGCAAGGGACATCTTTTATACCTATATTTCACGGGAAATGAAAAAAATGATTAACGAAAACCACCAATTCTTGTATTTTTCATGTAAAAAGCTCAGGAAATAAAAATATTTTTGAAAAAAGATTGACGAAATAATTGATTTTCTTACTCAGTCGAATATGTGAAATGAAAAATGAATACTTTCCACAGTCTTTTAGTAATTTTTTTTCTGTTCAATATTTGAATAGGGAAGAGCAGGACGAAAACCCAACACAGTGTGGCAATGTTTAACACTCAATTTGCTGTCATTTAAAATAAAAGGTGTGGAATGTAAAATTTAAAATTTTTCACACTGACAGCTTTGTACGAATTTTTGATTCACAATCGAACTGTGAAGGCTTTATTATGATAAATTGAAAGCATGACAAGAAGAACAAATTTCTATCCATAATTGATTTCTATCTACAATTTGAACTTTTTTTTTCTACCAACCCATAACATGCCATTAAACATTATAAAAAAGTAAAGGAAATAAAAAGGGAGGGTTCCTGGCCCTCGAGGTCTGGGGTAGTAATAACCATCTCCGTTGCCTTTGAAGTTGTTAGAAGTTGTTAGAAAAGTACAGAAAAGAAAAACTTTGCTTGTGTTTAGAGGATAAAAAGTGCTTTAAGGGTAAGTAAAAACACATATATATATTTGATGTTGTGTAACGGATAATTTGTTAAGTTAAACGATTTGTAAAGTTTACCCAATAGGATTTTGATTTCCATGATTATTATTGACAAATAAAGTTAAAATGTTAAAGGTGATAATTGTAGAGTTGTTTGTTTCTTTTTCTTCCAAGGGCGGATAACAAATTGATTTTTATTTATGTTTTCGTTGGATAGTTTAAGTGAGGGTGCTGTCATCGTTTAAAATAAAGAACCGAACCTACTTCAACAGATAAAGTTAATTGATGATGTTAACATGCCTTAATCATTTTTAATATTATCTTCTTTTCTTTTTGGTTTTCTTATAAAGATTAGGATTAAAGATTATTTAAGGCGGACAAGTTTTTTTTTTTTTTATTTGCATATGAGGGGAACACGTCTTAAGGAAACTCTTTTTTTATTCTCATGGTAATTTAAAATCGAGAAGCTGCCAAAGATCATTGTAATACACAGACCAAGCAATTAAATGCAATTAATATGCTTTATAAGACATCGCATCGGTCTTGTCACACGAGATGAGCAAAGGAAGGAGTAGGTATTAATTATTTTAAGGCTTTATGCACCGAAGGAGAATTAATTTTTATTTTAAGGCTGTGCAGCGAATGTGGGCTTGAAAAAAAAATCAATTTTTATTTGCACTGAGAAAAAAATAAAAACAGCATAAAAGGTTGCTAAATTTTTGAAAATCATTTCTTTGTTTTTAAGAATTTTTTGTTTTAATATTCTACGACCTGAAATTGGTCAAAAATCGGCAAGATTATTTTAACAGGTTTATATTTTCGACAACATTTATTTTTCTATGCACAATTATTTCAGTAGGTTCTGAAGAATAAAAAACAAAAGGTTATTTGGGTCATTGCATGAAAAAGTGAACATGAAGATAGAATAACGGAAATGTGGAAATGTTATCTCACACCCTGTCTTTTCTTTGCTACTAATAAGAATAAAAAAATATCCTACAAGTAACAAATGAATGGCTGCTAGCTTAACTCTTAATTTTTAAATTGAAAACGTTATTTCACTTCAGATAGCGATTTTTTGAAACGTGACCCTCCTGAAAAAATGTCAAATTTTTGTAAAGTTTAGTCAAGGCGCTGAAAAGGCTTCGGTAGGGGCAATCTAGACAAGGAAAACTTGTCAAATACTAGTGAGGCCCTTGTAAGAAAAAATTTGTTGGATAAATCCTTTTATCTCATCACAAATACCCCATATAAAACAAACAAAAATATTTTATACCCATCATTCATATTAGGTAAGAAAAATTAAATTACCTAGGTATATACTTTTTCATTTTCATCATCACAACAACTGTACTGTGAACCAGAATATCGTAGGATCGAATCCCAACGAAAAACAGCTTTTTATTAAGTTTTTTTTGTCTGTCGAGGCAAAAGTTTACTTAATGGCTAGCAAAAGTTTACTTAAGAGGCCTCTGCCCAAAATGGCCCCATACACAACCGAGTGTTACCCTTCCTAGGCCAATGTTAGGGTCAATGTAAAACTTTCTAGTGCCTTGTTAAAAACTAGATTGTTTTTCCAGGTGGGGAGCTACCATGTAGTTTATTAAATTTGTAAAAAATATTTTCAGTAATTTAAAATTTTTGTTAAGTTAAAGGCTGATATGTTCTTGTTGATCAAATTAGAAAATGTGTACGGCACTGTCACTAAACTTATGCCCAAAACGGGTGATGTGAGTTACCAACATGTTTTTGTATTTAATATATGAAAGAATTATTTTCTCCAAAAATTTTATTTTTTCCTAACTGTCGAAATCATTACCATGTAAGTATAGAGTTTTCTTGTGTGTTTCATGTATATTTAAATAGTTATGAAAATTTTACTAAAAAAAGCTCGTAAAACTCTCTCAAATGTTACTTGATTTACCATAAAATTGTCCATTTTAAAAAGGTTTGTTTGGTTTTTCTGAGCTTATTTTGCCGTTGGTGCTTCAATACTCTTTTCTTTTCCTTTTTATGAATAAAATTTTAATAATAATAATAAATAAGGTAGACGACATAAACAAGAAAATTAGCGGGCGTATTTGGTAAGTTGAAATTTTAAGCTGGAAAATTCCAAACGAAAAAAAAAAACTTGTGAAACTTGTTGAAAATTTCAAGATACTAAACAGACCTCGTTCAGTAGGTACTTAAACGACACTTTCGTCTTCCCTTGGCATATCTCAACGTCACTTTACTATTCCACGAACATTTTGTAGGTTTTTTTTTTAATAGGAAACTAGGCCTGTGGCTTAACTCATATTAATAAGACTGTTAAACAAAATTAAATTCATGCTAAAAGGTATATAGAATCTTATTTCATTGAACTGGCCTAGCAAAATCTTAATTTTATATTCGATTCTGGACTGGACTAGTGCATACCAACAATGAAATAGTTACCAATACCTACATTAAAACAAATATTTTTATCAGCTTTATCGTGAGTTTCACAATGAAAATATTTCACTCGAAAAGTTTTTGTTCCCATGGAATTTTAAAAACTATTATGGATTTCGCTTGAATTTTTCTTGACCTAAGATACAAACAAAATTTGCGCAAAGGACACCAGTATTTACCCGCTTTTTATTTCGTTCGCCATCAAAGTACAATGACGTATCAAAACATTTTTAAGGAAAACTTTTGGTTTGCAAATCTTAAGTTTTTATTTATGTGCATATAAAAATAAAATTAAAAAAAAAAATGTCCGATTGAAATATCGAATTTTCCAAAAAAAAAATTGAAGCTTTTTTTAAAAACTCAAAAACTTATTTTTTGAAAATTTGTACCTATATGCAATATTATTTAATTTTATCTGAAATTTGTATATAAAAAAAATTATCTAAATACGTTTTGCCGATAATGAGAACATTTAAAATTAAAAAAAAAATACGTTCTATGGCAGGTACTACATATTGATAGTTGCTAAGTGCAAAATTGTATAATTTTTTGTAGTAGATCGTATTAATTTTAGTATATCGAAAAAATTTATCAATATTGTAGGAGTCATTTATGAGAAAAAAAAAATATTTTCCTTTTCGGGTTTTTAACTTTTGTATGGAAGGTACCTACCTACTGTTATTTTTTTCATATAACCTATGTACATTTTTTTTCCAAAAATATTTTGGAAAGTAGATATCTTTCTACTTAGAAACTCTTAAGTATCGAGTTTTAAAACAATTGATCATAGTTATCGTTTTCGAAATATTTGATTTTCAAAAAAAAAAAAATTGAAACATTTATGAGAGATCGAATAAGTTTTTTTTTTAATTTCAGTAGGTAGGTATACTTCACAAAAATATGTAGGTATAGTTTTTGGAAGCCTCTGTATAAAAAAATTATTCAAATCAGTCATACGTTTTGAAGAAAATCGAAAATTTAAAAAAAAGGTTCTTTAATTAGGTAATAACCGTTTTTTGAAAAATGGTTTTCCACCAAAAGAAGCCTTTACTAAAAGTAATTTATTGAATTTTTTTAAGACAAGTTGTTAAGTCGTTTTTGAAAAAATACGATTATTAAAATTGCTAAGATATATTGTATGGTAAGTACCGTTATTTTTGGTTCTAAGAAAATTTAAAAAAAAAATGGGTGGGCATAATCACCAAAAACCACTATGTACCTACCAAGTTTGAAGAAAATCGATCGGGCTGTTTAGGCTGTAGGCGAACAGATAGGTAGGCAGACAGACAGAATTGTGCTTCACACTTTTATGATGTTTATTATTTTTTTTCCACGAATCCAAAACTTGTTTATAGTACCTATATCGCAAGTAAGAATATGTGACAATTTAAGCTCTCAATAACGAAACATTTCGCCTGAAATGAGTACCTATGTACATAGGTACTCACAAAAAACTGGAATTTTCGTTTTTCAGATGAAACTCACAATATAGGCGAAATGTTAATTACATAGCTGTATTAATTTTTCGCGTGGAATGTTATTCACGTGAAACTCACAATAAAGCTGAATATTTTTGTTTAGCAAAACCTACGATTTGTTTACTTTTGAATTTATCTAAAGCAAAAGCTGTTAAAATTTGTGCTCCTGAGACAGTTTTTGTTAGAACAAATTTGATAGGTACCTACCTTCTTCACAAAATAACAAGTAGGATGGTGCCTAAAGAAAATTTTAAAAAGCCAGGTACCTGCATATGTAGCTACCTACCTATAGAAAAATAAAACATTCATGACAACAAAATTCACTTCAGTAAAAGTACTAATTTTTAAATATTCTCCAAGACTTTAAGAGGTCTTAATTTAAAGAAATAAAATTAAAGATAATGGAGGAACTTTCTTCCACCCCGCGTGAACACACGTTCTATGACAGGTACCTACTATTAATAGTTGCTAAGTACAAAATTGTATAATTTTTTTTAGAAGATCGTATTGATTTTTAGTGTAGCATCTCGTGGTTAGTGCATTGGACTGTCATGTCGAAGGTCTGGGTTCGATTCCCAGCCGCTGCAACCTAAGAAAACAGAAATGTTTTTTCGCGAGGTACTGCCTCTTACGAGGAATTGACAAATCCTCCAAGAGTATACTTGTCATGAATAAGTGCTTCTCATCTAGCCGTTCGGACTCAGCAAAAAATTGTAGGTTCCCTCCATTCATGCCGATAAAACAGCCGCAGGAATGGTTGAGAGCTGTAAGTCACTAGGCCTTGGTTCTCCAAGAAGCTGTTGTGCCACCAAATTTATTTTATTTATTTATTAATTTAAGGGTATAGAAAAAGTTAAACCATAATCGTAGGAGTCGTTTTTGAGAAAAAAAATATTTCCTTTCCAGTTTTTTAATTTTTGTATGGAAGGTAGGTACCTACCTAGCTACCGTTATTTTTTTAAGTATGTAAAGTGTTTTCTTAAAATATTTTAGAGAATACTACTCACTAGTATCGAGCTTCCAAAAATCAAGCATATCGTTTTCGAAATACCCAGCTATTTGTTTTTCAGCAAAAAAGAATTCAAACATTTTTTAAAATTCCAAAAAAATATTCTTTTTTAATTTAACTAGGTACACAAAAATATTTATCGTTTTTGGAAGCCTCTGTACCTATAAAAAAAATTATTACAATCATTCATAAGTACCTACCATTTTGTAGAAAATCGAAAATTAAAAAATGGTTCTTTGGGGAGGTACGGTTACCATTAATAGCCATTTTTTGAAAAATTGTTTTCCTCGTGGAATGTTTTTCACGTGAAACTCACAGGAAAGCTGAATATTTTTTTAGCAAAGCCAATCATTTATTTACTTTTGAATTAATCTAAGCCCAAAGCTCTTAAAATTTGTGCTCCTGAGTCAGTTTTTTTTTTTTTAACAAATTCGAATTTCATTTATAAGTACCTAGGTAGGTACAAACCTTCCTTGGTAGGTACTAGCTACCTTCTTAAAAAAAATTGAAAAAGCAAGGTACCTTCATATACCTACCTATAGAAAAATTAAAATTAAAATTTACGTCAACAAAAGTACTAATTCCTAAATATTCTCCAAGACTCTAAGAGGTCTTAATTTAAACAAATGAAATATAAGAAAATCGAGGAAATTTCTTCCACCCCACGAGAATCCGATTTTTGACAAAAATAAATATACCTTCCTACTGCTATCCATGGAACTTTCTTTATCTGAAATTTTAAGCATTTTACTATCCTCCTATTTTATTTCTTGATCTTCTTTCCCAAAAACTTTATTATCTCTTCGAACTTTATTTCCCTCAAAACCATAGTTTTCAGTTTTCATCCACCTTTAAAAAGACTTGTAACTTAAACTCTCCATCGAAGTGCCATTCCTAACACCAAAATGTTCGTTCCTCAAAAAAAAAAAAAAAATCAAACAAAACTTTAATACAGAACTGACAGTATCTCTTGTAGGTTAGGTATTGAAGCTAGGTAGGTACCTATATCAGATAAAATAGATTCCATCAAAAGGACTCGTCGTCCCTTTAAAATATAAAAATGAAAACATCAAACTAAAACCATCACCATCGCAGTTGAACCTAGAAACACAACATATATCACATCAAGTTATTTTTATCTCCTCAAAATAATAATAATAATAATGTTATATCCTCTCAGATCTTTTGTCAGGACCCATATCCATTATTCTATAATATTTTTCATACCTACATAATATTTATATAAATGGAATATAGATTGTGTCTATTTAAAAATACAAAAAAAAAAAAAAGTAAGGACCTCCTTGGATATTTTTCTCATTCGTCCTTTTGCAAAAGGAAGAATATTTCATCTTATCTATTTCTTTGAATCTTTTTTTTTTTAAGATAACTTACCGATAAAAATAAATTTTGAAGTATCCATTGAGTTGAGTTGTTTTCTGTCCAATTCTGATCCTGAATCCCGATGATGGTTGTTTTTTTTTTCCTTGTTCGTTGTTGGTGATGCAATAAAAAAAAACAGGACCAATAATAAAATATATATAAAAATCCCTTTTTATTTCTTGTTCTCTTCTAATCCATTCACATGAATTTCGAATTGTTATAGAATTTAAAAGAGGGACACGCTTCCTTATATGATAAGTAACTGTATCTACCTGTTTCTTTTCAGGTAGTTTTTATTATTTGCACTTGTTAAGGACTCACAAGAGATTAATAAACAATGCAATATTTTGAAATATGTAGAATCTTTTGGCGCGTCGTTCTTCTTCTCTTCCTAAGATGATTTTCTTTAAAAAAAAGAAAACCAACCCTGTTTAGATTGAGCTTTTATTCGCCTTATGTTCCTCTTAAAAGTGTGTTCAATTCATTTAAATTTCCAAGAGCATAAGGATACGACGACGGAAGGGAATTTCTTTGATTTTCCAAATTTCTTGAATAAAAAACTTCTCGAAGCCGAAAGAAAGGATTCGCGATAAAAATATCTCGGTAACACTTTTATTTTTTAATTTTACTTTAAAATCGATCACTGATCTTTTTCTATTTATCTTTCTCGCTTTTTCTATCTCTGTTTTTTCACTTTAGAAGAGGTAAGCTTGCATTGGAATTTCTTTTACTGCTATTTTTCTCACTTTACCACACAGAAAAAAAAATTAATAACACTCACACAAACACAAATTCACACTTGTTTGATTTGATTTTGCTTTATTTTTCCCAGAAAACGATCTTCAGCACAAAGAAAAAGACGATGATGGTTAACAAACAAACAAACAAGAAAAAAAAATATACAAGCGAAAGAGAAGGAATGAAGGAAAAAAACTATAAGAGGGAAACGAGACGATGACAAGCGAGAAAAAACCTTTATATTTCTTCCACAGAAAAAGACAAACTAATTCCAGCAACAAGGTAAATTAAAGGTAAAATGACGATGGTCGATCGGTTGGTCGGATGAAGAAGAGAGGAAAGAAGTTTTGAAAAAAAAACCCGTTTAATAGGTATGAATGTAATTGTATGGTGCAGTGGCGAAGAACAACAACAACAAACACGACGAACCGGATGACGACGACGAGGACGACGAAGAAGTTGATGGCGACGGGTTATCCATGATGCTGGGGGCCAAGCTTGGCCTCTATGATCGTGTCGATTCAAAAGCCAAGTTTTTTTTTCAACCAAAATATATAAATTGGATGAAGTTGAAAATGTTGCACCACGAGCGATTTCTTTCTTTTCTTTCTAAATTACTAGTAGATTCTTCTGGACTTCACTGTTAAATCTCACTACACAACCGACACAAAGGATTAGGAAATTCGCAGGTAGTTTTCCTTATCCAAATTCCGTTAAAATTTTGCTAAAAATTTGATAATTTTTCTTTTTTTTTTTAATTCATGATTAATTCGCGTCAATTTAATATGAAAATCGTATAATTCACAAATAACATTAACTCGTCGATTAAAAGTTAATTCGAATACCGAAGTTCGAACGAGGTAGCTAGACGCTACTTTTATTGTTTTTTTCTTTTCTTTTATTTTCCTCCTTAGTTCTTTAAATCTTAAATAGAACACGTTTTGAAACAAACTCGACAACCGGAAATAAAGTAGCGTAGCTCCGCCGCAACAGAGATCTAACACTGAACTGATTCGTACAGTGGTGTTGAAAGCCAGTGCAAGTCTGTTGCAACATATTCATCCAGTGTGTATGGACTTTGTATATAAACTTTATAGTATTATCATGGAGCAGTTTTTAATTACGAGGTGTATCACCGATGGTGGCGCTAGTGAATACCCATGTTGAGAAAAAAATCTTCAACATGCTTACGATTCTGACAGGAGAATTGGAAACATTTTTTATTTTCAATGTGTGGCTGCTCAACAGCCGAAAGTATTGGGGTTGTTGTTGGTTAGCAGATATGAATTCTCTTTCTTTTTTGCTACGTATGAATTTCGTAGGGCAATGGTGGTGATTTTTTTCTTCTTCAATATGAATGAAGGTTTCAAGAAAAAATCTTCTTTTTTTGATTTCTCTGTTTTTACGTTTGAGGTACAGATAATATATATACATACATACATGTATTTTGTTTTGTTATGATGTAAAATAAAGCAATGGTAGACTTAGTGGTGGTTGTTGTTTTTGTCATTTTATGCTGTCTTTTTTTTTTGTGCTGGTACTTTTGCAGGTACATTTATTCATTCTTCCCGATTTTCTAATAATGCCATGAATTTTCGTTAAGTAAGTTTCGAAAATTTGTGTGCGGTATACAAAAATTTGTGCCTACATAGGTAAGGAAATTTTAATGACGAAGGAAAAGTTTGTTGAAATGATAAATTTTTCTGTTTTGAATTCTGGGGATGGAGAATAATTATTTTGCTTCTTTTATTTCTTTATCTATTTTTTTTTTTTTTCTATTAATCCAGTTAATACAAACAAAGACATAGGTAGTTTGTTAAATTGAAAAAAAAAATACGTAATTAACAATTAAGAATATAAAAGAATTAAAAAAGGTAAATAATTGTCATTCCGTAGCACTTACCTACATAATTTGCTAGAGGAGAATGAGGTAATTATATATTTTTAAGGTACGTATGGATTTTAATTATTTTTCATTTAAGCATATGAGGTATACAGTTTTTTGTAAAAAAAAGTTTATTGGTGAGAAAAAAAAAACGAAATTTATGTAGGTAGGTCTTCAGTTTACAGTTTTCAAAAAAATTATACTATGCAAAAGCAAATACAAGTGACAAGAGCTGTTCTTAGCAGCGAAAAATTCGTTGCTAAGAACAGTTTAAAGGTCCCATGCGAAAAAAGTCCATGAACATATTTTCGCATGTAAACAAAAAATTGAGATGAAATACCTACAAATTATGTTTTTGCATACCTATTTGGTTTTCAGTTTCAAGCGAAAAAAACATTGCTTACATGGAATAACGAAACAATCACCCGGCAATTGTTTTGCGTGCTGGGAAATAGCGAGGTTAATAAAAAATATTTTTTTCGCATGGTCAGTTTAAACTTAAAAAAAATATATAAGTAATGAGATTCGTTTGAATTCAATTTTATTATTATTCCTTTATTGAGACTTGTAAAAGACTGCCTAACTTATTACAAACTTAATATCTAAAACCCTCAAACATGCAATGCTTTGGATACCTTGCAGCTCGTGCCAGATATCGCATTTCATCCTTCTCGTCGTCGGTTCTTGACACCAGTCTGTCTCGTTTATAGAATCAGCTGTGTCAGCATGGTTCGTTATTGATGACGACGATTTGTGGCTCGGCGGATGTTAGGCGATCGTGTTAACTCCTCCCTCACTTAGATGAAGGCCGTCCTCGGGCTTCTTGAGAGCTTTGATGACTTTTTGAAGGTCGACATTTTGGCGCTGCTTCTTCTGGCATTGCTTTAGTTTAATGATGGTATAAAAAACTGTAATGAGTGCAAGTGTCGTGAGGCAAGCTATAAGTGGATGGGTCGTCAATTTTGTCTCCATCTCACCAATGTAATGCAAATTGTCCATGTTCATTCTGTGAAGGTATGGTAGGCTCAATATCTCTCTATGACCGGTGATATTAAGGAGCGAAGATGTTGCACTACCGGGTTGCTTTTTCTGGACATTATTTCGATTGATAAACTTGGACCCATTGATCCACACAGCATCATCAAAAGTCAGCAAATACGTCCCGTTGATGTCCGTCTCAAAATCATTCTCCCTTATTCTGGCATTTCTGTTGTTTATTATAACTATGCCATCATCAATAACCAACACGGATTCCCGATGGTCCGGCTGTGTGTTGCAATGAGCCATGCCTCCAGAGTGTAATTGTTGAGCACATGTCTTGGTCGGTAATTCCTTGCAAAATGTTAACGTTGTTGCTACGTTGCAGTCCTCAACAGCTAGCACTTGTCTTCCACATTCCGCCACCACATCATCTCCATTGAAGAATAAAATATTGCCGTTATGAGCAACAGGGTAGATTATTACTTTCTTACAAACTAACTTAGGTCTAGGATAATTAATTATGAAATGTAAAATATAATCATTTTGCAGAACCTTTACATTTGCAACTTCCATAAGTTCTGTAACACTAACATTAAAAAATTGTTCATTTATTATGACTTTTAAGTCATCATCATCTAAAATTACTGGGTTTATGACCCTGAGCTTTGCAAGTGTTATAGAGAACATTAAATTTTGAATTTCTGAAATGAGCATTCTATTTCTTGCTAACAAGATTTCATAAACATGGATAGTGTCGATTTCTGATTTTTTTGAATAAGCCAGAATATTATTTACGGTGTCTGTTAATCTATTAATTTGCTCCTGAGATTTTGTGTTTATTACAGATTGTCTATTGTTGGAATCGATCAATTGGGCTTGATTAAATTTAATTTTTTCGAAGTCGTCGAAGTCAGGGGTGCCAGCCACAATTTTCAAACCTGTGCCTAAGAAATTTAAACTCCTTGCGTTTCTATGGTGGATACTTATACTCTTGAAGAGTGTTTCTAAGTGCTTAAGGTCTATTTCCACAATCTTTCGCATATGAGACTGTGGAGGGAACAGCTCGCTCATGTTTTTTGATTCGTTTATTATTTGCTTAAAGGCAGTCAAATTTGTTGTGTGGCGTAAGTATCCGTTACCCTCCCAGACAATGACATCCCCGTCTAGTATTGGAATATAGTTAGAGCTGGTGTAGTCTGTTAATTTAGCCACGACTGTTGTCATCATAAATAATAGAAGAATCCTGAAAGATTAATTGCAAGAATAGAAAATAATTAAGGTTCTATTTTAGATTGTCTTTATGGACCACCCTCCCTTTAATTAAAACCGTTGTTCCTAAATCGGCTTCCACTTTTTCTTCAACGTATAATGGAGTTAGCTTATTACCTAATCGTCTATTTGTTTTTACTAATACCTTTTCTCCTACTCTGAAAATTCTGTTCTGCCTTGTTTCATTTTCCCTTAGCAACTGTAATTCTTGGGCCTTTTGAACTTTATTTTTAATTTTTTCTCTAAAATCTGTCGGGGAGGAGTGTATTACATCAATTGGTCTTTGGTTTGTAACAGAATGAACGGTCCTATTGTATTCTACTGTTGCTAATAGTATCAATTCGACTGTTTCTTCGACTTTTCTGTCAAGTTTTAGACATCTTGCAATTTCTAATAGAGTGCTGTGAAATCTTTCTACCTGACCGTTGGATGTACTGTGTAAGGGTGGAGCATTTACTATGTCAACATTAAAATGATTGAGCAAAATTGACCTAATTGTCTCGGATTTTAAAGAAGCCTCATTGTCACAAAAGATTTGTTTGGTATTTGGGAAGATGTTCATTATCTCCAGGATTGGAACTTTTACGTCTATTATTGTACGCGATGGTATTGGCATCACAACCGTAAATTTGGAAAACTTGTCAATGCAAGTTAAAAAATATTTTTTATCCGTGGAGAATATGTCAATGTGAAGCATTTCTCCAGCATACGAGGGAACTGGTGTCTCGCCAATCAATTGTTTTTTTGGATGCCGATCGTACTTCGACTTTGAACATATTTTACAGTTGGCCACAATCTCGTTTGCCTGTTTCGTCATTTTTGGAAAGAAATAGTCACATAGGATTTGCTTAACGTTTTCCTGAGCCGCTCTATGTGCTCGGTTGTGTTCAGTAATTAAAATTTCTTTTTGTTCATTCGGGTCGAATATATCTAACACAAATTTATTCGTATGCCAAAACTTAGTTGATGGAAATAACTCGACTAAATTGTGTTGGACAAAAGCTAGAACTGGCAGATCACAATGAATTACGTTGACGACATCTATTTTAATCACATTTTTTAAAGTGTTTATCAATGTATTCCTGTCTGAAAAATTAATGAAATGTCTAGATTTTTTACCAAATATTATAAATGTACGAGTTGAAGCAATTGGGTCTTCCTCTATAACTATTTGATTTCTGAAGCAGTTTAAAGGTTTATCTGTTGTTTCGATTACATAAGTCAAGGATAACTCGCTGTGAATTGTAGCGGCATCAGAAGATGCCTCATTCTCCAGTGCATGAATATTTTGTCGCGAAAGTGCATCAGCGACATAATTCTCCTTTCCTGGCTTGTAAAATATTTGAGCATTATGCTCGTCTACATAAGCTTTCCAGCGCTTAATTTTTGCATTTGTATTTTTATCCGAAACTGAAAATGAAAGAGGTTGGTGATCTGTAAAAATATTTAGAGTTTTCACTCCATAGAGATAGTTACGTAGATTCTTTAATGACCACACAATGGCCAACAGTTCTCTTTCATTTGTTGCAAATTGCAACTCTTTACCTTTGAGTGTTCTTGAAATCATTGTTATAGGCTTTCCGTTTTGTGATAAAACAGCTCCAAGACCATGTGATGAAGCGTCCGTCGTAAGATCGAAAGGCTTCGTGTAGTCTGGATATAACAATGTGACGTCTTCTGACGCCAAAATTTCTTTTAGTTTATTGAATGCTTGGAGTTCTTTTTCTTTTAATTCTATTTTAATTTTTTTTGATTGATTACCACTTATTTTGCCATTCTCACCCTTTAATAAATTAGTAAGTGGTTTAGCTATTGATGCAAAATCTTTAATAAAGCATCTATAATAACTAGCTAGACCTAGAAAGGATCTTATTCCAAAGAGTGTAGAAGGTTGTGAATAATTTTTAATCGCCTCCACTTTAGCAGGGCAAGTTTTTATACCATCCCTCGACACTATAAAGCCTAGGTACTCTACATCCGTCTTAAAAAAATTTGATTTTTCTCGCGAAACCCTCATGTTCGCTTCATACAATTTTTTTAAAACCGAATCAATATCTTTGACATGTTCATTCTCAGTTTCTGAGAAAACAATTACGTCATCGACGTAAACATAGCAATTTTTTCCAATTTGTTCACGAAGGACGTCATCTATAGCCCGTTGGAAAATACTGGGGGCGTTTTTCAACCCAAACGGAAGGCGACAAAATTCGTATTTTCCACCGTTAACGGAAAAAGCAGTTTTTTCCCGATCCCTTTCCGCTAATTCAATTTGGTGAAACCCTGATTTTAAGTCTAGAGTTGTAAAAAATCGTGCTTTGCCTAAATTTGACAAAATCGTTGTAATATTTGGGATAGGATATTTATCGTCTATGGTTTTTTGGTTGAGCTTTCGAAAGTCCATTACTAAACGTTTCTTTTTATTGCCCAACTCATCTGTTCCCTTTTTATCAACTACCCAAATGGGATTATTGTAAGGTGACCTTGACGGTCTAACAATGCCATTCTTTAGAAGATCCTTAATTTCATTATTTACGAAATCTGTCACACCCATAGGATATGGGTAAAATTTTGAGTAAATGGGGTCTTCACTTACTGTACCAATTGTGGCAACGATGTTAGTGTTATACGGCAAAGATTCATTTGAATCTGCAAATGTTTTTATTCTATTACGTATCATATTTCTAAAATCTACGCTTACGGATGATGGAACCTTAATGTCCTCTACTTTCGTAAAGTTCACATTGTCACATTTATGGAAGAGAATAGTTTCTAACCCTGAATCGAAGCGAATTGAATTTTCTTTTAAGCAAATTGTGGCGTTAACTTGTGTTAACAGGTCAAGACCAATAATTCCGTCAAAAGTTGACAGATTGGGTAAAATAAAAAAAGTGCTATTTCTCCCAAAAATATTTATAAAACATTTGAGTTCAATATTGTTAAAACCATGAATTGATTTTACTAAAAAAGATGCGTCTACTGGCACTAAGCCTTTTATCTCTTGTAATGGCCTGATGTAATTTTTCGAGGCACCTGTGTCAATTAAAAACTTTACTAACCTCCCTCCTACTGTTTTTTGAATAAACGGTAGTTGGGAGCTTCCCCTAAAAAATTAACATAGTCAAAATCATGTACCTCAGCTTCCACTTCATCTACCTGCAACGCAGCTGTGGCTTCATAGTCACCTTCATTATTCCGTGGAGGATTTTCCTGCAAATAATTTACTCTTTGGCGACGCTGTCCCGATTGTCTTTGAAAGCTACTTGGTCTTTTATTCCTTTGTTCTTGCCCTTGATCATAGGTGTCGTTACTATTTTGGTGTTGATAGCTATTAAATTGGCGTAAACGTGATGATGTCGGATCGACATCCATTTTTTCACGACTGCTGGGGACTTTAGAACTGTTAAGTTCCAATTGTTTGTCATTTTCATAACTTTGCCTTTTGTTAAAATAGGGATTTTTGCCTTGCTTATTAATTTGGCTGTTATAATTGAAGTTATTACTATTATTATTGTTTTGGTAACGGTTCGGCGATCGTTTGATCTCGGACCTTAGAGATTTTTCTTCAGAATTTTTCGCATAACTTGCCGCAAACAGATACCTTTCATTGTTTGCTTCAACTTCTTGAGCTAAAGCCAAAGCAGTAGGCATATCAGACGGACGCGCCGAAAACAATACATCACTTAATGGTTTTTTTAACCCAGATATAAAAACTCTAAGGGCGTCTCTTCTGTACTTTTCGTTAAATGCAATGGCTAATGCACTGTCATATGACATATTGGCTTTGTTTGTAAGGAGGGTAAGTTTTTTTTCAATCTCGTCATAATATTCTAGAACGGTAAGGTTTCCTTGCCGCAATGTACTGAGCTCTTGCTCAATTAAATAAATTGGACGTACATCGGCGTACGTAAAGTCTAACCTAGCTATGATAGCTTTAAAATTTAAAACTGTATTGAATGAAGCCAGAACAGCATCGGCTGGGCCTCTTATTTTATTTCTTATTATTCCAACTGCCTGGTAATGTCTAGAACTACCATCGTATTTTTCGAAAACTTTGTAGGCAGAGTGAACCGCTTGACGCCAAGAGACATAAGTGCCCTGTTTGCCCTCAAATTCCGGGAGAGATTTAACTATGTCGAGACACTCTTCACACCTATGACCTTCCACAATTTCAATTTCTTTAAAAATTTCAACTTCAGGTTTATTTTGTGTCACTGTTAAATTTTTCACTGCATCACTTAACTTTCGTTCAAAATCCAATTTTTGTGCTTCAAGGGCACCACTGACTGCGGATTCTACTAACACTTTTAAATCTGTAGCATTCATTTTTGTTTCTATTTTTTTTCCTATTTGTAGGTAATTAAACTTTTCTAATAGTGTTTCAATATTCTCAGGTTCACTCATTAACGGTAGATAATATTTATATGCAGTTTAATTAATTTCAATATCAAAAAAAACTCATAAACAACAAAAAAATAACACTTGCAAGCTTTACAAATAAAAATATTCAAAGTATAGAAAAATTCTTACATTTTTACATAAAAGAAAATAATTCTTAATGCTCGTAACCGATGAATGATGATTTTTTTTTTCAGTTGGTTGATTCCGGTTGATATTGTTTAGTATTCCAAAAGTTCTTTCAAGTTGGGCGCCAGTAATGAGATTCGTTTGAATTCAATTTTATTATTATTCCTTTATTGAGACTTGTAAAAGACTGCCTAACTTATTACAAACTTAATATCTAAAACCCTCAAACATGCAATGCTTTGGATACCTTGCAGCTCGTGCCAGATATCGCATTTCATCCTTCTCGTCGTCGGTTCTTGACACCAGTCTGTCTCGTTTATAGAATCAGCTGTGTCAGCATGGTTCGTTATTGATGACGACGATGTGTGGCTCGGCGGATGTTAGGCGATCGTGTTAACTTATACATATACGTATGCATCTCACAGCATTATTTGCATGCGAATGGTGTTTCTATCGTAAAATAATTATTTTCCATTTTTAGGCCTATAATTCATTGATGAAGGGTAAATTTATGAGGCCAAAACAAACATTGTTCGCCAAAGCGATTAGTATAGTATTCAAAAATATTATACAAAATTATGCATGGATTTAAGTAGATAAATTTAAAAAAAAAAAGTGTTTTTATAAGAAGGTTTTTTTAATAATACAAATTCAATATACTACTGAAATAAATCAGCCAAGTAGAAGACTTAGCATAAAAGGATTGGACCTGTTGAATTATTGATTCAAAATTCAAGCCGGACGAATCACCAATTTGTAGGACTAAAGGCCATAAAAAAGCTATTTTCAATCAAGTGTTTTTTTAGTTATTTAAAATAATTTCTTTTATTTTATATGAAAAAACACGATGTAAATCTCTTCTATCAAACCAAAATTATACACAGAATATGTGGAAAAAATTTTTTCTGCATGGGTATACTGTAAACTGTGCTTTTAAAGTCAAAAATTATTTCTACTCCCATAAGAAATACTTCCCATTACATAATTTCCTCAGTGTTAGTTTCAATTTGCCGATGAATTGACATTAACGTTATAAATGTAAGTCTATCTTCATCGGCGGTGGGTCTACGACTGAAAAGTGGACTTTCCAATGTAAATATTTTTTTATTTTATTTTTAGAACTGCCGCTTCCTAGATCACGAATATGCATTTTATAAATCGCCCCTTCGCGAGTCGCTATACCATGATTATCTTGCCAAAATGCAGACGAGCCTCATTTCTGAACCTAAGTGGTTCTACCAATTTATAAATATCAAGAGGAAATCGGATGGCTTACTTTCCTCTTTTAATTTTCGTGACTCATCATCTGCTGATCCCCAAGTAATTGTTAACCTCTTTGCCAATTTTTCGGGCAGTCTGACCTGAGCCTGACCTTGAATATTTTAGCTTCCTATCGAACAATCCTCATACCTCACTTGTTTCTGTCGATATAAGTCATTGTTCGGTCTGCGAAAAGATCAATTTATTGAAAGACGATTTTTCTCCTGGCCATTTTTCTCAAAAAATGTGTCAAAGTGCTTTCTGAACCCCTTTCATTTCTTTTCCGCCTCTCGCTTTCGCAAGCAGTGTTTCCTACTCTATGGAAAAACTCGTTCATATTCCCAATTCATAAAAAAAGTTGTAGAAACCACATCTCAAACTATCGTCCCATAGCTCTCATCAATACCCAAGCTGTTTGAAAGCAATTTTTACGACTCTCTTTACTTTCATTGTAAATCAATAGTTTCACCCCTTCAGCATGGTTTTTTAAAGGGTAGGTCCACGACCACTAATCTGGCTCAATTTGTTTCCATGATCCTTTGTGCTTTGGAAAAAGGCTTTGATGTTGATGTTGTCACCACCGACTTCAGTAAAGCATTCGATAAAATATCTCACCAAATTACCTACATTAAGTTGAAAGCCTTTGGTTTTCCTTCATCTTTTATTTTATAGGTTAAATCCTACTTTGAGAACCGGCTTCATAGGGTAATTTTCAGATGGTCCGAGTCTGAACCTATCTATGCCACCTCAGGCGTTCTTCAGGGAAGCCATCTTGGTCCACTACTTTTTCTCTTGCTATTAATGATATTGAAAACATAACGTCTTACTCTGGCATTTCTATTTATGCCGACGATATAAAAATTATAAAAGTGATTTATAACTCTAACGGTTCTTCCTTGCTTCAAAAAGACTTAAATTCCTTTCTTACTTGGTGTGAAAAAATTTCTTTGAACTCAATGTGAGTAAATGTCAATCCATGAGCTTTTCTAGAAAACGCCTCCCCTTACCCGCCCGAACTTAGTTTCATCTATCCGAAATCTTGGCATAATTTGTGATAAGGAACTCAATGTCCGTATGCACATTGACCATATTATTGCAAAAGCGAGTTCTAGCTTCGGTTTTATGAAGCGTTGGTCGAAAGAATTCTCCAACCCTTACGTCACCAAGTCACTCTTCACTACGTATGTAAGACCCATTCTTGAATACGCCAGCCAGGTTTGGTCACCTTACCAATCTACACACTCACATAGAATAGAATGTGTACAGCGAAGGTTCCTCCGTTTCGCTTTACGTAATCTCCCCTGGTCTGATCCCCATATCTTACCACCCTATGAAGATCGATTGCAATTAATTGACTTACACACTTGCCAAACGCCGTGCTGATGCCGACATTCTATTTGTCCAGCAACTAATTACTGGTGCCATCGATTCTCCGGCACGTCTTCAACTCATCCTGATTAATACCAACCCACGTAACTTTCGATCCATCCCATTCTTCCGCCTGCCTACCCACCGCACAAATTATGGCCATAACAATCCAGTCATCAGAATGCTACGCCTAGCCAACAGTGAACAGAAAAATTCTTTATTCCAATTACCCTTAAACCCTCTTTTACAAATAATAATATAAGCTAGATTTATCAGATTGTTTAATTTATTTAGTTTAACTATCTAAATATTCTTATTTGTTAGCATTTTATATTAAATTTTTTTGTTATATTTTATGTTAATCAGCTTGAATTAAGCCAATAAATAAATAATGTCAATTGACAACCAACCAACCAGCGCATCGCCATCCTCAGCTTAGGTGCCTACATTCATGATTACTTCAATGAATTTAAATAATCATTTTTTAGTAGGTAGTACATATGTTTGTACATATATAGAATCTTTTATTTCTATAAAAATAATTCCTTAGTTTCAATTTCAATTTAAAGTTCTTAACAATAATTCCCCCTTAATTACTCAACATAATGTTTATTGGCAAAGCAGGGACTGGGCTTAGAGAATATTTCCAAACCTTTCCATAGTTTTATAAAGCATCACGATTTATTATTATTATTTTATAATTTAATTTTATATTAAAGAATGAAAAGCCCATACCTAATGAATTAAGTACCTACCTAATTTATTGGTATCCTTAGGAAATTGTAATTATATATTCATTGAATTGAAAAAGATCCATCTCCTACAAAATAACACCTATTCATTCTACTATTTCCTTTCCAAATTGTAAATGGAAATATTTACCTATTAGATATTTTCTTTCTAATTAAACAAGCACTCATTAAGGTATGCATCTTTTTAATACAATTTTCAACGTTTCCTTAATAAATAATCATCAAATACAATACAACATATACATTAAATCTTCCATAACCAAAATCAAAACGGAGAAGTTTTTCAAATTACAAACCTTTCCCGCATACTTACAAACTACTTCATACATATGTACATAGGAATACCTAACTATATTATTCTCAAGCCGCAGATTGAAAAGAAGAAGAAAAGTAAAAAACAACACGAAAAACCACAAGAATGAAAATGACACTTAAAAATAAAAAACTACCCACCCCACCGTCTGTGTATCAACCAACAACACGAACGGTCGGCGGCGCAGCGTGACTTACCTACCTAAAAAATCCATCAACATTTGTTTTCATTTTTGGAGTGCTAAGAGGCGATCCTCCCATATCCAATGTATTCTTACGACTGAACTTATAAACATGTAATCCCAAAACTAGAAGAAGAAAACCCAAACAAGAAACATTCAAATGTTTCCCTCAACACTTGATGTTGAGAGCAGGCAAGGTGTTCCACCACCAGGGGCTGGTGAAACATCGATGTTGATGATATTACTATAAAGTTTATATACAAAGCTTTTACTGTATTCGTTGAAACATGTTTGTTTTGATTGATTTAAGTTTATTCTTGTGGATTTGTTGTTCGGAGGTTGGAGCTTGATGGAGCAGAGCAACCATCATTTTGAGTGAGCTTTTTTGGAGAGCAATATGGTAGCAGTGTTGCTGTTGTTTGAATATTTAAATGATTCCAGGTAAAATGTAGCGCAACAAAGTACTCGTACGTTAAGAATAGTAGATTTTTGTAATGTTGCTGACGCTTTTGAAGCTGATTAGTCTTATTTTTCTTCTAGGTATTTACTGTGCCTGATGGCGATGGGTAGCTTGATAGTTGTATGATCGAGGGGTAAGGGATTAAATACTGGATCTTGTTGATATAAAGATGCTAGTCGTAATGCTAAGTTAAGTGTTGTCATTGAGTCTTTTATTTGTTATTGATAGGTAGGTAGGTAGGTTCTCTGTTTAGTATTTGTCCTCATACCTCCACTCCACAGTGAGCCGTAGGTTCGTAGGTACATATGTACCAGCAGGTAAGTATGTAAGTTGGTAAATATTTAATAGTTTTGATATTAATACGGCTAATTTTATACTTGTATATTCATACATATGTGTAGGGGCCTACATATATCCAAGCATATGTATACTGTAGGTGTGTATGTATCGACACTACAATAATTAATAATTAATATAATAAATGATTGCATTGGAATGCAGTTTTAGTATAGCAATATTATGCTACACACAAACTTCATAGGTATAAACAAATAGGTGGGTGATTTTAAGCAAACTGATACTATTATGTTCATTGACGATTTAAGAATTTACTTGTGTATTATTTTTTCACTTTTTACAACTATTTTAACTAGTGGATTATGTGTTCGATATATGACAAGTTCAATTCATAAAAAATCACAAGTGTTTTTAACTATACGCTATACCTAAAAAAAAAAATAAATTTAGTGGCGCAGCAGCTCATGAAGAACCAGGGCCTAGTGACTAACAACTCTCAACTATCCTGTGTGCGTGTTTGTTGGCAGGAATGGAGGGGACCTACAATTTTTTGCCGAGTCCGAACGGCTAGATGAGAAGCACTTATTCATGACAAGTATACTCTTGGAGGATTTGTCAGTTCCTCGCAAGGGGCAGTACCTCAGAAAAAAACATTTGTTTTTAGGTGGCAGTGGCCGGGAATCGAACCCAGACCTTTGGCATGACAGTCCTACGCACTAACCATTATGCCACGAGGTACTACGTACTGCGTATACTACCATACGCTATACATACTTACCCCAAATCTAAATGCTCTGAGAACTAAAATGACCTATGAATGTCAGGTATGGGGATATCACGTCTGTGAAGCTAGCGGGCAACTTTCACCCACGCAAATGAGACCTTAACAGGAATTTTTAGTTTTTTTTTGCATTTCTATTGTAATCTGCTGTCATTGAGTGACCTGCTAACTTCACAGTGAAGTTAGCAGGTCACATATTGTATCTCAGGAACCCAGCATCCTAGGAACTTGTAGTAAGGCTCAAAATTGGCAGTTTTTTTTGCATTTCAAGAATAGGTTACTTAAAAATTTTTAAGTCGTTTTTTTGAAAAAAGTTTCATACCGACCTGCTAAATTCACATGGAGTTCACATGAAGTAAGCAGGTTAGTATGAAATTGTTTAAAAAAAAGACTTCAAAATTTTGAAGTAGCCTTTTCTTAAAATCCAAAAAAAAAACTGCAAATTGGGAGCCTTAGTACAAGTTCCTATAGCATACTTGGTTTCTGAGATACACTATGTGACCTGCGAACTTCATTGTGAAATAGTCATATTCATTACTTTTATAGAGTATTTACCTACTATATCCTATTAACATTTACAAGCCATAGACCAAATAATATTATTTATTTGATACCAATTCATGACCTATTTTTACTATTGACAAACTGCCGTAACCAATTTGGTGGCATTTTCTATAAAGTTTAGCTAACGTGGCATGATAACGTAAAAATTTCGTTTCAACTTCTACTATTAGGGCTTAATTGGTGAAATGAGTAAATTTATTTTTGAATAAAAAGACAATTATGGTCTAAATTGTTTATTTTTCAAAAGGCTTACCATTGGGTAGCATAGTTGATTTATTTTTTAATTAAAAATCAATTTGGAAGATCTACACTTTTTGCAGCTAAGTATACTCTCTCTAATGCCAAAACAATTTTCAATATTGTTTTGTTTTATTTTATTTTTTAAATAATTTCAGTTAAGGGAGTTTTGTTCAAAATATAAAGAAAATCGTCTCAAAAAAAAATATAATTCTAAAATGAATCAGTTTATTCCACGAAGTCATATTTGTCAACTTGCAGTGGATCAAAAAAAAATAAATACCAGAGATAGATATACGAATAAACTGAAAAAAACAAAACTCATCTTCAAATCGTAGTTCATCTTACAATTAAAAAAAAAATAGTAAATTTCCATTATAGCCTAGTCAAGTTAGTCAAAAAAGGACATGAAATCGCATTTTTCAATGGACACAATTTTTTGTATGGATTCTGTTTGTGTATGTCTCCTCATTATTAAAACGAGTTTTTGGGATTTTCGGGCTTACGGGAGAGCCAATAGGAAGAGTGAAAATAGATTGCTTAGTTTTTAAAAACTAGTAATGTTGGTGTCATAGCCTTCACGGTTGACCTATGACGTTCTGTGTCAAGAATGCACCTTAGCAGACCACATTTTTTTGTATTCATATTGTTTTTGTGGATAGTATTTTGATTTACTGTTTTTTCGAACAAAAATTCGAAAAAAAAATTGAAAATAGCTCAATTTTTGTTCCGATTCTGAAAACATTTTGTACTTTCGCATTAGATTGATCCCACAATACGTGACCAATAATATCTGTCGGAAACTCATTTAATAGGTAATTAAAATGACTACAAATTATTTTGAAATCATTATCCAAAAAAGTCAAAGAAAAGCCAGGTATTACAAGAAACGTCATACCACCCCCAACACATGACACATAGGTGAACTTTGACACAAAATAACATAAGGACGGAAGAACTTACAGAAGTTAGTAATAGCTTATTTTTTAGATAATTTTATCCTCTATAACATTTAAGTTTGACATTTTGTTGGAAAATGAAATATCAAAGAGTTAATAAATAAAAACAAAACCAATCAGTTTTTCGAAATGGCTGCGTACACAAACAGACTCCATACCAAAAATTTTGTACATCGCAAAATGCGATTTAAATTCCTAATTTGACTGGGCTATGAATTTCCCAAAGGATTTTGGACTTATCTTGGAATAAATTTTTACTGGTTTCAAATTTCTAAGATTATTAATCAATGCATCAATTTTATTAAAAAATTTTTAAATAGGTACGTTAGTACAGGTTTTTCAGAACTATTTTTTATGTTAAAATTATCATCAGAAAAACTTTGTTTTTTTTAATAATCTGACAAAAAAATTTATATTTATTTTATGAGTTTTTACTTAATTGTTGTGAAAAAATGTTTTTAGAAATAAAGACATCAATTACAGTGAAATTTCCCTTTGCGGACACCTCCCTTAAACGGACACCTCCCTTAGGCGCACAAATTTTTTTGAACGGAAATTGCTCCATATAAGTTTCATTGTTTTCAGTTTCTCTTGGACGGACACTCCCTTAGACGGACACGGACAGAAATTTCACGTATGAATGACAAAATATTTTCTCTTAGACGGACACCAGAGCAGGTTTGAACATGTCATCATCACGCTGATAATTTTGGAAACGGAATTTTTCTTATGTTGCAGTCTACAGCAAACCTCAAATTCTTTTCACGTAATGGAAAAATATATGCGTGCCAGCTGCCAGCCCAGTAACTCTATTATGTATGTGTGAATTCTGTGTATCTGTTGAATGTGTATTTGAAGGATTGTAGGTATGGATCTGTTGGATCTTTTTGCATTTTTATTTTCTGATTCTCTCATTCATGTGGTGAAAGTGATTTTGTTTGGACGTAAAAAGGGTTTATTTTTAGGGTTTCAGATTTTTGTTTATTTGCGCTAAGGTAGTTTTTAATTCTTTGGATTAGTTTTACCTACTTGATCATATAGAAACATGTTTTCAGGATGCCACCAAAAAGGAAAACTTTAACTTTAAAGGAAAAGGTAGACGTAATCAGCTTTAGCCAAAAATATAAAAAAAAGTGTACGGGCACTAGCAACACAATTTAAAATAGGAAAAACCCAAGTTGCTGATTTACTGAAAAAAAAAGAATGAACTTTTGAGTGAATGGGAGTCAAACTCCAATGCAACTCATCTTAAAAGAAGATTTGTTTCATCAAGTAGCAGTCTTGATAAAAATGTTTTCGACTGGTTCAGTGCAGCTCGAAACAAAGGGTTTCCCATATCTGGGAGTGCAATTCGACAACAGGCAACAGAAGTTGCAACGCGCTTAGGAATCACAGATTTTAAAGCATCAGCTGGTTGGCTGGATAAATTTCGGAAACGCCACGGAATATCCTACAAAAGTGTAAGTGGAGAAGCTGCAGATGTTAATCCTGGGGACGTTAAGACTTTTCTTGAAAAGCTGCCTGCAATAACAGTTGGTTATGATCCTGACTGCATTTATAATGCCGATGAGACAGGTCTCTTTTTTCGAGCACTGCCCACAAAGACAATGACCTTAAAAGGAGAGAAGTGCACAGGAGGCAAGCTTTCTAAGGAGAGACTCACTATTTTGCACTGTGCCAATATGGCAGGAGACAAAGAAAAACTGTTGGTGATTGGAAAATCTTGCCGCCCAAGAGCTTTTCGTGGCCTTAAACATGATCAACTGCCTGTCGAATGGAAGCACAACAAAAAAGCATGGATGACGCAAGAAATTATGATAGAGTGGCTTCGTTCATTCGTCAAGAAAATGAAGCTTGCGAAGAAAAAAATTTTGCTCTTTCTTGTCAATGCTGCTTCTCATCCTAAAGACATGAAGCTGCAAAATATAAAAGTTGTTTATCTTCCTCCGAACACCACATCGATTTGTCAGCCTTTGGATCAAGGTGTAATAAGAAATTTTAAATTTCACTACCGTTCACTTATTTTAAAACATCTCATTGGCCGTATGGAATGCTCGCAATCTACCCGTGAATTAATCAAAAGTATAAATGTATTAGACGCAATTTATTTTATTAATAATGCTTGGATGCTTGTAACAGCAAAAACAGTCACTAATTGTTTTAAACATGCTGGTTTTGGAGAATGTTTGAATTTGGAGGATAGTGAATTCGATGCAGAAGATGACTTGCCTCTAGCAAATTTAAGAGAAATTTCCAAGCTCCTTCATGAATGCAGATTAGATGGAGAACCTGAAAGTTTTGTTTTGATGGATGAAAATGTAATCGTGGAAGATGACTTTGAAATGATGCCAGAAAATATTTCAATTCCTGTTGAAATCAACGAGTCTGGCAGTGAATCTGAGGAAGAGGATCAGGATCAGGACCTGATGAGAACATCTATTAATTCCTACCAAGAAGCAAACACTTTAATTGAAAATTTAAAAAATTTTGCGGCCAAGAAAAATGATGGTGAAGATGTTCAACTTTTGGTTGACCTACAGTCAAGATTCCAAAATAAATCGCTCCTTTCTAAGACCAAACAAACAAATATTGAAAATTTTTTTTTGAAAAAAACATAAAGAGCTACGAGTCTTCTTATATTTTTGCAAAGTTTTTAGAGGCTGGCTTTTATATGAATGTATTAATATCTTAAATTTAATCTTTTCATTCCACGTCTTGTGATAAAAAAGAACTGAAGTTTATTTATTTTGTTTTTTTTGCTGTTAATAAATTCATAGATGTAGCCATTATTAGTTAAGTTAATTTTAAGGAAGTGAAGTTTATTTATTTGTGTTATTTTTATTTTCTGTTAATAAATGAAGACTCTTAGTTTTTAAAATTAGTGTTTTTGTTTGATTTCCCTTAAACGGACAACTCCCTTAGGCGGACAAAAATTTCTGTACCATGGCTGTCTGCCCAAGAGAGATTTCAATGTATATTGATTTTTTTGTATTATCAATGAATCTTAACTCATTTATTTTATGACCAATTTTAAAATTTTACGGTTTTAAACAGAAGAATGTTGTCTCTTTTCAAAAATATTAATTATACACTTTATATTAATTAAATATATTATGTACACACATTTAAACCATCATGGAGAAAATTATCTTAAATTTACACATAGTTAACACATTTTTGAACTTTACAAGACTGAGTTTGGTCTGCATTAATTTTTTTTGGATCTGCGGTCAATTCTGTTAACGTTTTTTGCTTCAATAAAAAAATTGTGAAAGCTATCTTTAAATTTTAGAAGATTTAGAAGAAAATTGTCTCCTCTATTACAAATAGTACTATTTTGAAACGTCAGATAAGAAAAACATATAAGGAATGCAAAATGTCGCTAAAATTTTAAAATTTGTTTATTTTTTCAACGAAAATATGCCTGATTCTTTTTGTTAAAATTCTTCTTTTTTTAAATTCTACTTTTCTAAATTCTGTTATTTCAAATTAAAGGCAATAAAATACTGTTTATTTTTTTCTCAAATAACTCATATTGACAAACGAAAATTAAAATATAAAAATAATTTTTCAACTTGGACTTATTTTCAGAATTTTGTAACCAGAATTTTGAAAGTAAAATTTTGCAAAACGAATTTTGACTTTTTTTGCCGAAATTTTCCCAATCTATATTTTTGTTGTTGATTCCCTTTCACAAGAAGTGAAGCCATATACGCCGCTGGCAAAGACATGACAGAATACTAATTGATCAAAAATCCATTCATGGTTTTGCATTAGCAGTTTTGGCCAAAGGGATAGCCTTTGGCTACTTTCCAACTATCCAGAAAGCAAGAAGACATAATACAAAAGTTAATCATGTGTGTATATAAGGGATCTTAAAACATGCGGCAAAATCATTTTTATAAAAGAAATAGGTATTCCATCAATAATTTTGATATTTGTTGCAAAAACCAATTATTTTTAACTTCAGTATTTTCTTTTTATATAAGTTTCCGCTAAAATAAATCCGAAATTAGAAGTGACAATTTTAAATAATACGAATATAGATTTGAATTTTACATCCGAATTTGTTTTAAAGTAATAACTTACTTCCTGCTCAAACCCGAACTTTAAGCTCCAACTTAGCTAACGATAATCATAATTCTTTTAATGCACAAAAATGTAGATTTTTAAATGCCAATTTTGTACGCAGAAATGAATTTTGTAGCTATAATGGATGATTTTTTTTTAATAATTTCAAAAATTAAATACACATTTTATAAAGTTTATTTTTAAATAAACAACATAAAAACTTAAATGACAAAGCAAAGAACGTGTTTAACTGTTTTTAACGTTCTCTACTTATCAGGGAAAATTTATGTTTTTGAGTTCGGAAAATGGGCATTTTTACTGCAATTTGCTGATGCAATAATCTGAATAATAAATTTTCTGTCATTTTTATATGAAAGTTTAATCCAAGCACATATTTTAAGACATTTCAAATACAGGGTGTCCACCAGGAAGGTATACTACTTTGTTTTGCCGCCATTTTGGTAAACATTAGTCTTGACAGTTCATATTTGCCAGTCGTAGAGTAGACTCGTGGCAAATTTATTATGAAAAAATATTCGATAATTCGATAATTTTATCAAAATCGAACATCGATTACTGTGACGATGAGAAAGTTACTTTAAATTTTTGGGAGAAACAACGTACCAACAAAACGCTCTTTTATCGTGTAGTGAATGATTTCGAAGAAAGAGGGTCTGTAGCTGATAGGCCTAAGCATGGAGTACAACGTACTGCAAGATCAGCTGAAAGCATAACTGC
The DNA here is from genome assembly GCA_946251815.1 of Dasysyrphus albostriatus. Taxonomy (NCBI): domain Eukaryota; kingdom Metazoa; phylum Arthropoda; class Insecta; order Diptera; family Syrphidae; genus Dasysyrphus; species Dasysyrphus albostriatus. The sequence goes on from OX276337.1 coordinate 106,020,393, forward strand.
TGCTCAAGAAAGTGTTCAAAACAATCCACCAACCTGAATTCGACGTCGTGTGCTCAGGTAACTGTGAATGGGGAGCGATATCGTGATATGATTGAAAACTTTTTAACTTCACAACTGCATGTTTTAGGGTTGATTAACATGTGGTATCAACAAGACGGTGCCACATTGCACACAGCCAGAATTACAATGGAATTACTGCGAGACAAATAAAGTAGTATACCTTCGTGGGCACCCTGTTTTAACTTGACTCAGCTCACAATACTTCTGACCACTTTTGACAGTACTTTTTTAAAATAATTGAAATTTTAGATTATGCTCTGACCTAAATTATGAAGCCTTTGTTAAAAAAAGGCTGTATCTCTGAGTTGAGCATCCACAAATCATTAAGTGAACCAAATTTCTTTAATTTGTATCTAAAATTGGAATGGAAAATGATTTTTGTCGTGAAAATTTAACAAACGGTCCATTGTGTGGCGGCTCTAAGTCTTTACTTTTACCATACTATTTTGTAGAGGAATTTTACCATTTTTACCCAAGGCTGAGTGCCACCCCACGCTGTGTGCCGCCCCGGGCCATGGCCCTTATGGCCCTAGGGTAAATATGCCACTATCCCTACTGCTGTAGATTTCGTATTACGTAAAGCTCAGAGTAGACGATTTGCGATAGTCGCAAATCTTTGCGAGCACTGACGTCACGAAAAAACTCGCAAATACACCGCAAATGACTTACGTTTGACAGTGCTCGCATTACTGTAAATACACGAGCTCAGACGATTTTCATCATTTGCGAACAAGGTGCTCGCAAATAAGATTGCAAATTGGCAGCATATTTGCGAGGTGTTCACACGATTTGCGGCAACATTTGTAGATATCATATTTTTATGTATTTGTAAATTTGCAGGCCTTTTCTCTTTTGAAAAATTTGTTTATTTGTTGAATTTGTCCATAGTCTCAAAATATTATATTGATACCTATACATATGCATCTACATACAAACACACATGGGTATGTATCTTATATGTATATTTTAGTGCTGTTTTATGGGTTGTAGGTTAGTCAAATTTTTTTTAAACTACGTTAAGCTTATTTTTATAAAAAACGAAAAAATAAATAAATAATAATAATAATAAAGAAGAACCACAACCAAATACTTCAAGTAAAACAACAAATTCATCGCAAATGTCCACATTTGTAGTGTTCCATTCCGCCAATGGTTGTAACGGTCGCAAATATTCGCAAGTTGTTGAAAATTATTTTTGTGAGTGTTCGCATGACTAACGAAAAAGTCACAAATGCATTTGCAACTTGCACCTCGCAAGTCATACGCAAATGATTAGCGAGCATTCGCGTTCAGATGATTTGCGATCAAAGACCGAAAATTGTGACCGAAAAATGACATCATACTCGCAAATATTTGTGACTTTTGCAAATCGTCTGCTCATAGCTTAAGAGTACTATCAATAACATCAATCCCAGAAACAACTTCGAATTCAAAATTGAACACCTGGTTGAAATAAATTTAAACTAATTGGCACAGAGCTTCTGTCAATTACAGTACTTAGCTCATTTGTGTATTATTGAGTTCATTTGGGACAGGAGTGTATTTTTTGAAGCATTACTTTTACTTATCCTAATAGAACTTAAATTTGACCATAGATTTTTCGCTGTTTGACGTCAAATAATTCCCTGGTATTTATTTGTCTTCTTCCAACCTCTTAAGTGCCCTTCCGAAAATTATGTACCGTTCTACCTCAGGTAGATATGCATTTTCAGACTTGCGGTGGTTATTTTACTCACCATCAAGAGTAATAGCCCCTTTGCCACACCTTCAATCTTAAACTCAAATAATCAAAATATTTTGAGAATTTAACCAGTAAAGACAAGCCTGGTATAGATACCTACTCAGAGTTTAAGGCAAGCATCTTCCTTGCCTTAAAAGGTTCATATTGTCCTTCTGCTGTTCTAAAATGTAACTATTTCTTATTTGAAATGATGATAGGTATAAAACAATTTACTCTTTGAAGGACAATCAGAAAATATGTTGGTTCATATATCTCCCTGTTCCTATCTCTATAGGTAGATATGTTCATAGTTACCAACAAGCTTTTATCTGCAATTTGCTTTAATTTTGTATACAACACATGATTGTGTATTGGAATGAAATAGATAAACCTCTCTTCATCACATCCTTAGAATTCTATTTGTCCTTATGGTTGTTGAATAAAAAATAATACAAGCAAAAAAACAAAAACCAAACACAAAACGATGTTTTCAATAATTCATCACATGCCATATTGGTAACAAGTACAACCACAAAAGATAAAAGATATACCTACATTATGTAGGTAGGTTCTAATAAGAATTACAAGTGCCCCTACCTTTTACTCACACTCATTTAACAAAAGATCACACAACTTACCCTCAACACGAAACAACCAATAACCACGAGCGACCTCAAATAACAAATTCAAATAAAATAAAGAAAACCAAGAATATAGAAAAATAGGAAATAAACAAAAAAAAAAAAGAAAAAAAAAACACAAAAATTATCGAAATTCTAGAGTCAAACAATAAATTGTCATACATTATTTGGGCTTTTGGGAGAGTGAACGAGCTTCTATATTTATACAACAAACAATTTTCGTTTGGCTTTTTAAGAGTCCCACGTGGCAAATATCTAATCACAAAAACAAGCAACACGAAAACCACATTACATCCTAATAAATGTCTGTAAACGGTTCCCCAAAAAGTCCACATTCATACAGGGGGTATCCGGAATCGGCTTTGGCCTCAGCGTCAGCCCTTAGCCCTTAGTACTCAGCCCACAGCCAACCAAATAGATACAAACAAACACACATACACGCAATCATAGATTACTTGCTTGATTCTTCTACAACATGTATGCTTTACTCTATGCCTCTAGAATATAGCGAGAGCACACTATACGACGACGACGACGGACGGATCCTTTTGTGGGGCATCCTGATTTTTGTGTCTGTGCAATTCCTTTTTCCGTTTGTTTGTTTCTTCCATTCTTCTAGCGTTTGATGTGGGATTTTTGTGTTTTTCGTTTGGATTTTCTTTTCCGTTGTATCTATATACGAGTATCCTTATGTTTGCCGAAGGATATTCTTCCTCGAAATGTCGGTCAAATAGTTTTCTGTTGACTTTTTTTTTTGTTTTTTTTTTTTTTGATTGCGACAATGTACCTATATGTGTGGAATTGCTACCCATCTAGCAGCAAGCCACAGCAAAAGAAGACCAAACTCTACACAGAATCATCAGCTATAAAGAGAATTGTCCTTTCATCGGCCCCATCGTCGACCCTCTCTCCTTGTATAGATATGGATATGTAACGCAAGTGACACTGACTCCGGAAAAGTAGATCGAGATGGAAAATGGCAAATAAGGATAATCCGTATAGCCACCGCCACATTTAATCCAGAGAGGCAGACAAAATAGCTGGGGAGCACTATAAAGCAGTGCTTTTTGTTATGTAGAGATACACTCTCATAGAACAACTCAGTGCAAATATTTCGAACTAGGTTGTGGATAGATAGTGATTGCGTCCAAAATAGGGGTTATGGTGAGCAATGAAGCGAAATATTCCAACGTTGACACAACGATAGTACAATCGCACTCAGAATCGAAATCATTTTTCCCCATATGTTGGACATACTCGCATACACGTCGAAATTAAGCTCATTGTTTATTCTATCTGACTCAACGGGAAAACACATTATCTGATGATTATTAAAAAAAATTGTTTGAAATAAGGATTGTTTGACCTTTGAGCTGCTAAAGTGCTAAGGTGCTGGATAGCAGCTCAAAATTAAAAAACAAAAACTAACGCAGGTGCAAAATTCTTAAAGAGGTTTATGCGGGGAAAATATTTGATGTTTGTCAAAAACTAGGGGCTAGATTGGACCATTTTCTGTGGAATTTCTTTGACAAAGTCTGTTCGACCAGTAATGAATATGCTTCCCGAAAAACTTTTGACATACAAGGCCTTTTTTCTGTGCCCTTTTGTAGTTACTTATATTTATAGTATTAGTTACGGGAAAATTGACTCTGGGACCTTTGAAGCTGATTATAAATTCAAAATCATCATATTGTGTTTTAATAGTTTCCTAACTTTAAACCAAATTCAAACATGATTTGAAGTATTTTTGAGTTTTGAGCTATGAGGGGTAGGACTTGGAAATCCTGAAGATAAAAATCAATTACTAACGTCGCACCGCCTTCAGAACTTTTTTCGCTGAATCACTTACTAAGAAAAATCCAAAAATTTAGGGTAATAAAGTACAGTTTATGTTTTAAGTATTCAATACCTTCATCAATTTTTAATCAAATAACTAGTAAAAACTGTTTGCTAAAATTTATTGTAGTCTTTGACAAAATTCTAAATTTAAACACCTATTTTCTTACTACTGGAAATTGGGTGTTTGTAGGAAGAATTTAAATTCCCGGGTGTCAAATTACAGGAAATCTAGTTTATTTTCCTTTTCAATTTTCTTAAACAATTACAAGGCATTTTAAAATACGGTTTCCAGTATTTGATTAAAAATTTATGAAGTTATTTAATACTAAAAAAAAATTTTACTTGATTACCCAAAATTTATAAAAAAAATAATAGTATCGGGTTTTTCAATAAGAGTGCTACAAAAGTTTTTTTTTTAAATAAAACAAAAACGGTTTTGAATATCAATGAACTTTTTATTCCTGTGAAAGTACGTTTGATGCCATTATGTATGGAACCCGATTTCTTTTGCATGGCCACCACGGGCACGCTTTCAGAAGTCCAGACGCTGAACCCAATTTTCGACGGTGATACTGCTGCAATTTCACGTTCGATATTCGTACGAAGTTCACCAATCGTCGCTGGCTTCTTGGCATAGACCATAGCTTGACGGAGCCCCACAGGAAATAGTCTAAAGGCGTCAAATCGCACGACCGAAGTGGCCAAGCGACTGGACCATTTCGTGAGATAACACGTTCTCCAAACTTGGTTTTCAATAAATTGATTGTGACATTCGCTGTGTGGCTTGTGGCGCCGTCCTGTTGGAAAAACATCTCCTCCAAGTCCATACCATCCAATTGGGGCCAAAAATATTCGGTTATCATTGAACGATAGCGATCCCCATTCACAGTAACGTGCCGGTCTTGATCATCACGGAAGAAGTACGGCCCAATGACGTCACCGGCCCATAAACCACACCAAACCGTAATTTTTTCGGGATGCAATGATGACTCATGGAGTACGTGTGGATTGCTGCCTGACCAATACCGTTATATTTTGTTTATTGACGAAGTCATTCAGCCAGAAATGAGCCTCATCGCTGAAGATGATTTTTCAGTGAAAATCCGAATCATTTTCAAGTTGTTGCTCAGCCTAATTCACGAACATACGTTGCTTCTGGCTTCTTCAAGCGGCTTCAGTTCTTGCGTCAATTTAATCTTTTAAGGATGTAGGCCAAGATCTTTTCGCAAAATTAGCCACAACGACGTCACAAAGATGCCCATCAACGCTTGAGAACGACGTGTGAGAGACACATTTGGGCTTTCTGCAACTTAAGCCTCAGCGGCAGCAATATTCTGGACACTACGGGCACTTCTTTGCCTCACTGGCACGGGAACATTTTGTACTGTGCCTGTGGATTCAAATTTTTCCACTAGACGCTCAATTGTTGATCTGTTAGGACGATTATGACGACCATAAATTAGACGTAGCGCTCTTATCGTTGGGGCCACTGACTCCAAATTTCGGTAGTAATTTTTAATAATTTCGACTCGTTATTGGCTCGTATATCTTTCCATCATGAAATGGCACTGAAGAGAAATGTCAAAAGAACGGCAAGAAATATGGCGTCGTTTGCTGTCCCTGTCGCTCTACTTTTGTAGGGTCCCTGTTAAAAAACCCTTTACATCACCTTAAATTTGTATACTGTGGCGTATACCTCCTTTTTTATAACGGACACAGATTTGAATTTTTACGATTTTTGCTTTTTCATTGATTATGCAGACTAACAAGGAGAAGAGAAAGCCATTCATAAAGTATTCATAGGCTGAATTCAAATCCGTAATCTGATATCTCCGAGACTAAAACAGTGATGGAAAAATTTTTACTGAATTTTGAAGAGCAAAAATTATTTTTTTTTTTCAAATATGAATAACTGATGAAAACTTAACTTAAGAACATCTCAGAGGATGCTCCTGCATAAGATATTTGAAAGATTAATTTTTTTTTTAAATACATTTTGCGCTCAGACGAAAGTTATAAAAAGTTTTCTTACTTTAAGATAAATTGGAAAGTTATGAAAAAGGAAATTTTAGAAAATATATTTTTCTAAAAAAGAGTAAAAAAAGAACAACAATAATCTCAAAAATAGCCAATTTTTGGTAATTGTGGTGCCAAAGAGCCACATCTAAAGAAAATACCAGAAATTATAGTCCTACTGACTAAAAACTCTGCCTTCTTATATAAATCAACGAGAAAGCAGCTCTGGGACCTAACTTCTTTTTGGTGGAATTATGTATTTTTTAATTTTTTTAAACAGAAATGAAACTCATGACTTGGTCTTATAGTTGAAGTCATTTAGAATTTTCAAGATTTAATGAAAAATGCATGAACTGGTGTACTTTTTGACTTGACTTTTCTAACAAAATGTAAATACTGATATTTTTTTTGTTTTTAATCAACATTTTTTTAAAAGCAGTATTAAAATTTGAATTATGTGCAAAAAATTAAAAAAAGGAAAGTTTGGAATTTTTTAATTATTTTTTTTTTTCTAATTCAATACGAATTTTAAAAACAGGTTTATAACTTTTTAAATTTGGGTTTTCAATATATATTAATAAATAGGTACCTAAAATTGACACACTATTTGTTTTTTATACATAAGAATATTCATACATACATGAGTAGGTATAGTCATTTTTAATTTAATTTAATTTTTAAGAAAATCACTCTTACGATTTTAAATTTTGTTTGCACAATATAATATGTATACATATTTCCTCAAGTAATCAATTGGCAGCTCTAAGTAGCTCCTTAAAAGAATTGAGGGACAATTTCCATGCTTTTTTCTTCAATAGTTTTTTTCTTTTATTACATATGTAGGGACTTAAGAGATACTAAATTCAATCCTGTCATCTGCAATTAGGGCCCAGTTTTTCAAGGCAGTGAGTAGAATTAGGATTAGCTGAAAATAAGTTAACCCTTAGCACCAATTGTACAAACGTGGTTTAAGATTTGATCCATGGTTCAGCAATTGTAAATCACCGATTTCACCGAGTTAAATGAGGTTTAACGATGGTTCGAGTTAGTTATTTGCTATTATAACATTATTGAACCTTGAACCATCGTTGAACCTCATTTAATTTGTCAATATTTCTAATTTTAAATTGCTGAACCCTGCATCAAAATTTGAACCACATTTTTACAACCTAGACCCAAAGTTAGTTTAGCAGCAGTTTTTCAATTGAGTATAACTTAATCTTTCAATTGCCAAAAACCAACCTCTTACGCCTTTCAAAAATCACAATTGAAATTGGGCTGGTTCCACAACGGAGAGTTTAGTGCTTGAGTTAACTCATCAAATTATGTGAGTCAATTTAGGATTTGAATCGATTGAAAAACCACATTTCTGGAGTCAACTCCAGTTTAACTCCGAGACTATACGATGAGTGCACACTGAAAAACTGGCCTTAAGCTTTTAAATAATATATGTTGAATGTAAATTATATAAAGTTGCCAGAAATAAACATGTTTTAGTGCAAATCAAATCAAAATTTTTCAACGTATTTTTGTTTTCAAAATTGGCTTTCAGTTAATCAATGCATTCAGTGGGCAAATATACAAACTCTTTTTAAATTAATTTATATATGTGAAATATAAGAAACTTCTGGAAATGTAAAAACGGGACAAATATCTAAGTACGGAACACTTGTACGTCCCGGGTATTATAAAAAGAAACTGGATCAGGCTATAGAAACACGGTACAGTCCCGGGAAATTCGAAACGGATGGTCACCGTAGTTATACGCCAAGAACAGAAACATCCATTATTTGAGAGTTTTTGAAATGGTTGTATCTTTGTTTTAGCTTTCACTTTGAGTAAACGATTGAATAAACGACCTACATTATTCTAAGACTAAGGCTTTTTTTGCATACCAAAGTTTTACATTTAATAAAATTAAAAATTAAAGCAAACATCAATTTTTAATTAATTAACCTAAGTACATTTTTTTTTAATTTGGTAAGTACACAATATTATTTAAGTATCTAAGAAGATTCTGCATTAGAAATAAAATGCACGAATGGATCGCACGTACCTGCTCTCATGTTGGAGTTGCTCGAAACTTAAGAACTTTTGAAGTAAGCAAAGAAAAAAATAGGAAAAAACGATTTAAATCGTCTCAATGCTACATATAAGTAACTCAAGCTACTTATAGCTCAAAAACAAGTATGACATTTGATTACTTAAAAAATTTAAATATATATGGAAAAAATTTAAATGTTTGGAGCCGTTTTTTTTAAAACTAAGAGTCGTATTTATAAACTTTGTCTAACTTTAGACAGCCGTCCAACTCCAAGAAAGTTATTAATAAACTTTGTCTACTGTTGTCCTAAGGTTGTCAAACTTGGACACCGGCATTGGTTGCCTAAGATTTGTCTAGCTTGATATTTTATTTAATTAAAAAAGGCATTTATCCAACTATTAATTAAAAATATGTCTAACTAGTTTTATTAGTAGTTTCTTATGTATAAAACTTTAGTTGCAACTTATAAGAAAAATTGGGACGACAATTTTGAGCATTTATTTATATACATTTACAAAGTCAGTTTCAAAAAAAAATTATCGATCTATCTTGGAAATATTGAATTTTCAAAAAAAAAATATATTTTTCAAAAATTCAATTTTTTTTTCAAAATTTTGCTTTGCAGCTTTATTGACATTTGAAAGGAGCTTTTGCATTATAATTCTGATTGCAATCAGTTGAGCCGTTAATGAGCAAATCGAAAATAAAAAACTGTTACATGGCAACGGTTTTTGTTAAAAAAAAATGTACTAAAAGTACCCCATTACAATAACACATTGATTTCTTGTATCAAAATCGTAAGAGCTGTTTTTGGAATAAGAAAAATTTTTCCGAACATTGGTATCGCAAGTGCTGTTTTGTTTTAGCTAAAAAATTCAATTCCCCCTCTAGAGAATCACCAAGAAGTCTTAAGTTCAAAACTTGAAGAAGAACGCAATATTCGTTAAGTCTGTAAGCCCAGGTTCAAACAAGCAGACAGACAGACATTCAGACAAAATTTTCCCATCCATTTTTTTGGTCTTCTCTATCATCGTATGTTATATAACAAGTTTGATGAAAATCTTGAGTTTGATACCTTTATACAGCAAGGTATCTGTTCTATTAATTTGACCAGCAGCGCACCAGCGGAAGAAACGCTAAGCGGAAAGTTACCTTGCCCCTACCCCAACATGAATATGCTTTTAACTCAACTATTGTGAAACCCGCTTGAAGTCACATAAAAAGCTTGAGAGATATCAGTTAAGTAGTTAACGACTAAATGAAAATAAAAAGATTATAAGGTTGTTAAGGATTATTAAAATAATGTGTTTAGGGAAACTGCTTCTACCAAGTGTACTCAATTTAGCACAAAATAAAATTTACAAAGATCGTAATGAAGCTATTTTTGCACATAGTTTAAGAAGATCAGATTTTAAAATTTCATCCAAATTGTTTGAGTCGTTTCTGAGAAACCAAAGCAGATGACAAATTATTGTGCCAGTGAGGGAGTTTTACTAAAACCACTTCCTTAACACTTTCCCATACTGAAAAGAATCAATTCGGCGGCTTTTGTCAAAATGGGACTCTGGGGCGTATACGTACTATTTTCAAGTAATTTGTCAAAATCATAAATAAATCATTGCATACATTCTGTAGTTTAATAGATTAGGCGAGATCTTCCCGCATCGAGAAAACTTGGAACAAAATATCCCAATTTTCTCGAACTTGAATAAAACCGAGACTGAGCAACCGTAGGACTTTTCCAGCAAATTTTGAATTCAATCTCTCTTTAATGAGTTTTAAATTTAAGCCAATTGTAAGTAACAGTGTTCATAATAATAAGTTAAAATTGAATTTAAATTAAATTCACTTCAGACGCACTTGGTTGAAGGTTGCGTTAATAGGAAAAACGTCTTTCAATTAACATAAACATCCTATAGACTAAGCACCCACTTTAAAGAAGCCCTAGGACCCTTAAAGTTCCAATAAATCCAACCTATAAACTTGGTAAAAGCACACTTAAGTGATTGTTGCTGGTTCATTAAAACCTTCAATATTCATATGATGGTCGTAAGGCTTTGTATCGCCTTGCCAGTAGGTATGTTTACATTCTAAAACCCCCTTTAATAAACATTTATCTAGAAAGAGAAAATAAAGCCCTCTTTATTGTTAAGGATTATGTTAATTTTTTCGATTTGCAAATTTTCTTTTGATATACTTTCATTATACGTTCTTCCTTCTTCAAACCAAATCAAACCCAAGAAAAAAAAAACAATATCTTCTTATTTCTTTCTCTTGAAACTCATAGAAGTCACAAAGACAATTTAATACATGAATAAAGGAGAGCTAAGGCCATAGAAATATGAGAAGTTGAACATTACAACACAACATTCATACATATAATTACATGCCCATATTATTTAGGTACCCATCAATCACCCCAGGATATATACCCACCTGCACACACAGAAGTAGATAAATACCACCTACCTCATCATTCTATTGAATTATTTACACGTACAGCAAACTAAATATTGCTCCAACCACCATCTCACCACACTTTCTAGGCTTAGCTTTCCCCGAAGTGAAACCATCATTGCTTTAGCCAGAAATTGAAGAACTCATTTACGACAGAACCCAAACCATACACCTAGCAATATATCCTATTCGAAGAAACTATTAATAAAACAGCCTCCCAACAAGATGTTACATTTAATTAGCTAACCAGCTCAGCTCAGCTCAACTCATTCTCTCCCTGATGGCTTCAGCTTGTATGTAGTGTGTGTGGCGTGTGTTACTTATGAACTTCCCATCAGGACATTCCATAACACTTCCTTCCTAAATAATATCAGCAAAATCGTATAAGCACACCATGTGTACTGTTCGGTGAAACTCCCTGCAGCGTGCTTATATATAAAATCATAAATCGATCTAATCAACATTATTATTATTATTGCTATTATCACAACCATCGGCAATGGCATCGGTAGTAAAGAGGCAGTGGCAGCGACGACGATGCGACGGTGGCTGCGGTGGGAGCTTCGACATCACAGCTACCTTGGGTTGTGGTCCTTTTTTTTATATCCTTCTTCCATCATTTGCCACGTTTATGAGATGAGCCAATGTACTCAATATGCCTCTGGCATAACAAGGACCATCGAGGCAACATGAACTCTCTTTGCTATTGTCAGAGCCTGGTCCAAATTTCCGGTTTGAAATCGCAATCGAAAAAAATGAACCATTTTACCATCCAGCAAATGCCGCGCGCCACACCATCACACCCATTGATCCTTTATATATCGCCCCAAAAGTGTCCTTGTGTGTGGAATTAGTGTTCGAGTAAGAAAATCTGTGACAACACCTGCTTATGTGTCGCCAATTGAAAAACTCCTCACGTATATATGTCCACAGAACTGATTTTGTGCTTCTTGGTCATATTCTTCAAATTCACTCCACCATATCCAATCCCTGCTTGTAGGTCCTATACCCACCTACTTTGTTTGTGAAGCACACGTTTTTGCCACGAAATATCTGGAAATAACTGCAGGACGACAAAGGACGAAAAAAAAAGTATAGAAAAATTCCAGGACAGGACCCGCCATCACGTGTGGAATGCCTATACAACTATTACACATGTCACATCATAAAATGTCCTTCAATTGCTCACCATTTTACCCGTTCGCCGTTATACGTTCGTTGTAGCGCCTCTGGAATCCTTGAAGTCGTTGTCGTCATTTTGAGGGTATATCCCAACTTCAAATTGGTACAAACACAACCAAGCCAAGCACACCTAATAATATCAGCAAAAAAAATTGTTGTTGTTGTTGTCGCGCGTATGGTATTTACAGGATTTTATTATTGCAAGCGGCCACATGCATTTTACGAGACTCATCATTTAAGGCTCGGTGAGATGTTGGATATAAGCGACAGCGGGAGAGAGAGAAAAGTCCTTTTTCGAGATATTTAATAAAAATGAAAAGTTACGGTCTGGGAAGTATGAATTAATTTTCGCAATAACAATATCAGACGGTAAGATGGATAAAATGAGAGGAGGTCCTTGAAGCGGGAATATTCACCTGTCCTGTCGTTAACGACTCATTTCCAATTATTACGTCGTTCGTGCGTCGTTGGTGTCGATTGTCGATTGCCAAGAGAAAGTCCTCAAGAGATGAAATGGCATTATCCTGGTGAAGGTTGCAAGGAAATCAACATCAACAACTTAACTTAAAAAAAAATCTCTCGTCTAGGTGGGTGATTTTGTTTTTGTTCTTCTTGATGGCCCAATATGGGGCATCCTGTGCAACCTCCATTTGCTCGGAATGCGATGAAATTTTTCATGCTTCTTTATTTTTTCTTTATTTTTTTTTGCTGTTGTACTTATTTAATCGTTTGTCGTCCTCCTCGATGTCCTCATCCATGTCGAGATGCCAGAAAAGACTGCGATTGTGTGTGTGTGTGTGTGTGTGTGTGTGTGTGTTGTGCATGTCACTCGCTGTGTGTGCATCCTTTTTTTGTATAGCTGCTGTTCCACTGCTATATCTATACCTACCTACCTACTCTTGTGAAGCTATGCTATGAGCGGAAAATAGGTACATGACCTTTGATACAGAATGGAATATTGTGTCAGTAGCAAAACAGGATACGGGCAGGCTGCAAGCGGCACAAACATACATAAATCGTCATCCTCCAGCGACCTAGAAAATGTACTCGTATATAAACAAAGAGAAAAAGCTTTAACTTTAGGATTTTGTTTGTCCTCTATTAAATGAGAAAGAGAGAGAGAGAGAGAGAAGCTAACTTTGAGGGAGAAATAATTATTTTGTTGATATTATTATAATTTTACTCTGCAAAATTCTCTATTGGATTTTCTAAGAAGTCAAAAACTTAAAAGCAAAAAGATGCGGTTGCATCAGAGTGAAGGAATAATTATTGCGCATGAGTTGAGTTGGAATATACTTGAGAGATTATGTTGCATATTGGCACGGAACTTTCTAAAGGACACTTGTTGTAGTAGAAAGGGTGATTTTCAACAACATGATGCGATTTACTGCGAAAATTGTTGCAAGAGTTACAAGCGACAAAACAAATTTTCTTCCCTTATTTTCTATCATGCGATATTGAGTGAATTCTTGCAATTATATCATGCACTTTATTTTTTTTAGGATATTTTTGTTTCGAAGGTAGATAATGTTTGTGTCAAAAGAACCAACATTGAGACCAAAATAAGTTTGAGTAGCTACCTACTGCAATGTTTCGGGTCTCTCATTATTTGATTGCTATTTTTATAAACAGTGTGTTAAAGAAAAACCCAGTTGTGATGAGATAGTGATAAGAAATTTTTTTCTCAGCAGCACCGCTCTTGAATTCAGAACTAAAAACCCAAATGTGCCCTGGTATCTTCTCCCGAAATATTATTAATCTACTGTTGCAGTAAAATTTACCACAACAAGTTACACCTGCCTATTTTTAATCATAATCCATTTTTAGCCTTTCTTTTTCCGTTGCGGCTCCAATATACTTGTAGAGTCAGTAGATAGCTGGCGTCCATCAGCTAGAGACCTAGTATTTTGGAAAAGTAACAAAAAACAAGTTCCCAAATTACTGATTGGAACAGTTTATTCCAAAACTAGCGAGTTTACGAGTATTTATGAAGAAGACGGGCGGTCTCTTCTCGAGGTACCAGTGGATGAGCTGAAGAAGTAAGCGAGTCAGGCGAACTCTTACTTTTATCACTTGTCATTATTTTAGAGTAACTAGGAGAATGCCTTTTTCTCGATTTTAGTTCTTTTAAATTTTTTCGAAAAATTTAGTTGAAAGGGGTCTGAACAGGGCCATTTGGAATCGGCAAGTTTTGGAAAGACATCAAAAAACTTGTGGAATCATTGAATGTGTGTGTGAGAGTAAAGTTTTGATGAGATTCGACAGCTTTTCAGGAAGCCGTGATCCCGTGACTGAAGATCTCGAAAATGATTGGATGGTTGTATGAAGGTGTGAGAGACTTGAATGGTTGCGGTAGACAGCAGGCTTAGCATGGAAAGTTCACTCTTTTGAGAACTTTGCAAGCGAAAAGTTATATTTTTTGAAATTGGAGGAAAACTTATAAGGAAATAAGATTGAGAAAAAGTAATTTATTTTTGGTTTGACTTTCGAGGAATTTTGAAGAAAAGTATTAAAAGGTGCTTCGAGGTGGAGAAATAGTTCTGAGGAAACTGAAGAAGTTTTGAGGTGATAGCAGGAAAAAGGCAGATATGAGATCCACAGACGAATTGAAAAGTTAAGTACAGTGTTTTTTTAAATAATAAATAATTGAAAAATCACCTATTGAAAAATTTGCAGTCGCAATTTACGAATCAAGTTTTATCCGTAAATCAAGGCATTTTGATCCCAAATTAATACAAAAACTGGTAATTTAACATTTAAAACTTAGAAATTTGCTAATTTTGTGTTTTCGTGATTTGCAATTAAAATTCATGATTCAAGCTTGTTCTTTTCATTGCAAAATCTACTTTTTTTGGCCTAATTTATTCTCCAAAAGAATAATTTCACACACAGCATTTAAAAATATTGATTTGCGGTAAATATCTGGTAATTTACATTGCTCAATCACAGATTTAAGTTTTTTTTTGTCGCGATTTGCAACTCCTTGAGAGTAACTGCAAATCACCAACAATGGAAGGGTAGAAGTAAGATTGATCTTTCAAAGTCGCAATATCATGAAATAAAAGTGGTGTTAACAAATCTTTTTTGCAAATTTACAAATTGGCGATTGAGGAATATTTGGATCAAATTGCGATTTGTTGCTGGCAATTTTTGATACTTGAGAGTGTTGATTTACGATTTTTGAGTATCAATATCTTCATTTCGCTCTGTTTTGCAAATTGCAAACAAATAGTCGTAAATTACGAAATCACGAGCCAAGGTATAAACCAGGATTCATTTTTCGTAATTTGCGGCTCATTTTTCGTGATCTGATCTAAGAATTCTTTCCGTGTATAAATACCAATAAAATGCACCTATCACTTTTCGTTTAGTACGGTGCTTGACTAGACAAATTGATAACACTGTTTCTTAAAGATATTGGCGTAGCAAATTTGAATATGAAGTCAAAATTACTCCAGCACATAACGTTTTCCGACATTTCAACATAAACATTTCAAAAACCCGTTTTTGATGTCGTTTTACTTCACCACATAATATGTTTTAGCAAAACTACTAAGAGTATCTGAAAGAATCTTATTTCATCTCACTATGCAAATCATTTCAGTTTTCTTGAAATTAATTTGCTTATCAAAACAGCTAAGTTTCCAAAAACCCACTCCGATAAAAAAACGTAAATATGTATGTAAATATGAAACTTGTCACATCGCCTGAGTTTTGATTTGTCTATTGTTTTTTGTATTGATGACGCATAAATCGAAGAGAAACTATTACATTGAAAAGAATATTTTTGGGCGTTTTTCATTGCATATTTTGGGGGCTTATTTCTTCATGAAATTATCTCCCAATTTAAAAATGAAAAAAGTCCCACAAAAAGCCATGAAATTTATCTCCAATTTTGGCGAGTTCTTTCATTTGAAAAAACTTCCCATTTCCAAAAAAATTTTGGGGAATTAATTTATTTTCAGTTTGGGGAGTTATTTCACGGAGCTGACCTAAGTGCTTTCTAGGGTAAAATTGGTATGGAGTTTTTATGTAATTGTTATCTTGATAAAATATTAAATTTGTTTCTTGAATAAGTCATAAGCAATAATTTCAATGATATTTTGGATATCGACGTTTAATGGTTTTTGGGATATTTAGAATCAACACCAACACCAATATTAAATACAATAAAAAAAACACTGACGGATAGTTAGTGAAAATAAATGAATAAGATATGAAAATTAATTTACACATCAATTAATCTCTTTATAACCACCCACACACACCACATTAAACCAGAGCACAATGGAGGGTGGGAAATAATAATTACCACCTCAATTACCATTGTTCTTTTTTTTGTTTGTTTATTTTTCCCTCAATATCCTGTAGTGGTTTCCTTCATTGTTTTGTGGTTGAGCAAATATTTGTTCTTCTTCAACACGTCTTTGTTGGCGATTCCTTCCTCCAGCCAGCGAAGTATTTTTCTTTACTTAGTTTTTTTGTTTTTTTTTTTTGTGTTTCTATTCTTCTTCTTGCTCAATCACACCTTCGCGTTTAATTTGAATTTGTATGCAAATTTGCCACTGATCTCATAAATCTTCACTCAGTAAAATATCTATAGTATGTGTTGGTATGTGTGCCTGAGAGTGTGGGTGGATGGCGTCGGCGTGGGTCGTTGGGGTTGAATGGATGAGGGTAGGTGTAGGGTGGAATGTTATGTAAATATACAATTTAAAGCTTTAAACTCTGGAAGAAATGTGAAGTATGTTTTATTTATAGGGGTGTGAGCCTATTACAAGCGTATTGGGGTTTCATGTGAAGCCAAGAGGAACACATTTTTGGAATTTTTGTTAAATACCCGATGGAGCGGGTCGCTATTTTACTTAAAAAATATTACTTTATGTATCCTGGTCTTTATTCCGTGATTTAAGATTGGTATGCAGATTGGAGAAAGCGGCTACAGAATTTCACATAGCCTGAGTAGAGTAGTTCATACCTTAACCCGGTTCCTCACCTTTAGTTAAATGACAAATTAATGCGTGAACCATGTACTTACACTTCTTTTATATTTTTGTATAAACAAATTACGAGAAATATTAAAATATATTTCTTTATGTGCTGTCGTTCTTCAATTGTTGACATTTTTCAATACAAATTATAAAGGGTTGACTGGATAAGAGGACGTGTTAGGTTGTAGTTGACAGAACCTGGCATTTTAGTAGCTTTATTTATGTAAGTACAACATATGTAACGGGTGATTTTTTAAGAGGTTTAGAACTTTAAAAAAAAAAACACAAAAAATTCGAAAAAATGAATGAAATATTTATTTGAATCGATAGTTTGAACCTTGCAATTTAATGTTTAAAGATAATTTCATGCAAATGTTGACCGCGGCTGCGTCTCAGGTAGCCCATCCGCTGAGTCCAATTTTGGCATACTCTTTCACACATATCGGCCGGTATCTCACGAATGAATGCATGGATGTTGGCTTCCAGTGCGTCAATCGAAGCGGGCTTGTCCCTACAGACATTAGCCTTGACATACCCCCACAAAAAATAATCTAATGGTGTCAAATCGCACGATCAAGGCGGCCAATTGACCGGCCCGAAACGTGAAATTAACTGTTCACCAAACTCGCCTCGCAATTGCGCCATTGTTTCGCGTGCTGTGTGGCATGTGGCACCGTCTTGTTGAAACCACATATCATGCAAGTCAAGAACTTCCATTTCGGGCAAAAAAAAGTTTATTATCATCGCTCGGTAGCGTTCACCATTGACAGTAACGCTGCGATTCGCATCATCTTTGAAGAAATATGGCCCAATAATGCCGCCGGCCCATAAACCGCACCAAACAGTGGATTTTTCGGGATGCATTGGTAGCTGTTGCAATGCTTCTGGCTGATCTTCACTCCAAATGCGGCAATTATGCTTATTTACGTACCCATTCAACCAAAAATGAGCCTCATCGCTGAACACAATTTTTCGATAAAAAAGCGGATCCTCGGCCAGCTTTCCAAGAGCCCATTCACCAAAAATTCGGCGTTGTGGTAGGTCGGCTGGCTTAAGTTCTTGCACCAGCTGTATCTTAAAAGGCTTTACGCCCAAATCCTTCCGCAAAACTTTCCACGTAGTGCTGTTACAAAGGCCTAACTGCTGGGAACGGCGCCGAATCGACATTTCGCGGTCTTCTGTCACACTAGCTGATACGGCCGCAATATTTTCTTCACTACGCACAGTACGTAAACGTGTTGGTGGTTTAATGTCCAACAAAGTAAATTTGGTGCGAAATTTGGTCACAATCTTCCGAATAGACTGCTCAGAAGGTCGAGAATGCCGACCATAAAATGGAAGCAGCGCGCGATGAACATTTCGAACCGAGCACGAATTTTGATAGTAAAATTCAATAATTTGCAAGCGTTGTTCATTTGTAAGACGATCCATGGTTAAATTGCAAACCAAACTGAAGCTGTTTGACAGTGACACAAGGTACTAAACACACGTCAGCTGTCAAAACCAGTGTTGCCAAAACCAAACCAGCTAAAAAATCACCCGTTATATTAAATGACGAGCCAATACTTGGAGTAAATAAAATTCAAAAGCAAAACTCATACGAGCCTCAATAAAGAAAATAAAAACTTTTTGAGGAATCGATACCCCAGGATTCTAGGTTCAAGCAATGATAGTATTACCTACATCCCTGAATCCGATGTGTACCTAATTTAATCCTCTAATCGAAGAGCTTAATTGTATGAGCTACGGTTTTGAAACTGACCTTTAGAAAAGTATTTACAGGGTATTAAATCGATTTAAATCGGTTTGAGATGGGCTTGAGGCGGTTGGAAATCTGTTTGAGATGGACTTAAGATTGCTTCGAGTTGAGTGTGATATCGGTTTGAAAACGTTTTGAGATTAGAGATTAGGTTTGAAATCAGTTTGAGATCTATTTGAAATCAATTTAAGATCGGTTTGAAATCGGGTTAATATCGATTTGAGATCGGTTTGAGATCAGCCTGAGATCAGTTTGATATCTATTTGAAATTGGTTCCAGATAGTTTGGGAACGGTTCGATATCGGTTTGAAATAGTTTTGAGATTAGTATTTGATCAGTTTGAGTTAAATTGTTAGGTTTGTGATCAATTTTAGTTTGGTTTGAGTTCAGTTTGAGATCGGTTTGAGTTTGATTTGAGATAGGTTTAAAAATGGTTTAAGATCCGTTTGAGATCTGTTTGAGATACTTTTGAGATTGGTTTGAGATCAGTTTGAGATTGATTTGTGATCAGTTTGAGATGGGTTTAAGATCCGTTTGAGATCTGTTTGAGATACTTTTGAGATCGGTTTGATATTGGTATTAGATCGGTTCAAAATTGGTTTGAGATAGGTTTGAGATCGGTTTGAGTTTGGTTTGAAATCGGTCTTAGACTCGTTGGAAATTGATTTGGAATTCGTTTGAAATCGGTTTGAGATTGGTATCAGATCCATTTAAAATGGGTTTGAGTTGGCTTTACCTACCTACAGAGTCATAAATCATAATATCATATCATCCGATATTATTCTTTATTTATATTTTTACTAATTGACTATCCCCGTGTGTCAGACTCACTTTTATAGGAAGAAATTCTTATTTGCACCCCGCCACCGACTTAAACTCAAAAAAATACACTGAGCTCCTCTGTCCTCACCGTAAGACCACTTGCACATTTATTCAGGCTGGGTGCCTTTGTTTATAAGTATGAGCTTAGTAGATGCCATCGCTCCTCGCTTTTTCAAATCTTCTTTGTTATATTGGGTAGGTTGCAGGCACACCAACCGTTCTCAGCTTTATATTCGAAGATGGAGTGATAAACTCGTTCATGGCGGATTTTTTACACTGGCAAGAGGGGCTTCCTATTTTGCCAATCATATGTGTTGAATACGCTCTGTTCGGTGAGAAACTAACCGCCATATTATTCACTCTGGATTTAAATTGGATTTAAGTAAATTTTAAATCTTACTATTAAATCCAGCTTTAATTAATCCAAAAATTTAAATCCATATCCATATTATTCACTTTAAGCATGCCTTAAATCCAGAGGATTTAAAATGCCCGTAATCAAGATGTAAAATGTTTTTAAATCCAGATGTTTAATCCAAATGTCAATATTCAAAATGTCAAACTTCTCCTGTGATAGTTGAAAGTATGTATTTTCCACGAGTGTATAAAATATTTTAAATAGGTAGGTATATACTCATTAAATAGATTTTTGATTGAACAAAAATGGTGAATAGCTTATTATTCATTAGAAGTGACTAAAATATCAATAAACTTCGACTTCCAGTGCAAATTAATTACAAATTTAAATCGAGTCGCACGTTGAAATGATGTTGGCGAGACTACAGCGATACTAAATCGAGACGATGATAAAACTTGCAAAATGACAAAAACAACGTGTAGATATCAATGCGAGACACAAGCGAGACTAAATCGAGAAAACCATGACTCAGGAAGCCGTGTAAATGGCCGCAATGAGACAAATTCGAGGACCACGACACCAAAAACAAAGTTTGGACTTTTTAACCATTTTGAAAATTTCGATTTAGTAAAATAGATTTTTGCGGAGACTATAGCGAGACCAAAGCGAGACAATGGCAAATCCAAGCACATTTCCAAAAACCACATGTAAATTTCACGGTGGGAGCTAAGCGAGATCATAGCGAGTAAACCATGACACAGATTCCCGTGTAAATGGGCATGGTGGGACCACAGCGAGATGAACTTAATGAATATATGAAACTGAAAAGTACGTTTGAATGACCACGGCACGGCGAGAGATCAGCAAGATTACACCGAGACAAAGAGTCGACGTCACCTTCGTTTTAATTTCAAACCAAGTTAGCCAACTTGATTTGGAAAAACAGTGCCAATAGCAAAATTTGCTTCAACTAGGTTTGAAAGATTTTCAGCTAAAATGTCAAGAAAAAGTGAATAATATAAAATTCAGTTTTAATCTGGATTTAAAAACTTAAACTGACCTCCGGAGAGCAGTTTGAATCCAATTGGATTAATCGAGATTGGATTTGAAAAATTGGATCTAAGTATGGATTAAACAAGTGAGTAATATGGAATTAGATTTAGCTTTTGAATTTAAACTCCTTTTCATCTAGATTTAAATTTTAATCTGGTTCAAACGAGTGAATAATATGGTCGTTAGTGACGTAATTGTCTATTTCACTGTGTTTTCGGTTACTCTATTCAACTACGTTTCTGATGACCCTCACAGTGCAGCGCCCTCTCTTTTCATTGCCCATCATTCTTGCCACTTCTGTTCTGTAAGCACTTTTGCTACTGTGATTACCACTTTCACTCCAATTTCCATTTTTTTTCTCGTAGATATTCTTTTGTTGTGCTGCTAGATGATCTATTGGCATCACTTCGGCAACTGCATCAATGGTGGCTTGCTCTGACACTCAGGCTTGTCTTAGCCTTACTATCCCAACTGACAATTTCGCTTCTATATTGCTTCATAGATGCTTTTCGTTCCATAGAGTGAAAAAGGCGACCTTTTTCCACTCCTATTGTACCTTTGTGGAGTTAATTGTAACAGTCTTAAAGAAGTTCACATTAAATAAAATTAAAAAAAAACTTGTTGCTAGAACCAGGAATCGAACCCGGTGTCCCTCTGAACCAATTGTCTTACTCGCTAACCGCTCCACCAATCTCTGATATACAGTTCAATGCATTAAATTGGAATCACTTTTATCTAGAATTGCCTCGTATGAGACAAGAAGCATTAATAAGAAAAAACTTTCTTCAAGAAAAATATAAAATAATAGATTAGTATGGCTATAACAAACACATATTTTTAATTAAATAAATAGAGATATAATAGATTAATTAATTAATTAATACCAACTTTAAATATTGTCAACAATAAGAAATATATGTGTTCAGGTTCTAAATTGAATATAAATTATAAAATGGCTGATTTTAGCTTGGCATCACAATATTCACTTATATAAGCAATATAGAAATAAAGACTAACATAAAGATAATTTTACGGGATGATTATTGAAGTGAAAGTATCTTGGTTACTTCATAAGAGCATTATAGAGAGATTAAAGAAACACTGGTACATTGCTTTTATCGAGCTGATATAATTTGCACCAGAAAATATTTAAGGATTCAATAATGCTCCAATAAGGTATTTACTTTCTGTCAGAGGCTAAATGGAGCGTTATAGAAACAAATAACACTTTAATATTTCAGACAGCGAAGCAATTTTGTTAGTTGGGATTAATCGGAAATTGGGCTATGTTTTAACCAAATTACCGACAAAAATTTCAGTATGATAGCCCAATAATAATTGGGCTACTAATAGCCAAAATCTAACCGTGGGCGATATTTTTTTTATATAAACAAATAAAAAACAAAAACACTTTTCTCCCCTTTAACATTTATTTTAAGCAATTTTTTGCAATTTGGCACTACTTTTTATTTAGTGATTAGTCCCCAATTACACGATGTTTCTTTGCGTCTTAGTGTTTTCAATGGATGCAAAGGTGAAAGATGGGTGAATTACGGCATCAGTTATTGAGTAATAAGTGACGGATTATTATGTGACTTTGAAATTACCACTCACGTTTCGAGCAATCAAGTTTCCCAAAACTTTGGTTGCATTTCATTCAATCACTAATGGCACTCACTGAAGCGGCGATTCGACCCAGATATTAAACAAAATTATTGTTATTGAGCTACTATTTGGGCTACTTTTTCGGCTCCGATTTTGGTCTGCAAAAGTTTCTGAATTGGGCTATCGAACTTGTTTAAGCCTTGGCAATCCTGCTGACATTGTGTGGAAGGAGATAGCTACGCATTGAGCATCTAGTCATTGCACTACTGCATAGTTTTTCTTGAATTTTTCAAAGGGAATGATTGTGATTTTTTATTATCCCAGGTTAGAAATCGCTGGTCGGTATTTTTTGCTTTTCTCTAGGCTGCTTCTGAAATGGAACGCATTTTTAAAAAAATAATTCAGGCCGTATTTTTATAAGTGGAAACCTCTAAGCTTACAAAGTTTTTTTCAGTCGATTTAACTGTTCTTGGATATTTTATGATTAGATTGGATTGGCCCTTGCAACAGTTTTCGAAAATTGTTACTATTTCAATTGAAAAGTTGTTCATTAATGAAGCAGACTTTTGGTTAAATGTCTTTATAATATAATCGCAAAGCCATGGTCGAAACACCCTAGTCTCAAAAATTGTTTTATCTTTTTCTCAACACTTCATGGGTAGAAAATTTGTAGGCTTTTGAAGTATGTTCAGATTTCATTCACTTAAATGAACATTTTATCGAATGTTATTTTTTTTCTGAATATTAAAAGCACGTTCACTTAAGCATTCAATGGGAAAGAACTTATGGATTTTAAATATGGTTTGCACCTTTGGATTACATATCCCATCCCAAAGTATCTACGTTGTTGGTCAATCACACCATCTCGACATATAGCTCAAGGAACTTGGCATTGGAATCGTATGACATCAAATAACTCTTTTTTTTTAATTGAAATGAGGAAGCCATTGGTGTTTTTTTTTTTTATCAGCACTTTTCAATCGTTTAAGACCAGAAATAAATCGTGAATTTTGGGATTCCACAGTAGTACATTCTTTCACTACTTCAATCTTCTTGGAGAAATTTCAATTTAGGGCAAACATATTGCTTTTCTCTTGATACTGGCCTATGTTACTTCATTCATATTCTTGTTTTCTAATTATTGGTGTATCTGTTTCTTCTTCGAGTCATTTCATTTGCGTAAAAAAAAGCAAAAGATACATTTCGTATCCATGATGAAGCCACATGCATACTACACTACTACACTCGTTATGCAAGTGTAATGTTTTTAATGACTTTTGGTGCCTTCTTTAAAGATATGTTTGTATGTAGAAGGAGAGGAAGCCTAGAAATGACAAGCCTAAGCAAAACTATACTCCGCCTGCTCCTCTTGATCCGGCAAAGCAAAGGAAACAAATGCAATTCTCGCTGTTCACTGACCGAAAGATACGAGTACGAGTCCATTGAAAAAAAAATTGAAAAATAAAAAAAAACAACTTCGGCCCTAATTACAAATTGTCGGCCAGTTAAAGTGGGGTTGATGGCGGGAATCATGCTTGTAGTTTGTAATAGCCAAGTCGTTGAAAGAGAAAAAAAAAACAAAACACAATAAAAAAAAACGTGCTTCTTGATGGTTTCTTGTTGTTGATATTTTATTTTTTTTTTTATTTATGTATTTATATAGTTTTATATTTTAGAGCCATGCAAGTTGAGGCTATAACAGAAAGTTGCGTGACCCGTAAGCCTGCGAGACGGACGGATGATGGACGGTGAACGCTGGAGCTGGGTTGAATGCTGAACGGCTTCCATCGTTAAACCGAACGAATTGCATTGTTGGTCTGTGAGAAGCTGTAAAGTTTTACCCCATCACGAGCTTGCTTCCTTGGTCGGATTATTGCTAATTTCACACTGAAGTTGACTTTTTTTTTTCTTAAACAAAAAGAAGGTTTTTTAGTTTTATTTGACTTAAGGTACTTTATTTTAGACTTAATGTGCGGTAAAGGAAGTCCTTTAACGAGCCCTTATTACACCCTACTCGCAGGTTGACAGGAATATTTAATCTGTTGTTTTTTTTTTTTTTTAACTATTTTACTTAAATGACATTATAAAAATTTAACAGCCATGACCCATGAAAAAACCTGATACACTTTATACGGTCCTCTATTTTTAACTATTTGTTTTATTTTTTTTTTGTACCTAAATGTTGTAAATTTTTTACCTAAGTCATAATTTGGAGCTAGTTTAGTTTTATCAGGAAAATGTTCTTGTCGTTTAGAGAAGGTATTTAGGTGTAATTTTAAAGATTCATGTCAAGACTGTTTTATTTTATTATACCTAGTTAGGTTTAGCGAGAAACTGATTTTTGGCTTTTAAGTGTTAAATTTTATGCGCGCTTGTTGAAAAAGAAACCGACTACGCTGTAGGTAGGTAAAGTACCTACGAAAATTAAAGTCAATAAAAAAAATTAATTAAAAACACTTTAAAATGCACGACTTTTGTCGCACGTTCCAAAAAGAATGATAAAACTTTGGGAAAAATAGATTTATATACATTAATGGAATAATAGGTTATGTACATATAAGTTGTGACGAAAGAGCAAAAAGCTTACAAGGCTATGCAATCTAGTTATTCAGGCTAAAAACCCCACAACAAAGAAGCTAATGTTCGATGTACATCTAAATACTCACCGATTTTCAAATTCAAATTGGTTTACTACCTATACTGTGGTTTCTTAACTTCTTGCAAAGAGTTTATTTTAAATGTGTAGACCATTATTACAGGCTTTGTAAGAGAGTCATACACTGGATTTTAAGTTTTTCAAATAGTGGGTGTAACCCAGTGTGCCGCTTACTCAGTGGCGTAACCAGGATTTTGGTCTGGAGAGGGCAAACTATATTTTATATAGTCGGGATCGCAACCGTTCAATGATATTTTTGGCCACAATTGGATGATATGGACTTGGAGGACATGTGGTTCCAACAGGACGGCGCCACAAGCCACACAGCGAATGTCACAATCAGTTTATTGGAAACCAAGTTTGGAAAACGTGTTATCTCACGAAATGGTCCAGGCACTTGGCCGTCTCGGTCGTGCGATTTGAAGCCGTTAGACTATTGCCTGTGGAGCTACGTCAAGTCTATGGTCTATGCCAACAAGCCAGCGACGATTGATGAACTTCGTACGAATATCGAACGTGAAATTGCAGCAGTATCGGTCGATTTATTCTTGAAAACCGTCGAAAATTGGGTTCAGCGTCCTGACTTCTGCAAGCGTGCCCGTGGTGGCCATGCAAAAGAAATCGAGTTTCATACATAATGGCATGGAACGTACTTTCACAGGAATAAAGAATTTCATTGATATCCAAAATCGTTTTTGTTTTATTTAATAAAACTTTTGTAGCGCTCTTATTGAAAAACCCGATATTTGCTTGCATTAAAATGCCGAACGTTTTAATACAATCTGTAATCTTCTCCCTCGTAAAGTGTTTATTAACCTCCTTTACATAATAAATGCCACTAAAAGGTTAGAATATGTTTCGAGCCAATGGATAGTTGACAAGTCATAATGGTTTCGAAACCTGGCAAACCTTCTCACGAGAAGAATTCTTATAGGCCGATTTCTTCCGCATATCAAAAGTTTTTGAAAGATTACTACTCCTGCACCTGCAGCCGTTAATAGATAGAAGAGAAACAATTAATACCTGAACATCAGTTCGGATTTAGAAGCAAGCATTCGACATTTGATCAAGTGCATAGAATTACTGACGTAATTGAGAGAGCTCTTGAAGAAAAGGAAATCTGTTCGACTGCCTTTTTGGACGTGTCGCAGGCGTTTGACAAGGTGTGGCACGAAGGCCTCAAATTCAAATTAAGACAAGTTCTACCTCACGGACTTTATAACATTCTAAACGGATATCTGAATAAAAGACTTTTTCGTGTGAGACACGGAGATGACTATTCTGATTTCAAAGAAATAGTGGCTGGGGTACCACAAGAAAGTGTATTAGGTCCACTTCTATACCTTTTATTTACACGCGATAAACCTCAAACCTAAGACACTACCAGCCACGTTTGCTGATGCTACTGCAATACTAGCAGAAGGCAAAACGATTAGCGAAGCTACAATTAAAATACAAAATGCTCTTAATAATGTCAATGAGTGGACAAAAACATGGCGAATAGCGCTCAATGAACAAAATGACAGTCCACGTAGACCTTACGCATACAAAAATAAATAGACTACCCGTCTTTCTTCATACCACTCTTGTTCCTTTTGCAAATGAGGCAAAGTATCTGGGAATGACTCTAGACGCGAAATTAAAATGGAAGCCACACGTGAAAAAGAAATGCGAAGAACTAAAAAGGAAATTAAGAGATATAAACCTGGTTACTCGGTAAATATTCAAAGCTTAGTATTGAAAATAAATTGATTTTATACAGAAAGGTACTTTAACCTGTTTGGACTTATGGTATACAACTTTGGGGTTGTACCTGCGATACAAACTTATATAACTTCCAAACGCTTGAAAATAAATTGCTTAACTAAATTTGTAAATACTCGGTGGTATATAAAAAACGATGATCTTTACAGGGATCCCGGGATTCCTACGGTCCGGGAAGAATTAAAAAAGTTTCGCGCGAAAACATATAAAGCAAATTCAACTATTATTGACATTCATGAACCTTATGCAGGTTTCGCACCTACCCATGGGAAAATAAATACAATTAAATTTTAATATTTTTCGTTTTAAAAATATACACGTAATTTTATTATTAAATTTTATTACTAAAGAATTATATTTTATTTTGTTGAATGACTTTTTAATCTTTTTCGTATTACAAATAATAATTTTAATACTAATCTATTAGAATGTAATACGAAATTATTAGAATTTTTTTTAATATTTCCGGAGTATTAAAAAGTAATATTTTCTGTATTGTATACGTCTTTTATACAAAAGCTGTATTAAAAAAAACACCCCAGGATTTTTAGCCGTGTGTAAATAAATAAGTTAAACTAAAATGTCCTGTTTTTTCTTAGTTTCAACAGAATTTGAATACAAAATAATTACGCATTTACTAATCAATTGAAGAAGCTAGTGTGAGATTTGTTTAGTAATAAAAATAAAATTGGAAAATTTCTTTTTAAGCGTAATACATTGCATTAACTAAACGAAAGTACACCTCATGGGCCTATAACACAGAACAACAAGTCAACTCATCAATAATTACTTTTTCAATTATGTTTGTTCAACAAGTGAAAATCATTTCTGTATAACTCAATAAACAATTGTCAACTAAAAAAATTCCATAAGAAGGTTTTTAAAAATACAAATTCTTTATACTACTGAAATAAATCCCTCGACTTGTTATAATCACTCCTGCAAGCGTTTATGTCTTACTTGTTGACTTTGAACAAGTCCACAACCTTCGGTTGAAATTTATAAATTATTGAACAAGTTTATTTTTTGAACTCTTGTTATTTTCAGAAATATGTAGAAGGCTTAGATTTATGAAATTTCCCACTTGTTGAAAGAAGCCAAAACAATTGTTTAAGGACTTGTTGTTCTGTGTTACACAAAATTTAAAAAGTTGTTGAATTTCACTTTTTCAACAAGAACTGTATGGCATTTGAAGCCCTTTAAATAAATTAGTATATTTAAGTTTAAAAAATTAGAGGTTCAGTTATAGTATCCAATTTTGTTGCGTTACGGGTGTGACCTTATAAAACTTGTGAGTTGCGATTAAGGTATATAAATTTCACCGACTGAAACTAATGGAAGACCACAATATCTCAGACAGAGACCTACCATGGATCATGCTCCTAAACATTTTTCTCTTATAACTTCAAAATAAAATATAAAAACAATATAAAAGAAAACTAGAGATTACTCTATATAGCTGGTCTCTATAGATGCTGTCATAAGCGGCCTTGAAATCAATGAAAGCTGGTTGGTATCGATTTGAAATTACTTTGCTTTTCCTAAGATATTGTGCCGCAGTAAGAATATTAGTCGTGACTTTCTTCACCTGACACCACACTGATATGGACCCATCAGGTTGCAGACAAATGGCTTCAGGCGTTCCGAAAGTTTGGCAGACAAGACCTTGCATGTAATTTTGAGGAGACTGATACCTGTGTATTTGGTGCATTTATCGGGCTTACTTTCCTGCGAACATGTTTTGCATATGAGCTGACTGGACTAACGAATTCATTGACAGTTTAAATCAAAAAGCTCAGTTGCATTGGAATTAATAGAAAAAAATTGCTTCAAAAAATTCACGACCAGGTATGCTGCAGAAAGAAAAACTTTTTCGGTTTCTGGGTACAATATATCAGTATGAAAGGTCTTCACTTCATGAAGGTAGGGTGGACGGATCTTTTGGCCAGGATCTCGTAGAACTTTGTTTTTGGTGTCATCATTTTTCTTTTCTATAAGGACATGCAGGCATATGAGGCTAATGTTGGTGAACTCAGCCACTCGTTCAGATTGTTGAAACTCAAGACCCCCTCTTGCCATATCCCATCGCACAAGTGACATTTGCAAGAGTTCATCTGAACTGTAGAGCCAGTCATTTCCAACAGAAGATTACAGTGTTACTATTTTTGGCTTTTGTTCAACACCCGGGCTAGTTAGTTTAGCAGAGACCAGTACGAAAGGGCTACCACGTGGAGGAAATATAAGTACAATTCGCATCACTGGACGTCGCCATGTTAACGGCAGTCAGTTTCTACCCGCTTCCTACAATACCCAACCGTAATTGTTTCTTATATGTGTACCTCAATCCATTGTTGACAAAAAAAAACTCCCAAATGACAAACAAACATCTGTTCTTCAAGTCCAAGAATATAATTAAACGAATGTAGAATCCTTTAAAATTGGCATGCAAACACAACAACACGGATTCAAAATTTGTCAAAATTGTCTTAAAAAAGAAACTTCCCTTCTAGTTTTTGCATTTGCATTTGAATTCCCCAAAACCATTATTCCCAACTTTTCTGTAAAAAGACTATTCTTTTTGTTAAAAACTAAAGGCACTCTGTGTTTCAATGGTATCATCTTACAAACAAACTAACCAACTTAATTAGAAGCCTACCAAATCTGCATTCATACAACATAGGTAAATGACCAAACTTTTGTATTTCCGGTCCTTTTTGTACTGACGATTCATATCACGAAGATATTGCCTTATTTCTGTTACCGGTCGTCCTCGCAGCATGTTGTATGTTATTTGCATCGAAAGTCTTCTTACAAAATTAAATTTCATAATGGTAATTGGACAGATTCCTTTGCGGAACCAAAATATAAAAACAAAATATTAAAACAAAAAAGGATTCTCAAGGAAGCAGATTTTGTAAACCTTTGCCAGGCTAGACAAAAAAAAAAACACATAACACAACCTACAACCTTCAGCCATAAAGACTATTTGCGTGTATTTTCAATTAAAACAAAATTGCATCCCCCAAAAACCATTCAACAAAACCCCAAATGGAAAACGGAATGAAACACGAAGAACAACTTCTTCCTCGCTATGTGGATGTGGATCAAGCGGGGCTGCTGGTGCTGGCTTTGTGCCGAACTTGGGACCGGGGATGCAAAGTTATTCACTTCGGTTACCCAATACCACATCACATGTATGCGGCATGGTAGCTTTTGTGTGTGTGTGTGTGTGTGTGTGCATTTGTCTACATCTAATCTATCTACGTGTGCTTATGCGGATTTCCCGCACTCCAACCCAATAGCCAACACACATCACCATGCCATACAACCGCAAACTAATTAACATTCTTGTACGCATCCCAGAACCAGAGCCCAACAGAACCAAGGAACAGCCGCCACCGTCGTCGCCGATGAAGCCAATGCTACCGCCACACCATCACCGAAGAGCGACCGTGCTGCCTGATCAAGTCACACCGATTCGATTGCATTACACGAAGGACCACAGTTGGAGCTTCTATTCCGCTGAGCCGCTTGCCGTTCGCCGTTCACCGCTACCACCACCGTCACCACCCTCTTAAATCCAAGCATACAATGTGCATGAAATTCCATCCGACCAGAGAGCTTGACCGACCGACCATACACATTGCAAACAACACAGCATGCAGCCAAAACACAGAGAGAGCGAGTGCTCCAGCCAGCAGCATCAGCTCCAACCAGCTTCACTAACACCAACAAATTGCAGACTTTATTCTAGTGCATGGAAGCGAAATGTGGCCAAAAGTAGAAGCAACGCGCTATATCGCGACGCAAATGCCAGCTGGGATTATTACATCAGGCAAGTGGGAAGAAGATAGATGGTGGCGGCCGGTGGTGGTGGCTGGCGGATGGGACGTAATCGTGGGTGACTTTGGCATCAAGTCCTAAAATACAAGCAAATGTGAACGAATCTTGGAGCTCTTTCCTGTCCTTGTTTATGTTTTTAATTTTTTTTTGCAGGTTAACCAGCGCACAGAACTAGTAGCAGTATAGCAGAAATCTAGCCGGAGTTTTTTTTTTTTTTAATAAAAAGAAGAATTTTGCCAGACATTTTGAGCAAATCTAACAAATTTTGTAGATTTTACATTTTACCTCCTAAACTTTGAAGTAACAAAGGTAGTAAGTGACATCTCCTATCTGAGACGGTAATATTGTAATTATGTGCTCTCTCAGACCCTATTACAGTGATTTTCACTATGTCAGACTGTAATTTAGCGACATCTTCTAACACACACAGTCATTTTTTGACATTTTCTATCACATCCTATAGATTCTTGAAGGCAGCTATCTTAGACTGTAATTTAGTGACATTTGTTATCACAGAGTAAAATGAAGTTAAAAATCTAATATGTCAGACTGTAATTTAAAGATGTCAGCTACTTCGGATTGTAATAAAATGATGTCTCCTCTTTCAAATTGTTATTAAGTGGCTACTGCCAACATTGACTCTATGTTATTAAGTGATCTTTGCTATAAGAAACTTGAATTGACTTAAGGCTTTCTCAGCCTGTAATTATATGACAGACTCTTAGACTGTAATATAGTGATATTCACCACCTCAAGCTCAAACTGTAATTTAGTGATGACTTCTAGCACACACTGTAATTTATTGATATTTCCTATCACAGACTATAGATTCATGAAGGCTGCTATCTTATACTGTAATCAAGTAATATTTTTTATAACAGACCGTCTACTACATCGGATTGTAATCTAGTGAAGTCTGTTTTTACAGATTGTAATTGAGTGATGACTGCTATCTCAGGCTGTAATAAAGTGAAATCTACTCTTTTATACTCCTATTAAATTTTAACTGCCACCCCATACTGTATTTTATCTCAGACTGTAATTGAATGAAATTTTTATTAGAAAGTAATTAAGTAAAGTCTACTATCTAAGACTGTCATTAACGATTAACATAAGTCTAATATGTCAGACTGTAATTAAATGAAGTCTGATTTCCCAGGCTGTAATTGAGTGAAGACTAGTATCTCAGACTCTAATATAGTGAAATCTGTTCCTTGTCAAAAGTTAAGTTATGAATGTCATCCTATGCTGTATTATATTGATGTCTGCCATCATAAACTGTAATTCACTTATGTCTATCTCAGACTGTAATTGAGTGACATTTTATATTAGACAGTCTTAAGCTTCAAAGAACGACAGACAACAGAGACGTACTTCTGACAGCAGGAATTAATCCAGAGGATGCCATCTTGGACGATGACCTCTTTACTGTCGAAGATCGGAAAGAGAAAGTGGAGTCTGTGGGGGCTGCTTTCCAGCAAATGTACTAGGTAAATGCGTGCATTCGCCGGAACCGTGACCTAGAAAATAGAGCCTTGTTCCACCACTTCTACCTTCGGAATGACATCACGCAATGGCGATCAGAGAATCTTGGTTTCACCGGGTTCAATGAAGATCATTTGGCAAACGCCATAATCGCCGAGCGAAATGGGCCCAGTTCCCTGTTAATTACGAAGGTGGAGCTCCAGCTCATCTTCGATTCATTAAAGAAGAAGAAATCAGCAGGAGTCGATGGCATATCCAACGATGTACTTCGACATTTACCTCAAGAAGCAGTAGACATTTATACCACTCTGTTTAACAACGCTCTGAATAATGCATATTATCCAGTGCGGTGGAAGACAGCTGTGGTGCATCCTCTCCCGAAAAAGGGAAAGGACAACTCCAATCCGGCGAATCTCCGGTCGATAAGTCTTCTTCCGAGTATCAGCAAGGTATTCGAAAAAGTTATCAATAGAGCCCTGTCTAAGTGGGCAGAGGACAATAATATCATACCGGACAATCAGTTTGGTTTTAAGGCGTGACATGACACTATTCATGCCGCGTCGAAACTCGTTTCTGATGTCCAATGGAACAAAGCTAAGAAGCAGTGTACGGGTGCCTGTCTGGTTGATTTGGAGAAGGCCTTCGACACCGTATGGTTAGAGGGTCTTTATCTAAAGCTGACCAGACTTGGCATTAGTAAACCACTTTTGTATATGCTTTATGATATGCTCAATGGTAGAAAATTTGTTGTCAAGAGTGGCAATGTAACTTCTGCCACGACCTTTCATATTAAAAATGGTCTTCAGCAGGGAGCGGTCAACTCGCCGATTCTATTCAGCATTTACACCAGCGATGTGATAAGTAGTCTAACTCAGGCAATTGCTTATGCCAACGACTCCGTTGCGTGGAGCCACAAGGGATCGAGAACCAAATGGACACCCACTGGCGAGTAAAAGTGTCGTAAGGTACCTTGGCATCTGGATGGATCAGTATTTGTATTTCGACAGACATATAAATGCTGCTCAGGCCAGGGCTAGGGGAGCTTTTGCCCTGACGAAACGGTTGTTTATAGCAGCCAGCTTGACAGTGAACGTGATTTTCCACATAGCCCTTATCCGGCCGATAATTGCCTATGGATGCCCGGTTTGGTTCAGCGTTGCCCCATCTCAAATGGAAAAGATTCGGGTGTTTGAGAGGCAGTGTCTTCGACGCTGCCTTGGATTGCACAGAACACCAGAGTTGGAGTACAAACACTACCAACATAAACAGGATAGACAATTTCTTGCTGAAGCTTATTCGAGGTCACATTGCAAGAGCGATGTCCTCGTCTAACAGCTTAATTTTCGGGGCTTATAACCCTAAATACGAATACGCGTCTAAGCGGCTTTATTCCGCCCGATGTATTCCTCCAACTAGACAGTCGAGGGCTGATCCAGGATAGAGTGGCGGTTCCGCTAATCTACCACTTCGGCCGTAGAACTGTAGATCGGCGGCTCCTTTACAGTCCAGACGTCCTCGCACATGACGGAGTTGAGCACCTTCGGTTCAGTAGGACTGTGTCCGAACGGAACCGAAGAGATAGGATAAGGCAGGAGAACTAGTTCTAGTGGTTGAAAAACGAAGATGAAGTTCCATCAGACGTTTAATAGTTGACCTTGCTATTTTCATTTTTGTATGGCCAACTTACATAGATTGCGGTAGTTAGTAGTTAGTTTAAAGTAGGGACAGTCAGCGTGGCAGCAAAAAAAAAATTATAAAACATACAAAAAAATTATAAAACCGGAAAATGCTTGCTGTGGCTGTTCTAGTTTGTAAGTAGTCTGTAAATAGTTTGTAAGTAGGTTGTAATTAGTTTCTAATTAGTTGGAAATAGTTTTAAGTAGCTTTAAGTAGTTTTAATTAGCTTTAATTAGCTTTAATCTAGTTTTATGTAGTTGATAAGTTTTATATAAAACCAAAAATATAAAGACAGGATACCGAGTTTTTTGTAAATTCTTCTCGGGGAAAATTTAAAACCGATCTAGAATTTTAGTATTAAGATAATTCTAAGGCCGAAAGGCATTAGCATTAAGTTATTCTTGTTAAACTTAGAGTGCCCTATTGGGGCCAGTAAGTGAGTTTTAAGATATTAATAAGTAGGCTAGTTTGTATGAATTTTTATCTGGCTTTAAGATAGTTTTAAGAAAATGGAAAAAAATCTCTAAATAAGTGGTATCTGCTTTCACAAACTGAAATACACTGATGGCTATTTTACACTGCAATCAAGTGACGTCTGTTCATTGAAGTCTGCTATCCCAGAAATTCTAAGGTGCCAGTTGTAGCTTTCATTGAAACCCATCATTGAAAACTTTAATGATTGATTTTCAGATGTCAAGAAAGCAAGTTTGACACTTAATTAACATTTCTAGCCAAACAAAAATTTCGAATAGTCCTTACTTTCCACATAAAATGAATTTTGAAATTTTTATGATCATGGTAAGGTACTTCAATCCTTGAAATAATAAAAGTCATTTAATCTGGAAAGTTGATCGTATTTGAAAAAAAATGTTTGGCTGAAAATATTATTTAAGTCTTTAGCTTTATTTGTTCATTAAAATAATAAACGATTTTGTTTTCAAAATGCCTTAAAATTGAAAAACTAAATTTTCAATGATGAGTTTCAAGCTTTAACTGGCACCTAAAAATTATAGTTTGCAATCTATTAAAGTAAAGTCTAGTCGAGTAAAGTCTACTATTTCAAGCAGTTTTATTATGACGTCTGATATTTCAATAATTTAGTGATGTCTACTATCTCTGACTCTAAAACGTGAAATCTGCTTTCTTAGACTATCATTTAATGACGACTTCCATATCAGACTGTAAATTAGTGACGTCTGCTATAACAAACTGAAGTTCACTGATGGCTACCTTAAAGTTCAATAAAGTAAAGTCTGCTAGTTTTGCCAATAAAATAGCAATGTGTGCCATCAGACTGTAATTCACTGAAGTGCGCTATCTCAGACTGTAATTGAGTGAAGTCTTCCATTTCAGACTGTAAAATTGCAACGTCAAAATCTCCAACAATAATTCAAGTATGTCTGCTATCTCAAACTGTTATTCATTGATATCTCATTAATTTGGTGACGTCTGATATCCAAGTCAATGTTATAGGATGTAAAGGGATCTGTTAAGCTTTCTTCTCAGACCTTCTTAAAGAAGAAAGAGTTTTAAAAAGTAGAACTTACAAGCTTAGAGCAGCACTAAACAGGGAATCTTATGATTTACAAATAATAGTTGTTAAAATTTTCATAATTCATGAAATTCTCCTTGAATACACTGCATGAAGGACAAACAGACAAGGAGATTTCATATCTCTCATGATGATTGTGTTTGTGTTGTTTTGAAGAATTTCTTCTTTTCAGCATCATATTTTTATTTCGTCATCACTGGGGCTTTGTTCTCATAGTCGGATGCTCCTATGGGCAGTGATATTAAAAGAGGAAGAAATACTCTGTCGTGATATTGTCAAAACAGTGGACAATGGACAGACATGCATGGACCAATTGGCAATCATCAGACTTTAGGGCAATAAACGATGAACGAGACACGGTAACAAAACAACCTCAGAACTTGATATCCTTGATACGGTGCAGTCAGCGTAGCATAGAGATCAAGAAGAAGAAGACACAGGAAAACATGAAGGAAATCAACAAAAAAAAAAAAAAAACAAAACAACTTTGATTGCAATGATTTTGTGTGTGCCTTCGTTTGGAAGAAACATCCATGACAGTATAGAACAATTTTCATGTTTACACTTTTCGTTCCTTCACATTTCGCATTTTTTTATCTTGTTCGTAGTCAGTGTTGTTGGAGAAATATAGAGACCATCAGCTGACTTGGTATTGCAATTAGATACAAACAACGAAGAACACAAAAGGATATCTATAGATATCTTGTTGTTGTTTTTTTTTTTTTTTTTTTGTGTTGCCTTAACGTTTTGAGTATCGACCAAAGGAGATTCAGGAAGATTCTTTTAATCAAAAAGTTTCTACAAAGTGATATTGAGCCCCTGGGGCTTAACTTCACAAGAGGAGGTGTTGTCTGTATACAGTGTCGTCTGACGTGGTATTCTTTTTGGAACATGAAATTTGGTTTTTCCTTTCTGAGAGACCTAATTCGATGTTTAGACAAATAAAAATATTGAAGCTGATGGTCCTGTTTAATACTTTTGAATTCAAATCAAGCGCTATGATTAGGACCTATAAGAAAATCAGCATTAAATTGAGAGTTAAAGAAAAGGAATTCAAATCCGATCGCTTAGCTTTGGCACTGTGACCTGTGAAGAGTCATAAATACTCCAAAAGTACCTCCTTCCATAAAAAGTCATTCTCATCTTATGGCCTTGCGGATTTAGTAAACAAATTTGAGGTCATCTTAAGAGTTATCATTCACTAGGCCCTGGTTTACTTTTGGTAATGCAGAGGAACACGCCAGGGTGGTATACTGTTACCTTTTCTAAGGCTTTTAGTTATGAACAAAATCTTCATTAAGCTGGGGAGTTGTAACGTGAAGACGGTAGCGTATGTGGAAGACTTGGTTATATTGCAGTAAGAAAAGTGCACTCACATGATAATCGAAATCACGAATATGGCTTTGAGAAAAGTAAGCACGTGGGTCTGAATTCAACTACTGGAAAACTGAGGTGGTGCTTTTTACTACTAGAAATAAGATTCAAATTATTCACTCCACCCTGACCTCATGGCCAATTACTCCCACTATCAACCAGTTTAAAATATATATGTGACACTCCTTACTCTAAGTCGAACTGAAAAATAAACATTGAAGGCGTCCACTGCTTCTGGGCGTACATAGTCGTAGTACGAGCAGTTGTCACCTACAATTTGATTGTCTATTGGCCCGCTCTTAACAAAGCATATAACACAGATAAACTTTAGAAGGTTCAAAGAACTCTAGCGTTGAGACCACTCGGGGGCTTCAGTCTTGCCCATCGGATACGAATCCATAATTGATGAACACATTAAAAATTTTGTATCCAGTACTGCAATAAGACTAGAAGAATGAAACAATTTCATTTGCCAAACCTTACTGTGACAGCACTGTAACTAATCTGATTCTACGGAAATTCGTTCAACTTCCTCTGACTACTGTACTCCTACAATGAGCCAGCAAGGACTGTTAAAATGACGTTGTGACAAGAGACTTCAAAGCTACGTATGGAAATTTTGCGAATGGCGAAAAGATAGAGAGTGGGGCTAGTTAAGGAATCTTTTCTGAGACCTTAAATGTCTCCAGGTCCTTTTGGTTACCAATTTTTTTTAAGGTGAATTAGAAGCAGTTAGCAGTTACCGAATATTTGATCTGATATGCAAACCCAAGCAAGACATATAGCCATAGGATCGTTGCAATTTGCACTCAGGTTAGCTATTCCTTACAATAATCACTGTCGAAGCTATGTTGACCAGCTAAAATAGGAAATAGTCATCCATTTCTCTGTAGATGTCTTGTTCGTTTCAAGTGTCATCCATTTGGCCTCAGATCACTTTTTTCTGAGGCGTTAAAAAAATGTGATTTTTTGTTTTTTAGAAGGGTTTTAATCCGTCGTCATCGGAGCCGTCCTTCAATAAAATTTGACAGTTTTTAGTTTGACAGATGGTGATCGAACTATATTTTAATGCAAATAGTGTATTTCATTCCAAATGATACCCATTTGTTCTTAAATAATATTTTTTCCACAGAAAAAAAAGGATCATAGACAGATTGGAGACAAATCTGAGATGGACCAGAGACAAATCGGAGAGGGATAGGAGACAGATAAGTGCTGGACCGGATATTAATCGGAGACAGAGATTGGAGATGGATTGTAGATGGACTCAAGACAAATTGGAGATGGATGCAAGGCAGATCGGAACCAAATATTTGACGTATCGGACCGTGAACAGATCGACGGAAATCGGAGACGGTTTAAGAATGAAACCAAGATAAATCGGAAATGGAGATGGATCAAAAATGGATGGGAGATTGACCGAAGACAGATCGAAGACAGCTTGGAGCCGGATTAAGAACAGGCCAATATTCTTCCTCATTAACCTAAAAAGCTCTTGGAAGAGCTGATACCTACTTAGGAAGTTTTACAGTGAGAACAACATAATTCCTGACATACAGTTTGGCTTTAGGGAGAAGCACTCAATTCTACACCCGCTCTTGAAGTTCCAGCATAACACCACCATACTGCCCATGATCTCGTGAATGCCAATGTCAATAAAACTGCAGTCGGGCCACAATTGCGCTTACGGTCTCATTTGTAGTTAGGGCTCCTAGAAATCGACATTTTTCTTTTAATTTCTGCCAGGATCTTCTTTGTGCAATTGGGCAACTGCTTGTCAACTATGAAAGATATAAGGTTACAAACTTGGCCCCTTCCTATAAAACCTGGATGACATCAGATCAATTAATTCGAGCTGGTTGTGGAAAACAGCTTTTTGCTAATGACTCACTTACATATGAAACCTAAATGTCACCACAAGTCGCAGTCCGAATAGTAGAAGATCACATAATAAGACTGTTCGATTTTTAGAAGAAATGGGTCATGAAAAACGAAATCAGACCAAAATCTGCCTTAGGAGATCCCATCCCCGTGGTGAGGTGGGATCACTTGATTTACCGATTGACTTTAAATAACATTTTTAGTACAGCTTAGGCTTTTAAATAAGGTTTTTAAAATATGTGAAATGACATAGGATTTTAAATAGCGTAAATGCTTAAATTTTTGGTAAAATTTAGGATGATATACGATGTTAAATGTAGACATCCTACACTCGGCCATCATTCTTGTCGGCTGCATCAGACGAACAGTAACCTTTGGGTACGTTTTACATCTCTAAACTTCAGTCACATCATCTTCAGATTTAATATCATCGGTTTTACTGTCATCTTCGTTGTGCCAAGGTTTCATAAAGTCAGCTGAAGACGAGGTATTATTTGGTCCTTCGTGAGCTTCCACTTTACGAACTTCATAAGGGCTTCATAAGGGCCTTAATACAACGGGTATAGCTTTGTTCCGGGTGCGAATTGAGTTTCCTTAATCGCAAAAATATCCCCCAATTTGTATTGCGTAGCAGTTTCCGATTGTAGCCTTTTCGATTTTCTTCCTGAACCTAAGTAATTTGTTCCTTTGCCTGGCTTCGCATCTCCTTCCTTTCATCTTCAAATTTTTTGCTAAGTAGCTCTTCCATCAGTTGCTTCAGCTCAATATTCTCTGCGCATCTCATATGAACTCTGAAGATTAACTCGAATGGGGTCTTATTTGTGCTTCGATTTATCGTCGAGTATCTTGCAGTATTGGCACATGCTTGAACCAGCATCAACTGACATTTTCGTCAACATTTCAATAACCGTTCTGTGGATTCTCTTCACTTGACCATTTCCACGAGCAACTCCTGTTGTCACAAGCGAGTGCACAATCTTTCTTTCCCGACAATATTCCTTAAACAGGTTGGATGTAAAAGCGGAACATCTGTATGTGATGACTCTTGCTGGATTGCCAATAGTTTCACTCTGGATTAACATTTTCTTCACCACTTCTTCAGCATTCGTAGACTTTACAGGAAAGATCCAAGTAAACTTCGAAAAAGCATCCACGATACTTATAACTCTTAGCAGTTAAATTCATAAGACCAAGATGATCAAGATGATATGTATTGAGAGGTGTTTCAAACTTTGCGATGGGAATCTCATTATTGCTGGAAAACGACTAAGCGCATCCACGTGCCTCATCGATGAACCAGCTCTGTGAAGGACTCGACAGTTAAAATCCTGTAAGAATATTGCCAACCTGGCAACTCTTGTGCATAACTCCTTCTTCCTCATAGTTCCTGTAAAAGCCTTGCAGTCAGTACAAATTTTAAATGGTATCCCTAAAAGATAAACCCTTCACTTCTGCAAACACTTAACAATTGTCAAAACCTCCTTTTCATAGCTGGTAAAATTACTTTCAGCTTTCGACGACTTAAAGCTTATATAAAAACAGGATGCATTTCATTGTCACTGTGTCTCTGAAGTGAGACACCACCGTATCCAATCTTACTCGCATCAGTATGAAGTTCTGTTTCCAACTCTGTATTGTAAAGCTTCAAAACTGGGTCTTTGCATAAGGCATCCTTCAAGTTTTGGAAAGCTTCCATTTTATTAGGACCAAAACAAAATGGGGTACCCTTACGCAGTAAATCCGATAAAGGCTTTGCAATATCTGTGTATCCTGCAATGAAACGCCTGAAAAACCCTGTTAGTCCAAGAAATTACTGAATTTTCTTTGCTGTATCCGGTTTTAGAAAATGTTGGACCGCATTTAGCTTTTCCCTCGATAATTTCAGTGATCCATTTTCTACAACTTGTCCCAAAACTCAATAATTTCAGTGATGAACTTACACTTCTTCCAGTTGATAATAAGACCATTCTCAGTTGCGACTTCCAAAACAAATTTAAGCTTTTCGAGACATTCCTCAGGGCTTCTAGCTTGAATAACCAAATCATCTACAAAAATTCGTAACCACCCTGAACTTAAAAATTTTTCAAAGACAGCATTAATAAACCTTTGGAAAACTGATGAAGAATTACAAAGACCAAAAGGTGATTTCAAAAATTCATAATGCCCGTCAGGCATGACCAGGCATGCCCTGGAACCATCTCCAGGTTTCACTATTTTGCTGTCATAGAGGACGTAAAATACCTCGGAATCAACCCGCACTCAAGAAATGTATTCAGAAAAGCGAACTGGACACTCCGACGACTATACTCCTTGATGAGGAGAAGATCAGCACTAAGCCAACAGATGAAGATACTTATATACAAGCAATTCCTGCGGCCAGTTATCAGCTATTGTTTGACAGTTTGGTTCGCGATCTCAAAGTCAGCGATGCAGGAACTCCAAGTCTTTGAGAGGAAGATAGTAAGTTTCTGCATTTTCATTCACTTGGAACGGCAGTGAGGAAAACATTACAGGAACGACAAATGAGGATTTCAATAGGGAAGCAAGGTTAATATCGCTGGACACAAAAAATTCAGCGAAGAACTGAGTGCAGAACACTGTCAATAGCCCTAATTGGCTAATGGGAATTAACCCCGAAATGGAAACCCTGGATGCAAATATTTTCAGGGTCAGCTTACCGCCGCGGCTAAATGTTAATTCTTCTCCCTATGTCTAGGTGCCATAAAATTTATATTTTTTAATGTTCAATAAAAATTGTGAATTCAATAAATCTCTGTTCGAAGTCAAAGTCACAAAAAAATGGGTTTCAAATACGGTACCCAATCCACACGATCATTATTTTAGATAAGGTAAGCCTCCATTTTTCAACCCGTTACCCACGTGCTTAAAATATCGATTTCGTCAATTTTTATCAAAACAGTGGCATTCGAACTTCTAATATCTTAAAAATAGTGATTCGAATGGCATCTATAGGTACAGAAGCAAAAGTAAACGAAACACTTTATCCTGCATTTTCGCTGAGCTTCAGTGAAAAATGCAGGCTTACTTAATTTTCGACCACCATATCACCACACACAATACCAAATTGTCAAACAGGGGCATATGTTTTTCTTCCTAACATCAGATGGTGCCTGATGGTTATTGCCAGCTTTCAAATGAAAGACTTTGAAAAAAAAAAATCCTACAATACCTGACTGCTGCGCCATTTATTCAAATTTCACTGGAATCTCTCACATTCTACTGGTAGCTAATTTACAAAAATTGACAAGATAAACGACTCAATTATACCATTATGTATAATTTAAGCCTTTTTTTTGTTCGTCTGTTCGTCGACAAAAACAACAACGAACGAAATCGCAATTGCCAGCACAACCACAGAATTTAATGGCTAAGTCCAGGCAGTCATACTGATGGCACACACCTTGAATTCCAAATTGCCTTGTCTTTTTTTAACTTCAAGGTTTATTTCTTGGAGAAAAAGTTAAGAAGTCCCAACATACAACATAACATAATCAATGATAGTAGAAGTCACTACTAGCCAGCACATACCATCTTGCTTTAGAAGGGTCTTTGGCACCGGTTCTTACCTTTATGGAGCCACTTCGGTTTCTGTTTTACCATTTTTTTCTATTTCTTGATTAAAATCATTTCTCTTTGGTGTGCTGCCTGTCGTTTGCCTATACTCTCCAGCTTGTCCAGTGTCTATTTCTAGTTATGTGTTTGTGTCCAGTTCAGCTTATATGCTGGAAAGGCACCATCCATCAGCATAAAGACGATGAGCATGAGGACGACTTCTAATTGGAGCCAAATCCAGCTGAACTTATTTGTGCCTTCGCTCTACCTCTTAATTTTTGTTTCCTTAGAGACATCAAGTTGCTTGGGGGATCATCTTGCCTACCCTCTTCGTAGTTTGTACCTTCATTGTTGTTGGTATACGCTCAAAGGAAACTAACCCAATAAAAAAGACCACTGGCGGTGGCTTTGGCTCGCGGTGTAAATTCGTTGATTTCATTTTTTCCATTTTCTTGCAGCATGCTCTTTGGGTTCTTTCTTCGTTCGTTGGCCCTTAGATAAGTGCCAATGCCAATGAAGAACATAATATGGCGTTTGGAGGAGCCCGCAACAGCTTAGGAAACACAACTTCATTACTGGATTCAAGATGCAATAATGGCCTCATGTCCCTTAGTTTTTGCTGATGGTGACTGGCTGTTGCACTTAGGCTTCATACACAAGCTAACACGATGATGATGAAGATTAACAGGAACAGAAAAAAAAAACGAACAAAATTGGAGAAGAGGATAAAAGTGTATCAAAGAAGCCTGATATGAAAGTTTATGGGAGTACCAGGCAACATGGGGTTTTCCAGCTCTGTCATGTACGTATCTATGTATGTGTTCATATGATTTTTCTAAATTTTCAGGTGACCATACTTCTTGTTTTTTATGTTTCTTTTTTATTTAGGTATATTCCAAAATAGTTCTTTAAGGTTACTAAAAGCTAATTTCTCCACAGAGTTCTAGTCCTGATACTCGTACTAGTCCTAAAGTTGTTACCTAGAAAGGTCCTCCTAAAGATACATCTGAGATAAGGTCTAATAAACCAGCTTGAGCTGAGGTTTCTTGAGATTTCAAAGCAACGCTGAACTGGTAAGAAGCATGCATCAGCTGATCAGCAAAGTATGGTGGGAAGAAAGCATGACCGATAAATAGACCTTCAGCATTGTGTGACTAATTCCCCAATAAGGAAACTTTCTGGACTGCCACCAACTACGCAGAGAAATCAGGATCCTTAGAATCACTTACTAGCTCTTTTCTGCGATATTATGTAAATGTATGCTTGAATATTTCCAACTTTTACGACCACAAGATTTAACGAAACAATTTCGACTCATAAAAATATTGTGCTAAATTGTCCGCAACGAGTCTGGGCCAAAATACTTACTGCTTCTTTAAATTCTGATTTAAAAAATACTTCCAATCAAGGAAATAATGTTTGGTAAATTATAGTATTTGGTAAGTGTTAAAAATGGTGCGTTTTTGGGCTACGCTTGTATCGGGGTTTTCAGTAAGAGCGCTACAAAAGTTTTTTTAAATAAAACAAAAACGGTTTTGGATATCAATGAAATTGTTAATTCCTGTAAAAGTACGTTCGATGCCATTGTGTATGAAACTTGATTTCTTTTGCATGGCCACAACGGGCAGATGGGCACGCTTGCAGAAGTCCAG
The DNA here is from genome assembly GCA_946251815.1 of Dasysyrphus albostriatus. Lineage (NCBI taxonomy): Eukaryota > Metazoa > Arthropoda > Insecta > Diptera > Syrphidae > Dasysyrphus > Dasysyrphus albostriatus. The sequence goes on from OX276337.1 coordinate 106,064,397, forward strand.
ACGCTGAACCCAATTTTTGACGGTTTTCAAGCATAAATCAGTCGATACTGCTGCAATTTCACGTTCGATATTCGTACGAAGTTCATCAATCGTCGCTGGCTTGTTGGCATAGACCAAAGACTTGACGTAGTCCCACAGGAAATAGTCTAACGGCGTCAAATCACACGACAGAGGCGGCCAAGCGAATGGACCATTTTGTGAGATAACACGTTCTCCAAACTTGGTTTCCAATAAATTGATTGCGACATTCGCTGTGTGGCTTATGGCACCGTCCCGTAAGAACCACATGTCCTCCGAGTCCATATCATCCAATTGGGGCCAAAAATATTCGGTTATCATTAAACGGTAGCGATCCTCATTCACAGGAATGTGCCGGTCTTGATCATCACGGAAGAAGCACGGCCCAATGACGTCGCCGCGCAGGCCCATAAGCCACACCAAACCGTAATTTTTTCGGGATGCAATGATGACTCATGGAGTACGTGTGGATTGCTGCCTGACCAATACCGCATATTTTGTTTATTGACGAAGCCATTCAGCCAGAAATGAGCCTCACCGCTGAAGATGATTTTTCGATGAAAATCCAAATCCGAATCAAGTTGTTGATTAGCCCAATTCACGAACATACGACGCTTCTGGTGGTCAAGCGGCTTCAGTTCTTGCGTCAATTTAATCTTGTAAGGATGTAAGCCAAGATCTTTTCGCAAAATTCGCCAAAACGACGTCACAGAGATGCCCAACGCTTGAGAATGACGTGTGAGACACACATTTGGGCTTTCTGCAACTGAAGCCTCAGCGGCAGCAATATTCTCGACACTACGGGCACTTCTTTGTCTCACTGGCACGGAAACATTTTGTACTGTGCCTGTGGATTCAAATTTTTCCACTAGACGCTCAATTGTTGCTCTGCTAGGACGATTATGACGACCATAAATTGGACGTAGCGCTCTTAACGTTGAGGCCACTGACTCCGAATTTCGGTAGTAAATTTCAATAATTTCGACTGGTTGTTGGCTCGTATATCTTTCCATCATGAAATGGCAAACCTTACTGAAGAGAAATGTCTAAAGAGCAGCAAGAAATATGGCGTCGTTTGCTGTCCCTATCGCTCTACTTTTGTAGCGTCCCGTTTGAAAAACCCTTTATTTTTTGGTTAAAAAAAACTACCAAAAACCGTTTTTAACGGTCCCTGCCATATCACGGTTTTCTTGATTTTTGACACACGATTTCAACCAAAATTTCCTTGCAAAAGTTAATTGTTTTGTTTGAAAATTCACTATTTCAAAAACGGGTTATTGAATATTTTTGAAATTAGGTTTATAAATGTGTTTTTCTTAAAAAATGTTACCAAAATGCTTGTAGGTATATAAAAACTTTGTTTTTAAAAAAACTGCTGCAGCGATTTTAATATTCATATTTTTTCAAGTAATCAAATGAGATACTTTTTTTGAGCTCTTAATGATTTTTCTAGTTGTTTATACGCAGTTAAACTAAAAAATGGGTGGCAAAATTTGTCTGTTTGTATCTGGTTCTACAGGCTAAACCAATGATGTGATCTTCTTCAAATTTTGAACTTAAGACTTTTTGGTGAATCTCCACAATTTTTGAAACTCGAAAAATAACGGTAATACAAATAAAACTGGTTGGGAAGATTAGCTATCTGGAAAACGGCTGCAATGATTTTGATAAAAACAATTTAGTGTAGCCAACAATAGTAAGCATGGTGTACTTTTTAGTAAAAAAAAACTCACCAAAAACTATCATCATTGGTATATATGCCATATAACTGATTTTCTTACTTTCGATTTTCTCATTAACGGCTTAACCAATTTCAATCAAAATTTTTCTATAAAAACTCCTTTAAAATGCCAATAATATTGCATATCTATCATTTTTTTTTTTGATAATTCAAACTTTAAAAAAGGGTTCAATCAATATTTTTGAAACCAATTTTTTTTTAAGTTACAAAAATTGTATACGTTATGTAAAAATTTGTTTTTAAGAAAAGTGCGACGTCAAGGATTTTATTCTTTTTTTTCATAATTTTTCTATTAATTTATTTAATTATTATCATTTCAAATTATTAATTTTTATTTCCCAACACGCATTTGGTACTAATAGGCGTTTCCACAACTTCAAATAAAATAATAAAATATATCAAAAAAGTGGAGGTTCCACTCGTTTACTTAGAAAGAAATATGTTCCCGAAAACTGGCAACTCTGAATTTCTACCTAAGGGTGCGTCTCTTCAAAACCTTTTGTTTTTAAGATTTGATATTTGAAAGAAAGATTTTGAGGTTTTGATCATGGAAAATTCCAGGAAGTTTAAGATTTTTTTAATTTACCATTTTCCACAGGTTGGGTGGCATGCAACTGGGCAGCAATTAAAGGTGCTACCACCGGTTTTGCTCAGCGAAGAGTAGGTTCGTAAAAAATGAAGATTTTATTGATCGAGCGCTTAATCTGCGCTGAATTAATAAAATTAAGTTGTATCAATAAAAGATTGAAAAAAAAACGATGGAAGTACAGGGGCGTACTTCAACGGGCGCCAGGAAGTTTTTTATGGCTGGTGAAACTTACCAAAACCTTAAACAATGTAATTATTTTCCTAAATCAAATCACAACACAAGTTTTAATTTCCAAAAGGAATTTCAAATATTTTATTAGGGAAACCTTTATAGATAAAGGTAGAAAACCCTAAATTTTCTTAACCACAATTTTTAACAAAAGTTAATATTGGCAAAAGGCCAATGCCAAAACGAAGATAAGTGAAACAATTTCAATTTTAAATCAAAGCAATAATTGTGTCACAAAACGCAAGATGAAGAAAGGTGATTTTGGCAAAGATTCCCGAACAGAGTAAAAAAGAAAATGTGGTTTTAGAAGTCCCGTATTTCTGGGAAACAAAGAAGATAAAAACGAAAGCCTATCGGAATAATAATTTTCCTTATCTGGCAAGCGAAAAACAACGAATTTAACTAAGAAAATTTTCAATAGAATACTTAGCTTTTAATGTGCTCCAAGCGAGATCGAATTTTCCCTGAGTTCTCTGGCCCACCTGGCCCTGACTCCTGAAGTCACTCCGTTCAAAGATACGAGTATTTAACTCCTCACAACAAACTATTCAGAATTTCCCTCACTGGAAATTCGTTATTACTTTTAAAGAAAATTTCACAATCTTTGAAATCAAACGCAATAGATTCGGATTTGATTTTTGCTTTTTAAACTTTTCTAAAACGATCTGCCTTCTACAGAATCTAACCAAAAAGTGTCATAATGGCAGCTTTTTGCATTCACTTTCGCACTCTCCAATTGTCGACCTCTCTTTAACACCCACTCAGTAGTGGCGGTATTCGGTCACGAGTCTTATACAAGGACTTCGCCTCTTGGCTGGAAGCCTGCCCCATTGTTGAACCCAATCCACTCTCTCATTTTAAGTATCCCTAGTGAAAGGGATCCTTCACAATGGGGAGTAGCTCAATGAACGCATCCAGACCACCTCCGTCCTATTATGCCACACAAAAAAGTAAAAGAAAAATCAAATTTACACGGTAAAAGTCCCAAACCGAACCAGACTAAGACCAAGAAAAATATCTTTGACGAATGCGCTTCCACCATTTACCAATCTTAAATGGTGAGAAAGAATTTGATTTCTTACGCGATGTTAACATTTCCCTAACACCGTAGACCTTCGTGCAGATTTGGGAAATTGGGGAATCATCTTAAAAAATCATCTTTCTTTACCTACAACGTTACGCCAGGTTGGGCTCTCGGCCATTGTTGGAATATTGACTGCCATTGCCAGTATTGACATATCTGTCAGTGTAGACAAGTATGTGGACCGTCTGTCACACATATCGTTGGACAATGGACCACCTGTCGCAAGTCATCGTTGGACAATGGACCATCTGTCACATGTCATCGTTGGTGTGGACCACCTGTCACACACATATCGTTGAGTAAGGACCATCTGTCGCATGCCTTAAGGACTTCTGACTCACTTTATGTTTACTGATTTTCGTGGATCACCTATCACACGAGTATTCTTCGGATACCTGTTGGAGTTGTTTTTTTTCCAAAATGCTTTAGGAGCAGGCCTCTGGCCAGGTTCGCACTAAAGTCTGCTAGCAGAGAACAAATTTCCTTTAGAAGAGAACTAGTGTTATCTGCCCGTGTCAAAAACCTTGTAAGCCTTTGTCGTTTGTACCTTTTCTGTATAAAAAGAACACTTTATAAAATTTTGTACAAAATTTATCAGTTCATAAAAACAGAGGAATAGCTATAATCCCCCCAAAGTCAATAACATTCTTTTCTCTAAAGATTATTGCAGACGAAAAACTATTATTTCAGCGATCTGCAAAGAAAATCTTCTTTGAACTGAATAATAACGAGTGATTTTTTAAGAGGCTTAGAACTTTAAAAAAAAAAAAACACAAAACATTCGAAAAAATGAATGAAATATTTATTTGAATCGATAGTTTGAACCTTGCAATTTAATGTTTAAAGATAATTTCATGCAAATGTTGACCGCGGCTGCGTCTCAGGTAGCCCATCCGCTGAGTCCAATTTTGGCATACTCTTTCACACATATCGGCCGGTATCTCACGAATGAATGCATGGATGTTGGCTTCCAGTGCGTCAATCGAAGCGGGCTTGTCCCTATAGACATTAGCCATGACATACCCCCACAAAAAATAATCTAATGGTGTCAAATCGCACGATCTAGGCGGCCAATTGACCGGCCCGAAACGTGAAATTAACTGTTCACCAAACTCGCCTCGCAATTGCGCCATTGTTTCGCGTGCTGTGTGGCATGTGGCACCCGTCTTGTTGAAACCACATATCATGCAAGTCAAGAACTTCCATTTCGGGCAAAAAAAAGTTTGTTATCATCGCTCGGTAGCGTTCACCATTGACAGTAACGCTGCGATTCGCATCATCTTTGAAGAAATATGGCCCAATAATGCCGCCGGCCCATAAACCGCACCAAACAGTGGCTTTTTCGGGATGCATTGGTAGCTGTTGCAATGCTTCTGGCTGATCTTCACTCCAAATGCGGCAATTATGCTTATTTACGTACCCATTCAACCAAAAATGAGCCTCATCGCTGAACACAATTTTTCGATAAAAAAGCGGATCCTCGGCCAGCTTTCCAAGAGCCCATTCACCAAAAATTCGGCGTTGTGGTAGGTCGGCTGGCTTTAGTTCTTGCACCAGCTGTATCTTAAAAGGCTTTACGCCCAAATCCTTCCGCAAAATTTTCCACGTAGTGCTGTAACAAAGGCCTAACTGCTGGGAACGGCGCCGAATCGACATTTCGCGGTCTTCTGTCACACTAGCTGATACGGCCGCAATATTTTCTTCACTACGCACAGTACGTAAACGTGTTGGTGGTTTAATGCCCAACAAAGTAAATTTGGTGCGAAATTTGGTCACAATCTTCCGAATAGACTGCTCAGAAGGTCAAGAATGCCGACCATAAAATGCAAGCAGCGCGCGATGAACATTTCGAACCGAGCACGAATTTTGATAGTAAAATTCAATAATTTGCAAGCGTTGTTCATTTGTAAGACGATCCATGGTTAAATTGCAAACCAAACTGAAGCTGTTTAACAGTGACACAAGGTACTAAACACACGTCAGCTGTCAAAACCAGTGTTGCCAAAACCAAACCAGCTAAAAAATCACCCGTTACTTTTCTTAAGGATTTTGTTGGATCTGAATCCGACCGAAGCAAAATTGCTCTTGCCAGTCAAGTTTTTGAAACAATTCGACATATTAACAATATCTGGGCCGATAATTTTTTTCCCGAACAGAATATAGGTATGGTCACTTTAGCTATGTACATTATGGTTTATAACTTAGCTATACTCTGCCGCTTTTTTCATCTGAAATGTGGTTTTCAAGGGTTTTCGTATTAAGAATCCTCTTCTAGGCTTTGCTTTGGCCTCAAAGGCACAAAATAAAAATAAAATTGCAAGTTCTTCTACGTTTTTATGTATGTAGTGGTTCATGCTTGTATGATGTGTTAGTAAATGAGTTTTCTTTGTGTTTTGAGCTCTAACACCCTCGCATCACTTAATTTTGCTTTTCAAGTGTTCGTCATCAGGAAGTACACTGAAATTTTCAGTGTCTTTGGAAGGATTTTTGCTTCTTTTTTTTTGAAAATTCCAAGCCATTAAAGTGTTTTAAGTTGTGAACAAACAGAATGAAATCGATTTACAAAAAAAAAAAAATATTCTTTTGCTGTCGTTACTAGAAATTGTGTATGTGCGGGCTGAATGTTTCCCCCATTTGAGATTCTTTACCGTTTTCAATCTAATTTTTTTTTAAGGACTATAAGAGGATTCTGAGTTTTATCTTTTGTTTTGGGTTGTTTTTTGATAGAGTTTTTATACAATATACCTACATATATGAAGAGAATGAGATGTTATAATTGAAATATGAAAAAAGGGCATAAATGTTTCTAAGCGATTTAAGGCAAATCGCTGCTTACTTTAACCTACATATAATGATAGATCAACAAAATGAATTGAAGTTGGATTTTGTATAAAATTTTTTAATTTCATTCTTGCTATAAATTACTGTAAAAGTCATTTATAAAAGTTAAGGTGCCCACCCAATTATTTTTTTTTTTTTTTTTTTTTTGAGAAACTTTATTCAATGTTAATCCTACAAATCAATTAATACCTATACTTATTTAACATTGATCAACTTTGTTTCAAAAAAACTCATGAACCCGTTTTTGAAATATTAAATTTTCAAAAAACAAACTATTAACATTTTAAAGGAGCTTTTTTAAACATTTTTTTTTAAAACCGGCTAAGCCATTAAAGAGAAAATCAAAAAAAAAAAATGCACGACTGGGTCGCACGTAATTTCTCTTATGTTCAAGGTGCTGAGGGCTTAAGAAAATTTTATGTAAGGACATGGCAATTTATTAATTAATTAATTAATTTGAGGAATAATTTTATTGAAACTTTCGACACCCATGTACCTATACTTTATTGTTTGCTATTACTTAAAAAAATTGTGACACATTTACTACGTTTACTACGGCTTAACGCTGTTGTATAAATACTCTTAGCTTTCAAGTTTTTTTTCTTTTCTTTTCATTTCTTTTCTTTTCTTTTTCTTTTCTTTTTTTTTCTTTCCTTTTATTTTCTTTTCTTTTTTTTTATTTTCTCCCCATTTCTTACTGTTTTCACCTGCGCTTTTGCGAAAAGAAGTTCATTTTTAATGTTTGCTTATGAGCTTATAACCCACCTTTCATTTTCCAACCAAGCTTTTTAGTCAGCGATTCAAAGCATCGACACTGTCTTATGTTCTTGGAAAAACTTCCGTATTTGGCTTTTCATCATCAAAAACTCTGCCTTTAGTTAATTTTAGGCCGTTTCAATTATATTTGTATGTTTTTACCACGTTTAATTTAGATCCATTACAAGAAATCAGTTTTTCAAAATTCAGTTTTTAAAAATTTTGTAAACATTTTGTTAAAGAGAAATCGTTTTGATAAAATGAAAAAAGTGGGCACTTTTTTACATTATCAAATTTCTTTTTTGGAACATATTTACAGAATTTTGAAAAACAGAATTTTGAAATACAGAATTTTGAACAAACAGAATTTTAGAATTTTGTACAACAAGAATTTTGAAAAACAGAATTTTGACATGCAGAATTTTGAAAGCAGAATAATGACCCTACAGAATTTCGACCTCAACACTTTCAAAATATTTGATTTTCAAACAAATATTTTGAAACATTTTTTAAAAATAAAAAAAATATTTTTTTGAAAACTTTCGTAAGAAAAAAACTTTTAATATTGTTTAGAAGACTGTGGAGCTGTTTTTGAGAAAAATAAGATTAGGTAAAATTGCGAAAAAATTGTCAGGCAAGTACCGTTTTCTTTTTGTTCCAAAAAAATGAAAAAAACGTGTGGGCAGAATTACCACAAACCTGCTATGTACCAAATCCATAATTTTTAAAGAGATGTCTGTGTTTGTACACACGTACGTACGTTCATACGTTTGTACGTTCTTTCGCTTTTTTTCGTTCAGCATATCTCAAGAACTTCATATAGACCCTAGATATTTTTTTTATAGATAGTAGTTTCAATACGTGCAGAGAGGACTTTAAAAAAATTTACTAGATAATTTAATAATTTATTATAGCAATATCAAAAAAAGTTGTAAAATTTATCTAGTCTCGAATATCTCATGAACGAATGATGCCACCTGAACAGTAAACTGAACACTTGAAAGCTTCTTCGAAGATCTTGAATTGGCGATTTTTTAATAACAAAAAAACATTTGGCCTCTAGCTTCCAAAGGCACCATAGTGGAAGTTACTAGTGTGGGTCGCACCCAGCCTCTCCTTTATCAAATCATTTACCAAAAGATTTCGAGATTTTCTACAGGCGGTGATAAGTGCTAAAAACAAGATTATGAAGTTTACTCTGTTAAAGCAAATAATAATATCCAAATATGTTTCCAAACTACGGATACGGACTCTCTTCTGGAATAAAGAGGCTTTATTTCAAATCATTGATTCAAAATAGCTTTTTATAGCCTTTAGTCCTACAATTTGGCGTTTCGTCCGGCTTACTCACTTGGACTCATAAGTGACATAGTGAGGGCCTTGTCATACGCAATTTGTATTAAGTTCAGTTCAACTTATATGAATTCTTTTATAAAAATCAACTGTAAACTATATCCAACAAGATTAGAATTCCTAATCACTGTTTGCCCGGGGCCAGGCATAGTTTCTATAAGAAGGATTTTTTATAATACAAATTCTATATACTACTGAAAAAAATCAGCCAAGTAGAAGACTTAGCATTAAGGATTGTACTTGTTGAATTATTGATTCAAAATAGCTTTTTAAGCCATTAGTCCCACAAATTGATGAGTCCAAGTGAGTATAATATAAAATAGACGAATTGGGATAGAGTCCATAGTCTTAGCTTCTCGGACGCGGTAGAAGGTTAAGACAGCGAAGGTTGGGACAGAGTCCCAAGTCTTGCGGCGGAAAAGAGAAGGCTAAGAAAGCGAAGGTTGGTAAAGAGTCCCTAGTCTAAGCTTTTCGGAAGCGGTGATAGGCTAACACACCGAAGGTTGGGATAGACTCCTTCGTCTTAACTATGGCGGTGGAGAAGAGAAGGCTTAGACAGCGAAGGTCGGGATAGAGTCCCTCGTCTTAACTACGGCGGCGGAAAAGAGAATGCTAAGAAAGTGAAGGTTGGGATAGAGTCCTTAGTCTTAATGATGACGGCGTAAAGAGAAACCATAGACGGCGAAGGTTGGGATAGAGTCCCTCGTCTTAACTACGTCGGTGGAGAAGAGAAGGCTGGCGGCGGAGAAGAAGTTGGGATAGAATCCCAAGTCTTAGCTTTTCTGAGGAGATTAGGAGGTTAAGACAGCAAAGATTGGGATTGGGAGGGTCCCTAGTTTTGACTAATGACAAAGTAGGGGGAGAACGGTAATGGGTTTTAAGGGCGGAAGCCAAAAAGCTTGCAACCTGCTACCTGTAAGCTATTGATATCCAGCAGTGTGCTTTGTTATTAGTTTACTAATAGGTTTGAGATGGTTCTTTACCTTGTATACGTGATTGGTAAGAAGAATCTGATTTTTTAATGAATTTGCCACCTTTACTTGTTGATTCTTTCGCCTGAACCAAATGTGAATTGTAAAAACCACAAACGGAATTTATTTCCAACTGCTTCCTGGTTAAATCTTAGCGTTAAATATGCGGGGATAACAAGATGTAACTTCACTACAACATGTCGAAACGAAATGATAACTAACTTGATTTCAAGTTTGTGGAAAAACATTAATAAGTTTAACTGAAAGCTTTACTGATAGCTCAAATGAAACTTAAACGGTTGTCTAAATGGGGTCTAAAACTGAGAATTTTACAGCGGAATGGGTGCAAGCCAAAAATGTTTTATTTTAATAATTCATGTTTTCAACAACGGTTTAATAGGACAACAGAATCTTGTCTTCAATTAAATATTTCGAACTTGTTATTCCATTACAGAAGCTCAAAGACATCCATTACCAAACAAATCAATATCACAAATATTAACTTGTTTCACACTAACATTTACCCATTAAACTGTATAATCATTCTGATTGACTCTTTGGGGCTTAGGGCAGAAATATGCTTAATTCTAATGCATTGGCATATTATAGAATTCTAAAGAGAGATATCATTGATTTCCAATCGTTCCATCTCCCCATGATTTCATAGTGGACCATCAACCTTTCATTAAACCACTGACGCCACCAAACACCACCTTACTGCCACCGCTTATCTTGTTCTCAAATTACAGCCCAGGCCCAGCATATCTCCTTTGACGTTCTAGGTCAACAGCTTCATCAGCAAGCAATATACGAGTACACAGAGCAACTGTAATTGAACAAAATTTCACTGCACACATCAGCAATTCAGCATTCACTGTTAATGACGGATGAAGTAGACCTCTCTCCAGCATCTCGAATTCAATCATCGACACCGACGACTATGATGATGATGACTACGCGACGCGACACGTCTGTTGCTATTGATTGCAGCCAATTGCTGTGCAGTATGCCATTTCTTCTCTCCTCGACTCCCATTTCGTCCCGTCTCGACTCGACCCAATCACTTCACAATCATACTCGTATAGGTACTCGTATATGTGTTTGAAAACGAGTTGGTTGAACATGCATAGAGGAGGCAAAAGCCACCAAAAGTGTCACTTACGGTGGCGGTGGGTGGCAAGAAAAGTGTCGCGATGGTGGGTGTGGCAAGAGCAAGAGGTAAGAGGCACTGTTGCAGCAATCTGTTGATTTTATGATTTTTGCATGACACTTACACGTGCTGGTCTCGGTCTACCCTTTGATGGTTGCATATGAGCATGTTATATGCAGCAACTACATATTGCAAACAGAAGGTATATGGTATGTAAAAATACAACATGGCAGTAGCAGCCAGTCTTTTGAAACCGTGAGTAAAATCAGTGAATATTTTTTTCAAAAGTCGGGTTGTGGCTGAGAGCCAGAACAGAGACAAGAGTTTGTTGAAAAGTGATTCTGTTACGGAAGATAGGGAGAAATTTGCATGGCAATCGATGCACTTTGATGGGAAATTGAAAGTAGGCCTTCACTCTGCCAGAGTTCAGCAAATGAAAATATTAATTGAATGACAGTAAATTGAAAAATTTGTTGCACGTGGTTAAGATGACTTTTCAATATTGTCAATATGTTTTAAAAAATCTTATCATTAGCAAAATAAGTGAGTCAAACCGCAACAAATTATAATAATTTATGAGAAGAAAAATGATTTTAAAGCATTCATCGAAAAAGCCACGAATAGTCTTGTGAGTTGTGAAAACTTGAAAGAAAAATTTTAATAAATAATTTAAAATATCTGCTTTTTATGGGTTCAAACCATATAGTGGAATTTTTGACCAATTTTTAAATTCGTATGAACGCCATCAGGGATCAAATGAACGAGTAACCACTTCAAAACATGGCATACAAGAATGCTCGAAACTTGAGTGACAATGCCAAACTCACATAATCCCCTGTTTCGAATGTTAATCCAAGTCAAGCCAGATTCAAATTGAGCTACAAATATTTTTGCCAGAAATAATGTCTCTTGTAGTGAAGTCCCCCAAAGAATATGTCTTTGTGATAAAATATACAAGTTCCTCACGCCTCTCAGCTTTTAGTGTTCTGATTTGGTAGATGATTGTTTATCCCCTCTATTCCTGTCGACCAAAAACAATGCATATATAGAAGATTGAGATTCTAAGTCTAAGTCCCTTGATCCTAGTTCTTTATCTCCAGACACTGTCTAACGATTAGATGGCAGTGGATGAGTCCTCGAGATTAAATCAACGATGGTGTCTACAATTCCAGCAAGGTTCTACAACTTGTTGAACACCTTATATGGGCTACCCAGACTATTCAAAGCTCAGGCCTATAAGGAGCGGTTTCATTCAGCTCTCTATTCTTGGAGCTTATAAAGAGTCTGGTCCTTCAGAAGAAGCTTAAGACTGATGAAACAGATACACATACGAAGGATGAAATCATGTTACATGTACAACGGAAAGTGCTATATAAGGAGCAGGGTCAGTGGCTATTTGGTGGTGGCTTTATAATAAGCGGTAGAGTTAAGCGAGAAGTCTTAGGTTTTAAAAGTGTAAGTGAGTGTCTGGTCACAATTCCGCATTAAGACCAAATTCAAGAACATGCTGCTGAACTGCATTCACGCCCTCACTAAAAAAAAAGAAGATTCAACAAAAGAAGTATTTTACGATCTCCTCGAGAACGCGTACGACGTACAGACCAATGCCAGATTTGGAAAGGAGGGTATCTTAAGTTTGACAGTCGGAGGACACAGCCTGTACAAAGAAACTTTCTTAGGATGGTGGACTACTGGATGGGGCAAAATGTCATCACATGTAGCACCCGTTTCTCACATCTTCATATACATTAAGGGACTTGGCAGTCTTGTGATAAAAAAACCGTCAACCAAATTGATCACATCGCAAAACACGAAAGACATGCTTCGAGGTCATGGATGTACAAACGTTTCAAGGGGCAGATATAGACTCGGACCACTACTTGGTAGTATCTCATGTACGTATGCGTATATCCACAATGGAAACCACAACGACGAGCATATGCTGTGAAAAGATTTGATGCCGAAAAGCTAAAATCACAAGAGACAACTAGAACTTTTGCCAAACACGTTTCTCTTAATCTAAGAGCAACAGGAGACATTGTCAACAAATCATCAGAGGTACTTGCACTGATGTGCTGGGTTTCACTAAGCGACCACAACGAAACTCCTGGTTCGATGAAGAGTGTCGCTTGGAGCGTGCATCAGGATGCAGCTAAAAATGAGGCCTTCCAAACATTGCGGCAGAAGAGAACGAGTGCTGCTAAGAGAGAGGCTCCGGTGCTCTACGGGCAAAAAAATGGAGGAGTGCCAACCTCACAAGAAGAAAAACAAGGAGCATGATGAGCAAGGGATTGAGTCTATTTAGGATTGTACCAGCTTGGATGATGTTCATATGTTGATGTTGTATCAAAGGGTGATACGATCTACCCACGGTTACAAGGTCAGAACTGAAGCCTGTCCAGATTAGAACAGAAACATAGTTTGTGCTAAGGATCTGAAAGGAATCCTTCTAGATTGCTAAACGGCGATGAAAGCCAACATTTTGATAGGTTACTTACTTACTTACTTACTTAAGGTGTCGGTACAGTTTGGGGTGGACCAGGGCCTTAACCAACAAGCTTCTTCCAGCTGGCTTGGTTTCTGGCTAGCTGTCTCTAGTTTCGCACGCCAAGTTTTTTGAGGTCCTCTTTTACTTGCATTCGGCACCCGTTGCATTATCTTTTCAACTCCCACGGAGTTGGACTCAAAGACTTTCCGGGCCGCAGTATTGTTGTCCATTTGCTCTAGGTAACCCGGTCATCTTAGTCATTGGCTTTTCAATTTACTGGCTAGGTTGATTTCACTGTACAGTCCGTACAGTTCGTAGTTGTTATCTTCTTCTCCATTCCCCCATCCATGTAGACCAAAAATCACGCAGAGAATTTCCCTCTTAAAACAGCCTTAAGCGTTTTTATCTATCATTAATAGTGTTCATGCATCTGCACCATTAATCGTGACCGGGATGACGGTTATCATGTCATGTCACATAATGTCTTATGCAGGGACATTTAAGTTGTTCGAGAGAGGGCTTTGCTTTTAATTCCCTTCTTAGCCCAAAGAAACCAGTGCTTGGCAAGAGAAATTCTTCGATTTATTTCAGCATTGGTATCGTTCGCCGAGTTTATAGCAGAGCCTAGGTTAGTAAGTAATTGGATGGACTTTTGCAAGATTGTGCCTGTAGGTCTTGACGTGAGAGTTTTGCACAATTCTTTGAAGAATGATGTTGAAGAAGTCGCAAGACAGCGTGTTACCTTTTTTGTTATCAAAGGTATCGGTGAGGTTTCTGCCGACCACAGCAGCCTGAATTCTCCATCGTCATCATGAACAAACAGACGAGTTTAGGAGGGATGCCAAAACTAGACATTGCTGTATATAGCTCGTCTCTATAGACACTGTCATACGTGGTCTTGATATCGTGATCTGGAGTGAAATTTCCTTTATCCCCACTTGAAAAATTATTTCTCCACCAGGCCTGTAGGAGCATGTAAAATAAATAAATTTGTCAGCGCAACAGCTCGTGAAGAACCAGGGCCTAGTGACTTACAACTGTCAACTATTCCTGTGTGCGTGTTATTGGCAGGAATGGAGGGGACCTACAATTTTTTGCCAAGTCCAAACGGCTAGATGAGAAGCACTTATTCATGACAAGAATACTCAGGAAAAACATTTCTGTTTTAAGGCGGCAGCGGCTGGGAATCGAACTCAAACTTTCGGCATGACAGTCCAACGCACTAACCATCATGCCACGAGGTGTAGGAGCATGTGGCTCCTTGCAACGTCTGGTAGATGAGTTTGATACGTTAGAGGCTGGTGTATGTGTCCGTTCGTTCCGTCAGGACTGCTGAATAAATCAAAGGGGCTGTCCTTTTCCTCAAGAGAATTTTGATAATGTTAGAAAAAGGTAACCCCGTTAACCCATTGACGCTCTGTTGGCAGCAGACGAGGTGCCCATTCTCCGTTTACTGCACTTCTACAAAAAATATATATTTATAGAAAACTTACTGACGATGGAAGCATAGCTTCCGAAATGTATTTAAGTAAATAAATAATTTGAAAAAAAAAGTGATTTAAGTTATTCAAAACAATATCTTTTATTCAAGAAAAAAAAGTGCGTCATTCAGTTGTTTTCGTTTGTTCTATCATTGTCAATGACGCTCGGATTCAGGCCAGTGGTAAGCTAGTTCCAAACTTAAATTAAATAAGGCAGCTGGTAATGACGGACTCCCAGCCGATGATGCCCTTACTTGGTAAAGAGCGTGCACCAAATCATCTGAATAACTTGGTTGGATGAAAGTATGCCCGATGAATGGAACATCGGCATAGTGTTCCCCATCCACAAAAAAAGATATGCTCTTACCTGTTCCATCAACTAGAAAGGAATAATTCTCCTAAACGTCAAGTACGGTCAACGGTCATTAATCAACGATATATCAATGTGGTTTTCGGCCAAACAAGTCAACCTTCCCTTGCTTCGATAAAATTTTAGCACTTAATAATTTTAGGAAAAATACCGGCTATTTTCTAAACAAAGTTTAAAAATACGATTACTAAATTTTTGAAAAATATTTTATCCTTAGATATAATATGGAAAACAATTTTTTCTAGAGAAAATATCATGAACTAATAATTTTTTCCAAAAAATTGCTCAGTTCCAAGATACAGCGACCTTAAAAATGGTCAAATTTTAAAAAATAGGCACACATTTTTCGGAAACAATACAATCATTTTTTTTAATTTTTAGAGTTTGAAAGTATCGGGTTGTTCAATAAGAGCGCTACAAGAAATTCTTTAAATAATACAAAACCGGTTTTGGATATCAATGAAATTCTTTATTCCTGTGAAAGTACGTTCGATGCCTTTATGTATGGAACTCGATTTCTTTTGCATGGCCACCACGGGCACACTTGCAGAAGTCCTGACGCTAAACCCAATTTTCGACGGTTTTCAAGCATAAATCGGCCGATACTGCTGCAATTTCACTTTCGATATTCGTACGAAGTTCATCAATCGTCGCTGGCTTGTTGGCGTAGACCATAGACTTGATTTAGCTCCACAGGAAATAGTCTAACGGCGTCAAATCGCTCGACCGAGTAGGCCAAGCGACTGGAACATTTCGTGAGATAACACGTTCTCCAAACTTGGTTTCCAATAAATTGATTGTGACATTCGCTGTGTGGCTTGCGCCGTGCCGTTCTGTTAGAACCACATGTCCTCCAAGTCCATATCATCCAATTGGAGCCAAAAATATTCGGTTATCACTGAACGGTAGCGATCTCCATTCACAGTAACGTGCCGGTCTTGATCATCACGGAAGAAGTACGGCCCAATGACACCGCCGGCCCATAAACTACAGCAAACCTTAATTTTTTCGGGATGACTCATGGAGTACGTGTGGATTGCTGCCTGACCAATACCGCATATTTTGTTTATTGACGAAGCCATTCAGCCAGAAATGAGCCTCATCGCTGAAGATGATTTTTCCATGAAAATCCGAATCATTTTCAAGTTGTTGCTCAGCCCAATTCACGAACATACGACGCTTTTGGTGGTCAAGCGGCTTCAGTTCTTGCGTCAATTTAATCTTGTAAGGATGTAGGCCAAGATCTCTTCGCAAAATTCGCCACAACGACGTCACAGAGACGCCCAACGCTTGAGAACGAACGTGTGAGGGACACATTTGGGCTTTCTGCAACTGAAGCCTCAGCGGCAGCAATATTCTCGACACTACGGGCACTTCTTTGTCTCACTGGCATGGGAACATTTTGTACTGTACCTGTGGATTCAAATTTTTCCACTAGACGCTCAATTGTTGATCTGCTAGGACGATTATGACGAAAGAGCGGCAAGAAATATGGCGTCGTTTGCTGTCCCTGTCGCTCTACTTTTGTAGCGTCCCGTTTGAAAAACCCTTTGTTTTTTGAAAAATATGGGCTTATTAACTATTCTCAAAAAAAATACATTCAAATTCAAAATTTTACAAAAAAAAAAACAGCCTCAAAAAGATCCGAATTCCGAAGCCTATCACGGAGCCGCATGAACCATGCTCGGCACAAAATGTATTTATCCATTTGCTTTTATTAGTAAGTCTTACTCTCTGGTTTCTCAGAAAATAAATTTCTCAAAATTTAAATAGACACAATTTAACATGACCGAAGCACGAAAAACAGTGTTTTAATTTTATCTAGTAAATTTGATGTTTAATGGCTTGGAAAATCATCCTTAATCAAAACAAGCTCTTTGAAAAACAAGCCAAAAATTTAATTAAAGAAGGGACCACCACCCGCTCCCCAGGGGAGAATTCAATAGAAGGGGAACAATTAAATTAACCTATAAAATCTTTGAGTCAATAAATGAGATTCATCTTATTTGTTTTTCAAAACTAATTGGTCAACAACAACTAGCTAGCTATGCAACAAAATATGCCCCTGAAAGCACACTTCTAACTCTAATCAATTGGATATTTGTTTAAAAACGGTTCCACCTCATATCGAAGTTGCGATAATTAAAACAAACTAGCGCAAAATACTTGAACAAAACAATATTTATGAGAAGTTTTATGGTGCATGGCTCCGTGGTAGAGCCCTCTGTCTCTCTATTTCCGCGACATACCTACACCTTGTCAGGCCTACAGCTTTTGAGTAAACAGGTATTTATTTTTATAACCATTTGCTTTAGAAGAACACACCTAGATAGACAGAGAGAGACCATCCAATAGATGCCGTAGTTTTGTTACAAAAATATGGTAGTTTGCCGAGCCGTACAAACCGTTTGGATCAACGGATTCAATAACAACAAACAATTACGGGACCGAACCAGCCCGTTGCACAGTTATAAACTAAAGTGACTATTACGATTATTGTGTCCTGTTGGATTATTTTTTGTTGTTGTTGTTGTTGTTGCAAAAATGGCTGACCACTTCGATTGCATTCGTTTTATTAGCGAAAACAGTGAACCTTGATTGCATTCTGGCCTATTTGGCTAAAGTCTATGGGCTCTTATTTGCTATCCATTTTTTTGTTTGCCTTTATTTGAATATTGTAGGTAGGTAGGTATTGTGCCAGTGACAATCAGATGATAGCACCAGGATTCCAGTTACACCACCCATAGCTGGGGCTATTGTGCCTGGATCCTGGATATAGCTCCCTCTCAAGTGGACAATAGATATGATGGAGGACGGAAGATCAAGGGGGAATCAGATTCAGCAGTAGGGAATTCCCATGTGTGATTGTTGTTTTAAGAGCCATAGAGAAACAACAATCATAAATCGATGGAATGAATGTGCAATTATCAACGCGTGGATTGAATTGCTGGGCGGCCGCACCGGCCGGTAGGACAAAACGGCCCAGAACCGAAAGGTAGAATGACTTTCAGCTTAATAAGCATTAATTTGAACTGTTAGTCTGATTGAATGTGTAAACTACATAATTGAGAGAGTTGATTGGAAAGCGCCTCAATTTGTTGGCGGATTTAATTGCTTTTGTTAATGGTGATAAAGGGGATGAACTGAACACAGAGTAGAACACATTCTGAATCAAACACCAATGTCTACCTATATAAACGACCTATATACATATACTCGGACCTACATATATTGAGGCTTATCTACTTCATTTTGGGTAAATTTATTGCTTTAGTTTGTTACACATGGGTCTTGCCCGGTCATTATGTCGAGATTTTGATAAGTGATAAGTGTGACACACCACAGTAATGAAGAGATTCCATTTAGGGTCTTTATGGTCTATGAATTCTGGAAATATACAGAGAGGATATTATAAATGTAACACAGTACCTTCCTAAATAAAATTAAATATTCAATTTTCCTAAGGGTGAGAGTCGTGTGTGTCGTGTGTGTCGGTCGATGACGATATTTTGCTTTTTAAGTGTTTTTGGAATTTTAATTTGCGACCGCAAAATTAATAGATGAAACAATTAACAGATTTTTTGATAAAAGTTTGTATCTTGTTTAAGTGGAAGAATTCAATCAACATATGGATGTTATTTATTGAGTTTGAAAAAAAAAACTTATAGTTTATTGCTTTTATATCGGTGACATATCTATGTACCTACATAATATGTAGGTGTCAAAATGAAAAGTGGTTGATGGTATCAATGAGAAAAATAGAAAATATCCCCAATCCAACATGTTGCATTCAACTTTTTGTTGGATAATAACAAATCCTTGGTTCTAGTTTTGGAAGGGTCAAAAATTTGGATAATTTATCAGGCCAACATCATAAACATCTCAGCAAAAAAATTAGAACCGCTAGATCTAACGCAAGGTCTCCCTCTAATTGAACTACAAGGTTACTGGACTACAGTAACAATTCCTCTTTTTTTTTTAATTCTCATCTAGCACTCAGCGCCAAAGAGTAGAACTGGAAAAATTAGCGTTTTGTATAGTGTGCACTTTGTCGTTCAAAGAAGGAGTTTTGGACCACCGAAGTATCAGCGGTTCGCTAGAGTAATTCTTCGCCGAATTTCCACTAAGGTGTCATTCGTGGAATTGATATTCGTTCCATAAGGTAGGTGAACATGAACTCCTTGGTGACCTCAAAATGACTGCTTCCATAGAATGACGTTTTGTCCTCGGCAATGGAAAGATGGGGCTTTGTTTGTTGATAGCATATACTTTATGTTTTGTTTCATTCATTTCAAGAGCCTCGCGTTTTGCCTGTTTATTTTAAGCTGTGAATGCTTCTGGTGCAGCTTGCTTGGAGCAGCCTATGATGTTGATGTTTTCCGCGGATGAGTTGACTTGTTGAAAAAAGTGCCTTCCTGGTTGACACCACTATTGCGCACTAAATGTGCTCCTGGGCTAGGTTGAAGAAATCACACGAAAGCGCATCTCCTTGTCTGAATCCTGTTCACGTCTGGAATAGCTCGGATGACCTGCTACACATTTGCACCTTAAACCACGTATTTTGTAACTTCATGCGACATAGCCGGATCAGTTTTGTTGGGATCCAGAGTTTTGACAGCGCTAAGAGAAGCTCTTGGCATTGGCAGATACAGGGGGGGGGGGTCATGAGGGTCATGACCCCCCCTGGGGCTTTTCAAAAAAAAATTTCATCACTATCGATGCAAAGTACTTTTAAAATGTAAGATTTAGTCCACAAACAATTTACAATTGATGTAGGTAATTTTGATATTTTTTCTTATTTATTTGAGAATGGGAATAACCGCCTTTGGGACTTTCCAAATTTTTTTCTTCAACACTATCGATGCATTGCACCATTTGAAGATAAGATTTAGACCACAAACGGTTTAGTTTTGATGTAGGCAGTTTTGATATTTTCTCATATTTGGACATTTTTTTTTCTTAACCACTTCTTACCTTCAAAAAGTGCAATGTTTCCACAATGTTTCAATAATTTCTCTTATTTGAGAATGAACACGAAAACCCTTTAGTGAAAGGATAAAATTCAACCATAAAAAAATGGTTAAAATACTGAAAGGATAGGATTCGCAAAACAAAAATATAATATGTAGAACACTGACACCATTATTTTGTTTATTTACGCAAATATTTCTTTTTTAAATAATTCTGTGATTGCTTTTCGAGGCAGCAAAATTACATCTTTTTTCTTGTTTAGGAAAATTATGCATTCATATGTAGGTAATAGCACTAGCTAAAATTTTTTGGGTAAGCACGAATAAAAAAAAAAACAATTGAACTGAAAACAAAACAGATTTTTTTTATTTTGGTTGCGAAATCTCAAATCATATTTTTATGTCATTATGTCTGTTCGTGTACTTTCCAAAACTACGAATTTTTAAGAATTTTTTTTATATGAACTTTGACAAAACTTTGAGCAAAATTCGTAAAAATTCATAGTTTTGAAAGGTACGTGAACAGACATAATGTAGGTACAAATTTGTGAACTTTGTGCTGAATTCGTTGAAGTTGTTATTTGGGAAGTACGTGAACACGAACAGACATCTTTATCTATCCCCGTTTGTTTACTTCCCAAAACTGCCCATTTCATTACAAAGTACTGTCAATTTTGTTTTTCTTTGTGCCAATTTTGACAGTTTGAAGTTTTGGACTTAAATTGGTCGTTTTTTGAATCCGTATTGACTCCGGTTTTGGCTGAGCATGGCTTCTCTTACAAGTGAGTTCATAGTGATGGTTCTTAAGCGTGGCTCACATTATCAAACTCGATTAGGATATCAAATACACATTTGATTGATCAAACATTTATGGTTGTCAAACATTGTTTGTACGAGAATTTACGAAGATTTGATTAATAATAGCCCTGTTTTTTGTGCATTTTTATTTTCGCATTTTTGTTGTATTTAACATGCTACATGTTTTTTAAGTGAAGTTAAAAATGCACTAAACAACAGGGCTAATGTATACTATCTACACTGAATATGCCTGTTTAGTAACGAGAAATGTTCACTAGGTTCCGCAAACTTTTTTTTTTCTCCTATGGTTTATACTAATTTGAACCAAGAAACACAGTTTTTGATCTCAATGTACTGCAGCTACCCGTAAGCGAAGCATTAGCCGATGACATTGGTTTGTTGTTGTTTAGCGTTGTGTATTTGTCATATTTTGTACTATTGTAAAGACCTTTGTTCCTTATTTTTCAAATAGTTTCAGACCACCAGATTTAGTGCCGGCTAGTATATACAATATTTCACTTAAGAAACGAGTTTGCACTAAATCTGGCGGACTGAAACTGTTTGAAACTCGTTTTGGAGCACACCTAGACGCTGTTTAGATTGTGACCGGTCCCACTGTAGTTTCTGGGCAAGAGAAGTGGGGGGTCCGGGATGTCGTGAGGCATGAGCAAAATATAAACACCGACCTTATGAGACTCATTTGTTGTTGTTTCAATGCACAAAACTTTGAAGTTGTTCTAGTTGCTACGTGTTTTGAAGCGTCTCAAATTTTCGAATATGGACACCGGTGAGACTCACGAGTCCGGACTCAATTTTCCCAATCTAAACAGGCTCATGAAGAAGCCATTTTAAAAAATGGCTCATTGGAAATTAAGTCAAAACCTATTCAACACACCCGACTGGCGACAGTGTGAACAGCTCTGAAAAGGTTTTCTCTGAAAATTTCAAAGCTCAATGGAAGTAGAAAGAATAAAACAACAACAAAAAGCGATTAACAGCCAGTTGAAATTCAAAAATGAAATGGTCTAACGAAATTACAAAATTACAAATCATCTCATTTCGGCTCTAATGAAAACGAAGTATTAAAGGCCTCTAAGATTGTACAAACGTGGTTCAAATTTGGTCCGTGGTTCAGTAATTTTCAACCGTTGAGTTTGGTGAGTTTAATGAGGTCCAATGGCAGTTCAAGCTAGCAATAGGCTATTATAACATACATGAACCTCTTGAACCATCGTTGAACCTTATTTAACTCGCCGAAATCGATGTTTCAAAATTGCTAAACCACGTTTGTATCTACAACTGGCACGTATGTCGTTTTTGATTGGATTTTGGAATTGTTCCATTCCTCTCGAATATAGAAAACCTTCTACTCCAAATTTACCATATTCAATAGGATCAGTTTCATACATAAACAACTATGAGCTTTTTAAGATTGGGAAAATTGAGTCCGGACTCGTGAGTCTCATCGTGTCTACATTCGAAAATTTGAGGCGCCTCAAGACACATAGAAATGAAAACTTCAATGCTACCAACTAACAATTTTGCTCCTTTATTCGCTTCATTCATTCATCCTAATAAAAGCATTGCATAAAATTCCATAGAGTAAAAAAGGCGACATTTTTTCACTCCTATTGTACCTTTATGGAGTTAATTATGACAGTCTTACAGACGTTCACATAAATAAAAAAAAAATTATTGGTAGCTCTAGGAATCGAACCCGTGTCCCTCTGAACCAATTGTCTTGCTCGCAACCGCTCCAACAATCTCTGATATACAATTCAGTGCATTAAATTTGAATATTTTTTATCTTGAAATAATAAGGATAAATTTTGCTCAAGAATACTATAAAATAAGAGATTAATATTGTTATTAGTTATATTTGTTTCTTAATTTTAACTTAATCTATACAATTTATTTTTTACTGCTATTGTTGTTATAAAAAGTTTAAGTTTTTTTGAAAACCAAAAACAAAATGTGATATTTTTTTAAACTATATGTGCAATATAGAAAGTTAATTTTTGAGCGCAATACTATTTTTAATTTTCAAGATCGTGAACGTGTGCTTACATAGTACGTAGGATAATATATCTTGTAGGCAAAATTAAGTTGAGATATGCCTCTGTAGATTTTGCAGGACATAGGATTGCCTTTTTTGTAGATTGGGCATATGGATCTATCTGACCAATCGTCGGGCATACTTTCCTTCTCCCACACTTGGTCTATGAGCTGGTGAATAAACCTTCCCAAGATATCTTGTCCATACTTGAAGAGTTTCTCAGGTAGGCCCTCCGAGCCAGCGGGTTTGTTATTCTTTAGCTTGTGGATGGCTTTTTTTTTACCTCTTCAGATAAGTACTGGAAGCAGGGACTGGATCTTCTTTAACTGGTCTCATGCTTCCTTGTTCTCCTGTCACTTCCTCTACACAATGCCCAATGAGCAGTTGCTGAGAATGACGCTTAAGCATGTCTACAACTCCCTGTGCTTCAGTGACATGGTTCCCTTGGATGCTTAAAAGAGCTTGAGTAGCAGTTTTAACCAGATGTCAGTTGGCTGTTTTGTAGAACCAGCGGAAGTTTGTAGCATTACCCATTACCATAGCTACCCTCCTCAAGATACCTCAGCCTGAGAGAACGCGAATGCTCTTTTCGTTCTTCACAGGGTTTTTATCTTTTCTTCTCTTTTCACAGTACTCCTCTCTTGCTGCTCTTGTGTTCTATTGCAGCATTCGTACGTTTTCCGTCTTCGTAGTACCTCGTAGTGCGTTGGAGAACTGTCATGCCGAAAATATGGGTTCAACTCCCAGCCACTACCGCCTTTAATCAGAAATATTTTTTTCCTCCAAGAGTATACTTGTCATGAAGAAGTACCTCTTATCTAACTGTTTGGGCTCGGCAAAAAATTGTAGGTCCCTTCAATTCCTACCAACAATACGCACACAGGAATGGTTAGGAGTTGTAAATCACTAAGTCCTGGAGCTCTTGCACCACAAAATATATTTATTATCCGTCTCCTGTTCCAATACCGCACATTCATCACCATGCCACGGGTTCTTTTTTCTAAGTGGTTGACAGCCTATTGTATGTCGCGATGCTAGTTCCACTGGTTGTTGACGCTTGTGCCTGGTGGGGTACGGCAGAGAGTGTCCAGATTAATTACTAACTGTAGTCTCTGGCTTTCTCAGATGTGCTAAGGCTTCAGACATGCAATGTTGAATTTCTTCCTTGGGGCATTCTTCGCTTTCTTTTCGTTGGACCGTCGGAAAGTGATCAGAGTCCACGTTTGCACCTCAGAAAGTTTGCACGTCCAAGATACTCGATGCGTGTATCGTGGTCAATTTGGTGTGTGATTCGACCATCTGGAGATAGCCAAGGGGCCAATTCTGGTTCTGTGAAAAAGTGAATTGAAAAACTTTTCATGCTTTCACACTTATTCCGATTCCCGTTTTGTGCAAATGTGAAACCAAATACCAAAAACTTTCATATGAATAATTTTCTTTCACGCCGTCATTTGGAAGTGAATATCCAAAATGAAAACGTGCGAATACGATCAAACAATGTCAAATTTAATCATGTCTCTTTCTCTGTCAAATCCACAAGGAAAAAGTGTTTCTATCTCATACATTTTTCGGTACTATTCAAAAACAAGAGAAAATTGAGAGGATCGTGCAGTTTTCAGGAGAAATGGTAAGGTTGTTCGAGCATCGATAACATAGCTTTCATTCACAGAACCAGAATCGCTTATTTGCACCAAATAAATCGAAAAAGTGAAGCAATGCTCGGCAGAACCAGAACATGCCCCCAGGTTACTGTGTGTATCCTTCGCCTGACGAAGCTAGTGCTGCTTTTCACCGTATAACGAGCTGCAGCAAAGTCAATTGTGCTACTTAGCTGCGTGTGAAAGTTCTGCACGAAGTTGTAATTCTTAATTATACCATCTCTTGGAATATGAAGAAGGTTCAACTCTGTGGACCTGCAAGCCAGTTCCCTACTTAGAAAATATCATAATGGCAACTTTAGCATCACTATCTATGGTCTCGTGTAGCGGGATCAAGTCGTTTATGACTTCCAAAGCTGCTGTAGATAGGGAAAGTTCTCATTGCTCCAGTCATGTAAATTTATGTAATCCTTTGTAAATCTTCTAAAGATTTTCTTGTTCTAAGTCGATTCTTTTGGATTCATGCAACCGCCTCGTAAGCAGCGATGGGTTCTACCATCATGATGTACCTACATTCATCTGAAGACTGATGGTTTACAGCCTAATGATTAACTTGAGAGTCTCCTGCATATCATAAGAGTTTTTGTCGCTTTTCCGACAGTTGTCTCGACTTTTTTGTTTCAGTGGAGTTTGCTATCTGCATAGTATAGTTGATTTCAAACCTCCCTATGGATGTTGATTTCTTCACAAGCCACAATCGTATAGGCTTCATTCATGGTAGAAGCCTCTTTTTAGAAATTGGGAAAATTGTTCATTTTGTGCAGTTAATGTTCAATCCCACTGTGATGGGCACAACTTTCTGTTATTGTATGTCTTTTCTTGATACGAGTAATATCACAGATAGTCTTTCTAGAATTTTTTAAAAAGCTGTTTTAACAATTTCACCGGTCAAATTGATGCAGCATATTCCTTGAGAAGGGAGAGCTTCCATCAGTTCACTATAAGGGTAATAGAACTCCTCCCTGTGGACAATCTCTTGTTGTGATAACTTTCTGGACAATCTCTCTGAAGCTAGGCCCATAGAAGAAACATATAAAGCGGAAAATGTTTCTAAGAACCGTTCAGGTAAACAGCTAATGCTTGTAAATTTCGCTGCTTTCTATTCTCTTAGGGAACCATAAGCTTCGTTCTTAAGCGAAGCTTCATTCAATCGAGAAGTTTGGAAATAACTAATTTGTAACAGCTAATATGTTGCTTAGAAGGTTTGAAAAACAAAAACATCAAATACAAGTAAATTGGCTAGAACTCCTTTTTTAAATACCTCCATTATCTTATTAACTGCAAATCCCAAAACATTTTCATTCGAAGAATAGAGAAGTTCGGCTTCGGTTGTACAGAAAAGTACTTGAGACCCACTTACCTAATTTTGTTCTTTGTGTGTGAACAAAAAATTCAAATTACCTTCTTAATTCTTCTGCCTCATCGTCTTATTGTTCATTGACTTTCATTTTTTTTTCTTTCTTCTGAATATTCAACAAAAAAAAAGGACTGTGAGCTAATTTCAATGGAGATAAACAAATGATCTCCGTCATGCTTTACTGATGATGGTCTTTCATATCAAAGACATATTTCAGATGTTAATCACAGAGTTGATGTTAAGTGTTTTTAGGTTGCATTCAACCACCATCACAATGAGAAAACACAACAAAAAAAAAAAAACATCACAAAGCCGGCTCCTTTGTGCTGCTTAAAGAAAAGTGAAAACATTCAAATGAATATTCCCATTGTCTTAGTGATGGGTGATGGCATTACTCCGATGAAATTGTTAAAAAAATTATTTCCCACTTAATTAGAAATGAAGGTGCTATGCACATTCGAAAAATACTCTGAATTTTTAATTTTCATCAAAACCTATCGAGGGTAAGTGATCATATATGTATGTACCTAAGAAAACTATGTGGGAATTTCAAATGTTATATTCAAGGTTTCATGAACCGATTGCTTTTTGTATTCAAAATAATTTGCTGTAGGGTAAACTGTTAACACTTCCCAGCATAAATCATTCCAGTTTTGAAATATCCTGTGTGCAAAAGGAAAGTCGTATTAACTTACCACGTTCCGATCCTTTTTGAATACAAAAGTTGAAGTCTGAAGTCCTGCGCTTTTAACTGCGTACAATGAGTTAAAATATCTGTGAAATTTACTGATACTTAGCACGATGCTTCCAAACATCTAAAACAGACTTTCTACCATCAGCAATGGCTTTGTCCTTAAATCTACACACGGTTCAGTCAATTTCGTTCGCTTGAACCTGAGGAGCTTGAATTCAACGACTCTTTCCTGGAGCATTATTGTCCATTCGCTCGCTGTGGCTGAGCCAACGTGGTCTTGATACAGCTCAAATAGTATGTGGTTGTATCTTCTCCTTATCCATTAGCCCTCTTCGCACATGGGATCAAATCCATTAAAGAATTTTTCTTTCGAAAGAGCTCAGAATCAGCTCTCCCTTCCTATTTTTAACCCAACACTTGGTTCCATAAAGCAGGACTAGCAGTATATTGTTGTGTAGAGTGTGCACTTTTTCTTACGTTTGAAGAGTTTTGAGCCCATTTGTCTTGCCAAAGTAGCACCTGGTGGTTGCTATACTAATTTTTCATCACTAATTGTAAAAGATGTCGTTCCGTCCGTGGGATAAAAGTTTCCTTCAAGGTAGATAAACTTCTTAACTGTTTCGAAGTTGTTGATATCAACAGTGACGTTTTGTCCTTGCTGGTAAGCAGATCTTATATTATTTATTAATAGCCTTGTATTTGATCTTATCTTAGCTTACTTAAAGACTAATAAGTTTTGCCTTTTCTTCAATTGCCGTGAAAGCCCCTATAACGGCCTACCGGGCCATTAGTTGGATGAAGTCGATATCATCGACTTACCCTTAAGTCAGACTTACTTAGTTACCTCCTTAAGGTGGCCCTACAGTTCGGGATGGACCAGTTCCTCAATCAACAAGCTTCTTCCAGCTGGCTTGGTTTCTAGCTGGCTGTCTCCAGTTTCAAAAGCTAAGTTGGTTGAGGTCCTCTTTCACTTGCGTGCGCCACCTGTTGCCCTGTCTTCCTCTTTTCCAAAGTCCCACAGGGTTGGATACAAAGGCTTTCTGGGCCGGAGCATTGTTGTCCTCTCGCTCTAGGTGACCCAGCCATCTCAGTCGTTGGCTTTTCACTTTACTGGCTAGGTCGGTGTCACTGTACAGCCCGTACAGTTCGTGGTTGTATCTTCTATATTCCCCATTTATGCAGACGGGACCAAAAATCACCCGGAGAATTTTCAACTCAAAACAGCCTTAAGCATTCTCATCTACCGTTAATGGTCCATGTCTCTGCCCCATGCATCAGGACCGGAAGGAGTACTTTACTTGCTCGAGAGAGGGCTTTGCTCCTTGATTGCCTTCCTTGCTTAAAGAAACAGCGATTGGCAAGAGAAATTCTTCGTTTGATCTCAGCACTGGTATAGTTCGCTGAGTTTATAGCGGCGCCTAGGTAGACAAAGTCTCAGACCACCTCAAAATTATAGCTGTCTATTGTGACGTTCTGACCGAGACGTAAGTGTTAGGTGTCCTTTCTTGTTGACAGCATTTATTGGGCCCTGCCTTCATTTGCCGTTAAGCCCATCTTCTTGGCCTTCTCCTCAATACTCATGAAAGCAGCATTGACATCACGCTTTGTTCATCCGATTATGTCAATATCGTCGGCATAAGCAAGTAGTTGGACGGACTTTTGCAAGATTATGCCTCTAGTGTTGACCTGAGAGTTTTGCATAATTTTTTCAAAAACGATGTTGAAGAAGTTGCATGAAAACGCTTTGCCTTGTCTGAAACCTTTTTTGATATCAAAGATTTGGGTGAGGTCTTTGCCGACTTTGAAGGAGCGGAGCAGCGTTTATTCTCCATCGTCATCCTCCACAAACGAACGAGTTTGGCAGGTATGCCAAAACTAGACATTGCTCTTTATAGCTCGTCTCTATAGATGCTGTCAGACGCGGCCTTGAAATCGATGAAAAGGTGGTGGGTATTGAATTAAAAATCTTGGGTTTTTTCCAAGATCTGCCCTAACGCGAATATTTGATCGATGGTGGACTTCCCTGGTCTAAGGCCACACAGATATGAACCTATCAGGTTGTTGACGAATGGCTTCAGGCGTTCTAAAAGTACGGCAGAGAAGATCTTGTACGCGATATTAAGAAGACTGATTCCTCTGTAGTTGGTGCAGTTCAGAGGATCACTTTTCTTGAAGATCGGACAAACAATGCTGAAATTCCATTGATCGGGCATGCTATCCTCCGACCATAATTTGTAAATGGGCTGGTGCATACTTCTAACCAATTCATCGTCAGCCCTCTTTGAATAGCTCGGCTGCAAGGCCATCAGCTCCAGCAGTTTTATTGGACTTAAGTTAAGATAAAGTTATCTTCACTTCGTTGAGATCGGGTGGACGGAGTTGTTGGCCTACGTCATCCAGGTTGAATGGTGTAATGTGCATATCAGCGGAATTCAGTCCTTCATCGCCAATATACAATTTGCAGAAATGATTTTTCCATATCCTCAGCACCAACTGCAGACTTAAGTTAGACAGATCTGTTGAAAGTAGTGCATTCAGTGTTAACACTTACCATGCGAACTATTAAGTCCAGAACTAGACGAGATTTTTTTTTTTTTTTTTTGTTTATCCGATGGAAATCTTCAAAAGACACTCGGTAAGAATCGGTACCAAGATGTGTGGGACTCTAACCGCACTAAAACCACCGGTGAATCAGGACCAATCTATGAAAGATCGACAAATGATTTTTCTGTCTTAATTTATAAATCAGATTGTGGGAAATTTAAGTTATAACACTTTCCCATAGCTTTTAGACCATCAGCTCATGAGGCTTGGTTCTTCTTAATCTCCGAACATTGTCTCGTACATTTAAGACGGTCTCCATTTCGGAGTTGGTATGACTTTGCAGTCGCTGATTGTGTAACCATTTCAATTTGAAGGTCACGATGTAGATCGCTATTTCTTATATACCAAGGGGCATTTATTATTCCGCGAAGGACCTTGCTTTGGAATTTTTGGATGGGTTCAGCATTTGTTTTCTTTGTACAGCCCCAAAGTTGGATGCCATATGTCCAAACGGGTTTCAATACATGTTTTATATAACATTAGTTTGTTCTGGATAGATAGGTCAGAGTTCTTTCCTAGTAACCAGTACATTTTTCTGTACTTCAAGTTTAGTTCGTCTTTTTTCTTTTTGATGTGCTCTTTCCATTTGAGCTTTGCATCCAAAGTCATTCAAAGGTATTTGGCAGTATTGGAGTAAGGTACTGTTGTACTGTTTATAAGAATTGGAACATTGTTTATTTTTTTGTTTGTAAAGTTTATATGCGTTGACTTTGTTTCATTTAGTTTAATTAGACATTTTTGCGTCCAATCACTAACTTAAACCACTGCATTTTGCAGTTTTTGTGTAGCCTTCGTAACGGATTTATCTGGCACCAATATTGCAGTATCATCAGCAAAGGTGGCCATGATAGCGTTGATGTCCACTGGAATATCCCTTGTATATAACAGATACAGGGTTGGTCCTAGGACACTTCCTTGTGGTACACCGGCTTCAATTTTCCCTAGTTCCGAGTAATTTTGGTCGTACCGTACTCTAAAGAGTCGGTTTGTAACGTAGGATTTCAGTATTTCGTAGTACTGCCTGGGAAGATCCCTTTGCAGTTTGTACTCAAGTTCCAAGTGCCAAACCTTGTCAAAGGCTTGAGCAACATCTAAGAATACAGCCGAGCATACTTGTTTTTCTTCAAGTGCCTTTTCCACAACATCCGTAATCCGATTCACTTGGTCTATCGTGGAATGTTTATTTCTAAATCCAAACTATTGGCCCGGTCTTCTTTCCTCTATTATTTTTTTTATTTTATAAAATGTGAAAAACTGCTCCTGAAAAGACTTTTCAGGAGCAGTTTTTCACATTTTTTTGCCATGAATGGTATTAGCGATATAGGTCTATAAGATGTTACTTCTGTTGGTGGCTTACCTTGTTTAGGTAAGCAATGACTTCTGTAATTTTCCATTGATGTGGCACACATCTTAGTTTAAGGCAAGCATTTATTATAAATTGGAGTTTTTTGAAGGCTATTGAAGGCATTTCTTTCAAAACCTGAGCAGTTATTAGATCGTACCCTGGTGATTTTTTGTTAGACAACTTATGTTGACAAATATTTCTTACTTCTTTGAGCGTG
Source organism: Dasysyrphus albostriatus (assembly GCA_946251815.1). Taxonomy (NCBI): domain Eukaryota; kingdom Metazoa; phylum Arthropoda; class Insecta; order Diptera; family Syrphidae; genus Dasysyrphus; species Dasysyrphus albostriatus. The sequence continues at coordinate 106,095,166 of OX276337.1, forward strand.
ACAAAAGGAATTTCACATTCGTCGTTTCTATCAACAAACTGTAAGGGATCTGTAGCTGTGCTTGCTGGAAATGGCTTAAAAACATTCGCGAAATATTCAGCGAAGAGATCAGCCTTTTGTTTTGGGTTTCCGATCTATTAAAGACGAGATTGAAGAAATATTTCGGAGGAGGGTTTCCCTTATTGCAAATTGCAATGCGTTTTTTCCAATGTCACGTGCTTCTAACAATGTATCTTTGAATTCGATGAACGCAAGGTGAGTCTAAGCTCGAAATTCGTTGGTCTTTTCCAAGATTTGTCTGAGAGTGAATATTTGTTCTATGGTTTAGCGCTTCAAAATGGCTTAAGACGCTCACACATTATGGATAGGATTTTTATTATGACTTGTAACAGTATAATGTCTCGAAAGTACTTGCAAGAAAAAAATCTGATAGACCAGTCATCGGGTATGCTTCCTTCCAACCAAACTTGGTTGAAGATTGGACGCATGTTACCTTTCAACATATTTTCTCAGTATTTGAAGAGCCTATGGTAAGCCATCTGATCCAGCTCCTTTGTTGTTCTCCAGCTTCCTTATAGCAAATTCTACCTGTCTATAGGTATTGGGTGATTAAACCGAGTCTTCATTGACTGGAGGTAGGTTGTCCTTTTGTTCTAGTTCTGGCTCTAACTGATGCCTATTTAGCAAATGCTCGAAATGCTGCTTGAATATATCTATATTTATCCCTGTGTTTTGGTGACTAGGTAACCTCCACTTTTTGGACTTATGCAACCAACGTGGAATTTCTACTTAAGAGCGGTTAGTAGCTTCTTTTCATTAATAGATCGATCTCTTAACCTTTCCACAACAAGAAAGAGGTCAAAGTTGGCGTTTGCCCCTCGAAAAGTGTTTTAGGTGTGTTTTGCGTCGATATGCACATGGTTGCTGCGTTGGTTCTTAGCCGCAATTAAAAACTTGTGCTCTGCATCACCATCTAACGAGTTTCAGCTGATAATTATATTCAAAAACTAGGTTAAGACCCAAAGAGGATGATTGAAAACTTGAAATCAAACAAAATTTGACTTTTTCAAAAAACATTTCTATAAAATGAACAAAGGCCTTCAAGAAAAGTTATAATCAATCCAAAATTCGTCTTTTTCCAAAACCCAACTGCTACTCCTTTATCAACTAAAAGTCTCAATCCACTATCTGATTAGTCGTTAAGCAAATCACTTAATGTTGAGTCCTTAAATAATTCCCAGAGTGAATATCATCTTTCCCGCCTTCGGTTACAAAGAGAAAAGTTCACCCCTTTAGCATCGACTGCAATTTGTTTCCCGCCATATTGATTATTTATCTATATTCTCCCACACGTTTCGATCGCAAAAACAGTTTTATCAATAAGTCAGAACCACAAATACCAGAACCTTCACTCTAGTAAATCCATATCTATCCACGTTTTTCATTACCTTTCCCCAGAAGTCATATCAATAAATTGGTCCCACGTGGAGCTGGAACATAACTACCACTGACTCTTCAAACACACACTGCTTTTGACTGTATATATATTCGTATGTAGAAATATAATATACATATGTGTATATAAGTATAGAAGAAACATAAAATAAGTCACGTTGAAAAGCAACCGCAGAGTGCCAAAGGCAATAAATTAATTAGAACATCTCTCAGCACTAGCAACACTTACTTCCAATCGATAGTCACTTCCAATTTACTTCAGTATCATACTACACATCCCTTGGGGTTACACAATATACCTATCCATTCCATGCCCTTCCTATCCCATTTGTCCTCCTGCTGATGCTTTCTCCTTCAATTCATGCTTAGGTACATATAACATCAACCTAACTATCTCTGATTAGTTTTCGCAGTAAAATTTCTCACATTCATTGCCTTGCCTTTGCCTCTCTGACTGGCTTCATTGGCCCTCGAGCAAACATTTGAGTATAGTTACATAAAACATTCCAGAGAAAACGAAATGATAAAAATCACCCCGTTCGTTCTTTCCCCATTCCCGTCCATCACCAACGACCAGAACTCTTGTGCGCGCACACACATAAATTCATCCCTTAGATATACGGTTTCTAATTTAAGAGCAGGTGAAATAACCGCAAGCAATAACATCAACATTAACATCAATTGCACCAACCTAGCGAGCAACCGCCATCACCGAACACCGACCTACTCGAAACTTGCCTCCAACGCCAACCCTCAGCCTCAGTCACTCAAGCTTAGCCAACCTGAACCAGAACCTGGCTACACACATAGGTATAGGAACACGCCGGCTCAAAACCAAAACCCAGACCCAACCCTAAGCCTTCATCACAGAGTCAACAGGTAAATGATTTCGAAGTCTGGATGGCTATATGTGTGTTTAAACGAAGTGCTTCACTATGTTCCCCTCGGGAATACCTTCTCTCCTAGCCTTATCCTCACTGTTGTATACAACCTGTTCCTCTGATGGTGTAGCTACTTTGTTCCCTGCAACAGGTTGATATATCATCGTCCTCCTGCAGTGTGTCCTGTCCGCAAAAGGATATATACACAAGAGCCCATCACCAATCGACCAAATGAAGCTACCGAACATCAACAGGCATAATATCGAGACGACACTCTATATGCCCGGTCTTCGAACCCTCTTTGTGTAAATAGGACCATACAAATGTATTCATAAGCAAATCAACAAAAAAAAAAAGAAGAAGCAATTGTAAACCTAGGGTCATCATCATCATTGCACATTTATGACAGCAGCAGGTCACACATCTGGTGGAAGAGGGTGAAGTGAAACTGACACCAATCAACAGGCATAGATAGTTATTGTGAGGGTTCGTCGATAATGGTGGGAAAATTGAAAACAAAGGTTTTTCTCTTCTGCACTTGATTATTATTAAAAAAAATACTGAAAGAGACGGGAAAAGCAGCCCTCGCAATGATATGCAAGATGGATTTTTATTTCCAATTTGTTCTTTAACAATAATTGTGTGAAAAGTAGCAAACACACGGTAAAAAATATTAAACCAACGGATTAACATTAATTTGCGAAATGTCTCCCTTAGTAGATCAGCAAAATTTTATCTCAGTGGCATTTGATGATGACTTGAGATTCTATAAGACTGCCAAATTTTGTAGATCCTGCCATCATCTTCCAAAAAATTCGAAGGAATAGAAGTAACGTTGATAATGATAATGGATTTTTACTCGTAGCTTTTGAAAGATGGTGGTTGGATGTTGTAGGAACTTGGGGCCTCAAGCTGCATCTTTTCTTACACATCAAGTGCTTACATTACCTCCAAGTTGGTAGCTTCCGGATACTAGTCTTGGAATTTATGTCATACAACTTGTTAGTGTGAGCTTTGATTAAGGAAATAATTGCAAAATTAAATCCATGGCTCTAAAGATTGGTGCGTTGGACTTACGACCCGACTACTGTAAAATAACCCATTCCATTATTATGAGAGAGAAGTGAGTAGCTAGACCCGGAACGAAAATGGAATACGACCTACGAGTATGCACTTGGAATGTAGGGACCTCTTAGCACCTGGTGCTTCTCAAAAACTTAAATCTGTCCTCCCGCGGTACAAGGCAGACATTACCACGATCAGCGTTATATGTGCACCCCTTACGATAAAGCTATGGAGTCTAACAAGGAAGAGTGTTTGAACCTCCTGAACGGAACCTATGGAGCTTGTTCCAAGAACGATTTCAAAGTCGTGCTTGGAGACTTAATTGCTAAAATTGGTAAGGAAAATATCTTGTGCGGATAAGTTGGAAAGCCCAGCCTCCACGAAACGACAACAGAAAAAGGGTTCCAGCTTATCGACTTTGCTGCAGCTCGTAATACGGCGATAAGAAGTCCTAGGTTCCTCAGGCGAATGATACACACAGCAACATGGTGATGGTCGAACCGCCAACCAGATCGACCAAAAGTTAATTTGCGCAAAGCGCAACGAACATCTTGGACGTCGGAACTTTCCAAAGGGGCAAACGTGGACACTTACCACTTTCTTGCTGTGACAAAGTTCAGAAATCGACTGCCCAACGGAAAGAAAACAAAAACCGCCCAAGGAAAGAAATTCAACATTGCATGCCTTAGCACATCTGAGAAAACAAGAGACTACAGTGAACAATTGACCGGGAAACTTTCTGCCGTAACCGCAGCCACAGGCGTCAGCAACCAGTAGAACCAGTATCGTGACAACATTAAGGAGATAGGTAAGAAGAGAAAAAAGAACCCGTGTTATGATGATGAATGTGCGGTATTGAAGCAGAAGACGGAAAATAAAAAATAAATAAATTTAGTGGCACAACAGCTCGCGGAGAATCATCGCCTAGTGACTTACAACTTTCAACCACTTCTGTGTGGGTGTTGTTGGGAGGAATGGAGAGGGCCTACAATTTTTTTCCAAGTCCGAATGGCTCGCTGAGAAGCACTTTTTCATGACAAGTATGTTCTTGGCGGATTTTTCAGTTTCTTGGAAGAGACAGTACCTCGAAGAAAAAATTTCAGTTTTTAGGCTGAAGCCAGAACCCAGACCATATCGGTATGACAACTGTCCAACACACTAACGATTATGCCACGAGGTACTGCGGAGATGGAAAATGGACGAATACAAATGCTGCGTCAAAAAACCGAGAAGGGCAAAAAAAGAGAAAAATCCAGCGCGGAAGGAAAAGAGCATCCGAAGCCCTGCAGGCTCTGGGAGCTTGAGGAGTGTAGCAGTGCTTCAAACACTCGCTGATTCTACAAAACAGCAAGATAACATCCATATGCTCTTCGAAACAGTGAAGGGAAGCTAGTCACTGAAGCACAAGGAGTTTTAGACGTATTTAATCAGCATTACTAGCAACTGCTCAGTGGGTATTATGTAGACAAAGTGGAGAACAAAGAAGCATGAGACCAGTCAATGAAGATCAAATCACAGCGTTCAGTACTGAAGAGGTTAAGAAAGCCATCCAGAAGCTTAAGAACAACAAATCCGCCTGCTTGGATGGCCTACCTGTGTAACTCTACAAGTATGGAGAAGATGTCCTGGTAGGGTATATCGTCCAGCTCATCAACTGGGAAGATAGGAGTATGCCCGACGACTGGTCAAATGGCTGCCCAATCTACAAAAAAGATGATCCTATGCCCTGCAAAAACTACAGAGGCATACCCCTGCTTTATGTTGCCAACAAGATCCTATCCAACGTACTGTGTGAGTGTCTAAAACCTTTCTGCAACACTTTTATCGGCACGTTCCAGCGTGTCTTCAGGCCAGGCAGGTCAACAATTGACCAAATCTTCACATTGAGGAAATCCAGCGAAAGACCGATAAATTTCAAGTTGAGACCCATAGCCCATAGTATAAGTCACCAACTGCTTCTATTAGTGATGTCGGAACTCGGGATTCTAAAAAAACTGATTCAGCTATGCCGCATGACGTTGAAAAATACGCGGTGTTATGTGCAAATGGGTAACAGCTCGTCCGAGCTATTCCAGACGTGTACAGGGTTCAGATAGGGGGATGCGCAATAATGTGATTTCTTCAACCTAGTCCTGGAGCAGATAGTGTACAAAAATGGTGTTAACTTAAAAGGCACTATCTCCAACAGATCTGCTCAACTGTTTGTCTATGTGGACGACATCGACATCATCGGCTACTCCTAGCAAGCTGTACTAGAAGCATTCAAAGCTATTGATGAACAGATAAAATGCTTTGCTCTTGAAGTGAATAAGAACAAAACAAAGCATATGCTATTAACAAATAAGGCAACTCCTGTTCATTGCCTAGGACAAAACATCACTCTTAGTAGCAATATTGATGTAGTCATTAGTCAAGGAGTTCACGTACCTCGGAGCAAACATAAATCCCACGAACGACATCTTAGAGGAAATTCGACGAAGAATTACCCTAGCGAATCGCTACTACTTCAGTTTGGGTTCAAAACTCCTTTCTCGAAAGACAAAGTGCAAGCTATACAGACTCTAAATTTACCAGTTTTATTCTGGTGTTCGGTACCGAGTGCTGGACGATAAGTAAATAAGAGGAATTGATAATTTGCACTCTCGAAAGAAAATTATTAGCTATGGAAATTTTAATAACCACTAACTCGCCATGCGCAGCCTTGTTTACTACGAACAATGACTGCAGTTTTTATAAAGTCTTCACTTTGTTCCGTAGAACCTGCAGAAAGCAGGAACAATATTCCTTGACATAACATTTTTGAACGGCTATGGGCTCTTTAACAGTTCGCTTTAAGTTATGCCCGATAGCCTATTGTTTTTCGCCGCAACTAATCCAACAGGTCCGTTCACCATAGTATATCTCAGGTGAATAGTTTATTTTTCAATCAAGTGAACAAGTTCATCATGATCTGGGTAATTTCTTCATTGTATGCTTTTGCTACTTGTCCCCAATTCATAGATGCGTTGCCCAGATGCCACTACGAGGAGGTACACAACTCGGCACTATTGAAACACTTTAGATGATCAGACTCAATTGGTTCTTCCGAAGAAGGTATGAACATCACCGTGTCCCAATTCGGCATCTTGTGAATTGTACAGCAAGATGTGGATGTCGTCCAAGGAGTCAAAACACGTCGACTCTACTAGCTCGGCCTCATTGATTGAATGGACAACAACGCTCCAGCCAAGAAAATCTTCGAATCCCAGCCCCCAGGTTCGTGACGATCAGGAAGACCGAACCTCCGCTACAGGGACCAAGTGGTTGCAGATGCAAGGGCGCTTAGTCTCGACGACTGAAGGAAGCTGTGAGGGATCGCAAACGATGGAAGACCACAATATCTCAGGCCAGAGACCCTCTCCATGGGTTATGAGCCGGATAAGTAAATAAGTAAGTAAGCTTTTAATAGTAACTTGTACTCCATACCTTTACTCGTTACTTTTACAATAGTTACATTTAATTGTTATTTTACTCGCTGTTTTTACTCTTTACTTTTACTTGTTACTTTTACTCATTGTTATTTACCTACAAAAAAAATATAACAAAACCTAAGATCCATTTTCAATATTTGATTAAGTGGCACTTAAGTGAGAAAAATTGTAGACTTCAGTGCCATTGATTCAGAATAGCGTGAGCCCTAAAAGACTCAAAAATTAAATTTTGTTGAAGAGACCCTCTCCATGGGTTATGAGCCGGATAAGTAAATAAGTAAGTAAGCTTTTAATAGTAACTTGTACTCCATACCTTTACTCGTTACTTTTACAATAGTTACATTTAATTGTTATTTTACTCGCTGTTTTTACTCTTTACTTTTACTTGTTACTTTTACTCATTGTTATTTACCTACAAAAAAAATATAACAAAACCTAAGATCCATTTTCAATATTTGATTAAGTGGCACTTAAGTGAGAAAAATTGTAGACTTCAGTGCCATTGATTCAGAATAGCGTGAGCCCTAAAAGACTCAAAAATTAAATTTTGTTGAAATAGAAGTTTTTTGTTGAATTCAGTTATTTATTTTTATCAGTGTATTTATTGTGATTAGCAAAGCATGACATTAAAAACAGTCAAGATGATGGAAGACGTCCTCAGCGAACCGGTGCGCTCCGATTATTTCCCTATAAATAAAAACAAAAAATTTAATAGCATAGTTATTCTATAATGTATGTGAGGGAGGACAGAAATGCTTTGTTAGGTCTTAATACAGCCTTATATTCCGAAGATCTACAACTCACCTATTGCTACTGCTTGGGCCAATGACTTTTGAAGCGCTTAATTTAATTTTGTCTCGAGAGAATGACTCAGAAGAAGCTCAAACCGGAAGTCTTCTTTCTTATATTCGAACGTTTTGACCTCAGATATAATAATACCGTGTTACTATTTTATAAAAAAAAAAAGGTGACATTTTCGGGATGAACTATTTTCATTTGGGTTGCTCCGGTTGAAGGTATACAAATTAGTATATTGTTGCTATAAGGAGACGCCGTTGTCTATAGGAAAGGGTTTTTTTTTACAAATTTCCTAGGAGTTACTTGCGGGAGCAATTTAACTACTCTGACATCTGACAGTCCATTAATTAAAGATACTCCGCGTGAGTTTGGACTCAAACACGCAATCGAATCGGAAAACGTGTTTTAGGTAGGGTTTAAGAGGGGCGTAATAGGTAATATTATAATGTCAAGCGTGTGTACCTTTACCCGGAAATCTAATTAAACGTGAAGAACCTATAATAACCCACACTGTGCGGTGCGTGTTGTGCTTAGAGTAATTTCGATTCAAACAGGAGCAGGTATCTATCTTTATTTCACTTGGGGGATGGTTGGCGCTAACTCTATGTAGATTATATTGACATCTAGCTACATTAAATCGTCTTGAAGTTGAGTCAAAAGTTGTTGTTTTGTTAGTCGGTTCCCAGATGGATTGACTGATGTGCGTTTGTTAAATAAATGGACAAAAATCTCATGACAATTGGGAAAAGGAGGGAATCATTTTTTTTTCAAATTCACGTCAGGAGGGTGATTCAAAAAGCTTTGCATAGTATTTATTTCGATAATTACCAATTTGTATAGTTTTAATTACTTTTAAATCATAGCTCCTAAATATAGCTCCTAAATAAAATAGAATTATGAAGCTTTGAAGCATAACGTGGCAGAGGCAAATTTGCACTTTATTTTCAGTGACAGGATATCTCAGGTACATTTTATGAAAACTTTTATATAATCATGTCAAAACTCGGTGTTTTCGGTTTACTTGTGCTTGATTTGGAAGTTAGGTTGAAATGACTAATAGTCGTGAAAACTGACACTTAGACCATGAGTTGCTCCATTGTAAACCACATAAAACAAGAAAATCCTTTGCCCTACTCGATAAACCATTTCCAGCTTTTTATGAAGCGTAATAGACTGCCTATGTCCAGGTTTATTAAATCATTAGGATCCTTGAAGTAAAAATCCTCGTCTATGAGATAAAGCTCGTGAATTGCCAGGGCCTAGAGACTTACAACTGCCAACCATTCCTGTGTGCGTATTGTTGGCAAAAATGGAGGGGATCTACAACTTTTTGCCGAGTTCGAACGGTAAAGTGAGAACACATTTATTCGTGACAGAGTATACTCTTGGAAGATTTGTCAGTTCCTCGCAAGAGGTAGTACCTCGGAAAAAATTTCTAGTTATGGTTTTAAAGTTTTTTCTCTCTAATGCATCCAGCTTCAGCATAAGTATACATGTAGCGATAGGTACACCTATATCTGCTTTGCTCGTTAGAAGAGGTAGAGTTGCTCCACTTTTAGCGAGTCCATCACCCTTATTAACTGAGGTGTCCCTATGCCTCGGCACTCAACATAGATGAATGTTAAAAGCTATTCCCTCTCCAACAGAGATGAGCGGCAATTTAGAGCTGTTATGGAGTTAGTAGAGACAGATTCCAAAGATTTAATAGCTGCTTGACTATCCGAGAAGATGTAGACATCTATGATTGATATCATGTTTTTTTCAGTTAAGATAAGGCTTTTTTGATCGCCATAAGTGCCGCCTGGAACAGACTACAATGATTAGAAAGACGGAACGAGAGACTTGATTTTAGTCTTTCTGAATACAAACCACCACCCACCCCTTCATTAGTTCTCGATCCGTCTGTAGATACGAACCGATTCATCAACCGAGAAAGCCATATCCTCCCAGAGGGTTATGGAAGGAATGGTGAATTAAAAGCTTTTATAGAATTTTGGTTTTGGGATGGTGTAATCAATGTGACTTGACAGTGATCCGAATGAATTCAAAATGATGGAATGGCCAGTATTATTGTTGATCCATTGTAAGGAAGATTTAAGGCGTATTGCTGTATTTGCAGAGATCTGTTTGCTAAAAATATTGAGGGGCGTCAGATATAGCAGAACGCCTAAGGCGGCAGAGGGTGTTGTACGAAGCTCAGCACTTATATACATTAACAAGCCGAGTGTTGTACTTTGCTTAGTCTGTCGCAGTTTATCGCCTTTATCTAGAGAAGTCCACCATTCTGCAAGACCATAAGTTAGAATCGGTTTAATCATCGAAGTGAATAGCCAATGAGTAATACGATGTTAAAGGCCCTATTTATTCCCAGCGTCTTTTTATCTGTCAAGATTTGAGTTTTTCAAGAAAAAAATTAATGGAAAAGATCAACCTTTAAGTCCTTTCGCTGAAAATAAATCAAAAGTGGTTTTCACTGTATTGCACAAACTGTATTTATAAATGCAGGACCTAAAAAACATAAGCATTCCTACTTACTAGGCTTGTAGACTTTCAAGTACCCTGTACCTCGTGCTGAAGTCTCACCATGGTCGCACAAACGTGAATTTCACTATCTAGGTTATTGTATTCGCCTCACAGCGTTTCCACCGTGTCCGTTTACATGTGAATCTATATGGTTGTTTTCTCACTTTATTTTTGCTTTGGTCTCGCCGTGACATTTACACGTGGTTTTTGCCATTCAAAATATTTTCACGTCATCTCGCTTTGGTCGCGTGCGGTGCTTTACCCTGTTAGCCAGGCCCAAAGCTACCCAGCAGTAGTGAGAAGTTCTCCATGATTTGGTGACGAGCAAGCTTGAAACGATTTAAAGCGTTTTCAATTTATTGCTTATATGAAAAATGTTGTTTTGGAAAAAAAATTCGTTTAGGGTATAACGAGATAAAGTGTATTGCCGGAAAACCATTTTAAATGTCAAAAACTACGTGTGAATGTCACATCGAGACAAAAATGAGACTATATTGAGAAAACCACGACATAATGTATGTGTGTAAACTGGCTTGACGAATTCAAAGCATGGCGAAAACAATGACCAACACACTAAAAACCACGATTGGACCTTTAACCACGTTTTTAGTTTATTTTAACCTTTCTCAAACAAATTATTTAAAAAAAACTTTCGCGAGATTAAAACGGGACCAAAGCAAGATGACGGAAAAATATTCTTAATGCCAACAACCAAATATAAATGTCAAGCGAGAAAACCAAGACACAGATCCCGTGTAAATAGACTTGGTAAAAACACAGCAAGACGAACTCATTGACCAACACACGTCTTTTAACCATGTTTTAAGCCTATTTTAACCTTTTTGAAAAATATTATTTTGAACAAAAAGTTTTTGGCGAGACTTTAGCGAGACCTGCCAATCACCAACACTCTGTAGACTTTTAACCACGTTTTAAGCTTATTTGAAGCATCAAAAAATATTATTTTGAGCAAAGAAACTTTGGCGAGACTATAGCGGTACTAAAGCATGATAGTGGAAAAACACTCTAAATGACAAAAACCACATGTAAATTTTAAGGGTGAGATCAAAGCGAGGCTATAGCGAGAAAAGCCACTGATCCCCGTGTAAGTAGCCTTGGCGAGTTCACAACAAGGCGAACGCAATGACAACCACACTGAAAACTTTTAACCACGTCTTTAGCTTTTCTTGTAACCTTTTTGAAAAATATTATTTTGAAAAAAAAGAACTTTGGCGAGACCATAGCGTGATCAAAGCGAGATGATGGAAAAACATTCTGAAACCCACGTGCAAATGTTATGGTGAGACTATAGGGAAAAAACTACGACACAGAGCTTAGTGTAAGCCGACTTGGCCAATATTTCAAGTGCAAAAATGTAGTACTTTAATTCTGATACTAACAAACAGAGATTTATTTTTTTCTCTCAGTATTTATGACTGAGACCGAAATATAAATAAAATAAAAATAAAGGTTTCTCTCAGACCTTGGCTGAAAAAAATGTTTTTTTTTTTAGAATAAAAGTTATTGGCGGACTTTTATTGAAAATGACAAAAACCTGTAAGAGTTGTTAGAGAACCTTTCAACAGGTTGAGTTTTATTTCTGATCTCTGGTTTCCACCTACTCCCCTTTGCAGTAAGCATGCTAGCATAAAAAGGATATCAAAAGTTTTTAGAAGAAATTATGATAGATTAATAGGTCTGATATCTTTCGGGTTTGCTTGGGAGCATTTGCCAGATTTGGATATAAATAAACTCAACCGAAATTTCTCTCCAATACACGAGAATGTGTACCAGTGCTGAGTTGGTGGTTATTTCACTTACAAATTAATGATCAAAATTGTCTTTAATAGAATTTTGAACAAGAAAAAATCTTAAGACTTATGAAAATTAACTCAGTGCATCCAGCGCAGCGATAGCGGGAAGTGCATATCATGCCGGATTGATATTTGCAGAAAATTTCTTCGTTGACGTTGCAGAAAACATCAGGTGCAAAAAAGATTGTGAGTTCTAGTGCAAATTTAATCACTGAAAAGCATCATACAGCCAGACCATGTTCTCAAAAACTGGTTTCAAAACTCCTCCCACAAAAAACGAGGTCATGTTCTACAAAACCCTTATACTACCAGTCCTGCTTTTTGGTATGGCACCAAGTGTTGGGCGATAAGCATAAGGGCAGAACTGATACTGGACTCTTTCGAAAGCAAAATCTTCGATGAATTTGATATTTCTAGTTTATAATTGATCTATTGAACTTTCTGTTACCTAACTGAACTGACGCAATTAACTCCATTGGGCTCTCCTGCATACACTCAGGTGCAGCGGTGATGTTTTCTTCAATTCCTGTGTTCCCTTGAAGTTGACGTACGGGTATTGGCTGATTGTTCACTGAACTCGTCAACCCGTTTGGCCATTGATTTTTGAGAAATTGACTGATGGGAAGGATGAACATATAATCGTCCAAATACGTTTTCGCATCATCGTAGCCAAAAGAGAACTCCCATTTCGTTAGTAAAGTTTTATCAATTGCGCGTGTGGCCCAATTTTGTAACTGTGATTTGGCATCATTTTGCTGAATAATACGCAAAAAATTTGATAGATGTCATCGAATCAACATGGCCGCCATAGACTGTCAGCATGAATGCATCCCTATTCAAAAAGTTCTTCGTATAAATAACCAAATATGGAAATACTGCTTCAAAAGAGGCCAGTATCAGTTTTTCCTAGAGTCCGGCATCTTTTCAGATAACCATCCCATAATAATAGATTTGAAAAAAAAAACTTCAAACTTTTACAATGTTTTCCTAGTGGAAGTACTTATAGTTCGTGAGGCAACAAGAATGTAAACTGGTGAAAAGGAACATTGATATCTTAGTAGACCATCATAGTACACATATAAAGGTATAAAAGTAATATATTGCGCGTGTTGTCAAAAACCAGTTCTCAGATAATGAACAAAAAACAACAAATCAATTCTCAGAGGGCTTGTCAAATTCGAAGTGGGTGCATTCAATGCCTCAATTTTAGTAATGATTGATCAGATTTCTGAATTCTAGTCAATCAGAAGTTTGGAAAATTCAGAAATCTGAAAATCTAAAATTTGAAAAGTGTTGAACATACCACCGAACACACTGAGATTTTGCCACAGGCGTGAACTTGAACGAAAATGAAAACTTGGAAGATATTACCTTTAAAACGTGTACTGTATTAGTAGACAGCGAGGTGGCTATGAAGACATTTCGTCAATCGTCTTGTCAAGAAATGAAAATCTGGTTGATCTTTATCGCTAGGATTTGCCATTCGGCTTAACAAAATGCATACACCATTCGATGGGCCCCGGGGCACTTAAAAGAAATGAAATGGGGGATGAACTTGCCAAAAACAGTGCATTACTTGAACACTGAAGCCAAAAAATAGTAGGATTTCCCAGAGTTTCTTTAAAAGCTGTTAACTATTGACACTTGTTGGGTCCCAAAGCCCTACCCTAGACAGAACTGAAAAAGCAGTCCTCGGAGAATACTTTTGTGATGAACTAGACGACACGGCGAACATCTCACTCTTTTCAATAAGAAACATCCCGAAATTCATTCAAAATTCAGTATGGCTGCGGTAGGCACCACATACACAAGGCTTTTGCTAACTCCCTCTTCTTACCCTTTCCATGCCCAAAGCATGTCCAAATCCTGGAGAGCGCAATGGACCAATTGAGATAATACGGTCTGCCGCGTCATCACTCCACTTAACCTTACCTACTGCCTGCTCTGGACACTATATTTGCCCAGATTAAAAAATTCGATGATAGCCTTTCTCCTTTGCAATATCTTGTACATGTTTGGAATAGTTCGAAGAAGCTAACTATCACTTGATACAATTAGGTTCAGTTTTTCAAGGTTCCTGAGTTCAGCCATCAAATGAAATTTTAAAGTCAAGGAATAGGTGAGTCTCAACTCGGATATGTCTCCGATTGAAAATTTGGTCTATGGTCTAAGGCTGCACACTAAAACTTACCTATTTTAGTGTTGCAGAACCCTTCAAAATTCTCACAGAGTATACGTTGGATTGCATCTTTTATACGACCTCCTTTTTGTAGATGAGGCTTTTTGAGCTTAGATCATTATCATCGGACATGTTTCCTCCGACCCACACTTAGTTGATGATTCGATGCAGGCACCCTCCCAAAACATTCCCTCCTAACGTGTTTCAAGAGCTACACTGGTTGCCATCAGGCCCAGAGACTTTGTTTTTCTTAAATTTTCTTTTAAAGCTACCTCTTATATTGTTGAACTAGCTCTGCATTTACTAGAGGCGGCTTCTCTTCCTACCCGTAAGCTCGTCCTAACGAATATCCAGCTGCTGGAAACACTGCAAATAATCTTGATGGTACCCTTTTTTGTTGTAAGTACTTCACTGTGCTTCAATTTGTCTTACTTGTCTAGTACTCTTCAATTATTTGATTTATTAAAGTTGATTTAAATAATTTCTCTGCCTTTGAAGCCAATTTAAGCTTAAGCTACTGTGACAACTTTTTCAATCCACTCACAGCCCCGTTGTGTTTGATTGAAAAAATGTTTAACATTTCAGAACATAATAAGAACATTTTTCCCCTAATAATTTTTAAATACAAAAACATTTAAATCATTTGCTTCATTGATTTTCCTATCACAATAAATCTTAAAGTCGATACAACAACCCCCAGGCATTATTCCATTTAACTCTGGAATGAAACTATTAAAAAAAAATCTCCTAACCCACTCCTAGCTTATGTCGACTGTGTGTCAAAAATCACACTTCATGCTTCACAAGGTGATTTCCATCATGCATACATACCTACTCTTTATTATCATTTTTGTAATAATACAGCTAGAAGGGAGTTTTGAGGTGTCTGATGTCAACGCCTTTCAATTTTCAAAAATAAATTTAACACCAAACGATAAATAATTAGAACAATGATTTGATTAAAACTTCGTAAAATCACAAATTTTCTCTTTGACTCTTCCGTTTTCTCAGTCTCTCAGTTTAGATAATGTTTATATGGTCTTAAGACGTTTGGAACCCGATTAAGGCATTTGATTTTATTTTATTTTTTTCATTTTTCAAAGCAAAAGTTTCGAAATTATTTAATTTCCTTACCCTTCTGGTTTGTATTTATTTTGGTAAAGGAATTGAGGTTGGCTTAGAAAGTGGTTACAAAGTTTTAATCAAACATAACTGGGAGGGTTATAAGCTCCTAGTTAACTGCTATTAATTTTTCTTTTTCTAAATTCAATCTAATAAGCCCTCTTTAAAAACGAAAATAAAAACACAGCCTCCAATTTTTACAGCCCCGGAATAATGTCGTTTCAGTTTTTATAAGGGCCTTTGGATGCTAAATCAAGTTTCTTTATTGAAAATGTTACATGAGGACCCACTTGGGTCAACGAAAATGACCCTTTCGGTCATATGCTAAGTCCGATGACAGAGTTTGTTGGATTTTATCGATTATTATAACAACTCGGGTCGTAGACAAGTTGAAACGACCCGGTCATATAGCTTTATTTGCTTTGTATTAGGAGAGATTTTCCAGCACTTTCTTACTAAGGCTTCCCCTCTTAGTGTTAAAGGGCCTTCGTTCGAAGTCAAAAGTCAAAATTACCACCAATACCTGTTGAAGTACCAAAGCGTTTTAGCCTGCTTTTTCGGGTGCCCCCACGACGTAGGACCCGCTGACGTACCTGTCTGTATCAGCGTTTTTCTCTATTGTTTTGAGACCCACCACAAGCAGAGCACCTGTTGATGTAGCAGAGCGTGTAAGACTGCTGCTTTTAGTTTCACTAGGGCCGTAGTACCTGCTGATGTACCAGTGTGCCTTAGCCTGCTATTTTGAGTGCCACTAGGGGCATAGGACCTGCTGATGCACCAGAGCGTATTAGTCTACTGTTTTGAGACCCACCATACTAGTGCACCTGCTGAAATACCAGAACGTACTAGCCTGCTGTTTTGAGTGCCACCAGAATGTCGTACTACCCGCTGATGTACCAGAGCGTTTTAGCTTGCTGTTTTAAGAGCGTTTAAGCCTGCTGTTTAAGGTGCCACCAGAGCGTCATAGAACCCACTGATGTACCAGAGCGTCGTAGCTTGGTAATTTGAGTGCCACTAGGGACAAAGGACCTCCTGATGTACCAGAGTGTTTAGCCTGCTGTTTTGAATGCAACCAGGGATGTAGGACTTGCTGATGTACCAGAGCGTTTAAGCCTGCTGTTTGGAGTGCCATCAAAGCTGTTTTACTTGGTGATGTACCAGAGCTACTGTTTTGAGTGCCACCAGAGACGCAGTACCTGCTGATGTAAAAGAGCGTTTTATCTCTGCTGTTTTGAGACCCACCACTAGGGGAGCACCTGCTGATGTTACACAGCGTATTAGCCTACTGTTTTGAACACCACCATAGTCATTGTACCTACTTGCCTCCAGGGGCTTCAGTCCTACTCATGAACAGAGAATTTTAACCTCCGGTTTTAAGTACCACCAGGGCTGCAGTACTTGATTTGAGTGACGCCAGGGTCGTAGTATACCTACTTGCGACCAGGAGCTTCATTGTGCTGATAACCAGAGCGTTTTGCCAGCTGTTTTCATTGCCACCAGTATCGTACTACCTGCTGTTTGCTAGAGCGTTTTAGCCTTTACCTTACCTTTGAGTGTCACCAGAGGCGCAGGACCTATAGTTCTCGCTTACGAAAATGAAGACTCAAATAAAGCTTTTGCTAACCCAAGCTGGTCTTTCACTCCACGAGCTGGGCTTGTATTAAGAAAAAAAAAACAAAGTTCTAATCCAGAAGTCTCAATGTTCTTCCAAACTCTTGCATTGATTTGATAGATTTTCTTATCCTACACAAGTTATACTAAAACCAAATTATAGTCAGTCCAGCCCTGTCTTATACTTAGAACCTCCCAAACCTTTAACTACTCAAACTTCCAGACCCAAGCTTCTCAAAAAATAATGGAAAGTGTGTGATGAAATGGTGTGTACTCCAAAAATTCTACAGGATGACATCGTCATTGTTGCCATCATCATAGTCATCGTCATAGCCGCGGACATTAGGATGACTGCGTGCGAATAAAGAACAAGGACATTTTAATTTGTTTTCTTCCATCTTTTGCTTGCTGCATCTCTATTCATATATCTTCCTATCTCTCACTCTCTTACTCTCTGGTGGTGGTTGGGTGATTTATTATCCTTTTTCCTAAGAGAACACTAACGATGGAATAACGAATAAAAAAAAAATCAGGATGCGGGACATTGATGTGATTATGGTGGCATGGAGCTGAGTGTGATATGAATAAAATGCCTGTAAATTATAATCTTCCCTCGGCGCGGTCCTCAGTGCGCGGTGTGACGCGCGTAGGCGGAAATGGAGGCTTTCCTCTTGTGTTCGTTGCGTTGCCATCGCCTACAGCTGGCTAAATCTTCGCCAACTGGCAAAACAAAAGTTTTTAATCCTTTTTCTTTTTTTTTACTGTGCTGTGACAGGGTGATGGCTGACGGGCATGGCACGACGACGTGACGTGACGCGGAGATGTACTACTCCCAGAGATATATAGAAAACTCATAATAAGAACCCATCGACATGCGCTAATTACATAGATGACTGCAACTCACATCGAGCGAAAGGAATCGATGTTACATCTATGAAGAGGATCGAGAAGCAGAAGAAGTCCTAGTCCTATGGAGTGTAGAGAGTTATTAAAGGCAGCCGCTATAAGGATAAAAAGTAGCAAGAGAAGCTCGATGGAATGGGCAAATAAATGGCATGTCGTTCCGTTCGTCGAAATCGTTGGTATAATTTTAAGCACCCATCACCATTTGAGTGTGGTGGAGAATGATTATGGCGGCAAAAAGGATTTCACGCTGGATCAAAACATTTAACGGGAATAAGAATTCTCGTGTCTCGTCTCGCACAAAATGTTTGACGTCTTTAAGCTGTCTTAGGCTATATACGGATGATTTAATGGGAATCCATTCGAGTAGAGATAGAGAGCTGTGTGATTGTGTCACTCTGAAATCGGGAGCTAAGCAAGCAAGTCTGAGTTTGTTTTCGTCGGATTCGGAAAAACAGATTGAGCTTTACGACGACGACGACGACGATGATGATGGCGATGATGATGACGAAGACGATTGGAATGACGACGAGGACTATGCGCAAGATGGAAAGTAGGTAAACGATATTTTGCGAGGATTATTGTCAAAGCAAAATGGAGGGGACAAAAGAGATTAAGCGAGTTATTATCACTTGCTATAGTCGCGCAAATGTTTTTCGCACGATTTGACTTAAAACTTTGGTGAGTTATATTCGTGAAGTTAAGTCTGATACACTTTTAGATCAAAAAAGTAAGAAAGGGCATAAATATATTGAAATTTATGACGCTATCAGTCTTTGAATTTTTGAAATTTTGGGTCAACAAGGGATTAATCTGAGTAGGGCAAGTCAATGTGATTATCATAACTTTTGAAAGCTTAAAGCATTTTCTCGTTGAAGGATAAACTTTGTCTGGGCTCTGGGGTCTTTGATAAAAAAACCGTAATAGATAAACCACATCATCACAATAATTACATTAGATTTAATCAATCGAATTCAAGTAGGTGCAGGTATAGGTAGGGAACGAAGCTTTATAACGAAATTTCTTCAAAGCCAAATTGCCAGGAACATTTCTAATGAAGGTTAACAACATATAAATATCCGAAAATATCAATGAGACTTCTATAAAGTTGGCATATCTTACAATTCCGGGGGTTGATTCGTCGGGTTTCATAACTTACCTGCCTGAACAGGATGAGAGACGGAGCTGGAATAGATGTCAATAATGCTGCAGCTGCAGTTGCAAGAGTTAAACAAATTTCAACCTTCACTGCAGCATTTTTGGCATCTATAGTAGCTCCGTCTCCTATTCTTTTCAGACAGTACCGCGTTACAAGTTTTGGTTATGAGTGAGATGTTAGAAGCCTTGGAAAATGATAACTATCAAATGGCAACAAAACTCGGATACGTCAAACAATAACGACTTGGAACTTGAAAACAATTTTCACCTAAAGTTGATCACCCAATGGTTGTGATCCACCATCAATAAAGCTGAAGGTTTCCCTAGAAGATCTTAATACAGTACTAAGTATCCCTAGGTTTCCAAGGGTAAGGTTCCCCAAATCAAATTTATCATTGCTATTCAACCCAAGGCACGTATCAAACATAATGGTTATGTGATACGTGTACTTTTCGAAGGCTAAACGTTAGCTCTCCGCTCTGAATATTTCTTTGTGGCGACAAAATTCAGGGAAGGGATATGAGCTCCGAACCATTATTTGGACGCCTCAGAAAACATGGGTTTGTCCATATAGAGCACCTGAAAAGAAGATATCACAGACGGCAACTATAAGTGGAACCAGTATCGGCATATCATCAAAAAAGTCAAACGAAAACACCCTAGGCTTCCAGCTTCTTCTGAAGCCGAAGAAGAAGAATGCTAATGAATTCCCAGCTGGAAGAGGTCGAAGAATTCCGCATTCGTTGACAATTCCCGAGGGTCTTAGAAGAAAAGGCAATTAATTGGCTTTTGGTTTTAGGCAGAAAGTAATCAATATTTGTTCAGGTAGCCCCTGGCCTTAGAGTAGAGTTGCTCGTTCAAGAAATGCTTACACCACTGACAATCAAAGTCAAGCTCCCAGGAGTTGCATAAAGATTAAAACTTTTGTCTATTGGCTTAACCCAGTTTTTTTAATCATGGGGTAGAGGTGGTGTTAAGTATCCTTTGTTTTTTTAAGGACAATCCGTGAAAGTTGTGTCTAGGTAAGGTAAGTACTTGGTGCTGCGTTTGGTTGGTAATCTGGTTCCATCTTGGAGTGCCAAAGTGATACTTCTGCGCAGCTTCCAGCTGAGTGATCACGTTTGCCCCTGGTCTTCTGAAGCAGGCAATCTTCGCTTTGGGTGCGAGTTGATCCCGAATAGTTTGCGGATATAGGCCCCTATTTTTTCAACAGCTGCCAATGGAGAGAAAGATGACCAACATGTGAATGAGTCATCTGCGAAGAGATGGTTGGTCAGAGCTCATGACAATGTAGAGAAATGGACCAAGTTTCGATCCTTGGTGAAGCTGATGCCCTTTATTGTCGATTTGCAGCTCTTCGGTAGCATGAAAAAGTTCCTGGAAGAAAGAAAAGAAAATATTAATTTTGTTGATGCTAAAGAAAAGCCTAGTCCTTGGAGTTTATGGATAAGAGATTAAATCCATTCAATGTCAATTTTTTGTCGATATCCAAAAAGATCAAACAGTAACGTGGTTGTTTCTTAAGGCATGATGAAACTTCAGGAGCGGATGCAGAGTGAAATGCTTTTCCCGAAAACCGAACTGCATGTTTGGATGTCTAATGTCTTTTTTTCAACAGAACTCCTTGAGTTTCCTAAGTATCAGCTCTGTCAGGAGCCTATTAAGATTGTTGAGGTGGGATATCGGCCTATAGTTGGTGACCATATTCCAATTTGTCAAGAAAGACTCATCAAATGGTTTGGGTGTGGAGTTTTCTTCAAAATGGGTAGTGGAGGCTTCAACTGTATCCTGTAAGGTTGTCACTTCTCCATTTTTGGTGATAATAGTCTCAGACATCCATGGTTTTTGACCAATTAGTCTATTGATGCTCTTCAAGTCATCAGGTCCAGGTTTGATTGACTGCACTCATATCTGAAATTGGGTGTTGCTGTGAAATTGTATGGAGTTCTGGAATATAATGTTGACGCAGTGAAATTCAAGGGAATTCATTCATGAGAACACAAGCGTCCATAGGTTTTGTTTTTGTTAAATCCACCTCTATCTATGTATATCATACTGTCACCTTGCTCCAATGCTTAGTAAGTCAAAAATGAAAGGCTGCGATATCAGCTACTGCGACTGTTACCGACAACAAAGGCAGTGTCTTTTTGTGGTACGGACTTGTCATTGGAGGCAGACCTAGGCAAAAAGTCTTGAGTTTCAACTATACAAACGAGCACCTCACAATTCCCATCAAGAATAAATTTGCCTAACATTTGCTTCATATACGCGTATGCCCCACGGAGAAGAAAACTACTAAGGCCAATTTTCATGAGGTCCTGATGAACAAGACATTTGGGAAATGCCCTAGCTAGGAAATTATGATTTTCTTGGACGATTTTAATGCAAAATATGGAAGAAAAAACGTCTTTGGTTGCATCAATAACGGATTCAGGTTTATCGAAAAGACCTCACCGAAATCTTTGATGTAAAAAAAATATTTTAGGCAACACAATGTGCTGTCATGTGAGTTTTTCAACATTGTTCTTGAAAGAATAGTGCAAACCTCTAACCTTAACACTTAAGGTATAATGTTTAAAAGCCCGCCCAATTACTCGCTTACGTCGACCCACAATATTGATATAATTAGACGAATAAAGGGTGGTGCTTTCGTGAGTATTGAGAAGAAAGCCAAGAAGATGGGTTTTATGGTGAACGAAGGCAAGACCTTATATATGCTGTCAACAAGAAAGGACACCCAAAATCGACGAAATTTCGGATAGAACGTCACTGTAGACAGCTATAATTTCGAGGTGGTCCTAGACCTACCTACCTATGCTCCGCTACTAATTCAGGGAACGATACCAGTGCTGAGATCAAATGAAGAATAACTCTTGCCAACTACTGTTTCTTTGAGCTTAGCAGGCAATTAAGAAGAAAAACCGTCTTCCAAGCAACAAGAGTGTCCCTAAATAAGACGATTTTCAAACCAGTCCTGATGTATGTTGCAGAGGACATTACTAACGCTGGATGAGTATGCCTTAGGCTGTTTTGAGAGGAAAATTCTTCGGGTGAGGTGTATGGGCTGTACAGCGGCACTGACCTAGCCACAAAAGTGAAAAGCCAACGACTGAGGTAGTTCGTAACAGGTTCACCAAGAACAAGTGGACATCAATTATCCTATACAGAAAGTCTTTAAATCAACCTTATAGGTCGTCGCATTAGCTTAACAGGTGGCACACGCCAATGGAAGAGAACCTCCAATCAACTTGGCGTGCTAGTTAGACACCGATCCGGCTAGAAGGAACTTCTTGGTTGATGCCCTGGTCTACCATTGCTTGTAGCGCCACCTTTAATAAGAAAGTAAGTTGACGCACTAATAGTGGATTTACATGTATCTTGATTTTTTTTCTTGAAAAAAAGGATGTTAGATATAAAAGTTTCGTTTGTTGGATAGAGAGGTAAAAACAAAATCAAGAGCTTGATAATACCAAGATTATAGTAAAACATAGAAATCATTAAGATCGGGTAGGGGTCATAATTCTGTATGTGTCAAAACTCGGACTACAAAATTTATCAACTTTGACTCGCACCAAGGAAAACCATTCATCCAAATGAAATCTTTTCTTAGACTTTCATGCATTTGTTAATTCACTTTTGCATAAACGGGCCACTGGCCGAAGGACATGGACATCTTAACAATTTTTTTTTTCAGGGAGCTTAAATTCGAGAAATAAAAAGATCCTTCAAGAGCCATGAAAAGTACCAATAATCTTTGGCCTTTGGGACTCAACACAAAATTGTTAGTCACTTCAATTCTTGCCATGTACACAATAATGGTTGGAAGTATAGTAAGTCATTAACCCTTCCACTATCTGTCTGAAATTCAACGATTATGTTGACTTACCCACAATAAGCTTACTAAGGACCGGTTGTACAAACGTGGTTCATATTTTGATCCGTGGTTCAGTGGTTCAAAAATTTTTACTGGCTCATTTGTGTGGTATTACTTAGGTTTAACGATATTTCAAGGTTCAAGTATGTTATAGTTACGGTGACCATCCGTTCATTATTATAATGAACAGTTCTGTATTTGAGGACAGTGTTCACTATAAATTATTTTGTATAATTTAAAACATGTAAATGATCTGTATTTCTAATAATTGAATATGAAGAACATTTTGAAGAGAAAATTCTTTTGTTTAATGATTTACTGTTCAAATAAAGATCCTTGAACAAAAGGACAAAATTCTCTAGCGGGACAAAAGTCGTTTTGTGGGACGTCTGGCACCCTAAGTATAAATTTATTCTAAACATGACTTGGATTTGTGCAGGCCAAAAACTAAAAACAAAATTAATTTTTTTGTTCATTTTAAAATATGGTCAACGTAGTTATAGTAGCCAATTTAATACCTGAACCATCGTTGAAACACAGTAAGTTGGCCAGTCAGTGAGTTAAAATTGCTGAACCATGGTTTAAAATATGAACCACGTTTGTAAATACAACCCCAGTTGAACAAATATTAAATCCGTGGCTAAGCCACGACTTTGGCGAATTACTTGAGGTTCAACGATTGATGGTGCAGGCATTAAATTGGTTACTAAAACACACTTGAACCTTGAACCATCGTTAAACCTCAGTTATCAATCAGCAAAAATTACTGAACCACGGCTGAAAATTTGAAGCACGTTTGAACAACTGGAACTAAGAAATATTTCTAAAGAAGGAAGTCTAAATTAGTATAGAAGAATTAAAAAAAAATTAGAAAACAGAGTTTTAGATTTACCGGAGAACACAGAATTCAGGTTGTTGTTGGTACTTATAGAATTTTGGATTTACAGAAGTTTGAAATACAGGATTCTGGGTTAACCCAATTTGAGAATACAGAACAATTGAAAAGAAGAATAATGGAATACAGAGTTATGTTCATACAGAATTTTTTATCCATATACAGAATTTTGGTCATACAGAATTTTGGAATACAAAATATCGCCCCGTTCCCATCAAGGACAATATTATAGTAAAGATGAACATGTTTATCTAGATTATGGCATCTTCGTCTGTATTTGTGTAGATATATGAAAGTGTAAATAAATTTGTTTAAAGACTTGAAGATGTCCGTGCAAAGCAATTATTGAACAAACGTGAGACAAACCGAAACATTTTGTTAAGTTAAATTGGGTATTGAATGAAAATACAAACTATTATCAACCAAATCTTAGTCTAAAAACAATAAAAAAAAAAAATAACAAAAACACATGTTTTTTGACAGTCAAATAGAATCATATAATAAAACGGCAAACACGAATTTTGTGGTAAAATTTACGCGATTTACAAAAGCCGAAGACATATAAATTATACATCGTTGGAACGTTTTTTTTTTTTGCACAGAAGTGCAGAATGAAAACATTTATTAAATAACTGCACCACAAAAACTAAAAAAGGATAAAATCAAATTGCGTGAAAAGTACGAGCAAGAGCGCGAGCGAGTCCGAGCAATTATTTGTTTTTATTTTTCGTAACCTAAATGTAACATTTTGATTTTTGTCCACCCACCAACCAACCAATTTTCCAGCACTGATTAATAATAAGTACCTCATATAATAAAAAGTAGCTCATACCACTTTAACATGAGCGGATCAAAGGATCGGACTCAATCCGGATCAAAATTTCGACCCAGGTTTATGACAACGAGCTTGATTGGATCGAGTAATCTGAATTCAATGCGATCTAGGTCTACATGGAACTAGATCCTAATTTAATTCGGATTCAATTCTCCATGTAAACAAGGTATCAGTATTTTACGCTAAAGACAGCTTTTATTGACAAATTATGTTATAAGCTCTCGAGTTTCGAGATCTGGACGTACTAGTATAGATTAATATTCTGTTTGTTAAAATTCTGCATTTCAAAATTCTGTTTTACTAAATTCTAGCAATAATAAAAAGAAGGTTTGGAAAACGTTAAAAAGCGGGCGCTTTTTGCAGAATTTCGTAAACCAATTTTCTTATAGGAAAAATTTCTTTTATTTGTTGAAAAAGTTGTGTATCTTATTTTTTTAAGATTCTCCTGTGTTTTACTTACCTTAATTTGTCAAAATACGTCTAAGATATCATTGTAAATTCTTAACATCTAAGTTTTTCAAAAATCAATTTCAAATTAAGTAATATTATGATCCCACCAATGCGAAATTCGATTTTTGATATTTTTAATTGATGGAAAAGATTTTGTGAAAATTTCACCGAAATCGCAATAAAAACTCCAGATTACAACGAAATCAATGAAATCCTGGTCCACCAATTTAAAATCTCCACAAAAATTTCTGAAAATCAGATTTTGGTTAAGTGTAAACACAGTATAATACAAAATCGATCTGGTTAAAAATTCTATAAGAAATTTAGGTACACCATTTATGCTTGTCTGTAAATAAATGAAAAGATAAGTGGTGCATGGCCGGTCATTTGTTTAATTTTGAAAAAAAAAAAAATGCGTCAATGTTAATATTATTATTGGATATGGTGCAATCCAGAAATAAGACAAATGGTTAACGAAAAGTTGTACTTATTTTCATTAATAATACGAGTTATTTGAGAAAAAGCAGAATAAGTAGAATTTTATTTTTAAAAATGTTATATGACACAATTTTGACAAACAGAAATTTGAAAGGCAGAATTTTGACAGACAGAAAGAACTCCATGATCATTGAGCCACTCATGTTATCTTCTCAAAACAGAATTTTGAAAAGCTGAATTTTAAAAAACAGAATTTCGACCCACTCTCTTAAAATAGAATTATCACCCTTGTATACTCTTTCACACGTTCATTTTTTGTCATTATATCTGACCCGCTCTACTTTTCTTGAAGATCAATATCAAGATACATGTAAATCCACCATAAAGCTCCACTCCATACTCTCTGGTAGTTGCTGTTGGTTGTTTTTAGTTTTCGCTGTTGGATCTGTTGCAGAGGTTTCCTTAGTACTTAGTCGCCTATAGACATTAGGGATGTCGGAATTTTTTTTTATTTTTTGTATTTAAAATGGGTATCGTGAATTTTGTAGGGGATTTAGAAAGAAGCAATTTTTGTTTTGGGACATTTTACAAAACTGAATTTAGAGACCCCGCGGCCGTTTTAAGGTAAAAATCCCCAATTCAAAAAGGGGTCAGAAGAAACATTTAAATTTGCGTCGATAATTGCTTATTATGTTTTATTTTAGATTTCTTTACTTATTTGTATTCGCTGTATATCAATTAAAAGTCGCTGTATAATATTAGTGGACCAATTCGAGCCATCCATTAAGAAAAAATAATCGAAAACGGCTAGAAAATCAGTTGATATTTTGGGGGCTTTCATAAAAACTTATTTTAGAAAGTTATTTTATGACATTTTGATAAGCAGTTTTTTAATTCTATTTTCCAAGCAGCAGGTAACAAAAGCAAAAAAAATCACTTTAAGTAACTTTGACCACATATCGACAAAAATTTAAATGGTTTTGCTGACCACTTTTTCGAATTGTAATTTTTTACCTAAAACCAGCCGAGGGGTCTCAAAATTCAAGTTTGGAAAATATCCTAGAACAAAAATTAGTTTTATTTAAATTCTTTACAAGATCCACGATATCCATTTTGAAAATAAAAAATTAAAAAAAAAATCCGAGACCCTATACATATAAATTTTGAATAGACTAGGAAAGATGGTGATACCTTTATTCCCCAGCGTCTTGGGCCTTTTTTTGGCTATTCTTTATAACCCGTTCAAATAGAAGATGGCGGTGTCTATTTCATTGTTGTCTAGGTTTTTGTTTTCAGGTGAAAGTGGTATGTCAATGTTTCTTTATAGACTGTCTTGTCAACATATACTCTTCTGCAGCTGATGAAATTCTTCACTGTTGTTGGAAACATGGGTTGGTAGAGTTTGTATGCTTTGTTGAACTTTGAACAGCTTCATGGCCAAGTCACGGTGAAGTTGCTTATTTCTGAAAGAATAGAAATAATATAAGATTACAAAAACAGACTTCTCTATTTGTCGATGGTGTTCTGTGGAAGGTCAGCTAAGTTAGTCAGCAATCACCTTGTCTTCGTTGGTGATAGCTTTATAAGACTTCTCCACCATCATTTTGATTTAATTTGAATAGATAAATCCCTTGATTTAGTTTTTTTTTTTCAAAAACCCAATCCTTACCTACCCAATATTACAAGCAAAAATCCATCATGTCTTTGATTCAAAGTTTTATAACAAAATCGATCTCTAAAAGCAAGAATAATAAATATTTATAAATTCATGTCTACCTCCCTAGACATAAAAAAGTCGTAAAACATTTCGGAATTTCTGTCTGGATAGTATTCAAAAACAAAACTTTTCTGTTCTCATGCCAAGTTGCATTTTATAGTTACCATAAATAGGTGCCTAACCAATGTCCTTTAATTCAGAAAAATCCTTTGAATTATATCTGAAATATACTTAAATCTATTTAGCCAACCTCTATGTGGACAGGAGACATAAATAAATACAAAGGACAACTTATCGATATTCCTTTCAACCACCCTCACACCCTCCTTGTCTATAGTTAAATAATAATAACAATAATAATCGAAATCACAAAGTCTTAAATGCTTAGTCATAAAATTGCTTTAAAAAAAAAACTTGATATCCTCGGACGTCCTACTGTCAAGTAGTGAGTTTGTACTTACAAATTTCCCAACCCCCAATGAATTTGTCACCAGATATTACACCAAACCGTATATGAAAAAAAAAACCCTCCGCCAATATGTATTTCTGCCAAAATGAGTCCTTAAATTCTTTTTGGCATATTTCCTAGAAAATAATATATAAATGGATCCGTGACTTTGAAAGTGTTTTCCATTTCTTCAACATCGTCATCGACGTAGAGTGAGAGTACATAATACTCCTTCCACCTCCACCTCCGCTGCGTCACCATCGTTGTTCCTCGATGTATGTAGCTGTCGGTCGTGTATATCCGTTGGAGTCATTTTTATTTTGGTTTTTATTTTTTATTTCCTTCTGCTACTTTTTAATTTTATGGTCGTTTGCTGTTCGACTGGGGGGTAGTAAATGCGTTCAGAAAACCCCAATAAATAATAACACCAAGTATACGACCATACGACAAGTCAGAACAAACCAGCCAGCGCAGGCAAGCTTTGAGATGATGTTGTTGTTTTTTTTTTTTTTTTTTTAATCGGTTAGGTTTGTTCGGATTGTTAGTCAGATACTAAAAACCTTGGAGCTTCGACTGATGGGAACTGGGTTATGGGGCTTACATACCCAAAGCGGACCCCGGACCCGTTGCGTCGTATACCATCATCAGTGAGTTGTGGAGGGGGTGAGGGGTGGTCGGGTACAGAACAAACTCACATTATCGTTAAATTTACGGCTCGTTATGGCCTTTCATAATGGGATAAAGGCCTCCGGGGTTAACGGTCGCGTTCTCCTTTATCAAGAAATTGCCTGTGATTATGAGTGCCTTTTTAGCTTCCTGCCATTTTGACACATGTGTGTAGGAGAGGGGATGATAAATATAGGTATATGTGTGCTTGTGTTAAAGAGAAGTCAGGAGGGCAGGCGTGTGAGTTTGTTTTTGTTTTGGGACTGACATATCTGATTTTCAAATTTAATTTTTTTTTTCATTCCCAAAAATGTATTCGCATAATAAGACCGATGATATGGCGAGCTTGACTGGTAAGGGTTAAGGGGATCACTCCTGGAAGCACTTCAAAGTGATAAAAGTCCTTAAATTACATAGATTTCTCGTTGCCGTGAAAAATAACCTCGAAAAGTATTGAAAAAAAAATGTATGTATGTATATAAACACAAGCAAAATAAAACCTTTCTTTTCTGAAACATTTTCCTCCACCACCAACTTGCTATCAGGACGATGCCAGATTTGTTATCCCAGGACGATGGTTGGAGCGCAGACTGAGATTATCCAATGATTACTGGAATGTGAAAATAAAAAAATACAAAAAAAAAATATAATAAAAACGAAAACCTCTTCTGGCCATGGCTCATGGAGGAAAAAATTAATTCACAAATTACTACTTCTTGATTATTTTTAAAGGGGCTTGGGATTCGCTCTTTTGAATTACTTGGTCCGTTCGACGTCCGCATTATAATTTTTTCGGTATGAAGAGAGCTCGCTGGCCTTAATGGTAGGATAATTTATTGCTTAGTCATCTCTGTACAGTGGTTGGTTATAAGGGTATACGCCCGAGTGACCATTCAGGGAGTGAAGTTGGCAACTTAGGTATACACAAAAAAAAAACACATAACCACAAAATTTAAACCGCCAGCGTTGTGACGTGATAATTTGAAAAGGGAGTAAGTCTTTTTACATAGGTATTTTAATCTTACTAGTAGTTTATCTGTAAAATTGAAGTTAATGAACTTATGGAAGCAGATAGTTGGACAAAATAGAAATACCAACTTAATTTTACCTACTTATTGCATAGTTCTTAATAACTATAAGAGGATTTAAGGATAATGGCATTTTTGTTATCAGAACAATAGATGATGACTCTGAAGGCCTGTTGTGCTATGAGGTTAAAAGATCTTTAGTTCTTGGTTATTTATAAAAAAACGAGGCAAGGGACTTACTTACTTAAGGTGGCCAAACAGTCCAGAGTGGACCAAAGCCTCAACCAACAAACTTCTTCCAGATGAATCGCTTTTTCGATAGCTGTCTCTAGTTTTGCATGCCAAGTTGATTGATGTCCTCATCCACTTCACCTCCTACGAGTTGACTTTGTCGTGGTGGGGGTGCTTACGTGGGGTTCTCCAGCAATCCAGCTGCAGAGTCACACAACCAACATAACTCAAACAAAAAACCTCAATGTTAGAAAACTTGAACAAATATGGACAAAAGCAAGAATAAAAGAAAACAAAATCGAACGGGGATATACGTTCAAAAGTCGGCAGGTGTCGCGACTGCCGGCGAAGGCTTGACCTCAGGTGAGGTTAAGTCGCGAGCGATAAATACAAAATTGTCCATCCACAAAGAAGTGAAGAGCGGTGGGACTGCTGAGCCGACCATCATCCCAGGCACTCCTAGGAATGATGAAACGACTCACAGTCTAGACGCTACTACTAGTAAGGGAGGAGGTGTACCTCCTGCTGGTACTATATCCAATCCGTACTCGGTGGGTTTGCCCAGCGTTAGTAGTGGTGAGACTGCGACTGTCAGCCTCTCCTCTGCTGACGGTGGTCAAGTCCCAAAGGGTACGGAAACAAAAACACTCTTTACACAAAATCGTGGGAATATAGCCATGACGCTTGGCTCTAAACCCACTCCTAGACCTCTCACGAGTTCGAAGGGGGCTGTTCTGACAAGAAAAATATCTGCGACGCGCGATATTACCACTGGTGAGAGCAGACCCCGTCCGAACACGATGGAGGGTTCCCTCCCTGACGGCAGAACTGTGACAAACAGCTCATCTTCCACCAGCGAGGGAAACAAAAACGCATCACGCAGCGAGAGGCGGGCCGCAGAGAGAATAGAAAAAGTCATTGGAAGTATGCCAACGACCGATCTAGACTCAAAGCAATCCGCTAAACTCGCTTGGGCTAGGAGCATTCTTGCTAAACCTACGACCAGCAAAGACTTCTCGTCGAAGCGACAACGGTCTGTAGAGGGAGGCACTCCGAACCCCAAAAAACCAAAGGTGCATAACACCTCCTATGCTAAAAAAGACTTGTCCTTTAGTGACGTGCTAAAGGACAAGACTATTGTAGCTGTTATCGACAGAAGCAATGTGGATGGTATGATATCTTCTGATCAATGGACGACGGTCTCAAATAAACTCCAGGAATCGTACTGGACTCTTATAATGGAGAATCCAGGAGAGCCTGTTATCTTTGAAGATGCAGGGTGGTACCAGGGTAGGGCCAAACTCGTCGCCTTTGATGACCAGAGATCATATGATCTATATAAGCTTGCTGTTAGTAGGTTAGAGGGGCTATGGCCTGGTGCTAAGCTCGAAGTCGTGGCTAAGGAAGACATTCCTTGCAGACCTAGAGCTCGCATCAGAATCCCAGCAAATCTATCCTGCAAGGATACAATCCTAAAGATGATCAGGTACGGTAATCCAACTCTCCCTACTCACGACTGGAAGGTTGCGAAGCTAGAAGATCCAGTTGGTCCTTATAGATCTGCCATCATGGTACTCAATAAGGAATCTCTGGCTCCCCTAGTGTCAACTCAAGGTGTTATTAGGTTTGGTTGGACTACCGCTATCCTGAAAGTCTACAAAAAAGATGAGGAAACACCTTCACCTCTACTGTCTCAGGTCATATCCTCTGTGGAGGAAAATACTCGTTGCATCGACCAACCAGCAATGGAAGTAGATGCACCGAGTACTTCCAACACGAGAATATGCCCTACTAACCCGCCTCCTGAGGCTACCAATATTGACAGCTTCTCTGACATGGAGGCTAACCGCATGTCCGAATTTCTGCTCAGTGAGGATGATCTCCTACGGTCACCTTCTGAGTCAGAATCTGAAGAGGAGCTCAACGAAACCGTGGTGGGGGCGGATCTGAAGGAAAGTAGCGATGATGCTGCAACTACTTCAGATTAACCTCCAGCACTCAAAACAGGCTTCAGCCTCCCTTCTTCTCCGCATTAAGAAAAATGGGGAAGATGTCGTCCTGATCCAAGAACCCTGGATTTACAAATCCACAATTCAAGGACTCAGGACTTCTGATTACTACTTGCTGCATGCAACGGACAAAGGTGATCCCAGATCCTGAATATTGGTAAGAAGTACCACTAATGTATATTTACTCCCTGATTACAGCGATAAAGACGTAACCGCAGTCAGACTCCAGACCGAGAAAGGTACCTACTGGCTTGCGTCTGCGTACCTCAGCCACGACCACCTGGGCCCTCTCCCTGGCGACACGCTAAAGAGGTTAATCGCTGACGCCAAACGGCAAAAAATCTGCCTCATCATTGGATGTGATGCTAACGCCCACCATACAGTATGGGGAAGCTCTGACATAAACGATCGAGGTGAGTCACTTTTTGATTTTATTCTCAGTACTAACCTCATTGTAAGCAATATTGGTAATGAACCAACATTCATAACCAGAAACCGGCAAGAAGTATTAGACATTACTCTTGTCTCCGACTCGATTCATCAAAACATCACGAATTGGATAGTATCAGAAGAGCACTCTTTCTCTGATCACAGGTATATACAATTCAATCTAAATGATGAAACTACGAAACAGATAGCTTTCCGGAATCATCGGAAAACTAACTGGGTAAAATAAAGAGATACTCTTAGCAGATTAATTAAACCTAACCTATTACGTATCCCCTTAGACAGAATCGATCTTGACAATAAAGTCAATGATCTCACCTCAGCTCTCAATAAATCAATGGACATATCCTGTCCTCTTATCCAAATAAGAGGAAAGAAAAAACCTCATTGGTGGAACTTAGAGCTAGAATCGCTCAGGAAGGAATGTAGAAAACTTTTCAACCGAGCTAAATATTCCAAAGAACTCTCTGACTGGGATTTATATAAAGAATCCCTTAAGAAGTATAAAAAACAATTGAGGAAAAATAAAAGAACTTCCTGGAGAAACTTCTGTAACAAAATAGAAGATTCTTCAAAAGCTTCAAGATTGAGAAAAATCCTCTCGTCAAATCCCATTATGCCAAGCGACCTGAAAACTATCAACGGCTCTTGGACTAAATCTTGTGGGGAATCACTTGACTTGCTACTAGATACTCACTTCCCAGGTAGCTCCCAAAATATATGCAGTGATGACTCAATAGAGTCTAACAAAATAACAACAAATAAACTAGGTCTGATTACTAGGGAAAAACTCAAATGGGCAATCGACAGCTTCGATCCATATAAATCAGCTGGACCTGACGGTATAATACCAGCTGAACTGCAAATGGCTTCAGACATCATCATCCCTATCCTTGAGATAATTCTGGAAGGGTGTATGAACCTTGCACACATACCATCATTATGGAGAGAAGTTAAAGTGGTGTTCATACCCAAAGCGGGTAAAAGCTCCCATGTAAATCCGAAGGATCTCAGACCTATCAGCCTATCATCATTCCTTCTCAAAACTCTAGAACGACTGATTGATATCCATCTGCGTAGTTCCATAGAACCCAATCTTTTCTCTATGGCACAACACGCTTACCGCAAAGGGAAATCGGTAGAAACGGCCTTGCATAACTTGGTACGCACTATTGAATATTCCCTTCATCATAGAGAGTACACTCTGGTTGCATTCTTAGATATCGAAGGTGCTTTCAACAACGTCAGCAATATGGCAATAACAACCGCGCTTAAGAGCTTGAATGTAGATAGCTCACTTAGGGAGTTAATTAGCCTAATGCTAAGAAGCAGAATAATTAACTCAACATTAGGTGAATGTTCTGTTAGAAGATCTGTTAGCAGAGGAACACCGCAAGGTGGAGTCCTATCGCCAATCTTATGGAACATCGTAATTAATGACCTACTAGTCAATCTAGAAGCGGATGGCTTCAAAGTTATTGCATATGCTGATGACGTTGCCATTGCAATATCGGGAAAGCATCTTCAAATCATAACAGAATTAATGCAAACCGCTCTCAACAAACTACTTGAATGGACAGACAAATGTGGACTAGGTGTAAACCCCCACAAAACTGAACTTGTCCTCTTTACAAGGAAATATAAAATTCCGAACATAGACCCTCCATCAATAAATGGTATTCCACTTAACTTCTCAGATCAAGCTAAATATCTGGGTCTGATTTTAGACAAAAAGTTGAGCTGGAAACCAAACATACAAGAAAGAATTAGAAAAGCCACAGTGGCACCTTTCTCCTGTAAAAAAGTATTGGAAACAAATGGGGCTTGTCGCCACATATCACCCACTGGCTATACACAGCGGTCATCAGACCGATACTCACTTATGGGGTGGCAGTATGATGGACTGCTTTAGATAAAATAACTTATCGTGATAAGCTAAGCAAAGTACAGAGATCGGCTTGCTTGTGTATCAGCGGAGCTCTTCGTTCGACACCTTTCGCTGCGTTAGACACACTGCTTAACATCACACCCCTCGATATATACACTAAACAAGTGGCGGCGAACACAGCTATTACTCTCACAGCCATTTCTCAATGGTCCAATAACTCTATTGGACACACTATCATTCTGAACAAATTCGAATCAATCCCTAAACACTCCGACTACACCATCCCTCAGCCGGTTTTTGGCAAAAATTTTCAAATAACAATCCCAACAAGGTCCACTTGGGAAGATAATGAATTTCTGAGAGATGAAGCAATTCACTTCTACACGGACGGCTCAAAAACCGAAGAGGGGGTAGGTGGTGGCGTGAACTCAGAACGACTAAACATTAGTCTCTCCTTCCGTCTCCCCGATCATTGTAGCGTGTTCCAAGCGGAAATCCTGGCGATAAAAGAAGTTTTATCTTGGCTCAAAGAAAACGTAATATCTACTTTGAATATCCATATCTTCTCAGATAGCCAAGCTGCCCTTAAATCATTAGGATCTGTTTCTACAAACTCCGTAACTGCCCGAAACTGTCGATCGTCTCTAATGGAGATGGCAGAACAGTTCAACATTCACCTTTTCTGGGTGCCGGGACACAGAGATATTCCAGGAAACTGTAAAGCCGATGAACTCGCCAGGATAGGAACTAGTACACCAATATCACCTTGCAAGATGAACATTGGAATACCGATCGCTACATGTAAACTTATGCTTAAGCAAGATTCTATGATGATGACAAACAGCAGATGGACAGGTATCACTACTTGTCTGGCGACAAAACAGATCTGGCCAACACTGGATCCGAAGCGATCGAAATGTTTGTTATCTCTGAGTAGATTGCATATTAGCTCCACAATTGGTGTCATTACTGGACACTGCCTCATAGGTAAACACGCCAATAGAGTTGGTGTCTTTTCAAATGATTTCTGCAGAAGCTGCATGGACGAGGAGGAGGAAGAAACTATCCCACACCTTCTTTGCTCATGCCCTGCTCTTTCTCAAAGACGCAAAACACACTTAGGAAATTTTTTCTTCAATGATCCCAGTGACTTAAATAAAATCGACATTCAGAGTCTCCATCGCTTTATTAAAAGCTCCAACTGGTTTAATTAACGAGGACTACCTCGCATTCTTTTTGTGGTATCACAATGGGCCTATTCTGGCCTAAGTGTGTCAGCAGTTTTCCTGACAGCCACCTTAACCTAACCTAACCTAACCTCATCCACTTGCTTGCGTGCAATACCTGTTGCGCTGTTCTCTTCTACTGCACCGTCCCACGGGGTTGGATTCAAACACTTTCCGGGCTAAAGTATTGCTGTCCATTAGCTCTAGGTGACCCAGTCATCTTAGTTGTTGGATTTTCACTGGCTAGGTCGTATTTTCAAATTTGCCTCTCAAAACAGCCCAAAGCATTCTCTTCTACCGTCGTCAATAGTGTTCATACCTCGGCATCATACATCCGGACCAAGATGATAGGTGTCTTATCCAGGGAAAGTTGCTCGAGAGAGGGCTTTGCTTCTGAATTGCCTTCTTTTCTAAGTCAAAGAAAACTGCGATTGGCAAGATTAATTTCGTTTGATCTCAGCACTGGTATCGTTTGCTGTGTTTATAGCGAAGCCTAGGTAGACAAAGTTTCTGACCAACTCACAATTATAGCAGTCAATTTCTTAAGTGACATTCTGAGCGTCGGTTTTGGGGTTTCCTTTCTTATTAACTGAAATTATTTGTGTCTTATCTTCATTCACCCTTAAATCTATCTTCTTGGCTTCCATCCCAATACTCCTCGAAAGCCCTACTGACATCACGCTTTTTTCGTCTGATTATGACATTATAGTCACCGTAAGCGAATTGTTGGACTGATCTTTGTCAGATTAAGCCTCTAGTGTTGACGTGAGATTTTTGCACATTTCTTTCAAGAACGATGTTGAAGAAGTGTTATGACAGCGTGTTGCCATGTCTTAAACCTTTTTTGACATCAGAAGTATTGGTGAGGTCTTTGCCGACCTTGATGGAGCAGCGTACATTCTCCATCGTCATCCTGCACAAACGGACAAGTTGGGGAAGGATGCCAAAACTAGAATTAGCTCTTTATAGCTCGTCTCTTAAGATGCTGTCATATGCGGCCTTGAAATCGATAAAGGTGGTGGGTATCGATTGTTAACTATTGGGCCTTTTCCAAAATCTGCCGTGGTGTGAATATTTGTTCAACAGTGGACTTTTTTAGCCTAAACCTAACCTAAGGGCAAACTAACCTAGGCCTAACAGGTTGTTGACAAATGGCTTCAAGCACTTACAAAGTATGGCAAAGAAGATCTTGTACGCGATGTTAAGAAGTCTGATCCCTCTGTAGTTGGTGCAGTCCAGGGGATCACCCTTCTTGAAGATCGGACAAACAATGCTGAGGTTCCATATATCGGGCATGATTTCCTCCGACCATATGTTGCAGATGAGCTGGTTCATACTCCTAACCAATTCATCGTCAGCCGCTTTGAAAAGCCTGATTGCAAGACCATCGACTACAGCAGTGTTATTGGGCCTAAGTTTATATATATACACTTCATCGAGCTCGGGTGGATGGAATTGTTGGCCTACGTCATCCAGGTTGAAAGGTGCTATCTGCATTCGGTTCGCCATTGCCGTTATACAATTTTTCCATATCTTCAGCATCGACTGCGATTCTACCACAATGTTCCCCTGATCGTCCTTACAGTCTTCGGATCGTTCCTTGTAACCCTGGAAAGTTCTTCTTACCTCTTGATAGAACTTCCAAAATTCCTGCGTTCCTGCAATGGCATCCCTCTATTTCCTCAACCACGTGCTTCTCATACTATTTGTTTCCCTTCTGAGAAGCCAGTGTTCCTTCTATGCATTGCTGATGCTGCTTTGTATGTTTGTTGCTTGGCTGCATGTACTTGCCGGCATTCTTCGTCGAATCAGGGGCTTCGCCGTAGTCGTCGTGCGAGGCCCAGCACGTCAGAGGTGGCATCTCTGATGGTATCCTGGCAATTCTTCCACTGGTTCCCGATGCTTGAGTTTAGCGGCATAGGACTTTTTTAAAGAGGGCGAAAAAGGCTCG
The DNA here is from genome assembly GCA_946251815.1 of Dasysyrphus albostriatus. Lineage (NCBI taxonomy): Eukaryota > Metazoa > Arthropoda > Insecta > Diptera > Syrphidae > Dasysyrphus > Dasysyrphus albostriatus. Next base: position 106,132,248 of record OX276337.1, read on the forward strand.
ATCGGAAAGGGATCTGGGAATTTCTTTTCGACTAAAACCGTTCGACGTCGAACTTTCTCAAAGTTTTCCCCTGTTTTAGCTTTGGTCTGGATATCTGTAGCATTTTCTTATTACCAACAAGGTAGTGGTCCTAGTCGACGTTGGCTCCTCGTTTTGTCTCCGACAGTATTTCTTATTTCATAAATGATCTCTTGTCTGAAATTTCTAATTCATTAAGCTGTTTTACTAATGACAGCTTCTTAGTGGAATTTAATGCATTCAAAACTCATTCAAAGCTGTCGTTAAAGCAGAATGTACCCCTTTTACCATTTAAATGAGTATAGCTTGCATCTCATTAATTCAACTAAATCCTTTAAATAACTTTAAATTCATTTAGTCCTTATTTAGCTTAAATTTCTTGTTTTTTTTTTTGTTAAATTAACTCTTTTGTTTCTTTATACAAAAAATAAACCTTATTTCTGAATAGTAAAGAGCATTTGCGTAATACTTTACTTTACTTAGGTACCTACCTTACCTACTTAGGTGATGTAGACGAATCTTTGTACCTTGATTTTTTTCTACTAAAACCTTAAGAAAATGTTATTCAAAGTAGAGAACCCTCTTTACAATACATACCTACTAGGTTTACATAAATACTTCATATCTACGTACATGGCTGGTAGAGTTCTGTTTATTTTTTCTTCAAAAAAAGAAAAACTTCAACACAAAGTACTACTGTAGGAATTTTTTTTTTTAAATAGAATGCATTAGCAAATAAGTGAAACTTTTTAAGATATTGAGCTCTTTTAAAGTCACTCTTTTTACATGATATGGTTGGAATTGATGTTGCATTTTGTAAAAATACGTAGAATATGGTATCAACTAGCGGGAGCTACTTATTCAAAAAGTGTGTTTTCCATTCAGAACTCCTGATGCATTGATGTCTAATAAAAGAAGGATTATGTAGCCGTTCCTTTATTTACTGAAAACATAAGGTTTTGCATCAAAGTACATCAAGGTGGTCGTTAAAAAAAGTCGTCTTGGGTGGACCTAAATTGACTCTAAATGAAATAAAAAAATCCCTAATATATTCAGATTTTTATGTTCATCTCCTATAGGTAGTCGCTGTAAGGGTTAATTTTTTTGTTTGCATATTCGATGATTCGCGAAAAATCTGTCAAACTTTTCAAAGCATGTTAGTTGGAAGTAGGTATACAAGAAAAAAAATCAAACGAAAGGGGGGGGAATATTTCCTCCCGCTTGGACAGGAGAAGACATATTAGAAGAAAAAAATTAAATTAAATCAAAAAAATTAAACGACGGCAACACTTACAGTTTTGTTTCAAAGCTTTTGGAAAAACTAAATTCTTATGATTTCTTTTCAGATTAAGTTCTTTTAACAAATAAGTTCAGCAATTTTTTTTTAAATTAAAATATCTAATTTTTTTTCAAAATGTTGAGTTGAAACAATTTTGAGCCAAAACTGGTCATCAAAAAAATTTGATTTAAAAATATCGGGTCTTTCAATAAGAACACTTCAAAAGTTTTTTTGAATAAAACAAAAACGGTTTTGGATATCAATGAAATTCCTTATTTCTGTGAAAGTACGTTCGATGCCATTATGTTTGGAACTCGATTTCTTTAGCATGGCCACCACGGGCACGCTTGCAGAAGTCCAGACACTGAACCCAATTTTCGACGGTTTTCAAGCATAAATCGGCCGATACTGCTGCAATTTCACGTTCGATATTCGTACGAAGTTCATCAATCGTCGCTGGCTTGCTGGCATAGACCATAGACTTGATTTAGCCCCACAGGAAATAGTTTAACGGCGTCAAATCACACGACCGAGGCGGCCAAGCCACTGGACCATTTCGTGAGATAACACGTTCTCCAAACTTGGTTTCCGATAAATTGATTGTGACATTCAATGTGTGGCTTGTGGCTCACGCGCGCCGTCCTGTTGAAACCATATGTCCTCCAAGTCCATATCATCCAATTGGGGCCAAAAATATTCGGTTATCATTGAACGGAAGCAATCCCCATTCACAGTAACGTGCCGGTCTTGATTATCACGGAAGAAGCACGGCCCAATGACGCCACCGTGCGCCGGCCCATAAACCACACCAAACCGTAATTTTTTCGGGATGCAATGATGACTCATGGAGTACGTGTGGATTGCTGCCTGACCAATACCGCATATTTTGTTTATTGACGAAGCCATTCAGCCAGATATTAGCCTCATCGCTGAAGATGATTTTTCGATGAAAATCCGAATCATTTTCAAGTTTTTGCTCAGCCCAATTCACGAACATACGACGCTTCTGGTGGTCAAGCGGCTTGTAAGAATGTAGGCCAAGATCATTTCGCAAAATTTGCCACAACGACGTCACAGAGATGCCCAATGCTTGAGAACGACGTGTGAGAGACACATTTAGGCTTTCTGCAACTGAAGCCTCAGCGGCAGCAATATTCTCGACACTACGGGCACTTCTTTGTCTCACTGGCACGGGAACATTTTGTACTGTGCCTGTGGATTCATATTTCAATTGTCGATCTGCTAGGACGATTATGATGACCATAAATTGGACGTAGCGCTCTTAACGTTGAGGCCACTGACTTCGCATTTCGGTAGTAAATTTTAATAATTTCGACTCGTTGGTGGCTCTTATATCTTTCCATCATGAAATGGCAAACCTTACTGAAGAGAAATGTCAGGAAAGCGGCAAGATATATGGCGTCATTGTATATATAGAATCTATAGTATTATTATGATGGCAATCGATAGCGGCGACATCTGTTACACATTAAGACAACTAAGAAATTAGATTAGAAATATGAGTGAAGTCGCCGCAGCGCCACAGCAGATATCAAGACTACTACGAAAAGTCTTTTCATAATAGTACTATAGATTTTATATACAAAGATGGCGTCGTTTGCTGTCCCTGTCGCTCTACTTTTGTAGCGTCCCGTTTGAAAAACCCTTTAGTAGTAATTTTAGTATATGGGAAAAGTTTCATCTAAATCGTAGGAGTCGCTATTGAAAAAAAAATATTTTCCTTTCCGGTTTTTTGGCTTTTGTATTGACTGTACCGTTATTTTTTCGTATATGTAAAATTTTTAGTAAATATATTTTTGAGAGTACTAATAAGCTCTTAAGTACCGAGTTTCAAAAAAATCGATCATACGAGTATCGTTTTCGAAATGTTTGATTATCATAAAAATTTTTTAATTTAAGTACAAAAAAATATTAATAGTTGTAGGAAACCTCTGTACAAAAAAATTGTTGAAATCAGTCACCATTTTGAAGAAAATCGTAAATTAAGAAAATGGTTCTTTGGGAGGTACTATAAATAACCATTTTTAAAAAATGGTTTTCCATCCAATGAAAGGCTTTACAAAAAGTAGTTTTTTGAATTTTTTTTTTACGAAAAGTTGTTGAGCCTTTTTGAAAAAACTACGATTATGTAAAATTGCTATAAAATTGTAAAAAAAACTTACAGCCTAAAAACTGCCATTTGATTACTTGAAAATAACGGGTGATTTTTTAAGAGGTTTAGAACTTTAAAAAAAAACACAAAAAATTCGAAAAAATGAATGAAATATTTATTTGAATCGATAGTTTGAACCTTGCAATTTAATGTTTAAGGATAATTTCATGCAAATGTTGACCGTGGCTGTGTCTCAGGACTCAGGTAGCCTATCCGCTGAGTCCAATTTTGGCATACTCTTTCACACATATCGGCCGGTATCTCACGAATGAATGCATGGATGTTGGCTTCCAGTGCGTCAATCGAAGCGGGCTTGTCCTTATAGACATTAGCCTTGACATACCCCCACAAAAAATAATCTAATGGTGTCAAATCGCACGATCTAGGCGGCCAATTGACCGGCCCGAAACGTGAAATTAACTGTTCACCAAACTCGCCTCGCAATTGCGCCATTGTTTCGTGTGCTGTGTGGCATGTGGCACCGTCTTGTTGAAACCACATATCATGCAAGTCAAGAACTTCCATTTCGGGCAAAAAAAAGTTTGTTATCATCGCTCGGTAGCGTTCACCATTGACAGTAACGCTGCGATTCGCATCATCTTTGAAGAAATATGGCCCAATAATGCCGCCGGCCCATAAACCGCACCAAACAGTGGCTTTTTCGGGATATTGGTAGCTGTTGCAATGCTTCTGGCTGATCTTCACTCCAAATGCGGCAATTATGCTTATTTACGTACCCATTCAACCAAAAATGAGCCTCATCGCTGAACACAATTTTTCGATAAATAAGCGGATCCTCGGCCAGCTTTCCTAGAGCCCATTCACCAAAAATTCGGCGTTGTGGCAGGTCGGCTGGCTTTAGTTCTTGCACCAGCTGTATCTTAAAAGGCCTTACGCCCAAATCCTTCCGCAAAATTTTCCACGTAGTGCTGTAACAAAGGCCTAACAGCTGGGAACGGCGCCGAATCGACATTTCGCGGTCTTCTGTCACACTAGCTGATACGCAATATTTTCTTCACTACGCACAGGACGTAAACGTGTTGGTGGTTTAATGTCCAACAAAGTAAATTTGGTGCGAAATTTGGTCACAATCTTCCGAATAGACTGCTCAGAAGGTCGAGAATGCCGACCATAAAATGGAAGCAGCGCGCGATGAACATTTCGAACCGAGCACGAATTTTGATAGTAAAATTCAATAATTTGCAAGCGTTGTTCATTTGTAAGACGATCCATGGTTAGATTGCAAACCAAACTGAAGCTGTTTGACAGTGACACAAGGTACTAAACACACGTCAGCTGTCAAAACCAGTGTTGCCAAAACCAAACCAGCTAAAAAATCACCCGTTATATGAGTACAAACAAAAAAAAAATTTTAGATCGTTGGAGCGGTTTTCTAAAAAATATTTTTTTTTAAAAAAAGTTTTGGTCACTATGCCAATTTTAATTTTTGATGTATTGAATTTTCAGAAAAAATTTAATTTTTTTTAAAATCCAAAATTATTTTTTTTTTCAAAATTTTGATATGCAATATTATTAATATTTTGAAAGAGCTTTTGCATACAAATTATGATTAAAATCGTTTGAGCCGTTAATGAAAAATTCGAAAATTAAAAAAAAAGTTATATGGCAGTTACCGATAATAACGGTTTTCGGTTCAATTTTTTTTCATATCAAAAAGTACACCATGCCTACTGTAATGCACTGTTTTTTTTTATCAAAATTGATAGAGAAGTTCTTGAGATACATAAGCTTTTCATTTACGGTCGTAGAGCAACTACCGTTATTTTTGGTGCTAAAAATAATTTCAATTTCCCCTCTGGAGAGTTCGATACAAGAAAAACCTTAAGTTCAAAATTTGAAGAAAATTGCTTCAGTGGTTGGACAGATGGACAGACAGACAGAATTGTGCCCCCAATTTTTTCGTGTTCTCTATCATCGTAATATCATGATTGATTGTTATCTCGATTTTTTTTTGCAAGAATCCAATGCTTACCCTATAGTACCTACATACATCGCAAGTAAAAAACACAAATGTTTATTTATTGATATAGATATACTACTTAATTTTTATATTTATTAATTCAAAAAATTTTAATATCAACTTTAAAAGAGAACTTAAAACTTCAAAATATTATGTAGTAAATTAAACATCATAATTTTTCACATGAAAATTTTTTTGGTGTGGAAAAATGCCAGTTTACTACTTCATGAATGTATTTTGGATCTAATAAACCCATCTCTGGCTTTTTCACCAACTACTTTTATTGAAGCTTCAGTCACCATCATCAGACATCGCTCAACAGCTTGAGTATGACAAGGGTAATTTGAAAATGTCATATCAATTTTAGATTTTGTTTGAAGAAGTTCTTTCAAATCCTAATCGGTCTTTCTATCCAACAAATGGGGGCGATGTGACTTGTGATTTAGCCCAGATTATTAAATCGAGGTAATCTTTAGCTTTAAAATTTAATTTTGGAAGTTTAAAGATTCTTACTGGAGCACCAACCTTGGTTGTTTTCCTTGCTCTGAAACAAATATTTTTCACCCTTAGTTAAAGAATTTTCGATGTTTTAGATAGATTAGGTTGATTCCCTGGGATTGGTGAAAACTCAATTACAGGAAGGTCAGCACAATATTCTAGCACCTTTCGAAAAAGTCCTGAATAAAATTGAGGTCCTAATTTAGCTCCTTCCCATTTTATAAATAAGTGACACAGAGGCAATTCGTTTCCATGTAACTGGCAGATGAACCATTGAAGGGATTTTTAAATTTCAGCTCCAGGAGCCGAAGGTAATGAAGGAGTTTATTGAATCCGCTAAAGTCTTCCCTTTTTCAGAAGATGTGGTATGATACCCCAGGTAGCATGACCCCGGCTCTGTGAGTTGTGAAATATGCCCCTTTTCTTTAGTCATTCTGTAAACTCGTTGACCTCGATTTTCAAAAACCAATGTTTTGTCTTTATTCCATCGAAAAAAAATCTTTCTATGTTCGAAAGACATTCTTCAGTTTAAGGAATTTCACGTTGACGGTTCTGGCCTTACGAACTTTACTTTGGTCTATGACATTTTCAATATTCGCTGCGTTTATCAAGCCAACATCCTGTAATACTGCACTCTGTTACATTTGGGATCGAGAACCAACACATAGGTCATAGGTGTAGTAGATACAATATTCAGTAAAAGCTAACGGGATCCTCCAGAGAAAAACATTTCTCATCGACTCACTGACACACTAAATATAAACTAAAGAAGATACGGTATATCCTCAAACGTCTGAGACAAATATTTCTAAGCGATCACCAGCTGCATTTGGGATTGGGACTAAGGACAGACATACAATATCACAAAATCAGAACCACACTGCGGTAGAAACAATAGCCGTGTTTTGTTGAAAACTATACAGAGTCGGGCAAAAGCTTTTCAACAAAATGGTGCGGAACAAATTGGTTGATAAAGTTTTTTTTGTATGAGAATTCCATAGTTCCAAACTGTTCCAAAGCACTGTTCGCTAGTCACATTTGACTGCAGAAAAAGGGTAAAGTTATTGGCAGCTGGTGATTGTTGTTGCACTCCGTGTTCATTTCAACTCGCTGGCTGGCTGGAAACTTCTCAACAAAACACGGCTATTATTAGAGAAATCAATTTCTCATCCACCACCAGCTGCATTAATGACCGTAACCGAGCAACCAGTGAAACAACAAAAATATAATCGAACCGTTTTTTTCTTTTTAAACTCGACAGAGCCATACAAAATATTTTTCATAGTTAAAAAAAAGACAGATCAAGTTTGGAATTGGAATTCAAAAAAGTCACTTTCGATGGTGTACTTACAACGCATGACGCGGTTTAATTAATTTCTATAGAACGGCGGAACAGCTCATCTTACAAAAAAGTAGTTGTACCTACATTTCTTTACTTGAAATTAAATAAAGAAATATAAAGATATTTCTTTAACATTATATTTTTTTTGAATTTATTATTTCAGTGTTAAAGAGTTGAAAACAAAAATGAAGGACTTTTTGCTAGTTTTTTAAATTTTGAGCTGCGGTAGAGGGCTAAGAAAAGAAATTTTATTTTTTTTTTTAATTATTTTTTACCGCTCCACCCTAATATGTATTCACTCTTTTCCAAGAACTAGCTTAGCTAGTAGTATTTATTATCATGGACGTTGTAACAGTTTTTCTTTTCCTGAATATGGATGTGTGTAAAGTAATTACACGCAGAGTTTAGTGAACTGAACAAAAATATGTCCTATGCTGTACCGCAGACAAGAGCTGATGTGACTGTACCTTCGACGGAAAAGCATTAGTTTGTTGTCTAAGGATATGAATATGAATGAATATTCTAATTTTTAATAGAAAAACACAATCTCACGGAAATCTATGAAAAAGATCTTAAAATAATATATTTGGAATTTTGGAAAATATATTTAAGACCAGACTTAAGGGTTTATTAGATTAGATTCACTTCACGGTTTAAAAGAAAAAAAGTTGCCCGACTGGGTCACACGTACTTGCTTTTATGTTCAGGAGGCTGAGGATTTAAAAATAAATTTATTTAAAGACAAGAAAATTATGGGAGGAAAATGTTAATTGAAAATGCTTTTTTTATTTTATTTATTATGCGCGCACTAAAGGGGTTGTGACTACCCTTAAGATGATTGAACACAGTGCAAGCGTTAGGAAAAAAGGGAAGGATTTGTCCGATGTACATTGGTTTTGAAATTCTGAATATCAAAATGGTAGGGAAAAATAGAGCAGGGTAAAGCATTTCACATTCGTGTGGTACTTGACAGTACGTCCGAAATTGGGCTGAAGGTTGAACTGGGGAGCATTCCTGGCAGTGCGAGTATTACGGTGAAATTGTTTAAGGGGAGGAATGCAACTGGCTATTTTGCCAGAACAATGTTTATAAAAATAGCGATAAAATAAGGCGAGGCATGAACCATTACGTCGATGTTCAAGAGTTTCGAATATTACCGTTGAAGTACTATCACCTATAATTTTTAGAGCTCTTTTTTGGATACGATCCAAGAGGCTTAAATGGGAGCACCATCCCAAATGTGAGAATTGTATTCAAACTTTGGGCGAATGAAGGCCTGGTAGATTACAGCCAGATCAGAAGGGGAAACAAATTTCTTGCATCTTCGAAGAAAACCTTAAACACTTTACAGCGTTTTGGCGACGTTGAATATGTGATCATTCCACAGAAGGTGATCTGTGATGGACATACCCAGAACTGAAAACTGTTCAGTTTCCTCGATGCAAGTACCGCTCACTGATAGCGACATAGGGGGTAGGTTTTGCTTTAATGACAACAGACAGCATTGGGTTTTTGAAGCATTAAATTCTACACGGTCTTTAGTTCCCCACTGGACAATGCTGTCAAGATCAGAATTTAATGAGCTTATCATACGCTTCCTTTCAAGTTTTACATCCGAGTTGCAGGGATCTGAATCTAGAAACGAATATGGAAGGCCGAGGGAGCTATGATCAGCAAAACAATTTAATGAATTAGAAGTTTCAGATAAGAGATAATTAATAAAAATGAGAAAGAGGGTAGGAGACAAAACGGAGCCCTGGGGCACATCAGCATTTATTTTATGAATATCAGACTTGAAACCGTCCAGTACAACTCGTATTGATCGGTTCGAAAGGTAATTTCTAATCCAACGAAGAAAAGATTCGTCGATACTAAATGCACGCATTTTCGATAAGAGAGCTTGATGCCATCCTCTATCTCTATCAAACGCTTTTGAAATATCAAGTGCTTTTTAATTAAATAAATACAACTCCTTAAATAGTTAGAGATGAACAAAAGAGAAAATCATCAGAATTCTTGTTCAAATAAAATTATATGGAAAATAAAAACTTAAAATCCTTGGACCGGTTTAAAAACAAAAAATATCTGTTTGTATATCAAATTCTTAAAAACATTTTTAAGGAATAATTATGGTATAAAATTAGCTCTGGGCTTTTGGCACCTCACATATGGGAAATTTTATATTTGAAAATGCCATCTTATTGGTCAGTAATTGGTCAGAAAAGGTCAACTAGTCCTAGAAATTAGTCAGGCCTAGATAACTTGTAATAAAGGCTTAAAGTTTCTCAAGTTCACTAAAGGTCGCATGTGATTTTTGGCACCTCATTTAAGGGAAATTTACAAAAATTGTATACCATCTGAAGCAGCTCTAGATCTTCATAAAAGGTTATCTAGTTTTAGAAATTTATCAGCCAAAGACTATTTTTAAATGAATTTGTATGTTTTTGTTCAAGGTTGTTGCGATTTTTGGCACCTCATTTATGGTACATTCGCAAGAAATTAATACCACTTGGAAAGGCCTTAAGATTTATATAAAATTTCAGCTAGTTTCAGTAATGGGTCAGCAATAGATTCTTTTTTTTTTACAATTTTTTAGTTTTTTTTCAAGGTCACGAACGATTTTTGGCACCTCATTTGGGTTATTTAAAAAACAAATATACTCTCTGATGATGGATTACAAGATCATTATAAAAGGTCGGTTAGTTTCAGTAATTTGTCAGCCATAGATTTGTTTTTATGAATTTTAATCATTATTCCAAAAAAAGGTTCGTGACCTTGAAAAAAAATTAGGAAAATTGTAAAAAAGAATCTATAGCTGACCAATCATTGAAACAAGCAGACATTTTATATAGATCTAGAGATCTTCCAGATTGTAGACAATCTTTGCAAATTTCCTATAAATGAGGTGCCAAAAATTACAATGACCTTGAATTTTTTTTAATTCACAAGAAATTCATTAAAAATATGTATTGTCGACCAATTACTGAAAATAGCTGACCTTTTATGACCATTAAGCGGCCTTTCAAATGGCATCTTATAATCCAAACCCAAATGAGGTGCCAAAAATTTTTTTTTTGAGACCTTGAAACGAATTTTGAAAATTGATAGAAAAAATAAACTATGCCATTTACTGTAAATAGTTGACCTTTTATCACGATTTAGAGAGGGTTTTATATGGGATCTTTTTTTTTGCAAATTTCCCTTTAATGAAGTGCCAAAAATCGTGCGAGACCTTGAGAAACTTTAATCCCTTATTACTTAACTTTTTCTAACCAATTAGATGGCATTCTCAAATATCAAATTTCCCATATACATATAAGGTGCCAAAGGTCCAGAACTAAAAAATGTGTAGGCAAAATCATCAAAAACCCACTATGTTCCAACTTACAAGTCTTAAGAAAATCAATCAAGCCGTTTGGGCTGTAGTCGAGCAGGCAGACAGACAGAAATTAGACCCACTTTTTTCGTCTTCCCTATCATCGCAATGACAACTGTTATCAAAATCTCGAGTTAATTTTTTTTAGGAATGCATAACTTGCCATATAGTACCTTAAGTATATCGCAGGTAAAAATAATGCCAGACAAGTGCTTAACAGTCGGTCCTAAAATGTGTAAAGTAGGAACCAAATACTAGAAATGGTTTTTTAATTTTTTATTTATCACCGGATTGAAAAGATTTTTTTTTTAGTGGTTCCTTCATTATTCCGGGGTTTTTGTGAAAATAAAAAAAATTTAATGTTAAAAGATGTTGGGGGACATAAGAATTATCAAAATGTTATAGTGGGACATACGTATCACAAAAAAGGCTGGGAACTACTGCTTAAGTTCAGAATTGATAACTTTATTAAATTTCTTTACTGGTTCAGGTCTTATCTCTAATGGCACAGCTGCAGCGAATTCGATCTAATCCACTCAAATAAGCTAAAAAAGATTAAAAATATAATATAATGACTTTCATCAAAAGCTTTTTCTATTAAGATTTTATTGTTCTTAAAAATGGGATTGACTATCGGTTGCCAATGATGAGGTGTATCGTGTACCACTTCGATTGGATTGACGATCGTATGATGTATGTTTACTTTTATCGTAGCTTTCAACGCGTAATCACTTTTTGCCTGCTGGAAAATATTAAAATTTGATTGCATTTAAGATCGAACAGCTGTACAAATGAAAAAAGGCTAAAAATAAGAATAAATATTGCAAAATTCGTTATTGTTTTCTGTTTTGTTATACTTTTAATGAAGGTTATAGATAATTTGACTCGGTTGGGTATATAATAATTTATGATAAGATTTTAACAAATTCTGTCAAATTTGTTTGGTGGTTTAATAATCGCGTTCAAAGATGCAAGCTCTTTTGTAAAGTCCTAGTTTATCCCTCCAAAAATCTGCACTTTGAAGTCTACCAAAATTTGATGTTAGTTTTGGAACAATCAAATAAAAAATTCGTAGGTTTTTGAGTCTTTTTGGATGTTACACAGGCTGGCTTTTGGGTTCTTGTTTTTTCCTAGAAGTAGTCGGTATATAGGCACTTTTAAAAAGATGTTAATTTAGGCGATTTATAATCTAACATGTATTTGGGGTATAAGGCGTCAGTTATAGCTATCATTTTAACTCATCGTTGAAAACTTTAATGATTGATTTTGAAGCATTTAGAAATCAAAATCTTTAATTATTTTGATGGACAAATATAGATCAAGGGATAGTTAATATTTTTAGTCAAAAAACAAAATTTCAAATAGGCCCAACTTTCCACATAAAAAGACTTTTCTTTTTTAAATGATTGAAATACCTTACCAATGATCATTGAAATCTTTAAAGTCATTTTATGTGAAAAGTTGGGCCTATTTGAATTTTTTTTTTTACTAGAAATATTAATTTAGTTCTGAGCTTAATCCCAAAATGCTACTTAATTGACCCATACATTTTTTTGTATTATTATTTTCCAGTGGGTAGGTGCAAACTTTGCATCAGGCTATATAAGGACCCAAAAACGCGTGCTCATAGAAGTGTGAGATTCTTATTGCACTAAAACCACCTCTACTTGCCGATTGCAACTTTCCGGGGAAAGTTCTTGCTCATTCCGCGAATTTAAAACGGTTTTCTGTTCACTGCACCAAGTCGGAAGGTTTTGTTCTTTGCAGACGACGTACTAAATTCGACTCGTCAAGAATGTCAATAATCGTTGAATTAGCGTGTTCTAATAGTCGATTTCTATGTTTTCACGCGAAATTTTGTATTTCGTCCCGAACCGTAGAAATCCCGAGATCCCTGTGAAGATCTTCGTTTCTTATATACCAACCATGGGGCATTTACAAATGACCTAAGCAATTTATTTTCAAACGTTTGTAAGTTATTTAAGTTTGTATCGCAGGTACAACCCCAAAGTTGTATACCATAAGTCCAAAAAGGTCTTAGAACCTGTCGATATAAAAAAAATGTATTTTCAATACTAAACTTTGAATATTTACCGAGCAACCAGTTCATATCTCTTAATTTACTTTTTAGTTCTTCGCATTTCTTTTCCACGTGCGGCTTCCATTTTAATTTCGCGTCTAGAATCATTCCCAGATACTTTGCCTCATTTACAATGGAACACGAGCGGTATTAAAAATGACGGGTAATCTATTTATTTTTTTATACGTAAAGTCTACGCGGACTGACTTTTGTTCATTGAGCGCTATTCGCCATGTTTTCGTCCACTCATTGACATTACTAAGAGTATTTTGTAATTTAATTGTAGCATCGCTAATCGTTTTGCCTACTGCTGGTATTGCAATATCATCAGCAAACGTGGCTACTGTAGTGTCTTCTGTTTGAGGTATATCGCGTGTAAATAAAAGGTTATAACAGAACTGGACCTAATACACTTCCTTGTGGTACCCCAGCCACTTTTTCTTTGAAATCAGTATAGTCATTTCCGTGTCAAATAAGTCTGTTATCTAGATATCCGTTTAGAATGTTATAAAGTCCGTGAGTCTTAATTTGAATTTGAGGCCTTCGTGCCACACCTTGTCAAACGCCTGCGACACGTCCAAAACGACATTCGAACAGATTTTTTTTTCTTCAAGAGCTCTCTCAATTACGTCAGTAATTCTATGCACTTGATCAATTGTCGAATGCTTGCTTCTAAATCCGAACTGATGTTCAGGTACTAATTGTTTCTCTTCTATTATCGGTTGCAGGCGCAGGAGTAATATTCTTTCAAAAACTTTTGATATAATAGGAAGAAGCGAAATCGGCCTGTAAGACTTCTTTTCGTGAGATGGTTTGCCAGGTTTCAAGACCATTATGACTTCCCCAACTTTCCCTTGGCTTGGAATATATTCTAACCTTAGAGCGGCAGTTATTATGTAAAGGAGGTTAATAAACCCTTTACGAGGGAGCATTTTTTAAATGTCTGCCGTAATTAAGTCATATCCTGAAACTTTATTGGACTTAAGCTTAGGTTATGTGCTTAGGTTAGGTGGGGTGATGATCATTCGGATCTCAGTGGATCCATTGTGCTCCCCAGGGTAGGGGAAATGTAGGAATGGGAAGTTTTAGGTTTGAGGTGCCTCCCTAAACCATCCTAATCTTTGGATGAAGTTGAGGATGTTTTTTAGTGGCAAAGACGAGATATCGCCCAATTCGTCGAAAAAGTACTCTCCTAGGGCATTTTCCCTATTTATAGCTAGGCTGGGGCATTCACAAAGGAAGTGAGATGAGCCCTCTTCCTCCTGTTCGTCCTGACACCCTCTGCATAAGTCAGATGTGCTGATGCCCATTCTGCTCATGTGGGTACCCATCGAGTTGTGACCCATAAGGATTCCAACCAGGAGGGACAGTCAAGGTCTGCTAAGCTTCAGTAAATATTCTGCTTTTTTCATTGAAGTATCTGGCCATAGACTTCTTGAAACTAGACAGGTATCAATAGTTGACCATCTGTCATTAGCGGCTTTGAGAAACCTTTGGCGAATTCTGTACTTTTCTTGCTCCAGTGGCATTAGTACCCAGGGTACAATTTGGCTCGGTTCAAGTGATGAACCGTTTTTGGCCAGTTCATCAGCCACTTCATTCCCATAAATGTCACGGTGTCCTGGGACCCATCGAAGGGTGATAGAATTTGTTACGCCGAGTAATTTTAATTCACTACCCCAACGATCGACTAGTTTGGACTTCGTGACAATTGACGAAATGGCTCTGATTGCCGCCTGGCTATCTATGAAGATGTCAATGTTTTTGTTCGTCAGTTCACATCTGGAAAGGTATTTTGCGGCTTCGCAAACTGCAAGCACTTCCGCTTGGAAAACACTGCAAAAATTTGGCAGCCTCAACGATATGTTTAGGGGTGGATTTTCTGAAAAGATGCCTGATCCTACCCCAGCGTCCGTTTTGGAACCGTCTGTAAATACCGATACATGATTTACTTTTAGAACCCGGGTTTCCTTCCATAATTCCCTTGTTGGAATATCTGTAAGTGCGACTGGGTTAAAATCTATGTGCGGTGAAATATAGTCTGTTTGAATGTCTATGTCGGTGAAGTTCATTATAGTACTGTGACCACAGTGGCCCTTTTTCCAATGTTTGCACTCTTTAAGTCGTAGAGCACTCTTGGCCGCCAATTCTTTCGTGAACAGATCGAGTGGGGCAAGTGAGAGGAAAGTTTCTAGGGCTGCGGTTGGAGTGGTTCTCATGGCACTAGTTATGGAGATACATGCCAGTCTCTGAATTTTGGTCATGGCTTTAAGATTGATTGCCTTATTCAAGGCTGGCCACCAAACCAGACAGGCGTACGTCAGGATAGGCCTTACAATGGCTGTGTACATCCAATGAATAGTCTTGGGGCTGGGTTGGACTTAAGCTTCTTTATTTCTCTTTTTAATTCGGCAAGTGTAGCATTTCTCGTTATGTAGCTTTCATTAGAGGTAAAATTCATATTAATATTTTCGTTGAGTTGTTGCCCATAGAACGGCTTAAATGTTTCCTCTAAGTAATCGGCGAATACCGTCGCTTTTTCTTTGTCACTTTTAGCCCATTCATTTTGGCTTTTCTTAATCGGGGGCACTGGAAGCTTTGGTTTTTTCGTTGTTTTTATAGCTTTCCAAAGCGAGTAGTTGGAGTCTTTCCCCGCTGTAAAGCCTTCAAGGTAATTTTCAACTTTAAGGTTTCTGAAATCTTATATCGTCGTTTTTACCATATTACTCAAGCGATTTAAATAAGCCTTGTGTTGAGGAACACGGGTTTGCTGCCATTTTTTACGTGCTTTTCGTTTCTCTTTCACTAAATCTTTTATTTCTTCCGGATATTTTATATCTTTAAAGGGAGGCATTAGCCTTTGATAAGGTGTGTTATCCCAAGCTGCTTTTTGTATTATATGAACAAAGGTATCTACTGCGTCTTCAAGCTCAAGAGGCGTTTTTAATGATACTCTTAACTCAACGTTGTCCTCGATATCTTTTTTAAATCCATCCCAGTTGGTTTTACTGTTTGTTAACCTGGGCGGGTTTTCAATTTTAACAAGGCTTTCGCTCATAATGAGTACGACGGCAGAATGATCTGAGAAGAGGTCATAGCCCTCTGAAATTTCTATACGGTTAGAAGGTATACCTTTTAACATGAATAAATCGATTAGGTCAGGTATTTTTGACGGATCAGTTGGCCAGTAAGTTGGTTTGCCAGTTGAATGAAAGTCATACGTGATACAATTCTGAGAGAATGGTCACAATTTCCACCTTAAACTCCTTGTTCAAAATTCAATTTTATATCATTTAAATTTTATAAAAAAATTTTAACAAAACTTAACAAAATCAAATGAAAAAAAAAATAGAAAATCAAATATTTCTATTTTTTACAATTTTTTTCCTCAACAAATTAAAAAAAAACTCTTCTTATCACATTGCAATTAAAGAAGGTCTATTTCTTCGTATCGGAGTGTTTTCGTTTTCTTGATTGAAGTTTGTACGAAGACGTATACAAATTTTCCGTCTAAGTTGTTGAGTTTCCCATTCACATACGGTTGTTTCTATTCATTCAAACTTACACACTAGAAGCTGATGGTAAGCTAGATGCGGTGCTTGGTAAAATGGTTATAAATAGGCAGCACATTATGCCACATACAATACCCATCAGGATGATGATGGTGGCGGGGCGGCTTCTTCTAGCCTATTCGTATGCATTTTTGTAATTTTCTTGTACATTTAGCTTTCTTTACTATGCTGTGACTATATGTATGAGTCTAAGAAAAGCAATGAGTAAGTAGAAGCTAATGGATTCCATTCAACTTTGTCTTAATGGACTTTCTTGACCCTAAAAAAAAAATTGACCACTAAAGCTCTCAAACATCGTGTGGAAAAAGGGAAGAAGTTCTTATATCGAGAGTAAATATATTCGAATGTGTTTTCCAATCCTTTACCGTTGCCCATATATAGTACCTATATACGCTACTCATAAATGAGTATGGGGGCTTGCCAACACAAGAAGACGTGTGTATTTCAGGAAATTATAATGCAATGTGTTCTGTGCATGTACGATGTAGGTTTATACCTGTGTATCTATCAAGGGTGAACATACCCATTACATTATCCCATTCCTTTCCATAATGAAGGAAACATTTCCAGGATATAAAACGAGTTGACTTCGAAACATCACACAACAAGACCAACACAATCAATGGAAAAACATCATGGAAATGAATTCACAGGACTCACAGAGTGTATTAGAATTGAATCAAAAAAGATTTGTAGGGATCTATGTATATGTATTGTAGGTACATACTTATATCCTTCTGAACTAATAAATAATATCCTCATATACATGGATACATATGTGTTTCTGTAACAGTACCGCATTTATATAAGCAAAGTCGGATTGTAAGAGAAAGAAGGATTTCTTAAGAGTTGGCACAATAATAATTAAGGTCAAGCATTCATTAAAGGATAATGAACGAGATTGTCCGTGCGGAATGCTGCAGAAGTATGTATAAAGAAATTAGAAAGTTTGTCTAAAGGACAGACAGCTTGATTGAAATTCAGAATTTGGGCAATTTAGTTATACAGGGATGATTGATTGATGTTATTTTTTTGCTTATAGAAATTGATTTGACAATATTTTACGTAGTGTAATTAATTCTATGACAAGTGCGTACTTACTTATTCGGTTACATATCCATGAAGGGTTGGAGCTTGAGACACAAAGTCCTTTAATCCTCTTCGACCCGAGCCACGCTCCTTCCAATCATCTAGACCAAGCTTCTTGGTATCCTCGATGGCTTGGTCTTAAAAACCGAAACTTGGTCTTCTTTGTTCGCTCGAACCTGGGGCTGGGATAAGCCCAAAGACTCTCTTCACATGAGCATTATTGTCTATTCGCTTGGTGTGGCTGAGCCAATATAATTGACATGTTTTGATTTTTTGGACCACATCAACACACAGCTCGTGGAGCTTGAGTTTGTAACTTCTCCTCCTATCGCCCTCACGCAAACAGAACCAGATATCTGTCAAATATTTTTTCTTTTGAAAGAGTCCAATATTAGCTCTCCCTTCTGCTTATCACCCAACACTTGGCTCCATGAAGCAGGAATGGCAGTATGCAGTGCAATTCGTCTTTCATGTAGGAGGGGTTTTTTGAACCCATCTGTTGCGCCAAACCGAAGCTGTGCCGGTTTGCTAGGGTAATTCTTCGCTGGATCTCCCCTTAGATGTAGTTCGTGAGGTTAATAACTCTGAGCTAGATGAACTCATTAACTTCTTGGAAGCTTTTGCTATCAACAAAATGTCCTAGCTGGGTGAGAGATCTTTCACTGTTTGTTGATAGCATGTATTTGATTTTGTCCTGTTTAACGGCCTTTCTGGAAGTGGCCTTGAAGTTGGACAGATCCATTAAAAATAATGCTTTCAGTTTTGACGCTTAACAGACTATATGCTCCAGAAAGAGATTGAAGAAATCACACGATAGCCAGTCTAAAACAGCCTGCTAAGACCATGTGCATGTTTGGAATAGTTTGGAAGAACTTTTTCCTAGTAGCACATAACATCGCGTATTTTTCAAGTATGACCTAACTGGATTGGTTTTCTCGGGATCCTATAGCTCCATCATATGGGGCTTTGGAGTTGATGAATAGATTTTAAGTCTTCACTTGAAAATCGTTGATCTCTTCCAGGATTTGCCTGAGAATAAATATTGGGTCTACGGACAATGTGCCTGGTCGAAAGCCACATTAGAACTTGCCAACTATAGTGTTGCAGAACAGCTAAGGACTATCACTTTGCACGCTAGATAGGATTTTGTCTGCGAATTTTATCAGGGTTGCGCTTCAATGATTCTTGCAGGACATAGGATCAACATTTTGTAGATGGGACAAATGCAGCTGATAGACCAAATATCAGGCATGCATCCTTGCACCCAAACTTGGTTGATGCTTTGATGCATGCAACCTTTTAACACATCCACTCGATGCTTGGAGAGCTTCGCTGGTAAGTCATCAGATCCGGTGGCATTGCTGCTCTTAAATTTTGTATAGCTAAGTCCATCTCATATATGCTATGTGGTGGAACTGGATCTTCATTAGAGTTAAGTTCTCTTCTTATCTTATTTCTCGCTCTTCCTGAAGTATATTAAGCAGCTTCTGAAGATTCTGCTGGAATAAATCTGCTATTTTCTGTGCTCCAGCGACAAGGTTACTTTCACTATTTCGAAGAGCTTGCGATACTTTTTTTATAAAACTTTTAGGTGTTGTTTTGATCTGGCCATTCTTTGATATCCTTAAGCTGAGAACCTGTATACACTCTCTTCTTTCTCCTTGCTCCATTCTCTTCTTTCCATGCTCTTGCTTTCCGTTGCAACATACTCGCATGTACATTTTCTGACACTTGTTTCAGCTGTGTTATACTTATTCGGCATCACACTATAGGTTTCGGGCTAGGTTGGTATCCTATTTTGATTTCGACTTCCTCTAATTGATGATATCACGATACTGGGACCACTGGTTGTTGGCGTCTGTGGCAATTGAATACACAGCGATGCGCTACTCGCTCAGATACTCACTGTAGGCTCCCGAGACTCCAGGTGTGCTAAGGCGACCCATGTCAAACTTCTTCGTTAAGGCGGTTCGTGGTTTCTTTTCATTTAAAACTCAAGCTCTAAACCCTGCCACCACAGGGAAATGGCCAGGGTCAACAATTGCCTCTCGAAACGTATGGACTTCTTAGATTTTGGAGGTCGATTTGGTTGGCTTATCAACTATTTGGAGAACATAAGCTTGTTTTGTGAATTTTTAGCTATGGGAACTAAATGCTACTTATCGACGTATTATGAGCTTCTGGGGAGTCTATTAGCCAATGGCCGTTGTTAATTGTTTCTTCGTGGAGGCAGCACCTGCAAACTAATCACTATTCGAGACTTCTTGTGTCTCTCTCATTACCGAAATTTTGTGCATAGTAAGTAAGTTAATCTAACGACAAAGCCCTTAAACCCACAGGAATTTGGCAATTAATATCTTGTATAAGGCAATCTTGAGCAGGCCAAGAATTTTCCACTTGAAATTTAAACAAATAGTTGCTACAAGGCCTTAAAATATGAGTTACACAAGCTCTATACAAGACTTGTAAATATATATAAATGGCTTGTAAAGGTTTTTTCAACAGGACGCTACAAAAGTAGAGCGACAGGGACAGCAAACGACTGAGACTGAGCAACAACTTGAAAATGATTCGGATTTTCATCGAAAAATCATCTTCAGCGATGAGGCTCATTTCTGGCTGAATGGCTTCGTCAATAAACAAAATATGCAGTGTTGGTCAAGCAGCAATCCACACGTACTCCATGAGTCATCACTGCATCCCGAAAAAATTACGGTTTGGTGTGGTTTATGGGCCAGTGGCGTCATTGGGCCGTGCTTCTTCCGTGATGATCAAGACCGGCACGTTACTGTGAATGCAGATCACTACCGTTCAATGATAACCGAATATTTTTGGCCCCAATTGGATGATATGGACTTAGAGGACATGTAATTCCAACAGGACGGCGCCACAAGCCACACAGCGAATGTCACAATCAATTTATTGGAAACCAAGTTTGGAGAACGTGTTATCTCACGAAATGGTCCAGTCGCTTGGCCGCCTAGGTCGTGCGATTTGACGCCGTTAGACTATTTCCTGTGGGGCTACGTCAAGTCTATGGTCTATGCCAACAAGCAATTTATGAACTTCGTACGAATATCGAACGTGAAATTGCAGCAGTATCGGCCGATTTATGCTTGAAAACCGTCCAAAATTGGGTTCAGCGTCTGGACTTCTGCAAGCGTGCCCGTGGTGGCTATGCAAAAGAAATCGAGTTCCATACATAATGACATCGAACGTACTTTCACAGGAATAAAGAATTTCATTGATATCCAAAACCGTTTTTGTTTTATTTAAAAAAAAACTTTTGTACCGCTCTTATGGAAAAACCTGATAAAAGGCCTTCCAAAGTTGTTTACTGAAAATGTTAAAAAAAACAGCTGCTATAAGGCACTACAATAAAATTAAATGCAATAAAAATACAACATCAGAAAAATAAAATAAAAAACCGATAAAAAAGTATATTTTTTTTATTTCAGAATCAGCTTTGCTAAGAAAAAAAAATTCTCTCGATGGATTGCTTATGCAAAATAAATTTGGGTAAGGCCTTATATAAACATCCAAGGCAAGCTATAGCTTGTTCAGCCAAGCTAATAGCAGTTCATGAAAAACTATTTGCTGCTATCTATGTCTTATGGCAGTTAATTAGCTTCCGTAAATGCGCCAAAATGACTTGCATAAGGCCTTTTACTATTTCTATAGCAGTCCGAAAATAGCTTGTATAGAACCTTATACAAGTTAAATTGTTAATTGTGAGGTATGCTAGAGGAGCACACTAAAGAATTGTCGTATCATATCGTTAGTTTTGGATATTGAAGTGGCCTCCCATCAGTCCAAAGATATATCTGGGCAGTATGGGTTATATAAATTTGTCTGGCACTGCTTACATTGTTTATGCTTAAAGTAATTATTGTTGCGTCATCTTTGACTTCTAAATATGACGATGGCAGTGGCTTCAAAAATCTTTAACAAGGGCTTACGAGTTGAATGTTCTTCTCTGTGAGAAGCTTAGAAAATTGATTACAATGCTTTCAAAGTGATAACCATCATAGAATAGCCGAATCTTCAAATTAAACTGCAGTGTTTTATAATCACTTAATCACCCCTATTGTGAGTTTCACCCGGAAAGCTATTCACCCGAAAAAATGTTGCTCACGCGGAATTTAAAAACCAATTGCGAGTTCCGCCCGAAGGAAATTTCACTTCGAAATTGCGATGACATTTCGAAAAAAAGGAGTGTTTATTTAAGAGACAAATATAAACAAAACGAAACATCTGAACCACTTCCAAAGAACTCATCGTTTTAAAGGTTGACTATAAACACATTTTCAATGAGGCTTTAAGCAATGCGATGTTTAGGCGAATATTTTTTTAAGTACTTGTTAAAGTTTGAAGAAATATTAAACACTTAAAATGCACAATGAAAAAAAAAAAATACAATAGTATTGAAAATAAATAATTATTTTCAATCCCTTTTTCGAATGAAAATGACAAATTGTTGGGTTTAAAAACTTTATTAAATGATTTTTGTATGTTCCGCGTAATTTTTGAACAAAAAAAATACGGAAACTATTCTATGAACTGCTCCACCAAGAACAAAAACAATAACCGAAAAAATTCAGAACTACATCACTTTGAACACAGCTAAAGAGATTTTTGACAGATGAGTGAAGTGCGAATTAACGAATTACCGATTTTTTTTAAAGAAAAGTAAACAAACCGTGCATTGAAAAGGAAAATTTTGTGTGTTTTAGTGATAAATTCCATAAATTACTTTCGGAAAATTATAGCATAGCTCTGAGAAGAATGAGAAATGATGAGGAAGAAAAAACCAAAACAAAAATGTATTAGAATACAACTAAGAGATTCTTCCAACCCTTTGGAGTTACGTGAGCCTTTGTAAGTTTATAAGTTATGTAATGGATAAATGTAGATTACAAATACAATTTTGATGTCGGGACGTAGTTGCATTTTATTTAAAAGCAACTCGATTTGACTTCTATTTGTTGTTTTACTCCTTGAAATAAAAAATGCAAATTATTTTCGATTATTTTGTTGTTGTTTATAAAAATATTTTACTTTTTCCGCCAAATGTGTTGCTTTCCGTCGCCAAATTTTGAGTGAAAGAAAGAGCTGTCAAATAGTTAACATTCCACCCGAAAAAAAAGTTTACAATAGGGGGAAATTTTTCGAAGTGGAAATTTTTCCGTCCGAAACTCACAATAAGGGAAATGTGAAATCTCAATTTTTTCGGACGGAATCCTGAAAAAGTGGAACTCACAATAGGGGTGAATAATTAAATTTCATAATTATGACACTAACACTTCTATCTTTTAAGCACCTGAAAAAGATCTCACTGACATAAGCTCTTGGAATGACAATCAACTCAAACTTTAACTTAAATGCCGACCCCTCATTTGGTAATAGAAACTTAGAGAGGATTACCATGTGAGCCCATGCAGGAAAATTCTAGAGAAATTTCTTCATTTAATTGTTCCTCTGAAAGTCTAGTTTTAAACCGTATCCTTACCTCTGTTACTATCGCTCCCCTATCACTGTGTGTAACTTCACCCAGCTAGACCAAAAGAGAGAGGGTTTCAAATCACCACATCCAATCTTGAATACGTAATTATCATCATTTGCTATCATCATCCTTAATGCATTATCCTCTCTCATCCCTTGATGTCCTCCCACACCTACCACCGAAAGGGTGATAGTTGAACTTTTCCAATTCATGACACCATTAGGAGGAACACATCTCCATCTCCACCCAAATACTACTCACAAAAAAAAATAACGGAACATAGATGGAACATTAGCAAATGGGAGATTCTCCATACTACACACAATATATGCATGCATATATGCAGACCACACTCATGTTGTGTAGCTGAGATGCAATGAGAGACAGACAATTGCAAGAATCGACTCCCTGGTTTTGGGTATGAACGAACTGGGTCCTTCAGGAGATCCTCTACGAAATTAAGTAAAACCAAAGCCCGACATATGGTGGTCGGTGATGGTGATGCTATAGTGTTGCTGGCTGATGCATCAGAGAACTATCGGGAACATAGTACACACGTACCCTGACCATCATCACAATCAATTTTGTTGCCAAACCTCAGTTAGCAATTTGAAGCAAATTCCGCTCTTTGGGGAAAGGTGGTAAGTGGTGAGAAGCAAGTGGTAAGTGGCGACTGGTAAGTAAGCTATATGTGTAACTACACCAGAAGCTGGCTACTAAGCAATGCAACTCCAATCTAAAGGCAGCTCATTAATATTTCACAAATCTGAACCTCCCTTTGGCAAGTCCGATTTCACTGATGCTACAAAGTCCTTTTTGTGTTTTTTTTTTTCTTTTTTTTTTTGTTCCTTGGCGTTGTTGGCTTGGCATTGGTATCTGAAAATTTGCATATTATACATTGAGGCGATGACGAACGATGGTGGTCTGTGGCGATGGTAGCGGGGTCGGAAGGTGTCTACATGTATGAAAAGTATTAAGTTCATTTCTAAAGTTATTTTCTGGTTGGTTAAGTGGGTGCACAAGGAAAAGTGGGGTTCCGAAAGTATTTTAATTAAACCTCTTTGAAGTGGCAGTCGGTGTAGGTAGGTACATTTTAGGGAAAAAGGGAGGGGGACGAGTGGAGAAGATAAAGCTTTTCCCTGGGAATCAATCTTTGCATAAAACCCGAAATAGAGACAGCCGGTACGTCAGTAGATGAGTCTCCATGGACTGCGGGACTATATACACATGTGTATAATAGGAGTTGTTGCAGTCGGCCACAAATTGTCGGCGTAGTTTGTGTTGTATTGGATATGTGTTACCTCAAATTTAACCACAAAATAAATTACCTTTTGTACCTATGATAAGTTCATACAGTTGCATCTGCACTGATGCTGCAACAACAACAACTTCTTCTACTTACATTTCATCGGATTTGGTTAGATCTTGAGATCTCAGAAACCACTAAGTTAATGGATGACAGGTCCAGGGTATTATATAGAGATGGGATTTGAGGAACATTATTTACTGGAAAAATATGATACCTGCTGGGATATGGGAATCTCTACAAACGAGGTGTTCCTTAACTCTCCTGGGATGTTTTTTTTAATTCGAAAAATATAAAATTGAATTTTAATTAATCTTCCCAAATTGTTGTAAGTAGAAAGAACAATTATTGTTTAACAAGAATTGCAAAGATTTGGATAGAAATATTTGTGGTTTCTTGAGTTATTTTGAATAAAAATCATTAAATAAATGAATACAGTCAAATGAAGTATCCTCTTCCTTCTTTTTGTTCATACTAAGCTGAATGTTTGTGCCTTAAAATAACTATAACTCCCTTCGTCTATTTCTGATGCAGATTCTATAACAACACGCAAATGAAAAACGGTATAAAAATTTAAATTTGGGACCTCAATACTCCAATTGAAAAGGAATAAGTCATCTAAAGGTGGATTTGTTTGTTGGGCACAGCCTCCACGAAGAATGATAACGTCCCTCGACTACCAAATATATCTTTCAGAAGCTTGTAATGCAATGATAAGTAGCACTATGTTTCCACGGCTATGAATCCATAAAGCAATTTGGCACTCTCCAAAAAGTCGATAAGCCAAACAAACCGACCATCGCTAATCGACTGAGGACAATGCAAGATTAGAAGCTCGACTGTCAAATGAAAAAAAACTACGAACCACCCTAAAAAAGAAATTTAAGGTTGGGCGCCTAACCATATCTGGATTTGCAGGAGCCTACAGTGAGCATTTAAGCGAGAAGCTGGTGCATTCACCTGCCTCAGACGCCAACAATCAGTGCTCCCAGTATCACGATATCATTAAAAAGGCAGCCAAAACCACAAAAGGCTACCAACAACGCCTGAAAAAGAATTGGTATTGAGATGAATTTGTACAGCTTAAAAGGACAGAAGAGGCACATGCCAATGGGCTGCAGCGGAAAATAAAAGCACTGAGAACGGATTTACGTGCAAGGAGAAAAGCGGAGGAAAAGACCCTTAGAATGAAGAGATCTTACGCAGCCTCTGAGATAATGGGGATGGAAGAGCCGTGATCAAAATAACACCCGGAAGATTCTTAAAAAAAGCCTAGCAACTTGCTGCTGGCCTAAAAACCTGAACGAACGTCATGTAGTCACCGAAGCTCAAGAAACCGTTGACGTTTTCAAGAAGCATTTCGATCAGCTGCTTCATCAGGTAGAGCGAGAAAGAGGACGAAAAGAACTCAGTACCACCGCCCAGCACAAAAGAGGTAGACGCGTAGCTATAAGGAAGCTTGAAAACAATAAAGCCGCTGGATCTGATGGTTCACCAGCAGAATTCTTCAAGTACGAAGGGCATGTATTGAAAGGGTGCCTGGACCTACTCATCAACCGATTTTGGGTAGAAGAAAGCAGAGGCCCAATGACTGGTCTTTCAGCTTAAAAAAGGCAACCCTTTATCCCTGGTAAACGTTGCATTCAAGATCTAATCCACCGCAGAAGTAACTTTTACAGGCAGAACGACCATAGCTCAAAAGTTCACTTTCAGTCAAATCCCAAAAAAGACCGACGAATTTCAAGTGGAGAGTGGAGACTACACATCTATTTATCGACTTCAAAGCTGTGTCGTGTGACATTGAGATGATGTGCAACTAAGGAATAGATCTTCAGAACTATTCCAAACATGGACAGAGTTTCAGCAAGGAGTCTTCAAGTCTTTAATGAGGACCAGAGATACTAGGACAAAACGTCACTGTTGATAGCAACAACTTCAAAGTAGTTAACAGAACAGTTAAAGCGTTCATTTGCATTTGTCCCCTGAGTGACATCTAAGTGATGGATATCGGACGAAAAATTACCCTAACCAACCGGTGCTACTTTGGGTTGGCGCAACAGATGGGCTCATAACTCCGCACACGAAAGACGCACTGCACGCTCTAAAATACCCTTATACCGCTCGTCCTGCTTTATGGCATCGGACGCTGATACTGGGCTTCTTCAATGTTAATTTGGTGCTGTGTGTAAGAAGTGAATGGACAATATAATGCTCCAGCTAAGAGAATCATTAAATCCCATCCCTCGGGCTTGAAAGAATAAAGAGACCAGAACCTCCGGTTTAAAGACCAAGCTATCCCAGATGCCAGAAAGCTTGATCTAGATAATTGGAAGCTGTGTGCTCGGGATCGTAGATATTGGACGGCTGCCGTATCTCAGGCTGCAACCATCCCTGGATTGGAAGCCGGATAAGAAAAATTAAAGTAGTTCCTAAAAGTTGCTATACACAAGACATTAAGCCCTGCTTCTCCATGAGCTGACACACACCATACAATTTTTTAAGAAATCACTTTAATATTTTGAGTAAAAATTTTGTTGATTCATTATTTAAATGTTTTGTGTATATGCATAGACCGTCCTACCATTTCAACCAATTAACCCTTCCATTTCATAACCCTTTTTCCATAAAGTCTCATTCCTCTGGCATAATTTCATCTCTCACAACTGGCACTTTTTTTCCTGATGATTGACTCTCACTCTTGTCATCGCAAAATACAAACATAATCAACAACCCAAAGCAATATTGCCAATTAAACTGCCTGAAAAATTCCATCGTCTATAAATAAAATCTGCCAGTTAATCAGGACCTCTCATGTCAACAATTAAAATTAACTTCGGTAATAAAAGGGAAGAAAACAATTATTATATCCTTTTCCTGTTTTTACCACTGCTATGCCGCCCACCCGCCCCCGCGCCGCCGCCGTGCCGCCACCATCACGCAGCGCCTCATTGCGTTATCCCCTGCTGTTGCCGCTATTGTTGGCATTGGGGCCAGAGGCATTTCCCGTTGTTCCGTCACTATCATCTGTCAGTGGCTCATCACATGCAGCAGAGTAGTTGTACATACTAGTATACAACAACCACCATCACTGACTGAAAGTCAGAGAAAAACAACGCTCAGACAGACAAGCACAACAACTGAGAAAGATGAGATTGCCTCTAGTAAACAAACAGGCGTGAGCAATCAGCAATAAAAACCACAGCAGCATCAGTCTTTCTACGCACGGACAAACCGCATATTATACAAAAGTCCATCTGTATCCCTATTCAATCCGCATACCAGGCACGATTGTTTGGAAAGGGGTGAGTTATCGGGGAATTTGCTCCCCCACCACAGCCTATAAAGTATTGTTTTGTATAAGCAATAAATAAAAAAAGCATTTCTCTCTGTCGAAAACAAGGATAACAAAAACATCGTTTTCTACACCAGTAAACCAGTAAGTCGGAAAAATTTAGTGGTCCATAGATCGAATTCCAAATTCGGATTGGAGTCTACTTTTTGGATTTTCACTCGTTCTACTACAAAAGCCTGCGATAGGCTGTTTTGAGAACAGTCTAAGATATTTCTTTACCTGATCTCATGAAGTGAGTTAACTTAAGTCTCACAAAGCTGATGGAGCTGATAGCTGCCGATGAATTGGCTAGGAGTGTGAATCTACATCTGCAAAACATGTTCCAAGGAAAGCATGTCCGATTAATGGAACCTCAGCATTGCTTGTCCGATCCTCAAGAAAGGCGATCCTCTGGACTCTACCAACAAGATCTTCTCTGCCGTGCTTTGTGAACGCCTGAAGCTAAACGTCAACAACCTAAAAGGTTTATATCGACCAAATGTTCGCGTTAGGGCAAAATCTTGGAAAAAATCCAGGAGATTCCAATTGATACCCACCACCTTTTCATCGAATTCAAGGCCACGTATGCTGTGCATCTAAAGACGAGCTATATATGTCTCTAGTTTTGGTATCTCTTCCAAACCCATCTGTTTGTGCAGGATGACGATGGGGAATACACGCTGCTCCTTCAATAATGGTATTAAAAGGTACTTGGTCAGCACTATGGAGCTGCCCCTGGGGCACTCCACCCATTTCTATGGAATAGGTAGACTCAACACAGGCTTTTTAATATATTGGCCAGTGAATGTCAGCACTCCTTCAAACCAATATGTCTCGAGTACTTTGGTCAACGCATTTTTCTCAGCTAGATGTCGCATATCGTCACGGCAAAGTCTTTGGATTCACTGAAGTATTTCATGAGGTACTACTCGCATATACCTAGTAACTTACAACTCTCGTGTTGTTGCAGGAATGGAAAGGACCTGCAATTTTTTGCTGAGTCGCTAGATGAGAAGCACTTATTCATGACAAGTACATTCTTGGGAGTTTTGTCAGTTCCTTGCAAGAGGCAGTACCTCGCGAAAAACATTTCTGTTCTTAGGAATAGGCGGTTGGGAGTCGAACCCAGACCTTCGGTATGACAGTCCAAAGCACTAACAAGGCAAACTTAGTTCTTTGATTATTTTCATCAGTTTATCGTATAGTCATGACATAAGTAGATGTCTGCCAATCGCCATGGATGATGTGTAGGCTCAGCACATATAAAATTGTTCAACGCATCCATCAGGGGCGTAAAGCCTGCTGATGTACCAGTGTTGAGCCTGCTATTTTGAGTGCCATCAGGGGCGTAGAGCCTGCTGATGTACCAGAGCGTTTAGCCTGCTGTATTTTCTTTGATTGCCACCTGAGGCATCGGTTCCTGCTGATCTACTAGAGCATTTAAGCCTGCTGTATTTAGTAGGGGCGTAGTACCTGCTGATGTACCAGAGTGTTTAGCCTGCTAAAGCCACCAGGGGCATAGTACTTGTTGATGTACCAGAGCGTTAAGTCTGCTGTTTTTCTTTGATTGCCACCAGGGGCTTCGGTACCTGCTGATCTACCAGAGCGTCTTAGCCTGCTGTTTTGAGTGCCACCAGGGGCGTAGAGCCTGCTGATGTACCAAAGCGTTAAGCCTGTTGTTTTCGTTTGATTGCCACCTGGGGTTTCCGTACCTGCTGATCTACCAGAGCATCTTAGCCTGCTGTTTTGAGTGCCACCATGGGCGTAGTACTTGCTGGTTTAGCCTGCTGTTTTTATTTCCACCAAGGGCTTCGGTTACTGCGTATATACCAGAGGGTTTTAGCCTGCTGTTTTGTGTGCCAGCAGGGCGTAGTACCTGCTAATATACCAGTGCTAATCCGAAGAGCCTGCTGATGTACCAGAGCGTTTAGCCTGCTGTATTTTCTTTGATTGCCACCTGGGGCATCGGTTCCTGCTGATCTACTAGAGCGTTTTAGCCCGTTGTTTTTAGTAGGGGCGTAGTGCCTGCTGATATACCAGAGTGTTTAGCCTGCTGTTTTGAGTGCCACCAGGGGCGTAGAGGCTGTTAATCTACCAGAGCGTCTTAGCCTGCTGTTTTGAGTGCCAGCAGGGCGTAGTACCTGCTAATATACCAGTGTTAAGCCTGCTATTTTGAGTGCCACCAGGATTGTAGAGCCTGCTGATGTACCAGAGCGTTTAGCCTGCAGTTTTGAGTGCCACCAGTTGCGTAGAGCCTGCTAATGTACCAGAGCGTTAAGCCTTCTGTTTTTTCTGTGATTGCCACCTGGGGCTTCGGTACCTGCTGATCTACCAGAGTGTTTTAGCCTGCTATTTTGAGTGCCAGCAGGGGCTTAGTACCGTTCAATCCCGTTCTAAGCCTTAAGGCAGAACAATGGGAGAATATTTAAAGACCGGATCATCAGAAACCGCACTACCCGAGACCAGGATTAAAATCCAAACCGAACCATCAGAAGCCAGCAATACCGATACGAAGTTTCCAGAATCCAGAACCAGAATTTACCGAAGTAATAGAATAATAAAATAAATAAATTTGGTGGCACAACAGCTCGTGGAGAACCAAGGCCTAGTGACTTACAACTCTCAACCATTCCTGTGTGCGTATTTTTGGCAGGAATGGAGGGGACCTTCAATTTTTTGCAGAGTCTGAGCGGCTAGATGAGAAAGCACATATTCATGACAAGTATACTCTTGGAAGATTTATCAGTTCCTCGCAAGAGGCAGTACCTCGGAAAAAAACATTTCTGTTTTTAGGTGGCAGCGGCTGAGAATCGAACCCAGACCTTTGGCATGACAGTCCTTCGCACTAACCATCATGCCACGAGGTACGAGGTACTACTATAGAATATCATATGTTATAAATATAAGAATTGTTTTCAATAAAGATTTTTTTAAAAAAGTTGTAAGACCTTTTTCCTGTGAAGTTTCGTGTTTTCTTCAGGATGACCCTGGCGATACCAGCGAGCATAACCTCGGCTGGAAAGCAAAAGCACATCACAATCCGGTAAACTTTTTTTCATGAAGCGTTAATTAAGGTTTTTCAATAGCACATTAATCAATCTCTCTCTTATGGCCTAGAAATTTTTTGTTTGCTTTTCAACATAACCGGAGAAATTTCAGTTTAACTTCTGGAAAATGTGTGCTTCTAACCTTAGAACTTGGAGTGTACATACATGTAGGTTCTTTGTAGCCAACCCAAAAAAAATCAGAAATCACCATTTCTTATAGTATAAGAAATTAGAAAAATCATCTTCACCCTTCTATCGGAAAATGTACATCCGTCCCTGTCTCATTTTTGCCCATACCCTCACCCACTATAATAATATACACATAACAATCACCAGGGATGCGAAAGGATATGATGGCAGGAAAATTATGTTCATTGCTTGCAAAAGCTGATGCCTCAAGTTGTTGTCTCCTAAATGATTTTTCATTTATCCACCCCTCCATAGGATAGGTATACACATTTTATACTCTCCTGCATCCATCACCACCTTCTTTCTCCTTCACTGATTGTTTGTTTAACAAAGCAAGAAATCCACTTTGGTTGGCGATGTTTTTTTTTTCAATTTATTTTTTTTTTTACGATCGCATGGTTAATATATCCTTCGATTCAATAATTGTCCATCTGTGTCAGTTACTAGAGAGAGGTCAATCGATTTCGACACGCCTATAAAAGATGAAATTGCTTGGCATGTTGTAATGGTTTTATAGTTGTGGTGATGGTGATGGTAGGTCTGTTTCCCCTCACTCTCACTCTCACTCTTTTTTCATCATAAAACCACGAAAACTATATTGTCAATCTTAATGAGTCAATTACCTTCGACATAGAAGAAATAATAACAACAACAACAACCAATCAGCTCCGCATCAACACACACACACACACACACACACACACATATCCTGACAAATTTAATCAGCCAAAGTTACCGTAATATCCTTGTGCGTTTTTATAGAAATGAGAATTATACGTCAACTGGAAAATACAATTAAAATTATTGAATTATTCAGTATTGTCGATTAAAATTCATGCTTCATGCATGGCATCAGAGCAAGCAATAGCGTTGTAATACCTGCGAGTCCTACCGAGTCCTTTCGAGCAGAAATTCATTCTATGGAGAAAAAATTAACGCAAAAAAAAGAAAAATAATAAAAAACATAAAGTAAAGTAAATTAAATAAATTGCCTATAATTATAGGTGCGTGGATTTAATGCTCGCGTACCAGTAGACCTATACTTACATAGAAAATGATTTATTTTGACCAAACGTGATTGCTTTTAAGGACCCAATTGACTGTAGGCCAACTTTTTGAATATGTAGTAGGTAACTTTGCGGCGCACATTTATATGGGGAAGGAACCTTCATCATCATAAAATTGGAACAGGATCAGGACAGGAAACACATCCAATCCATGCAAACAAAATCCAAACAGACAGACAAAAAATAGGTCAAAATAATGATACGACCATTGCTATGTTGTTGTTGGTGTAATAAAATTACAAACCATATGGTTGGGTCTGTGTTTTGATT
Source organism: Dasysyrphus albostriatus (assembly GCA_946251815.1). Lineage (NCBI taxonomy): Eukaryota > Metazoa > Arthropoda > Insecta > Diptera > Syrphidae > Dasysyrphus > Dasysyrphus albostriatus. Next base: position 106,164,369 of record OX276337.1, read on the forward strand.
TTGATCATTGCTCGTCGCCAATCATCAACCACCCACTATACAATTTACTTAATCGAAGGTGTAAAAATAAAATCTGTGTCACCGTGAAATTGTGGCGAATTTGTCAGGTGGAAAAGGACCATCGATTGCTGGACAATTAGCTGGAATTACAGGCAATAATGTTCAAATTGCATATTAATGATTGTGTGGTAGTGAATCTACCGCGCAAAAATGTCACCAAATTGGAATATTTTAAAATATTAAATTGAGTCTATTAATTTTGGTCTTATTTTGTAGGTATGTAGTAGATACATTTATGAATGTATTTTGTTGAATGGTTTTTTAAAGCACAGGTTCTTAAGCAATTTAATTTAATGCAGGGATGGAAAGCGTGTTGGGTATTTCAGTTTTGATAAGTGCTGACTCTATGCTAAGAAGACTGTGCTGTAGACTGAGACATAGAAGCTAAATGCACTAGTGTTGGCAGGGGCAGGGTTGCCAGCCGTACTCTAAAATAGACTATTGTACTCAATTTCATAAAATCGTACTCAATGATCTATGACTCTAATAGAGTACGCTAAGACACTCTTTTTTTAATTTAATTTTATTTTTTTCCAATTCTCTTCTTTCTTCAAATATTTTGTTAAAAAGTGTTAGTAGATTTGTTTGTTGAGCCCTGAAGTCACCTTGGAGTCGCCATAAAGCATTTTTCGAAAAACCCAAACTAACCCTGAAAAGCCAATTCTCTGTTTTTTGATAGCTGGAGTCACCTTAAACTCGCCCTGAAATATAATTAGGTTTTTCGCTGGGGCAAGGGCGAGTTAAGAATAAAATGTCAGGGTGGCATGAGCTCTGAAGAATTTTTTTTTTAATGTGGATTCATGTTCTGCAAGTAATTCTTTTGTTTTTGAAATGAAAATTCAGGGAATACACAAAATTACTTAGTTAATAGGAAATAGAAAATGAAAACTGTGGTTTCTTTGTTAAAATTATTTTAAGTCTTTTCCTTATTGATCGCTAAAAAGGTGTGGTTTCTATTTTTTTAAATTTTGAAATCAATTTTTTTTCTTGCCGTTTGGTGTATTTTTGAGAATCGAGAAACCCAGGTTTTTTTTTTTAATTCTTGGGGTTGTCAAGAAAACCTGAAGTGAATTCAACGAACAAACCTGGTACTTTCAACTCCATTTTATGAAATTTATAATTTCACACCATCCATATACCTGTGTTCACAAAATATTACAATTTTGTCTCCTTTGTATCGGGGTTTTCAATAAGAGCGCTACAAAAGTATTTTTTTAAATAAAACAAAAACGGTTTTGGATATCAATGAAGTTCTTTATTCCTGTAAAAGTACGTTTGATGCCATTATGTATGGAACTCGAATTCTTTTGCATGGCCACCTCGGGCACGCTTGCAGAAGTCCAGACGCTGAACCCAATTTTCGACGGTTTTCAAGCCTAAATTGGCCGATACTGCTGCAATTTCACGTTCGATGTTCGTACGAAGCTCATCAATCGTCGCTGGCTTGTTGGCATAGACCATAGACTTGACGTAGCCCCACAGGTAATAGTCTAACGGTGTCAAATCGCACGACTGAGGCGGCCAAGCGACTGGATTATTTCGTGAGATAACACGTTCTCTAAACATGGTTTCCAATAAATTGATTGTGACATTCGCTGTGTGGCTTGTGGCGCCGTCCTCCAAGTCCATATCATCCAATTGGGGCAAAAAATTCGGCTATCATTGAACGATAACGATCTCAATTCACAGTAACGTACCGGTCTTGATCATCACGGAAGAAGTACGGCCCAATGACGCCGCGGCCGCCGGCCCATAAACCACACCAAACCGTAATTTTTTCGGGATGCAATGATGACTCATGGAGTACGTGTGCATTGCTGCCTGACCAATACCGCATATTTTGTTTATTGACGAAGCCATTCAGCCAGAATTGAGCCTCATCGCTGAAGATGATTTTTCGATGAAAATCCGCATCATTTTCAAGTTGTTGCTCAGCCCAATTCACGAACATACGACGCTTCTGGTGGTCAAGCGGCTTCAGTTCTTGCGTCAATTTAATTTTGAAGGATGTAGGCCAAGATCTTTCCCAACGCATGAGAACGACGTGTGAGAGACACATTTGGGCTTTCTGCAACTGAAGCCTCAGCGGCAGCAATATTCTCGATACTTCGGGCCATTCTTTGTCTCACTGGCACGGGAACATTTTGTACTGTGCCTGTGGTTTCAAATTTGTCCACTAGACGCTCAATTGTTGATCTGCTAGGACGATTATGACGACCATAAATTGGACGCAGCGCTCTTAACGTTGAGGCCACTGACTTGGAATTTCGGCAGTAAATTTTAATAATTTCGACTTTTTGTTGGCTCCATCATGAAAGGGCAAACCTTACTGAAGAGAAATGTCAAAAAAGCGGCAAGAAATATGGCGTCGTTTGCTGTCCCTGTCTCAAAGTTTTGGTGAAAGGAAAAGAAGGATTGAAAGGATTTTCTTTGCATAATATAGACACGCCTGCATTGTGCAAAGAAAATCCTTTCAGTTCAATATACCCATCCTTATTTCACGCAATCAAACTCCATTAATTTCTCAGTCGCATAAAAAAGACTCCTTCATGTTGAAGCCAAGAATCATTATTAAAAGTGGCACATCGGTGGACTTTGGGTGAAATCTCTTTTCTCTTTCTTTCGCACATAAAATCAACCTATCTCACTGAATCCACCTTTCAGTAAGAGTGACAATGTAGATAACCACTACAGGTATTCGGTTAATGTGAACCAATCCTAACATTCAAATGTTTCTGAACGCACCCAAACTGTCAAAACAAAATGAATGAAATGTCAATAGCTGTGTATGTTTTATTATCTACTATTGGAATCCGGATCAGGATCTGGATAAACTTTTGACACGAAGTTGCTGCAAATTTTTGTTTGAAGATTTCTTACTTTTTTGTATTTGTATGTGTTGAAAGTGCATCCAGATCTAGATTCGGATTTCTCAATAGAAGATAATAGAACACAGCTAATGTGAAAAGTTGTTGAAGGTGCAAAGCATTTTTGTTTATTAGCTTAGAAATATTGATATGCATCTTTGATATATATAGCTTTTATAAAAATTAATTTCTTATAGAAGTCATGATTTCAATAACTGCTTCTTTAAAATTGATTGAAAGCTAGATATAAAAAATTAAACGAGGCTAGCATCTATTCTCGGTTAGACCTCTGTATATTAATTTAAAGAAGGAACATCAAGCTATGACTCTATAAAGATTCTATTAACAGCAGCTGCTGTCAGTCAGTCTTCAAAAGGTTTCTGTTACAATTTCCAGGAAGTTTTAGCGAATACTTCACTTTGACATATGAAATCTTAGACATAAACCACTTTGACGTGTGAAATCTTAGATGCGAACCATAAAAAAATGTCAATTTTTTATTACAGAGGCTCAAACTTGTAAAAGCCATTTTAACGAAGCTTTTTAAAAGCAATTAGTATGTATTGCGTAAATTATTATCTAGTTGCGTTAATGTTTTCTTCGCACTAACACCAATCCTATTTCCATACCGAATAAAAAAAAATTAATTTACATTAGTTTAAATAAAATCAAGTAGGTATAAAAATATTGATCTCACAATAAGAAAAACATTTTTGGCAAGTAACAAAAATGGGCGAAAGTATTATCCAGTGCGGTGGAAGACAGCTGTGGTGCATCCTCTCTCGATAAAGGAAAAGGACAACTCCAATCCGGCAAATCTCCGGTCGATAAGTTCAAGTTCGGAGTATCAGCAAGGAATTCGAAAAAGTTATCAATAGAGCTCTATCTAAGTGGGCAGAGGACAATAATATACCGGCCAACCAGTTCGGTTTGGTTTTAAGGCGGTACATGACAGCATTCATGCCACGTCTAAGCTCGTTTCGGATGTCCAATGGAATAAATCTAAAAAGGAGTGTACGGGTGCCTAGTTCAGGGAATTGCGTATGTCGATGACCGAATTTCGTACAAAACAGCCCCAAAAGTCGAGGTCATCAGGGTTCTTCTGCAACGTGACTTCAAGAAGATTCTGCGATTTTGCGATAACTGGAAGCTGACAATAAACTTTCAGAAATCAGAAACTATCTTGTTTGGGACTCCGTTGTATGGAGCCACAAGGGATACGAGAAAACTGGAAACTGGTGCAAGCTGGTGATCGTAGGACTAAATGGACACCCACTGGCGAGTAAAAGTGTCGTAAGGTACCTTGGCATCTGGATGGATCAGTATTTGTATTTCGACAGACATATAAATGCTGCTCAGGCCAGGGCTAGGGGAGTTTTTGCCCTGACGAAACGGTTGTTTTATAGAAGCCAGCTTGACAGCAAGGTAAAGGTGATTTTCCACATAGCCCTTATCCGGCCAGTGATTGCCTATGGATTTCCGGTTTCCTTCAACGTTGCCCCATCTTAAACGAAAAAGATTCTGCTGTTTGAGAGGCAGTGTCTTCGACGCTGCCTTGGATTGCACAGAACACCAGAGTCAGAGTACAAAAAACTATTATTTCAACCTCTCCATACAATGACGCCAACATAAACAGGAAAGATAATTTCTTGCTGAAGCTTCTTCGGGGCTACATTGCAAGAGCGATGTCCTCGAATAACAGCGTAATTTTTGGGGCTTATTACCCTAACCACGAATACAACGAGAGTGTACGTCTAAGCGGCTTTATTCCGCCCGTTGCATTCATCCATCTAGACAGTCGAGATGATCCGGGATAGAGTGGTGGCTCCGCCAATCTACCGCATCGGCCGTAGAACTGTAGATTAGCGCCTCCTTTACAGTTGAGATGTCCTCGCACAAGACGGAGCTGAACACCTTCGGTTCAGTAGAACTGTATCCGATCGGGACCGAAGAGATAGGGTAAAGCAGGAAAACCAGTTCTGGTGGTTAAAACATGAAGAATGAAGTTCCTTCAGATATTTAAAAGTTGTCCTTGTCTTCAAAGAAATCAGAAATAAGTTCAACTTTTTTTTCCTTTAATTTTTCAACCTCGGTAAGAGTTTCATTATCCACTTCTAGTAGATATTATACAACCTATCCATAAAAGCTCATAACTCTATTAAACTTGTGCTCTTTTCTTTATAGTTACCTTTCTAAAGCTATCTGTCAAAACCTAAGCTTCTTTAATATTTCGAATAGTGCGCGTTTAGACTTCCTTAAGACCGTCAAGGACTTAAATTAGAACTTCGATAAAGGTCTCCTTTTTATGTTTAAAGAAATTTGACAAATGATTTACACAAATAAGAAAGCCTATTCAGTTAGGCCAAAACGAGGCTGAAATGTTAGTTGGGAGGTGACCCAGCCATCTCAGTTGTTGACTTTTTACTTTTGTAGCTAAGTCGATGTCGCTGTACAATCCGTACAATTTATTGTTGTGTACCTTCTTTTCCATTTCCCATCTATGCAGACGGGACCACAAATATTCCCGAGAGTTTTCCAAAAGTGTTTCCGTCTGCCGTTAAACATTTCCGTGATGCTGCGCAATACATCACGACTGGGATAGTAAGCGTCTTATATAGGGACACTGTAGTTGCTTGAAAGAAGGCTTTGCTTTTCAATTGCCTTCTAAGTGAGGCTCAGCACGTCACAAGTGGCATCTCTGATGGCTTCCTGGTAATTCTTTCTCGAAAAAAGACCAGGCGATTTCTTGCTACTGTAGCCGTTCGACGTCGAACTTCCTCACAGTATTTTTCTCTTTTGGCTTTGGTCTGGATTTCCATAGCATAACCTGGGTTAGAACAAAGTAGTGGTCCGAGTCAACGTTAGGTCCTCGGAACATCTGGACATCCTTGATACTGGAGGAGTGTCTTGCGTCAACCGTAATTTAGTCAATCTGGTTGGCGGTTGACTGACCTGGAATTTGCCATGTCCCCTTGTGTATATTGAAATGTGGGAGCTACGTACTAGCAACCGCAACGTTTCACCCCGCAGCAAAGCCGATTATCCTGACTCCGTTATCAATAGTGGTATCGCGCAGGCTTTATCTTTTTTCTGATTGTGTCGCTAAAGTTTTTCAATAAAATCACCTAAGACAATCTTAAAGTCATAACTAGGGTATTACTCATATGTCTTGTCTAGGAGCTCGTAGAACTCTTCCTTGGTGTCATCATCTATTAGCTCTTAGGGGACATGCACGCATATGAGGCTGATTTTGGCAAACTTAGCAAATTGTCGTGCGTTACTCGCTTACAGAATTCTAGCCCAGGTCTGCCTCTAAACGACGAGTGCACACCCAAAAATACGCTTTCTTTGTTGTTGGCAACAGTCACCGTAGTAGTTTCCCCAGTCTTTCAGTTTTCTACTTTCCGGCCCATCCCATCGAACTTCTTACATGGCTGTGATATCTGCTTTGTAGCCGATCAGGCCTTCGCTAAATGTTCGGTTGCTCATGATCTAAAGAGTGACGGAACATTCCGCGTGCAGATCCGAAGTTCGTTGTCCTTATTTAGTTTTCTGGATTTGTCAACAGTATATCCGTCCTACTGGTAGTAGGCAACGGCATGAGCCTGGTAGTGGAGAAGCCTATTTTGAAAGTTAAACGGTAGTAGCAAGTAGCGTAGTAGTTTAAGCATGTGTTCGACTATTCAAATGACTGGTGTGCCTGTCAAACTTTCGGCTTAGGATGATAATTATCTTATTTGGCAAAAACACCACTGGAGCACGGAGTGTAGAAAGAGTGCAGTTCCGCACAACAGCTGTCCAGAAACACTCACAACTAATAGCAAAGAGACCAAAATTCCTAAGAAGCGCCCTAACTGATTCAAACATATGTCGCAACTGATCGCAACTGACCATTAAACTCAAGGAAGCAGCGTCAAACATAGTTGTGTTAACTATTTATTTTCATAAATGACAAGTCGGATCAAGTAAAGAAAGTTTTTATAGAATCCAGCTCTAGAGATGATCACTAAAAACGAGAATGGAGCAACTCCTAAAATAGTACAGCTCTGTGTTAGATGTTACAAAACGGCAATGATGAACAAGCTCATGGAAAATTCGGAACATGCTGCAGCTGGAAGGGAGCTGTACAGGATCACCCAGGAAATTGTTTGAAAACGTCATGTCTATGCCCTGCTCAATGTCTATGCCCTGCTCAATGACTACCAGAATTTGTAGGAGAACCCGGAAATGGTCCAAATGCGCAAATCTTTTAGGGGCATTGAAACCTTCTCCTTAAAGCAAACAAAGATGCTGAATCTGATGGGATACCAGCCGATTTCTTGAAGGTGGATCCTGAAACATCAATTGCTATTTTCCCTCCACTTGTTCACAGGATGTTTGGGAGAACGTTACCGATCCCAAAGACTGGAAAGATGGCGTTTTTGTCAAGATTCCAAAGAACAAAAAAAATTGGGGTCGTAACAGCTCGTGGAGAACCAGGGCCTTGTGATTTAAAACTCTCAACCATTTCTGTGTTTTTGTTGTTGACCAGGAATGGAGGAGAGCTACAATTTTTCGCCAGAACCAAATGGCTATGTACATGCGAAGCACTTATTCATGACAATAGATACCGTTAGAGAATTTGTTAGTTCCCCGCTAGAGGCAGTAGCTTTTGTTTGTTTTTAGCTGAAAACGGATGGGAATGGGCAGCGAAATAGGGCAAGAAGCCAACCCGCGAAAAGTGATCCAGTTGTGTCGGCAAACATACACAGGTTTTCAGCACGGAGATGCTCAGTCATATGATTTCTCAATCTAGTTTTGGGGAAAATAGTGTACAAGGAAGGCGTTAACACTAAAGGCATTATTTTCAACATATCTGTCCAACTTCTAGGATAAGCGGATGATGTCGACATAATTGGCCACTCCCAACAGGCCATTATAGATGCTTTTACGGCAATTGAAGAAGAGGCAAAATTTATTGGGCTTCAAGTAATACCAGGAAAGGACCAAATACGTCACCGAACAATGACAGCTCTGTCAACCAGCTAGAACAAAAAATGATTGTTGATAGCAACAACTTAGAAGTAGTTAAGGAGTTAATCTAGCTCGGAATAAACATTAATCCCACAAACGATATCTAAGTAGATATCCGAAGAAAAATTATCCTAGCAAACCTGTGATACCTTCGTTGAGCGCAACAGATTGGTTAGAAGCTCTTGACACTAAAGGCAAACTGACAGTCCTGCTTTTGGGCGATAAGCGAAAAGGGAGAACTGGCACTGAGCTAATTCGAAAGAAAAATTGTTCGACGGATATTGATCCTCTGTGCGAGAAGGGCAAACAGAGGAGAAGATACAACCCCGAAATCTGCGAGCTGTACCAAGATGTAGTACTCATGTGGCGGCTGCTAGGGAGCGTGCATGAGGCTAATGCTAGGGAATTTAGCCTAGATGCACTTGAGACACTAGTTGAAAATCAAAACATCTTGCCTAAGTTTGCCTCTAACGATGGAACCGAAATCAGCCATAAAAGATGTCCCATCGCACTTCTTCGATGGCTGTGATATCTGCTATATGTAGCAGTTTAGGACCTCCGCTTAATGTTAGGTTGCACTGACCAAAAAACAAAATTTTAGAATGTGCACATTTAGTGTTTGTTTTACCTAAAACAACTTCAACTGTTGCAGAAGCATACTCGAATATCAGGGTAAAATTTCTGGTTTGCTTAGCAACAAACTTAAGTAATGTCTATTAATAAATAGGAATCTCCATTTTTTCTAAAACTGAATTTATTGAATCTTAAAAGTTTCTGCTATTTGTTTTTGTATAGCGTTGTTGGCTAAGCATTAAAATAAGTTAAAATTTTCCGTTCAAAGCCACCAGAACTCGTGTCATTTTGTTTATTTTTTATGAACAATATGATATCACGATCACAAATAACTATGACAATTGTTTGGTAGATTTTTGTTTTTGTCAATTTTTTATTTGTCTAATGTCTCTGTTTAGGAACTATTATTTGTGTTAAATACACAGCTGTTGCGAAGCAAATAAACCACGATAGACTTTTTGACTATAAAAGACCCAGGTTTAGCATTTAAAAATCATAAGTTGTCAAGATGTTTCGTACAATTGTAGCCTTGAGTGTTTTGTGCTTCGTAGCAGTGAACGGTGAAGAATCTTATGATGATCGTATTGTGAATGGTCGTACAGCTTCAATACATGAATTTCCATACCAGGTCTCTATTCAGAAACGTGGAAGTCATTTTTGTGGAGGCAGTATTATAAGTCCTAATTGGGTCGTAACTGCGGCTCATTGTATGGTGGGTACGAGCGCTGGGGAAATTTCTTGTCGTGCTGGTTCTACAACTTGGGGTAGTGGTGGTGTTCTTAATCAGGCTATTGCATTGTTTATACATAGCAAATATGATCCCAAGTCAATGGTTTTTGATGTTGCTTTGATCAAATTACTCAAAGCTTTTGTATGGAGCGCCGTAATTAAACCTGTCAAAATATGTTCAAGAACTCCCTCATCGGGTACACATTGTCAAGTTGCTGGATGGGGAACAATGAGGGAAGGTGCTCCTACCATTCCAAGCCAGCTACAAATGGTTGATCTTAAATTTCTAACCAAGGAAGAATGTGCTTCTCCAGCGTTCCGTTATGGACCAGCTATTTTGGATTCAATGTTCTGCGCTACTGGAGGTGACAAGGATTCATGCCAAGGAGATTCCGGTGGCCCTATTGTTGATACAAACAATAATTGTCAATGTGGAGTTGTATCTTGGGGACATGGATGTGCACAAGCGGGACGTCCAGGAGTTTATGTCAATCTTCATCATAAAGAAGTTAAACTATTTATCATAAGTAATGTGCCTGGAATAAAGATGTAGAAAGTTACAACAAGTAATAGCCTTGAAATAAATTAAGCATTTTATGCTGCAGAAAATCAAAAGTAATAAAATTAAAATAAATTGAGCATTAAATTTGAGTTTTATTTATATCCATAGATATTCGATTTAAACTCTAAATAATATTTTTAGAGCTGGGTGAATGTAAAGTCAAAACTGTTCTTATACTAACTACATACTCTTCTAAACAAGCTTCTTTAAAGGCTTATTGAAAGAAAAAGTGAAATCTAAGGTTATAACATGATAAAAGATAATAATTAATGTAATCTTAAGACTCCCATTCTGCTCTTTACACCAACACAATAGCTCAATCCAATTAAAAAGTGCCAAGGCCAAAATCAAGGGGCGCCTTAATAGTCTGGAAGCCAGCGACCGTTTGAGTGACTGATTCCAGAAAAGCTGGAATTTTCCTACATGCTTCATTTGATATCACAGAATAGCGGAGGGTGTGTCTGTGGCAGCCGCCCTAACATGTAAAAAAATTGTAAAAAAAAAAATTCAAAAAAGGTGAGCTTTTGCGACACGTTTATGAAGTAGTAGGTAGACGAAAAAACGCAGTCAGCTGAACTTTGAGTGGGGGGATATAAGTCCGCTTCTCATGTGCACATTGCAAAAAATTCGAAAAAAAAATTGTTTTGAGCACTTCTTTGTTTTCAGCGGATCTTGCAGTACGTTGTCGTCCATGCTTGGGCCTATCACCTACAGACCTCTTTCTTCGAAATCATTCAATACACGATAAATAGTGCGTTTTGATGGCGCGTTGTTTTCCCAAACATTTCACGTAACTTTCTCATCCTCCCAGCAATCGAAGATTGATTGTGATAAAATTATCAAATATTTTTCCACAATAAATTTGCCACGAGTCTACTTCATGACTGCCAAAAATGAACTGTCAAGACTAATGCTTACCAAAATGGCGGCAAAAAAAATATAGTATACCTTTCCCGGCGGACACCCTGTAGAATAGAAATAATTAAAAGTGAAAACATTTATTGTCCTAAAATGGAATAAAATTCTAATTTGTTTGAAAAGGGAGGCATTTGCGTCCAAAAGGGGGACGTATGGTGAACCTACTCCAAATCCTACGTCCTGAAGTCACATTTCAAGACCACATTATATATCATCACAAACGCAGACACAAAACGCATATGAGATATGTATTTTGCGAGTGTCACGTCTGGTAATGGTAATGGCCATGATGCACTCACACTACGGCACTCAAAGCCATCAACCACCAACAACAACAAACAAAAAAAAATAAATGCATCCATATTCCAAGTTCCAACACAAGTGAACTTGATTAAAATGCAATGCTCACGAACAAAACAAAACAAAAATCGAGAGATTTTGTGAAAATATGCAGCATTTTCTAAACTTAAGCTCGAGCTCCAATGGAGACGCATTCATGGCAAAAACGAGAATCCATGACCACATACTCATGTGAGACGCGACGTAGACAACAACAACGCCAATACACGACATTCAGGTTTTTGTCCCGTCCCGATGATATGAGGTCATATAACGGCACCATGTTGATGAGATGGCTGTAACCACTTAACGACTCCACCATCGCATCGTTTAGTTGGTCGTCGTCGTCATCGTCGTCGTTGTTGGTTGCCAAAGCCCTGGATGTGGAAGCATCGTGCCTCAGCATCACCACATCAATACACAATTTTCGTGATAAGTTTACTCACTCACTCTTGCGCTTGATGCTGGACTATCATCAGGCATTTGGACCGAAGCAATGCTGCTCCACCAGGCTAGGTCCTCCGTGGTTGTGGTCGTCCGATGTTCCACTTTCAAATGAATGAATGCCCTTGTGGTTACATAAAATTAAAGCTTCATCTGCTACGCATAAATTAGTGACGCGACGCGACGCAACGCTGCGTGGTCCAGCAATCTATTTTTTTTTTTTTTTGTAGTTGTTATTGGTGTTTTTAATCAATATCTACAAGGCACGATGGAATTCAGCAGAGGGAGGTTCCGGCGAAGTGCGTTTTTTGAAATGATCGTAAAAAATCACTAACTCCAGGAAGCATTTGGGACACTGCGACTCCAGTGTGATGGAACCGGGAGATAAAATACCAATACGAGAAGGAATCTCACCGAAGGCAACGAACTTGAGTTCAGTCTCTCCAAAGCCCCCAACAACAACAACAACAAACCAACAACCAAAAATAAGCTTCTGCTGCATTCAAAGACGGCATCAGAAATGCGTTGGAATAAATTAAAACCAAGTGCCACTGGGCACAACGTGTTGGCCCAATTTTTTTTGTTCTTTAAATTTTCTGATTTTTTTGGTGTTGGTGTTGTTATTGCTATTTTGTTGGATTTTTTTTTGCAGTGATGACGATGAGAGGATGCTGTGTTGATGTAGTAGTTGTAGTTGTTTCCATAAATCATCGCGCATAGAGCGGTTATTGCGGTCAGACAAAGATACAAAATTGGAATTGGGAGGAGATGCAATTTTCTTTTTATTTCCAGAAAATGAAAACAAGCATGATTTTCACTGAAAGGCAATGATGATGATGATTGTGTGTGTGTTGGTTTGTGTATGTGTATACGAGTACGAGTAGTTATTGGCTTGCAATTTATTGGGAATTGTTTATAAATACAAATAGGAACATGGTGATATCGAATTGGCTGCATGCAGAGCCTGGGATGGAGGATTAATCAGGAACACAGGGAGCTTTTTTTTGGGGGGGGGGGGGGGGGAAGGAAAACACAGTAATTATGGGTTCTTGTTTGGAGCCGTTTGCTTAAGCTACTTCAAAGAAATTAAAGCAGAGATGTTTATATCTCGAAACGTTTTTTTCTTATTCGAGTAGTTTTTTTCCGAGACATTTCTCTTCCGTTGTTGTTTCCTTTGGTTGAGTATTTTTACGACCTCTTAACAGGATTCCCTTAGGTGAAATATTTGACCTTCTTGTGGGCAAAATTTTCCGATACTTAAAGAGCTCTTTTTTTTTTTGTATTTCGATGATGTCCGTGAGGTTTAAGGTATTCCATGGATTCAAGTTGCTGTGGTGTGAAACCACGTTGTGGTACCTAGTAAGTAGCTGCCAAATCTGGATATCCAAAACGGGAAATGGTGATATCCTGGTCAATCAACCACCAAGCACATTGCGATCGATGGAAGGCACTGCGCAAGTGTCAAGGATGCCCGAACGTTCCGAGGAGCCAAAATTGACTCAGAACTACTTCGTTGAAGCAAAGGTAATGCTTCTGATATCAAGATGGAAATTTGACTTCAGACGGTTACAGTCGGAAGAAATCACAACCACCAGGTCCCTTTCTGATCGAGTCTCTAGCTGGAATATCATGGCAGAATCGCATTTCTGCAATTTGTATAACGGCGACGAGGAATAGAATTCCATTACAGCATTCAACCTCGACGACAGTGACTTAGGCCAATAATATCGTCGAAGTGAGACTTAAGTCTAACAAAGCTGTCCGAGCTGATGGCTGAGCTGTCCAAAGCGATGTATTTGATAGGAAAATGCACCCAGCTCATCTGCAAAATATCATAAGAGAAAAAAACGCCCGAATGAATGAAACCTCAGCATTTTGTGTCAGAATCTCAAGAAAGACGATCCTCTGGACTGATGTACCAACTACATCGGCATCGGTCTTCTTAACATCACATACAAGATCTTCTCTGCCGTACTTCGTGAATGTCTGAAGCCATTCGTCAACAACCTGATAGGTCCATATCAGTATGGCACTATGGCAGATATTGAAAAAAAGCCCAAGAGTTTCAATACCCACAGCCTTTTCTTCGATTTCAAGGCCACGTATGACACCATCTATTGAGACAAGCTATATAACGAGCAATGTCTTGTTGTCAAACTCCTCCGTTTTTGCAGGTTGACTATGGAGAATGCACGCTGCTCCATAAAGTTTGGCAAAGATCTCACTGATACCTTTGATGTCAAAAATGGTTTTAGACAACATGAAGCACTGTCAGGTAACTTCATCAACATTGTGCTTGAAAAAATTGTGCAAAACCCTCGCGTCAATACTTAAGGCACAATTTTTCAAAATTCCTCCCAGTCCCTCGTCTACTCAGACGATATTGACATAATCCTCTGGTCCAAAAAGTCTTGAATCCCCATGGGACGGCGCAGTATAGGAAGACAGCCTTACAGGTGACACACGTAAGTGGAAGAGAATTCAAACAACTTGGATTATAAAACTGGAGACTGTGATAGGTGATAGGTGATATGTGATAGGTGATAGGTGATAGGTGATAGGTGATAGGTGATAGGTGATGGGTGCTAGGTGATTGGTATCACACGATCGTACCTCGTGGTATAATGGTTAGAGCGTTGGACTGAACTGTTATGCTGAAGGTCAGGGTTTGTTTCCCAGCCGCTACTACCTAAAAACAAATGTATTTTTCCTAGGTACTGACAATTCCTCGAAGAATTTATCTGTTGCCATGAAAAAGTGCTTCTCATCTAGCCGTCCCGGACCCAGCATAAAATTGTAGGACCCCTCCGTTCCTGCCAACAAGACGTACACATGAATGGTTTTAAGTCACAAGGCTTTGGTTTTCCAAGAGCTATCGTGCTTTTGTCACCAAATTTGTATTATCACATGATCTAGGTGGCCAGATGACAGAGGTCCGAAACGAAAAATTGATGTTTTGTGTGGCAATTAGTGCCATCTTGTTGGTAATAAACGTCTAAGAGATCATGGACTTCAATTTGAAAAGTCAAAAAGCTTGTTACCCTGGCATGATAACTGCCGTAATTGACATCAGATACGTTCTTAAGGTCAGCTTAATTTTTGAAGAAATATGGGTCGATAATTCCACCAGCCTATTATTAATTTAAATGGTGCAATTTTTAAATTCTTTTGGATTGCTATTTGGCACAAAAAAAGCTATTTTCGACTTTCGTTACGGACGTACCCGCATTAAGCTAGAAATGTACCCCATCGCTGAGCAAATATTTTGTCAAAAATATGGGTTTTTCTGCAAGCTTTTCAAAAAACCAGCTGAGTAATTTGTAGACACTGTGCTGGGCTTAGTCTTTCATTATAATTTGCTAAACAATAGATACTGAACTAAAACAACTGACAGCATGAAACCAGTCATGCGCGAATTTGTCAAACAAACCATATTGATAGAAACCAGTAGAGTAACACAATCAAAAATTTAACTTCCGTGTGGGCCTATCCAATAGTTATTTTCTATTCAGCAAATTATATATGTGGATATTTCTTTAAATAAATAACGTCAAACTCTGACAATCTGTCAACTGTCAACTTCGGCATACTTCTTGGAGAACAATATTACAATACATTTGCTAAAAGTTATTAATTTGATAGAAAAGAACTCAAATACCCTAGAAAGATGAATATTGGAGATACTAGCAGTGAGTCAAATAAAGCTGTTTTTGGGACAATGAAATAAAGCACAAATAAACATTGTAAAGAAACCACCTGCTTCAACAACGCGCGAGCTTCAAAAATACCTAAATACAAAAGATATTAGTAATCGTCAAAGAAATCAATTTTGTGCTAACTATTCCGTTTAATCATAAAAAAGATGTTTTCAAAACCATTAAATATCAAATATTCTCCACTTCCCCTTCTGATAGATTACATTGCATCCATCATGTGATCAAATCAAGACATTCAACAGTTCCTTTTAGTTTTTGGGTCACTATACTTTAATGACACTTTGTCGGTGTTATTTTTAAACACAAACATTAAACAAAAATGTATAACTAGCTATTTATGCTTTCAACTTGAAAAACTTCTTCATAAAAAATCCTCACAACCAGAGCACATTTCCTAGATTTTTTTTTTATTCATTACAATAAATTCAATATAATTCAAAAGTCAAAATGAAGTATAATTAAGTTTGTTTTGTTTTTAGCTGTTGATTTCTATTCTTGTAAACTTAATCAAACAGGCCATAAACAAACAAGTTTCTCATTAGCAACCACTTAATAATGTAATTCTTTCACATTTTGTAAATAAACAAAATTCACGCAGTTCAATAAATTCCACGACTACACACAAATAAATTTTAAACACACACAAGTGGAATGAATTCATTGAGAAAAGCGAGAAATGCAAAAGAACATAATTTAAGTCCATTGTTCATCGGATTATGTTCAGTTAGTACATAAACCATTCACTCAATTAATGGCAAGATCGAGTGTGTAATTTGTTGCATACTTTTAGGAAGCCAGCGGTATGGTAGAAAATGCATTTTTGTTGGTGTATTAAGAACGAAAAGTATTGCATACATCAAGAAGATCGTTAATTTTTGAAGCATTTTATGCTTTATAACGGGTTTTTCAACAGGGATGCTGCAAAAGTAGAGCGACAGGGCAGCAAACGACGCCATATTTCTTGCCGCTCTTTTGGTATTTCTCTTCAGTAAGGTTTGCCATTTGATGATGGAAAGATATACGAGCCAACAACGAGTCGAAATTATTAAAATTTATTACCGAAATTCGGAGTCGGTGGCCTATCAGCGTTAAGAGCACTACGTCCAATTTATGGTCGTCATAATCGTCCTAATTGAGCGTCTAGTGGAAAAGTTTGATTTCACAGGCACAGTACAAAATGTTCCCGTGCCAGTGAGACAAAGAAGTGCCCGTAGTGTCGAGAACATTGCTGCCGCTGAGGCTTCAGTTGCAGAAAGCCCAAATGTGTCTCTCACACGTCGTTCTCAAGCGTTGGGCATCTCTGTGACGTGGTTGTGCCGAATTTTGCGAAAAGACCTTGGCCTACATCCTTACAAGATTACGAGACTGGTCCCGGATTTAAACGCTTTCCTGCTTCTAACTACCTACCTTAACTCCTTTGGATAGCGATATTTCCAAAAGAAAGTCTTCAAAATTATTGCGGCTTTCAGTGCTGAGTAGAAAATTAACTCACCTTTCCAAAAACGTCAAAAAATCTCGTAAATTGACGCAAGAACTGAAGCCGCTTGACTACCAGAAGCGTCGTATGTTCGTGAATTGGGCTGAGCAACAACTTGAAAATGATTCGGATTTTCATCGAAAAATCATCTTCAGCGATGAGGCTCATTTCTGGCTGAATGGCTTCGTCAATAAACAAAATATGCGGTATTGGTCAGGCAGCAATCCACACGTACTCCATGAGTCATCATTGCATCCCGAAAAAATTACGGTTTGGTGTGGTTTATGGGCCAGCGGCCGCGGCGTCATTGGGTACTTCTTCCGTGATGATCAAGACCTGCACGTTACTGTGAATGGGGATCGCTACCGTTCAATGATAACCGAATATTTTTGCCCCCAATTGGATGATAAGGACTTGGAGGACATGTGGTTCCACCAGGACGGCGCCACAAGCCACACAGCGAATGTCACAATCAATTTATTGGAAACCAAGTTTGGAGAATGTTTTATCTCACGAAATGGTCGAGTCGCTTGGCCACCTCGGTCGTGCGATTTGACGCCGTTAGACTATTTCCTGTGGGTCTACGTCAAGTCTATGGTCTATGCCAACAAGCCAGCGACTATTGATGAACTTCGTACGAATATCGAACGTGAAATTGCAGCAGTATCAGCTGACTTATGCTTGAAAACAGTCGAAAATTGGGTTCAGCATCTGGACTTCTGCAAGCGTGCCCGTGGTGGCCATGCAAAAGAAATCGAGTTCCATACATAATGGCAACGAATGTACTTTCACAGGAATAAAGAATTTTATTGATATCCAAAACCGTTTTTGTTTTATTTAAAAAACTTTTGTAGCGCTCTTATTGAAAAACCCGATACTAAAGAAATCACGACAAAAATGTAAAAAAATGACTTAGAAATGACTTATAAAGGACTGGAGCATAAATCAATGGCACGATCTTTGTAAGCATTCACAGCTGAGACGACGAATTCTCCTTGTCTATCGCAAGGTCCTGGAATCAAAGAAACCAACTAGTCTAAGAGCCCACAACGTGAAAGGGTGTGAAAGTTAACCAAAAATGAAGCGAATAAGACGAAAACAGTATTAGGGCTTATAGCCAAACCACAGTCAAGCGTTCGATCGCGCCGACTTTGACATATTCAATAAAAACAATGGACTCTTATGAGGCAATCTCAAATATCACCTCAGGCTTCGTGTTTACCTCAGATCATAAATATCGTAGGCCTGAGCGAAACGCCCGAATAGATCTATTTTCTATTTTGGTGGCGCTTTGACAGCTTAAACAGATTTGTTTGTGTTATTCAGTAATTCTTCAAACCTGTAGAAACTAAAAATGTGTTTTTGCGATTAACTTAATTAATAAATGCAACGACAACAGCAGCAATAAAAATCATTGTATACGTGTTTGATGTTGTTTTTTGGTGAACTACATGTAAATTGGATACCTATTTTAGAACTATGCTAATTTATTAAAGTGTTTCTATTATTCTATTATTTACATTATTATTAATAGAATCAAACTTTAAAATGATAGCAAAAACTAATGAATCAAATAAACAAAATATTCCTGTGAAATTGAATTGAAATTGTTTTCCTTTTTATTCATTTCATTTACAACCTACATTTGTTTTTATATTTGACAGCTGTTTGGACTGTTCTCTCTCTGGGGCATGTTCGAATGAATGAATCAATTTAAGTTCAGAGAGAGTGTTTATGTACCAGGTGCCCAGGTTCTGTAACCCTTGCATCGTTGAGGTACGATGAAATCTGAAAAAAAACACGGTGACGGCGAGTTTTGTCGATGCAAGGATAGAACATGGGCACTGGTTTGCTTTCTTCTAACGCAAGAGAATTTTGAATTATCAACAAAAGTTTTTCAATTAATATCTATGGTTACTACACACATTAGGTCTGTTTGTTAAGGGTTCTGACAGCAAATTGTGAAAATTTTTGAAAATTTGGGAGAAATTTCACTCTAGTAAACAGAACTACTATTTACTAAAGTAAGTTTTTTTTAATAAATAAGCTCCACTAATTTTAGTGAAATATTAAAAGATCACAAAGGGGATGAAAAATATAGTTCTCTCTTACGTATAGCACAATTTCTTTTACCCCTTCTAAATTCAATGAGTTTGATGGTGGAATCACATCTTTTGTTTCCTTCGCACTCAATTGCAAAAAGAGTCAGGGACAAAGAGTCACTGTGTAGTAGGGGTTCTATAATCGTGTAATATGGAACTATAATTCGGAATGGGAATTTGTTTCCGATTTTTATCTTTTTCGTTTCGAAAACTCGATTGTGATACTTTGATGTTTCCAAATGTTAAAAAAGGTGTGTCTTAACTCACCGATTTCGGTGGATTAATTGAGGTCCAATCATGGTTCAAGGTTCAAGTATGTGATAGTAGCCAAGTAATTTAATTTACATGTTTGAAACTTCGCAGTTAATCAACCGAAATCAGTGGGTTAAATTTGCTTATATTTGTCAGATTCTGGCAGCTTTTTACTGACACTTCAGAATTACAAATTAAAATAAATTTCAAAATTATTAATTTATAATGTAACTTTTGGGACACATTGTAATAGTGAAAAACTAATTTAGAGAAATGTAGCCCTTTCCTAAAAACACTGTTTTGCTCTGTTGACACTTAAATTGAATTGAGGAGAAATAAAATGAAGAAAAAATGTGTGATAAAATCGATCTAAACTGGTTCTTTTTATGCAAAAAATATAATTTTAACATTTTTTTTATTCAATGTATATTTAAATGTAATTATTTTTAGAAATCTTATATCACCATAAAAGCAAGAAGGTACATGGGACCCACTCGTAAAATTTATTTTGAAAACTCTTTCATTGAGAAAGCCTTTCGGTTTCCCTTTTCTCTAAAGAATTTTCATACTGTTAATTTAAGGAAACAGAACTTTTATTCTGTCATATTCGTAATCTGTCATCGCCCGAAGCTTGAAGCTACATTCTGTTTTGCAAATTTTAGGGTAGCGCTTAGTGTAAGTTGGTAAAAAGCCCATCAAGGCCCAACCGACCCAACGCGAGATTGTAATTTGGCCTTTATGAATGAAATGAAAGTCTTGACGTCCCTGGTCGTGGCTTTAATGAGTAATAGTAGATACATCAAAAATGTGAAAAAATCAACTGTGGGGATGATTGTATGAACCAAATATTTTTTAAGTGAGGACAAACGAATCTTATAGCTTAACTAAATTATGTAACCTCGAAAGTGAGTATTTGGCATTGTAATAGTGATTACTAATAATAATGAGCAACCGATTACTTGTAGGAAACATTTATGCCGTTCGATGGGCAAGAACTCAACGAAAATATTAATATGATTTTTACCTCAAATGAAAGCTACACAACAAGAAATGCTATATACTTGCCGAATTAAAAAGAGAAATAAAGAAGCTTAAGTCCAATAAAGCTCCAGGATATGACTTAATCACGGCAGAAATTCTAAAAATGCTACCCCGTAAAGGATTTATTTACCTGCTTTACATAATAAATGCCACTCGAAGGTTAGAATATGGTCCGAGCCAATGGAAAGTAGCGGAAGTCATTATGGTTTCGAAACCTGGCAAACCATCTCACGAAAAGAAGTCTTACAGGCCGATTTCGCTTCTTCCTATTATATCAAAAGTTTTTGAAAGAATACTACTCCTGCGCCTGCAGCCGTTAATAGATAGAAGAGAAACAATTAATACCTGAACATCAGTTCGGATTTAGAAGCAAGCATTCAACAGTTGATCAAGTGCATAGAATAACTGATGTAATTGAGAGAGCTCTTGAAGAAAAGAAAATCTGTTCGATTGTCTTTTTGGACGTGTCGCAGGCGTTTGACAAGGTGTGGCACGAAGGCCTCAAATTAAAATTAAGACAAGTTCTGCCTGAACGACTTTATAACATTCTTAACGGATACATAGATAACAGACTTATTCGACACGGAAATGACTATTCTGATTTCAAAGAAAAAGTGGCTGGGGTACCACAAGGAAGTGTATTAGGTCCAGTTCTGCACCTTTTATTTACACGCGATTTACCTCAAAATGAAGATACTATTGTAGCCACGTTTGCTGCAGTAGGCAAAACGATTTGCGAAGCTACAATAACAAATTACAAAATGCTCTTAATAAAGTCAATGAGTTGACAAAACATGGCAAATAGCGCTCAATGAACAAAAGTCAGTCCACGTAGACTTTACTTATAAAAAAATAAATAGACTACCCGTCTTTCTTAATACCGCTCGTGTTCCATTTGCAAATGAGGCAAAGTATCTGGGAATGATTCTAGACGCGAAATTAAAATGGAAGCCGCACGTAAAAAAGTAATGCGAAGAACTAAAAAGGAAATTAAGAGATATGAACTGGTTACCCGGTTAATATTCAAAGTTTAGTATTGAAAATAAATTGGTACTTAAACCTGTTAAGACTTATGGTATACAACTTTGGGGCGTTGTGTCTGCGATACAAACTTAAATAACTTACAAACGTTTGAAAATAAATTGCTTTGTTCATTTGTAAATGCTCCGTGGTATATAAGAAACGAAGATCTTCACAGGGATCTCGGGATTTCTACGGTTCGGAACGAAATACAAAGTTTCGCGCGAAAACATAGAAGTCGACTATTAGAACACGCTAATTCAACGATTATTGACATTCTTGACGAGTCGAATTTAGAACGCCGTCTGCGAAGAACAAATCTTCCAACTTGGTGCGGTGAACAGAAAACCGCTTTAAAATCACGGAATAAGCAAGAACTTTCACCGGGAAATAACCTTGCTCCTACCCACGGGAAAATAAATACAATATACTAATGAGTAATAAAAAGGTTCTATGTGAAAAAAGGATGTTTCATTTTGGAAATTAGTGGATGATATTTATTAAAAGAAATTTATAAACAATCTGTAAAAAAGTTTAGGTACCTACATCAAGATAATTCCCCATTACAAAGCTTTTAGCTGCGTTAAAAATGTTATTCTCTTCAAAACAAATTTTGCATAAGTTTACTTTATCGAAGTTCTATAGAAGCTAAAGCTTATCTCATTGAAACAAATTGAACAATTTGAATTTGTTCCATCTTCAAAATTTTAATTTTGATTGACAGACTTCTATACCTCTGTGGAAGAAAAGACAAAAATAAAAACAGTTTTTCTTTTGATTTAAATTAAGCAAGGGAAATGGTAAGTCGTAACTATTCCAGGTCCATTTTTAAAGCTGCCCTCTTATTTATTTCTCAGCAATTTCAAATCTATAGTAAGTGTTCAATTCAAAGGATATAACGGACACTTAAACTTTTTAATAAGATTGCACGATCGATATATTTATATGTATTTACGTACTTACTGTAGCTGTTCATAGGTATATATATATAAGTTTGAATGTCCTTAATCCAAGATATTTAATTTGGAAACTTCATTCTATTTATTTGGGAGTTAAAAAAAAAAAACAAGAAAGTCACTCTCTTTGATGTCATACTCGATTCGTCAGAAATAAAAAAAAATTCCCTCTCTGTCCAACCCCAAACACGCAATCGTCCATCTTAATAAAACATGCTCAACTTCATCATCATCAACTGCCGACTTTCTAATTGGAATTCAATGAATTGCTTCTTTAAATAAGAAAAAACTCATTCAACAATAAAACCAAACTCTCATTGATTTTTATATAAAAAAAAGTTCTCAAGAAATTTAGCATTGTCACGAATTGATTTCTTGTCACAGGCAGATTCCCATTCTCTTCGTTTTTTTTTTTTTTTTTTTGTCGTTCTAAAGTAAGCCTCGCACAGTTAACAAGAGAACCTATATTTATTCTATTTGACTTAAAATATACCATGCCATCCTGCACCACCTCTGTCAGTCAGTCAGGACACCCTGCGAGACAAATTCAATGAATTTGACTGACGCTTATGTCCTTTTGGGCAGAATAACAACCTTTGACAGATAGCTCCTGTGGGCTGCCGACAAAGGCGCGCGGTGGTTATGGTGATGGTTCTGCCTCTGAGTTGGTTTCTTCCATTGGACCATCACACCATAAAAGAGAAGAAGAAAAAAAAAAACACCAACAAAAAAAAAACTGGCTAAAAGCCCTCAACAGAAATTGTCTCCTTAGATATTTTTAAAGCCCGACCCAAAATAACAAGCATTGTGATTGACAACTTAAGTACTGCCTTGTTTCCCGTCTTTCTCGCTTTTGGCGGCCGTGAATGACGTTTATATAATTTTCTAAGGACATTCTAAGAATAACAATCTCTGAGTTTAAAAACAAAAAAACAAAAAAAAAACGCTGGAAGCGAGAAAAAAATTATTTCAAATGTCATGTAAAAAGGCGATATTTCCCTCGCCTAACGCAATTAATAATAATTTATCTCAGACCCACAAAAAGAGAGGGATTGGGTGTTGCAAACAAAAACGGAACGTAGGTACTATACCTTCGGAACAACGACGTTATGAGGCTATACCTTCATTACTGCAAACGAACCTAACAAGGCGCATAATTAATGGTTCGATGTTCATCAACAGTCAGCATGTTCCTGCCACACACTATGGTAGGTGTACCCACCAAACCTACCCCGGTATCACCTATGAAATATTATCCACTTACACATTCAGATATAAAAGGGTAAATAAAGGATAGGAATATAGAGGGATAGGTTAAGGGGAAGGCAGGGAGCTTTGGAGCTTGCGTTAGATTTTTAGTTCAAACGGAGCCATTCGTAGCGGAACTGGCTGATTTAGCTTACCCTTAAATTCAAGCTGAAATTTCCTTCCGGCCAGCATTATGGCAGGTAGAACATAATTTTGTTCGCGCCCATATAGGTGGAGGAACCACCATGGCATTGGCATCGGCACCAGCACAGGCCTCCGGGTCGGGGCTCCATCCCCCCGAAACACAGGTAAATTAATTTGCATATCTGGCGGTCGTTAAAGGCTTGATGCAAGTACTGCGATAGTGGGTCTTTATAAAATATCTATCTCTGTGTATAGGGGGGGAAATGGTAGGCTACATCTAGACATAATTATGTATGATGTGTGCGTTGGTTTATGGAACACGTTTGGAACGTGTCAGTTAGCACTTGATTCCCCGGTCGATGGTGCTACAGTTAATACATATTTTGTGCATTTCGCCATGTGAGATGAAGCTGCTGACCTGGAATTCAAATCTATTGAGCTAAATGGTTTTGTTTTAACGTAATGCTAATTAAAACATTAACAGGAAGGTTAGCGGGAATTGAGGCAAAGAGCCTTGGACTTGTGAGAAAATTTGATGAAAGTAAAAATGCTAAAAGATGGGAAAGTGAAGACATGGAAGATACCTTTCATGCATTTGGTGGGTAGAAACAGCCTGTACGAAGGGGAAAATTATAAGGACCTCCAAATAATAGACTTTTCAGAAGCTAGTAATACGTTTATAAGTAGTTTTGGGTTACCATGGCTAAGAATCCACAAGATTTTACGCATATCTGAAGTTACTAGCGTAGGTACATTGAGCATCTGAGCGAGAAGATCTCCGCTGTGTATTCAACTGCCACAGACGCCATCTACCAGTCACAGTTCCACGATATCATCAAAATGCTAGCCGAAACAATAAAAGGCTGTCAAACTCCACCGAAAAAGAACCCTTGGTATGATGATGAATGCATACAGTTGAAAAAGGTGGCAAAAGATGCTACTGGCCTTTACCGAAATGCATACCTTCAAAACAGCAGGGTCATCCAAGAATTGTTAAAAAAAGATGTATCCAAGCAGCATTTTCAGCAGCTTCTAAATGAGCATCAGTTAGAATGAGAAATAGGACAAAAGCAAATCCAACTCCATAGAAGAGGAAAATTTAGTAATAAAGATGCTCAAGAACAACAAAGCTGTAGATGGTTCAACAGCTGAACTCTTCAAGCATTGAGAGGATGGGATTGATAGGGTGCAAGCATCAACTTATCAACATGTCCGAGGACTGGTTAATCAGTTCCATGTTCCCCATCTACAAAAAAAGTCATCTCTTTCTTCCAAGAACTAACGAGGCTTATCCCTGATAAACGTCGGATACAAGATCATATTTAACGCATTGTTAATAGCAACAACTTCGAAGTACTTAAGAAGTTCATTTACCTCGAAGGAAAAATTAGTCCCAACAACGACATCTTAGTGGAGATTCTATTACGGTTTCTTGCAAGATTTCGCCTACGCCCAACCTATAAATCCCTTATACTGCCAGTTCTACTTAATGACACCAAGTGTTGGGCGTTAAGCAAAAAGCTAGAGCTGAAACTAGGCTCTTTTGAACGATAAATTCTCCGACGGATATTTGGTCATATGAACTAGGAGGGCGAATGGAGGATTACTGCAAAGCCTTTGAGCTGAAGAAGGATGTGGATGAAGTCCAGAAAATTAAAATACTTCGACTTCATTGGCTCAGCCACATCGAGTGGACAATAATGCTCCAGCCAAGACAGTCTTTGAATTCCAGGCCCACGAAAAAAAAAACGAACCTCCGCTCCAGTTTAAAGACCAAGCCATCGTGGGAGCCAGAAAGCTTGGTCTAGATTACTTGAATGCATCATGCCTGAGATTGTAGAGGATAGAAGGCTGCCGTGTCCCAGGCTGTGACCATGCATGGATTTTAAGCCGGATAAGTAGGGTCTAGCTTGGAGTTAAAATCGTTTAAGACTATTTTATTTCAAGTTGTTCAGATTTAGTTTAATGATTTGAGCCCTGAACCCTGTTTGAACCCCTGTTAACTATTCAAAACTGTTGAGTATGGCCAACTCATAGCTTTTTCCGTTGCTTGATATCTTAATCCACTCTTCCCTGATGAGTCCTATTCCAAAGCTTAGCAGAATATATATGAAGGCAATGCTTAAAAAAAGCCTGTTGTCTACTCAAGATAGCGGTCAATTATTTCCAATTTTCAGGCGCTCAGAAGGACGACGGATATTACATGGGACTTGATGAAGAGTTTCAACTTGGTGCATATCGTTATTTTGCTGGAGTTCCACACCAGAGAAAGTTGTACAAAGCAAATGAACAAAAAGCTCTGCTAATCTTACTGATAACATCAAAGCCCATTCCCCCATCAGTTGGAATACTATACTGCCTATAGATAGTTGCATCAATTGGCCCATTTGGTCCAAGCAACCCACACTGTTTGACATGAAACATATTATACCGTCGGCGTAGTCCAAATGACCTTCTTCGTACCAACCGTAGCAGTAAGAACATAGGCAATTGCCAATTATCACCGAACTGGTGACACTGACAACACAATATCTCCTTGTCTTACACCTTGATGCACTTCGAATGATTTGGAATTGGATGGGATTGTCCCAGTACACCTTGAGTTATTAATCAAAAATTATTCACAGGGTGAATAATAAAGAAAGTCCTCTTTCCAGTCTTTGGGATAGATAAAGTTTTCCCAACAATCCAGAACAATTGAAAGCAACAAAGCAACCATTATTTCAGAATCCACCTTCTAGAACTCTGCTGGTACCTATGCCACCAAGTGCTAATTTTGTTTGTTTTAAGAAGGAGAATGACCACAAGCTTCACTTCTGCACCAGGTTGGCTGTACGGTGTTACCATTTTGGATTTTTGTACACACTCTGAACGTCATTTAACAGCGTATATTCTTAGCTTAGATCTTCCACTGTCACCAAAACATTGCCATTTATGTCCAACATAGGAGGGGTTCTGGTTTTTAGATGGCCAACCTTTTTTTATGATTCTATACAGCAGCTGTCTTATGTGTTCTCTTACAGCAACATGCGTTCTGCACTTTCCATGAGCTTTTCAAATATTGCTCCTCTATACTCGTTCCACAATAGTTTTCTTCTGATGTGAGACATTTTTCAGCGATCGTTAGCGCCTGTTTAGATTGTGAAATTTGAGTCCGAGCTCGTGAGTCCCATCGTGTCTACATTCGACCATTTGAGGTGCCTCAAAACACATAAAAACAACAACAACTTTAATGCTTTGTAAATCGAAACACCAAGAAAGGAATCTCATGAGGTCGGTGTTTATAATTTGTTCATGCCTCATGACATCCCTGACCACCACTTCTCTTGTGCAGAAACCGTGACCGTGAGACCGGACTCAATCTTCCCAATCTAAACAGTGTTTTAGTATATTATGATATATGGCCTAGGTATCTATAAGCATCCATGGATCTCTAGATCGTGTCTGCCTCAGATTCGGTTTCAGTTAGTGGGGACCACCTACGTTGTCTTTAGACACATTATCGTTTGCAACCAAGTTCGATGTGGGTTCCATATTTAACGCTTTGGTTGCGACGCCTTAGCCAAAAGGAAACCACTTCTACAGTTGTTTTTGATGAATCTTCAAACATACTCGTATCTTGAACAAAAAGCTGCGTTTATCAGGTTGCATTTACAAAACCTGCGGCCCTCCAAGTATACAAAGGGTCTTTTTTTAAGACGTGTGCTTTTCAAGAAGAAATAAAACGCATATGATTTAATGTTATGGCCAAGAATTTAGCTATATTATAGAGATTAGGGGAATGCCATTATATTTTACAATGATTTCGGGCAAGTGGCTTGAATAAATTCCATCCGAGAGTACCAATTTTCGATCACTTTTTGCAGCATTTGGGGCCGTATGTCAGCAATAACGCGCCAAATATTCTCTTTCAAGGGGTCAATCGTCTCGGGCTTATGTGCGTAGGCAAGCGACTTCACATAACTCCCCAAAAAAAGTCCAGCGGTGTTAAATAGCACGATCTTGGAGGCTACGCCACAGGCTCACGACGCGAGATAATACGCTCACCAAAAATTTCCTGCAGCTAATTGATTGTTTTGTGATGGGTCGCGTGAATCGAACCATTATTTTGGTAATAAATTTACACGATTTGCAAACGTTGTCCAGGAAAAAGTCTATTCAATATGAAATGGCAAACCAAACTGCGCATAAATCAAGTGACAGCTGTCAAAAAGACCAACTCTAAAAAAGTATTGCCAGATTGAAAACTACACATCTAAAAAAACACCCATTACATATACACAACCTAACTATTTTTTCTAGTTATTGATGCTTTCTGAAAAAAGAACCTATCTACTTTGAATTGCTATGAGTGTGAGTATCAAAGCTGTATAATTAGAAGCATAAGCACAGTTAATTGATTTAAAATCATACAAGAGACTTAAAGGTAAAAGCACTAAGTCATAGAAACCACAAAATTGATCGTTCTATATTTAATTTGTGGTATTTTTTTCTATACAAGACATTAAAACATTCGAACACTTTAAACATTTAATATTCTATACAAAAAAACTAGATGAACATAATAATTTAAACATACACCTTTATATACCTACTACTCTTAATAGCTTCACTGAACAAACTTCAGATCCAGAGTAATTAAATACGAGAGAGCACTTTTATAATCGTTCTTCATCATGGCTGGATCAAGCTCAAACGTATAAGGATATAACTGCATATAGAGCTCCGTACTATATCACCCCTGTTTCAGTTTATAGAAGTGAAAATACACACACACTATACACACCATTATGTCCTTCAAATAGAAATAACAACTGCACTTAACCCCTTTTCAAACTGAAAAGCTAATGAATGCCAACGTTATTTTATGACCCATCACAATTTACCATCAACAAAACTGGAGCACCTTTCAGAAACTGAAACTATCTATCCAACGTGATAGACATTTAAATTGCACTGACCCGACGACTCTCCTTGCTTATTCCAATGCATCATCAGCACAGGGACATCCGGACAGAAATGAAAAAAAAAAAAAAAAAAAAAAAAAAAAAAATCCTCCTGGTAGGGGGCTCGGGCGGGAGTGTTTGAAATCACTTATCCTTTGCAATAAATAATATAAACCAAATGCAAACACAGAGTTATAGAAGCTTGTCCGCAGCCAACTCTCTGTTCTCGATTGGTTTCTACCTCTCCATCAAGGACTACACGTCTATAGATACCGACCCCAATATATACCCTCTCCCACTTAACCGCTCCCTCCATTCCACTTTCAAGCAAAGTAAGAACGAGTATATTTAGGTAGATGTGTGTCCTGCTACTACATACATAGTTATCGCAATCAAAAGGAAACACGCAGCGTTCTTTACAAAAACCAATTACGCCAATCGATGTTTCAAGCTAACGGAATGTCCTTTCCATTATGAGACCACCATCCTTGGAAACATCCCAACCCACGAGTATCCCCATCACATCACCCTTTTAAAATAAAACAGAAAAAAGGATGTCCAACGAAAACACGTTAAATTGCATGTCGATGGAAGAGAAGAATGCGAAATAAAGTGAAAACCAATCCTCGAAAT
This sequence comes from Dasysyrphus albostriatus, assembly GCA_946251815.1. Classification (NCBI taxonomy): domain Eukaryota; kingdom Metazoa; phylum Arthropoda; class Insecta; order Diptera; family Syrphidae; genus Dasysyrphus; species Dasysyrphus albostriatus. Next base: position 106,193,409 of record OX276337.1, read on the forward strand.
CAAACGCATAAGCAATTATCGACGAGCGCATTGTGACTATAAAGTTCAATTGAAATTTGGTGCACCTGCTAACTACATAAATGCTGTGTTGTCACAATGAAAACCAAGGATTTCTAGTACTTTTTTGTCGAACTAGCTTTGGTAGGTATGTGTGACTGTAAGGCTATGAGAGTGTTTCGTTTATGGAATTCATTTCTAAGAATAAAGAAGTTTTTTTGTACCCGCTCGTTTCGATAGCCCAACATTAAAATAACATGCCCTATAATACTACACACTTAACCACCTCCCAATCCGTTAAGGCTGAAAGGTCACAGCCTGAGGAAGAACAGTCTTCAATCCCCTACGATCCCCAGCACGCTGCTTCCAGTCGTCGGGATAGACGAAACTTTCTAGTATTCGAGCCAAGGTGCGTTAAATGCGCTGGAAAACATCTAACCGTTGACTGCAACGGAAAAAGTGAAAGTCCAGCGTGGGCATTAATTGTAATGGAAATCACCCAGCAAACTATAGGGGATGTGAAGTAGCTAAAGATTTATAAAAGCGACGATCAAAATCTGCCCAAACACAAAGAAACCCACCAAGGCAATTAGAAACCGCAATTCCCAAGAGTGTCAACTCTACGAAAGGTCAAAAACCTAGTATCCGTAAGGAAAAGAAAACAGTGTCAGTACCTTCGGAGAAAATATCGAAGCAAGGAAATGCAGAAACATATGCCCAAATAGCGGCAAAAAATGTACCCGTAAATAAAGACACTGAAACAGACCCGGTTTCGAAAGTCTTTTCAATAATTTTGTCAAAACTTGAAGAACAATGTGAAACAAATAAACTTATCTTTGATAGGTTAAGTAAGCTCGAAAATTGTTTTCGAACCAAACCTCTTTCAAAAAAATATATGTATGATGGAAGAGCTTAAAACTCTTACGTGGAATGCCAACGGAGTATGGCAAAAACTTGGAGAATTGGAGATGTATATGCGAGAAAATGATATTGACATATGTTTGATATCAGAAACGCATGCCAAAAATGAATCAAATCTTAAAATCTACGGGTTTCATGACTACCACGCCATTCATCCGTCTAACAAAGCAAGAGGTGGATCATCATTGTAACGGGTGATTTTTTAAGAGGCTTAGAACTTTAAAAAAAAAAAAACACAAAAAATTCAAAAAAATGAATGAAATATTTATTTGAATCGATAGTTTGAACCTTGCAATTTAATGTTTAAAGATAATTTCATGCAAATGTTGACCGCGGCTGCGTCTCAGGTAGCCCATCCGCTGAGTCCAATTTTGGCATACTCTTTCACACATATCGGCCGGTATCTCACGAATGAATGCATGGATGTTGGCTTCCAGTGCGTCAATCGAAGCGGGCTTGTCCCTATAGACATTAGCCTTGACATACCCCCACAAAAAATAATCTAATGGTGTCAAATCGCACGATCTAGGCGGCCAATTGACCGGCCCGAAACGTGAAATTAACTGTTCACCAAACTCGCCTCGCAATTGCGCCATTGTTTCGCGTGCTGTGTGGCATGTGGCACCGTCTTGTTGAAACCACATATCATGCAAGTCAAGAACTTCCATTTCGGGCAAAAAAAAGTTTGTTATCATCGCTCGGTTGCGTTCACCATTGGCAGTAACGCTGCGATTCGCATCATCTTTGAAGAAATATGGCCCAATAATGCCGCCGGCCCATAAACCGCACCAAACAGTGGCTTTTTCGGGATGCATTGGTAGCTGTTGCAATGCTTCTGGCTGATCTTCACTCCAAATGCGGCAATTATGCTTATTTACGTACCCATTCAACTAAAAATGAGCCTCATCGCTGAACACAATTTTTCAATAAAAAAGCGGATCCTCGGCGCGATGAACATTTCGAACCGAGCACGAATTTTGATAGTAAAATTCAATAATTTGCAAGCGTTGTTCATTTGTAAGACGATCCATGGTTAAATTGCAAACCAAACTGAAGCTGTTTGACAGTGACACAAGGTACTAAACACACGTCAGCTGTCAAAACCAGTGTTGCCAAAACCAAACCAGCTAAAAAATCACCCGTTATATAAAAGAATGCATTGAACACTCGATAGGCCTCAAAATAGAGGCGGAATCAATGCAATTGAGTAGTGTACAGGTTAAAACTAAAAATATTTCTCTCAATGTCTCTTCCATTTATTGCCCTCCGCGTTGCAAAATTGATAAGAGTGAATTTAAGACATTGATAAAGTCACTAAGTCCAAATTTAATTGTTGGTGGTGACTTTAATGCAAAGCACACCTTCTGGGCCTCACGATGCATATCTCAAAAGGGTCGCATGCTATATGAAGCAGGAATGGAAAATAATTGTGACTTTCATTCGACTGGCAAGCCAACTTACTGGCCAACTGATCTGTCGAAAATACCTGACCAAATCGATTTATTCATGGTAAAAGGAATACCCTCCAACCGTGTAGCGATTTCAGAGAGCTATGACCTCTTCTCAGATCATTCTGCCGTCGTACTCACTATGAGCGAAAGCTTTGTTAACATTGAAAAACCACCCAGGTTAACAAACAGTAAAACCAACTGGGATGGATTTAAAAAAGATATCGAGGACAACGTTAAGTTAAGAATATAATTACAAACGCCTCTTGAGCTTGAAGACGCAGTAGATTCCTTTGTTGATATGTATTATACAAAAAGCTGCTTGGGATAACACACCAAAAGCTAATGCCTCGCTATAAAGACATACAATATCAGCAAGAAATAAAAGATTTAGTAAAAGAGAAACGAAAAGCACGTAAAAAATGGCAGCGAACCCGTGCTCCTCAACACAAAGCTCATTTAAATCGCTTGAGTTATATGCTAAAAACGGCGATATCAGATTTCAAAAACCTTAAGTTGAAAACTACTTAGAAGGCTTGACAGCGGGAAAAGAATCGAACTACTAACAACTAAAACAACGAAAAAACCAAAGCTTCTAGTGCCCCCGATTAAGACAAGCCAAAATGAATGGGCTAAAAGTGACAAAGAAAAAGCGACGGTATTCACCGATTACTTAGAGGAAACATTTAAGCCGTTCGATTGGCAAGAACTCAACGAAAATATTAATATGAATTTTACCTCAAATGAAAGCTACATAACAAGAAATGCTATATACTTGCCGAATTAAAAAGAGAAATAAGGAAGCTTAAGTCCAACAAAGCTCCAGGATATGACTTAATAACGGCAGACATTTTAAAAATGCTCCCTCGCAAAGGGTTTATTAACCTCCTTTACATAATAAATGCCGATCTAAGGTTAGAATATGTTCCGAGCCAATGGAAAGTTGCGGAAGTCATAATGGTTTTGAAACCTGGCAAACCATCTCACGAAAAGAAGTCTTACAGGCCGATTTCGCTTCTTCCTATAATATCAAAAGTTTTTGAAAGAATACTACTCCTGCGCCTGCAGCCGATAATAGAAGAGAAACAATTAATAGCTGAATATCAGTTCGGATTTAGAAGCCAGCATTCGACAATTGATCAAGTGCATAGAATTACTGACGTAATTGAGAGAGCTTTTGAAGAAAGGAAAATCTGTTCCACAGCCTTTTTGGACGTGTTGCAGGCGATTGACAAGCTGTGGCACGAAGGCCTCAAATTCAGACAAGTTCTGCCTGAAGGACCTTACAACATTCTAAACGGAAATCTAAATGAAAGACTTTTTCGTGTGAGACACAGAAATGACTATTCTGATTTCAAAAAAATAGTGACTGGGGTACCACAAGGAAGTGTATTAGGTCCAGTTCTGCACCTTTTATTTACACACGGAATACCTCAAACAGATGACACTATCGTAGCCACGTTTGCTGATGATACTGCAATACTAGCAGTAGGCAAAACGATTAGCGAAGCTACTATTAAATTACAAAATGCTCTTAATAATGTTAATGAGTGGACGAAAACATGGCGAATAGCGCTCAATGAACAAAAGTCAGTCCACGTAGACCTTACGTATAAAAAAATAAATAGACTACCCGTCTTTCTTAATACCGCTCGTGTTCCATTTGCAAATGAGGCAAAGTATCTGGGAATGACTCTAGACACGAAGTTGAAATGGAAGCCGCGTAAAAAAAGAAATGCGAAGAACTAAAAAGTAAATTAAGAGATATGAACTGGTTACTCGGTAAATATTCAAAGCTTAGTATTGAAAATAAATTGATCTTATATCGACAGGTTCATAAACATGTTTGAACTTATGGTATACAACTTTGGGGTTGTACCTGCGATACAAACTTAAATTACTTACAAACGTTTGAAAATAAATTGCTTAGGTCATTTGTAAATGCTCCGTAATATAAAAGAAACGAAGATCTTCATAGGGATCTCGGGATTCCTACGGTGCGGGAGGAAATAAAAAGTTTCGCGCGAAAACATAGAAATCGACTATTAGAACACGCTAATTCAACGATTATTGACATTCTTAACGAGTCGAATTTAGTACGCCGTCTGCGAAGAACAAAACCTTCCGACTAGGTGCGGTAAACAGAAAACCGCTTTAAAATCGCGGATTAAGCAGGAACTTTCACCGGAAAGTAACCTGCAACACGTAACTTAGCTTCGTTAAAAATAAATTGCTAGATAAGTTTCAACTTAGGTGTAATCGGGAAGTGGAGGTGGTTTTAGTGTAGTTAGAATCTCACACACTTATGAGCACGTGTTGTTTGGTCCTCATAGAGTCTGATACAGGCTTTGCACCTACCCACGGGGAAAAAATGCTGCAAGCATTTGAAAAGCTCCACTGATAAACTATCAGACCCGGTGGAATTGTTGCTCTAGAGCTTTCCTTGCTCGATACTCCCCTCTCACCGCTTGTATCAGACAACATCATTTTCGCATGTACATATTCTATCACCTTTTTCAGATGCAAGCCTTCATCATTCGAGGATGGTTGGTACCCTCTTGTAGTTTTGGCTGCCTCTTTGGTCAATTCACCATATTGGGTACACTGGTTGATGGCATCAGAAATAGTTGAGTGCAAGTGAATGCTTCTCCCTCAGATGATCACTGTAAGCCCTGGTGACTCTTCTTTAAGGCGGTTCGTAGTTTGTTTTTATTTGACAGTTGACTCTAAACCTTGCCGGAACAAGGCATTGGCCAGAGTCGACGTTTACCCCCCGAAAAGTACAAACATCTAAGATATAAAATGTATGTCTTCCGTTGATTACCACATTGTGAATTTGGCTGGGGTTTTGACCATTGGCTGAGGTTCAGGTTGTTTTGTGGATTCTAAGCTGCAGAAACCTATCTACTTATCACTGTTTTACGAGCTTCTGAAAAGTCTTTTAGTGGGAGGCCTTTATCATTTTCTCTTCATGGAATCTGTTGATACTAACTAATCCACCTTCATTTTCAATTTCATCATTTAAGTCCCCGACATAAATTTTTACATCGTTCTCGAGGTAGGCTCTGTAAGTTCTTTTCAAGAGGTCATAAAAATCATCCTTTAGAGCTTTCTATTCCATTGTAAGGGACATGCATACATAATTAAGGTATTATTTTGGAATGTGGCTTCGATGTGGATCAATGCTTGATGTTCCGGGTAAGAAATCACACTCTGAATTGAGGTCTAAAGTGTTGCAGAACCAACAGGATAAAGGATCTTTTGTGCGTTGTTAAGCGTAGATTAACCTCGGTAGTTCTTGCAAGGCATTAGATATTTTTGTTTGTGCCACATTTTTGTAGCTGATAGTCTGTCTTCCGCTCTACTTCATTAAAGATTTCATCATTTACCCACCATACTAACGTATCAAGAGCTCTGCTGGTAGGCATCCAACACCAGTGGCCTTTTTGTTCTCAAGCCTGTTCTTCATTCCAACACTCCTTCTCTATAAATTGCAACTTCTTTGACCGAAATTGAAAGATTTTTTGTTTGAGTTGGTCACGTGCCCTTTTGCTTCTGGAAACTAAACTGTCTTTCTAACTCACTGCCAAATTGTAAATGTGAATTTAATTTCAAACAATTACAAACTACTAGTGTTTCAAAAGCAACACAATTCAATTTAATTGTTTAATCTTCACTCATTCAGCTGGGAGTATGTATTCCATTCAATCAACAACAGAAACAAAATATTTTACCAACTTCTCAATTTTATCAAAAAAAAAAAAGACGTTCTCAAATCTTCTTCTTTTGAAGCCTCAGTTCTTCCTATTTCAAATTCATTCCCCTATTCCGTTTAGTTCAACGTGTAACGAATTTAAAAAATCAATTTGCCGGAAAATAAATTTCCGTAATCCGACAAAGCAAAAAGTTTCCCTCGAATAATTTCACAAGTAATGTCATCAATAAACTGTTATATCATAGTCCCATTGAATTTTATTTTAATCACACACACACATTTGTATGTACAAAGAATCTACGAAATACTACCATCCACTTAAGTCCTTTGGCAAAATAGCATCAGAGTAAAACCCGAATAACGTAACAACAACATACTCTTACACATTGAAGAGGATGCGTGGCTTTGAAGGACCCCAGTTAAGTAGTTCGAAATGCAATTCACTATGACAACACGTTTGTCATTTTGATAGAGTCCACCCTCGCATCATGGTAAAAAAGGTTATATAAACGTTATACGAGTTGGTATCGTATATGCCTACATGCGTCCTTTGTGACCAAAAATAATTCTATTTGCCTGAAATCTTATTACGTATTCCCTGTGGAAAATTTCAGAGACGCGCCATCATAGCAAAGTAATCGTGTGGAGAGTCAGTTCGGGGAGGTCCTTAAGAGTGTAGACTCTTGGAAAATTACACGCGCACTTGAGAACGTGCAAGGTGGAAAATTTTGTAACAAAGATTGAAATATCCTTCAAAGGATATTTTTTTTTTATTTTTTTAATTTTCATTTTACTATTACGCTAGGAGAGTTCAGAGCTTATCCTTGAAGATTACCTAATACCAACTTTTATATGTATATATGCGAGCTGATGGTTGTTTGAGAAAGGAATTCAAATTAAAAAACACAATTAACAGAACCCTCTTGAGGAGAACAAAAGGCTTTTTATGGGAAAATTGCAATAGAACGAGAAGGATGTGTGCGAAATTCGTTGAAAAATAAATGGATAAATCGTATGGAAGGGATAAAATCTCTTCAATGTTCTGTGAATTTAAAAGGGTGATGTATAGTGAGTGAGTTGACTTCTCGGTCTGGTTCTATGTCGACATTAATTGAAACTGTTCCTTGCTAAGAACTTGAACGTAAATGTACCATGTGCAATATTGTGCTTGTGTCTATGCGCTGACTGTTTCAAAGGAATAGGATCACAATATTACCATACAATGTTGGTAAGGACTATCAGGTTTGTTTAAATTGTTGAAGTGAACATTTTTCATTTTAAATTTTAAATTATTTTTTTTTTATCAAATTCATAAAAAATCTTCCAATATTTGAATGCACCTACATGTTTATAAGATTTTGACACCTGGAATGGGGAATGTCAACTATACGAACTCACAATGAAGGCAAATACTCGAGATGGCAGCGCGACTGACGACTCGCCGAGGTGGTTTTAATGTAGTGAGCATAGGAAACGCACCCACTGCAAGATATCTGGCTGCGTAATTACAGTCCCAGATGCAACCAGTGCGACAGAACGCACAGCTGCAAAGACCGATACCATGACCGCCAGTACATCATCTTCCGTCTGGAACGGAACCAACGAGCTGACTGCCGAAATCAAGCCGAAGCTCCAACGTGGAACGTTACCAAGCTGAACCAAGATATTTTCAAGTCCGTGATAGAAGAAAAACCACTACTCTGGAAGCATGGGCTTTTGCAGAGACAAAAGCAGAAACCACGATGCCACTAATACACCTGGTATGCGATGCTGAGAACAAATGCCTCCACGGGAATAGGGATCCTGTATACTAGTAGATAGAGGAGATAGCCGACCTTTAAAGAAGATGCCTGCAACTTAGACGCAAAATTACTAAACCAACAGAAGATAACGTTGAAGAGTTCATAACCAGGAGATCAGAGCTCAAGAGGGCCGTCAATTCTAGCAAAATATAGAAGTGGGAGGATCTCCCTCGATGCGACCCATCCCGACCTCTGGGGGCAAGGCTACAAGATTATTATACGGAAACTTGGAGCTCAGATGACTGGCCCTTTTTTAATGAAGAAAAGATATATATAGATGATAAGGACAGAACATACCGTCGCTCAGTGAAGAAGAGATGAGTTAAGCAGAAAACCTTACACAATAAAAGAGCTCCAGGACCAGAAGGAATACCAATGGAAGTGCTAAAAGTGACCGAGCGAGTATGCCCTCAACATTTGTTCAACATGTTCGACAGCTGCTTAGAGAAAGGTGTCTTGCTCAAGAGCTGGCAGATGCAGCGTATCGGAATTTGGAACAGCAACAGCTGGTGAATTTTGATCAGCAAGAGAAAAGAAGACTAGACTCGCCATCCACATACAGATCGTTGTGTATACCCCTCAACGCAGGGAAGCTCTTGGAGAATATGCAGACAGCAGAATACTTATCTGAAAGCTAGCAAGGTTTCGGGATAGACCACTTAACAATGGGAGTGATAGGAGAAGTAGTCAAAGTGTTCAGCAAGAAAACTACTACTCGAGGCCAATTATTGTTCCCAATACTGGATGTCCGAAATGATTTTAACTCAGCCAGGTGGAGTGACGTGCTGAACGCACTAGAGGAGACTTTCAATATCCAAGCAAATCTCTTGCGGATAGTAAAGGACTATCTCAAGGACTGAGCGGCAGCTGATATATGCTGTTAAAGAAAGCAAATTACCTGCGGAGCAATCTTGGAGCCTGATCTACATTACACTCTGCACGGACGTGCCAGAAGATACCTTGCTGGTAGGGTACGCAGACGATACTACTCGGTAAAAATGGCAAAAACAGTAAAAGTGCGCAGTGAAAGCTGAACCAGCTCATATGACCAGCTTCATACGTGTGTAATTATGGATGGATAAACATGGTCTTATCAGCGGAAACAATCAAGAAAGTCCTTCTGACAAATTGATTTTCAAATTGGCTCTGAAGCCAGAAAAAGAAAAAGTAAAGATGCAGTAAAATACTCGGGGCCTAGACTCCACACAAAGCTATCTTTCTGGCACCGGCACCAAATAAAAACTGCAGCAAAACAACCGTCGAAGGACACAAACTGCTCAGCAGATGGTAGAGGTGAACGACAAGCAAGGTGAACGAAGGAAGATAAATCTGAGCAGATGTGCTACGTCAAGGAAAATGCCGGAAGCAAATAATGGTGGCAGTGTAAAGATGCAGAGCTTTACGCGTGGCAAAGCCCGTACTGAACGGTATCGGAACCAAACCATCCTTGTAGTCGTAGGAGTGGGCCCCATTGATTTTCTTGTAGTACAAGGGAAGTACGCGTCCATGACAATAAGGTAAAATTTGGAGCGAAAGCAGCAATCGAGAAGGCAAACCAACTCACGAAAGGAAAATGGCAAGAGCGCTGGAGCACAGAAAGTTGAGAACGAAAGATGGCGGGGCTGATCAAGAATGTAACTGAGTAGAATGAATGGAAACATGGTGAAGTTAACTATTACGTCACACAGTTTCTAACCGTATACGGCTATTTGAATTTCTTACTTCATAAGATCTGGAATCCGAAGACGATGCTCAACACATTTTCTTTAGCTGCATCAGAGGGGAAGCTTAACGACGAAAACTAATGAGCCACATTGATGACATCACGCCAGACAACATAATACAGAAGATGCTAAGTAGCAATCAAAACTGTCATAAAATCTTGTTTTTAAAGAACATGGTCTTCATAAGGAAAAAAATGAAGAAGAAAATTATCCGGAAACAGTGTTGAGACGAAAAGGATGAGTCAACGCCTAAAAGGGCCTCTTATGATGTACAAAGTATTTCCCTGGCTTCCCATAAAAAAACAAATAGTAGTAGAACTGAGGATGGACCATCTTCGTACCTACAGCTGACCCTTAATTCAGTTGTGTTGGAATTTCTTCGCAATTTGATAATTTTGTGTTTGCGTTTAAGAACAATCGGTTTACCTCGTGGCATGATGGTTAGTGCGTTGGACTGTCATGCCAAAGGTCTGGGTTTGATTCCCAGCCTCTGCCACTAAAACAGAAATGTTTTTCCCGAGGAAATACCTCTTGCGAGGAACTGACAAATCCTCCAAAAGCATACTTGTCAGGAATAAGTGCTTCTCATCTAGCCGTTCGGACTTGGCAAAAAATTGTAGGTCCTCTCCAATCCTGCCAAAAACACGCACACAGGAATGGTTGAGAGTTGTAAATCACTAGGCTTTGGTTCTCCACGAGCTGTTGCGCCACCAAATTTATTTATTTTGACGCAAATGACGTGTTCAAAAACGGTCTAAGACTAAGACTTTTGTTTCACAAGTATGTACCTACTGTGTCGAATTTTGTTTGTAATTTCTGAAAAGTAGTTACGTCTAAACAAACAAAACATACACGTGTGATGTCCACCATTTTGATTAGGGCGTTAAAAAACGTAAATGAGATTTTGTTGGCTTCCATTGGAAATATTGTCTAGGTTTGTTTTTATTTTCAATGTTCGTTTTGCCTAAGGTTTGAACTTATTTTGTTTGAAGACCACTACATACCTAAATATTTACTTTCTGTATAAAACTAGATGATAAATCTGCAACACCTTTAATTTTGATGAAACTCAGTTTCAATTTCATCCACTTCTACGTGTTTAGCCAGATAACCTTGAAACTTGCCAAACTTTCCCACCCAAACCCACGTCAAAAAAAATATTATCATTTGACATTCTATCGAAATAAAAAATGTAGATTTCTACCCCGTCTATAGATATGATGTTCCAGTTCCAACCTACTACCTTTGCATTTGCGGTATCGTATAATATAGCCCAAAGACATTTTCAACCGTCTTTAGTATTCCAAAAATGTACTTGGCATTTCCTCTTGACATTCAAATCTTCCGACTGAGTGCTAAACTAATACCCAGTTGATATCAAAAAAATCTTAGGTCCATCAGCATGGATGTCAATGCGTACGCCTTGTCGGTTTATATACCTACAGTTGCCGCCAACTCATCATCGTTATTATACCAGAAGATCACAATCACCTTTTCGCTGTTGGAGGAGTCATTTGCTGAAGTTGATGTTCGTGCTTTGCTCTGCTGCTCCTGCTACTGCTGCCACTAACGTATTTGAATATTATTTGTCTCTGAGCTAATAAAACTTTTAACAAGTTCCTGGATAATAATATTATGTAGGTACGTGACGGTCATTAGTTTGTTTTTGTCAACATGGGGTAGCATGACGCAGTATTGTGGGAGTTTTTAAAGTAAATTCTGCAAATTGATAAATACATTTTTTTTTCAAGTACATTTTTTTTGTAGGAACAGCCTTTACTTTTTGTAAGGCTTCAATCTAGAGAAAGATGTGGTTGAATTTCTCCGAAATGTAACCAATGCACCATCTTCAACGCCGGTGTATGATTGACTTGAGTGGTACTATTTTTAAAATAATTCGTTTCACACCGATATCCGAAAAACTAACAGTATCTCAAGAAAAATGTTTTTTTGCCAATATTCAAATGCCGATGAAAAAGACTAGTGTATGTAATTTTTCTTATCTTGTTTTCTTTAATGGTAAATGACGACGACGAACGTAACAAAAACACCCAGATCGCAAAATGGGCAGGTGAATACTTTGTTGTTATTTATTAATTGCGACAATTTTAAGATATTCATTCTATGTTTTCTACTTTTTTTTTTAGAAAATTGGTGAAAACTACTAGTACTTTAAATTGAATTGCTAAATAATTTGCTGTTTTTTAGTTGTGAAAGTTCAATTTTGTCATGCAAGACTTTCAATGGTTTTTTTTTTAGTGATTTTTTTTCTATAGGTGTCAAGTAAGTAAAGGAATTTTCACGATTCGAAAGATGAGAGAAGGGTAATTTACCGTTACTTAAATGTAATAACTTTAAACTTGTCATTGAATGTTTTCTATGTTTTTTGGGTGCTCTGATAAATTGACATTTTTAGAAAACCGGTAGAAACTTCTTTTACCTAAATGTTTATTACCTATTAATTTTTAGTTAAATACTTGTTAATGAGGTGTAGAAATCTAGTTTCATATTTTAATGTTTTCTATGTTTTAGGTGATTTGGCAGCTCAACAGATATCAAGGCAAACCAACATTAACGCACCAAATAATGGGTAGGCGTATAAATGGTAAATTGTACTACAGTCTTTGACAGACTGTAGTATTCAAATCTAGAAATCTAACCATAACTTCAAAACTGCTGCTGTACAGGACCATGGTCCTGCCAGTACTCATGTATGGATCCGAGACTTGGGTGCTTAGCAAAAGGCACTGTGACCTCTTAGCCGCGTTCGAGAGAAAAGTCTTACGGAGAATTGTTGGCCCCATATGTGAGCAAGGACGATTCCGGAGACGGTACAACCATGAGTTGTACGCAATCTACCTTGAAGCAGACATAATGACAAAAATTAAGCTCGGTAGACTCCGGTGGGCAGGGCACCTAGGTCGAATGAGCGAAGAGGAACCTGCTCGGAAAGTCTTTTGTGGGACATTCTATGGTAGACGGCAGCGTGGTAGACCATGCTTGCGCTGGAGAGATGGCGTAGACCAGGACGCCCGAAGCCTTGGGGTGCGCAACTGGATGGCGTCGGCTCGAGACCGGGATAGGTGGAGAGACTTGTTGAAAGAGGCCAGGACCGGACCCCGGTTGTCGAGCCGATGATGATGATGTATAAATTGTCGGTATTAGTTTTGACAATTTAAAGTTTGTCATTCTATATTTTCTATGTTCTTAAGTTCTAAGTGGTAAAAACTTCACAAACTTAATACTTTACTTTTAAATAATTTGTCATAAATTAGTCGTCAGTTAGTTGTGTGTCATGCAAGGCATTCTATGATTTTTTGTTTTTTTCTTTAAGAAGTGTCAAATAAGCAAAGCTACTTTAACGTTTCAAAAAATGGGGGGGGGTGGATAATTTTCCGTTAGTTAATTGTGCCAATTTTGAGTTTGTCGTTCAATATTTTCTATGTTTTTTTTTTGTGTTATGCTTACTTGACATATCCTTTCAAATGGTATAAAGTACTTATATTTAGGGGTTTATGGTTTATTGCACTATTATAAAAACTGTTTATTCGAATGGTTAATTGCTCATAAATTTGCCGTTAATTAGTCGCTAATAAGATGTATCTAACATTTTGGAATTTGTCGTGCAATATTTGTATGTTTTTTCTGGATCCTTTGCTAACTGGATATCAAGTAAGCACTCCAAAAGCATATAAAAAATTGGTTCGAGCGAAATAATTAGTCGTTAATTAGTGGGTGATGACGCAGCAATTTTGCCTTCGTTACACGTAAGTTCATGTTCACCCAGCGCGCTATTCAAATTGAATTCAGGTTCCTCACCATCGTGGAACCTGAAAATGCCAAAGGAAGCAAGAAATCGCCAAGTAAAACTAGATCAAGCAGAAAGTAGAGTGACATGAAGAGGGAATGTGCAGCTTATTGAAACCAGTGACATAATAATCAATGATTAATTAACGCCAAATTATTAACCAATTACCATTTTACAACGACAGGTTTAAGAGCTTTTTTGAAGTTCCTTACTAATGATATGAATTTAGGAAAAGAGAGCAAAAAACATCGAAAACATACCATGCCAAACCTTATACTATCACAATTAATTATCAACTTTACCTTACTAACGGAAAATTATCAACAACAATGAGGCTCATCAGTAAGATGTTGTTGTACCCTTCTAAGGCGCATAATTTTAGTCGATGGTTACCGACACGTATTAAATAAATAGCTCAAATACACTGTAAATTATATTATCTGGTGGAACTTTTTAAATTCAGACGACTAGAAATTGATGATGACAATAAACATAGAAAATATTGCAAAATAAAACTGACATTGTCACAAGTAATTAACGATTAATTAATGGCAAATCATAAAGTCATAAACCATTCAGTATAAAAAGTTCTTATCGCTTTTCAAGATAAATTAGGTATTCACAGCATTCCAAAAAACATAGAAAGCATTGGACTACAAATTCCTAATATCACATCTTACTAATGACCAATTTATGATAAGTTATTCACCTACAAATTTCTCGATCAGTGAAAAATGCTTTGCTAAGTTCATATTGAGTTAGCAAAGCACCGTAAAGAACGTTAAAAATATTGCATGACAAATTCCAAATTGTCATATACTATCATACGACTAATTAACAGATAATTATTAAGAAAAAAATATTAAATTTCAGAAGTTTCTACTACTTTTCAAAAATAAACATAGAAAACATAGAACTCTTAATTTGAAATCACCACAATTACTAACGGATAACCATTCACCCACCTATAATTTGGTTCACTTACTTTGGTTTGCTTACTTTATATTAAGTTAGCAAAGCACCCAAAAAAACATAGAAAATACCATCACACGATCAATTTGAATTTGTCCAAAATGACCAACTAACGGCAAATTATTAAGTCACTTTTGGACAAGGTGCTTTACTAAATTGGTATGAAGTGAGCAAGCACCCAAAAAAAACATAGAAAACATTGAACTACAAATTCGGAATTTACACCTGTAATTAATGACGAGTTTATGACAAGTTATTAACCTACTAATGCTTTGATCCGTGAAAGTTGCTTTGTTAAATTGATATTAAGTTAGCAAAGCATTCAAAAGAACATAGAAAATATTGCACGACAAACTTCAAATTATAACAACTGTTCTACGAGTAATTAACAGCTAATTTCTAGGAAATACAATTTCAGAAGTTCTTACTACTTTTCAAAAAATAAACATAGAAAACATAGAATGCCAAATTTGAAATCACCACAACTCATTAACGGTAAACCATTGAACCACCTATGTTCTGGCCCATGAAAGTTGCTTTGCTAACTTTATATCAAGTAAGTAAAGCACCCTAAAAAAAACATAGAAAACACAATCACACGATCAAATTAGATTTGTCCAAAATAATTCATGACTAATTTAAGGCAAATTATTAAGCCGCTTTTAGACAAGGTGCTTTACTAATTTGGTATGGAGTAAGCAAGCACCTAAAAAAAACATAGAAAACATTGAACGACCAATTCGAAATTCTAATTAACGAAGAATTATACAAATTTTTGTATCCATACAAATTTTTTTCTAACTTGACACTCATCATGAATGAATGATACAAGCAGAAGCGTTTCAGATATAGTTACGAGAACATACCTCCCTACGCAGCGTAGGTACAAAACAAAATTGCCAACAACACATATTTTTGCAATAGCCATCAGCCATCAGTGCTATGGTAGTGTGTCTGGGTTCTATTTGATATTGGCTACATGTTCGCCTTATTCAAATCTATATGAATGCTCGATGATGAAAACAGTTATACGTGTTCCATAATTAAAAGAATTATTGTCCACATCGCGTGACCTCTATTCATTGGCGTATTCGTATTGTTTACACTCCACCCACCCACGTCATGCCGCCGTTGGTCATCGGATCACGTACATACATATATCCACGGCCTCGACAGCCCGCCTGCCTTCATATTTGAATTAAAAAACAAAAAAAAATCTGATTAATTTGCTTCAGCATTTTGTGCTCCTACATTGCAAGTTCTTCCCATTGTTAAATTAGCCCGAAACATGCATCGAGTAATCCCATGAACGGAGCTAATTTGTAATTTAATTTTCGCCTTTTGCAAGGATATTGGTTCTGTTCCGCGTTTATGTTCAAATACCATCCAAAATTACGGGGCTTTCATGCTATGTTATATAGAACTTTTCGATCGGGACTTATATGAAGGACTTTGTTGATGATGGTGATGATGATGATGATGATGATGATTATATTGCCGACATTTGGCCGAACGATGACGCTATTTAACGCTTAAAGCACAACACCACCGACGACGTCACACGGCAAGGTGATTTCGGCAACGAAAATGTACCACGTCGTCATATAGCATGTTGAAGGACATTTTGCTTCCATCCGATTTGGCTCAATTATGTTGTGCACTTGGTTGGAAGTTGTCATGGAAGTTGCTAGTCAGCATGCGAAACATGTTAAGTCCGGGCTATGCTAATTTCAATAATTGTTACGATTATAAAATGGGAATAACGGGCTACCTATATATACTAAAATCAACCCTTTTTAAATGTAAACAGAGGGGGAGTGGGTAATCTTAATTGTTTGGTTAGCAGGTATTAACGCCTTGTGTAACACTTTAAAGTGCCAACAGTTCCCACCAACATAGTTTCATTTTTTCTTCTTTTTTGTTTGTGTCCCAAAAACCACAGGCACAAAAGTCTTAGGAAAAGTGTTACCTGCATGAAAAATGTAGTTTGTCCGCTAGTTGGTATGATGTCAATGAGGCGTAAATGCTCAAATGTAAATGGGGTTGTTGCACTATAAGCCAATTGTGTTGTGTCTAGGCCAGAGATAAGCTATAGAAAAAAAAGAAAAAACGGATAAGTAGTCAAACGGAAACAGTTTAGTGGTTTAAGGGTGCAACACACACAAAGAACAGCTGCTAGCATCTTTCGATTATTGTACGTCACGACTTATTTCATTAACTTTGAACTTTTGTTGAGAAAAAAACCACAAGGGAGCAGATTTGTAAAAAAAAGTAGAGTAAACCAAAAATTTACGGAGGAAAAACTTAAATTATCAGAAACAAAATTTTTAACAAAAATTTATTTAAGAGGTATTTTTAACAAAAAAACTCTAGTTTACAGTTGCCATACGAAAAAAATACATGCAAAAATTTTCATGTCAAAAATTATTTACTTGAAATGCCAAATTAATTTTTTTGCATAATTGGTTTACAGTTTTATGCAAAAAACAATCATTTCTGTCATGTAATGTCATGCAAAACAATGGACCAGCAATTTTTTGCATGCAAAAACAAATGTGGTAGATAATTTGTAGATAATTTGTATTTTCGGATGGTCAGCTTTAATTTTCAAAAAATAATAAATATATTTATCTCAAAACATTATTTGCATGCAAATGTATTTTGCTTCCAAAAATTATTATTTTCTATTTTTAGACGTACAGTTTATGAAGGGTAAATTAGTGACTCAATGGGAGGCATAAGCCAAGGCAAATATTTTAATAATATACAATTTGGTGCACAGCAAACACGGAAAATTGTTTTGTTTTTTCGCATGCCAAGTGTAAACTTTACTTAAATCACAAATGAAAGGCAAACGACGAAAAAAGTTTGAAAAAAATAATTCCGTTCAGCATATAGACATTCAGGTGCAGACATTTAGATTTTTGAAACAGAGTTGGCTGGAAACATGAATTACTCTGTGTGGTCACTTAATTTCTAGTGGCTTTGCTAAACATTAATTAAAGGCTTGGTCAAACAGAACGCGTTCCGAAGGGACGGTCAGAACGTGCCACCGCCTTCCGAGTTTTGATTCCTCCAACAGAACACGGTCAACTTTCGGCGTTCTATCGAATCAGTTCGGGAGCACGTGAATAATATAATCTGAATTTCTGTCTAAAGTCAAGGCAACTGTTTTTTCTTTGTTTTTTTTTTTTTAATTTGCGTCAAAAAATAATTCAGCAAGCAAATTCGAGAAATTCCAGTGTTTTAAACAGAAAAAGGTTAGGAATATTTGTGAACAGTGCCGGTGGGCAGCAGCAGTGAAGATGAGGCTCTTTTTCTCATTTCCATTTTATAGCCCCGTCGAGCTTATTTTCACCAAACAAACAACAAAAATATTCTTCAGATTCATAAAATCAGAATGAAAATTGAAACTAACTTGATTTTCGTAACAAGATTACACAAAGTTTTTGTTAATATTACCATTTTTTCCAGTCTCCAAAAATTGTTTTCCGTCCCGCCGGCCGGACCGCGCTCTGTTTGACCAGACCTAAGTGTGTAAAAAGGAGTAGATTTTAAAAAAATTGGAGTGGCGGAGTAGTTTTGTTTTCTTCCTCAAAATTGGAGTAAATTTGCTCCAATTAGAGTAAGGTTCGAATGCTGGGTTAGTCCATACGTTTTTTTCAAAATCCATGAACAAAATTTTCTATTCAGCACTGAAAATCTAGCTTCTACATGCCTTGGTTTTGAGATATTGACACCCAAAGATATTTAGAAAGGTGGCATAAGATTGGTAAAACTACTTTGGATGGAATATTTCCTAAATCAGACCCGGAACAAAAAGTAATGTTTGAATATATCAATAGGGTTTGAACACACCTTTCGATTAACGTACGTCACGATTTATTTCATTAACTTTGAAAAAAAATTTTTTTGTTTTTTGAAAAAAACGGCAAGGGGTTAGTCCACGTTTTTTTGAAAATCCATGAAAAAATTTTGTGACGAAATTTTTATATTTTTGGAAAGGTGTGTCAATTTGCTATTCAGCACTGGAACTCGCAACAATTTTGAAAGCTTTGTTCGTTAGATATCCGCATCTAACGGATTGCGTCGAAATTCATTAAAATTACTTTGGCTGCAAATATTTAATGAACTAGACGTTGCAAGAGCTTTTGGTTTGCGGGAACAAATAGCTTTTAAATAGGGAATCCAAAAGCGATTTTTTTTTCAAAGACTTGGTGGCGAAAAAATATTTATCCAAAGGCATTTTCAGGCTAAATGCAAATAATTGAATATCACTTTGGATGCGTATATTTCGAGAACAAGACATCATAGACGGTTCTAATTTTGAGTTTTGGAAATCTATATCGTTTTTTAATTTGTTCTACCTTCTGAATGCCTTAGTTTTTGAGATATTTCCATCCAAAGACATTTAGATTCATTAGTTTTTCAGTTGTTTTTGCCAGACGAGGTAAACGTTCATAAAGTAGGTATTACAAGAAATGACTTTTTATTTTTTCTAAAATTTTTAATAATCTTAAAACCTCTTTTATTAGCTTATGATTTTTAAAATATGACGAGTTTTGCTGACGAAAGTGCTTGCCAGACAGTCCTAGGGTTATTAAAATAAGTTTTGTATAGAATGATTTTTTTTTCTAAAATTTTAAACTGTCACAACTACTTACCCAAACCGACCTTTGATGGTTAAGCAAAAATAGCAACACCTTGCTGGATAATTCGGCTGAAATCTTAGACGAGCCCATCGGAAGGATTCTATGCTTAGTTCAACAATTAGGGAATCAACAGGGTCTCTGACGGTCTGGAATACAGAAACATTAAATGAGCTACTTTAGCGTTTTATAGATGAGGTTAGTCCTGAGTGTGGATTTTCAACCTGGAGTCCTCACAAAGGGCTACCAACCGTCCCGGAAAAAACGCTTGGAGCTGAAAAAAGTGACAGAAGATTCACATGCAAATTTGATGCAGCGAAAAAACAAAAGTATGGAGAGAGGAGTATCGAGCAAAGAGAAGAATTGAAGAGGACGTACGCAGCCCACCAGTTCAAGAATCAACACCCGGAAGTTTTATAAGAAAAAAACACAAGCTATTGGTTTTAACATCGAAACGCAAGCTCTACCAAACAGTGAAGATAACCTAGGCACCGAAGCCCTGGGAATAGTAGCTGTATTCAAGTACCATTTTGAAAAGCTGCTGAATGGGCATCAGGCAGAGTGAGAAAAAGAACGAGCAGAACCTAATTTCAGTCAACGAAGATCCAATACAACCACCAAGCATAGAAGAGGTAGACTTAGATATAAAGAAGTTCAAAAACAACAAGGCCAACGGATCTGATAGTTTATCAGTGAAGCTCTTTAGGCACGCAGTGGATGTGTTGAAAGGTTGCATGCATCAACTCATTAACCAAGTTTGCGTGGAAGAAAGTATGCTCGATATCAGCTCCATAATGTTCGATCTACAAAAAAGGCGATCCTTTGTCCTGCAAGAACTATCAGGGCATATTCCTGAAAATCGTCACTTTCAGGATCCTATCCAAAGTGCTGTGTGATCATCTCAAGTCGCTTTGCAACACTTAAAATAAAATGAAATTAAATGATAATGAAAAACGTACCAGAGTAGGGAGGTGTAAAGGAGATTGGGGATTAGGGTTGAGGTTTAGCGGTGGGTGTGAGGGGCTTCCTGAACCATCCTGAATTCTGAATGAAATTTAGGATGTTCTTTAATGGCACGACAGAGATGTCACCCAGTTCGTCAAAAAAGAATTCTCCAAGGGCTGCTTTTCTAGTTTAAGCTAGGCTGATGGAGCATTCAGAAAGTGAAATGAGTCCTCCTCCTCTTCTTTGTCTTGACACCTTCTACATAAGTCCAATAAGCCAATGCCCATTCTGCTCATGTGGGTTCAGATTGAGTTGTGCCCCGTTAGGATATTCCAAATATGAGTGATTATTGAGGCCTGCTTAACTTGAGTAAGTAATCTGTTTTAGTCAACAGGGCAGGCGTTAACACTGAACGCACTTATTTCAACAGATCTGTCCAATATCTAGGATGTGTCAATGAAATCGAAAGAGTCTAGGCAGTTACAAAACAGGGGAAGCTTGATGGAAACGAGGACAAGACCAAATAAATGTCATCAACAAACAATGAACGATCTATCAACCGGCTAGGACAAAGTGTTACTGTTGACATCACTAATTTTTAAAATAGTTAAGGACTGCATCTACGTCGAAGTAAATATTTATTGGGATTAGCGCAACAAAAGGGCTCAAAGCTGCTCACATGAAAGACAAAGTGTATGCTGCATTAAAACCTTATACTTCCAGTCTTGCTTTAAGGTGGGTTTTGGCTTTTTTTAAGGGTTTCCGGGCGATAAGCAAAAAGAGTAGCTGATACTGTGCTCTTTCCTGTGTGTTTAGAGGGAAAATGGAGGAGAAGATACAACCGTCAACTCTATGACCTGTTTCAAGACTAGGATGCAGTCCAGAAAAACGTCGACTTTATTGGCTTGGCCACATCGAGCAAAGACACAATAATGCTTCAGCCAAGAGAACTTCTGAATCTCAACCTTCAGGTTCAAGAGAACAAAAAAAACGAACCTCCGGTTAAAAGCTCAGTCTAGATGAATGGAAGCTTCTCAAATAGTTTTTTTTTTTTAATAAATTAAGAATCCTGGCTGTACATATTTTTAAAAAATCAAGCAAAAGCAAATGGTAAGATTCACACGATTTAAAAATATGACTCAGTTTTGCTCCCAAAATTTCTGGCAAAAAAAAATATTGAATTCACTTTGTTCTTAATTTGCGAAAGGAAAGTTGTTATAAAGGACCTTGAATAATAAACTAACTTAATAAGTATAAAATATTTGCATTTAATGTAATTAGAACATTTTTAACAAGAAAACTTTTTGGCATAGTTTTTGATCTCAAAAAAACTTTACCCCTACCCGTCTACCTGATGCGAAGGCAAAATATTATATTTACCCATTGAATAGTTGTTGACTTATTTTTGTCCTTCTTAACTTAATCCACTTGAACATAAAGCTTACAAAATTTGTGTTGTCTGCCTTTAGAATAAAAACAAAAAATAAAAATAAAAAATAACAAAAAAAAAACTACCTTCCTACAATTAAGATAATTAAAAGAGGACACAATACTAAATCACTCAACTTGCACTCTACAAAACTACAAAAGTGCTCAATGGGACAACCTTTAGTCTAGCATTAAAGTACAATAACACTAGATAGGTATAAGTATTGAAGGTAGACGTATACAAATGCAAGAAGGTACATTCATATTATCTTCACCCCCATTCCTTTCTAGTCTTCTTAACATTCCGATTCCAACCATTTGTGCATAGCACTTTTATTCTTGTGCCATCATCCCTTTTATAAATGCGGTTTAAATCGAGAACAACGTTGGTTGCAAGTTGCAAGCCTACTTGGAGAAGCCATGGTGCATTTTATTGGTATCACTTGACCCAATTGCCATTGCCTAGGATTTCACTATTTCTAACATTAGCATGGCCGATGGAAATGACTGTACGTATAGTGAAGGGCTCAGGGCGCTTTTATCGATCGTTTTGGAGAGCATTCTTGTAGACTAGAAAATCCTGCTTCTTGTTGAGGTTTAGGTTCGCACCGTCCATCCTGTAGAATCATCCAAGTAACATAAAATATTCTGTGATTTGCTAGAGTTCTCTGACTGGGATACACAGAAACTGTGCATTTTAGACCAGTTTATACCAATCATCAAATAAAACTCAATTGGAATCTGTTTCCAGTTTCTGTGCAAAAAGTAGGTATTTACTTTTGTCTATAGCGTTGAGACTAATTTTTATACCAGTTAGACGAACATATTCAAAAATAAAACCTTTAGTTTTTCAGCAAAAAAGGAATTTTACTTAACTCTTGACTTATTTAATTTGTCATGTGGTGCCCTAAACTAAAGAACTACCTACTGATTGGTATAAACTGGTCCAATATACATTTCAAATAGCCTTTAGGCTTTAAAATGTGAGTTTTTGACACGCAGCTTCAAGGCTCTTAAAAGGTCTCAGATTTCTCTGACTGGTATAAAAATAAATTAACCACATTCAACCAGCTTATACCAATTAGTAAGGGAACTCAATCCAAATCTGAGTTAAAGTTAAGTACCTCCCTGTGTTTAATAAATTTATTTTCGACTATTTATTGCTGTGAAATGTATTCACCAATTATTTTATACCAGTAAGGTGCACATAGAGAAGGTTTTAAAAAACTACAGTTATTCAACGAATAACAATAAATTTATAAGATATTGATTTGCTTTTCATGTTTATATCAGGTTCATTAATACAAAATGTTCGTGTTGATTGGTATAAACTGGTCTAAGGCACATTTCTTAATAAGCACATTTCATAATATGAAGAATCGATACAATGAATGTAAAATTAAAAGTCAAAATGAGGAATGAATTCAGATAAGTTATTTCGTGGGTAAAAGGCGCCTAGATAGCTAGTGGTGCCTCTGCTTACAACCCCTGCCTCAAACCATGTTCTCTATGAATTTTGCAACTAAACGTTAGTCGTATTATAGTCTCGCAGTAGTGCATAGGTATATAGAAAAGATGGAATTCATTCTGTGTCTTCAAGCATGATGAAGGAATTATTTTTTTACTTTTCTTCTTCTTGTTTTCTTCGTCTTCATCTATTTGTGATTGTTGGTGTAATACTTTTTATTTTATTTTTATTGCTGAATGTCTGATTGTATATGTTTGCACTTAAGGTAGATCACAGCAAGACGACAGATAAACAAAGAGTTCTTACAAAATACAGGGCAAAAAGGGTGTAGTAAATGTTTTTTTTTTTTTTTTTTTTCTACACATTTTGTGTGTGATGTGAAGACCTTTTAAATTTAAAAGCGATAAAGCATTAAAACATATACAATGGATACATTTAGAAGAGCCATTGAAAGGCTTACAATTTATAAATGTTGTGGTAACAAGCAATATAGCTTTGCGTGTGTTCTTGGTTTATTTGTCACGCAAGTTAAGTCAGTCAACCAAAGCTTTTTATTGGGGACTTCTTGGAATTAAGTATCTACCGGAAAAGTTGTCCTGTCCGTTTAATTTATTTTAATCGAAATAGCTTTTATTTGCCGGAAAAGTCTTTGTGAAACCGTAGAAAAATAGAAGTAAAGCCTTTTAGAATTCCTTAGATATTGAAGGTTGAAATCAAGGTGTGTGTGCGTGAATTTAAAACTAAGGGGAGGATGTCTGGGAAATAAAGAAGCAATTCGATGTTGGGCGCCTAAGCATACCTGGATTCACCTGAGTTCACAGTGAGCATCTGACACTGCAGCTCTTCGTTGTGTATTCACCTGCCACTTACGCCGAAATCAATGGTCCCAGCATCACGATGTCATCGAAGAGGCAGCCGAAACCAGAAAAGGCTGCCAACTACCCCCAACAAAAAGGGTCCTTGGTTCAGGCCCAAAAAAAAATGACTGACTGTGAACACGATATTTGTCAAAAACTTAAAACTCACTCGTGCGGAATCACAAAGATTGACGTGTACACGATTTTCTGTGTACACAGAAGAAACTCACTCTTGCGCAATTGGCCCCAGTATAGAAAAAGTAGACTTAGCTAGGTATAAAGAAGTTCAAGAACAACAAGGCTATTGCATCTGATGGTTGACCAGTGAAGCTTTTCAAGAACGGAAAGGATGTCTTCAACCGTTTGGTTGAAATGCATGCTCGATGACTGTTCTTATGTCTTTTTGTCCTATCAAACGTACGTCTGAGCATCTAAGGTATTTCCGCAACAGTATTCCGCTAGTACCCGTGTGACTTCTGACAAGGAAGATAGAAAAAAAACCAAATTTTCATTCGTAGGCAAATCCTGGAAAAGACCAACGAATTTCAAGTCAAGACTTCAAAGCCGCATTAAATGATACCGTTTATTGTCAAAAGGTCCATATGCCGATGCTTATGTTCTAACTTCTCACACGGAAGACTAAGTGCATGCTCTATCTATGTAACCCTTATACAGCCAGTCTTGCTCTTTGGCACTGAGAGTTGGCAGTTGAGTAATAAGCTGAAAGGGATAGCTGATACTGAGCGATTAGAGAACTCTGCAGAATCTAAGAGAGTCTTTGAATCCCAGCCACTACGTTCAAGAGATCCAAGAAGATAAAGCCCCTGGTGAAGTGGCCAAGCCAAAAAGCTTGATCGAGATGACTGGAGCAGCAGGCTCGGGATTAAAGAAAATGGAATGCTCAAACCCTTAGATAGATGAATTGGCAGCCGGATAAGCAAGCAAGTTGTCCACCAAAATAGGCAGCTTGGTCGGTCTCCAATCAGAATATTTTCTTTTTAAAAACAACTATAGAAACTTTTCTTGGCAGCTTTCTTTTCTCCACATTAACCGTTATCAATATATAGTTCATACAGGTGAAAAGGGGCCAACTTCATAAACCTACAAGACTAATAATTATTTTTGAATCATAGCCTGGGAGTCGATCGAATTCGAAGCAAAAACATTCAAAGTCTGTCTGATTATCAGTAAAGTATAGAGAAGCTCCTGTGAAAGGTATACTTAGTCGAAAATGCAATCCAAAAACTGCATTTTCTAACCTTAGCAACCAAAATCCGACCAGCGGTTTTCTACATGAGAAAAAAACTACATTTATAAACCTTAATTCTTCGGAAAAACTAGAGAAGGTGGTAGAAAACTAATTGGAGCTAATGTTGAGCTACTAAAATTTTAATTTTAATTCATAACTAGTACGTCCAGCCCTCGAAACTCGAAGGCTAATAAAATTATTTGTCAATAAAAGCTGTATTTAGCGTTAAGACAAACTGATACCTTGTTAACATGGCGAATTGAATCGGGATTTAATTGATTATATTTCTTGCCGTTCTTTTAACATTTCTCTTCAGTAAGGTTTGCCATTTCATGATAGAAAGATATACGAGCCAACACCGAGTCGAAATTATTAAAATTTACTACCGAAATTCGGAGTCAGTGGCCTCAACGTTAAGAGCGCTACGTCCAATTTATGGTCGTCACAATCGTCCTAGCAGATCAGCAATTGAGCGTCTAGTGGAAAAATTTGAATCCACAGGCACAGGCACAGTAAAACAAAGAAGTGCCCGTAGTGTCGAGAATATTGCTGCCGCTGAGGCTTCAGTTGCAGAAAGCCCAAATGTGTCTCTCACACGTCGTTCTCAAGCGTTGGGCATCTCTGTGACGTCGTTGTGCTGAATTTTGCGAAAAGATCTTGGCCTACATCCTTACAAGATTAAATTGACGCAAGAACTGAAGCCGCTTGACCACCAGAAGCGTCGTATGTTCGTGAATTGGGCTGAGCAACAACTTGAAAATGATTCGGATTTTCATCGAAAAATCATCTTCAGCGATGAGGCTCATTTCTGGCTAAATGGCTTCGTCAATAAACAAAAATGCGGTGTTGGTCAGGCAGCAATCCACACGTACTCCATGAGTCATCATTGCATCCCGAAAAAATTACGATTTGGTGTGGTTTATGGGACGACGCGGCGGCGTCATTGGGCCGTACTTCTTCCGTGATGATCAAGACCGGCACGTTACTGTGAATGGGGATCACTACCGTTCAATGATAACCGAATATTTTTGACCCCAATTGGATGATATGGACTTGAAGGACATGTGGTTCCAACAGAAAGACGCGCGCCACAAGCCACACAGCGAATGTCACAATCAATTTATTGGAAACCAAGTTTGGAGAACGTGTTATCTCACGAAATGGTCCAGTCGCTTGGTCGCCTTGGTCGTGCGATGTGACGCTGTTAGACTATTTCCTGTGAGGCTACGTCAAGTCTATGGTCTATGCCAACAAGCCAGCGACGATTGATGAACCTCGTACGAATATCGAACGTGAAATTACGGCAGTATCGTCCGATTTATGCTTGAAAACCGTCGAAAATTGGGTCCAGCGTGTGGACTTCTGCAAGCGTGCCCGTGGTGGCCATGCAAAAGAAATCGAGTTCCATACATAATGGCATCAAACGTACTTTCACAGGAATAAAGAATTTCATTGATATCCAAAACCGTTTTTGTTTTATTTAAAAAAACTTTTGTAGCGCTCTTATTGAAAAACCCGATAGAACCGCACGATGATAATTTACTCCCCAGCTACTTATATAGTTACTTCGAGAGATAAGTTACTTTATTTGGAATTTCCTTAAACATCGAAAAATCGAATTAATCGAAAAGAAAATCATAATGACAAAATAGAACACCCTATGTTTCGTTTATCACTTCATACTCGTACATTAAAATGACAAATGCTTTCAAGTTGCCTAATGAAATTTCCCTTTAAGCAAAAATGTACTTTGAATGTAAAACACCATCAAAGTATTTTATGTACAGTGTCATAATTTTTCTTTGTAGATTATTAAAAATTAAGACATCATCAACACGAGCCTCTTCAGTTTTTATTCTTCTTATATTTTCAGTCTTAATAAAGTCTCATTATTTATCCATAATCCTGTTGCTTTTGGTCTAAGAGCTCACCAATTAATCATATACCCTCAGCCAGAGATCCATCCAAACACCATCAGGTGTCAACTTTATCATCAGAATGTTCTTACTCGCATTATAGGTTGTGCATAGGTACTCGTACTTAGCAATATAATATTAAGGGCAGTTATATAAGTTATTCGTGAAAATGAAATATAAAAACTTTGGTTTATATATTCGAAGAGTTCTGGCAAATATCTCCTTTAAATCAGGAATGTAAAGGAATGTAATCATTAAAAATCATTTATTGAATTCAATCAAAAGATTGCATTCATTTTTCATTGAATTCACTTTGAGAATACGACTACAAATTCTCACCATTCATTTAACATTCAAATTATGGGATCTTATAGCAATCAATTGAATGCAATCTTTTGGGAAATTATGCATTCTTTTGTGTAAGGCAAGCAAAAAAAACAATAGCTTAATTCACACGATTGAAAGAGAATTCGAAATAATTGAAAAGAATGCAAAAGAATTCTACAGATGCAAATGAATGAAAAAAAGGAATACATTCACAAAAGATTGCATTCAAATGACTTCCGTAAAATAAAATGAATGTCAAAGGAATGGTGATTGTAGTCAATGAATGTTATTTCCCATTTGAAGCCATAAAAGATTGCATTCACAAAAGATTGAATTCCTTTACAACCCCAGTTATTTGCTGCTGCTATCATAATATTATAAAGTATATTCGTGCAACCAGTTCGGTGTCTTTTTTCTTTTTACATTATACTCGTGGGACTCAATTAAAACTCTTAAGACACTTCAATGTGTCGAAGGAAAAGAAGCAATTTTAACATTAAGTCGTAGAATTTTCCTGTCAATTTAATGTTTTGAAAAAAGAAAAAAAAAACACAAACACATGACAGGTTGAATACATTTTAATAAAATACAAATTATAAAAGAAACAGATCTAGTCTTTTGGGTTGAGGGAGTCTGAAACAAGTACATTTACTGCTTAAATAAAAGGGTTAAGGCGTTTGCATTACTCTTGTTATACGTTTTACATTTGCGAGTCCATTTTGTACCACGAATTATAGCTGACGGCAGTGTCGTCGGCAGGAGATGAATCTTCAACCGTCTCAGGCACTCAGGCGTTGTTTTCGTTTTTTCATAAAAATATATGTAGGGTACACATAGGTACCTACTTTCCTACATTGTTGTGTTTATAGCTTGGAAAAGTGGTGATCCATTAGAGCATGAGACGACACTCCTCACTACTTAAGGTTTCTCTAAAGGTGCCAGGTTTATTGCCAGTGTCGTTGTTGTTGATACCGATGTTCTTTCTTGCTGCTGCTGCTGCTATTTTTATTGCAGCATGATGATTTCGCGTCAAAATCACGTTTCTTCGTTGTATTGTATATGCATGTAGCTGGAAGGCAAAACAGAAACACCCAAGTGAACAAATTTCTTTTATTATGCTCCTCCTGACGTTGACAGAGTGTAAAAATAGTGTTAGCCGCCTTTGTCAGTGTTTATTTTAAATTTCTTGTCATACGAAATGTCCTTGGACTAATTGCACTTTTCATGGAGCACATTTTGTGGTATGTCACCACAGTCACATCACAGTCACAGTGTAAGTGTGTAAGAGTGATGTTGAAATAAAGTTGTGATGTGGATGGATGTGGCCCAAGGCAAATTGACAAGTTGAATTGTCATTTTCAGATGGTAGGTTTAAGCATTCTCCGACTAGGTTTTAAATTTATTATAATAAATATTGCTGAAGTAACGTTCAAGGTGTCTACATAGAAGAGTCTCGGTTACTAGTCATCAGGTTTATCTGAGGGAGTGATGGGTAAACGAATTCAAATTCAAATTTTGAAGGAACTTAGTATCTTATCGCACAATACTCGACGCACAATTCGTCTTTAAGTGAGGTGTTTTGAACCCACCTTGTGTGCCAAGCCGAAGAAGCACCGGTTTGCTAGGGTAATTCATCGTCGGATTTCCACTAAGATTTTCACGTTCGTGGGATTAAAGTTTACTCCGAGGAAGATGAAGTAGTTTAATTCTGTCAACAGTCACTTTTTGACCTAGCCAGTTGACAGATCTACCATTTTTTGTTGACAACATGTAGATATTTGGTCTTGTTCTAGTTTACTTGAAGTTGAACAATTCTTGCCCGTATTGCCGTGGAGACCTCTCTCTTTAACGGCCTGTTCGGAAAGCCGATATAGTGTCAATATTATCGGCATACCCTAGAAACTGGGCAGATCCGTTAAAAATAGTGCCTTAGTTTTAACGCCTGCTCTTCGCACTATTTTCTCTAGAAAGAGATTTAAGAAATCACGTGATACAGCATCTCCTTGTCGAAACTCTGTGCATGTTTGAAATAGTTCGGAAGAGTTTTTCCCTAGTAGCACATTACTCGCATATTCTCCAATGTAACGTGGTGACACAATTGAATCAGTTTCCATGGGATTCCAAGTTCAGCCATGGACTTGGACATAGGGAGCCCTTGACCATGAATGCTATCATATGCCGCTGCCTGCAAGTGAATATTAAGTCTTGACTGTGATTAGAAAATCACAATCAAGAGCACGAACAAACTGTGAGGGCATCAAATGTGAAATGATGAAATATCACAGATTCTCAACCGCAGTACTAAAATCACACCCAAGAAGAGCAAGTCGCAAATAACAAAAAGAGTTGTGGTTGATTAATTTAATTCTGTGAACAAAATCACAACGAGATTAAAATCACAAGAGAAATAAAAATCTCATAGATCAATACAAAAGTAGAAGTTTGAGAACAATTTCGTGATTTTCTTCACATTTTGTGGGTTGATATTTAGAAAGATTTTGTTTCCCGATTTTGATAGATTTTTAAACTGAAGATACTTAATTTGGCCAGCAAGACAAATGTGAACTTTTCAAAATTCACTCACAGTCTCACATACATACTTTTCTTATATTTGAGTTTTCTCGCTAAAATATGTTGAGAGTTTAAATTTTGTTGTCTAGGGCCTGGAGCACAACATTTAACATTTTTGGAAATCCACCCACTGCCACGCCTTCTTTAACTATGTTATAGTTTTCTCCTTAATACTCTTACGTTACTCTCAAGAGCTGTAATTTTGAAAATAAGTTGTGTAGTGTGGAGCCTGTAATTAACATAATACAGATTTTTGGAAATCCGCACACTGCCCCACTTTCTTCAATAAGAGAGCTGCAATTTTTTAAATAAATTATCTGGAGCCTACAAAATAACATATTTATAGGGCTGGAAGTCCTAGTTACTAGGAACTATCTCAAAATACTATTTGCTTGTAATTTTAATTATATGTAAATAAATAATAATAATAATAAAATTTTTGAAAATCTACCCACTGCCACACCTTCTTTTATTTTATTTGATTGCTCTCCTTAATTCGTTGCCATAGAAAGCTGAAATTTTAAAAATAAGCTCTCTAGAACCTAAAGAATAACATAAAATGTTTGCAAGTCCACCCACTGCCACGCCTTCTTTCCTTTTAATTTTAGTTCTCTCATTAATCTATGGCTCAAGAGAGCAAAAATTTTGTAACTAAGCTCCCTAGAACCTGAAGCACAACCAGGGCCGGACAAGCCATACGTGCAAGTAGTGCAAATGCGCAGGGCACTGAACCCAAAGGGCGCCTTTAACAAGCATTAAAAAATCCACTCAATCAATGAGTTTTCAATTATTTATTTTTATATGATTATGTTTTTGAATTAGTTTTTTTGTGATATGTTTTTTGACTTTAGTTTACAATTATTTGTATATTCTTCAGTTACTATTACTATCAGTCTACCCATTGGGTAATGTCGAAATGCCTTCTTCCACCAATAACCGCAACTGAAAGGCGCTAATGATGAAGCTCACGCAAGGTGCTAATTTATCTCGGGCCGGCCCTGACCACAACACATACATATTTAAATGTTTTGGAAATTCAGCCACTGCCACACCTTCCCTTATATATGTTTGAGTTTTTCTCTAAATATATTGTTTTAGAGAGCCAATATTTCTTAAGTAAGCTAACAAGAGCCTTAAGCGCAGTTTATAAGATTTTTGGAAATCTATTTTCAAATTTTCAAGAGAGCTACAATTTTCTCAACCGCATTTTTCTCAAAGCATTACCGATTCAAAATAGTTTTTTATGGCCTTAGCTATTTTGAATCAATAATTCAACATGCCCAATCCTGAATGCTAAGTCTTCTACTTGACTGATTTATTTCAATACTATATAGAATTTGTATTAAAAAAAATTTAAGCATTACCTATATCTGAAATTATTAGAAATCCATCCACTTCCACACCTACTTTTTTTTGAAAACCAAATTTTTTGTAATAAGCTTTCTATGAATTGAAATTTTTAGTTTAATATAAGATTGCCCCATAGAGAGGCAATTTAACATTCTAATATTTAGATTTCTAAAATAATTAGTGGGAAGGAGAAAAAAGATCTCATTTTCTCGCTTATTTATTTTCGAAAATCGTTCAGAATCAATCTTGGCTTGTTCAAAATTTAGTTTGTGCCAAATTGAATACGTTTTTTCCAGCTATATACTTCACAGATCACACTGAAATAAGATGACTCCTCTCGATACTATGTATTTGAAAAATTTGTGGGACTTTGACGGAAAAACCTAACACTTGTCGAAATAAAAACGAATATTGTATTTTATTTCGCTTACCTAATTAAAAAGTATATAGACTGTGTCAATTTCATTAAAGCTGCTCAACGAACAACGAAGTTCACCTTATTTTTTGGAATGGCCATTGAAAATATTTGATCGTTCATAAATCTGTCTCAGGTACCACCGATCTCAATTACAATGAAATCGCTCAAGGTGCAACTTCAATGGGAGTCAGGGTGCCACTTAGCTAATATCAAAACCATTTAGTATTAAAAAACTTCCTTTTCCTATTCCAGTTTACAGAATTCTACCCTACCTACAACAAACAAAATTTTTCAGAACGGAACCTGTAAGCCATATCCGGCCAATCCGACTTTCAATTTTCCCCATACCGGGAGCTAAGATGTTAATTTCTTAATACCGAGCGCTAAGATGTATACACATCAATAACTTCCTCACATTTTTTCAGATAAGCCACCTTTAAATTCATATAAATGATTAAATTTGTGCCAAAATTTCCAATTTTCTATCCATTGTTACCAAAGTTTAAAAAATAAATAAATTTAGTGAGAACCAGGGCCTAGTGACTAACAACTCTCAACCATTCCTGTGTGCGTGTTGCTTGCAGGAATGGAGGGGACCTACAATTTTTTGCCGAGTCCAAACGGCTAGATTAGAAGCACTTATTCCTGACAAGTATACTATTGGAGGATTTGTCTGTCCCTAGCAAGAGGCAGTACATCGGAAAAAAAACATTTCTGTTCTTAGGCGGCAGCGGCCGGGAATCGAACCCAGAGTTGCCAAAGTTTATAAAATTCAAAATTTTATTGAATATCTTACATGTATTTTCGCATATAAAACTTTTTATTAATAATTATTGAAAATGTTTTGTGGAAATTTTCATGGGGAGTACAATGAAGGTAAGAGAGTACGGGAGTAAAGTCAATGTATGGGAGTACGTATATTCCCTTGGTACCGATTTTGGCAGCCCTGCAAAACATTCCTTTCTCATCCGATTCATGTCTACCGATTACTTTTCGATAACGCTTACCCTTTTAGCGCATAGTCCCAGTGAGGTAATTATTATATTGTATACATAGCTAATTTATTAATTTTAAAACTTTTCTATGCATACAATACCATTTGGCAACCAGATTTTCTGTCCTCTTCTTCTTGTTATTTCTGTTCATTAATATTGTTTGTAGGTATTTTTTTTTTTATTTTTTTCCAGTAGCTCTTAACAAACAAACAAAACATTTTTAAGAAGCAACAGCCAAAGACGTGACGCCATTTTCTTTTCAGCTATGTAGGTACACGAAATATCCGATTGAATGAGGCAGGCAGTGTGTGTGTGAAATCTCAGACTAGATAAGAATAACCGTGTTTTTGTTGAGAAGTTGCAACCCAGCCAGTGCATTAAAAATCACCAGCTGTCAATAACTTTAGGTACCTTTTTTTCCACAGTCAAATGTGACTAGCGAAGAGTGCTTTTTGTGTGCAATTTGTTTCGCACCGTTTTGTTGATAAGCTTTTGCCCGACTGTGTATAGTTTTCAACAAAACACGGCTAGTATAAAAGTTTAAAAAAATGTATAATCTTTAGTGACAGTAGGGTTCATTTTGTATTGTAGTAGATTTTTTGAGGATTTGTTTTTCGAGACGTCATTAAGCTATTGCATACAGTTCATTATGTATTATTTTTGGCCGTTACCTTTGGAGGTGGAAAAGTACTGATGAGTAGATGAAAATTCTAAGTACTATCAACTACAAATGCTCTCAATAAGCGTTTTCCTTTGAAGGTGGCGAAGAACTTGCAAGTACTTTGCCAGCTTTTTTCAATAGGCCACATCAAACTGCTTTCCCATGTAAAATGTGTCTACTCGCCATGAGAGCATGTGCAGTTGATAGTACTAGATTAGGGTTTTCATCTACTCACAAGTACTTTGCCACCTCCAAAGGAAAACGGCTATTGGCGAGTAGATACATTTTACATGGGAAAGTAGTTTAATATGTTCTTTTGAAAAAGTTCATGAGTACTGTTTAAAGAGTCCGTTATTTTCCAAAATCATTTTTAAGTAACAGACACCCCCTAAATCAAAAGCAGCTATTCATAATTTTTTTGTGGATTTTTGTTCTTTAGTCATCCCTTTAAAAGACCACATTCAAAAATTAATTTTAAAATCCCATAAAAATTTGTATGGGCTTAGCGCCACGTGTAAATGACGTTGGACACATTTTTTGTTGAGCAAATATTTTTTGTAGGGCATAATTTTTTGATTTAACGGGTGTCTGCTATTTAAAAAGAATTTTGGAAAATAACGGACACCCTAGTACCTACTCTGCCTCTTTTAAGGGAAGACGACTATTATTTAAAAGAATGACTTATTCATAAATTAATTTTTAGTTTATTTTGGTGAGTAAGAAGACCATTTAATGTGGCTGTAAAATTTGTCTTTCGAAATTTGAGTTCCTTCAAAAAATTCCTTATACCTACAAATAAGCTTAATTTTTATCACAAATGAACCATTTTTCACTAGCAATAGCAGCCATTGACGTTATGCTCGAAACAATCGATTAACTTAATACTTAATTATCTATGGCCTATCAATTTTACATAAATTCCCTTGGGTATACGCTGGAATACCTTTTATCCTAATGTAATACCTCAATAATAATACTGCCAAGCCATCACTAAATGTTACCTTCAAATTGTGTTGAGTTGCCTGCCATTGAAAATGAAACGAATTCAGCCTGCCATTGAAAATGAAACGAATTCAATTCAATCCCCAAATGAATTGAAGGATACGCCTGTTTTTTTTTTTTTTTTACTAGCTTACTTACAAATTTCCCATTTAATATATAAAATAGCTGTCCTAGTTAATACACAAGATTCCTCTCACATCCCACCAATGTTATAATATACAAATCGACTTTTTAAAACCCTCTCTAGCCGTATTTACACCTGCGATATTAGCCTACTGGGAAACAAGAAACAATAGCCTAGGACTTCAAGCACTATCAGTTGTGCCACAACTTCAGTACCTAAAAAAAAAAACGACAAACTGAAGCGTTTACCAATAACACCGTGTCAAAAACTCACACCTGTGGGACACATCCCTCAATACCGAGATCCACGTTACACACGCCAAGGTTTCATTTAAAGTTTTCGCTTGAAAATCTACATCACTGATTACTAAGTCAAGCGAGCAACCCTCCCAATTCAATAATTAAAAGGACGATGGGGACGATTTTTTAGAAATAAAAAAAAAATAAATAAAAATTCAATTCGTCAAACGTTCAAGCAGCTTAGGCTCTATTGAAATGCTGAGTTGTGAGTTGATGGAGGAATGGAAGACTACATCTTGCTGATGATGTGAAAGGTTTCTTTATTCAATTTCGAAACGACACGACAAGAAGAAGATGCGGTAGAGGCAAACGAAAACCTGTCTGTAGATTTACTTTGTGTTGGCATCTATAGTATCTGCTACCTTTGACATATTGAGTTTTCATTCATTCATCCGTCATTCACTCAAACACTCATTCACTTTAGTCGTCCGTCGAGTCGTCATATCGTCACCCTCGTCGTGACGGATACCCGAACTCTCTTTTATATGAAAATGCCCTTGCGGCATTTTGTAAACAGAACTTTTCTTTTCTTTTTCATGTTAACGGATTTTGTCTACTTTCTGCCAAGGATATCGCTGCCACCTTATATTTCCACAGTCAACTCCGCTACTACCTCTGTTTACACGCGTTTTGCTTATGAATGTCCGACACTTTCTGCCTTAGTCGACATTGTCGTCGCCATCCTGGCTGGCACGTATCTATCCGTGCCATGCATTACATCCAGAATAGTGTAAACAGCGTTTGGAGGCATGTTGGGTTGGTGGAGTTAAGCCAAAAGAAAATAATAAAACTTGCATACCGACTCAACTGTTGTAGGTAAGGTAGAGGAAGGTGGAAAAATAAACCAGCCATCCACAGCCACCGTTCCACCATAGTTATCGTTGTCGCCTGTCTATAACAAAAAATAAACCTTCAGTTTCTAACTGTACATCATTCTGAGATATGTAAGGAAAATGTTGGGAACAGGGATAGTTGTTCTTTTTGTTCCAGCTTTTTTAGTTATTAATTTTTATTTTCAAGGCTCAGGGTAATGGTTTTGAATCAAACTCGCAATCACCAGGTGATGGAATATGAACTGGCACCGTGGGTGAGTTATTACTGCACTCCAAGTTGGATCAGCTAAAGTGTATTTCAGGAATAGATAAAAAGGCTTAAAATATTAGTTTCATTTCGAAGGGCTATCTCATGATCGGAGTTCAAAGTGGAGTAGGCTATTGTTACTAATTACACTGCACCAAAAGAGTTTTCCCGCCAAGCCAGTTCAACGATTGGACGGGAGTGAAATTCAAAATTCCTTATAATGTACACAGGATGGTGGACTTCGCGATAGAGAGGTTTAAATATCATCGTAGTAGTGATGGACGATATATCAATAACTATTACCAGCAACTAGTTATTCGTTGATGGTAACTGTTATAACCAATTACTCGATATCAAAGTTACCAGTTACTCAGTACCTAACAGTCCAGAGTCCAAGTCAATAAAATCTTGAATTAAATATATAGAATGATGATCCACCTCTTGCTTTGTTTGACGGATGAATGGAGTGGTAGTCATGAAACCCGTGGATTTTAAGATTTGATTCATTTTTGGCATGCGTTTCTGATATCAAACATAAATGTCGATATCATTTTCCCGCATATATAGAGTTTTTCAATAAAAGCGCTTCAAAAGTTTTTTTTAATTAAAACAAAAACGGGTTTGGATATCGATGGAATTCTTTATTCTTGTGAAAGAACGTTCAATGCCATTATGTATGGAACTCGATTTCTTTAGCATGGCCACCATGGGTACGCTTGCAGAAGTCCAGACGCTGAACCCAATTTTCGACGGTTTTCAAGCATAAATCGGCCGATACTGATGCAATTTCACGTTCGATATTCGTACGAAGTTCATCAATCGTCGTTGGCTTGTTGGCATACACCATAGACTTGACGTAGCCTCACAGGAAATAGTCTAACGGCGTCAAATCGCACGACCGAGGTGGCCAAGCGACTGGACCATTTCGTGAGATACCACGTTCTCCAAACTTGGCTTCCAATAAATTGATTGTGACATTTGCTGTGTGGCTTGTGGCGCCGTCCTGTTGGAACCATGTCCTCCAAGTCTATATCAACCAATTGGGGCCAAAAATATTCGGTTATCATTGAACGGTAGCGATCCCCATTCACAGTAACGTGCCGGTCTTGATTATCATGGCAGAAGTACGGCCCAATGACGCCACCGCGCGCCGGCCTATAAACCACACAAAACCGTAATTTTTCGGAATGCAATGATGACTCATGAATTACGTGTGGATTGCTGCCCAACCAATTCCGCATATTTTGTTTATTGACGAAGCCATTCAGCCAGAAATGAGCCTCATCGCTGAAGATGATTTTTCGATGAAAATCCGAATCATTTTCAAGTTGTTGCTCAGCCCAATTCAGCAACATACAACGCTTCTGAAGGTCAAGCAGCTTCAGTTCTTGCCTCAATTTAATCTTGTAAGGATGTAGGCCAAGGTCTTTTCGCAAGATTCAGCACAACGACGTCACAGAGATGCCCAACGCTTGAGAACGACGTGTGAGAGACACATTTGGGCTTTCTGCAACTGAAGCCTCAGCGCCAGCTTCTTTGTCTCACTGGCACGGGAACATTTTGTACTGTGCCTGTGGATTCAAATTTTTCCACTAGACGCTCAATTGTTGATCTGCTAGGACGATTATGACGACCATAAATTGGACGTAGCGCTCTTAACGTTAAGGCCACTGACTCCGAATTTCGGTAGTAAATTTGAATAATTTTGACTCGTTGTTGGCTCGTATATCTTTCCATCATGAAATGGCAAACCTTACTGAAGAGAAATGTAAAAAGAGCGGCAAGAAATATGGCGTCATTTGCTGTCCTTGTCGCTCTACTTTTGGAGCGTCCCTGTTGAAAAATCCTTTACTAAAACTAAATTTTTACTCCGATCAAGCGGTAAGGAAAACTACCTTGAACTGAGTCCAAGGGAAATTTCGGGAGTGAAAATACGACCAGAATATGAAAATGTTGTAATATTTTCCTACGCTCGTTAGTAACTTGTTTTCTTTATTTAAACTTCCACTTATTTATTTTGCAAATTAAAACACTTTACTTTCTCACTATGAAACAATTTATTGTTTACCACTCAACTATACTGAAATTAATTCACCAATTTTACTTTTCACTTTTATCACAACCAACTTTATTCATTCACGATTGAAAACAATCTGTATTCTTTATCCGCCAGAGATGTGCTTTCTTACTTGTCACACAGGTTCCTGAAATATCTTGAATATCCTAGTATAAGCTTCTAGAAATTTCCACAGGGGGAATCTCCCATAAATTTCCCTTTGTCGAGCTTTATTTTTGACGTTTAGTGTTAAAAGTTTAAAGGCTCACCTAAGCTCTCCATAATGCGTTTAATGCGGAAGATGGAGCTGCTACATTCGAGAGTCGTTATAGTTCATTCGAAATTCGTTATAGTAAAAATGTGAGAGTCGTTAAAATATGAATGTAAGGATTGTCGTGCTCGCAGGTTTTTTTTCTAAGCTTTTGGTGCCAATGATGGAGTACGCAACATGGCCAAGTTTGACGGGTCGATTGATATCCTGGACAGGTGTTTGGTTAATTATTTATCATTCTTACGCGGTTTTAAAGTCGGTGGTGTGTCTCCAATTGAAATTAATTATATTTCTTTTCTAGAATTTGTGTCAGAGTGAACATACATAAGCTCTATCGGCAATCTGCCTGGGTCAAAGCTATATTGGTAGGTTTTTCAGTTCAGTTATTTTTCTGTGGTGATTTTGGCTAGCTCCTCAATTATATCCTGATATTGGGACCGGTGATAGTTAGTAGGTGAATGTAAGTTGGAGAGTTTCTTTTTGAGGTGCTTTCTGTAGACTCTAACAACACAGTTCTTTCAAAGATATCACATTGTCGTTTGACGATAGTCAGTGTAGTATATATCTTTATACAATATTTAAATATTTCAACAACCTTTTAGTTTGAAATCTATTTTATTAATTAATATATATATTTTGTTATTTTTCAGAAGGAGACATTGCCTAGTAATATATACTTTGATTATCTTAGAATATTATAAATTATAAAGTAAATTAAAGTACAGTGATAGACACTACATTCTCTCCTTTTTTTTAAAGAAAATTAAACCATGATTAAAATAATAATTTTCAACTCGAACGCATATTAGGTTGATTCGTCTGATGAATTTTCTTTAGCTTGTACAGCCCATTCGCCATTTACTTTCTTTAAGTGAACAACGTTGCGTCTTGTTAATTCACCAGTTGCAGAGTTCCTCCTCCATTGTTTTTTACTACTTCATGCGGAGTTTCATTGAAATTGGTATCTAATTTATTTTATTTTCGAAGTTTCTTGACCAAAACTTTGTCACCAACAGCAAGTTCACTGCGAGCAGCTCGTCGTTTCTTATCAGAATATATTTTCCCTTTTTCTTTTTGAATTGCATCCTTGTCCATAACTTCCTGGTCTAGTGGTTCGTCTTGATTGATAATTGATGGAATTTTATCCTTTAGGAGCCTTCCAAAGAATAGTTCAGCTGGAGTCTTTCCTGTAGTTGAATGCGGAGGGTTATGATACATGAGCAAATAGTCCAACATATCTTCTTTCCAATTAGAACCTGTGGCTTTGCTTATTTTTATTCTTTTGAGTATGTCTCGATTTTGACGTTCAACTTTGCCATTTTACTGTGGCCAGTAAGGAATTGTATTATACAGTTTGATGTTATATATTTCACAAAAACCTCTAAATTCATTGCTAATAAATTGTTTTCCGTTGTCTGCAGTTATTGTCTGAGGATATCCCAATCTGGTAAACATTTTTCTTAATGAATTTATAATTGATGTTGAGGTTATATTTTTTAAAATTATAACTTCTTTATAACGGCTGTAATAGTCTACAACAACAAAAAGATGTTCATCACTTGGAAGTGGCCCCATTAAATCCATTGCAACGTCTATCCATGGAGCAGTTGAGATCGTCCTGCGTTTCATTGGTTCGGGAACAGTTGGTGCTGAAACAAGAAGGCAGCCCTTGTAGTTCTTCACGAAATTTTCGGCATCTTGATCTATTTTTGGCCACCATACCTTAGTTCTCAGCCGTCTTTTTGTTCCAACTATTCCTGGATGTCCTTCATGAGCAAATTCAATGACTTTATTACGAAGCTTTTGTGGAATAACTATTTTGTTTTGTCGTAGCAGTATATTTCCGTAAAAGCAGAGTTCATTTTCAAATATTTTGAAATTAAGAACGTCTTTCTCCCAATTATGCTTATAGATTCCTTTTTTGACATTTAAAATTTCCTCATCAGATGAAGAAATTTTGTCAATTTCATTTAACGTAAATGCTTTTGGAACACTATTACTAACAACATAGTGAACATGCTCTTCGGAATCAAAATTATTATTGTTGATAGCATCAGCGACACAAAGTCTTGACAGTGGATCGGCTATGTTAGATTTACCGGCTTTATATATAATTTTATATCTGTATGATTGCAATCGAAGAACCCATCTCTCAATTCGTGCACATGGCTTAGACTTTGGGCCAAATATAGTTTCTAAGGGTTTATGGTCTGTTACGAGCTCAAATTCCATTCCGTGCAGATATATGTGAAAATGTTCCACTCCCCATACTAATGCCAATGCTTCTTTTTCCGTTTGACAGTATCTTTTTTCACATTCAGATAAACTTTTATTTCCATATGCTATGATTCGTGGTTTTGTTTCGTTATTAAACTGTATCAAAACTGCACCCAATGCTACGGGACTTGCATCAACAATTAACTGGGTTCTGTCAAAAGGGTCGTAATATCCTAGGTATTTATCGTTTCGTAAAACATTTTTCAATTCTTCAAACGAATGCTGTTCTTTTTCATTAAAATTAATTTCTGATTTACGATTTCGGTGATGGATTTTTAAAATATCACGTAATGGATCGGTTAATGTCCCAAGGTTTGCTATAAATTTTCCAACGTAGTTTATGAGTCCTAAAAAGCTTTCTAACTCTTCAATGGTCTTGGGTTCTCGAAATTTTTTAACAGCTTCAATTTTCATAGGTGATGGTTTGATGCCTTCTGCTGAAAGAATATGACCTAAAAAAACTATTTGACGCACGTTATATAAGCACTTGTTATGATTCAATAAAATATTATTTTCTTTAATGACATCTAACAGTTTTTTTAAACGAGAGTTATGTTCGTATTCATTGTGTCCAAAAACAACTATAACATCAATAAAATTAACAACACCTTCACATTTGGATAGTATTCTCTCCATTAACTTTTGAAAAATTTCCGGGGCACAGTTCATTCCAAACATAAGCCTTTTATACCTGAAAAGTCCAATATTAGTAATAAATGTAGTGATGTATCTTGAACTAGGACAAATTTCTACTTGGTGAAAAGCATTTTTTATATCCAATCGAGAAAAAATGGATGATTTTCGGAGCTTAGGCAGGATAAGATTGATAGTAGGTAACGGATAGTTTTCTCTTAATATCGCTGTGTTGGCTTTTCTCATATCCACACATAAGCGAAGATCTCCATCTTTCTTCAAAATAGGAACTATTGGGGATATCCATGGTGAATGCCCCTCCACTTCTTCTATTATATCTAGTTCAAGCAGTTCATTCAATTTACTTTTAATTTTTTCTTCTAAAGGTATTGGCAATTTTCGACAAGGTTGTATCACAGGAAGAATTGATTTATCAATAGGAATTCGCACCAACACATCTTTAATTTTGGGAAATGTTGATTTCTCGATCGAATTTAACAGCTCCAAACCCAATCTCAGAACTCCAATTTTTTGAGCCGTTTCTTTTCCCAGTAAACATTTTTGGCCATTTTTTACAACATACAAAATTGCAATATGGTTTTTATTTCCAACCTGGATATCAGCCTCGAAAGATCCTAAAACTTCTAGGGGCTTGTTGAAGCCGTAGGCCAAAAAGGTTTTGTTTGGTTTCTTACTGAAACTGCTTTTTGTTTCATCTCCATCCAAGATCTCTCAGAGATAATATTGGATGTACTACCAGAGTCGATTACCATCTGTACTGAGACTCCTCCAATCAAACAAATAATTTCATCTTCTTTTTGATTTGGCAAATGGAAAATAAATTCGTTTTTCTTCTCCTCGTCAACAGATCGTATTGATTCTTTTTTCAACTTTTTATGTTGCTGTGTGCTGTCATTAAAAAACTTTCGCTTTGGTTTAGTTCGACATTTTGATTCAAAATGACCCCTTAATCCACATTTGTGACAGTTTTTCATTTTTGCTGGACAGTGAAAGTCTTGAGCAGAATGCTCCTTAGAACCACATCGAAAGCATTCAAATTTTCGTGATGGTAGTTTAATGACTTTATTAATATCCACGGTATTATCATTCTGTTTATTAGTAAAATTTTCCATTTGAATGTTCACCGTCTCTAATGAATTTGCCAAAAAAATAACGTCATTTAAACTCTTTGAATCATCCATCTCCAATATTTTCCGTCTTAGTTTTTCTGAAAAACATTTCTCAACCACTTGATCTTTGATGTGTTCATCCGGGTTTTCAAATTTACAAGTTGATGCTTGGCGTCTCAAACGAATAATAAAAGCTTCGAATTTTTCGTCTTTTCCCTGATACATTTGTCTAAAAACATGCCTTTCATAAGTTTTGTTTTTTTGAGGATTAAAATATTCATCGAGTTTCTTAACGCAAACATCGTAGACATCAACATCTTTGTTCCCTTCTAAAGTTGGATCAATATTTGCTCCCGGAAGATTGAAATAGACATCCTGTAAATCTTGTCCTCCACAATGAAGGAGACTTGCCCTCTTCTTAGGAGATTCAGTGGTTCCAGAAATATCTAGATAAATTTCAAAAGACCTTTTCCATTTTTCCCAGTTACTTCCCAGAGACTGAGTATCGCCAAAACAATTGAATTTTTCCAATTTTGGTAAATTTTCCATTTCACGTTAATTCCTGTTAAAAGATGTTTGAAACATGTGTATATTATATTCAAATTAACTGACATCAATTTTATAGTAATTGTTAAGTATTATAAGAATTTAATTATAATAAATGTATGCAATACTATCGAAATGCATTCAATCAACGAATCAAATTGAATCGGTATCCAAACAGTACGAATCTAATCGGTATGAATTTAATCGGTATGAATTTAATCGGTATGAATTTAATCAGACAGAATTTAATCTTTACGAATTTAATCTTTAAGAATTTAATCTGTATGGATTTAACCAAATGAATTTAATCAAATTTCTTCTTTGCTCTTTTATCGAAATTCTTTTTCTTGATATTAACTTACTCTTGGTTTTGCACCTATTTATCCTTCTTTTGAAATTGTTTCTTGAAAATTCTTTCTCCTCGTCGCCAAAATGTAGTATATATCTTTATACAATATTTAAATATTTCAACAACCTTTTAGTTTGAAATCTATTTTATTAATTAATATATATATTTTGTTATTTTTCAGAAGGAGATATTGCCTAGCAATATATACTTTGATTATTTTAGAATATTATAAATTATAAAGTAAATTAAAGTACAGTGATAGACACTACAGTCAGATAGTCAGAAATCAAAACATAAAGAGCGCAGGTATCGCATGTCCAAAAAATAGCCCAATCCTAAAATGTAAAAACTTATATTTCTCAGAAACGTACAACTAACACAATTTAAAAAATAATGCATTATTACCTAAATCTTAAGAAGTGAAATTCTCCAGAACATCAACTTCCACGTCGTGACCAGTCAGTCTGATTCAAATGAAAAGTATTTTTAACACGAAGAACCTACATTTTACATCAACCAAAAGTTCTTCATATTCGTTCCTTTCCTATTACGTCTGTTTGTTTGTGTGTGATTATATTCAGAAGTAATAAACTTGTAAAGTTGTTGAAAGGTGGCCCAGTGTTATTCTGATATTAAAAAAAAAATAAGTTTCTTATACAGAAATGAGGCAT
This sequence comes from Dasysyrphus albostriatus, assembly GCA_946251815.1. Lineage (NCBI taxonomy): Eukaryota > Metazoa > Arthropoda > Insecta > Diptera > Syrphidae > Dasysyrphus > Dasysyrphus albostriatus. The sequence continues at coordinate 106,237,068 of OX276337.1, forward strand.
GACACACAGGATTGTGGCAATTGAGTAGGTCGAAAGGAATACCGTCAAGAGGTGAACCAGGCAAAAATATTATAGGTTGGAATTGTTGTTAGGAATGTCGATGGAGATTACGTCGCTGATGATTTGATTTGAAAAACGATTGCCGAAGCCGAAGTATTAAATTGAGTATTATAAATTTTGTTCAATCATATTTATACAATTTGATTTCTTATTGAATATTCAAAGACCTGTGTTGTGTAAACTTTGCTCTTGATTTAGTCAAATTATTCAGTCGATATATTCGCGTATGATGGATAAACATAAATTAGGTAGAGTTAAGAGAGGAAAAGCTTATCGATCAGAATAAATTGTTAGTTAGACATGCATGTTGAGTTGGAAATAAATATTGTTTAAAGACAAACAAATAGGTTAATAGAACTTATCATTTGTGTCTGAGATTTTCCAAAGAAAATTAATCGTTCTTTGAAATGTGTCAATTTATAAAATGTGTTGTAGGTAATACTGTATACTAAGACGGTTTGCTTGTTTAGCTAATTTTCTTTTAATACCTACCTAATCTAGAATAAATTTTAGCCCGAATCCTTTTTTTTATACTACATAATAATTGCCATCGGTTGGGTTCGGTCCGATACGAAGGCAAAAACTGTTAAATAGAAGTTTTTTTTATTTCAAAATCACCGATTGATTTAAAAGTTCTTTTGTACGTTTTTAAAGATGAAAACATTAAAAAACATTTTGGTAGGTGGAATTCTGAGTTCCCTTTTTATAAAGTTACGATAATAGAAGAATATTTTCAGTATTCCATACTTTTTTCATCATCCAATCTTTTCAAGCCTTTTAAACAGCACTGAGCAGAGAAAATTTCCTGTTATAAGACTTTCAACAGTACAACAAACTCATTAGTTGAATTCAACAGTATTTATGTTAAAAGTCAGCTAAACAGCATTTTTTTTTTTAATTTCTTAATGTAGATATTACTAGATAAAAATTTCAGGAAAACCTGTGAGAACAAAACCTTCCGACTTGGTGCGGCGAACAGAAAACCGCCTTAAGATCGCAGGAACTTTCACTGGAAAGTAACCTCCAACACATACATAACTTAACTTTGTTTAAAAAAAATTACTAGATAAGTTTCAACTTAGTTGCAATCGGGCAGTGGAGGTGGTTTTAGTGTAGTAAGAATCTCACACACCTATGAGCACGCGTTTTTCGGTCCTCATAGAGGTACAGGTCTTGCACCTACCCACGGAAAAATAAAAAAAATAAATACAAACAAAAATATACCTATTCTAGTGACTTTTTCTCATTTTGTGACTTCAAAAATTGAAATTAACTTAAACGCTTTCAGTCGAAGGCTATCAACTTACCGTCAAAGTACCTTTCAAGCTTCAAATGCAGCTTCATTTCAAAATGCAATACAACTCAGTTTCTAAGAAACTATTTTTTTTTCTACCAACCAACAGGATATAGTTTGGTCAAAAGCTTTTATTAATTGCTTAAGCAACTTTTCCCTTAAAAGAAAAAGTTAAAAACTATTTTCCTTTTCCTTCGTTGACAAACTTTCTTCTTTACACTTTTCACTAATAACATTTGACCAAGAGAAAAGTTTTTTTTTTGTTTTGTTTTTTTATTTAACCTCTCAATTCCAATGGTCAATTCGCACCAAGCTGTTAAATACTTAAGGATACTTCTCCACCTCCAAATCTCATTCTCTTTCTCTCTCCTTTACATTAAGACCTCCACCTTATCTCCAAATAACGTTTGTTTACAAAACTCTTGAAAGACATCAACAAAACCAGCCAGCAAAAGGTTAAAAACTGAACTCAGTTTCCAAGAAGTACTAAAACTGAAAGAGAGCGAGAGTAGACCCTTTTGAAATGCTTTAACCCGTTTATAGCCGAAAGGCTTTTCAAAAAAAAAAGAAGAAGTAAAATAAAAAAAGTAAGATCATTCAACACCCTCTCCACTACTGCCACACAGTATGCTACCATTGCATCTTGCCTCTAAGTATTTGAAACCAGATTCTTGACATTAGATTGAAGAATAAGAGTGAGACGATAAAAAAAGGATGACTTTTCGCCCTAAAGATGCTGAAAAGAACTGTCAACAAGTGGGAGCCTCTAAACAGGACGACTGACGATGACGACAGCAAGGCTGAAAAAAGAACGTCTTCTGTGTCCCCTCGAAGTGAAAGTAGACAGTTTTTTTGTTTGTATTTTCTTCTCCTTAAAAAATGAAAACGAAAAAAACAACAACAGCTGAAGTGTTATTCAAATAACAGCAACCATGAAATTTATGGATTTAACCCTGGCCATATGGCACCACCTACTTTAGTGTATAGGACCGAAAACACCAAGAAAGGGTTCTCTTATATGTTATCTGTGTGGATATGTTGTGTACTGTGTAGGAAGTTTGTTTTACGTGATATCTTTTCGGGAAGTACGATAAACGAGAAGTGTTTTCGAAAATTTATATTTTTTTTTTTTATTTTAACTTTTTTGTTTTTCTTTTTATTTTACTGTGTAGTTGTTAGTTGTTCTCAAAGGAAAATGTGTGTTTTCGTTTTCCCATCTTGTGGAGCATAAGCATGTTTATGGTTATGGATATTACTTAAAGTTAAGTTTAATGGATTTCGATAATTTCAAATGGACACGGATGTGACACGGTCCGAATAGAAGTTATGGACCAACGATGTTTATCTTAAATTTGGTAAAAAGTTTTTAAAGTACCTACAGTCAAATCTGCTTAAAGTCACATGAAAATAATGTGTACAAAATGTGATGCAAGATTGTGTGCCTATAAACGAGCAAAAAACGATGAACGATAGCGTTGCCAGATGTCACAGTTTACTTGAGATGTTCCGGATTTCAGACATACATACATAAACTAAGTACCTAGGGATTTCGCGGGAGGTTCAAGGAAAAATACTAAATGGAAATACCTTTCATTATTTTCAAAACTATTTCTTCTATGTGATTCAGTCAAAAGATATTGTTTTCAAAATTTCAGTAAAACAAACCTAACTTACTATCTGCCTCTGTTCCTTTACTCACCAAAACTTGCCTTTATAGTCTGAGGTCAAGTTGTACAAGAAAATGTTACTTCTACTTCTCATACCTGTACATCAGTTCGGATTTAGAAGCAAGCATTCAATAATTGATCAAGTACAAAGAATTATTGATGTCTTCAAGAGAGCTTTCGAAAGTAGAAACATTTGTGTGTTAGTGTTTGATGTGTCACAAGCGTTCGACAAGGTGTGGCACGAAGGCCTCAAATTCAAATTAAGACAAGTTCTGCGTAAAGGACTTTAAAATATATTCAAAAAAGCTTTTATGGCATTTAGTACTACAATTTGGCGTTGCGACCGGCTTACTCACTTCTTATAGAAACTATGCCTGGCCCCGGGCAAAAAAATTTCCAGCTTAATGATTAGGAATTCCAATCTTGTTGGATATAGTTTGCAATGGAATTTTGTCAAAGAATTCATGTAAGTTGAACTGAACTTAAAACAAATTGCGACGACAAAGGCCCTCACTATGTCACTGATGAGTACAAATATTTTGAATCAATAATTTAACAAGACCAATGCTTAATGCTGTCTGCTACTTGGTTGATTAATTTCAGTAGTATATAGATTTTGTACTATAAAAAACCTTCTAATAGGACTTTAAAATATTCTAAGCAAGTATTTAGAAAACAGACTTTTTCGTGTAAGTCACGGAGTGAATACTCTGATTTTAAAGAATAAGTAGCTGGGGCACCACAAGGAAGTGTATTAGATCCAGTTCTTTGCATTTTTTCATAAACCTCAAACAGAAGGTGCAATACTGCAATACTAGCAGTAGCCAAAAGGATTAGCGAAGCTATAATTAGATTATATAATGCTTTTAATAATGTTAATGAGAGAACAAAAACATGGTGAATAGCGCTCAATGAACAAAAGTCAGTCCACTTGGACTTAATGTATACAAGAATAAGTAGATTACCCGTCTTTCTTAATACCGTTCGTGTTCCATTTGGAAATGAGGCAAAGTTTTTGGGAATGAGTCTAGATGTGAAATTGAAAAGGAAGCTGCACGTCAAATAGAAATGCGAAGAACTAAAAAGTAAATTAAGAGATTTTTTTTCCCGTGGGTAGGTGCAAAACCTGCATATCATGCTCTATGAGGACCGAAAAACGCGTGCTCATAGAAGTGTGAGATTCTTACTACACTAAAACCACCTCCACTTCCCGATTGCAACCAAGTTAAAGCTTATCTAGCAATTTTTAACGAGGTTAAATAACGTGTCACAGGTTACTTTCCGGTGAAAGTTCCTGCTTAATCCGCGATTTTAAAGCGGTTTTCTGTTCACCGCACCAAGTCGGAAGGTTTTGTTCTTCGCAGACGGCGTACTAAATTCGACTCGTCAAGAATGTCAATAATCGTTGAATTACCGTGTTCTAATAGTCGATTTCTATGTTTTCGCGCGAAGCTTTGTATTTCGTCCCGAACCGTAGGAATCCCGAGATCCCTATGAAGATCTTCGTTTCTTTTATATTACGGAGCATTTACAAATGACCTAAGCAATTTATTTTCAAACGTTTGTAAGTAATTTAAGTTTGTATCGCAGGTACAACCCCAAAGTTGTATACCATAAGTCCAAACATGTTTATGAACCTGTCGATATAAGATCAATTTATTTTCAATACTAACCTTTGAATATTTACCGAGTAGCCAGTTCATATCTCTTAATTTACTTTTTAGTTCTTCGCATTTCTTTTTCACGTGCGGCTTCCATTTTAATTTCGCGTCTAGAGTCATTCCCAGATACTTTGCCTCATTTGCAAATGGAACACGAGCGGTATTAAGAAAAACGGGTGATCTATTTATTTTTTTATACGTAAAGTCCACGTGGACTGACTTTTGTTCATTGAGCGCTATTCGCCATGTTTTCGTCCACTCATTAGCATTATTAAGAGCATTTTGTAATTTAATTGTAGCTTCGCTAATCGTTTTGCCTACTGCTAGTATTGCAGTATCATCAGCAAACGTGGCTACAATAGTGTCATCTGTTTGAGATGTATCGCGTGTAAATGAAAGATACAGAACTGGACCTAATACACTTCTTTATGGTACCCCATCCACTATTTCTATGAAATTAGAATAGTCATTTCCGTGTCTTACACAAAAAAGTCTTTCATCTAGATATCCGTTTAGAATGTTGTAAAGTCCTTCAGGCAGAACTTGTCTTAATTTAAGTTTGAGGCCACCGTGCCACACCTTGTCAAACGCCTGCAACACGTCCAAAAAGACTGTCGAACAGATTTTTTTTCTTCAAGAACTCTTTCAATTACGTCAGTAATTCTATGCACTTGATCAACTGTCGAATTCTTGCTTCTAAATTTGAGCTGATGGTCAGGTATTAATTGTTTCTCTTCTATCTATTAACGGCTGCAGGCGCAGGAGTAGTATTCTTTCAAAAACTTTTGATATTATAGGAAGAAGCGAAATCGGCCTGTTAGACTTCTTTTCGTGAGATGGTTTGCCAGGTTTCAAAACCATTATGACTTCCGCATTTTTTCATTGGCTCGGAACATATTCTTACCTTTGAGCGGCATTTATTATGTAAAGGAGGTTAATAAACCCTTTACGAGGCAGCATTTTTAAAATCTCTGCCGCTATTAAGTCATATCCTGGAGCTTTATTGGACTTAAGCTTCCTTATTTCTCTTTTTAATTGCGCAAGTATAGCATTTCTTATTATGTGGATTTCATTTGAAGTAAAATTCATATAAATATTTTCGTTGAGTTCTTGCCCATCGAACGGCTTATATCTTTCCTCTAAGTAATCGGCGAATACCATCGCTTTTTCTTTGTCACTTTTAGCCCTTTCATTTTGGCTTATCTTAATCGGGGGCACTGGCAGCTTTGGTTTTTTCGTTGTTTTTATAGCTTTCCAAAGTGTTGTATTCTTTCCCCGCTATCAAGCCTTCAAGGTTTTTGAAATCTGATATCGCCGTTTTTAGCATATTACTCAAGCGATTTAAATAAGCATTTTGTTGAGGAGCACGGGTTTGCTGCCATTTTTTACGTGCTTTTCGTTTCTCTTTCATTAAATCTTTTATTTCTTGCGGATATTTTATGTCTTTATAGCGAGGCATTAGCCTTTGATAAGGTGTGTTATCCCAAGCTGCTTTTTGTATTATACATATCAGCAAAAGAATCTACTGCGTCTTCAAGCTCAAGAGGCGTTTGTAATGATACGAGTACCCTTAACTCAACGTTGTCCTCGATATCTTTTTTAAATCCATCCCAGTTGGTTTTACTGTTTGTTAACCTGGGAGGTTTTTCAATTTTAACAAAGCTTTCGCTCAAAGTGAGTACGACGGCAGAATGATCTGAGAAGAGGTCATAGCTCTCTGAATAAATCGATTAGGTCAGGTATTTTCGATGGATCAGTTGGCCAGCAAGTTGGCAAGTTGGTTTGCCGGTCGAATGAAAGTCACAATTATTTTCCATTCCTGCTTCATATAGCATTCGACCTTTTTGAGATATGTATCGAGAGTCCCACAAGGTTTGCTTTGCATTAAAGTCACCACCAACAATTAAGTTTGGGCTTAGTGACTTTATCAATGTTCACTCTTATCAATTTTGCAATGCGGAGGGCAATATATGGAAGAGACATTGAGAGGAATATTTTTAGTTTTAACCTGTACACTACTCAATTGCATTGATTCCGCCTCTATTTTGAGGCCTATCGAGTGTTCAATGCATTCTTTTATATACAATGATGATCCACCTCTTGCTTTGTTAGACGGATGAATGGCGTGGTAGTCATGAAACCCGTAGATTTTAAGATTTGATTCATTTTTGGCATGCGTTTCTGATATCAAACATATGTCAATATCATTTTCTCGCATATACATCTCCAATTCTCCAAGTTTTTGCCATACTCCGTTGGCATTCCACGTAAGAGTTTTAAGCTCTTCCATCTTACATATATTTTTTTGAAAGAGGTTTGGATCGAAAACAATTTTCGAGCTTACTTAACCTATCAAAGATAAGTTTATTTGTTTCACATTGTTCTTCAAGTTTTGACAAAATTATTGAAAAGACTTTCGAAACCGGGTCTGTTTCAGTGTCTTTATTTACGGGTACATTTTTTGCCGCTATTTGGGCATATGTTTCTGCATTTCCTTGCTTCGATATTTTCTCCGAAGGTACTGACACTGTTTTCTTTTCCTTACGGAAACTAGGTTTTGGACCTTTCGTAGATTTGGAAGTCTTGGGAATTACGGTTTCTAATTGCCTTGGTGGGTTTCTTTGTAATTGGGCAGATTTTGATCGTCGCTATATGAATGCGATTCTAATTTTTTTTGAAAAATTAATTTTTTGACTTTCTAAGAGGAATGTCCTCAAAATTGATTTCAATTTCATTGTGAATGCAAAACTGTCGCTGTATAGAATTTATTTCCCATGTAAAAACTTGGAGTCGTAAACTTTTTTGAGGCAAATACTTTTCTTTAAAACATCAAAAAATAAACAGCAGCTATGTAAGTATTCAATTTCCAGAAAGTTACTCTGTTGATCCTGTATCACTGTTTTCGATCCTTATTCACCCTTCTGGACTGTCACACAAAACAACATTTACATATACATACATGCCTTCTCTTACATGATGCTTTTCTAAATACAATTTTCCCTTTTGCTTGGAAACAATGTTAAAAAAAAAATCAAGCTAGACACGTGCCACCAACTGAACAGACTACTGGCTGCGCATCATCAGCTACCCGTTTGAGCTGAACAACACTCATTTCCAACAACCCCATATTGACGTTACATTCAAGTCGGAGCCGGAGTCGTAGTTTGTAAGTGAATCGAGAAATTTATTAGGGAGTTTTTGGTGGCCCGTGACTTGCATAAGTCATTGCATTGTCAAGTCCTCTTCCCAAAAAAAAAAAGTCTCTTTTATATGTGTATATATTCTTTCTAGCCTATATCCTGCTGACAGAAGCGATGATACATTTCCATTTTTTTGTTGGTCCTTTCCCATTCCCATGTCATCCAGAGGACGCGCTCATTTAAGGGCGCTGCTTTGTGATTGTGATGCGTCCCACACTCCCATATCGCACTGATGATGAGTAGAGAAATGAAATTAATTTATTTCACATGAATTCACACGAATGGGGATGTCCTTGTTGTCATCCTGTCCTTTGGCACGGGCCTTGGTATCTATTATTATTTCTCTTCTTTTTTTCAACTCTGAGAGTTTATTATAATTTTTTTTAAAAACATTTTCGTTTGTTAGAAGGATGACATTAAAAATAACATTTGAAGAATGTCCGATGAAGTCATCAAAGAAGGAATAAGAATAAAGCTAAACAAAGGAAAGGACTGGGCCTGGTTGGAAGGTATATAGTTATGGTAGATGGTAGAAAAGTCTTAATCGACGAAACGTGCTTGTTTGTCGAGCAATATTTTAACTATGTTGGCCTTAATTAAAATAAAAATATTCAATGATGTTCTTTTTAAGTTAAATTAAAAGCATCAAATTAAAAGGGAAAAAAAATATTAAAATAATATGCACGATTGTACAGAATTTAATCGAGGGGAATTATACAGGTTATATCTCTGTATGAATTATAAATGAATAAAGATTACAGGAAATTAATGTTTCCTCATAACTTTTAGTAGTGAGTTGCTGTGTGTTTTGGATACGTATAGATTAAATATGATTCCTGGGATCGTGACTAATAATTGGGAAGATTTGAAAAAAAAAGAAAAAACAATATCCAGAAGTACGAGTATGTATTATGATGAAAAACTACAAAAAAAACATTACTAATATTATGTTCACGTGAAAACGTCTGCTTTCAACATAACCTAATCAAATTTTGAATCAAAATGATAGCGAAAACATTCGATATGGTTTCGTGTCAAAAACTTCGTACCAATGCCAATAAGTATATCTAATCAAGATTATATCTATACGCACAGAAAAATATATTGGTACCTATAATATTCCATAAAAATTATTCAGGCCGCCTTAGACCTTCTGAAGTCCTCGTTCGATGTCAATTTCGGTGCCTTTCGAAAATTTCAGTGATTGAGTCGATTCTGACTTGGCTGATATTGTTTTTAGCTGGCTCTTTAAATTTTTGGATTGTTGCTGTAGACGTAACTCTTAAGAAAGTCCAGTTGTATACAGTCGTGCTAAAATAACATGTTTTCGATTTAATTATTTTCGATTTCATGCAAAAAAAATGTTGACGGACGGCAACGAATTGAAAGTTCTGGTTCTTCGGCAACAATATTGTTGCGGTAAATTTTACCACAACAATTTCCACAAACTCATTCTATTCTCTTTTCCACTTACAAACCTCCTTTTCTTGTTGCGACTTCAAAATTCCACCGGAGTTCAGTTTGAACCTGCTCCATCCATCAGCCAGAGGACTGCTCGGGAAGCAACTTGGAAAATAGCTCCAACAGGTATTCGAAGAATATTCGTGTGACCGGAGGTCCAAGATAAACATAAAATCTCAAAATGAGGCAGAAGGTCTACTTTCCATTAAGGCATGCGACAGAAACCTAGTCATTGTCCAACAATGACAGGCCGTAAACGCCAACGATGACATGCTATGGTCGATTGTCCAATGACATTGTGTGACAGGATAACAGACGGTCCACATGCTACACATAACTTAACATTGACAAAATAAATAAATTGAGTTGCGCAACAGCTCGTGTAGAACCAACTAACAACTTTTAACTATTCCTGTGTGCGTGTTGTTGGCAGGAATGGGGCTGGGGGTCCCTACAATTTTTGGACGAGTCCATACAGCTATGTAAAAAGCACTTTTTCATGACAAGTAAACTCTTGGAGGATTTGTCAGTTCCTCCTAAAAGGGCAGTACCTCAGGAAAAACAGATGCCAGGACCTTATTACGTTAAACGATTATAGTTAAGATTCTATCGTTATCGTTTAAATGCGATTATGCAAAACGAGAATCGTGTTTATTTAACGATTCTCGTTTTTCCTTACCTCCGACATTTTGCAGTCGTACAGCTTTCGTTTACGTGTAGGTATCTATTTATAATTTTGTCTGCGGTCTGCCGGTGATCTGTTTGTCTGTTTTTTTTTTTGTTTCGATTGGCAACATCTTTCCACCGCCTTTCTCATTTTACGTAATCGATCTGCGTCGCAACTATCGTTTACTTCAGTATCGTTAACTTGCCGTTCGTTTCGTAATACGTAAACGTAATAGGCCCCCAGACCTTCGGCATGACAGTCCAACGCACTTACCAATATGCCACGAGGTACTACCTCTACTGGCAACACCAATCTTCGACAAAAAAATGACCGAGGGCTCGACGAAATGTAGCTTATGGATTCCACAATTCCTTAAACCTGCACAAAGGCCCTCGGTTTAAAGGAGTTTTAACTTTGCTTTAGAAATCGAAATATTCCTCAACATTTAGAATTGGTAAATGAAAGCAAGGCATTCGTCGAAGAATTTTTTTATGCCTCAAGGCTTACCATATCGATGTCGCCAATAAAATAGACTCGTAATTTCTTCAATTTCTTTGTACTACTTAGCTACTTGCTTCCAAAATTGTTTGCACAGTTAGACGACTGAAATACATACCCCTATATTAATAAACAACGTGCTAGCGTTTATACATTTGTTAACTTGTAAATCTTATTGACAAATGAGTAAAGTCTGTGATGTGTGTTACCGTACGGATAACTTTAACTCGCCAAATTCTGCGTAGAACTGCCTGAACAGAATGGGAGGCGGGGCTGGAATAGATGTCAAAAATGAAGCAGCCGCAACGGTAAGAATTGAGCAAATGTTAACTTTCATTGCAGCATTTTTGACATCTATTGCAGCTCCCCCTTCAAGCAAATTCACTGATCCACTTTGTCAGTACTTCTTGGATCCTTAAAAAAATGAGTCTCCACTTGTTTTATTCTTAGTTTATTTTTTAGGTCGTGCGGTGAAGATCTTTGCGTGTTTTAGTACGCTTTGTCGTGGAAACTTAATCACATTTTTGGTTAGTAATACAAACCAAATGCATTTGAAATTTATTTAATCATTAGTACTGTAAATTATTTTATCTTTGTAATTATTTGTATAAATTCCAAATGCCTTGGTAGGAAAAAAGTTCTTTCTGTTCTTTGTTTGTGTGTGGTTGAAAAATCCGAAAAGGGGATTTCCTTTTCATATCTCTTGGTTTTGGTACTTGCTAAGTATGGTGAACTTTTTAGCTCACAAAACATACGCAAGTGGGTCCGCGGTGATTCTTATTTCCATACTTATCTCGGCCGTAAACACAGTTTTGAGGATCCACTTTTTTATCCGAAAACAGAGACTTTCATACGTTGTTCCCTACGTTTGCGGATCCAAACCGGACTCGTTTGCTTGAAGGGCCATCTCCCATTCTGTTCAGCAATAACGAACGGATAACTTATTAAAGCAGTCCATGCAAGTGACACATGTATTAGAAAATTCGCACAATTTGCATTTGCCCTGCCCTGAAAACACATATCCAGTCGATAAATACATAAAATTATATTGATAAATAGTTTTATTTTCTGTTTTGCTAAAATTTTTTTATCACAACAACAATTTTGAATCAAATTCCGCGAAGAAAAACTGTCGGAGGATATCGGAGAAAAATTTGTGTGAACCTGTCAAAAATAGAAGACAAAAATGCACTTGATCGCACTGCAACGCAAATCGCCGACGTGCGTTAGATAATTTCGGAGAAATGTTACGAACAGCTATTCGGTGGAATACCTCGAAGCAAAAGTTTTCCGATTCGTATGAAATCGGAAAAAATTCCTCTCCGACGGATACCTCCCTAGGGCAGAATATTAGGCGTTTGTAACAACTGTGCCATTATTACCAGCTGTCAAATATAGAGTACTGCTAATAAAGAAAACTTGAATTGAGTCAGTTTGTATGCAAAAAATCCTGAAAAGTTAGGACAACAAAAGTATCGGGAGATGAAAAAGTGGGGAGAAAGGACTGATAAAATAGGTAGATTGATAAAGCTTAATTGAAAAGATAGGATATCAGAATAATTCAGTGCTTATTTGATGCCAAACACTTCATCTCCACCTACTCACTATCCCCTCAATATTCTGAACTCACGACTAATAAAATTGAGCAGCCAACAAATCACTTTGCTGTAGACTAGAATTCATGAAATAATTTTACTGAAAAGCAAAGAATGCTTTTGAAATCAAATATCAATTGAATAAGGTGTGTTGAGTTATTGTTGTTTTCCTTTGTTAGGTTAGTATTAGGCGAATATCAAATTTTATTGTTTTGTAAATTGTCCATATACTCATATTAATTTGTTTGGATTAACATCCTGATTTTGTTTGGTTTTGTTTGGTTGAATGTCACTGCAGCTGGATTGCTGGAGGGTCAAACGTAAGCCCTCTCGCCATCGTCAGGGCGAAAACCAGAGGGGGATTCAATGAACAATATCAGCATCACAGGAGCTCTATCAAGATATTGATGGCCTACTCCCGTATTGTTTAATGTTTATGCCAGCACAGAACCGAAAACAGCCCTTTATCCATAAAGAATAGAAAACAAGGGATAAACAAATGTACTTTTCAAATATTAAATATATTTTTTACTTTTTGTTTTTTCAGATTTGTCACGCAGTAGCAGTTACATATTTACACTTTCGAAAAAAACGGTCAGCTAACAATAAAAAGAGAACCTACGAATTTCGAACCAAAGTTGTAGGCTATGGTGCAGGGATGGCGAATAGTTTTAGAGCCTAGTGCCATTTTTTAAAAATAAATGATTTGGAATGCATTTGGAGTGGCAACATAGAGGCCATTGTCGAAAACGTCAAACCAATGTTAATTTGATGGTTAAATTATCGTCGTTTTTTGACGTAGATACTGCAATCGTCGAAGATGCAACTGTCCTGCTTGCACAAAATCGGTTATCTTAGAAATTCTTTTTCAATTTTTGAAATACGTTCATTCATTTTGGAGAAATTATTAATTAGGTGTCAGTCTTCGCCTCAAACAACCTTAATTAGAAATATGGTAAACTTTTATAAATTTTAATTAAGGACTTCGAAGAGAGTAATATAAGTATTGATAAAAATCCAACTTTACTTTATAAAAATTTTATAAAAGAAGTTTCCGTTTTTTAGACCTAGTTCCAAGTTTAGTGAAAAAAATCTTGTTGTATAACATTTACTCAATATTCAATTAAGAAAAATGTTTTTTCTTAGTTTTTGGAGATACATATTTTAGAATGGGTTATCTCGAAAACTTAACGTGCTAGAGCAGATTTGAATTCAGCGTTTAAAAAGCGACAAGAAAAGTAAATTTTGGTTTATATAGCAGAAGCAAATTAAACTTAAAACTGAAGTAATTCAAATTTCTCCATGATTTAGAAAAGTTCATGTTTTAACACTGTGCCAAAACTAAATTTCAAAAAAACTATTTCCTACTGTATAACACTTTATTCGTAAACCTAAACATATTATTCTTTTGTTGAAATTTTCAGTTTCGGGCTTAATTTAAGCCCTGAAAATTCTCTGGGCCTAGCTTACCCCCAAGGGGCTTAGTTGTTGTTGCATTTAACATTGCATTTAACTTGCCCATTCGGGCAAGGAAAAAAACACACATAATATCGCGGTTCGAAAGTAATAATTTTTTGTATTTACTTCCAGATAACGAATATATGAATATTTCGCTAGGATCCTGCAAATCTGAAACAAATTGAAAGTTTTGGAAAAAAACTTTTTTTACCAACTTTTTTATTTTTTAGAACTAGCACTTAACAGATCACGACATAACAGATATGAATGAGACGCTAGGACGCTTAGTTTAGCCGCAAATCAGGTTTTAAGGTGTCAACTTTGATGCCTCTAGGACGTTTAGCTTAGCCGCAAACAACGGTAAGATAGAAGTCGATTTTCAATATAATGATGCGATGCTTCAATTAAAAGGTGGAAATTACTGATTGTGAATAGCGATTTAATACTAATTGGCTACTATTTGCAAAATTAAAAAAGTAAACAAAAATGTTTCCCACTAGAGCAGTTGTTTTGTAAAAAAAGAATTTACAAATTTTTTGCTAAGCCAAAATCTAGACTTTCTGCGTCATTTTCATAAGTTTTCCAGTGAGAAATACTATCCCAAACAGTTTCCATTCAAAAAAAAAAAATTGAAATTTTCAAAAACAATTTTCCACCTCTTTTTTGAACCAAATTGTATTAAATTCAAGGCAAAAAATGTCTGTCTTGGCCTAAACCCCCCATTGAGTTAATAATTAACCCCAAATTAATAAACTATAGGTCTTAAAATGGAAAATAAATATTTTTGAGTGCAAAAACCCATTTGCATGCATGACTGACCATCCAAAAAAAAATATTGTATTCACCACCCTTTTTTCGCATGCAAAACAATTGCCGATCCATTGTTTTGCATGACATTTAATTGCCGTAATGTTTTTTTTTTGCATGAAACTGTAAACCAATCATGCAAACAAGCAATGAAGCATTTCACCTCAATTATTTATGACATGCGAGAATATTTGCATAGGTTTTTTTTTTGCGCACGGGAACTGTAAGCTTGGCTTTCACAGTAAATTGCCGCAATCCGAGAGAAGCACCCTGTAAGCGAAAAAATAGGTAGTTTTACGTCACATTTTACACTACCTGACCTGCTCTCGAGGTAAACCGGCGGATGAAAGTGGCGGTGGTAAACTGTCCAGAAGTAAACTGGCGGTGGTAAGCCGGCGGAGGTAAACTACCGGAGGTAAACCGGCAGAGGTAAACGGTCACGTACCGGTTTTTTCCTATGAATTTTCAAAATTCGTTTCAAGGTCACAAAATAAACTTTTGGCAACTCATTTGGGTCATGCCAAAAAACTAAGTTTGCCATTTGAAAGGCCACTTTATGGTCATAGTTTCAGTAATTAGTCAGCTATAGTTTCTTTTTTACGGTTCTTTTTGTTCAAGGTCACGAATGTTTTTTGGCATGGTGATCAAAATTCATAACAACAAATCTATGGCTGACCAATTATTGAAACAAGCCGACCTCTTATATACATAGATCAAGAGATCTTTAAGATGGTAAACAATTTTTGCAAATTTCCAATCGCAATGTCCTTGAACTTCTTTTCTTAAATTCATTAAAAAATATACATGGGTGACCAATTACTGAAAATAGCTGACCTTTTACGACCATAAAGTGGCCTTTCAAATGGCAAACTTAATTTTTTGGAATGACCCAAATGAGTTGCCAAAAGAGAACTTAGAACGAATTTTGAAAATTCATAGAAAAAAAACTATGGCACGGTGTGTCAAAAATCAAAATATTTTGATTTTTTGTGTCGGTGTCTCGATCGGTGTGTTGTAAGTGGCGGAATGCCGCACCGGAGTGTGGACACTCATGTGCACACCTGTGTTGTTTATATGAGCCACTTCACCTTAGACCACACTAAATTGAAGATTGAAACAAATGAAGAAGCTTCTTTAAAGCAGATTGCAGCACGATGAACCGTTATTTAAAATCCTGGAAAAGTGAATTCTCGGTCTGATAGACCAATGCGCGAGTATAGTAAGGTTACTTGTTGTGTTGGATTTTGGATGCCACAGAAAAATTACATTTCAAATCAGGTGAGTTGAGTTGAGCTGCCTGCTACAGATAAGTTTAAATCAACAGAGACAAAATAATAAATTAACATAAATCCGTGTTAATTTAAACTGATTTGCATTTTGACGTGAATTAAAATGGCTTACTAAAGATTTATGTATATTTTCAATCCATACCTACTTATCTTCTTATTTGCATTTCTGGTCATATATACCTGTTTGTCATCAATTCACAGGACAACATTACGGCTTAGTGAGTTTCTATTAACTCTTAAGCTCTATAATTGTGACAGCAGCAGCAAATAGACGTTATCCACTGCGTTTAAAATATAAGCAGTCAAATCTGAATAGGGAACATTATAGAGCCTCATTTAGAAAACAGTCAAAAAAGTAGATGTTTGGTTTATCGTCGTTTTCGCACAGATATAGATTTATGTATATCCTTTTTCGAAAATAGTGGATGACATTAATGTGAAGTGCATTAGAAACAACACAATTTAAATGCGATAGCCGACGGCTAACGATATTTATATAGTATTAGGTTAGGTACCATCGTACCGTACCGTTTGCCAATTTCAATTCTAATGCAAATTGTTTGTTAGATTGACAAAGTTTCCGCAATTTCTGTGAATAATCTAAAACCAAGCTACATCAGAGAGGAATCATCAGCAACGGATTGCATTGCATTTTATTCCAGAGGCAATGAAGCCTCATTTTGGAAATCGCATAGTACGAGCAGAATCTCTGTGTTTTATAAAGTAAAATGTGTCCTTGTCCTGTCGACATCATCGTCGTCGTGTACATATATTTGGGCATTTGATTTGGTGTAACGGGACGGGAACGAGAGCATGCCTACAACTAAGCCATTTATGTGGAATAAAACTGGGCTGGGAAATTATAAATATTCCATTAACCCATTAGCAGGCTTGTAATGTGATTTATTTGGACAGTCAGTTGTATTGATGAGATAGAAAATGACGTTGACATTTCATTGCGTTTGGATGTTAACTTTCACAAAAATAAACATCGGATTAACTTAATTGGATGCGGAACAGAAACGATACACGACAAACGATGCAATACGACACATAGAGGGCCGCATGAACCTAAAGTTCGAATGCATTCGAGTATTGGCTTTAAATCGATGGTTTTTGGCAGACCGTTTGCCTTAAATTATTTAAAATTCTTAAAGTTTAATGTTGGGAAAATTGAGGAGGCAAGTATACTCGAGTTTTGGTATTATACCGGCTATTTATTTACGCATTGCGAGATTGATTGTATAAAGGCTCCCAGAAATTACACCGGAGGAAATTACGCTTGATTTTTGGAAAGACTTTTTGGGCCGGAGCATTAATGTCCATTCGCTCTAGGTGACCAAGTCACCTCAGGCGTTGGCTTTTCACTTTTTTTGATAAGTCGCTGTACAGTTCCTTATTTTACATTCTTCTTCATTCCCTGTTTATGCTGACAGAACCCAAAATCACCAAGAGAATTTTATACTCAAAACCGCCTGAAGCGTTGTCATTCACCGCAAAAAGTGTCTATGCCTCTGCAGCATACACCAGGGCCGCGATGATAAGCGTTTTATATAGGGACACTTCAGTTGCTCGTGAGAAGTTTTCTCAATAGGGCTTTTTAACAAACAGCAATACATCTCTGTCTTGTTCATTTCTAAACGTCAAACTCAAGAATTTGGCTTTGATGACATTCATGAACACCCATTTTGTTTTTTTATGTTGGAAGAAAATACACTCCATTTCAACTGAATGAGCACAAAGATTTTTAAATGGGATGGTTTGTCCATTCTCTTTTTTTAAACATTGTACAATGTACATTGTCCTAAAATTATTATAAACAATAAAAACCATTTCAAAAAAAAATATTTTACTTCCTCTTCCTTTAACTCTTATTTTTGTGCCTATTCAGTTCACTGCATTTTTCCGAATGGAATGATTTCAAGAGAACCGGAGAAAAAAAAGCAAAGCTTTGTGAATTAATTCTTTCTGTTTTCTTTTCCCAACATAGTTAATAAACAATAAGAATAATAAAATGATACATTACTAGACAATGTTTAGAAAAAATGGTCAAATTAAGTTTGAAAATTTTAGTCCTTATTCAGTTGAAGCGAAGTGTAAATATTTGCAGCTTTTGTTTGCCTTGCAATTGCAACTGTCAAAGAGCCAAATTGTAAGATGTCACTTTGACTCTGACAATTTGGTAGAGATCCCTATTGCCTTCTTACCCCAAAAAAACATGGGGACTGGGAAGAGTAATTTTCGTTCGATCTCAGCACTGGTATTTTTCAACAAGTTGATAGCGGAGCCTAGGTTAGGTAGACAGAGTCTCTGATCACCTCAAAATAATAGCCGAGAAGTCTATGTCCCTTCTTCTAGAAAGCATAGAATTGGTCTGGCTTTCATTCACTTAAACTGGTCTTCCTCCTCAATATTCCCAAAAGCACAACTGACAATATGCTTTGTTCATCAGCTTATGTCAATATCATCGGCAAAAGCGAGTCACTGGACGGACTTTTAAGAGATTGTGCATCTAGTGTTAAGGTGAGAGGTTCGCACTTTTCGCGTGGCAGTCCCACGCCTTGTAAAAGCCTTTTTTCACATCAAAGGTGTCGGTGGCGTCTTTTCTGACCATGATAGAGCATCGCGCATTCCCCATCGTCATTGTGCACAAACGCACGACTTTAGGAGGGATGCCAAAACTAGATATTGCTCCATATAGCTCGTCTCTATAGACTCTGTCAAACGCGGCCTTTAAATCGATGAAAAGGGGGCTGGGTATCGATTTGAAACTTCTGGGTATTTCCCAAGATCTGCCGTACTGCGAGTATTTGGCCGATGGTCCTGCTCTAAGGCCTCACTGATATGGACCTTTCAGGTTATTAACGAATGGCTTCAGGCACTCACATAGAACGACATAGAGAAGATCTTGTATGCGATGTTAATAAGACTGATGCATCTGTAGTTAGGATCGCCTTTTTTTATGATCGTCTTTTTTTAGGATCAGACAAATAATGCTGAGTACCTCGTGGCATGATGGTAAGTGCGTTTGACTGTCATGCCGAAGGTCTGGGTTCAAATCCCAGCCGCTGCCACCTAAAAATAGAAATGTTTTTCCCGAGGTACTGCCTCTTGCGAGGAACTGACAAATTCTCTAAGAGTATACTTGTTATGAATAAATGCTTCTCATCTAGCCGTTCGGACTCGGCGAAAAATTGTAGATCCCCTCCATTCCTTCCAACAAAACGCACACAGGAATGGTTGAGAGTTGTAAGTCACTAGACTCTGGTTCTTCAAGAGCTGTTGCGCCAACAAATTTTTTTATTTAAACAATGCTGAGATTTCATTTTTATATGGCACGCTTTACTCAGGCCACATTTTACAGATGACCTTGTGAATACTCCTCGGTTGTAAAGTCATCAGCTCCAGCAGCTTTATCAGATTTAAGTTAAGATATAGCCAATATTCCTTCATTGAGATCTCTTCGTCGTTATACAATTTGATTTTTTTCATATCCACAGCACTGATTGCGGTTCTACCACGATATTCAACTGATCGTCCTAGCAGGCTTGGGTTCAAGCCTTTTAACCCTGAGTAGTTCCTTTTGCTTTGGTAAAACTTCTGAACTCTATTCCTGCAATGGCAGGAGCTTCTCATGCTCTTTCTTTTTCTTTCTGAGAAGTCCGTGTTTGTCTCTCCTTTTCTGCTTCTGTGGAATTCCGGTTTGTATGCCTGTTTTTTGACTTGGTGTACTTGCTGGCATTCTTCTTCTTGACCCATGAGTTTTGTTCTGGTGGTCGTGCGACGCGCAGCACGCCAGAAGCGGCATCTGGCATATCTTATGGATTCCTGGCAATTCTCTCAACGGTTCTCGTTCTTGATGCTTGAAGTTGGCAGCATTGGGGTACTAAGGAAGGAGTGAGAAACTCCATCGGAAAAGGACCTGGTGATTGCTATTTACTTGAGCCGTTCGACTTCGAACTTCTTCACAGTATTTGCCTGTTCTGACTTTGGTCTGGATTACGAAAGCATTAGGTACTTTGGCTACCACGAAGTAGTGGTGAAGTCAACGTTGGATCCTCGGAACGTTCAGAAAATCTTGATACTGGAGGAATGCCTTACGTCAATCAAAATGTGGTCAATCTGGTTGGCTGTTGATTAACCAGGAATTTGGCATGTCCCCTGATGATCGCAACAACTTCGAAGTAGTAAAGGAGTTCATATAATTCGAAGTAAACGTTAATTCTACGAGTGAAATGTAAGTGGAGAAGCAACGAAGAATTACAATAGCAAATCGGTGCTTACTTCGGTTAGGCGCAAAAGATTTTTTTTTTAAATTTTCTCATGGGTAGATGCAACACCTGCATCAAGCTCTATGAGGACCGAAAAATGCGTGCTCCACCTCCACTTCCCGATTGCAACTAAGTTGCTACGCTTTAAGTTAAGTAACGTAACGGTGAAGGTTGCAGCTTATTCCGCGATTTTCAAGTGGTTTTCTGTTCACTGCACCAAGTCGGAAGGTTTTGTTCTTCGCAGACGGCGTACTAAATTCGACTCGTCAAGAATGTCAATAATCGTTGAATTAGCGTGTTGTAATAGTCGATTTCTATGTTTTCGCGTGAAACTTTTTATTTCGTCTCGGACCGTAGGAATCCCGAGATCCCTGTGAAGATCTTCGTTTCTTATAAGTTTGTAAGTTACTTAAGTTTGGATCGCAGGTACAACCCAAAAGTTGTATACCATAAGTCCAAACAGTTTTAAGTGCCAATTTATTTTCAATTCTAAACTTTGAATATTTATCGAGTAACCAGTTCATATCTCTTACTTAACTTTTTAGTTCTGCGCATTTTTTTTTACGTGCGGCTTCCATTTTAATTTCGCGTTTAGAGTCATTCCCCATATACTTTGCCTCATTTGCAAATGGAACACGAGCGGTATTAAGAAAGACGGGTAATCTGTTTATTTTTGTATACGTTACATCCAAGTAGACTGACTTTTGTTCATTGAGCGCTATTCGCCATGTTTTTGTCCACTCATTGACATTATTAAGAGCATTTTGTAACTTAATTGTAGCTTCACTGATCGTTTTGCTTACTGCTAGTATTGCAGTATCATCAGGAAACGTGGCTACCATAGTGTCTTCTGTTTGAGGTATATCGCGTGTAAATAAAAGGTACATAACTGGACCTAATACCCTTCCTTGTGGTACCCAGCCACTATTTCTTTGAAATCAGAATAGTCATTTCCGTGTCTTAAGTCTTTCATCTAGATGTCCGTTTAGAATATTATTAAGTCCTTCAGGCAGAACTTGTCTTAATTTGAATTTGAGGCTATCGTGCCACACCTTGTCAAACGCCTGCTACACGTCCAAAAAGATAGTCGAACAGATTTTCTTTTCTTCAAGAGCTCTCTCAATTACGCCAGTAATTCTATGCACTTCTATGTCCAATGCTTGCTTTTAAATCTGAACTGATTTATTGTTTCTCTTCTTTTATGCAGCTGCAGGCACAGGAGAAGTATTCTTTCAAAAACTTTTGATATTAAAGGAAGAAGCGAAATTGGCCTGTAAGACTACTTTTCCTGAGATGGTTTGCCAGGTTTCAAAACCATTATGACTTCCGCAACTTTCCATCGGCTCGGAACATATTTTAATCTAGAGCTCCGTTTATTATGTAAAGGAGGTTAATAAACCCTTTACGAGGGAGCATCTTTAAAATTTCTGCCGTAATTTAGTCATATCCTGGAGCTTTATTGGACTTAAGCTTCTTTATTTCTCTTTTTTATTTGGCAAGTGTAGCATTCTTGTTATGTAGCTTTCATTTGAGGTAAAATTCATATTAATGTTTTCGTTGAGTTCTTGCCCATCTTGCCATAAATGTTTCCTCTAAGTAATCGGCGAATACCGTCACTTTTTCTTTGTCACTTTTAGCCCATTCATTATGGCTTTTCTTAATCGGGGGCACTGGAAGCTTTGGTTTTCTTGTTGTTTTTTTTAGCGCCCCAAAGTAAGTAGTTGGATTCTTTCCCCGCTGTCATGCCTTCAAGATAATTTTCAACTTCAAGGTTTTTTAAATCTGATATCGCCGTTTTTAGCATATTTTTCAAGCCATTTAAATAAGCTTTGTGTTGAGGAGCATGGGTTCACTGTCATTTCTTACGTGTTTTTCGTTTCTATTTCAATAGATCTTCTATTTCCTGAGGATATTTAAGATTTTTAGAGCAATGCATAACTTTTTGATAAGGTGTGTCATCCCAATCTGCTTTTTGTATTAAATCAATAAGGTATCTACTGCGTCTTCAAGCTCTAAAAGCGTTTGTAATGATACCCTTAACTCAACGTTATCCTGGCGGAAAAGATGGGTTCAAAACCCTCACAGGAATTGCACACTCCATAAAACCTTTATACTGGCAGTCCTTCTCAAATGTGACCGTGTGTCAGGCAATAGGCAAAAAGGGACAGATGATATTGCGGGCTCATTAGAACGTCTGAAATTTGGACCTATGTGCAAGGAGGGCGAATACCAAAATATGAATGTAGTCCAGAAAATCATAGCACGTCAACTACATTGGTTCAATCACATTGACCGAATGGACAGTACTCCAGCCAAAATAGAGCCTTTGATCCCCAGCCCCCAGGTTCGAAAGAACGAAGAAGACTGAACCTCCGGTTTAAAGACCAAGGCATCGGGGATGCACTCCCTTCTTCTCCCCTAAATAGATACATTTGATAAAAGTTTATGATGTTCATCTTAGTTATATTCGTACGTTACCAAATATTTAGTCAAAATCTCATAAGTGTTAGAATTTTTATATTTGTTTACTTGACTTGTACCTGTACCTAATGTCGATAGATTAATCAGTATATACATATTAGAAAAACAATCATTCAGAATCATTCAGCGCCAATAGCTATTAGACAGATATATTTTCAGATTAAAACTAATTTCGCGTTATTATCTGCCATTTCATTAAAAGCTTACTTTTTGATTTTAGATCGCACACAAAGTGAGCAATCATTTTTTGCTATAATAGCAATCGCTTAGGTCCTTTTAGTCGTCAGTGTCTTTTTTCAAAACGTTTTACTTCACTTCTATAATTTAAATGCAAACATAAAGTATCATAGTCTGTGTGTTATATGCCTGTCATGGTTTTTATTTTTACTTCTCTAACCAAACTAAATAAAATTGCATCGCGTGTCTGCATGAGGGGTGCTGTATATTCTATACTTTACCTCTACACTTTTATCGTATATTTCACATGATGAATATCTTTATAAACAAAAATGAAATGAATTTGCCTCCGTAAATTGTTTGCGGCTTTTTTATTATTTCTGTTGACAGTTTGAGATCCTTGACTGTGAATAAATACATATAAATAATTCGTGAAAATGTCATTTTTACACTTTGGATATTTGTTATGAGTTTTTTGCACGCGAAGTAAATATACAAAAAGTATGCTATGTAGCTATGTAAGTTTTTATACCTTTAGTAATGCTAAAGGTACATAGGTAAATATTTTTCTCACAAAAGTGCGATACAAATAATTTGTATAAAAAACGAAAGCTTTTTTTCTAGCTGTGAAATGAGGGTATAGTCAGAGAAATTCATTAAATAAAAACAGTGGACGAAATAATTAAATGAGATAAAAGTTAAAAGTTGTGTAAAAATCAAGATTATAACCCTGTTCCCTAAATTTTTTTCAAACAGTTTCAGACCGCCAGATTTAGTACGGGCCAATTCAACGTTTCACTTGTGGAACGGGTTTGCACTTAATCTGGCGGTTTCAAACTGTTTGAAACTCGTTGTGGAACACACCTTATATATCCTTAGATATGAATGTAGGCAAGTGAATATTACCCATAATAAGGAACGATAACGTTCAAGGTTGTTTATATATTAGGTGAGTTCCAGTTTCCAGAACCAGTTTCTAACAGTTTGAAACCGCCAGATTTAGTCATTTTTAGTGCGAAGTCGTTCCACGAGTAAAAGTTTGTACTTTTTCGTACCAAAGAGAACGCTCATGAGAGAGTACAAAATTCCCCCCCTCCCCCTGCCAGATTTGGTCCGAGAAATTTCTGGTGGCTGTTTCGTACTGGATTTGGCGTTTGGTTTGAAATGTCAAAAACAGTGAGTATATAGGTGTTTTCTAGAAGGTGTCTCAAACCGTTTGAAACTACCAGATTTACTCATTTTTTGTGCGAAATCATTTTTTTTGCCATTCAATTTCTTGTACAGAGATTTTCTAAAAAAAATTATTGTCTTATTATTGCCCTACGGCTGCTATAGTCAAATATTTCTTTTGACGTGGTGCAAATTAGTGTAAACTAGTGCCCAAACCTTTCCCGACATTTTGACAGTTTTTCTGCTCTCTGAGAAGATTTCATTCTCTCCTGTCACAATTTGACATTTAGAGCCTGATTCCCGACATTTTGACAATTTTTCTTCTCTCTGAGAGGATTTCACTCCCTCCTTTCACAATTTGACATTTGGAGCCTGATTACACGATTCGTTTTTTCGGACGTTTCGTGTTTCGTCTTTTTGACACATTGGGTGAGGCCTGCCAGGACGAGAGTGGGAATATGGTGGTAGGCACACAATCGGTGGCTGAGGATCTGGAAACAACACTTTTCTAGACTGCTGAACGGCGATGATATCCCAAATTCCGCTGCGAGGCAGAATAATCCGTTCAACCTGGACGACGATGGTCAAAATTTCGGTCAACCCGACCTGGCTGAGGATCTGGAAACAACACTTTTCTAGACTGCTTAACGGCGATGATAGCCAAAATTCCGCTGCGAGGCAGAATAATCCATTCAACCTGGACGACGATGGTCAAAATTTCCGTGCACCCGACCTTAATGAAGTGCGGTAAGCAATAGCTAAGCTCAAGGCGTACAAGGCTGCTGGTGCAGATGGCCCGCCAGCAAAGCTATTCAAAGCAGGGGGAGATGACGTGGTAGGGAGTAAACACCAACTTATCTTCAAAATTTGGTCGGAAGAAAGTATGCCCCATCCACAAGAAAGGAGATGCTCTGAATTCTTCCATCTACAGAGCTATAAGTCTCCTCAACGTCGCATAGAAAATCCTGTCATCTTTACTGTGTGATCGCTTAAAACTTTTCGTCAACGATCTGATCGTCGATCAAATGTTCACACTCCAACAGATTTTGGAAAAAAACCAGGAACTTCAAACCGATACAAACCATCTCCTTATCGATTTCAAAGTCGCGTATGATAGCGTAAACAGAGACGAGCAGTACAGAGCCATGTCGCGCATCTCGGAATCCCTGCTGAACTCAAAGTCGGTAAGAGCACCACCGAACCCTTTGATGTCGAGAAAGGTTTAAGGCAAGGCGATGCATTATCATACAATCTCTTTTACATTGTACTTGAAGCAATTGTACGCAACTCGCAAGTCAACAACAGAGGTACAATTTTTCAAAAGTCCGTTCAGCTACTTGCATATGCAGATGGAATTGACATCATGGGGAGAACGAAACGAGTTGTTACCGGAGCTGTTACCGGCGCGTTTGTAAGTATTGAATCGGAGGCGTTGAAAAGTATATGCTAGCACTGAGAAAGGAAGCTCAACATCGTCGACTTGGGCGAAACGTCACGATGAATAGGTACAACTTCGAAGTTGTCAAGGACTTTGTCTACCTGGACTCCACTTTTACATCAAATGAAGAATTACTCTGGCCAATCGGTATTTCTTCGGACTAAGAAGAAGTAAAGCTCTCTCTACCAAGGGGACCTTTTTTAAGACCCTTATCATCCCGATCCTGCTGTATGGGGTAGAAGCATGGACTCTGTCAAAAACGGATGAGAATCTGCTTGGGTGATTTGAAAGGAAAATTATTCGGGTGATCTTCGGTCCAGTTTGTATCGATGGAGTATGGAGGAGAAGATTTAATAATGAGCTCTACGGGCTTTACAGTAACGTCGACCTGGTCAATAAGCTGAAAATACAGCGGCTGAGATAGCTGGGACACGTGGAGCGTATGGACTCCTATACGCACCAGCCCAAATAGTCTTCGAATCCACCCCTGATGGTCTGCGCACCAGAGGAAGACCCCACCTTAGCTGGCGCACACAAGTAGAGAGCGAGCTCAACCAACTTGGAGTACGTAACTGGAGGCGCCGCATTCAGTGAAGGAAATTCGAATCTCCTCCGGACGACCGCGGACCAACTTAGCTGCGTTGGAACCTATACTCACGGTCAGAGTGCCAACCAATTTTCCTGGTTCTTGAATACCTAACCAGTTTTCTGGACTCCTCCGCGAATGCCCTCTAGGAAACTCCTCTCGGTACTCATTTTTTTCCTAAAGAAACAGTTCTCCCTTACGTGTTTTGTTTTCCAGAACTAATTCGTGATACGCCCCGACACCCCTCCACATACTAATCCCGCAGAAAGAAATTCTATGGCGCGCTAGCACCACTATGCAGAAGCATCAAGGAGAAATGCCAATAAACAATGCATCAATTCAGCCAGAGCACTTAGGAATCATTCTGCGATACTGCCCATCCAAGGTACACCCAACTGAACAGATGTTTTTAAAATGATACTGTCGCAAGCACAGTTCATCTGTCCACGCTTCCCGCCTCGCAGCTAATCGACCTCCTGGTTTATTCTACGGAGAAGATACGTTACCTAAATGTTTTGTTGTCCAGTGACATCTTTCTCTAAAAAAAAGCTTTCCTATGGAGAATGTCCCTGGACCTTCCACCAACCAAGAGTTCCTTCTAATTTTTTGTTTTATTTCTTAACAAGTAGCCGCAACATGTGATAAGGGGGAGCAAGCATCCCCACCCCAAAGAATCGGTGGTAATTGTCATTACATAAATCCAAAAGTAGACTGAACTGAAGCCAAAATATGCAACTAAACGGAACCGTTATATTATCTTCCCCTAAGTACAAATTAAATTTCAAAACAATGACGGTGACGACGATGCTTCAAAATAATTGTTGCAATTTGGATATTGTTTGGTCTGGGATTTCTGAAATGCGTAAATAATGAAATCTCAAACTTAAACACCAAATGCCGCTGCGCTGGATGGGGAGGGGGTGTCAAGGGAAGACTATATCCGGTGGAAGCAACTTCACCCCATATGTGAACAAGACACGGTCGAAAGGACCAAACTTTTGTCAATGTCTGATTTCTGATACTTATTTTCAGCAACGAATACATTTTATGTCCCCGTCCAGCGAAAAATTCAACATTTACTGCGATTTTCATCAACGATAGAGAAGAGAAAGATACACTCTGCAGGATTTACGGGCGATTGAAAACACGGTTGAGTCACAGTCACTGTCGGATGATTGTCCTTGTTGTCATCGGACAGACGTCGGCGTCGTCATTGTACTCGAAAAACTAAGGGCGAGGGTGCATTTGAGGGTAAATTCTGGCATGCGAGTACCACTTACGATGCTCTTAGTATGTAATTATGCAGACACTTGCCACAGACGTCACGTCATCATTGTCGAACGCATATAAATGTATACAGCGGGGAGATCCTTTGAAAAGGATCCAGTATGTTGTGTGCTTTTCGGAAAAGGAGGGTTTGGTTGAAATTTAATTGCCATTAAGTGCAACCCAAAAATTACGATGTGCTGATTCAAGCAAGAAGTAACAATATACTCGTATATTCAAACAAACAGACACATTTTGAACGTACAATACAGTAGTACATATAGATCTGTACTGTGTGTGTGCTTGTATTGTTACTGCGCTAGGAAAATAAATCCTTTCTGCCAGAAATAGCTAACGCGAATAAGAGATTTAATTAAATAACCCATGATGCGAATATAGTGAATATAAGGAGAATTTTTTCGGTCGTGTGGTGGATTCTGATGCTGGTTCTCGACATTGCCATTAGCTTGCCACACCGCACTGCACCATGCGCCGCCGCCGCCAATCAGCTTATTTTGCGAGGGCTTCATTTTGGTAGAATTAATAATGCAATAATGGTTCGTTTATGTTGTGGAGCTACCTAAAGGGAAGCAACATGGATCATAGAGGGATGTAATGGAAACAATTGTGAATAAGGTACATAAGGGGAGATGAATTTAAGTTGGAAGCACGTTCTTTATTCTAAATGCTTACGAGTGGATTTTTGTATTTTTTGTTTTTGTTTTTTAGACGTAAGCAACTTCAATTTCAATATTAGAAGAAGGAGATTATATGAGAAGGTAGCTTCAGTCAAGCAATTGTTTTCTTCAAGCGACCTTTGGGCTTATTTTTTCCTCAATGTCTTAAGCATCGCAAGGAAGTCTAAATCTCCATCCTCTTTTTGCTCTTTCCTGAACATTTCTATTCTTATTGGTCGTAGAGAAAAAAGATCAATGTAGTACCTTGACTGTCATGTTGATGGTCTAGGTTCGATTTCCCGCCCCTGCCACTTAAAAAAAAACAGAGGTACTGCCTCTTGCGAGGAACTGACAAATCCTCCAAGAGTAAATTTGTCATGAATAAGTGCTTCTAATCTAGCCGTTCGGACTCGGCAAAAAATTGTAGGTCCTCTCCATTCCTGCCAACAACACGCACACAGGAATGGTTGAGAGTTGTAAGTCACTAGGCCCTGGTTCTCCACGAGCTGTTGCACCATCAAATTTATTTATATTTATTTATATGAATTGGATTTAAGTTCTGAACATTTTCTTCCCATGCCCCAACAATGTTCACCGATCGCCTGCATAATGTGCTGAGTTTGGTGAATTCAAAACCGGAGTAGTGTAGCGGGCTATATATCAACACCACATCTACTTCAGCTTTAGATAAACTTTAATAGCGAAGGAAGGGGACTTCCGGGGACGGAACAACTACTACAGAAGTATAAACAAGTAGTTCTACTCTAGGTTTCATCGAAGTAATTCCGTCCCTTTTAACCACTCGTGATAAATGTCACAATTATAATCACACCCTGGTAGGGTTTTATCCAGGCATTCTCGAAAAAACTGCAAAGCAAGAATTCTCTAGAAGGATTCAACCGTTAATGTCTCCAGTTCCAGTAAAGCTGAACTTGAACAAAGGGCTCAGCTATGTTGGTTGTTAATTCTGCGTGGGACTGAAGGCTACTAATGAATAAAGGTTTGATATGAAGGAAGATCCTAGAATAAGGACGGATTCACTTTAGCGCAACTGCAAAACGAAAAAAGACCAATACTTTTAGATCTGTTCTTAAACCTAACAAGCCGCCTTAATTACAGACATAGACCCTAGACTACCATAATGCAAACGTTACCACCATCCAAAAAATGCAATAACAAGAAGAAAAACTGCAATCCTATAAGTCGCTCACCGCCTGTAATAATGGCACATGGCATTTTTTTCAGTTTCGAGATACAAGCGATTTAAAATCATCCCTTTTTTCAATTTGGATTTCTGTTCCTATAAATAATGCTTTTCCTGACACGGATTTTCCATTTTAGTGTGAAAAGCAATACTTACTTATAACTTTTTTTCCGGGATCCAAAAGTGGGCGGCAGCCACCTTTTTTGGGAAAGTGTCATTATTGCATTAAGCAAAATATATCGAAAGTCTTTAAGCGCCATTTCAAATAATAACGGCATTTTACAAAAAGTAGATGAAATTCCACAATTATTTACCAAAAACCTCAATGATTTTTATCATTTCTATGCATATTAGATAAACCAAAAAATAATAAATTAATTCATTTTCTTATTTCTTAGTAATTTTCAGTTTATTTTAAAAGTTCTACAATCTTTTATTTTTGTACTTTTAATGTTAAGCTACTTTAAGGCTATTATAAAAATAGCTGTAGCTGCTTTTGATTGCATTGCTACGCAATAAAAACATCAGATCATCGTATTTTTTTTTTCTTTGGAATGGATAACTAATCCGTATATGCTTTTTTTGTTTCAAAACCTTTTAGGTCTGCAAGTGTAGTTGTTTGAGTACGATGCTCCTTAACACGTTAACCATTTGGTATTCTTCTTCGTTAAAAAACATTTTATAAAAGAAATTATCAGGCAGGATCCAATTTCAACTGGCCCTCTCTTGCCTTCATCCTCATGCCACATGAAACTTTGGACATCATCCTGGCTCTTAGGTAAAAGATCACACACCGTAAATTTTGTTGCGGTAAATTTACCACAACAAGTTGCACCTGTCTATTCTTTATCATAAACCATTTTTAGCCTTTCTTTTTTCCGTTGCAGCTCCAAAATACTTGTAGAGTCAGTAGATACCTGGCGTCCATCAGCCAGAGACCTACTCTTAAAATATTTTGGAAAATTAACAACAACAAGTTTCGATCGATTTGCGTTCCGAAATCCACGAACTTAAATTACCAAAAAGGCGGGCGGTCTCTTGTCATTTACCAGCGGATGAGCTAAAGAAGTAAGCGAGTCAGATGGACTCTTACTTTTATCTTAATAGACCAATTTCCAAAACATCATTAACTCATCATCATTTATATTTAACTTAACGTAACGTTGCTTTACAATGTTGTCAGAAAAATGGGTTGTTAACGTGATTTAGAATTCTTAAACTTAACTTCTTTTAAATACTCGTAGTAATGAAATAGAACTATAGGAATTGACACGCGAAAAGAAAAGAACTGAGTAGATCTCAGCATTTAAAAAGATAAAGTCCTCTCTCACCTCGAGGGATTAGTTTTGGAAAGATTGCTTCGCGTTTCGAATTACGCGCGATTGTTTTAGAGTAGCCTAGAAGAAACTTTTTCTCGATTTTAGTTCTTTTAAGTTTTCTCGAAATATTTAGTTGAAAGGGTTCTGAACTGGGCCATTTGGATTCGGCAAGTTTTGGTCCAACAACTTGCTGAATCATTGAATGTGTGTGTGAGAGTAAAGTTTCGATGAGATTCGACAACGGTGGAACAGAGGTTTTCGAGGAGAGCATGTAGCTTTCCAGGAAGCCGTGATCCCGGGACTGAAGACCTCGAAAACGATTGGCTGGTTGTATGAATGTGTGAGAAACTGGAATGGCGGAGGTAGAGAACTATTTAAGTGAAAAGTTATACTTTGAGAATTGGAGGAAAATTTAAAAGTAAATAGAAAATTGAGAAAAAGTAATTTTTAGTTGAAGAAAAGTTGTTGAGAAAATTTTGGAAGAAAGTTTTAGTGATTCGAGGTGTGAAGCAGTTTTGAGGAAACTGAGGAAAATTCGAGGTGATAGCAGGGAAGAGGTAGATAGGAGATAAATAGATAGGATAGGACATATTAAAAAAAGATAAGTAGAGTGGTTCTTGTTAATTTGATTCTTTGTGTGTCAATTCCTATAGTTTTTCTCTTTTTGATCGCTTGTTTGCTTAGTTCGAATTTTGTCCAAGTTAATTGTGGGACACGGTATTTTTTTTTTTTGCTAACGGCCCAATTTCTTTGCATTTGCTCGTGGATTTACGTTTCACCTTAAGCCCTTTAAAAAATTTCTGTTAAAATCTTTTTCTTTGAAAAAAAATTTGGGTTTTAATCCCTGAGTTTCGGCTCAAAGGTTTCCCCAAATAAAAACAATTGAAGTCCCAGTTTGGGCATATAAAAACTTGTGTGTTTTTTTTGGTTCGTTTACTTATTTTATTTCCTTCTCTCGTTAAAAAATTAGTTTTGGCATTCACTAATTCTTGTTTCGTAAAAGAATTCCTGGCGCCCACTTTAAGTACAAGTACCGCCTGTACTTATATTTAACATTTTATCAATTTTCTTTTTTTTTAATTTTATTAATCGTATCCGATTAATAAAATCATTTTGACTACTGAACCCACCCCATTGCTGAGCTACTGGGTGGCAGCACTCTATGTGTTGTCAGTTGTGCAAATTATTAAACGCACACATCGGCTGACAGTTCGTCATCGTCATCGCTTTCGTTGTTTTGTCGCAGCGCACGCAGTTGTTTTAATTGTTTTATTAATTATTTCGTTTATTTGGATTTATATAAGCCCATTGAAATCGCGGATTGAAGTTGCGCCATCGTAAAGTTAAAATTCGCGTTTAATAATTTCAGAACAAGTTGTAGGTTGACTTTTAATAAGAGGATGAAACTCCTCCTTTAGGAGTTGGTAGGGTAGCCTGCAAGTCAAAGCATGCTACTTTGAAATAATCGGAAAGGCGAGGTTGAACTCGTAGTTGAAAATGTTTCTGTACATGGAATGTGTTGCAAAAGGTTCACCATTTTTTTCACAATCACTCTTGTAATCTTTCCAAAAATCAATAAATGTCTTACCACGTTCAATATACTCTTTCTCACTGTTTGCCCTGGTGTAGTGGTTCTCAATTTTGGGAATAAAGTTAATTTGTGCCCGGACTTTGGTTTTAATATTTTTATCTACACTTCTCTCCTTCCCATGTTTACAACTTATTTCGCCGAAGTCGCTGCTTTTACTCCTTTCAATAACACTTCGGATACATCTTAAAGTGATTCCAAGTGAATTAAAAAACTTTTTGCACACTCTGATCCTATTTCCCGAGACCATGTTGCATTCGAGACCATACAAAAGCCCTCTGTTTTAACACATCCGCCAGGCTCCAGTATTGTTCAAAATACTGGAGTCTTTCTTCTGAAAATTTAAATATACATTTATACCTGCAGTTTTCATAGCATGGTTGTTTCATCTTTCTTTCTTCTACTATCTTTCCCTTTGAGCTTTTATATTTGATACCTCTGTTTCTTAGTTTCCTAGCTTGATTCCTTTTCCAATTATCTGGGTTTGCTTTCCTTTTTTTTTTGTTTTCTCTTCAGCTTTGGGGCTTTCCATCTCCTCTACGGGGTTGCTCAGCGATCAAGCGAGTACTGAGAGAAGTGCCGGAATTGATTTAAAGAGAAAGCACAAAAGCTTCGAAACCATAAAGACACTTGAAGATAGTTATTGAGAAGAAGTATCAATGTGCCGATTTTACAGAAATGTTAAGGGTTTAATTTGAATCATAATGGCGTCCACAGTTAAAATTTAAATTTGATGGCCTTGTGCCATTGTTACAGGCGGTGAGCGATATGTTGATTGGTTAGGAGACCAACTTACTTACTTACTTATCAGTCTTCTAATCCAAGAATGGTTGCAGCGATAGTGACTCCAGTTCCAGTAAGGCCGAACTTAAACAAAGCCCTTTGCACTTTAGTTCGTCGATTCTAAGTGGGATTCAAGGCCAGTATTTCAAAAAGATTTGTTATGAAAGAACGACCATGAATAAAGACGGATTAACTATAACAACACGGCAACCTTTTATCCTCTAGGATCCTAAAACTCTCTTGCCTTTTTGTTCTATGTGACCCAGCAAATGCAGCCAAGTTTTTATTTTCTGGAGTACTTCCACATCTTATGGTATAACTAATAGGTTTCACTAGTTCAGGGTTGTATCTTCTCCTCCATTCGCCCAACGCACGAAAAGGACGTTGAAAAATGTTATCCTTGAAAAGTATCAGCTCTATCTTTCTGCTCATCGCCCAACACTGGGCGCCATAAAGAAGTTGTGGTAGTATAAGGGTTTTATAGAGCTTGCATTTCGTCTCACGTGTAAGGAGTTTCAACCGATTTTTTGTGCCAAACCGAAGAAGCATCGGTTTGCTAGGGTAAATTGGATCTCCAATAAGATGCCATTCATAGGATCAATGTTTACTCGAAGGTATATGAACTCCTCAACTCTTGGAAATAAATAAATTTGGTGGAAACATCTCCTGAAGAACGAGGACCTAGTGACTTACGGCTTTCAACCATTTCGGTGTTTGTTGGCAGAAATGAAGTGCAAACGGCTAGAGGAGAAGCACTTACTCAAGGACAATAGATACTCTTGGAAAATTTGTCAGTTCCTTGCAAGAGGCAGTGCCTCGAAAAAAAAACATTCTTTGATTTTAGGTGGTAGCGGCTGGAAATTGAACCCAGACCTTCAACATGATAGTCCAACGCACTTACCATTATGCCACGAGAAACTACTACTACTTTGAAATTATTGTTATCAACAGTGACGTTTTGCCTTAGCCGATTGACAGATCTTTCATTGTTTGTTGATAGTATGTTTCTGGGCTTGTCCCAGTTTACTTACAAAATAAATTTAGTGGCGAAACAGCTCGTGGAAAACTAGGGCCTAATATCGTGACTTACAACTCGCAACCATTCTTGTGTGTTTGTTGGTAGGAATGAAGGGGACCTACAATATTTTGTCGAGTCCGAACGGCTAGATGAAAAGTACTTTTTCATGACAAGTATACTCTTGGAGGATTTGTCAATTTTTCGCGTCAATACAACATTTCTGTTTTTAGGTAGTAGCGGCGGTAGAATCGAACGCAGACCTACGGCATGACGTCCAACTCACTAATCATTATGCCACAATGTACTACCCTCGTTTACTTGAAGACCAACAAGTTTGTATGTTCTTCAACTACTGCGAAAGACTTTAATGGGAACTCGAACAGATCTGTTGAAAATAGTTCCTTTAGTTTCAATGCCTGCTCTCCTCACAATTTCCTGCAGACCGAAATTGAAGCTATTACACGATTGCGCATCATCATCTGCTGAAACCCTGTGCATGTGTGTAATAGTTCAGAAGATTTTTTCCGTAGTTACACATTGCATAGCGTAATTTCCAGGGATCCCAAGTTGAGACATCGTCATATAGAGCCCCTGACGTTAGATGCTATCATTTCCGGCTTTGAAGTCAATGAAAAGATAGTGAGTTTCGACTTGAAATTCTTTGACCTTTTTCAGGAAAGTGAATATTGGGCCTCGAAATCAAAGACATATAATGAAATTGTTTACTCAAGGACTTTTGATGTACATTTGAATCATATGCAGGTGTCTAGTCCTTCAGGGACTAAAAGCAGCAGATTTACAACTTAGTTCTTTCAAAAGCATGTTCTTAAACAAAGAGTTGGCATATTTGTACCACAGAAAGGCAAAACGGTCTTTATACGAGTATCTATTTATTTCTTACCAAACCAAATCCGAATTGCATTGGCGAATAAAGACAAAACGTGTGAAGATGCCTGGTATTGATTAAGACAGGAATTTTTTTTCAAACCGATGGAAATCTTCAAAAGACACTCGGTAAGAATCGGTACCGAGTAGTGTGGGACTCTTACCGCACTAAAACCACCGGTGAATCAGGACCAATCTATGAAAGATCGACAAATGATTTTTCTTTCTTAATTTATAAATCGCATGGTGGGAAGTTTAAGTTAAAACATTTTCCCATAGCTTTTAGACCATCAGCTCATGAGGCTTGGTTCTTCTTAATCTCCAAACATTGTCTCGTACATTTAAGACGGTCTCCATTTTGGAGTTGGTATGACTTTGCAGTCACCGACTGTGTATTCATTTCAATTTGAAGGTCACAATGTAGATCGGTATTTCTTATATACCAAGGGGCATTTATTATTCCGCGAAGGACCTAGCTTTGAAATTTTTGGATGGGTTCAGTATTTGCTTTCTTTGTACAGCCCCATAGTTGGATGCCAAATGTCCAAACGGGTTTCACTACTTGCTTATATACATTAGTTTATTCTGGATAGATAGGTCAGAGTTCTTTCCTAGTAACCAGTACATTTTTCTGTACTTCAAGTTTAGTTCGTCTTTTTTCTTTTTGATGTGCTCTTTCCATTTAAGCTTTGCATCCAAAGTCATTCCAAGGTATTTGGCAATATTGGAGTAAGGTACTGTTGTACTGTTTATAAGAATTGGAACATTGTTTATTTTTTTGTTTGTAAAGTTTATATGCGTCGATTTTGTTTCATTTAGTTTGATTCGCCATTTTTGCGTCCAATCACTAACTTTATCGACTGTATTTTGCAGTTTTTGTGTAGCCTTCGTAACGGATTTATCTGGCACCAATATTGCAGTATCATCAGCAAAGGTGGCCATGATAGCGTTGATGTCCACTGGAATATCCCTTGTATATAACAGATACAGGGTTGGTCCTAGGATACTTCCTTGTGGTACACCGGCTTCAATTTTCCTTAGTTCCGAGTAATTTTGGTCGTACCGTACTCTAAAGAGTCGGTTCGTAACGTAGGATTTCAGTATTTCATAGTACTGCCTGGGAAGATCCCTTTGCAGTTTGTACTCAAGTCCCAAGTGCCAAACCTTGTCAAAGGCTTGAGCAACATCTAAGAATATAGCCGAGTATACTTGTTTTTCTTCAAGTGCCTTTTCCACAACATCCTTAGTCCGATGCACTTGGTCTATCGTGGAATGATTATTTCTAAATCCAAACTGATGGCTCGGAATTAGTATTCTTTCTCCTATTTTTTTTTGCTAAGTCTTTTCAGAAGCAGTTTTTCGAAAACTTTTGCCATGAATGGTATAAGCAATATAGGTCTATAAGATGTTACTTCTGTTGGTGGCTTACCTTGTTAAGGTATAACAATGACTTCTGCAATTTTCCAATGATGTGGCACATATCTTAGTTCAAGGCATGCATTTTTTATAAATTGGAGTTATTTGAAGGTTATTGAAGGCATTTCTTTCAAAACCTGAGCAGTTATTAAATCGTACCCTGGAGACTTTTTGCTAGACAACTTATGTTGATACATACTTCTTACTTCTTTGAGCGGGACAAAAGGAATTTCACATTCGTCGTTTCTATCAACAAACTGTAAGGTATCTGTAGCTGCGCTTGCTTGAAATGGCTTTTCGAGATGTTCAGCAAAGAGATCAGCCTTGTGTTTTGGGTTTCCGATCCATTAACCATCTT
This sequence comes from Dasysyrphus albostriatus, assembly GCA_946251815.1. Lineage (NCBI taxonomy): Eukaryota > Metazoa > Arthropoda > Insecta > Diptera > Syrphidae > Dasysyrphus > Dasysyrphus albostriatus. Next base: position 106,273,362 of record OX276337.1, read on the forward strand.
GAGATTTTACTGGCAGGTTTTGTGCCTGCAGTCTTCTTAGACGCTAAGCTGCTTCCCATAAGGAGAATTCCGTAGAAGCATCCACCGTCAGACTATTCAGGAATCTACTAAGTAAATCACTTTTAAACTCACAGATTCTTTTCTTTAGTTCATTGTTAAGACGGGTTAAAACTGCCTTATGCTCTTCTTTTCTCCAAGATCAGGTCAGGACAAAAATTTTCACCAAAATTTCAGCATTATTCCCAAGAAGTCAGCAAAGGAGATAGAGAAGACTATGTTCTGCAAATCGTTCCGCAGATGAAAGGAAGCTTTACAAACTGAGATGACTTCATAGGAAGCAAAAAACTCTTTCTTTAGACTTTTAACCCCTTGGCCTAATGGTTTGTGATTTCGACCGTGACGCCAGACGTCTGGAGATTGAATTCCAGCATAATGCAATTAGAGAAATATGTCATTTAGGGGAGCGACCTCTTATGAGGAGATAGAAAATTCTCCAAGAATTGATATATCTTGTCATATTAAAAGTCACACATTGTAGTCGTTCGGATGCAGAAGAAAATTTAAGGTCCCTTTCACATCTGACAAACATGAACACGGAATGGTTGAGAGTTGCTACTTGTAACTCACTAAGCCCTGATTCTCAAACTCAAGTTGTTCCGTCACCAAATCAAAAACCTTTAAATGAGAGACATTGAATTAATATAAATCCTTTACTATGGTAGCTTATAACATTACCTTTGCATTCGTACTAAATCCTTTAATCTACTTAAATTCATATTGATATCCATCAAATTATATCATAATAATCACGCATCAAAACAAATTAAATATAATTGGACATTAATTGCCACAAAATATCCTAACTATATGTAAACATAAGCTCCCATACCTTTTCTAACCCAAACTCAATCAAAAGCAATAAACCGATAGCAATCAATGTCAACCCCGGCTATGCCAATAATGGCTCACTATATCCTCTGTTTGTTGGAGGATGCCTATTCAACCAACAACCTATATAGGAAATAATAATAATTTTATTCTATTCAAAGGCTCCTTGCATTCGTTATCCTTTATGTCATTATAAATTGACACATCCTGATGACCCAATGTGGAGCTTAAAAAGACAAAATGGGAGGTCTCGAGTAGAGTGGCATGCACATTTGCAAGGATATCATTATGCATTGACAGCAAAGACTAACACTTTGATAGGGGTAATCTTGTAATAACCGGAAAGAGAGAGAGAGAGAGAGTGAAAGACAGAAGAAACACAAATAGCAATACAAAAAAAAAAGTAAAAACATGAAATCTACTCATATCGTCCTCAGGCGAAGATTTATTCTATATTTACGTTCTTGTCTACCAAACACGATTGATGGTCTCGTCGGTTATCGTTTTTGTTGGCATAGTTGTTTATAGTTACTCCTTCGTCCTTTCGCCTAAGTATTGCGATTCAATTCATTGAACCTCACATCCTTCTTCCCAATTCACATGAACCTAAACGCAGCAAGGACAAAAGAAAACTTAAAAAAAAAAGATACTAAAGAACATTATGTCTGTATCAACAGAGGATGATAGAGCACTAAGCAATCGTTCGTTCGTTAGTTCATTCCTATGAAGTTCGGAGAAGCATCCAATCCAAGGAAGCTCAATGCAGAAGCTTATATCCGAAAACCGGTATAGTAGTCAAGTTGTATCTCTCTGTGTGCTCTATACTATATCTGCACGGTATTATAAGGAACCTCTTGACAAATCACTTTATTCTAACCAAGCCAACTGATATAGTATGTCATAACAATCCTTTTGGTAAACGGCAGGAGCAGCACCAGAAACTTAAGCACAAATAACAACAAAAACAAACGACAGGACCTTCAATGCAGTATATATGTATTTAGCAAGAAGAAACATCATCATCATCATCATCGTCTTGAGCGACTTTGCCCATGGATGGAGAAGATATCAGGGTGCATTAGAGCTAAAACGTCTTAAGTTCATCTCGATGGAACAATCTTTCTTATCCTTCTTATTGTTTGTTTATCTTAAGGGCATACTAAATGACTTGTTTTTTTTTCGGTGTAGCGTGTTGTAGGTGTGTAACTCCTATCTTTTTGTGTGTGTGTGTGTGTTGCAAGACATTTTGTTGTTGTTGTGTATTCAAGTGCATGGCATTTGAGTTGGGACAACATGGGACTGGGAACTTGGAACTGGGAATTGTTTGCCCTAAGCGACAAGAATTAAGAAATTTATTGATGACTTGAGATTTCTCTTAGGTTTTAAGTTTTCTTTCATTTTGAATTTGATGTGTGATTTTCTCCCAGCAGCAGTGCTATTAATTCTCAATGGAATATTTTTAAGTTTAAGCTGTTGTGTTTGTACTTATTTGTTGTTTGTAGACAAGTGGTTTTAATATATTTTGCAAGTATTTTTGTTTCATATTTTAGACATGGAAGAGTGGCACAGTCAAAAAGTACATCCTGCACCTGCAAGATACCACCTTCAATAACAACTTCACTGCCTGACCAGAATAAAGTGCTGCAACTGGAGCTGCAGCTGCAACCTGCAACTGGAATAGCTGTCAAAACATGATGTACGTGCTTTTTTTTACTCGCCCACAATGTGCTTTTTGACATTTTGGGCATTCGAAATCAGCTGTGCGAATTTAATTAAACACAGAAATAAAAATTAAAACAAAAACAAAAATGGATAGTGATAAAATCGAAGCTAAAATTACTTTAAGTCTCAGAGATTAAAAAGAGTTTGAAACTCTCTTCAACCCCCATGTAAACACTTGGTTGCGCTCACAATTTTGAAACGTCAAAAAAGCTGCATGCAGTTAAAAGTTGGTCAACTTGTCCAGCTGCGTCTGCAGTTGCAGCTCTAGTTGCAGCTCCGTCTCCATTCTGTTTAGGCAGTCAACTGGACTTTGCTGGAACTCAATTTCTTTTGCAGGGCCACCACGGGCACGCTTGCAGAAGTCCACACGCTGAACCCAATTTTCGACGGTTTTCAAGCATAAATCGGCCGATACTGCTACAATTTCACGTTCGATATTCGTACAAAGTTCATTAATCGTCGCTGGCTTGTTGACTTTGACCATAGACTTGACGTAGCCCCACAGGAAATAGTCTATCGGCGTCAAATCGCACGACCGAGGCGGCCAAGCGACTGGACCATTTTGTGAGATAACACGTTCTCCAAACTTGGTTTCAAATAAATTGATTGTGATAATCGCTGTGTGGCTTGTGGCGCCGTCCTGTTGGAACCACATGTCCTCCAAGACCATATCATCCAATTGGGGCCACAAATATTCGGTTATCATTGAACGGTAGCGATCCCCATTCACAGTAACGGGCCGGTCTTTATCATCACGAAGAAGTACGGCCCAATGCCACCACCGGCCCATAAACCACACCAAACCTTAATTTTTTCGGAATGCAATGATGACTCATGGAGTACGTGTGTATTGTTGCCTGACCAATACCGCATATTTTGTTTATTGACGAAGCCATTCAGCCAGAAATGAGCCTCATCACTGAAGATGATTTTTCGATGAAAATCTGAATCATTTTCAAGTTGTTGCTCAGCCCAATTCACGAATATACGACGCTTCTAGTGGTCAAGCGGCTTCAGTTCTTACGTCAATTTAATCTTGTAAGGATGTAAGCCAAGATCTTTTCGCAAAATTCGTCACAGAGATCCCCAACGCTTAAGAACGACCTGTGAGAGACACATTTGGGCTTTCTGCAACTGAAGCCTCAGCGGCAGCAATATTCTCGACACTACGAGCACTTCTTTGTCTTAATGGCACGGGAACATTTTGTACTGTGCCTGTGGATTCAAATTTTTCCACTAGACGCTCAATTGTTGATCTGCTAGGACGATTATGACGACCATAAATTAGACGTAGCGCTCTTAACGTTGAGGCCACGTTAGGGCCAGAAAAGCCCATCATCAATAAAATATTCTCACCACAGCATTTATGAGCAATTAAGATCAATTTTAAGACATAGGGCCAGTTTCTCAGTGCGAGATCATAATACTAATTTCGAGGTTAAATCTCATTTATCCAGAAACATTTTATTCAGCAACTTGAATCATAAGTAAACTCTGAGTTAGATTAGTTAATTAAAACCGCTTCGAATCACTGAAGGTAACTTAATCACCAAAGCACAGAGAATAGTAGATATATTTAACCATGCAAGCATCATTTTCGGTAGCTGCTAAATGAGCATTAAGTATACCGTGCAAAAGGAACAAGAAAAGAACACATATCCCTTCAATAAAGACAGAACAACAAGGGCACGAGATTTAATGATTTACCAGTGAAGCTCTTCAAGCATGGAGGGGATATGTAGAAAGGGTGTTTGCATCCACTCATCAACCAAGTTTGGGTGGAAGAAACCATACCTGATTGTCTTATCTATTATCTTAGTGCAATTTCTGGCACCTCATTTAAGGGAAATTTACAAAAAAAGTATACCATCCAAAAGATGGTTAGTTTAACAATTTTTTAAAGTTTTTTTTTCTGGGTCACGAAAGGTTTTTGGCACCTCATTTAGGTAAACACATCCAAAGTTTTTCAGGCCAATTAGTTTAACATCCTTCTTACTGAAGACTTTGGAAAAGGTAATTGATAACTTCATCAGATCAGAAGTGTTAATAAGCAATCCTTTAAATAATCGCCAGCATGCTAACAAAGCGGGACGATCTACAGAAACCGCTCTGTACGAACTCACAAACACCTTACTTACTTACTTAGACTCCAAGGAAACGGCCTTATGTGCGTTTCTGCACATTGAGGGCGACAAAACCTCACATGAAGCCGTTAATAAGGCCCTATTAAGGAAGGGTAAGGAAGGAAGAGTGTTCCCGTCACTATAGTCAGATGGATAAGTGGAATGCTGAGCACAAGAACTGCGGAAGCATATGCAGGACATAGAGTCCAGAAAGTTATCACAACAAGAGGCTGACCACAGGGAGAGGTTCTATCACCCTTACTGTGGAGTCTTGTAGTAGATGAATTGCTGGAAATTCTGTCTTCTCAAGGTATACGCTGCATCGGTTTAGCCGATGACATTGTTATAACAGCTTTGGGAAAATTCGAAGAAACTCTCTGTGATATTATTCAGAGAGGATTGATAGTAACAAGGAAATCGTGCTTGTGATATTCGGAGAGGATTAATAGTAACAAGAAAATCGTGTCTGTCAGTGGGATTGAATATTAACCCGACAAAGACAACGATAGTCCCATTTACTAAAAAGAGGCTTCTACCACGCATGAAACCTATCCGGTTGCCTACTTAAGAAATCAACATCCAGAGGGAGGTTAAATATCTAGGCATTACACTAGATAGTAAACTCATTTGGAACAAACACGTCGAAACATCTATCAGAAAAGCCACAAAAGCTCTCATGATATGCAAGAGACTTGCAGGTAAATCATGGGGCTGCAAACCAAACATCCTGAGATGGATGTACACCATGATGGTAAGACCCATCATTACCTATGTGGCGGTCACATGGCACAAAAGAACCGGTTTGCTCTTACTACAACTAGGAAATCACTAGAAAAGGTACAAAGGCTCGCATGCATTTGCATCACCGAAGCAATGAAAACTTGCCCTACAACGGCTATGGAAGTCGTTCTTGACCTTACCCCACTACACGTCGCCATAGGTAGTGCTGCTAAGAGAGCCATCACGAGATTTGCAAAGGAGAGAACTGGGACGGGTAAAATCATGTGTCTCAGGAAAAGTGACTCCATTTGGAGGTCCACAGAATCGAACCTTCTTGACATTCTAAGAGATGGCATGATCAAAAAGTATAACTTCGTTAACAACTTTCATACGGAGCTAAGTAGCAAAAAAGGGTGGGTAGAGGAAAACGTAAACTAAACTCTTAAAGCAAATGCCATCAAATGGTATACTGATGGAACGAGAACGTCTAAGGGGACTGGGGCTGGAATTTTTGGGCCAAGAACTTTCCATACCGATAGAACAGTGTAGCAGCATTTTTCATGCTGAAGTTAATGCCATAGGGAAATGTGCAGAAGAAAATCTCGAAAGACAATATAAAAACCAAAACATTGCCATCATGTCAGGTAGCCAGGCCGCACTCAGAGCACTAAGCTCATATAGCATAAGCTCAAAACTGGTATGGGAGAATGTGGGCAGGCTAAACGAACTGAGAAAGAACAACCATGTCACACTTCATTGGGTACCTGGTCACGTTGGCATACAGGGCAATGAAGAGGCAGACTCCTTAGCAAAAACAGGAGCAATGACACCCATAACGGGGCCAGAGCCAGAAGGAGAAAAAAGATCAAACATTTGGAAAGAGCTCCCTAAGCTGAGACAGGCCAAACTTCTACTGCCGGATTACTACCAAGTATGAATCCAATCCTGCATCAGCTTAAATAGAAATAGATTTTAAGAATAATAACGGGACTCCTCACAGGCCACTGCAAGTTAAGGAGAAACCTCCACATTTTTGGTCTAGAAAACAGTGCCATATGCAGATTCTGCAATGATCACGAGGAAATCCCGGACTACATACTAAGTAGATGTGATACACTTGTGCATCAAGGACTAAGGCATCTGGGAAATCACCAGGTAGAGAAGAGCGAACTGTCCTTTCTTAGGGTACTCCAAATACTCAAGTTACTTAAAGATACTAATTTGGAGGACGAGCTGTAGAATAAGTAACCTCATCAAGCTCTAGTGAGGGGGCACAATAGATCTTAAGGTCACAGTGCACTTATACCCTTAAACATTTCATTCATATGCAAGACAACCTTATCCAAATTGGCGGTATGGTGTGCCAAACTCGACATGGACACAGCTAGCTTGAGACCTAGTCAAATGGAAGAAGCTTATTGGTATAGACCCCTGATTCACCTTGTTAAGAATGTAATGTAACTGGAAGTAACATACATATAAATCCTGCACCATATTAATATTTGAATAGGATGTGTTCTGAAAGAAAAACCACGCTAAAAACCCACTGCCCTGCACACCCCAAATACCTACGTCATGCCAGTAAATGAAAACTGGGAATTACACTACCACGCTAATTAAAATTAATTACGTTGCATCCAAGATCCAACCGGTACGAGCCAATTTCAATTCCAATTCTCTATACACAGCTACAATTATTATTTCTGCACCAACAACATTGTGTATTCAACTTTAAAATATTCACATCTTTTAAGCATCGAACCACAAGGGGATGATGATGCAACGCGCAGCATAAACTCTTGACTTAACGAAAGCCCACACCACATCACTCAATGTATATAGCCGGGGGGTGAAAAAATTATAAGTTGGCCTTGAGGGTTTTTTTTTAAATTTTTTCTTCTTAACGCACCCAACCATAGTGAAGTTTCTTCCATTTTTTTTTTTAAGATGTGGAAAAAGAATTCCAATCGACTCTGGATGCCGGTGGTATGTCTCTTGTCTCTGTATGTGACATTCATGGTAGGAGTTCAAGGATAAGATGTTGGTGGAATATAAATCATTTTTCATGGATTTGCAAAATGTCAAATTTTTAATGGCGATAAATCTTCCTGAAGAAGAGAGAGAAAGAGAGCTCAAGCGTTGCGCTTGAAGGAGAATACATCCAGCGAGATATCAAAATAGAGGTTTTTTTTTCTTGAAACATTCCAGGTTTTCTGGTGATGGCATTGATTTTATGTCTGTGTGGATTTTTAAAAAAAATTCTTTTTCTGTTGCAATTGGTGTGTTTTTTGACATTTGAGGAAAAAAGTATCAAAATGAGAAAAATACCCATTCGATCTTCAAAAAAGTTTCGATTAGAAAAAAGTAAACATTTTTTTATTTATTACATTTTTGTTGTTAAATAATTTACACGTCTCTTGAGTTAATTAAATTGTGAACCGTTGCATATACATTTGGTAGTTCTGGCTGAGCACAACTTATACCCCAGGACATTACACCCACTTGCTTGCCACTTGACTTGTCCACCAATGGACCACCGTGAGTGGCTTGACACGGATCACCTCGAAACTCAGCAGGTCTTGCACAAACCATCTGATTTGTTATAACATCATTGGGATAGCTGCGTCTGCAAGCCTCCTGGCTGATCAAACGAACTGTAAGGACTTTCAGATTATCTGGCCGGTAGAAATCGCCATCTTTCATCATGCCCCACCCGGGCGATGCAGCTAATGTTCCATCGATGGGACGTGTTTTCTGCAAATCGATTGGTTGCACAGTGCGACCGAATGTCAAATTCCGGTCGAGTTTCAGAAAGGCTATGTCAGAGTCCAGCGAATGGGAATTATATGACGGATGGATTTGAATGCTGCGAATTGGAAAATAGTCGCCTTCAAAATGTATCCCAGAACCAACACGAACTCCCACATCTTCCACGGGCAGAAGATTCACACAATGTGCTGCTGTGAGAAGTGTATCCTCAGATAATATTGAACCAGCACATCTGTGTTCGTCCTTGGAGCGCACTGAGACGACAAAGGGAAAGTATTCAATTCGAGCGTTGTGGATTTTTCGAATGTAGCTTATTTCCGATGAAGATGCAATAGAATTTAAACTTGACAATCCAGCCAACACCAACAGAAACAGTGATAATAAATTTGAAAAGAGAGCCATGCTTTGCAGATAAAGAAATATAAACAACTGGCTAGAAAATTGAGTAAACCGCAGTTTTTATAAATCAATCACAGCACGAACTTATCTGCGTATATTGTTCTTAAATTCCCAAAAACCTAGAGAATATTTGATAAGAACTTCCAAGAAAGCTCAAAATTAGGCTCTAGGCGATAAGAGATTGCAGCTGCTAGCGTGAACTTTTGATTAATCTATAGGTAAATTCTATAGACACAAAAGTTCAATGAATTTTCGAGCAAGAAATTTGTTTTTATTAAGAAAGTTGAAATAAATATTTACAAATAGAAACCTGCTCATCATCAATTTATTAAGAATGGTGAACTACGTTGAAGACTTAAGATTATAAGTTTAAATTTTTAAAGCGATTTATATTTTTATTTGAAAAGCAAGCTCGTTGAGAGTTGTAATATTTCAATTTTTTTATACTCAAAGCTTTGCATGCATCGTTTTTATTTTTTTGAATTGATAGGATATTTAAAAAGACCGGAACAATTAAATATAAATTTACCTTTAAACGAAAAATGGTAATACAATTTTTCAGAGATTGGTCATACTGGCCACTTTTCAATATGTTGGGTGTAACTCGGAATTTAAGCCGAATTTGACAATTTTACCCTCAAACTTTTTGTCCAAAATTAAATTTCCTATCGAAGTGGATAGTTTTAAAAACTTTATAAAAAATTTTAAGCGGGAAAAATTGTCTAAACAAAAAGTGTTAAGTTAAAAAATGTCCAAAGGAAAATGAAGAAAAATGTATAGTAGCTGGTTCATTTCTCAACACGAATGTGTGATACGTAGTTGAAATTGTAATTGTGAGAACACTATTTCAGTATTTGGCCGTTAAACTCTTAACCGTGTTTTTCATCAAAAATTCTGCTTCAAAGCACCGAACAGAACAATAATGCAACTCAGTATTTGATGGACATTGTCCTCCTGCTCAAAACAATGTGTCGCAAATCGTTGGAAAGGTTATAGCATTTATTTAATTTTTGTATGAGTGCAACCGTCTAATTGAAGACCATGATGTTTGAGAGATATTTGGCAAAAACGAATTTTTTAACAAAAATGCAATTCCGCATTGGGAGCTGCTCTACCAAGACAACAGTAATGTATTGTAGGTCACGTCTGTGAAGTTAGCAGGGCAACTTTCACCCAAGCAAATGGGACCTTGACAGGAATTTGCAGTTTTTTTGCATTTTTCTTGCATTTCTATTCCCGATTTTGCAGTTCGTCAAATAAAGGTATAATGGAGTGACCTGCTTACTTCACAGTGAAGTTAGCTGGTCACTCCATTATACCTTTATTTGGCGAACTGCAAAATCGGGAAAAGAAATGTAAAACAAAATGCAAAACAAAACTGCAAAATTTCTGTCAAGGTCTCATATGCCTGGATGAAAGTTGCCCTGCTAACTTCACAGGCGTTCGTAATTGCATGTATCTACTTCATTTTGTTATACGGTTGTTAAATTATAGACCATGGGGTTTGAGAGATATTAGGCACCAAACAAAGGCAAATAAAAAAAAAATCAAGTTCTGCATTGTTCGCTGGCTAACCTGCTCAACACTGAAAAGGTTATAATGAGATCTTCATTTTAATATATTTTAATATTTTCTCAGGTTTGTTAATAAAACTTATTTACTTTATTTAAACTTTCACTTATTTATTTCGTAAATCAAAACACTTTCCTTCTTACTACAAGACAATTTACTATTCACCACCCAACTAACGGGTGATTTTTTAAGAGGTTTAGAACTTTAAAAAAAAAAACCCAAAAAATTCGAAAAAATGAATGAAATATTTATTTGAATCGATAGTTTGAACCTTGCAATTTAATGTTTAAAGATAATTTCATGCAAATGTTGACCGCGGCTGCGTCTCAGGTAGCCCATCCGCTGAGTCCAATTTTGGTATACTATTTCACACATATCAGCCGGTATCTCACGAATGAATGCATGGATGTTGGCTTCCAGTGCGTCAATCGAAGCGGGCTTGTCCCTATAGACATTAGCCTTGACATACCCCCACAAAAAATAATCTAATGGTGTCAAATCGCACGATCTAGGCGGCCAATTGACCGGCCCGAAACGTGAAATTAACTGTTCACCAAACTCGCCTCGCAATTGCGCCATTGTTTCGCGTGCTGTGTGGCATGTGGCACCGTCTTGTTGAAACCACATATCATGCAAGTCAAGAACTTCCATTTCGGGCAAAAAAAGTTTGTTATCATCGCTCAGTAGCGTTCACCATTGACAGTAACGCTGCGATTCGCATCATCTTTGAAGAAATATGGCCCAATAATGCCGCCGGCCCATAAACCGCACCAAACACTGGCTTTTTCGGGATGCATTGGTAGCTGTTGCAATGCTTCTGGCTGATCTTCACTCCAAATGCGGCAATTATGCTTATTTACGTACCCATTCAACCAAAAATGAGCCTCATCGCTGAACACAATTTTTCGATAAAAAAGCGGATCCTCGGCCAGCTTTCCAAGAGCCCATTCACCAAAAATTCGGCGTTGTGGTAGGTCGGCTGGCTTTAGTTCTTGCACCAGCTGTATCTTAAAAGGCTTTACGCCCAAATCCTTCCGCAAAATTTTCCACGTAGTGCTGTAACAAAGGCCTAACTGCTGGGAACGGCGCCGAATCGACATTTCGCGGTCTTCTGTCACACTAGCTGATACGGCCGCAATATTTTCTTCACTACGCACAGTACGTAAACGTGTTGGTGGTTTAATGTCCAACAAAGTAAATTTGCGAAATTTGGTCACAATCTTCCGAATAGACTGCTCAGAAGGTCGAGAATGCCGACCATAAAATGGAAGCAGCGCGCGATGAACATTTCGAACCGAGCACGAATTTTGATAGTAAAATTCAATAATTTGCAAGCGTTGTTCATTTGTAAGACGATTTATGGTTAAATTGCAAACCAAACTAAAGCTGTTTGACAGTGACACAAGGTACTTTACACACGTCAACTGTCAAAACCAGTGTTGCCAAAACCAAATCAGCTAAAAAATCACCCGTTATAATGAAATTGAATCACCAACTTTACTCTCACTTTTATCACAACTAACTTTACTCATTCATGATCAAAATAAAACTGTGTGCAATATCTTCAAACATGTCCATTTATACCTATCACACAGGTTCCCGAAATAGCTTGAGGTTCTAGTATTTGCTTCTAGATCTTTCCATTGGGGATATTTCATATAAAATTCCCTTTCCAAAGCTTTCATTTTGACAGCTAGAGCTAAAAATTCTAAGGCCTTTGGTGAGCCTGTAGATTTGATTGTATCATTAATAGTCCGGAAGACTATTCATTTGAAGGTCATTATAGTCCATTCGTTATGGTAAAAATGTGAGAGTCGTTGCATTATAATCGATTGGCTCTAAGCCACGAGGTTCGAGAATTTTTTTAAACACCCAAAAGAGCAGAAATGCAATCTTCATTCGCTAAAGGCTTCACCAGTGCAATGACTTAATGGCAAGCGACCGTCAGGTTTAGCAGAAACTCTCCATAATTTGGATATACATCAATAAATAAATAAAATATAAAGTGCGAATATTGAGAGCTTAACGGCGATTTAATACCAATATGTCCTACCAATAACCTTTTCAAAAATATATGACACAATTCTGTTCAGCTTTATTAGCCAATTTTCCTATTCTCCTTTGGCTTAGTTTCCGAGTTATACCTACCAAAAATTTCGAAGAGTGGACAGTGTGACCATTCTCTCGAAAAGCATTGGAGGAATCTATTAGCATTTTCGGTTTCAAGCATGAACTGAAAGCTTAACTGATAGCTCAACTGAAAGTGAAAGTGAAATGAAAGTCTAGTCGCCAGTTTCATGAACAAACACTAATTGCTTTTATCGTCATAAACCCTTTCTAAATTTTACCAGACATTTAAAATTTTTTCGTTTCACCAATGTAGAAAAAGGATATTTAGAGGACATTTTAATTAAACTGAGTTTGCCTTACATCCCTGGATATAAAAGAAGAGGTTGTTTCAATCGGAAATGCGAAGTGTATGACGGTGTTCACATTGGACTGAAAAACTGGATTTTTTTGACGTTTCAGTATTTACATCTTCCTTTACTGAAGAAGTGGGAGCAAGATGTGAATACGGAAACGTAAAAAAAATCCAGTTTTTCAATCCAATGTGAACACCGTCTATGAGAAAAAGTTGAAAAGAAACATCATGGATGATAGTTATTCTGACAGCGAGATATCAGCTGTTGTTGACTGAAATACCCCAACAAAAAAGATTTTTAAAATTTAATGAGACAAAAAAGAGTTTTAATTGAACAAGAGCATTTACAATCTTCTTATATGGGTTTTTCAATAAGAGCGCTACAAAAGTTTTTTTTAAATAAAACAAAAACGGTTTTGGTTTTGCAGAAGTCCAGAAGCTGAACCCAATTTTAGACGGTTTTCAAGCATAAACCGGCCGATACTGCTGCAATTTCACGTTCGATATTCATACGAAGTTCATCAATCGTCGCTGGCTTGTTGGCATACACCATAGACTTGACGTAGCCTCACAGGAAAGAGTCTAACGGCGTCAAATCGCACGACCGAGGTGGCCAAGCGACTGGACCATTTCGTGAGATAACACGTTCTCCAAACTTGGTTTCCAATAAATTGATTGTGACATTCGCTGTGTGGCTTGTGGCGCCGTCCTGTTGGATTCACATATCCTCCAAGTCCATATCATCCAATTGGGCACAAAAATATCCGGTTATCATTGAACGGTAGCGTTCCCCATTCACAGTAACGTGCCGGTCTTGATCATCACGGAAGAAGTACGGCCCAATGACGCCGGGGCCGCCGCCCCATAAACCACACCAAACCGTAATTTTTTCGGGATGCAATGATGACTCGTGTGGATTGCTGCCTGACCAATACCGCATATTTTGTTTATTGACGAAGCCATTCAGCCAGAAATGAGCCTCATCGCTGAAGATGATTTTTCGATGACAATCCGAATCATTTTCAAGTTGTTGCTCAGCCCAATTCACGAACATACGACGCTTCTAGTGGTCGAGCGGCTTCAGTTCTTGCGTCAATTTAATCTTGTAAGGATGTTAGCCAAGATCTTTTCGCAAAATTCGCCTCAACAACGTCGCAGAGATGCCCAACACTTGAGAACGACTTGTGAGAGACACATTTGGGCTTTCTGCAACTGAAGCCTCAGCGGCAGCAATATTCTCGACACTACGGGCACTTCTTTGTCTCACTGGCACGGGAATATTTTGTACTGTGCCTGTGGATTCAAATTTTTCCACTAGACGCTCAATTGTTGATCTGCTAGGACGATTATGACGACCATAAATTGGACGTAGCGCTCTTAACGTTGAGGCCACTGACACCGAAATTCGGTAGTAAATTTTAATAATTTCGACTCGTTGTTGGCTCGTATACCTTACTGAAGAGAAATGTCAAAAGAAATATGGCGTCGTTTGCTGTCCCTGTCGCTCTACTTTTATAGCGTCCCTGTTATTTAAAAGCATTCGGTGTAACCAAAAAACATCATTTAAAGGCTAAATGGCTTTTAAAGTAATTTAAAGTCACTCGTGAAATTGGGCATAAATATCTCAAAGTCAATCATTAAAATTTTTCAATGATGAGTTTCAATGATAGCTATTACTGGCGCTTCAGACATCAGTTTATCTGAAAGGTTAATTGACAATTCAACTGAAACTGACTGAAACTGAAAATCAGACATTTTAATTTTTTTTTTTATTGCTCCAGAAAACGTGTGATTTTTTGTCAGCTGTTTTCAATTTCTGTAGAAAGCATTAGGTGCTGAACTTTTTAAAAGGTATGTTTGTTTTCCAATAAGTTTTCGACTGGTTTTATATAAAACTTACGGGTCTACCACGATATCTAGAAAATAATAATTTAGAAAGCAAAGATCTCTAAAGTAAAATTCTCGAAAAATAAAATCTAAAAGTAATAAAATCTCGAATGCGAAAAATCTAGAATAAGTATAAATATTTGAAACGTACTGTTTATTCGCGCGAGTTATTAAATTTCACAAACTTAAATAATTCCTCGGCGAATTAACGGTGAGGTATGTATGGGGGGCCATGCTGCCCCCCTGCAACCCCTTGCTTGGGCTCACTATAGGATTTGGAGTAGGTGTGAGGTTGGGTTTATGCAAGGTTTCTTTTGCATTAAAAGAATCTTGTTCTGGATTTAAAGAAAGTTTGAGTTTAAATTTTAAAATAAGTAGAAAAAAATCTCGAATTTTATGTTTATTTTTCGAGATTTTTGTCATTCGAGATAATATTGCATGATCCCATGACTTACATTACATATGTTTTACAAAAACTTGAAGCTGTTAATAATATATTTGGGAAAACTTTTGGTTTGTCTCCAAAACAAATAATTTCACGAAAAACGCGTTTTGGTGTGTGGAAAGTCTATTTTTCAAACTTCTATTCATATTTATTTCATTTGAACAACTACCAAAGTTGAAACACAAAATTGATAGTGTACTAATTTCAAAAGTAAATTCATAGCACGCCTTCCAGCTATACAATTACGTCAGAGTATATAGAAAATGTGATTTTCTTTCAAAACAAATCATAACAGCCATCCTTCTCGTGATTTATTTGCTTTATCCTTTAAAAAACTTTTAGTCATTGTGCAAGAATGTGTATCCATTGCGCTTCAATTAATGCCAGAAAATTTAATAATAAAACGGAATAGATGGATATACCATATCCATCCAATTAAAATTATATATCTATTTTCAAATCTATAGTTTGTTTATAGTCACGTACTTTTAATGTAGTTGTACTAGTTTCCCAGTGAAATATGAGGCGTATATTTACCTAAACCTTTACCAGAGTTGCCACTGTTTTGTAATCTTTAAAGATTAAAAAATTATATTTGCATCAAATGCATTATAAAATTTTATGTTATAGCTCTAGACTTGGCTAGTATATTCAAGAAAGGGTTTAACAAAATAATATTAAATGTGGAATAGGTAGAACACACATTTTTTTGAATGCCTTAGGTAGAGTTTTTGATTTTAAGGAATAACAAAATGCAGTTTAGCCTGTTGATGTCAAAACCTCGTTATGTTGCTACAGGAGCATTCCATGAAAAATGGTAATCAGGTGTGAAATTTAAAATGTTATTTCCGAAATACGAAATTTTGAAAATCGGAAGCTTACAATGCTACCCTAATTAATCAGGTTCATTTTTTGAAAAATCTCTATTGGTTGTATAATTAGCTCCATTTATATATGTAGGTACATACATATATAATTACATACAAGATTTGTTCCCAATATGAACAAAAACTAACTATTTTGTTGTGTTGGGTATTCAATCTTATATTCTTTGTTTTTTTTTCTTTTGAATACATAAAACATTTAAAATTTCAGCAAAACCAAACAATTGGGGTTTTTTCTTAAATTTGAAGTAGAGCAGTTTTACCTGCCCCTCATACATAACGTCTGAAAGTACATTTGTTTAAATTGTAGGTGTAATTGAAATCCGAAAGTATATTTGTAAACAGTATTTATGCGTCTTAATAGAAATACAAATCAAAATAAATTAATTTTATCACTAGATGCTGCAAAATCAAACTTTTGAAATTGTCCCGCGCTTAACGATTTAATATATTAAAAGTCTTGTATTTAATTTTCCTCGCCGGATTTACAAATAATTTTTATCATAACGGGTGATTTTTTAAGAGGCTTAGAACTTAAAAAAAAAAAAAACACAAAAAATTCAAAAAAATGAATGAAATATTTATTTGAATCGATAGTTTGAACCTTGCAATTTAATGTTTAAAGATAATTTCATGCAAATGTTGACCGCGGCTGCGTCTCAGGTAGCCCATCCGCTGAGTCCAATTTTGGCATACTCTTTCACACATATCGGCCGATATCTCACGAATGAATGCATGGATGTTGGCTTCCAGTGCGTCAATCGAAGCGGGCTTGTCCCTATAGACATTAGCCTTGACATACCCCCACAAAAAATAATCTAATGGTGTCAAATCGCACGATCTAGGCGGCCAATTGACCGGCCCGAAACGTGAAATTAACTGTTCACCAAACTCGCCTCGCAATTGCGCCATTGTTTCGCGTGCTGTGTGGCATGTGGCACCGTCTTGTTGAAACCACATATCATGCAAGTCAAGAACTTCCATTTCGGGCAAAAAAAAGTTTGTTATCATCGCTCGGTAGCGTTCACCATTGACAGTAACGCTACGATTCGCATCATCTTTGAAGAAATATGGCCCAATAATGCCGCCGGCCCATAAACCGCACCAAACAGTGGCTTTTTCGGGATGCATTGGTAGCTGTTGCAATGCTTCTGGCTGATCTTCACTCCAAATGCGGCAATTATGCTTATTTACGTACCCATTCAACCAAAAATGAGCCTCATCGCTGAACACAATTTTTCGATAAAAAAACGGATCCTCGGCCAGCTTTCCAAGAGCCCATTCAACAAAAATTCGGCGTTGTGGTAGGTCGGCTGGCCTTAGTTCTTGCACCAGCTGTATCTTAAAAGGCTTTACGCCCAAATCCTTCCCCAAAATTTTCCACGTAGTGCTGTAACAAAGGCCTAACTGCTGGGAACGGCGCCGAATCGTCATTTCGCGGTCTTCTGTCACACTAGCTGATACGGCCGCAATATTTTCTTCACTACGCACAGTACGTAAACGTGTTGGTGGTTTAATGTCCAACAAAGTAAATTTGGTGCGAAATTTGGTCACAATCTTCCGAATAGACTGCTCAGAAGGTCGAGAATGCCGACCATAAAATGGAAGCAGCACGCGATGAACATTTCCAACCGAGCACGAATTTTGATAGTAAAATTCAATAATTTGCAAGCGTTGTTCATTTGTAAGACGATCCATGGTTAAATTGCAAACCAAACTGAAGCTGTTTGACAGTGACACAAGGTACTAAACACACGTCAGCTGTCAAAACCAGTGTTGCCAAAACCAAACCAGCTAAAAAATCACCCGTTATTACCGAGGAACGTGCATGTCGCACACGTGAAACTTTTGTCCCGCACGTAACGCGGTAATTAAGTTTTTATTTTAAATTATTTTTTCTTTAGATGGAATATTATTCTTAGTACTGTCATATTTTGAAAAAAAATTTTTCTGGTTATATAATAATTTAATCATAGTTTTCAATTCAGCATTAGCTAAAAGTCGAGTCCAAACTATAAAGTTTAAAACACAAAATTAAATTGAAATAATGGCCAGCAAATGGGATACACACGCAAAATGTTTGGCTTTTTTACCTGTATTTAACTCGAATTAATAAAATGTAAAAAAATTTTTGATTTAAAATAAACGATTTTGAGACCACTTTGAAATTTGTCGTGGTTTTTTTTTCCTGTACAAACGTTCCACACGTAACTATGGAATACTCCTACATAGTAATAAAATAATTTTAGCAAATAAGTCATAATTCTCACTCGTTTAACTGAATTAACTTAAAATACCAAAATTAAAAAAATTGCAATTGTTAAGAGATTTAAGTTTAAGAAGATTGATAAATAGACCGTTTTCTGACGAAAATTTCAAAATACTGAAGTTAAAAAAATACGTTAAAAGAACTTACAGTGGCAACACTTAAAATCCAAAATAAGGCCTTATATTTGCTTTGGACATCAATTCAAACGCATTGAAGGTGCATATCATTTTTGATGAATTACAACTAAATTGTCTGGCTATATTCGTGGTTTCCTTTTTTTTTATTTTTCCGTCCAGAGCCGGAGGCTCAAAGTTAGGACGTGATTTGACTCGGTCATTATTTATAGTTTGCCGCCACCCGCTACACCAACATCGGTGACGATAGATGGTTGAGAATGATACACAAACCAATAACTCACTATGGCGATCAATGACCCGAATTTTAATTTGATTAGCACTTTAGCAATGATGCCAGAATAAATCGCACACATTCCATCATTGAAAATCCGCAATCGTTTGTCAGTTTTCAATACCAAAATATCCTGTGCCTTTGCCTACCTAAATGTATATGTTTTAATTGAAATTATGGCAGAACACGTTGGTCGATGTGGTTTGGTAAGGTAAAGTGTTTTTGGTAGGTGGAACCGAAATGCTTTAATTTCTAATTAAAAATTCACAATCTGCACCATCATCAGGTGAAGCTATATATCGGCAGGTGTATATCGGTAGAGACAGTTATATTTCTGGATAAAACAAAGTGAATGGACCATGTTGACGAGGTCAACATCAAACATACTGCAGAAACTTCAACATTTGCCAAACGTATTTAGAGCCTCAAATATTGACATTTTATATAGTCGACCTGCCTTTCCTCTATATCCATACCTATCTTACTTATGTTGACATGTTTTGTTGTAAGGTAAACTTGATGAAAACTCCTGCAGGCTTGTTTATCTAATTTATATAAATAGTTAAGCTGATTAATCATATACGGGATAATGGTCTCATTGATGCCTGGACAGAGTTATTAATTATTAGAATTTGAAACACTTGTGTTTTGATATAAAATAATCCTTCTACCTACCATATGAGGAGCAGGATAAGTTATCTTCTTAAGAAGGCATTCGCTTATATCGGGGTCGGAAGTGAGAATATCGAATTTAAACAATAGATAATATTCGATTGAGTTAGCTCCCATTAAGAGTTGATTTTTGTTTATTTAAAAATTCAACTTATCTACATATTAATGGTAGATAGGTAGGTAGCTAGAGATGGCAGTCGCTAGCCCTGGCCTCGCGACTCAATTAGCGCTGGAGTGCGTCGTTTTGATACCAATTACTTGAGTTAACCTAGTAGGGATTTAATACGGAATTTTATCGCTTTATAGACTTAAACGGACCATTGTTAGAGCCATTTAGTCGCATTCAGAAAGATAATCAGATCTTTGATTTTCTTCTCAGAAAGCTCTTTTGGGTCATCGAGGAGGGCCTTTCCAAAGGAAGACAATCTAAAATTGGCTAAAGCAGGGCAGTTGCAAAGAAAATGAACTACAGTTTCTTTTTCTTGAGAGTCCCCACAGCTACGACAGTGGGAGTTGTACGGGATTCCCAGCTTCCTTGCATGCTCCCCTATGGGCCAGTGTCCGGTGCATATTGCTGTGATCCTGGCTATATCGCGCCTGGGTCTGCATAAATGATCGTTAGAACGAGTTTTGTTATAGGATGGCCATATCATTCTTGATATGACACAGTTTGTAAGACTGCTCCATCTGAGGTTAGGTTCATCGAGAAAAATCGAGAAAATATTTCTCTTTATAGCACCAATAGGCATGTTTACATTTACCGCTAGTGAGCTATGAAGGGCCGAGCCTTGTCGAGCTAAGACGTCAGCCCGTTCATTACCCTCTATGTCACTGTGACCTGGAACCCAAACGAGAGTGACCTGGAGGTTAATGTTCAGACTCGATAGTTCATCTCGACATTGCTGGACAAGTACAGAGGTGGATGTAGCCGATTTAATAGCCTTAATGGCCGCCTGGCTGTCTGAGCAAATTGCTGTGTTCCTGAATTGATTTTGGTTTGATTTGAGTAACTTGCATGCTTCCCTGATTGCTAGTAGTTCAGCTTGAAATACGCTAGCAAAGTCTGGTAGTCTGAAGGACTTGGATATATTAAGGGTCTTAGACAAAATTCCTGAACCAACACCGCACTCCATATCAGACTACATATTATTACGTAAACACTTTTCTATGTCCCTTTTCAACCTTATTTGAAAGTTATAGACAATTGCTCTTCCAGAATCTAATTTTAATATTTATATGTTGCCGTTAAGACATTAATAATGAGATGCTTTTTTATCGAGGCTGAGGTAAGCTCGCCGTAGTCCAGGATATTCCCGAAGAAAGCAAGTAAAACTCGGGTTAAGAAGGAAAATGACCTCGGGAATGGTCACCAATTT
The DNA here is from genome assembly GCA_946251815.1 of Dasysyrphus albostriatus. Taxonomy (NCBI): domain Eukaryota; kingdom Metazoa; phylum Arthropoda; class Insecta; order Diptera; family Syrphidae; genus Dasysyrphus; species Dasysyrphus albostriatus. Next base: position 106,293,918 of record OX276337.1, read on the forward strand.
TATAATTTTCAACGGACTTCAACAAAATAAAAGAATTCGTTATGTGCGGAGCAATTTCAAATTTTTTGGTGGTGGGTGATCTGAATGCCAGAGTGGGTTTAACAGAAGGAGTTGAAAATGAAAGAAGAGGTCTTGCCAGGCAGTCAAAGGATACGTTAAAGAATGACAAAGGAAATCAAATACTTGAGTTGTCCAACTCCGTTGGACTCCGAATCCTTAATGGCACGAGTGATGGTGATAAACTTGGTGAAAATACGTTTGTTGGTAAACAAGGAAGTTCTGTCATTGATTATGAACTGGCAGGAGGAATGTGGAACTCCGTTATCACGGATTTTGAGGTGGAGCAAGTACCGTTTTCAGATCACATGCCAATTGTCATCTATTTAAACATTGGAGCAACTGAAAATGAGGAAAGTGTGAACCTAAAATTGATGCCCAAACTGCATTGGAAAGATTCCAAGGCAACTGCCTATAGGAATCAATTGGATATATGGCTAAGGACGCAAGAAAGTAGTTACCTGAGAACCATTGAAGATTGTAACGGGTGATTTCTTAAGAGGTTTAGAACTTAAAAAAAAAAAAAAAACACAAAAATTCGAAAAAATGAATGAAATATTTATTTGAATCGATAGTTTGAACCTTGCAATTTAATGTTTAAAGATAATTTCATGCAAATGTTGACCGCGACTGCGTCTCAGGTAGCCCGTCCACTGAGTCCAATTTTGGCATACTCTTTCACACATATCGGCCGGTATCTCACGAATGAATGCATGGATGTTGGCTTCCAGTGCGTCAATCGAAGCGGGCTTGTCCCTATAGACATTAGCCTTGACATACCCCCACAAAAAATAATCTAATGGTGTCAAATCGCACGATCTAGGCGGCCAATTGACCGGCCCGAAACGTGAAATTAACTGTTCACCAAACTCGCCTCGCAATTGCGCCATTGTTTCGCGTGCTGTGTGGCATGTGGCACCGTCTTGTTGAAACCACATATCATGCAAGTCAAGAACTTCCATTTCGGGCAAAAAAAAGTTTGTTATCATCGCTCGGTAGCGTTCACCATTGACAGTAACGCTGCGATTCGCATCATCTTTGAAGAAATATGGCCCAATAATGCCGCCGGCCCATAAACCGCACCAAACAGTGGCTTTTTCGGGATGCATTGGTAGCTGTTGCAATGCTTCTGGCTGATCTTCACTCCAAATGCGGCAATCATGCTTATTTACGTACCCATTCAACCAAAAATGAGCTGTTTGACAGTGACACAAGGTACTAAACACACGTCAGCTGTCAAAACTAGTGTTGCCAAAACCAAACCAGCTAAAAAATCACCCTATATTATGAGAACGGCCGCAGTACTGAATAATTATAACCGAAGTGGGTTGTTTAAAGACCCCTGATTTGATTTAGAGTGCATGATGGCCAGAAAGCGATCCTTCCCTTGGCTTAAACGTTACAGGCGAGACAATGATGAGTCTGCAAAACGGAATTACCTCCAACAGAACCTGAATGACAAAGCATTGTGCCAAGAGAAAAAATTAGCTCACTATGAAATTGAAGCGAAAAGCCTAGTCAGTTGTAAGAACACGCGTGAGTTCTGGAAGAAAGCTCAAAAAATAAATGGCAAGGTTTATGTTAACAATAGATATATATCGAACTATATCGAACTTCTCAATCATCTGTCTACCAGTAGTGATATGGTACAATTTGCGCAACCAGCTGTTAATGATGAACTCTTAGACGGAAGAATCCAGAAAAAAGAGGTATATGCATCCATAAAAGGACTCAAGGATGGTAAAGCTGCGGGTTCAAATAGAATACCTTCGGAATTCTACAAGTATGGGTCTGAAGAATTGATCAACAAGCTAACAGCCATATTTAACAACATCATGGATCACGGAAATATACCGGAGGAATTTAAGGAAGCGCTTATTTTTCCCATTCACAAAAAAGGTAGTACAATGGACCCTGCAAATTATAGAGGAATTTCCTTTTTGAATGCTTCCTACAAAATATTTACTTGGATTTTGCAAAGCCGACTTAAAATGTGGACTGACACACACAAGCTATTAAATGAACTCCAAGCAGGATTTCGTCAAGGATATTCCACCGTGTATAACATTTTTGTCCTCCGAAGTATCGCTGATTTCTTTTTGGACCAACACAAAAAACTATATATTTTTTTCGTCGATTTGAAGTCAGCATTCGATGCGATAGACCGAAATGCATTGATGTACAAGATGTATAGATTGGGAATGTCATACAAGTTTGGACGTGTACTGCAGAACCTCTATCTGAAAACCAAGGCAGCTGTATGGGATGGAGAAAACATTTCACAATGGTTTGAAACGAAGACAGGTGTAAGGCAAGGTTGTATGCTAAGCCCGAGCTTATTTGCACTATTTATCGACGATATAACCGATTGTTTGCCATGAGGAGTGGAATATGCTGGGACCCTAATAAGGGCTCTTCTTTTTGCTGATGACATTGTGTTGTTTGCGTACTCGCCACAATCGCTGCAACTAATGATTAATAAACTTAGTGAGTATTGTAGAACGTGGAAACTAGTTGTCAGTCTAGAGAATTCGAAGGCTATGGTTTTTCGTAAAGGTGGAGGGAGAAGAGGTGTTCAAGAACGGTGGACATTTATTAATGAGAGAATCGAAATGGTAAATGAATACAAATATTAAGGGATCCTTATCACGAAAAATAACAGTATGGAAAGACACCTCACCGAAAAATTACAAAAAGCTAAAACCGCAATTAATATTGCATGGAGAAACATCTTTAATAACAAACATATAGCCCATAGCAGCAAATACAAAGTATTTGAATCAGTAGCTGAGTCTACATTGATGTATGCAGCCCAAGTGTGGGGTAGTAAAAAATATGAAACCGCCGAAAAACTCCTCCAATTTTATATCAAAAGAATATTTCGACTGCCACCAAATTCTCCGAACTACATGCTTATGCTAGAAACCGGTATCTCTTCTCTATTTATTAAAACCCCAAAAGTGCAAGTTGACTACATATGTAATGTCTTGAAGATGCCTGATGAGCGTCTCCCAAAAAAAGCGGCACTTCAGGCAATAAATAGTAGATCGAGTTGGTTTAGTGATTGGTTAGAGCTAGCTCTCTATATCAGATGATTTCAGTTATTGATGATCGATTAAGGTTGGGGTTCGCAGCTGAAGCAGAAAGATCCATCTACAGAATGTTATACAGTAAGCTGAACTACAACCTAAGCCATAAGAATTACTTCCGGGATGACTACACGACAGATCAAATATCCATGATATTTAGATTAAGAGGCGAACTCCTCAATCTCAACCTTATTCCGCATCGTGAAGAGTTGCCAGTGCTGTGCGAATTGCGTAATATGGGTGAAAGAGAAAACATTTTTCATTTTATGGGTAGATGTCCTGTTCTACGAGAAACAAGAAGGCATATTTTTGGATGTGATTTTCTATCAGAGGAGCTTACTATACATCATCTTAATGAAATTGAAATTCCTATACTCTACAAATATTGTAAAATAGCATTAGCTTATAGAAACAGAATTATAAATGAAAATTTTTGATAAAAGAAAAATTGTAAAAATAAAAGTCTGAAAATAAACATAAAAGTTGTCAATCAGGCAGACGGCAAATAGCCATGCTTTATTATTGTCAAATATTAATGTCAATGCTATAATTTATAGAAATAAAATCTAAATCTAATCTAATCTAATCTAATTTTCAAGTTTTATTTAAAACCATAAAAGAGAGGATTAGGTACAATCCTCCAATCCAATGTGTATCGTGCAATGTTTACTACTTACTAAAAATAACACCATAATTTATATTCAACTAAGCTTGATATGGTAGAGCTAAAAAAATAGACTCGGCACAATAGACCGAGAGCTGGTGAAGGTTTTGCTCAAAATCAAAGTGTTTTATACCCCTCCGAACAGAGGCGGCGGACGGCGTGTGCTGTGTATGCCTTCGCACACGGCCCCACGCTTGCGCTTCGAGGCCTATTTGCCCCCCAATAGATCTGGGGATGAGTCATATCAATGAATAGATAGCCATTGAGGTGTTGAACCAGGGTCTCTTGTCAGCCTACCTAAGCACGTAACGAACAGATGTTAAATTTGGCGTTAAGGTGAGAAAACATTCGCCCAGTCCATAATGTTGTTTCCGTAATGTTTTGAATTAATTCATTGCATGAAATTTGATTGAAAGCTCTTCAATTTAGGTAATTCTCATAGGAGTTAATCCAAAAAGGCTTACAAAAATTTCTTGACAGCTTGGAAAAAATTTCTTGAACACCCAGCCAGCAAGACTAATGTTGAAGAAAAAAAATTCAAGTTTAAGTTCAACTTATTTTTCGAAAACAAAAATGGAACTTTTTTCAAAGCGTCTGTCTCTTAAATAAATTTAAAGTTTATGGTTTACTTGATGGAACACAAAAATAATAGGCAGACATATAGTGCAGAATCTAAATTTGTAAGGGAACTATAAAAATAAGGCCACCAATAAACCTCTAAGGACCGGTTGTGCAAACGTGATTCAATTAGGCAGAATTAGTTCGTTAAGTTCGCTGAAGTTAGTGAATTAAAATTGCTGAACCACGGGTTAAACATTTGAACAACCGGCCCTTAAAATTTTTTTTTACTTTCAAGAAAAAATGGTCTCATAAAATTAGATTTTACGGCCATTTTATTTCAAAAAAAGCAATGGGTAGAAAATTTAATTGAAAAAAATTCTATCCACACAACAGCCAGCAGATACGTTTTAAACTATTGCAATTGTAATTCGAAACTTTTTTTTATCAAATCCAGTGTTTCGAGTAAAGTTGCTACTTTAAACCCTAACCGGAAGTAATTTGTGTACTATTTTTTCGAATGTCATTCCTTTCTAGATGTTCTCAAAAAATCTCTGTTCAAAAAGGCAGGCGGAAATTCCTTGACCCTGACGGACTGATTTTTTTTATTATTTAAGTTTAAGGTTTTATGTAACTTAAATTAGATTTATAAGATAAAAAAAATCTTTGCTTCTTCTTTACGCAAGGGGCCCTGCCAATTGATCTCGCACATAATTTGTTTTATCCTAGCGCCAGCCTCTGCCTCTAAATTTTGTGTTTTGTTAGTCAAGTTTCTGGTACATATGCGGCAGTGGTAACGAATATGTTCACCTGCCAGCACGTAGTGAGTGGTAACGCTTACGAGGAAAGTGCATGAAAAGTAAAACTTTAGCCAAAAAAGAATTATAGTGATGGAAACAACTTTGAACGTAGTACACCCTGACGCGCTGACTCACTTAACACTTAACCAGTTAATATTTCTGAGATCTCAGAGCACTCAGAGCGCTCAGAAATATAAACAGGATTCCTTTAAAAAATTCCTCACTTTTCCCCTTAAAAACTGAGAGCGAAATTTTTTTGATTCGCAGTAAATTACATAAGAAGAAAAGAAAAAGTGAGTTGTTTTGACTTCTACGTGAGGAATACTGTTTATATTTTATCCTCCTGTTCTGTCAAAAAATTGAGGAAAAATACTGAGTGCTCAAGTCGGGTTCTTCAATTAGAGCGCTACAAAAGTTTTTTGTTTAAATAGAACAAAAACGGTTTTGGATATCAATGAAATTCTTTATTTCTGTGAAAGTAAAGTCCAGACGCTGAACCCAATTTTCGACGGTTTTCAAGCATAAATCGGCCGATACTGCTGCAATTTCATGTTGGATATTCGTACGAAGCTCATCAATCGTCGCTGGCTTGTTGGCAAAGACCATAGACTTGACATAGCCTCACAGGAAATATTCTAATGGCGTCAAATCGCACGACCGAGGCGGCCAAGCGACTGGACCATTTCGCGAGATAACACGTTCTCCAAACTTGGTTTCCAATAAATTGATTGTGACATTCGCTGTGTGGCTTGTGGCGCCGCGCCGTCCTGTTGGAACCACATGTCCTCCAAGTCCTTATCATCCAATTGGGGGCAAAAATATTCGGTTATCATTGAACGGTAGCGATCCCCATTCACAGTAACGTGCCGGTCTTGATCATCACGGAAGAAGTACGGCCCAATGAGGCCGCCGCGCCGGCTCTTAAACCACACAAAACCGTACATTTTTCGAGATGCAATGATGACTCATGGAGTACGTGTGGATTGCTGCCTGACCAATACCGCATATTTTGTTTATTGACGAAGCCATTCAGCCAGAAATGAGCCTCATCGCTGAAGATGATTTTTCGATGAAAATCAGAATCATTTTCAAGTTGTTGCTCAGCCCAATTCACAAATATACGACGCTTCTAGTGGTCAAGCGGCTTCAGTTCTTGCGTCAATTTAATCTTGTAAGGATGTAGGCTAAGATCTTTTCGCAAAATTCGCCACAACGACGTCACAGAGATGCCCAATGCTTGAGAACGCCGTGTGAGAGACACATTTGGGCTTTCTGCAACTGAAGCCTCACCGGCAGCAATATTCTCGACACTATGGGCACTTCTTTGTCTCACTGGTACAGGAACATTTTTACTGTGCCTGTGGATTCAAATTTTTCCACTAGATGCTCAATTGTTGATCTGCTAGGACGATTATGACGACCATAAATTGGAACTAGCGCTCTTAACGTTGAGGCCACTGACTGCGAATTTCGGTAGTAAATTTGAATAATTTCGACTCGTTGTTGGCTCGTATATCTTTCCATCATGAAATGGCAAACCTTACTGAAGAGAAATAACAAAAGAGCGGCAAGAAATATGGCGTTGTTTGCTGTCCCTATCGCTCTACTTTTGTAGCGTCCCTGTTGAAAAACCCTTTATATACTGGCCAACTGATTACAAATGAGGAACTTAGGAACAAAAGTGACTTTCATTTTTTTTCAGAAATTGAGAAAATAAAAGATCACTTTAGCAGTTTGTTGTATCTATTGGTTTTTCAGTATGTTTAGGAATATAGCTTTTATTTAAAACAATTATTTTCAAAATGTCACCTTTTGATCCAAAACCAAAATATCGCAAGGAAAAATGTCACTTTTTGAAACTTTATATTTTAAAAATCACAATTTCGCTCTTCACTGTATTCCTCTCCAAAACAAAAAATTAAAAGCAGTTCCTCGAAAGTTTTAAATGTTGCTCAAAATAAGTCACAAATTTAACTTGAAAGATCGTCAATTACTGCTCTCTAAAACTTTATATAAGTTTTTTTTCTGAAGGTAAACATAATAGGTGTGTTCGTTGAGCCCTGAAGTCGCCCTGGGGTTGCGTCGCTCGAAAGAGTTTTTCGAAAAACCAAACTAACCCTGACGAGCAAATTCGGTGTTTTTTGAAACCTGGGGTCAACCTTAAATCGCCCTGAAGGAGAACAAGACTTTTTGCTGGGGCGAGTTGAGGTAAAGCATAAAATGTCAAAGTTGCAGGAGCACAGATAGGTTTTTTTCGGTGCATTCACGTGCTGCAGCTAATTCTTTTGTGTTTGAAATGAAAATTCAATGAAAACACAAATTTACTTAAATATTAACAAACATAAATAGAAAAGAGATAGTTTGGTTTTTTTTTTTAATTTTTAAATTAAATTTTGTTTCTTGCTTATCTCAACAACACAATTCAAAGCCGTTTAGTGTTTTTTGAGAACCGCCCCCAGGTTTTGTTGGCAATTCTTGGGGTTGTCAAGGAAACTTGGGTCAACCCTGGGTAAGCTTCAACGAACAAACCTTTGAAAGAAAAAGACACAAAATCTTAACCATATTCCATTTGAAGTATACATTTTATACTCATTAAAAACACCTACATACATACAAAAAGGGTAGTACCTCGTGGTAGAAATGTGAAACTGACAAGTCCTCCAAGAGTATACTTGTCATGAATAGGTGCTTCTCATCTACCCGTTCGGACTCGGCAAAAAATTATAGGTCCCCTCCATTCCTGCCCATAACACGAACACAGGAATGGTTGAGAGTTGTTAGTCACTAGGCCCTGGTTCTCCATGAACTGTTGCGCGACTAAAGTTTATGTATTTACACACAAAAAGGCTGTTTTTTTAGACGTGTGGTTTTCACTTTGGCAATACTTTTTTCTGAGTTGGTCTTTTTGACAGCTGTCACTTAATTTATGCTCCGTTTGGTTTGCCATTTCATAATGAATAGACTTATTCCTGAACAACATTTGCAAATCATTTAAATTTATTACCAAGATAATGGTTCGGTTCGCGCCTCGCACGACTCCGCACAGCACACAGCTAACGAAGCAATCAATTTATTAAAGGAAACTTTTGGTGAGCACATTATCTCGCGTCGTGGGCTTGTGGCGTGGCTTCCAAGATCATGCGATTCAACACCGCTGGACTATTTTTTGTAGGGTTATGTGAAGTCGCTTGCAGAGGTCTTAGACGATTGACGCCTTGGAAGAGAATATTCGGCATGTCATTCCTGACATACGGTCCCAATTTCTACAAAAAGTGATCGAAAACTGGGCATCTCGACTGGAATTTATTAGAGCCAGCCGCAACGGCCACTTGAAACACAATGGCGAACGCAAACCCTTATCTTTATAATAAAGCTAAATTCCTGGCCATAACATTAAATTGTATGCGTTTTATTTCTTCTTGAAAAACACACGTCTAAAAAAAAAACACCCATTACATTATGTACACATTTATAATAATAAAAGTTCCTTAACCGCTTTTTGAGATTACATTAGTTTAAACATTTAATCAACCACCATCATGTCCATTCGATTCAATTAATGAAGCATGCATGCATGTGACAGGACAAGAGAGAATATTGTTGTACCCACATAAAGTTTAAAATACTCGTGGAATCCTACGAAAACTATGCTGTGCTGACATTTTGTAAAGTTTGTATCGTAAAGTGAAAACAGTGTTTGTAAAGTGTGGACTTTAGGTTGGTACTCACCTTAACCGAAATTGCATACATTTCTATTTTTTTCCTTGAATTTTAAATTGAAAAGCGTTGAAGTACTCGTCCAAAGTCCTAATTGCTTTGGCTTCATTATTAGAACAGAAAACTAACCTGAAACCGATGAGTGCACAGGTACGTAGAGGAAGAACGGAGTTTACAAGGGCTGAAGTAGGAAAGCCGTCTGAAAAATCAAAATTTGAATCTAATTTAATATCTTGACGTATCTCTTGGCTTTGGTGTAATGGTAAGTGCACAGAACTTTTTCGCAGGAGATCTGAGGATGCATTCTTAGAAAATGTTTTTTCAAGAGTACGGTTATTTCAGGTTGTGAGAGAAAAGCAAATCCTTCAGTAGTATTTCTTGTCGGAAATATTGCTTCCCATTCCCATCTTAGCCTTTCGAACTTGTAAGAAAATTTTAAGTCCCTTCAATTCCTAGCGTCATCGTGAAAAAATTCATTGATTTCGATAAGACTTTTTGTAAGTCCCCTAACTAATGGAAGTTGTGTCTACGGACCTGGTTGTGCATGTGCATGTCATCAACAGATTCTTTTTAATTCTGAAACAAAAAAAAATTGGGTGGCAATGATGTAAAAGGGATAAATAGTATTTGAAGATTATTTTAAGGAAATGTTTGTGTCCTGTGTGTTAGCTCATCACCCTGTTGTAATACTTTTTTATTTGGATTTGATTATCATGGCCAGAAAACCGAATCTTGTGCGCTCTTTGCAGGAACCTTTTTTTATATTTTTGAAGGCTTCGAAGACGCATTTTTGTAATCCTGTCGATTTGACACCATTTTAAAAAATGAAGTCCAATCTGTAGACCGGCCAAGAACCGAAATCCCTGCACTTTTCGCAATTTATTTTGATATGCTGAGGATGAAATTTAGCTTGAGAACTTTCGCGTGGATGCCATTATCAAAAACTGGCGTCCAGCTGGGGCCAAGTGGCACAAAACAACTCCTAAATTACTTGGAAAATTTCCATATTAAGAATAAATTTGTTCTCTAAAACTTTCTGCAACACTTTAATCGGCATGTACAAGTGTGGCTCCAGGCCAAGCAGATTGACAATAGTTCAAATTTTCACATTGAGTTAAATCCTGGAAAAGACCAACAAATTTCTAGTCGAGACCCACCATTTTTTCTTTGACTTCAAAGGCACATATGATAGCATAAGCCGTCAAGAGCTTCTATTGGCATTATCGGAATTCGAGAACTCAAAAAAATGGATCCAACCATGCCGCGTGACGTTGCAATGTGCAACTTGTAAATAAGTAACAGCTCATCCGGGCTATTCCAGACTTCAGACGTGTACAGGATTCCGCCAGTGAGATGTGCTTTCATGTGATTTCTTTAACCTAGTCCTGGAGCTGATGGTGCGCAAGAGCGGCGTTAACCTAGAAGGCACAATTTTCAACAGGTCTTCTTAACTGCTTGGCTATGCGGACGACATCAACATCATCGGCCGATCCAAGCGAGCTGTACTTGAACCATAGCTCTTGATGAACAGACGAAACGCTTGAAGTGAATGAGTGCAAAACAAAGTAAACGGTTTTTCAAAAGGGACGCTATAAAAGTAGAGCGACAGGGACAGCAAACGACGCCATATTTCTAGCCGCTCTTTTGACATTTCTCTTCAGTAAGGTTTGCCATTTCATGATGGAAAGATATACGAGCCAACAACGAGTCGAAATTATTAAAATTTACTACCAAAATTCGGAGTCAGTGGCCTCAACGTTAAGAGCGCTACGTCCAATTTATGGTCGTCATAATCATCCTAACAGATCAACAATTGAGCGTCTAGTGGAAAAATTTTAATGAATCCACAGGCACAGTACAAAATGTTCCCGTGCCAGTGAGACAAAGAAGTGCCCGTAGTGTCGAGAATATTGCTGCCGCTGAGGCTTCATTTGCAGAAAGCCCAAATGTGTCTCTTACACGTCGTTCTCAAGCGTTGGGCATCTCTGTGACGTCGTTGTGGCGAATTTTGCGAAAAGATCTTAGCCTACATCCTTACAAGATTAAATTGACGCAAGAACTGAAGCCGCTTGAAGAAGCCAGAAGCGACGTATGTTCGTGAATTGGGCTGAGCAACAACTTGAAAATGAGTTGGATTTTCATCGAAAAATCATCTTCAGCGATGAGGTTCATTTCTGGCTGAATGGCTTCGTCAATAAACATAATATGCGGTATTGGTCAGGCAGCAATCCACACGTACTCCATGAGTCATCACCGCATCCCGAAAAAATTACGGTTTGGTGTGGTTTATGGGCCGGCGGCCGCGGCGTCATTGGGCCGTACTTCTTCCGTGATGATCAAGACCGGCACGTTACTGTGAATGGGGATCGCTACCGTTCAATGATAACCGAATATTTTTGGCCCCAATTGGATGATATAGACTTGGAGGACATGTGGTTCCAACAGGACAGCGCCACAAGCCGCACAACGAATGTCACAATCAATTTATTGGAAACCAAGTTTGGAGAACGTGTTATCTCTATCTATGGTGCTACGTCAAGTCTATGGTCTTTGCCAACAAGCCAGCGACGATTGATGAACTTCGTACGAATATCGAACGCTGCAGTATCGGCCGATTTATGCTTGAAAACCGTCGAAAATTGAGTTCAGTGTCTGGACTTCTGCAAGCGTGCCCGTAGTGGCCATGCAAAAGAATTCGAGTTCCATACATAATGGCATCAAACGTACTTTTACAGGAATAAGGAATTTCATTGATATCCAAAACCGTTTTTGTTTTATTTAAAAAAAATTTTGTAGCGCTCTTATTGAACAACTCGATATATGGTATCAACAAACAAAGGTTAATCTGTCCTTCGTCTTTCGACAAAATTTCAGTGATGGTAGTAGTAATTTCGAGATAATCAAGGAGTTCATCTATCCCGGAACAAACATCAATCCCACGATCCACGAACGACATCTAAGTGGAAATCCGAAGAAGAGTTACCCTAGCAAAACCCTGCAATTTCGATTTGGCCAAACAAATGGGTTCAAAACTCCTTTCTCGCAAGAACAAGTACACGTTATTCAAATATTAAAACGTCCACCGCCCACTGAATGGTGAACGAAAAGTTAAAAATGGGAATAGATACTGGGCACTTTCGAGAGAAAAATTGTTCGGCAAGAGAAGAATCAATTGTGAATTTTACGAGCTGTACCATGATGTGGATTTAAAATAAAGAGCCAAACATGTTGCCAATACTGGCTCGGCCACATTGAGCGAATGGACAACAACGATCCAGCCAAGAAAATCTTCGAATCTCAACCTCCAATTTCAAGACGACCAGATAGACCAAACTTCCGCTACAGGGACCAGGCGGTTACAAACACGAGACCGTCCGAGAGTAAGTAACTAAGTAAGTATACTTACTCTTTTTTGATGTCGAAGGGTCTCTACTTTTTGATCATTTTCAATATTTCGAAAATGATAAAAGTTGCGGAAACGCCCCCAGTTTCGTGCTGGGAAATAATATATTATGTCTTGAAAGAAAGGTGTCTTAACACCGCATACACATGGCATTGGATAAAATATCAATGTTCCCACTTTTCGAGAACATAATTTTACCATTTTACTAGCACGCTATTGGTATCCAAATGCATTTCCAAGAAAGTAGGGATCCCAACCTTTGACTTGGATAAGTTTGTTCCAGAAAAATGGCAACATTGCAATTTTAACTGAAGTCGCGTCTACTCAACACCTCTCTTTAAGGATATTAACTGTTATTTTTCCAATACGCCTCAGATGTCTAGAAGCGTTTCTGCAACTTGTTTCATGCTCAAAATATTAATAGTCACCAAAAAAAAAGTGGAAGTCGATGGGACTAGAAAAAAAATTTTCCCGAAAAGTGGCAATATTTACATTTACTCGAAGGTACGTCAACTCAGCACTTATCTTTGAAGTCTCAACCGTTATTTTAACTATGAAAATTTTCCAAGTAGTTTATGGGTTTTAATTTTACCGTGTGGCCCAGATTGGGCGCCATTTTTGAAAATGAGATTTGGGCAAAACTTTAATTTAATGACTGTAAAATTATTGCCTTGCCTTCGAAGAAAGATATGTTTTTTTTTTTGCTGAAAAATAATGACAATTTAGGTATTTTTCTAATTTTTTAAAAATATTTTTATATTTAGTTCTTCCTAAATCTCTCCTACATATGTCCAACGTACATCATTTTCTTTGCTTTACGTAATAGATAGAAATGCTTAATGGCATTTGAAGTCCTTATAATTAATTCTTTGAACTTATGCAATCAGTCTTGAACCTAAGACAAAGCTATACATAAGAAAAGCCATGGTGGAATGTCTTTGGATGTTGATGTCCAACATCTCTACGACTTCTCTCTTAAGGTGAGTTGGTAATTAAATTTTCAACAACAAACTCTTGTGTCGATTAACACTTGCCTACAATGTATCTATACATTTGATATTCCTTGCTTGACTTTTCTCTAGAGGCACCTAAATGACTCAAGCCTCCTATAGGCTTGGCATTAGTTCATCACACTATTGGTACCTTTTACTAATGCCATACAATACCTGAATCCAGCATATGTTGTCTCCGTCAAAGAGGATGAATGAATGAATCCATATATTCATTGAATATGTAACAATTTCCACTCATCCTAATGGTCACTTTGTAGCTTTAAGATATACACACAATATGCCTCATTTTTTGCTTGGGTGGGACTTTCAGTTCATATATTTTGGGCGCCATTTAAGGGTGGCCTCTATACGATGGGCTAACTCGACAAAACACATGTTTCTACATCCAAAAGCCATGAGACCAATTGAAAATGTCAATTAATAAACGTGCTCGTTACTCTCTTGTATATTTGGGAGTTTGGTTTTGGGTTACAATTACAGGTAACCCGTGTACGATGACGACGACGAGGAAGAACACTATGGCAAGGATTCATATACAGGGAGTAAATGGAATGTGGTGTATATATAGGCTCTGTCGGGAAACAACGCTTGTTAGGACGAGGACTGGGCTATAAATTGTACACGTCTGACGAGTTGTGCTACTTATCGTCGCAATAAATCGCATTAATTTATTGCCTTAGGACAGTTAAATTATTTAGTGCACACCTATATGTGGCCCCGGAGTACACACAGGTTAAACATTATTCAAAAGTCTAACATATTCTCGAAAAGACGGGGGGGCTACTGCATTTTGTGCATATCATTGTATGCCAACGTGCATATGTGTAAAATGTATGCGGAAATGCAATAGACTGGTCTTGACAGTATGTTTCACAAGAATCTTTTCTTCTTTGAAAAAACGTCTGCCCAGCCCATAGATAATTATGGTGAAGGAAATAATTCCACGGTTATCTACTTCAAATGGAAATTTACTAATTTTACTTTAAGTGAGAATAATTCTTAAGAAAAAGGGTGCTCAATTTGGCGCAATAATAATATCACAAAAGTCAATTGAGCGATTTTGAGAAGACAAACATAAGGAAATAGGCGTGGCAGTTGTTGGTTTTAACTAAAATCACTGGGCGAAACGCCAAATGGAGTTGAGCTCACTTAAACTTTTACCTTGATTTAAAATCACTTCTTAAAAACTCTGAAAATGTGGCCTAAATCTTTAAAGCTTTTTTCTAGAAGCAAAATACGGAAATTTTTTTTTAATTAAAAAAAATATTTCAAATAATTTTTTTTCTACCGATACAAACCGAGACCGCCACGAGTGTCGTTTTCGTTTCAGATGGCTTGTAAATGGTATTTTCTCGGTATAATTTCGGTTTCCGATACCGATACCAAACGAGACCCAGACTTTTCTGGTATCGTGACCCAGCACTAGTTGAGGCCTTAAGAAAATATATGTAAGCTATGTTTTTTTCTAGCACATAGGAAATTGGTTTGGGTAACTTGCATCGTGCCTATTGAAACTTTTTACTGCTCATAACTTGATTTGGGCCAGAAGCTGACAATCAGATACGATGAAGTCCTTGTTTTACCTCCTTCTTGTTGTCCCCGGGCAACTTTCTGCATATCCCTATATATGTTCGTAAAAAGAATAAGATTACAAGTACCAAAGGCCGAACTTTCTAGGATAGGCTATGGAGGTTAGCATAACTAGAATCAAAAGGAAACTAAAACTACGCCTCGGATAAGAAATCATAACCTCGTTGAAAGTTTTTTTTAGCTATCGTCCCCGTACAGAGATTGGTTTCTGGAATGTTAAGACACTACTTCACAACGAAAGTGAAGGTCCTTAAAATACCATATATCTCCAATAAGAGAAAGAATTCATGCGATTTAAGATGGACATCTTAGGCATTAGCGGAATTAGATGATTGGGTTCGGGGAAGTTTGGAACAGTGTACTACTCTACTTTTAAAAGGCACTTAGAAGCTATCATGAATCTGGTATAGAATTGCTGCTTTCCAAATTTCGTGAAAGCTTTTAGATGACAGTTTCCTGAAATCTAGGTTCAGGACTAGAGTACGCCACCTCATCATCATTCAGTGTTACACCCCAAAAGAGTTCTCTTCTGTAGTGGAGAAGGAGGCCATTATTACCAGCTGAGTGCTGCTGATCGCTACTTCTGTAGGATACCGAACAGCTGCAGTTCGGAGATTGCAAGAAAACACCTGAATGCCAAAGTTTGATACCAATAGACTTAAGGATCCCGCATTCCGTCAGCAAATAGGGGACCATACCTTCAACACGGATTGAGAGCAGTTAGTAGCATGGAGTCCACCTCCATTGAAAACTATTGGTGATGTGGTGTGGAAAATGTTTTCGCATCCGGTGTGGAAACTATATTTGGTCTATCGCAAGGAAGAAACTTGGGCTTGGATCGAAAAAAAACAGCTCAAAGCTCGGATCAAGATAAGAGAGGTTCAACGCAGTGTGTGATGTGATAACCGTATACAGGGTGTCCGCCGGGAAGGTATACTACTTTATTTTGTCGCCATTTTGGTAAAGATTAGTCTTGACAGTTCATATTTGGCAGTCGTGAAGTAGACTCAAAGACAATTTTTTATGGAAAAATATTCGATAATTTTATCAAAATCAATCATCGATTACAGTGACGATGAGAAAGTTACGTGAAATTTTTGGGAGAAACAACGTGCCAACAAAACGCACTATCTATCGTGTAGTGAATGATTTGGAAGAAATAGGGTATGTAGGTGAAAGGCCCAAGCATGGACCACAGCGTACTCCAAGACGAGCTGAAAACATTACTGCTGCTCAGGGAAAAGTTCAAAACAGTCCATCAACCTCAATTCAACGCCGTGCTCAGGTAACTGTGAATGGGGAGCGATATCGTGATATAATTGAAAACTTTTTAAAGCCATAACTACATGCTTTGGGGTTGATTAACATGTGGTATTAACAAGACGGTGCCACATCCCATACAGCCAGGATTACAATGGAATTACTGCGAGACAAACAAATTAATATACCTTCCCGGCGGACATCTTGTAGAAGCAGAAGACTTATGGCAAGTTGGTGTGATGGAAGGAAAGTCTACCAGAGAGCTAAAAGTTGTCCAAGGCTCTAAGCAACACGTCGTAAGAAACACAGATGGATCTCTGCTAGTTTTAGATTAGGACGAGCTCGTCAGGTGGAAACAGTACTTTTTTGCGGTTTTAAATCACGTTTTCGCCAGTGAAGTGAGCCCAACATCCAGAAACCCTTCCGTAGTAATAAATTCCCGAATATGAACTCTATCTCCCAGTAGAGCAGAGATGTAACGAGTATCACCAACAACATTGAGTGAGCTCATCTGCACCCTCTCATTGGGAGAGCTTTGGGAAACAGAGAGTTTTCCTGAAGAGTTGAAAAAGGGAATGATTGTCAAGCGTACCTCCCTGCTAGAGCCATAACTCTAGCAAGATTATTCTAGAGGGTACTTTCGGGGCTTAATTTTTTAAACTGTGGTTACAAAAAGAAAATAAGGTGATTTTGGGGGACTTTGAATATGCCGAATGCTGACATTTTTAATATTTTGTGGATTAATTTTTTTCAACCTCGTCAAAATTTTGATTAAGAGGGATTTAGAACAGGAGCTCCAAATCCTCTTCCACATCCAACTTCTACCCCTTCTAGTGGTTTTGGCTGATTCCTGATTATTCACTGAACCAGTCGACTTAACCAAACGTTGAAAATCGACTGTGAAGTTAACCTTATAATCCGTCAAATGGGCTCGCATCTCTGTCACATCGCTGGTGGCGTGACTATAGTTACTTTAAACACTCAACCATGTGTGTGTTGTTTGCAGGTCTTCATTTTTTGTTTTAAGGTGAGAGATTCTGATGAGACTAGATCCCAAACCTTCATAGTGACTTCACAGACCCACAAAAACAACCATGGCCACCACAATGTGAAGCAACGTGTGTCACTTCAATTTTCATGTAGGTATATAAACTTGTCATACAGACTGTTCACCACTCGAATTGATTTGCCACTCTATTTGGAAGAAATTTTTTGTCGTTATCAGCGCAAAGAAGCAAAAGTACCCCACAAACAACGACAACACCAGTGCTATACGACAATGACTTCACCCCAGAGTGCAAAAATTTCCCAAAGATCCTTATCAATTGGACATATTTATTCCAGGACATTAAAAATTTATTACACCTGGTGCAACGAAGGAATTTCAAACTTCGTCGCGACTAACTCTATTGCGGCGATGAAAGCAAGCAAACAAAAAATTAAAACAAGAAAAGGGATAAAAAAAAAAAAACTGACATCAAGGAACACAAACACAACACAGAAACAAAAAAGATTGCATTGCGGCTTGTATTCGACTAAGCTAGAAGTGTCCTTTTAAAAAAATAAAAAAAAAAGTTATTTCTTTTATTGTGAATTTGCAGGAATGAAATATAAATATGTGTGAAAAAAAACATTTCCTTGTGAAATGCGTTCATATAGCATCGCGCTATAGAACGGGACGGGATGTTCCACTTTAAATTTATTGCACTTTCGTGACAAAGGATAATTTGCTTTACGCAAACTGACAACCTTGTTGGCTAGCGCGGAAAAACTCATCAAAATAAATCACCTTATAACAAATGGATAGATATTGTTTTCCAATTTATGAATCCTTTAAATCTTCTTAGAAATGAGTCTTGTTTTTAGTTTTTGGTATATGTATACCAGTTGTGATATGATGGTACTGCACTGTGTGCATCCTTGTTGCCGCGCCAACACCACAACTTTCTCTAGTTTGTCCTGCTGCCACCATGCCACCTCGGCTTAGATAAACTCATTGCAAAGTTTTTCGTTTTACCAAAAGATGCAATTCCAAAGGAATACAAACAACCCCACCTCATCGCACCCTCTCAATGGGTGTGTGTTGGATGATGCAAATGGCAATCCTTGTTGAATCTACCTTGCGAAAAATGATTTTTAGAAAATTTCAAAACTTTAACAAGGACACGAGATACTCGTAGTTATAAGAACGGATGATGGGAAAATATGGTTTAAAAAGCAGGTTTAAAACATAAAGGAAATGCGGAGGATTTTTGTTTAAGTTAAGCTCTAATCCATTGTCAAGGTTGCAATTAAATTAAAATGTCACATTTGATTCAGAAATTTATTATCTCATAGAGGTTATTAAAGTAGATCTAACAAAATGTGTAAAAGGATAATGAATAAATCAAAATATAGCACTAACAAAATGCATTCTATCTTGTAGCGTAATTTTAATTGTTCACTGTTAACTTCCGTTTGACCAGGAAACATTGGCCGTGCTTATGCTCATAAACACGGCCAGGGTTGCCAGGTCGAGAAGCACTTGTGCAGCTCAATTTCAGAGTTCTTCTGCCCCAAAATCACTGACTTAAATATAGCCCAATCTCAATTAACAAATCTAAAATTTCTTACTCTTCTTCCTTGTTTTTTGGAATAATTTCTAGGGGTTTGCTTTTTAGAATTTGAAAGTAAAATAAAAGAATAAGCCGTTCGTATTTGTTCTTATAGTTCGTGTTCTTCGAGTTTTTTAATTTTTATATTAAAACAAACAAACACAATTAACCTAGGTAACAAAATTCTGTAGTGTGCTGGTCATGAAACAACAAAACTGTTTTTTGGACCACCCTCCTCCCATGTAATCCAACATTAAGTAAAAAATCGCAAGAATAAATTTATCGTTTAAAAGCAATCCTTAGCGTGGATAAAAACTGGACTACATATTATTATTTTCTGCAGACCTGAACGCTGCCATTGCAAATTCCAATAATCTTTCCAGGCAGTGCTGGAAAATGGCTTGGTTGGAGGGTGGAAAAATCAAAACGTAACATAGGTTACGACTTCGGCTTTTGTAGTCTGAGTAAATTGTACCACGAAATTCGTATTTGCTGTTTTATTTTTGATGATAAGTTAGATTAGTATAAAATGTATTTTTTGTTTTCAATTTCAAATTTTTCAGTACTATTACGGTGGTCCTTATTTGTATAAGGGAACAAAAAAATTGTTTGTTTTTACTGAGCACCATTTTTGTTTTGTTCTTCAACTCTAAAAACGCATACACAACAAATTTTAGGATAATCAGATTGTATCTATTAACAGGTGTCGCAATGAGTTTGTATTTGTACTAGATTTTTCATAAAACCGACCAAAACCGGGGCTATTAAGAGTTCGATTTACAGAATTAATAAAGTGCATATTCAAATCTGTTACCTCCGCCAGTTTAGAAAACAAACAAAAATTAACTACACGACTAGGTCGCACGTGCTTGCTCAAAAAGTTGAAGTTACTCGTACTTGAAAATTAGGAATTTTTAGAAATATTCAAGCATGGAATTATACAATCATTCTTAGAATTTGTGTATCAAAATCGTTTAAGCCGTTTTTGATATAAATAAGATTTTTTAAAACTTTTTTTATAGCAAGAACCTACCGTTGTTTTTAGAGGTAAAAAGGATTTCAATAGACCCTCTTACTCTCATAGAAGCGTCAGCTTTAAACTCATGGCGGAACGTGTTAAAGTGGTTTAGAAAAAAATAGGGTAATGATTTCATGATGAACTGATTTGATAATGGAGATTTTTAATGTTTAATGTTTTTTCATGTAATAAATAAAAGATATTAATTTAAATAACTGGAAACACTTATTTTATTTATTTATCCGGGGGGGGGGAAATTGTATAGGGGACATTTTTTTTCTCGATCCGCGTACCAACTAGGCTTAAATTAAGAAAAGACATTCAGCCGAATTTATTAGATTTCTTTAAAATGCTTCCTAGAAGCTAAGTGAAAAAACATCTGATTTCATACCTTCGCACGCTCCTATTGAGTTTTGAAAAGAATCAGGCGCAAAGAATCAGCGTGTATAATAAGGGTCAAACTGTTTGGTTGCAAAAAGTCCTATGGACTCATTCGAGACTCCGTGCACATGCAGAATCTATTCAGTAGGTAGTTGGACGATTTGAGCAACTTTTCAGTTTGTACTTTGACACACACCGAATGATTGCCCGAAATCAGTTTTTCAGTTTATGTCATATGGAATAATTATGTAACTATGGGACATTCAACCAAATAGTTGCGGATATTTAATCATATCGTGTGATAGTAAGGTTCGTTGCGATTGCTTGTGACGCTCATGGTCAACTTGCGATTAAACTATTTGTTGCGGCAGCAGCTGAATGTGGGCGACTAGACTTAAACGTGGTGGAAGGCGTTTAAGTTAAGGCCACTTAACACGATTAAAGAAGTCATATGACTTCTAATATGACCTGTCAAAAAAATCATACATGAGCCTGATTACACGATTCGTTTTTTCGGACGTTTCGTTATTCGTCTTTTTGATACATTGGGTGAGGGGTGTAGAAATGTAGGGGGAATGAAAAAACGAAAGCACGTATGAAAATTTAAGGTTTTTTTCTGGTTCAACTTTGACGTCTATGATTTGAGAAGCGAGTAGAGGCAGGGGATGTTTATAAACTTTTAATAATGAGCTTTAAAACTGTTTTTTTTTTCAATTAAATAGATATAAGATCGAAAAAGAAGTGATTTAAAAATATTTTTAATTGTTATTACTCTCTATTTTCCATTAAATGAAATTCATATTTTTTGAACGTCAGAAAAACGAATGGACTTATTTGTTTGTGTGTAATCACGAAGGTACGTACCTGTCAAAAAGACAAGAAAACGAAACGAACGAAAACACGAATCGTATAATCAAGCTCCATATCGTCTGAACCCACTCATAGATCTCATATGACTTTTTTGACATTAGAACTGCAGCTAATTCCGTTTGAGATGTCAAACAGGAATTGATGTTTTCATGGAAAATAGTGAATTCAGGATATTGAAAATAAAAATATTTTTACAAAAAAATTAGAATTTTGAATGAAAACAACAATGGATAATTCCAAAATAATAATTTTGCTTTATAAAAATGTTTGTGTTTATGAGTTTTTTATCTTTATTTTAGTTTTGACAAAAAACCATACAAATAATCAAATGCGAAAAGTAAAGACGTGTAAACATAAAAAAATGATGACCGTATGACTTCACTTGAAATGACAGCTCATATGAGAAATCATACCGAAAATATAATGACCTTTTTGGAATCTTTTCGATTCTAATTTTACCTGACAGGCATACTCCAAGATGGGTTTGACAAATGCTGTATATAATTGTTGTATAACATATGGGTCGGAAAACTGACGTGATTATGTTGTGTGAATTCAAGTTTCTTATCAAACAAAACACCAAGGACAGATATCCCACTAACATTCGATAGACTTAAGCCATTGAGGTTATAATAAAAAGACAAAACAGACAGTTTTCTTGTAAAATGTATGAGTTTACACTTGTCGATATTCAACAACAAACAATTACGAGCACACCAGTCATAAAAAGCATTCAAATTGATTAATCAATATAGATAAGACAATTCGAAAACTTAAAAACTGATGGATGATCATTTATAAATAATATAAAAAGAGTTGGACCAAGATGGCTACCCTGAGAAACTCCAGAATTAATTATATTTTTTTTTTAATAACAGCCGTTAAAATTCACAGAATACGGTCTGTCAAGCAAATAAGATTTGAGCCAAGCAATAAATTTTACGCTAAGCCCAAGCTTCTATCATCGTGTAAAGTGGCCTTTAGATGTGAAAATTGATTATAGATACCGATTTCCCACTTAACAGCGAAGTTCAATAAATAAATCAGGACATTTCTCTTCAGATATTGAGTTTATTTTTCGAAAGCTTATGTGAAAAAGCTTCAGCGATCTCAAAACAAACATGTGCAACTGTTATGTATGTCTCATCGCGCAGCTGGGCTTATATTCTAATAAGGACACATTGATTGATTTATTGACGCTTGATATTTTGATAGTCCGATGCAGCAACCATATCACTTGTTGCTCAGTCGTGCAATGAATGCCAATTAGGACATAGTTTTTCAATAAGAGCGCAACAAAAGTTTTTTAAATAAAACAAAAACGGTTTTGGATATCAATGAAATTCTTTATTCCTGTGAAAGTACGTGATGCCATTATGTATGGAACTCGATTTCTTTTGCATGGCCACCATGAGCACGCTTGCAGACGGTTTTCAATTATAAATCGGCCGATACAGCTTCAATTTCACGTTCGATATTCGTACGAAGTTCATCAATCGTCGCTGGCTTGTTGGCATAGACCATAGACTTGACGTAGCCCCACAGGAAACAGTCTAACGGCATCAAATCGCACGACCGAGGCGGCCAAGGGACTGGATCATTTCGTGAGACAACACGTTCTCCAAACTTAGTTTCCAATAAATTGATTATGACATTCGCTGTGTGGCTTGTGGCGCCGGCCGTTCTATTGGAACCACATGTCCTCCAAGTCCATATCATCCAATTGGGGCTAAAAATATTCGATTATCATTGAACGGTAGCGTTCCCCATTCACAGTAACGTGCCGGTCTTGATCATCACGGAAGAAGTACGGCCCAAAGACGCCGCCCGTCCAAAAACCACACCAAACCGTAATTTTTTCGGGATGCAATGATGACTCATGGAGTACGTGTGGATTGCTGCCTGATCAATACCGCATATTTTGTTTATTGACGAAGCCATTCAGCCAGAAATGAGCCTCATCGCTGAAGATGATTTTTCGATGAAAATCCGAATCATTTTCAAGTTGTTGCTCAGCCCAATTCACGAACATACGACGCTTCTGGTGGTCAAGTGATCTGCTAGGATGATTATGACGACCATAAATTGGACGTAGCGCTCTTAGCGTTGAGGCCACTGACTCCGAATTTCGGTGGTAAATTTTAATAATTTCGACTCCTTCTTGACTCGTATATCTATCCACCATGAAATAGCAAACCTTACTGAAGAGAAATGTCAAAAGAGTGGCAAGAAATATGGCGTCGTTTGCTGTCCCTGTTGCTCTATGTTTGTAGCGTCCCTGTAGAAAAACCCTTTACCATGCACGAACACCATGTAGGTATGCATAATTCAAGACCTTTTTTACTTGACATTGTAGACGTCATTTGATTTTGACAATACTCTGGAGGCATCAAGTAGTCCGTTAAAAATCTAAGCTCTATATCTTTGAACTTTGATGCATACAAAAGCTCACTTTTAACAAGATTTTGAAGGAATGGTTCCGTTCTGCAACTTTTTTTTGTCGACCACATCGGTTTAACAAATGTCAATTTGGTAAATCCATATTTTATGGGGTTGCTTCATTTACAAATTTAAAAATGTTTTAACTGAAGGTTTGCTCAATTTTGTTGTCTTAAATCACAAAAAAGGAACATGATGTTTCACAGTGCACCTCAACCGTTTTATTGGTCTTGATCAAGGAATTCAATAACCCACCAGCCACCTACAGAATTTTCAAAAGGAGCAAAAGACTGGAGATATTCGCGTTGCTGACCACATTCGTATATAGTTTGAATTATTACAACAGCTTTTCCTCTTCTCTATGATCATATTTAAAAACATCAATTTCATTAAAATCTCAAGTTCAACTTAATGACATAACTTGTCATAGTACGCTTTATACGAATGAGCTAGTAAAAGTGTATTTATAGAAGTATGGAGAAAAGAATCATAAGGAAATTCTTATTTCCTTTTTTCAACTCTCTCAGTTTTTTTTTTTTATAGATTTTTTGTATGTTTATTTTCCCCAGTAGATCTTCCATTTTATCTCCTCAAAATGCTTACAAACTGAACGGGCACTTAAGATATATTCATTTTTCTTATTATGAAATAGCGATTCCTTGGGAAAAACTGCAACAATCCACTTTTGAATGATTTCAAAATTCCACTACTTGTCTATTTTCCATTGCAGATTGCACAGCAACACACAATTTTTTTTTTCTTTATATGTGTATGGTTGCTGCGTGTGTGTTTTTATGTTAATACATTCGCAATGTTCAGCGATTTATCCTTCTCGTAGAGAATATCATAATTTATGTGGTTCTTAACCCCACTTTCAGCAGATATTGTGAGCTTTTAATACAAAAAAAAAAAAGAAACTGGGTCAATTCATGAATCGAATTTTTCGGTTTGCCTTGAATCTGGGATCAGTATATAGTTCATTTGTGATGGTGATGGCAGAGCCACTTTCTCATTGTCGTATATCCTTTTGGGTTTTTTTCTTTTTTGGTGGAATGAAATTCTCCTTCTTCATCTTTGAGCGAGTAACCACACCGCAATATCCAGTCGCACGTACTTTGTGTCAGCGAAATGGATAATAAAAATGAAATATTTTTTGTTTACGCAATCATTCTAATATGGCAAAAGGATAGATATATTGAGGATACAATGGCCAAGCATTTCACATCATGCCCTTTGGGTTTTTACTTTTTGGGGAATCCTGTTTTTTTTTCCTTTAGTTGAGGAATGGAATTTTCTGCGCTGCAAGGATAGATGAGCATGAGCAAGACTAGCACAAGGACGACTCCGACACCCCGGTGGCGGAATGAATATGAAGTTTCATTGTGGCACTGGCCCGGGTGATGTGTGTATAATATTCTATTGGTGTAATCTTTGCGACAAGGATTTATATCTCGCAATGAGTTCTGTTGTGATACATTCGCACGAGGAGAAGGATGGATTTTGTTCCAAAGTATTTCTTCCTTGGCAAGGACTGACGACCCACCATTTTTTCTGAATATCAACTTTTTTTTCTTGTTTTCCTTCTTTTTTTTTGGTAGAAATATATGACCTTCGATCTTTTTGAACGAAATCAGAGATAAGGACTTTTTATTTGCATGGGGCGGAAGGAAGGTGTTCGTGTGTGAAATCAAGAGTAATGAAAACGAAATGTGTACTTTGTATTCATGCAGCATTTTAAGTATGTTTTCTCTTTTTTTTATATATTTTTATTTGCGTCAACTTATTGTCATCTGTGAGGAGAAAAAAAAAATCTTTAAAAAAGTTATAACAACACAAATAAACAACTTTTCAAATGAATGTAAATCACACCGAGCACACTTTGGTGGTAAACAAAACGAAGACATGAATCATTCTATGATGTGATGGTGTTATAGCTCTATGAGGGGCTTCTTTGACTAAGGAGGTTCTCATTGGCATTCAAGGTTCACTCAAAGCACAGTCTCCATAATGAACTTGTTTAAGGTTTATTTTTATGACAATAAGTCGATACCTAGCTTAAATTAACAACCTTCTCCCCACCACTTCTTAAAAAAAGGGTTTGATTTTTTTTACAGAAAATTGTATGAGTTAGTCTCACACATCCCTGGATTTTTCATAATGCCAATTAGGCCTATGGCTAGGGCATCACAACAGAAAGGGTACCATTCATAAATTCACAATTTAGTTACATTTTCTTTTTTTTAAATTGTTAAATTCAAATTATTTAGTAAAAGACGTTAAAACACAAGAAATAAAATAGCTTTTACAAGAAAAAAAATAAAAATCTGAAAGTAAACAAACGTTTTGTTTTTCAGTTTTCATTTTCAACTGGCAGAACACAGAACTGAAAACTTCTGCCCGAACAAATTTCTTGGGCAGAATTTTGCAAAAATTGTCTGGAAGTGGAAATTTTGTATAGTCTCTTGTGAGCGTTCTCGTATGCCAAAAACTATTGATTTGATTCAAAATTGCTTTCAATGGCCTGTAGTCCTATAAATTGGCGTTTCATCCGTCCTACTCACTTGGACTCATCAGTAACATAGTGAGTACCTTTGTCAAACACAATTTATATAAGGTTTAGTTTGACTTTTGTGGATGTTTTGACAAAACAAGACTTAGTGCTGAGTCTTCTACTTGGCTGATTTATTTCAGTTGTATATAGAATTTGTATTTTAAAATCTTTCCTATTCCTTTAATTACTTTTGGTAGAATTTAAAAGAAGAATCTGTTGAGCTTTTCGTTTCAATTCAGCTTAAGATTAAACATGATAAAAAACCCCTCACTTAATGCTTTTAATACTCAATACATGCCTTCTTCATACTATTCTTTCTTTCTGATCAAACATTCTCAATAAAATTTTTTGTTCAACTATTTTACAATTTTGTAAACATTATATACCCAAAAGGGGTTTAAGTCATATTGCATTTTAAATATCAAACAGAAACAATAATGTATTTAACATTCAAATTGAATCATAAATCCATTTTTATAACAAATGTTAGCACTTCAAATTATTTCAAAAATTAATTTCTCGATTTTGATTTAACTTTTTTCTTAACTATTCAGAACACTCATGTAGTTAACACAAAATGACCATTATCTTCTATGTTTCTGATTTAATTAGTTTTTAAGGCCAAAGATATAAAAACTAAGGCATCATTTTCTCTACAGGCTTAGGGCCGACAAAAAGTTAAATCCGACCCTGGTCTTACATGTAATATACCGTTGGCTTTCTTTCAAAACTCTGTAAAGCCTTGTTCACACGACAGTGCCCCGCATCTTTTTTTCAATATAAATCCAAACGGCAAACGTACAAACGCCCGCCGCGCCATCTGAAAAGTTCTTTATGAATGTATATGCCAATTCTCATTCACACCGATTTATACTGTGAGAAAACGTGCAGTGAATTGCCGTGTGAACTAGGCCTAGGGTAGAGTACCCAGTGACCGACACCCTTTTTGAGTTTGAAAAATCATAACTTTTGGTGTAATGCATGGATCTTTATGATTTTTATGTTATATTCAACTTAAAACAGTTTTTTCTGTTACAGTATTAATGCAATATGTATGTATTTAACTCCAAAAATAAATTAAAGAAAAAATTGTAGGACCCCTCCACTTTTTTAGTTACCTACACCATTTATTCTGTATCTGACAGTCCAAAAATTTCAGTGACCGACACCCCTTTTCTCAGTTTTCAAACTTAAAATAACAGTAAAATAGCGTGGTTTGTTGAGCTTTTTAATGTGAACATTAAAAAATTTTACCCATTGAACTAAATTTTCATATACTTTTTCCAACGACAACAAGTAAAAGCCTTATTTGGTCTTCAGTGACTCTACGGCCTAATATGAACATGCCTTATAGTCTAAGAGCCGACATTAAATTTTGGGAGCGGATTTATAACTTATATCTGAATATGAGGGTTTATAAGTATGTATCAGGATATTAAAGTCTAGCAGGTTTTTTTCTCAGCCCTTAGGAGGAGCGGGGGTAAACAAGAGGCAGTTTTTCTATTTTATTGTCAGGGTTATAACCACTTTAATTTATTTCTAAAAAAAACAAAAAGGTAAAGGGTTTTTCAACAGGGACGCTTCAAAAGTAGAGCGACAGGGACAGCAAACGACACCATATTTCTTGCCACTCTTTTGACATTTCTCTTCAGTAAGGCTTGCCATTTCATGATGGAAAGATAACAACGAGTCGATTTACTACCAAAATTCGGAGTCAGAGGCCTCAACGTTAAGAGCTACGTCCAATTTATGGTCGTCATAATCGTCCTAGCAGATCAACAACTGAGCGTCTAGTGGAAAAATTTGAATCCACAGGCACAGTACAAAATGTTCACGTGCCAGTGAGACAAAGAAGTGCCTGTAGTGTCGAGAACATTGCTGCCGTTGAGGCTTTAGTTGCAGAAAGCCCAAATGTGTCTCTCACACGTCGTTCTCAAGCGTTGGGCATCTCTGTGACGTCGTTGTGGCGAATTTTGCGAAAAGATCTTGGCCTACATCCTTACAAGATTAAATTGACGCAAGAACTGAAGCCGCTTGACGACCACAAGCGTCGTATGTTCGAGAATTGGGCTGAGCTACAACTTGAAAATGATTCGGATTTTCATCGAAAAATCATCTTCAGCGATGAGGCTCATTTCTGGCTGAATGGCTTCGTCAATAAACAAAATATGCGGTATTTGTCAAGCAGCAATCCACACGTACTCCATGAGTCATCATTGCATCCCGAAAAAATTACGGTTTGGTGTGGTTTATGGGCCGGCGCGCGGTGGCGTCATGGGGCCGTACTTCTTCCGTGTTGATCAAGACCGGCACGTTACCGTGAATGGGGATCACTATCGTTCAATGTTAACCGAATATTTTTGGCCCCAATTCGATGATATGGACTTGAAGGACATGTGGTTCAGGACGGCGCCACAAACCACACAGCGAATGTCACAATCAATTTATTGGAAACCAAGTTTGGAGAACGTGTTATCTCACGAAATGGTACAGTCGCTTGGCCGCCTCGGTCGTGCGATTTGATGCCGTTAGACTATTTCCTGTGAGGCTACGTCAAGTCTATGGTCTATGCCAACAAGCCAGCGACGAATCTCGAACGTGAAGTTGCAGCAATATTGGCCGATTTATGCTTGAAAACCATCGAAAATTGGGTTCAGCATCTGGACTTCTGCAAGCGTGCCCGTGGTGGCCATGCAAAAGAAATCGAGTTCCATACATAATGGCATCGAACGTACTTTCACAGAAATAAAGAATTTCATTGATATCCGAAACAGTTTTTGTCTTATTTAAAAAAAAAACTTGTAGCGCTCTTATTGAAAAACCCGATATTTGTAGTTGAAATTTTCAATAACAATTACAATTACCAGTAATTGAACTTTTTCAATTACAAATTACATGTTATCTTTATCGACTTGTTTTGTAATGATAACTACCCAACTCTGATTAGATCAAACTATGGTTCAAATACTCCTTTTAATCATGTAACCTTAAATAAAACTTGTTTCTTATTTCATCTATAAAAGACGATTTAAAATGTCATAATCATTTTTTTTAGCTCAAAAATTAAATTAAGTTAGATTATAAAGAAATATTGTTACATTGGTAATTAATGAATTTGTAACAAACAAATACAATATATTAGTACATAAACAAATAAATTCAAAGAATCAGAATCGGACCCCTGTACACTAAGCAAGCAGAACTATTTTTTCTTCAGGACATCGCTTTAATCTAGCCAAAAGTACGGCTCATGATTGGTTTTGTGAAATTCTAGTTGTAATTTGCTTAGTGATTTAATTGATGCTAAAATGATGATTTCGATGCTGAATTTTAGCTTTAGACTTAATGAATATTTCTATAGAAAAAATTCCATTTCGGAAAAAAAAGATAGTTCAATCGTTGGAGCATTAAGTCGTTTTATCTGGAAGGTTGAACTGAAATGATATTTTGTTTTGTTTAAGAACCAATAATGGTCTAGAGTCTAGACTATTTAACAATTATAAATTTACACTATTCTCTCCTTTTTTTTTTCTTTTTTTTTTTTTCTCTCGAAATTGATAACTATACACAACTTATCTATAAGTAACTTTCTTTTTATCTTGAGGCCATAAGCCCTTTCAGCTGATTAACTTAAAGTTCCTTGTCAAGCTGCATGAAATTCCTTATTTCATTAACTTAATGAAAAACTATACATAGATTTATAAAGTCTATTTCTCAATTTATATTGTCAAACAAACTTGTATCACGGACCAAAATCTTTGCAAATGAAGCAAAGAACCAGTATACCAAAAAGTGAATAACAACACTTATTAACAATAATAAAATTCCCTTTTCGCTATGAAGAATACATTTATTCAATATGCCTCTACATACATAAGTATGCATATCGAACTAACCCTTCTAAAATTTCCTTGCCCTACAAAAGCTTTCCCTCATTACACTAATAAATCCCAGCATTTACATTCCAAACACGTTCCAGTTCGCACACAGTTCATATAAACCCCCATTTCTTAAGCCTCATACGGCAACCACCAACCATCAGCATAATGTCCCACGTTGGGCGCCATTCTACCTTCATCGTTCACCAGCAAAGAGCTTGCTTACCGCAACAGCACAACAACTAAGTCCGCAACAATTAAAATCAAATTACTGTCCGGCGTATGTGTTCAGAGCACAGCTGCACTATGCGGCTTGTAACGGAATTATTCCCTTTACTTATGGCAAGCGAATTCATGCGTCCGACCGTGAGTGCGTGCGTGCGTGCCATCGTTCAGACGCGCCACATTGAGGTACACCACCATATCGTATATCCGACGTGAAGTAACACTGAAATCATTAAGTCAAGATGTTTCATTCAATTACAATCGTAATCTGTCAGAATTAATTTGGGTCGTGAGGTTGAAAGTTCCTTCAAGGATATTAACCGCCCATCGCACACCCCAGCCACCCGCTTTCGTTATCGGCTATGGCTGCTGCGGTTATACATTGGAACAACATCATCATCATCTCCAGAGAAGACTTAGTGCAAACATTAATCAAATCTCTCCTTTCTGTCTTGGAATAGCTTTGGTCGTGCCTCCACAAGGATATGGCATAAATTTATATCTAAACTTACTGAAACGTGTATTTGCCCTGAGCACCGCAAAACCGTTTTTACATTTCGAAGTAATATTTTCATTTGAAACTTTCCGGTTCTTCTCAGAATGCCGGATCCGGATACCGCCAAACAAAAGCATCCTCAGACCACATTTACTACTAGCCGATATAAACCCGGGTGACGACGTTGTTTTGAAAATTTCTAGAAGGACCTGAGGACTCTTCCTCTTCTCTCATAAAATTGTCTGCTTTTGTTTGAGCTTGTCGAAATATATCTTAAGACAAAACAAAACATTTCTCCATTGATGAATTGCTGTGGTTAAATTGTCCCCGTAAGATGTCAAAAAAAGGGTTAACACGGAAGACTGTGATTGTTCGACGTAACATTTCTGGGTAGTGGGAAATTCTTTGGATTGGTGCGGTTATTCCTGTATCTAATTAAAGTTTGCGGATTGCATTGACAGTGAGACATGGAAGTGAGTTTAATTACCAATTTGACAGCTGACTGAGTCATGCAGTAAACTTTATCTCAATCTAAATGCATCGAACACAAACTTCTTGATATACGAATACGAATAGAGAAGCATATTTTCAGAGCGTGTGGTTATTGCTGGTCGGGAAATTGCTTAACACCATGTAACCCCAGCATTCAGTTGCAGATTTATTTTGCGTGGACAAATTTACATGGAATTCTGTGTTTATTTTTATAGAATAATTATTTGGTATGTTGTTTTGGTTTTGTTGGTTTTAGCAGGAGAAAATTCTAGAAAGATTTAAATTTGTAGTTACACCCATACAACTCTGTAAAATGTTTCTTTTGGTTAAGACTTAAGTTTCTGCTTTGATAAATTTGTGGCTTTGATGTTACAAATCGGGAGACAGAGAAGAATTTTAAATTTTAAACATTTGTATAATCAAATTAAAACTCAATCTGCTTGGAAAATGTTTAAAAGCATTGCAAAAAAAGGCATTTTTAAAAATTTCTTTTTTGTTGGTTATAAACTTAACCTTAACTTAGTGTTACCTTTTTTTGACCGACACGAATGAACGAAACGGGAATTTAGATGCCCGGATGCGAGGCGAACTTTATGTTTGTATTTTTCTGAATATATTTTGTTGCCGAAGACAAGAGAGTGAATACCTTCAGCTGAAAAATGGATTGCTCAGCAAGATTGCGTTCAGCAAAACTATAAGAGTATACCAATTTCGAGTATCAATTCAATAAATCTGACAAGTTCTTCAGTTAATGTGCTTTCAAACAATATCGCATGTTGAACAACTTGTTCTCGATGGATAAGTACTTTATGCACCAAAGCTGGCATTAGATACCATAAAAATTCATTCACGATATCATCTGCAGTTTCCAACGTGAACCTAGTTTTCAAAAGCCTGAATAAATATTAATGGCACAGCAAGATGCCATAGCTTCCAAGATAACATCTTTTTATAATTGATTTTTTCACATCAGTAATTTCAGAAGAAAGTAATTGTTGGAAAAGAAACTAAGAGCAGCCATCTTGTTTGAATTTCCCCCACTGACTTTGTTTCGGTTTATCACTTATAAGGCCTGTTTTTTCCCAAAATTCTTCCTGAATGCGTTTTCTCTTTCTTTCAAGAAGAGAGGTCTTTCTTTTTCACTTGTAGGCCATTTTTTGAAATCTGGTCTTCTATAGGCCTTATAAATGAAGGCAAGTAAGGCGATAAACCAAAATACAAGCTTTCAAGATTAGTATTTCATTTTAAAGAACTTTGACCATCTTTGACTTTTGATGGTTTGGCTCCACAGATATAGAAAACCTGTTGTGAAGAAATATGTTTCAATGTCAAGGCATTGCAAACCTTCCCTTCCCTCATTGGTAATTTTCATTAATGTTTCAGCAGAACTATCCGTTCGCCAAAACTAATAAGACTACTTTTCTATTTTCTATTTTCTTTTTTATGGTGGAAACGCAAAGATATATAGTATCCTGTGGATCCAGGAATTCATTGTTTGTACTTCAATTATTGTCCACTGTTTCCATCGAAACTTCATTTTTGAATAAGCATTAAATGGCTTTAGCCACCTTTTAGGACTTTAAAACTGTCTTCTTTCAATTCTCTGTTGAAAAATTTAAAGCCCTTGAAGAGTAACAACAGCTGATGAATCAGTGATCGTCATTGTACCTATCTAGCTTCGGATAACAGTCTTGTTTGGCTTTAAGGACTTAAGCATAAATTAGGAATATATCAACATCTATATTTTCGTTTTTCATGTTCCTGGGTGGCCTGATATTTTTTTACTTGCGATATAGTGGTACAATGAAGCAATTTTTTCAATCGTGCAAAAAAAATTGAGATAAGAAGGACATAACGATGTTAAAGAACACCACAAAAGTTGGTGGCACTATTCTGTCTGTCTGTCTGTACGTCTACAGCCTAAACGGCCCGATCGATTGCCCGTGTTTTAAAATTTTTTTTAGAACCAAAAATAGCGGTACCTGCCATACAATTTTTTTTGCAATTTTACGTAATCGTATTTTTCCCAAAAACGACTCGACAGCTTTCCTTAAAAAAATTCAATAAATTATTTTTAGTAAAGACTTTTTTTAGGGTGGAAAACCATTTGCCAAAAAATGGTTATTAATGGTACCTCCCCAAAGAACCATTTTTTTATTTTCGATTTTATTTAAAACCGTATGAGTGATTTCAATAATTTTTTTTACATAGAGGCTTCCAAAAACTATAAATATTCTTGTGTACTTAAGTTAAAAACAAATAGTTTTTTCATTTTTAAAAAAGTATTGCCAAATTTTCTTTTGAAAATCAAATATTTCGAGAACCATGCGATCAATTTTCATGAAACTCGATACTTAAAAGTTTTTAAGTATTTTCTACAATATTTTTACAATTTTTTTTACATATATAAAAAAGTATCGGTACCTTCCATACAAAAGTTTAAAACCGGTAAAGACTCAAAAACGACTCCTAGGATTTTGATTAAACTTTTTCCACATGATAAAATTAATACGATCTGCTACAAAAAACTATGCAATTTTGATCTTCGCAACTATTTATAGTATATGCCGTGTTTTTTTTACTATAAATTTTCTCTTTATCGGCTGAACGGACTTAGATAAATTATTTAATATACAAATTTTAGATAAGATTAAATAATATTGCATACCAAAATTTTCTAAAAAAAGTTTTTGAATCTTTGAAATAAAATTAAATTTTCTTTTTTATATTCGATATTTCAAAAACAGATTGCTAAATTTTTTTGCAAATTTAATTTGTATATGTACATAAATAAATACTCAAGATTTGCATACCAAAAGCAACGAAGTTTTTTTTAGCTAGTTTAAATATCGTATTTCATGCTTTTAAACATTTTTCTCTCATAATTTCCATGTCTCTACACATAATTTTCTTAAGCCCTCAGCGCCTTGAACAAAAGAGCAAGTACGTGCGACCCAGTCGTCATTTTATTCCAATTCAATTTAAAACAAGAATTATTTTTTTCGGGTAGGGTATTCATGCAACGTCGTAAGTTTACAAATTGTGTAAAATGATAATTTACGCAAAGTTTCCATGAACAACCTTTTTTATACATTTGATTAAATGCTAGGTAATTCAGAGTAAGAGTCACAATGACGTTTGGATAAGTTTAGCCAGTTTGGTTAATTTTACGCAACAAAATCCTTTGATAAGTTAACCCAAATTGTGCAAATCATTTCCCATACAAAATTTGACAGTTCATTAACCAAAAGAGAAACTTAACCAATTTGTAAACTTATCTACGGTTTTATGAAGTTGCATGAATGCCCTAAGGCTATTCGCGAACATGCAATTTTCAGTTTCGAAGCTGTTTGGTTGCAAAATTGAGTCCTATGGACTCGTATGAGACTCCGCGCACATGCAGAAACTATTCTGTCGTCGATTCGAGCAACTTTTCAGTTTGTGTTTTGGACGATTGCCCGAAACCAGTTTCTTAGTTTGTGTCATATGGAATAATGTGTAACTACGCGGACATTCAACCAAATATTTAGTTGCGCATATTTAACCACATCGTTGAATTTTGTTCTCTGTACGAAAGAGAACAAATGTATCTTTTCTTTAATTTGCTGAGCAAAAGAATAGGACGAAGGCGATAATATTTTTCTTTAAATGTATGAGATAGAAAAACTGAATAAACATTGTCGGTGTGTTGGTTAGGTTGGTTGCGATTGCTTGTGGAGTTGCTCATGTGCGCGCTCAGTAGTCTACTTGTGACTTAACTATTTTGTTGCGGTAGCAGTTGCATGTGCCCGACTAGCCTTATTATCTTCCAATTCTCTTATCTGATCTTGAAAGAAAGCTCTTCAGTCAAGAAATGCCCTTCCAGATATGTGAATGACTCTCTTAACCTTATTTAACTTGTTTCCCTTTTGCTTTCGGTCAATAAAAGCAGTGTTGTCACTTTACCACAATTGTGTTCGATCTATCACATTTTTCCAAGATTTTTATAATCTACCACTGAAGTTAAAAATTTTACTACTTTTTCTCATCCATAGCAAAAAAAAAAAAATGGAATTCATGCAAAAAAAATCACAAAATTTTCTGTAGAAAAATTTTTTGCAAAAAATATTCCTAAATTTTTCAACGCTAAAAGAATTCCCTCTGAACTTTGGTCTCTATTTACTTACCTAAATGAAGCCATTGGTAATATCTTGCACTGATTTCTTTACTTAAAGCATAGTTTACAGTTCCCATGCGAATAAAAAAATCGAAATTTTCAAAACGTTTTTTCACCTGTTTTTTGCACCATTTTGAATAATATTCAAGCGGAAAAACGTTTGCCTTGGTCTAAGCCACCCATTGGGCCATTCATTTAAAAATGGAAAATAATTATTTTTGGATGCAAGAACCCTCTGCATGCAAAAAATGCCTTGAGGTGAATATATATATATATTTTTTTTAAGTGTACACCGATCATCCAAAAAAAAATATTTTATTCACCACACTTTTTTTCGCATGCAAAACAATTGCCGGTCCATTGCTTTGCATGCTTGCAACTATGGTTTTATTTTTGGAATAAAACTGTAAACCAATCATACACACAATTAATTTTGCATTTCACCGTAATTATTTTTGACATGCGAAAATAAAATACTTGCATAGATTTTTTTTTGCGGATGGGAACCGTAAACTAGGCTTAAGCCTAGTTCCCATGTGAAAAAAAATTAAATGTTCAAAACAATTTTCCAAATATCCTGTCCAAGAAATTGTATAAAATAAATAAAATAGTCTTAATTCTTCATTTTGAGAATTTTAGAGACCTACACGCATAAAGCGGGGCATTTAGCAGGACATTTATGGCCGTGGGACAGAGACCTCAAAAATGGGACATCCCGCTGAAAGCGGGGAGTATGGTCAATATATGCAAAAACCATCTGCATGCAGATAATGCCTTGAGGTAAATAATGCCTTGTGGTGAATATATTTTTTCTGAAAGTGTAAGAAAGTGTAGACCACCCAAAAAAAAAAACAATTTTACCAGCCACACTTTTTTCGTATGCAAAACAATTGGTTTTTTTTACACGCAATTAATTTTACATGTCACCTCAATTATTTTTGAGATCTGAGAGCAAATACTCGTAGCATTGATTTTTTTGGGAACTGTAAATAAGGCTTTATGTAGAAATAGAAAAATCTTGTGCCCTACAAATTTGTCTATAAAATGTGGGAAAACAATGTCAAATTCTTTGGCTTTGGAAATGCTGGGACCTTTTGAAAGAAACAGAATACTGCTTTTTAAAAAACAAACAAGTTTTTGATGATAGTTGATGCAGGTATTGATATAACAACATTAAAGTGCCTAGTTATGACTGTGCAGTTTGTCTGCGAAAATTGTGCTTGAGCTGTAGATACATTTTTGGGACTCTCAGAAATAGAAGATGGAAAAGCTTCCTACATTTATGATGCTGCTGTTAACAACCTAAGAGATCTGTAAACATTTTTTGGTATAAGGCCGCACAAAATTTTAAGCTTAAGTTAAACTCGTTGCCTATTCCTTTAGTTTAGTTTTGTTTATTGTACTAAAGCTGCAGTAAACAGTTTAGTCGAACAATAGGAGCCATTAGGGCATTTTTTTATTTTTTGATATACTGCAAAGTATGAATTAAACTAATTTGACCTGATATCTTTTATATTTCCTCACATTACGCATTTATTAAAAAATGCTAATATGTAAAACTTGTGTTTTACGAAAACTTGAAGTTATAAAAAATTCATGGGAAAACTTGTGTGTTTTTTTTCTCTAAACCTGATATTTTCACAGAAAAATGCCTTTTGGGTTCAGTGAGAAGGTTATAAAGAGAAAGCCAGATGAAAGCACCAACAATCAATCAAATCAATTTAAAAAATCTGAAACCATGTTTGCCCTCCAGATTTCTAAGACCCTAAAGTAAAAAGAGAACTGCGCTCTGCGGCAACGAAAAAGGAAAAAAAGAGTAACTCAAAAGCTTATTTGGTGAGTTTTTGATAAATTTTGAGAATTGTGGTTAGATAAGTCGATAACGTGTCATCTTTTACAATACTCGTAGATAAAAAGTAAGTGATAAATGAAATGTTAATAAGATTATGTTGGACCAAGCCATTCTCAATAAGAGTTAAATGAAGCAAAAGGGACAAAATGTCAACTGCACTTCTTCACTTCTTGGGTTATTGGATTTGAACAGACCAACTGCCTGTCAGTTATAAGGGCATTTGGAGATCAACTGTCCCCACACCTCTTGTATTTTTAAATAATTCTCTACACCGACTCGTATATCCATTTGTTGTTTTGTACGATAGTGGCTTGATTTTTCACTTTACGGGTCCATTAAGATCCTTTTATTTATCTTATGGTTCACTTAGGGCGGTATTTATCAAGCACTCATAAACGACTTTTAAGTTTATGAGGCTAATAACTCAAATAATTTTTGTGCAATTCACCAACCAATCATAGCTCTTTTTCGAAGTTCGAAAAAGCTCTCTCTGATAACCAGGCATACCCAAACTGGGAAATCAAACTGTTTTCAGATTGGTCCAACTTTGTTGGCACTTTTATTATCCTTACAAAAATGAGTGTTGAAGGCACATTTACAAAAATTCTTTGTGACTAAAGTGATTTTATTTTATTTTTATTTTTTTGTTTTGTAAATCCTGCACTGAATATCATTACATGTTTGTTTGTTTTATAAAGGGAAATCTTCTTTTAATACTTTTTGGTTTCGCAAGGTGTGTCGTTCATACGTTGTTTATTTCATTTGCGGACCCACAACGACCTCCTTTGATTGAAGGGGAGTGAAGCTGAAGGATTTGTATTACTGACGTTTTTTTTTCTTCACCGCGTAACCTACAAAAATAAACTTATTAATTAATTGGGAAAAAAATAAAATCTCTGAAGACAAAAAGAATTATAGTATGTGTGCGTGCGACACTCATTTTTGTAAGGATCCAAGAAGTAACGACAAAATGGATAAGTGAATTTGCTTGAAGGGTTACTTGAAAAGTATTTGAATAAATTTTCGGATAGAGCACTCATAACTTTATGAGTTGTCAGGGCCACTCATAACTTTTATGAGCGCTCTTAACTATTCACTTTTATTGCTTGGTGAATAAGTTTATAAAGCTCTTAAGCTATGAGCGTTCGGTGAATACCGCCCTTAGACTTGTTCATTTGCGAACAAGCCTGTACCTGAGAGCCCCTACAGAAATCGTATGCTAGTACACCCAGTCTGAGGGGCCATTGTGTCAATGGCGCAGTGACCCATTGGTAGTAGTCGTAGGAAGTGCGATAACTTTTTGCAGAACAGAGAAACGGATATAATCAATATTGATCGATATCGCCCTAGCCAATTCCACCCCTGGATCCTGAGTCGCGTTTGCCGGAATTATAACTCGGTAGAAGTTAGACCTTGGAGTATACTGAAGAGATGGAACTTGAGATGGACTTGAGGACGAGTGAAAGTCGTGATGATGACGATGGCTGTCTAGGCGTCATCTCGCTGAAGTCTCGCCATGGCCATTCAAATGTGGTTTTCAGTGTCGTCTCGTCATGTCCATTTACACGGGGATCTATGTCTATGGTATCACGTTGATATTTACACCTAGTTTTTGGCATCTAACTTTGGTCTCACTTGCTATTGCTAGTGTTTTGCAAATAATTTTGGATTGTCTTCTTAATATTTTTCAATAAAACTGAAAATTTTTTAATAAAAAAATTGTTTTCAAGGTTTATCTCACCTCCTATAGTTAAATGAAAGTATGAAAACTACTTTTTAGTTAAACTCAAAGTGTTTGAGTTTTTCAAAAACTATTGACTGGAGATATAGTTTCGTACCAACAGGGCTTATACATAACCATGTGAGTGGAATATCGACATTCTTATCTTACCTAACCTGGCCTTTAGTTCAAGGAATATTAGAAATATTCAAAATTTTCAGATTCCTGTTTGAGTTTCAGGTCACATCGATGCAGGGGTCTCAAGGTTGGTTTTTATTAGATTTCACTTTGTCATTAAACCAAATTGATCTTCAACATCAATTCAACACAAAGCAAGTACGTATTCCATATTTTACATTTAATTAAACTTCATTTGTCATGTAGTTAAGGTATGTAGCTATACCTATGTCAATTTGAAATAATATAATGCCATTTTCTTGAATCTCTACAAATTTATTCAGCCAACATTCCGAGAGAATTTCATATCTAACAAATTCCTTATTCTTCAATAAATCAACACCTCCTGAGAATTAAATTGGAAAATCAAAATATACGAAAACAACAATCATTAAACAATATTGTTTAATGGGTAACTTAATTCTTATTCGAATCGAACAATATATTTTCACACAGCAACTACTTCCGGTGCTGATGATGCTGGTGTTGGGGATGTTGTCATCACCATTAGAATTTCATCTTCCACAACATCAACTGCTGCATGACCATTGAGTTCTTCAGCATCACTCATTCCATGTTTCCAAGGAATTTTATTCCTCAAATGCTCGCTCCTCAATTGTACCTTCCATTTGTCATGGATCATTTGTGCTACGGCAAATGTATCACCAACTGCCTTGGTCGGATATACCTTTCTATCCACCCCGAATGGGCTTTCGATATCCTTGAATACTTTGTGCCTAAAGGAAGTTTCACTGAATCGGCCACCCTCGTCCATCGCCTGCTGCATTGTGTCCAAAAATAACTTCCATCTGGGCATGTGGAAATCGGCCATCATACCAGCCCACTGCTTCGTTGCATAGTCTAGGATTCTTGCATTCGGTCCCCATGTGGTTATTTGATTGCGAGCATTTATCTCCAACAGAATCTCCTCCAGTGGACTCCATGCCAGTCGCTTGGCACTTGCCAGCCACCTGCCGAGCAGGAATTTCTCATGTGTTGCCAACACTTTGTCCATGTCGTACAGTATGTCAATCATGCAAGTAGTCAACCAGCGGAAACGCCTCGAGTCACCCTCCCGATACGCGTCCATCAAGTTCACGTAGGTTTTGTCACCCATCAGCTGAAGGTACTGTCGTGTTAAGTCCACCAAATCGTGGCGCCACAATGCACTCGCCGATGACAAGTTAACCTGCAGCATTTCCCCGAATGCCAGCTGCACCCAAGTGGTGTTATACCATACCCAGGGTGCAAGGTTAGTGGCCGGCCTGCGGGCCACCGCATATTTGCCACGAATTTTCAACACTCCGCGATAGGAGTACACTGACCTCTGAAGTTGATGCCATGCAGTCTGTAAATGTTCTGAGTCCAATCCATATCGGACGATAGCAAACATGCGGAACCAATGGTCCAAGTCGAAATCGTCCTTCACCCAAGCCCGCTCTAGTGCCAGTGAGTACATAACATAGTTCTGATCGATTCCTTCCGGAGCTATTCCAACTCCCACCATTGTTGAATTATCCATATTTCGGGCCAGCCGAATCCTGGTATTTACAATGCCTGCAGAGCCATGCATTCCCAGAGTTCCACCAAAATTATGCAGCATGCACCAAATAAACGGCTGGCCGTAATACGAATGCGTTCGCTCATACTGCGGGAACTGCTCACTCTGAAGGTCCAGCACCAGCAAATGGCCTCGTGGAACTGCTGTCAGAAATGCCTCCATCAGCTCGCCTTTCCAAAATGGATTCTTCACAAACATCCATCCTTGGAGAAGCCACACTGCTGACGCATCGATTGCAGACATTGATTCGTAAATATTCGCAGCGGTTTGCTTGAGATAGGCTGCCTCGGACCTGGCTGGTTGAATTTCATTAAACGGGTCACTGAAGTATATGTGATCGGAGCCATATGCTGCAATGACGGCCAGCAAAAATCGCTGGCCAATTTCGCGGAAGAGAGGCCGATTGGGGTCGGCAAACAGCGGGCAGCACAAGTTATCCGGGAAACGATTCCATCGTTCGACTTGCTCAAACGTCGTATTCGGATAGATTCGTGCCATGGCCTTGGGCAGGTGCCCGGCAAACGCAGGCAGAGCCACCGTAATTCCAAGGTTCCGCTGAGCTTTGATGATTTCCGTTTGCAAAAGTAATTGCATTCGCCGATAGGTGGGGGTGAGTGGACCAGCCCAGCCACGTATGTTTCCCATCCGCTGCCTTTATGTACATTCAATTCATACAGTTAAACAGAAAGAGGGAAAATGATTAAGATACATATAACAGGGTGAAATCAATTATCATCATTACTCACCAAGCCAGGAATGCCGGACCAGCAAAATGCTCATAGATTTCGTCATCGGTGAGGCCATAGTCTTTGTAGAGGTCCGTCCAAATTTGCTCCTGAACGGGGGCAATGGTAAGCGATATACCCATTAGAGCCATCCAGTCGATATGACGTCTCCAATCTATCCATGACCACCAGGCAAAGCTGTAGCTCCATGTACAAACATTTTGATAGTAGATGAATGCACTTTGCGATTGGGAGGTGGTTCCATCATCATCATTCGGGGCTGGCAATTCGGATGGAATGTGCTCTAATTGATTACCCGACCATGATACATCCGCATGGAGGTAGTACTTCAGGTAATGATGGAATCCTTTTGTAGCGGAAATACCATCTGAAGCAAGGATACGGATGTTGCCGTTCGTGGAAGATTGGTGCAGCTGTAAGTAAAGTTATGTTTGGTGATACATAATCTTTTATTGCAAATTGTTCTTGTTTCGAGGGTTGAAGGTTGAAGGACTTGTAAAACGAAATTGCTGCTTTGATTGAAATGAAATGGAGTTTGCACTTGTATTCATAGCGGAAGCATACACACTTACATATTTACAAAGAAGGGTCGAAATCGAAACCAAATCCAACCTAGCATGATGGGTTTTTATTTGAGAATATTATTTATAATTTTCAGAGCGAAATTAAGTTATTGCGGGGAAAAGTTGAACACTTAAAACACTGTTCCTTATGGTGAGATATTTTATTTTCTGAGTTTTTGAGGAAGGTAATTAAGCTGTTATAGTTTTTAAGTGCCAGAAGCAATGAAGTGTAAGCACCTACCTTAATTTTTGGTCGGCTTTAATATTCAATGGAGTTAAATAAAACAAAAAATAAAGCAACGAAGAAACAGGAGTACTTCCATTCAGAGATATTTTTCGTTAAGTTAAAATGCTAATTATTCAAAGGTAATTTTGAAATTACGAGAAGCTACATACTTTTTTGGAAACCTATTTTCAAAAATGGAACATTTGCTCCATTTCAACTTTTCAAAGTTGTCTGCTCTTGCCTTTTCTTTAGAGTCCCTCCTGAAAAAAAATTGCAAATTTTTCCAAGATTCAGTCAAGGCATTGAAAAGTTTTTGAAAATTTTCCTCTAAGCTTGTCAAATACTAGTAAGGCCCTGGAAAGAAAGCTATTTTTGAAAATATAAAATTTGTTCCAATTCAACTTCATCTGGTGTTGTCAGGTTAACCCAAGGCTTGAAAAAATTGTTCATTAAGTGAATCTAGTCTAGGAAAACTTGTCAAATACTTGTGAGGACCAGGCAAGAAAGCTATTTTTGAAAATATAAGATTTGCTCCAATTCAACTTCATCTGGTGTTGTCAGGTTAACCCAAGTCATGAGAAAATTTTCCATTAAGTGAATCTAGTCTAGGGAAACTTGTCAAATACTTGTATACTTGTGAGGATCTGGCAAGAAAGCTATTTTTGAAAATTTAAGATTTGCTCCAGTTCAACTTCATCCACTGTTGTGTTGTGTGTTCCAGCGTGGAAAATGGCAAGGTTAGGTCAAAGCATTAAAAAATTGTCCATACGGCCCTGGCAAGAAAGCTATTTTTGAAAATATAAGATTTGCTCCAATTCAACTTCTTGCGGTGCTGTTCTGTGTGCTCCAGCGTGGAAAACAGCAAGTTTTTGCCAGGTTAAGCCAAAGCATTAAAAAATTGTCCATAAGGGAAATCTCGTCGAAGAAAACTTGTCAAATACTAGTGAGGCCATGGCAAGAAACCTATTTTTGAAAATATAAGATTTGCTCCAATTCAACTTCATCCGGGGTTGTGTATGCTCCCGCGTGGAAAATGTGAAGATTTTGCCAGGTTAACTCAAGGCATGAAAAAATTGTCCATTATGTGAATCTAGTCAAGGAAAACTTGTCAAATACTAGTGAGGCCCAGGCAAGAAAGCTATTTTTG
Organism: Dasysyrphus albostriatus; assembly: GCA_946251815.1. Lineage (NCBI taxonomy): Eukaryota > Metazoa > Arthropoda > Insecta > Diptera > Syrphidae > Dasysyrphus > Dasysyrphus albostriatus. Next base: position 106,337,161 of record OX276337.1, read on the forward strand.
AAAATATAAGATTTGCTTCAATTCAACTTCATCCGGTGTTGTGTTTGCTCCCGTGTGGAAAATGGCAAGTTTTTGCCAAGTTTAATCGTTGGATGAGTTTTGGTTTAAGACCTCATCAAACACTTGATTGCTTTTCCAGGCGAGTTGAACTATTTAACAGAAAATCCCGTCTCGAATCCCACAAAGGACGACTTTGTTTTTTTGTTGTCCCTCAAGTCAAACAAATTAATAGTTGATAAGGCACTTGCAAGGTACTTACTTGAAAACTTCTCAGTGGCAACTTTTTGTCAATTTCGATTTCAAACAAATGAGCATGCTTTGGAATTAATCTCTCAATAACGTCTTCGGCTGCATTTTTTTGAGTCTCAGCTGATGTGTCTGGAAGACTTTTTTGAACTAAATTTTCAAATTCTGAAAGAAAAAAATTAATATCACCTCACTGTCATGTATTAATTTTGTTTTTTCTTTATTATTATTCTTACGTATTTGATGACTTAACGTCATATCAAAACACAACCATGCCCCCAAGAACCACCACGCCTTCCACATTGTTTATAAGTCTATTTTTTGTATTTAATTATTTTGTTTAAACTATTTTTAGATTAAGCTTGAAATCAAATTTCATTGCCACTGATGCGATACAGTGTACTCTATAAAGAAAAGAAGAAGTTATTCACATTAAATCGACACAATGACTGAAATTGAATTTGCCCGCTGGATTATGCATATCTACGAGTATAATGTTCTTTATTTGTCAACAAAAGATTGCTTTAGCATAGAAGACTGTATCTATGTATACGAAATAGGAATACTATGCAGCGAATACATTCATGCAGATTAAAAATTCTTCAGATACTGAATTTAGATTGTAGTGGAATATTTTTTAATAAAAACGAAGAAGGTCTTATCAGCGGCAATGCACGATACGGGCAGCCAGCGCCAGCATAGCAGATACAGTGATGATAAGCATCATACTGGACAACAATGAGAATTTTGAGAATAACAAAAACAAAATTGCATTCGCCTGTCACGAATAAGTGTATCTGGATGAATATGTGTTTGTTTAGGTCCAACACTCAGAAACAAATTTTCCTCTTGATAATAAAATACGTTTAATCACGATCTATGTCAAGTGTAAGCTATGATAGATCCGTATGTAGTTATTGCAGTTTACTTCAGCATACGATTATGATGAGATATTGCTCCCATAAGAGAGGTTGAATTCAGGGGTGGATCGTGGATTTGAGCGAGATAATCATAACTTCTCATAAATTTATTAATCTTATTAATCTACTTAAGTTTTTTTATAAACTTCCCATTGGAAGTTATTGCAACTGGATTTGTTGAACCGAAAATTTTGGCATATCTTCACATTTCGAGCTCTCTAGAATTGAAATCCATCATTTTTAAGGAGATGCCTGTGTACATACGTTCATTTGGTTCATGCATTCGTACGTTCCTTCGTATGCTCACCATAAAGAACGAATTAAGATTAAGATAATCGGCTTTAAATAAATTTTATTTCACAGATAGTACTTTCAATACGTGCTGAAAGGACTTAAAAAAAATGCAAGGAGTGGCAACTTAAAAAAAAGATATTCAATTTTATAAGTCTCGAATATCTCAAGAACAAATAGGGGGAGATGGGGGTCATTGATAAATGGAGCATATAGATATAAAAGCAGTAGGACAATCAAATAAACACACAAAATAAGAAATCTATTAACGCTAGTCATTATGTGCGCGTCATCCAGTTTTGACCCTTGACACGTAAGAAATGTTCCCAGTGCATTCACTTTTTTTTTAAATTTATTTTATTTCCCACTATCTTAAAACTAGACAAAAATTCATAAGAACTAGCTAACTTATCAATATCTTATTACTAACTTACTGGCCCTAATCGGGCGCTCTAAGTTAAACTATAATAATTTAATGCTAATGCCTTTCAGCCTAAAAGCTATCTTAAAACTACTTAAAAACTAAAACAGCCACATCAATCATTTTCGGTTTTTATTTTTTGTTTTGTTTTGTATTTGCGATTGTTTCATAATTTTTTCAGTTTTTTTTATGTTTTATAATTTTTTTTGTGTTTTTGTGGATTTTATATTTATTAATTTTTTTTGGTGTCACTCTGATTGTCCCTAATTAAAACTAACTTCTTAAACCTATGTAAGTCTGCCATGACAGAAAAAATAAAGATCAACTTTTTATCTGAAAGAACTAACTTCATTTGCATGTTTCAACCATCAGAACTGGTTCTCCTGTTTTACCCTATCTCTTCGGTCCCGATCGGACACAGTCCTACTGAACCGAAGTTCAGTTTTGCTCGGCTTCGGCTATGTGCGCGAGCGTCTCGACCATAAAGGAGCCGCTTGTCTACAGAACTACGGCCGACGTGGTAGATTGGCGGAATCGCCGCTCTGTACTGGTTCAGCCCTCAACTGTCTAAATAGAGGAATGCATCGGGCGGAATAGAGCCACTTAGACGCACACACTCGTAGTCTTGATTGGGGTAATAAGCCCCAAAAATTAAGCTATTGGTGGAGGACATCGCTCTTACAATAGGTGTGTTTTTTTTATATATAGTACAGTGAGAAATTCCCAACAAAACGCATCCGCTACTGCCTTAATTTTTGTATTTGATATATGGTCCGCCTGAACAGTTGTCAGAACACAAAAGTGAATTTAATGAAAGTTAAAAGTTGAAATAAACAAAAATTATTAATTAAAAACCAACTTATATTAAAGTAAAATGGAAAATATAAACTTTTTTATGATTTAAATTGAATATTTTATCTCTTTTATCTTTGTTTGCCATTTAAAAACGAAAAAAAGTTGCAGGGGCGCGTTGGTAGACTATGGTCAAAGTAAAAAAAATCATCAATTAGTCTGCTACTACACGTCGACTTTTTATCGAAATTAAATGAGTGCGAAGATGAAATCAATTGTTTTTTTTTTTCATTTCTAAATTCATAACTCAAAAGCCGTAATTTAACAGACTTATTACACATGGAGTTGATGACATTATTGATGATTATGATAATTTTTTTTCCTAGTTTCAGTTTCCTAGTTTCCCATTGGTAATTTTAACCCACAAATTTTAGTGGATAAACTGAGGTGCAACTATATTTTAGGTTTGTGATAGTAGCCAAACATGCTTGAACCATCCTTGAACTTAAGTTAGAGTCAGTTTTGCAATCGTGGTTCAAACATGAATCCGTGGTTCAGCAATTTTAAGTAACCGATTTCGGTGTGTTCAATAAGGTTAAACTCTGGTTCAAGGTTCAAGTATGTTGTAATAACCAATAACAATATTTCATCCCGGTTTTAAGTGTTTTTTAAATTATCATTTCGTGTTTGTTTTCTTTGTTGTTGTAATACAGCGGACAGGGTCACAGGAACGGCCGTCTCAAATTTCATCTGACAGTTCAATACAGTTCTATACTCGAACAAACGTCAGAATTTTATCCGCAGCAGGATCCCACTTTACCTTTTATCGGCAGCGATTCTGTTGCCGATATTGTTTTTACAATTCATATAAAATTTCACTGTGCTACGGATAGCTTTCCCAAAAAAACACGCCTAATGTGACCTCGAATAATCTTCAGCAAGAAAATATCCATCCTGTTTATGTTGGCACCGTTGTATGGAACCAGGTTGGAATAGTAATGTTTGTACTCTGACTCTGGTGTTTTTTTTGCAATCCAAGGCAGCGTCTGAAACACTGCCTCTTGAACACTTAAACACCTGAATCTTTTCCATTTGGAATGGGGCAACGCTGAACCAAAATAAAAAAGGCATCCTTAGCCAATCATCGGTCAGATGGGGGCCATGTAGCAAATCACCTTCACCCTACTGTCAAGCTGGCTGCTATAAAACAAGGACCGATGATTGGCTAAGGATGCCTTTTTTGTTTTGGTTCAGCGTTGCCCCATTCCAAGCCCTGGCCAGAGCAGCATTTATATGTCTGTCGAAATACAAATACTGATCCATCCAGATGCCAAGGTACTTTACTACACTTTTATTAACTAGTGGATGTCCATTTGGCCTTACGATCACCAGCTTCCGCCAGTTCTTTCTCGTATCCCTTGTAGCACCACACAACCTTAGTTCTTAACAAATTAGTTTCTGATTTCTGAAAGTTCAATTTCTACTTCCAGCTATCGCAATATCGCTGAATCTTCTCGAAGTCACGCAGGGAGCGGTGAACTCACCGATTCTATTCATCATTTATACCAGCGATCTGAATAGATAGTCTAAGTGAGGCAATTGCGCATGGCGACGATCTAATTGAGTACAGAACAGCTCCAAAAGTCGAGGATCGAGGTCATCAGATTTGCGAAAGAAATCTGATGACCTCAGCTTTTGGAGCAACTAGCAAACTACCCAGCAATTTTTTTGTCAATTGATCTGGATACCTCTATTAGATCTGCCTGAGTGTCAGCAATTCTGGAATAATGGTCAGTGAAATCTCATAAGCTTCGGTTCGTAAATGAAAATAAACAGTATAGGTCCAGTTGAATACCACATTTCAGTTGTCAAAAAGCTGAGAAATTTTTTCGTAGCAACCCTTTTCCCATTTCTCCTTCTGATACCTCTGATATGTCATTTTTCAGAGGAAACGTTTATCCTAAATAATAATCTTGAAAATATTGTAAGTTTGCTGATTGCTGTTATAATTAATTCTGACTTAATAATTGTGGCCTCTGACAGATGTCAGACAACCCAAAAGTTGTAAAAAAAAGTACCCAGGTATATAATTTTTATATTACCCACACAAAATTGTTATTATGATTGAATGAACCATCTTTTTATAATACCTACATATATAGCAGATCAAATTTCTTTAGAATTTTGTTTCATTCCTGCACAGACTTTTGTCAGAGGTTTACGACCAGAAGTATTTTTCACTGTTGATTTATATAGCCCACACATCTTCTGATCCAGGTTCTGATCCCAGGCTGCTATAAAACACTAGCTGAGTAGCTTCAGTTCACTTTTTTTGTCGTGAAACCGGAAGTTAAGTGCTGTTCAAATGGATGAATAAATTGCTTACTCAAAAAAACTTCCAACACTTTGTTAAAAAGAGCTTTATCCATCTTGGTTCGTTCTCTTTCCGTTGCTGTTTTGCTGGTTGATGGTTGATATGGTATTGCAACAGTCCTCTATAACGTCTATATGGTTCTTGGTCCTTCGTAGAGTTGGTGCTGTTGCACAATAAAATTTCCAGCCATAAACGTGTCAATCACTCAGCCAATTGCCGCAATAATTTTGTGCCAAAGGAAATTGCACATTCGCTAGCACAAACACACCAACCCAACCAATAAGAATAATATCGTCTCAAAGTCAAAACCATACACTTCGATGGCAACGAGCTCTTTTTGAGTTTGTGCACTGAGGAAAGGGGTTCCTCGTCGTCCCTACGACAACAACTGAACAACTTAATTTGCATATCGATGTGAGTTATGTAGAGTGAACGAAGGGATGTGTAGAGAAGGGACTTGCTGTGGGTCTGGAAGAGCTTCTGCAGGATTGCAACTCTGGCTACTTATGCCACATTACTTTGTATGCTACCATCAATGTTATATGGTGGAGAATCACCTAATAAAGTTTTCTAATATCTGAGAGCATGTCAATCAAGTTAATTCTGCACGAAACAATCATTTCCTGTTCTCGGTGATGTTGGTGCTCGAGGAGGAGAAGAAAAGGAAGTTTGATGGTGGCATGATGAAGCAATAGAGTCGTTGTGTAGTGTAGAATGTAGATTCACAAAAAGATATGCTTGTTGGGTAGGTACATTAAAGCTTGGGTAACCACCATTACCATCATCGCCACCAGGAATCCGTTTTCGGGATTAACATTCACTACCAACACCAAATCCACTGCAAGCTCGTTGAGCGCTGACGAGTGCACTTGCATTTGTAACTAACTGAAAAAAAAACAAACGTCCTAGCATACAGATATAGACAAAGAAGAGAGCCCAGTGTTGCTCCTTTGAAAACCTGGCACGGGAAGGAAACAGGCTCAAATTCAGGCTCTCAAAAGGCTTCACAGCTTAGGCGTTTTCACTTTGTGAACAGCAGCAGAGAGATCGCGTGTGTGAAATGTATGCCATGACTTGGTATCATAATAAAGTCCTTGTCATGAATATGAAATGCAATTTCCTGACCGTGTGGTGTGATGGTTATGGTGGGGAATACGAGAAAGACGAATGTGTGTCAGAATAACACCCGAATGTGTTGACACATGATGTGGTGTGTCAGACGATTAGTCCTTTGTGAGCATAGCAGGTGGCGGTCTAAGCGATAGAGAACGAGAGCGATGGGGTGGAGATGATTATGACGTTGATGACAGGATAATCTAAGCCTGGTTGTTATTTCATTTAAATTTGGCGTGTTTTTTTTTATTTTTGTTTTTGCTAGATGTAGCTGTCGGATGAATAGAGATTTGAGGAGCAGGAGGATTAAAAGTGTTTTCGTCCATGGTGAAAATGGGATACAAATAGGATTATACATATAAGATACTATATGGAAATAATTGATAAATTGTACAAGTAAGTCTTTCTAAGTTGGTATATAGGTTCTCTCTACAGCGGAATGATGACGCGACGTCTCGGATTTTAAAAATCTCTATACATACATTTCCCCAAAAATATTTGCAATTTCAAATTTCTAGATATCATGTGCTCGTAGTTGGTTGAAATTTCATTAAAATCTTAACATAGTTGCGAGTTCACCTCCACTACTATTGTCCTCTGAAGCACAGGAGATATCTTAGAAATGCCACCTGAGTAATCTCGGTCTCTATGAATGCTGGCTCCTTATTCACACCTCCACATGAAAGAGGATGGGTAACAAGAACGTGAAAGATTGGCTGCCAGTATAAGCAAATAAGCCAGCATTGTTTGATAGGGGATGATCGTGATCTTGGGTTAAAAAACTCCCTTAATGCAGAGGAACTGCAGGTATTAGTTAAAAGAGTCTTGTGGCGAAGGAGGAGGATATTTTAAAAGGCCAAGGGTAGCAGCTAAAAGCGTCTGTATCCCGGGCGGCTACAAAATGCGTCTATTTTCCATAGCTGATGATCCAGGTTTGGGCATCTGTTCGACCATCCAAGTCGATGGTGTGCTTGTTCAAATCTAGGCTTAAGATGTTATTAGTCTTATCTACTGTATCCTCGTTTCTGCACAAGACTTGTCAAAAAGTCATCTAGAATCATCCTGACCAAATCGAAGACTTTTACTTCATAATACAACATCGATGGCGGATATCACTTTATGAATAATTGTAAACCTGATGTTGGTAGCGAGCATCACTCAGTATTAGTAACGATGCAGCTCCAGAGAGTGGCTATCCAGAGACACTCAGAAGTAACAGAAAGAAAACCAAACATGTACTTATGTCGGAACTCCACCATTAAGTTCATGGAAGTAGCGTCTAAGTTGTAAGCGATGTAAAATCTCTGTAGACGACAAGAAAGAAGAGGTGAAGAATGTTTTTATGTAATTCGAATCAACAAATTTTCTCACTTAGACAGTATCTAGAGATCTCTGGATATTCCTAGGACATTTGAGACAAAATCACTAAACGGCGAAAACAAAATGGCGCGTGCGTGGGAAAATAACTCTGCAGAGCAGAATGGGTATAAGGTAACTCTTAATATATCGGGTTATAAAACAAAAACGGGTTTGGATATCAATGAAATTCTTTATTCCTGTGAATGTACGTTCGATGCTATTATTTATGGAACTCAATTTCTTTTGCATGGCCATCACGGGCACGCTTGCAGAAGTCCAGACGCTGGACCCAATTTTTGACGATTTTCGAGCATAAATCGGCCGATACTGCTGCAATTTCACGTTCCATATTCGTACGAAGTTCATCAATCGTCACTGGCTTGTTGGCATAGACCATAGACTTGACGTAGCCCCACAGGAAATAGTCTAACGGCGTCAAATCGCACGACCGAGGCGGCCAAGCGACTGGACCATTTCGTGAGATAACACGCGTTCTCCAAACTTGGTTTCCAATAAATTGATTGTGACATTCGCCTTGTGGCTTGTGGTGCCATCTTGTTGGAACAACATATCCTCCAAGTCCATAATATCCAATTGGGGCCAAAAACATTCGGTTATCATTGGACGGTAGCGATCCCCATTCACAGTTACGTGCAGGTCCTGATCATCACGGAAGAAGTACGGCCCAAAGACGCCGCCACGCCAGCCCATAAACCACACCAAACCGTAATTTTTTCGGGATGCAATGATGACTCATGGAGAACGTGTGGATTGCTGCCTGACCAATACCGCATATTTGGTTTATTGACGAAGCCATTCAGCCAGAAAGTTGTTGCTCAGCCCAATTCACGAACATACGACGCTTCTGGTGGTCAAGCGGCTTCAGTCCTTGCGTCAATTTAATCTTGTAGGGATGTATGCCAAGATCTCTTCGCAAAATTCGCCACAACGACGTCACAGATATGCCCAACGCTTGAAAACGACGTGTGAGAGACACATTTGGGCTTTCTGCATCTGAAGCCTCAGCGGCAGTAATATTCTCGACACTTCGGGCACTTCTTTGTCTCACTGGTACGGGAACATTTTGTTCTGTGTCTGTGGATTCAAATTTTTCCACTAGACGCTCCATAAATTGGGCGTAGCGCTCTTAAAGTTGAGGCCACTGACTCCGAATTTCGGTAGTAAATTTTAATAATTTCGACTTGTTGTTGGCTCCATCATGAAATGGCATACCTTACTGAAGAGAAATGTCAAAAGAGCGGCAAGAAATATGGCGTCGTTTGCTGTTTCTGTCGCTCTTCTTTGGTAGCGTCTCTGTTGAAAAACCCTTTACTTAAACATAATTGTTCTATTGAACAACTATTTATTTGAATCGGGTTGCGTTCGGGTCAGCAAAATGTTGATTGACATTGTCGATAAATACATCGACACTTACTCAACACTGTTCATAAACGATGTTGAGCTACACAATTCTACATAATGTGGAGGCGGTTTAATCTCTCTAATGCTTATTTAATTAACCCATTGACAAATATTTCATTCTTGCTGATTCTGGGTTTTTTGTCCATACTTGTTATATATTTGGCCATATTCTTTGTTCATAAAAAATAGGAATACGGAAACGGAACCAAAAAGCAAAATGTGTGTTGGGTTTATTAAACACAAGGACATCAGAATAATTTATTTGGGAAAGCAATAGCAAAGCATTTCTGTGTACATAGTCATAAATTAAGTTTATCGCAAACATAACGCTAACGCCGGGTTAATCCTAATTAAACTTATCTTTCAGAATTGATGTGAAGGTAAAATATTTGAAAATTCTTATTTTGTGTTTGATGAAGATACAATAAAGATAAGTTATTTGATCAAAAAAAAAATATATATTTTTGAGATTTTGAGTTTTTTTTGCTCATATTATTTTCCACCACTCAACTATGCTGGAATCAAATCACCAACTTTACTTTTCACTTTTATTACAACCAACTTTACAGATTCATGATTAAAATAAAACCGTGGCCACTGCCGAACATGACCATTTATATTTCTTACTTACTAGCTTCCAGTATTGGCTTCAAGAGCTTTCCATAGGGGGCGTTTTCCTTTCCAAAGCTTTCATTCTGACGCTTATTATAGGGAAGTTCTAAAGCTCACCAAAGCTCTCCTCCAATTTATAGTCCGGAAGATGGCTCTTCTTCATTCGAAAGTCGTTATAGTAAAAAATGTGAGAGTCAATACAATACCCTCTAAAGATTATCTTGATGATGCTAAACCATTTGGTGAATTATAAGACAGTAGTTAAAGCTGTTTCCAAGCAAACCCGGACTTTATTTTTTTGTACCTTCGTCAAGTAAACTTCAGTTTTGTCTAGAACCAGCTTAAAAATCATCCATGAATGTGCCCAATTTTAAGTACCGAAATTTTTGCAATGAGTATGTACTAATTGTAATATTTTCTTAGGTTCGTTAATAAAACTTATTCATTTTATTTAAATTCTCCACTTATTTACTTCACAAAATAAAACACTTCTTACTACAAGACAATTTATTGTTCACCACTGAAACTAATTCACTAACCTTACTTTTATTACAACCAACTTAAATCATTCACGATTAAAAATAAACTGCGTCCTCTGTCAGTCATACAGGTTCCCGAAAAAGCTGGAAGCTTCCAGTATTTGCTTCAAGAGCTTTCCATGGAAGAATTTTCCCATAAATTTCCCTTTCCAAAGCTTTCATTCTGACGTTTAGTATTGGAAGTTCCAAAGCTCACCAAAGCTCTCCGTAGGTTGGTTTGTGTCATGTCTAATCCGGAATTCGGTGCTTCTTTCATTCGAGAGTCGTTATAGTTCTTTCGAGAGTCGTTATATTCACAAATGTGAGACTCGTTACAAAATAAACATACTTAGTGCTGTGAGACTGAGTAAATTTGTCCCTTAGCGTCTTATGACAAACTTACTATGCCGGCAACTGCCCCATGCAGTCAGGTTTTATTACCCATTACGTTGGGTCAAAATTACACAATGGTCTCATCTGAGCAGTTTAGATCCGACGGGCATTTTTGGATCTTCGCCATTTCTTCCGACTTATAACATGCACACAGGAATGGTTGAGAGTAGTAAGTTACTAAACTTTGGTTTTCAACCAACTGTTGGACCACCAATTTTTTGTCTAGGTATAATCAGCAATTCTGAGCCATATGAACCAACCAGTTTAGACTATAAGACAAAGTAGTTATATATGACAATATTTGTTTTCTAAGTTTACTTTAAGCTCACAGTCTCAAAAAATTAGATAAGATCGCTATAAAAATGTCAACAAGAATGTGTTATAAAAGCTGAATGATTGCAAGTTGTGCCTGAGAAGTATGTTCTAATTTAACCTCACCATAGAAATCCAAATGAAGTTCTTTTTAATATTAGTTTCGCTTGTCATTACTGCCTTGGTAAATTGCAGAATTTTGGAACTTAAAGCCCGAATTGTTGGTGGAACTACAGTAAATATTGATGACTATTCCTACCAAGTATCTGTGCATCTGAATGGCTATCATATATGTGGAGGTGTAATCTTATCTGAAAATAAGATTCTAACTGCTGCACATTGCACTGAAGGATCGGAGCCGTCAGCATTGTCAATAACGCACGGCGCAACCTATGCCAATAGGGGAATAAAACACAATGTGGTAGAAATTATTCGAAATAATCCGAACTACGATGACAAAACCTTCGAGAATGATGTGGTCATTCTAAGGATCACTCCAACGATTTATTATACGAGTTCAAGCCAACCCGTTAAATTGCCAACAAAACCTTTAGCAGATGGCTCAAAAGTTATAGTCAGTGGATGGGGTAAATGGAATGAAAATGAACCGGACAGCACTAAGTACGGGGAACGACCACTAAAAGCTGTAACTGTCAATATTATAAATGAAGGGGAATGTAATAAGGTCTATCAGGAATTCGGATTTGAAATTAATGATAAAAGGATTTGTGCTGCTGCCGAGGGCAAGGATAGTTGTCAAGGTGATTCGGGTGGACCAATGGTAGATAAAAAGACACGTGCACTGGTTGGTATTTCTTCATTTGGTCTTAAATGTGCTAATAAAATTTATCCTGGGGTCTATACACGTGTTTTTAGTTATCTTGAATTTATAAAGAACAATTTATAGAGGTAGATATAGTACTCCATGGTTTTTTGATTTAACTTGGAAATACCACAACAAAAACATAGCTGAAGCTCAACAAAGAGAGATTTGTTAAAAAATTATGAAATGGATTTTGCGAGAAATATGAGAGCTGAATGTGATAGATAAAAATCAAATTTTGAACTGCTATCCCGCCTATATTGGCATTTATAGGCCACTTTAGCAAAAAGTATAGGAATTTGAATAAGCTAGCAATAGCAAGCTTACAGCTTGTTCTTCGCTATTTTTGTTGGTTTCTAAGAAACTTAAAGCTTCTGATATGTATATTAAAAAATAATAATTGTTGATCTTTATTTGAATAAATAAAATGAACCTAAAACCATTTAAATGATAAACTTTTACAATCTTTGATCTTATTTTCTACAAACATATTGTTGATCATAGAACGTTGTTTCGATGTTTCTAAGAGGTAATTCATTTATTTAACTGCGAATATAACTTTGAACCTTGGAAGTCTAATATTAAATGTTGAAATACGAAGATTAAAAAGTCTTAAAAAGTGATTTTCATCATAAAAGTATTAACATCGAAAATAATAATAAATTCATACCTGCGTTTCTAAGAGAATGGTAACGCTGGTCACACCAATATTTTTGGTATATATGGGAAGCTAAGTTAAAGCAGAACAGGACAAAACTGTCTACAAGACCAACAAAGACGAGACATATTTATGTCGTTACATAAATTAAATAATTTTGGTGGCACAACAGCTTGTGTAGAACCAGGGCCTAGTGAGTACAACTCTCAACCATTCCTGTGTGCGTGTTGTTGGCAGGAATGGAGGTGACCTACAATTTTTTGCTGAGTCCAAACGGCTAGATGAGAAGCACTAATTCATGAGAAGTACCTCGGGAAAATCATTTCTGTTTTTGGGTGGCAGTCGCTAGGAATCGAACCCAGACCTTCGGCATGACAGTCCAACGCGCTAACCATCATGCCACGAGGTACTACATTTATGTCGTTGGAAAGATGTTTTCTTTAATACAATAGTTAATATGGAGGCTCATTTCAAATCGCTAGAATTTGTATCTATTGGCTAAGCCCCAATGTCTTTTTCATCAGCGGTTAGAGAATTGTTTTCTTTTTTGACAGTACGTGAATGTGGGTTGGATCAAAGCATCTCGGTTAAGTTGATGGCTAGGTATTTTGCGCTGTGATTGGCTGGTAAATCTAGTTGCATCTAGGAGTGCTAGGGTGAAGCCTCTGCAGCTTCCAGCTGAACAACTGCATCTGCCTCCTGTTCTTCAGAAGCATACAAGCTCCGACTTGGATAGATTGATCTGGATACCCCAATTGAGTTCTCGAACAGCTGTCAATGGAGAGAATGAAGAGCAATAAGAATAAGAGAGTCATCAGCGAAGAGAAAGTTCTGGCATTCACTTGAAATTGGTTGGTCAGATGTCATGATGTTGTAGAGAGGTCCAGGTTTTTAGCCTTGGGCAGTTCCTGTTTTGACACTCTTCATTGTATATTTGCAGGTTTCTAGTTGCACGAAAATTTTCCTGGCAGTAAGAAAAGAGAATATAATTTTGATTAGTGCTGAAGGAAAGCCTATAGCATTGTAATATTTTTGCAAGTTCGTTAATAATACTTGTTTACTTTATTTAAATTCTCCACATGTTTACTTGATGTACCTCGTTGCATAATGGTTAGTGCGTAGGACTCTCATGCCAAAGGTCTCGGTTCGATTCCCGGCCACTGCCACTTGCGAGGGACTGACAAATCTTCCAAGAGTTTATTTGTCATGAATAAGTGGTTCTCATCTAGCCGTGTGGACTCAGCAAAAAATTGTAGGTCACCTCCATTCCTGCCAACAACACGCACACAGGAATGGTTGAGAGTTGTTAGTCACTAGGCCCTGATTCTCCATGAGCTGTTGCTCCACTTAATTTATTTATTTTTACTTGTTTACTTCCCAAAATAAAACACTTTGATTTTCTTACTACAAAGCAATTTTTTTTCATCACTGAAATTAAATGACGAACTTAACTTTTCACTTTTATTGCAAGCAACTTTTTTCATTCACGATTACAAATAAACTGCATCCTCTGTCCGCCAAACATGTGCTTTTGTACTTCTCACACAGGTTCCCGAAATAGCTTGAAGGTTCCAGTATTTGCTTTTAGAGCTTTTCCTAGGGGAAATTTCTGATAAATTTCCCTTTCAAGGTTTTTATTTAAACGTTGAGTACTAATAATTCTGAAGCTCACCAAAGCTCTCCGTGGATTGCTTTGTATCATGTATATTCCGTATACAGTCGAATGCTTTCTCGACATCCAGGAAACATACAATATAAACTAGATTGTTCTTTACAGCTGTGCTGATGTCAAGATGATATTTCAATAGCAGATGGAGGGGGAAATACTTTTCCCGGGAACTGGACATCATGTCCGGAATGATGATCTTTGCTTTTAAGCTTGCTGGGTATCAGCTCTTTCAATAGCTTTCTTAGATTGTTGAGGAAGTATATCGGCCAGTAGTTGGTGACCATATTCTTTTTACATTTCTTGAGAATCACAACGATGGGGAAAGTAACTGTTGCTGAAGTTTTAAGGCTAAAAACACCATCACTGTTTGTTCTGTGAAAGCCTTTTTGCCTTGGAGTTGCCAAAACTCTCAACTATCACTTTTGAGGTTTGTGCTGTTGCTGTTGACTGGCTCACTTTACAGGATTGGTGTTGCTATGCATTGCTCTATCCAAGTTGGGCATTAATGCTTGCTAGATGGGTGTTTCGTGTTTTTGTATGTGCGGAAGCAGAAGATTTTTTTGTTTGCTTTTACCACAAAAATATTCTGCCTCATTCTCTGTGAGTCTCATATGTTCGGGTGTTTCGCATCTATGAAAGTGTTATGTAGATATTTGTATTTGTATTGTATTCCTTCATTAATTCTTAAAGATTCTAAGAAATACTCAAACGAAAAATAGCTCTTGCTTAATGTTGCTTCTAAAGTGTTCCCCTAGACGCTAATCATTCCAATTTTGCTCCATAGAGCATATTGATACTAATTAATGGTCGACATTTTGACACATAATTTCTGTGATCATTAGGACCAATCATAAAACCCCTTACAAGTAGCAAAAATCATGTTGATCAACTTTTTTAATTAATGGAAATATCTCAAAAACTTAATCCGAAAGGATTTTTCTAACAACTTCAGATTTGAGTTCAGCATACAGAAAACCCTCAGAAAACTATATTTTGGTTTCTGTAACAAAAATTTGTATATAATCAAGAATTGTAGAGACCTACAATTATTTTTAACGATTTCTTAAAGTCCGATTTTTCCATTAATGTCTGTAATTTTTAATTTAAATGAATTTATTAAAAAGGATGCAAAACGGTAATTTAGCTGTTAGATAGGTATACAATAAATATATCCAAATAAGCTTTTTAAAGTCCGTAGTGCTGAAATCCCAAGTGCTTAAGAAATAATTTCACCGAAGAAGCTTTTAGAAGTACAAACGTTTGTATTATATCCCTCTATAAAATCAGCTATTTATTATTATTATTTTGCGTGCACAGCAGTTCGTTTGTTGAGTTTTGGTTACAAAAATGAAATCCACCTGAAAATTCTTGATACAAATTAATGTAATATGCTACATTTGATGATTTGGGCATTCTGAACTCAGTGGTACTGGCCTATATTTTTTCTTCTTCAATCAAAGGCTTCAAAATTAAGGTCCGAACATGGTCCAAAATTTCAAAATTAAAAAAATTATCATCGAAGTCTTGAAGTGACTCATTTATGTATGTTTGAAATGTCAAAATTTATATGTGCTTGAATGTAAACTTTCATATAAAAATTACTCTAATAGAGATTTGTACAAAATTAAAGAAAATTATTTTAGGGTGCAGCGAAATAACTTTACGGGAACTGCCTTTACATGGGAAGAAATTTTACCTCTAGTGAGTTGTAGTTTCACTTTTTACTGGTGAAATTTTTTGCCACTAAATGTGGGAAATAATTTCATCTGAAAATCGTCTACCTACTTGAATTTTAAGAAAGGCAAACAGAAATATAATAGGTGGTTACTTGATAAAAATGTTGTTTTGTGGATTATGCGTGAAATAATATTCTACATGGTTTTGTACGATTTTCTTAATTCGGTGCCATGACATAAGTTCAAGACATGACAAAATTTGCAGGATTTTTTAATTTTTACTTCAAAAAGGTGAAATTAATTCCCACTTTGCGGTGAAGTTAATTCCCATGTGGAGGTATAATTCCCGTGAAGTTATTTCCCTGCATCTTATTTTAGTGCTAGGTTTAAAAAAAAAAAAAATACTTTTAGAGCATAAATCTTATTGAATCAGAAAGAATTTTGACAATTGGAAATTGCCAATCAAATTCCCAAAAACTCGGAAAAATTATAAATAATCCAAAATAATAATTTTATTATTTTTGTTCCGGTTTTATTATTTAAATCTATTATTTTGGAAAAAACCGTAAAATTACCATGGTAGTTTAAAGGTTCTTACTACAAAAAACCTTAAAAAAGGATTTTATTATGAATAATTCAGGGTTTTTTGGGAAAAGTACTTATGTTTCTTTTTTTTTATTTCCCAAAAACTTAGAAAGATTTTAAAATTTGGCTTCTGGTAGTTGACTCAATTTAAATGAGTGAAAAATTTTGTTAAATTTGAACTTGAAAACAAATTCACCATAAATTGTTAAAAAAAAATTAATTTTGAAATTTAGGTAATTTTTTTAAAAACTAGTCGCTTAAACAACTTGATTTAAAAAACAAATAAAAGAAAGGAGTATTTACTTAAAAAAAAAAACTATTAAGCACATTATTGTTTGTGCTTATGTATGTATGTTGATTTTTGTATTTTGTGTTTGAATTTAAAGCCAATGTTTCCGAAATTGTCAAAACTCCGAAAATTTAGTTTTGAAAATCTCATTTAAGAAATTCGTGTTTTCAAAAATCATTTAATACTTATCAAATAGAAGTAAAATAGTAACTAAATAATCCCTAAAAAATTCCAAAATCCTGAAAACTGAAAATTCTAGGAGCAACGTTCATTATATAAGTAAGATTATAGGAGTGTTACCCTCGCAGTTTTTGAGTGTTATAAAATAAACAAATTTCGATAGTTTTTCGTTTCAATATCTTTGATTTCATAATTTTTTGTGTTTTAATTTTTTATATTTGAATAATTTCCAGATGCAGAATTTTAGGTAGAACAGTTTCAAAAGCGATTTTGAAAACAAAAATTGGACCCTGTTAGAATTAATAGCTCAAAATAAAAGTCATGTTTGTTTTAAATAGTAATTTAGGATATATATTTAATGTCTATATTGCATCTTAACATTGATTTGGCTTCATATAGCGGTAGATAAAATATAATAAATAAATAAATAAATAATTATTCGAACAAAACTCAACAAAAAAAAAAACAAACTTAAAAGCAAACAAATCGTCAACCAGTGACAGAGATCACTCCAGAGACATACAAAACTGCCATACACGTCCACACTTTAAGCACAATTCACAGGTTCAATGACAGAACCATAGAATATTGGCAGCTTGGTTTCTTCGTGTCGCACAAAGAACATAAACGGTGCATCCACTCGGAACTCCACATCGTATTCCTGTCTTGATAAATGAGTAGCTGTCGCTGCGGCTGCCTCAGTCCCAGCCTCCGTGATGGTCAGATCGATTTTATGCAAGAATCCATCAAGAGATATCTGATTGTGTTCGGTGATTCCACTGAGGTCACTCTTGCCACCATCGAATAGATTTTTAACATTCATCTGTCCCAGGACATCCTTCAAGTCGAGCGTGTCACTTAAATGCATCTTCGGCAGGCTAATGAAGGTCCTTCGTTTTGTCATCTTTGAAATCATCTCATCAATAATATCGGACGTTAGACTTGCTTGCAGCTTCCTCAGTTTGGTTGCATTCGATTTATTCGGCAGAATAATATACATTGTTGTGGCCGACGACGATGCCTGGGCTTTAAATGGAAGAGCCACAATGCCACAGTCATAATCCTTCGATTCGTAGTAATTGAATTCACCACCATTGCCCATCGTATCGACCATAATCTTTTGTCCCTGCTGCTGCTTGCCTTGAGGATAAAATGGACGTTTGGATGTGGCAGCCGGGATGAACGAAGACACCCACAATGCCTTGAAGTACACAGCTCCGGCGACCATCATTCGGGTGGACGTGTCAATGCCATCCGCAAGGATATTCCCGATTTTTCCATTTGTCTGCCTCTGCACCCAATCGTTAATGAATTTTGTAGCCACTGCCGGACGTTGTTGGAAATTCAAAGCTGTGACTTGACTTTGATAAATGGTCTCCACCGATGTTCGATAATCTTGCCTCATGCTGTATCCTGTTTGCATAAAAATTCCTTTTGCCATATTGATTTCTGGTTCCGTTGACGATGACGAGGACGAGGACGATGACGAGGAGGACGACAAACCGGGTTCTGGGAATAGAATGGACTCGAGCATTTGTCCGAGAGCATAGTGCTGGGCCAAAGGATATGCTGTTGTTTGCAACTTATCAAAGCCCAAAATGTTTTGCAATTCCTGATTGGTCTGACCCTTTGCTCCGAGTTCAAGGAGCGACAGAACAGCAGCCACATTGATCGGCGAGATAACATTGAATTTGCCGGTCTGTTTGAAAATGTTGTCAGAAAGGATGTTCCTCTGGATGTTGCGTGCCATCTCAAAGATTCCCCTTGATAATTGGGCCTTAAGGGATTCAGCTACGGGTGGTGTTGAGTCTTTGACCGATATCCTCCGACGTTTTGTTGGTCGTTGTGTGGTGGTTGTTGTAGTAGTAGTTGTTGTTGGCTTAGGTATCCTTGTTATTCTCGGCTCTCGTGGAAAGGGTTGAAGTTCTTGGTAAAGGATGTCACCTGCAGCCGGTCTGCTGAAATACATCTCGATGGAAGGGTATTGGCCCTGCGATGAAGGTAGTTGATGAATCGGGTGAATGACCGGGATGTTGTTTTGTTGCATCATCTGTAGTTGTTGGTGTTGTAAAAATGGAAAATAATTCCTAAAAACAAAAACAATAGAAATTGTTAATAAATTGAAATAAATTATAAAAAAAAGTTGTTTACCAACTATTTTTTTAGATTTAAATAATTTTTGAATTTTCGACAAACTTACCATAAGACAAAATTTGTAGGTTGGGGATGGTGAGGTCTGGCTTGTGTAAGTGCCAAAAGGCAAACAGTAAGTAAATAAACAATTGTTTCCATGTTGTGTGATGTTGGTTGAATAATTTAAATAAAATGTTTAAATGAGTTATTTGCTGAAAGACGTGCGTTCTTTGTGATAAGAGGTTGTGTAATGAAGTTGAAATTTCATATGAGCTCGCTTTTATAAGCATTCGTCCAGAAAAATTATTCTGTGGGATTTCCGACTGTTTCCCATGGTTAGCATAAGGTATCTTAACTACCTGGCTTATGTCTGATCGGCCGGTTTCCCATCGAATCGTGTGTCTTTCTGGGTTTTTAGGAAAGAAAAGTCTAAGTAGGCGCCGCCGCCAGCCGGCTGATACCGCTGAATCTGGATTTTTATCGTCTTGTGTCATCATATCGCATGATGGTTCGGGAATTATTTACATTTTGGAGATTTCCTGTGTGTGATATACATATGTGTGATTGTTTGGAGATACCACAATCGATGATTAGACTTTTCCAGTTTCCCTTTCGCTAATTAATCCAGATTGCTTGGTTTTTTCTTTTTTGTTGTGATTGTGCTTGCAATGTTGGGAATTTTATTTGTTGGTTTTTTTTTTAATCTTAGACATTCAATCGAAGAAGGGTTTGGTTGGTGGTGAGTTTGGAGTTTTTAGAAGGGTTTATGGGGTTTAAGAAATTTGTTGAATGATTAGTTTTGTTTAACTGAATGAGTCTGTTCAAATAAGCAAGGACTTTGGATTACGCAATCAATTTTTCAACACAAATATGATTTAAGAAGGTATTAAAGAACAAATCCTCAATTCTCTAATCCGATTCAATAAACTTATCTTATTCTAATAGGAAAAATCTAAATAAAAGAATTAACTTGTCGCAGGACATTCCAATTTGTACCTGTTTCCTTATTCACAAAATCTACCTGTGTTGCTATTCCTATAGGTATTTTATCTTGATGTATTTTTTCTTCCTCAGCTAAAAATTGTGAATGAAATTGTTGCCTTAATTTTATTTCAGAATTTCATATATTAAATAAATTCGCTTAACAGGTACTTTACCTATTTTTAAATTATAACCACATAAATATCGTTATCTAAATACCTTTTCCTTTTTTCGTTGCGGAAGTAGGTATCATAAAAAAGTAAGGAAATGGATTTTTGCATCATATAAATATATAACTAGGGGAAATTCCCCTTCTAACATAAATCTTAGTAAAATCCTTTGGAAATTCAAATCAATGAAAAAAACCCATTGACGGAAATCCCTCTTACATGAAAAAAAGCTTCAAATGTCTCACTTGAAAAGATGTAATTTTCAATTCCACAACTTTTGCATTATAGAATCTTATTTAATAATATTGTATGAGTTGAGTGAAAAGCCCCTTAAGAATTTTTACCTACTTCTGTGCAATTGGCTGGTGGTAATTTTTGATTTGTAAAAACTTAAATAAATTGAAAGATCAACTCCTAGAGTCGTAAAAGTGCAGTTTTTCAGTACAGAGGCGTAGTTTTGCCTTTTCTCTGACTTGTTCTCACTTCGAAAAAAAAAATAGAAAGCACTGTAGTCCATTCAGAATACCGACATCCCTGCGCTAATAGGGGTCTTACTTTTATATTGGTAGTTTATTATTGTTGATTAAATTCAGTTTAGGAGTTATGTGGTTATCCTGTCACTTGGGCGCCATTCTTAGAGATTTATCAGCTAGTGAATTTAAGCAGCTTTTTAGAAAAAACCACTTCAATGCACATTTGTGCAACTCAACAATAGTCCTTTGAACAAAAATCCTAAGCATGCCTTAAGCCAAATATGCTGCTTAATTTCACACTTGTATTTTTGAGAGAGTGGTCATACTGGCCAGTTTTCAATATTTTTGGTATAACTCGGAAACTGAGTTGAATTTGACAATTTTATATATGAATCTTATTGCAGAAAATAAATTTTTCTATCGAAATGGATAGTTTTAAAAAAAACTCAACGGGAAAAGTTATAGCAAACCTGTTAAAAAAATCGAAAAATCAATGACTTCCAAGCCACCAGTTATAGCTATCATTGAAACTCATCATTGAAAGTTTAAATGATTGATTTTGAGATATTAAGAAAGCAAAATCATTGATTATTTTCACGAAAAAAACAAAGCTAAAGACTTAATTAATATTTCTAGTCAAACATAAATTTCAAATAGGCCAAACTTTCCACATATGAAATGACTTTCAAGATTCCAATAATTATTGTTTTAGTTTTAGTTTTATTTTTTTTTGTCAATATCAGTCTAAGCAAATGGATTTACATCATTTAAAAAAAATAAAATAATTAAATATACATTATTTAAATATAAATTTATGTTAATTTTAGTAATATTTAAATAAAAAAAGGAAATAAAAATATAAATAACAATATTTACAAAGAAGATTCATACATCATTCGAGAAAATATAGTTTCTTTGAAAGTTTCTCTGCTCATATTAATATTGTAGAAGTCAGTGTAATTATTAAATATTATACTACAACGGTTGAACGGTTCTTGATTTGCATAGCTTGTATTGTGTATTGCTTCTTTCAAAAATTTGATGTGCCTTAGACAACGAGAATTCTGTAAACATATTTTAGAAGAAATGGTTGAAGCAATGTTACGATTCAAAATATCATAAACATAGAGGGCTTCAGAGAGCATTCTACGGTTTGCAAGACTACACAAATTTATTAGCTTTAAATGGCTATTGTATGGTGTCAACACAAAATTCTCTCGATTCCAATTGAAGTTTCGACCTAAGCTTCACAAATCCTAACATGCTATTGCTCTTAGAACAATCTTTGTCAAATCGATGCTAAAAAGTGAGGTGAGAATCGACAAGTATGCCCAAGTCTTTTATAACTTCACTTCTATCAATGTTTTTGTCCTCAATAATATAGTTTATAAGACCTATATTTTTTTCCTCTTGCAAAAGAGATTACGTTATATTTAGCGACATTTAACGACACACCATTTAAATTGCACCACTTGACTAGAGTATTAATATCATTTTGCATTTTTAGCCCATCACTCACATTGTTAACTACATTGGATAACTTGTGATCATCTGCAAATAATAGAAACCGATAATATTTAAACAATTCAGTCAAATGATTAATAAATAACAAAAATAGCAGAGGACCAAGGTGGCTACCTTGAGGGACACCCGAAATAACATTTATTGCACAAGAAGAAAGACCACAAAATTTCACATACTGCTTTTTGTCTGATAGATACGAAAAAATCTACTTTAATAAAATACCTCGTATTCCAATTTAAAAGTTAACAGTCCAATTTCAACTCTGTCAAAAGCCTTACTGAAATCGGTGAAAATTGCGTCAACTTGGTTTCTGTTTTCATTTCAGTTAAAATAAAAGTAGTGTAGTCAGAAAGATTGATTGCAGTAGAACTCCCATTAAAAAATCCATGTTGATATAGTTTCAAAAGGGGCATTGCCAACGTGTTAGCAGTTCTTTTTAAGAAAAGTGGGGTAATATCATCAGGTCCAGCACCTTTGTTGGCATCTAAATTTTTATCTCAAGTACCAATTCTTCAAGACTAAAATTTGAGAAAGGCTTACCACGTTACCGGTCATGTGACTAAATTCGTCATTGTCGAAGATAATTGGTTCAGTATAGACCGATTCAAAAAATGATGCAAACATTTCACATATTTCATTTGAGTCTGAGTAGCTTTTATCTTCAAAGCACATTTTCGATGATAACATTTCTTTTGTAGTTAATAAATAGTTAATAGTTAATAATAATAGTTAATAACAAAAATGACGAGGATTGGATTTAATCATTGAACTAGTTTTAAAGATATATCTAACGTAGCAAATTTTGTCATAGTCACAGAAATTCTGATTCAACCCCTTAAATGTCTCAAAATCTTCTAAGTTACCAGAAGAACTCCTGGTAGATTAAAGTCACCAAAGAGAAGAAAGTCGTCAGTATCATTTAGTGTCATCAGTATTAAAAAAAACATGGCTTATAGCCTTAGCATAAACCTCATGTGGCTGGCTTAGATGTATATAACAGCAACCTAGATATATTTCATTTTCCTTAGTCGTAAATTTGGCCCACACTTGTTGAATAAGATTGCTGTCTGTGTCAATAAGTCCACAATTTATTTACAGAAAAACATGGAATCGATGTATGAATTGCAATTAAAACACCACCACCTTTGTTTTGATAAAGTCCAAGGAACCGATCGCATCGAAAAACCTGCCACGATGAATCAAATATCTCTGCATTTAAATGGTCACGTTTTAACCATGTTTCGGTAAGCACAATAATGTTGAATTCGGTGGATGAAGAAACACAATGATGCTCATTTAGATCACCTCTCATCCCGGACATATTTTGTCAGAAAATCTTTAGTTCCTTACGGAGTAGCATCTCATTTTTTGAAAATTTGATCTATTCGTGTGTTTTATGTTAGTATTTGGTACAAACTCTCGTACTGACACATTTCTGGGCCATTTGTTCGAGTTAAGTATAGCAGAGAAATAATTTCTTCTGGGACGCTGATTTTATAGTTGATATATTGAAGCACGGATCTTTTTATGTTCCACGGAACAATCTGATTGCAGATAACATCAGAATAACAGAAATTCTTGGACAAGACATTTATAATGTCATCTTCGGTTGTTCCATATTCTGCATTTTGAATATAAATCTATTTCTGATTGTTGTTTTTTGAAGCAGTGGACGTGTTGTTGCTATTAAAGCAGGAAGCTGCATTTGTTGGAAAACAGGGCGGTGGTAAATGCAGTGGTGGTAAGAATGTAGGTTGCGCTTAAGAATGCGATGGTAACATCAGTTGGGGTGGTGTGTGAGTAAGGTAAGGTTTTCACTAGAAATATTAATTAAGTCTGAAGCTTTAATTTTCTTAAATGTTTTAAAATCAATCATTAAAATTTTCAATGATAGATATAACTGGCGCCTGAAGGACAGTAACCTTATGAGTTGCATTCCATCGCTGTAACATTTAATGACCTTTTTCATTGGAAATGTCTCAATGAGTTAGTATTTTTTTGTATAGATATAAATCTGTTTGTCGTGCAGGGGGAAAGAGTTATAGCCCAATAACTATTGCACTACACTATAACACTTTCCATGCACAGGTTGCGTCTCGAGCGTTGTAGAACCCTCTGACCTATCATTGTGTGTTCCCTTTGTACAAGCAATAGTCTGTATCTCGTGCAGGGATAAAGTTAATTGCTCAATAGCTGTTGCACTTAACTATAACTCTTTTCCCGCATAAATTGCGTCCAAAGTGTTGTAACTTTTTCCGAGCTTTGTCAATGAGAAGGTCTTAACGCATGCTATGTTTTGTTGTATGGGCATAAATCTGTATCTCATGCAAAGAAAGTGTAAAAGCCCTTGAGACCTTTCTAATGAAGAAGGTCAAAAAATGTAACATCATATTTGACGAAACGCCTATATTATCCCTTATGATGTTTTTCATAATTTAAAAGCTATGCACCTTCCATGCAAACAAAGGCTCAAGATATGTTGAATGAAATAAAGTAGATGCCTTAAAAGTTTGATAAGTTCAAAAAAGCGTTTTTTTTAAAGAGCTATCTAACCCATTCAATTTTGTATTCTCCACTGGAAAATATTTCTCGATATCAAAATTTCATGAGTTAAGGTGTCATACGTACTAGTTGCACATTTAAAGAATAAAGAGGTGAATTTTAAATCACTTGCGATGTCGTCTACAAAACAACTTAAAATAAGAAGAGTCGGAGACAAAATAGAGCCCAATGTTTGCACCAGCATATATCTTATGAATATCAGACTTGAAATTGTCATAGAACTTGCATTGACTGGTTATGTTCTAATTCAACAAAGAAGAGATTTATCATAACCAATTGCATGCTTTTTCGATAAGAATGCTTGATGCTTAACTCTATGAAACGCTTTTGAAATAGGAGAGAGTGGGTATATTTGGGACGCAGGAGGAATGGGACACAAGGATTTTCTTCAACATCGTATTCTATTCTTCGTTTCTGTTGATCATAATTTTGTTCTTAAGTCTGTATCTACCGGTCAACGGAGCAAATCTAATGCCTGGTTGAAATTACTCAGTGGAAAACCAAAAGGTGTGATTTCCCCTAAAAAGTAAAATCATTCGATAAACTTTGAGTGAAGAAAAAAAACCAAAGAATTAACTTATTGTAAATAAAGTGAACTTAATAGTAATTCACCTTTACTACGAAGTGAATTAATTCTAGTTTTGTTAAGTCTGTGCAATGTTTTCAGTGTTTAACTCTTTGAGGTGCCCTACAGGATGATTGGGGCATTCTTATGCAGGACGCATGGGACACTGTCCCACTCATCTTGCATTACTCTTTGCTTAATGAAAGTTTGATATTTTATGTTGTTTTAATTTCTTAGTTCAAATTTTACATTCCGATGCGTTCGACCAGTTTAAGATAACGAAAATAAATTAATACGAAGGCGAAAAAAATTCTGACTTTCGAACTTATTTAATTTCGAAATCACGGACTCAATTTTCCCATAGCTACTATAGGTTTATAAAAGAGTCTCTCCAAAAAATCTATTGAAGCAAGCACCAAATGTGAACGCCTTTCTGTGAAGAACAAAAAATTATCATTGGCCCGATTCAGCAAGCACAAGTCTAGAAACGCACTTGCGATTTTCTGGTGTACGATTATTCAGAATTCAGCCCCAGGAATTTAGAACACATGAGTTTTAATGCGAATGAATGAACAATTTTGTTAAATAAGCAGAACATAGATTTTATACAATTTATTGTAAGGGAAAAAAGATAAGAAAATATTTCATAAAGTAAATACTGGTGTCTAATTTGTATTCAGTTTGCTGTCCCAATCCTCCTGAGAGCAGAAGGAATGGGACAAAGTACCGAGGTGCATGAGATTAATTTTAACTTTTATTCTGTGCAGCTTTCGGTTGCTTTTATGTTTTTGATATCTTACCACAACATAGTCTTAATTTAAGAAAATTGTTTTGTTCAGATATGATTTATAAGTTGCCAGTAAATGAAATTTTCCTAAAAAGTGTCCCATACATACACACTCTAGTGCAATAACACTGGCCTGCAAATATTTGTTTTTTCGCCTTCAATTTTTTTTTTTTTTTTTTTTTTGAAACTATGACATATTTGACTTTTTAACATGAAAATCATTTTTCAGAAAAATTCTATATAACGTACAGTTTTTTATTTGATTTTTGACAAAATATGAATGATTTGAAGAAATGCGCTGGACCTGGTAAAAAATGAAACTATCTTGCGGGTTCAGCTCAAATTTATAGGACTTATTCCACATAATATTTACTTTCACGTGATATCAGATTGTCTTTATTTATCAACGTTTACTTACTTTTTAAGCCGTTTTTTTAACAGCAGAAGTCTATTTTATAACACACAAAATTGGAGTATTTCCTCTAGCAGTGCTTCCAAAAAATTACTTCAGAGCTAAATTTCATCCTTAGAAGGTATGGCAAAATTCCAATCATAAAAAACGACCAAATAGCGCAAGTGATTCAGTTTCCCGACCTGACTATTACGACACTCAATTGAATTTATCGTTTTTTTAATTCTTAATTTAGAATATCATTGAGCATCCCTTTTATTGTTTTGGGACGCTTTTAGATGTTTCGTTTAACCCTTAACTGAAGTCGAAAAAATTATGTACGCTTCTAAAGCCGGGGGTCCAATGGACACAGCCATTTTTGAATAATAATTAAAAAAGACTTTTAGTTTTTCAAATTTTTTTTTTATTAAACATCAAACTTTAACAATTATAAAAATAGTTTAAAAATAAATTAACGGAAGGAACTTAGATTTCAATTTCATATTTGTACTTTTTGTAATCTTAAAAAAAATCTTAACCAAAAATAAAAATTTCTCTTTGAAAAAAAAAACATAACCTTTAAAACTATTTGAGCAAAAACAAAAAAAATTTCTTCGTGTAAAATTTTGACATTGGTCAAAGTAAGCCCATGAAAAAAGTAAGGCATGAAAAACAGAGTGGTTTTGAACAAGTCAAGCAAATAGGCATCTTGCACTTGGCACTCAGGTGTACAGTTTTTGCTTTTTATCTGGCATCTTTTTCTCTTGTTTCTCTCCGACTTTAAGGATTCATCACTGTCTTGAACTACTGGTTGTAGTTACAGAATCGTACCAATGCTCATCCTCAGTTGTACAGGGAGTTTTTGGATATAATCAGTGCCGTCTTTATGCACAGGCTCTGTAGGCTCAATTCTAGGGCCTCAGGCTTGTAAGGGCCCCCGATTTGGAGCTCAGAGAGGCCAAGTTCTCGTAGATTTAAAAAAAAATTAATTGCTTTCCCCAAAGCTATAATCCCCATAAACGATAAACCAAATGCCCGGAGAGGCCAAGCTCTCAGGATGATTTTTAAGAAATAAAACTAAACAGCTCTCCCCAAAGCTATCAGCCCCACAAACCCAATACCCAAAACGCAGGAGGTCGGGCCCCCGTAGACGATAGATTACATTTTTTTTTCAATCGGATACAAGAGCCAGTGGCGGTAAATTTAAAACTTTTTCCAGGCTTTAAAATACTTTTTGTTAAATATTTTAGTCTTTTTATTTAATATACGTTCAATTTATTTACTGAACGTTTTTTGATTGTGCAAAAGGCAATAAGAGAACATCAAGCAGAGTTAAATTCAATGAATTTTTCTTCAATTTTTTCTTTTCAATTACAGAAGAGAATTCGGGTTTTTTTCTAATATCTACTAGAACTTTGCCTTCTACCTTGCAGCACCCAGGGTTTTTTGGGTCGATAGCTTTGGGGAAAGCAATTAGAAATATTTTACGAGAGTTCAGTTTTCCTGCGCTTTGGGTTATTAGGGGTTTGGGGATAGCTTTGGAGAGAGCTATTCTGTTTTATTTTTTTAAATCGTCTACGAGATCTTGGCCTTTCGGAGCTCCGAGCTTTTTGGGTTAATAGCTTTAGGGCGAGCATTATTTCTGAGTTATATGGGATTATTAAGATGTTAGTGGTTTACTAGGCTTTTTTAGTTTGCGTGGTATTTGGGCTATAAAGTTTTTATATTTCGGGGTTTTAGCTGCCGGATAATGGTTTCCTCAACGTTTTTAGCCTAGGGCCTCTTAAGTACGAGAGATGGCACTGGGTGTAATACCTCTCTTTCATATGGGTTTCGCATAAAATCTTGGCAAGCCTTTTCAAAAACATCATTCTCGTCATTTTTGAGACTCTTTCTTGGCTCTGCTAGATGATGTAAGCAAGCAGTGCACTCATATCCAATAGCCTATAAAAAACAGGCATTGGTCAACGACGAGTTCTGCGACTACTTGAATAAACTGAGCACATTTAGTCTACAGAATCCTTGTGTGCTATTGTAGTGAAGGATAATTTCAGGCTTGCTTGTATATTCATTCAATAGTATTATAATGGTGCATAGAAGACACGAGGATGACAGGCTTGTTTTCCTTTGGGACAAAGCTCACCATTGTCGTATCTTTTGTAAACTGAAAAGTGATGACCCGACTCGTCTATTTTTGTGAGGTAAAAAGTCCTTCGAAATCTCCCTCTTATTTTTCCTCATTGTTCCAACGACACGGTTAGACCTCATTATATTTACTAGTTTCATGGAAGTATACCAGTTGTCTGTCGTGATGTTACGATTTAAGTTCATTATCAAAGACAAGCTTGCACTGGTATTGGAAATTTTCTTTCTTCCGCAGTCAAATGTAAGGCCATCCGAATTTTTGCCACAATATAAATAGGTGTTGAGTGCATAGTGTGTTTTCGAATAAGCAAGACACTGCATTTTCAAACTTGTAATAAAAGCTTAAAGTTTTTCAAGGTCACTCAAGGTCACGCGCGATTTTTAGCACCACATTTAAGGGAAATTTACAAAACAAAAGTATACCATCCAAAAGATCTCTAGATCGTGATAAAAGGTCAACTATTTACAGTTATTGGTCAGCCAGCCATAGTTTTTTTTTATGAATTTTCAAAACTCGTTTCAAGGTCACAAAAACTTTTGGCACCTCATTTGGGTCATTCTAAAAAATTAGGTATGCCATTTGAAAGGCCACTTTATGGTCATAAAAGGTCAGCTACTTTCAGTAATTGGTCGACCATACATATTTTTTAATGAATTTTTAATGAATTTAAATACAAAAAATTTAGGGTCATTGCGATTTTTGGCACCTTATTTAAGAGAAATTTACAAAAATTAATACCATCTGGAAGATTCTAGATCAATATAAAATGTCACCAAGTGTCAGTAAATGGTCAGCTATAGATTCTTTTTTACGATTTAAATTTTTTTTCAAGGTCACGAACGTTTTTTGGCATAATGATAAAAATTCATAACAAGAAATCTATGGCTGACCAATTATTGAAACTAACTGACTTTTTATAATGATCTAGTAACCTATCAGAGCGTATATTTTTTTTTTTGAAATTACCCAAATGAGGTGCCAAAAATCGTTCGTGACTTTGAAAAAAAACGATAAAAAATTGTAAAAGAGAATCAATAGCTGACCAATTACTGAAACTAGTTGACCTTTCATATAGATCTTAAGGCTTTTCATGTGGTTTAATTTTTTGCAAATTTCCCATAAATGAGGTGCCAAAAATCAATCAAAATGGCCTTGAATTTTTTTTATTTAATTTCATTAAAAATTCATTAAAAAATATGTATGGTTGAAAAATTTCTGAAAATAGTTTATGACCATGAAGAGGCCTTTCAAATGGCATACTTAATATATCAAATGAGGTGCCAAAAGTTTCTTGTGACCTTGAAACGAATTTTGAAAATTGATAGGAAAAAAACTATGGCTGACCAATAACTGTAAATAGTTGACCTTTTATCACGATCTAGAGATCTTTCGGATGGTATACTTTTTTTTTGTAAATTTTCCTTAAATGTGGTGAAAGAAATCGCGCGTGACCTTGAGTGACCTTGAGAAACTTAAATCCTTTATTGAAAGTTATCTAGGGCTGACCAATTTCTAGGACTAGTTGACCTTTTCTTACCAATTACTGACCAATTAGATGGTATTCTCAAACATAAAATTTCCCATATATGAGGTGCCAAAGGCCCAGAGCCGCCTTCAAAATACTTCATAAAAAAGTTTGATTGATCTTAAATAAATCAAAAACATTGCTAATGCTTATACCTATATGCCAATAGGAGTTACAGCAGTTTAACTCTAAGCACTTCAAGTACACACAAGAACCAATGATCTTTGTTTATATTAAAGATTCTTCACACTACCCATAGATGGCTATTTCTTCAACATCATCACAACAAATACAATATGCCTATGAAAAATAACAATATTTTCGCCGTATGTCAACCATACTCTCAATTCCCAACCGAAACAATTCAAAAAACCAAAATCGTTAATATATTCCCATAAATAGCCAAAAAGGTACTTAGAGTTGGTTATGTTTATTGGGAGAGAGCACATGTTGTCGTTTAGGCGCTAGCGCCAGCATATAATAATTAAGCCATTTACAAAAACCCAACAGTACTATTCTTTTATAATCTCTGGTTCCTGCTGGATATACATATACGCAACACACTCAACATCAAATATGCTTAAGAAAAAAAGTAAACGATGGAGTTTATTGAAGGTAAAGTACTAACTATAGGTAGAGGTAGAGGAATGCATAGTTCCTTTCATTCAGACAACAAATATTTCAAGAGGTTTTCCCAGAAAAAGGAGGAAACCCATTTTGTTCAAATTATGTACAAACAATATGGTATTCTTTTTCTCAAGTGGACTTTCATTTTTAACTGTTCAAAAATGTTTGAATACTCTAATCTTTCAGTTCAGTATCAGTCGCTCGCTATATCCGTGATATCGATTTTGTCTACCTGAGTGTTATTTGAGAAAATTTTGAATTTTGTGCGGAAAAGGAAATTAATTGCTTGAATTTCCTAATTCTATGATTTTCCAATGTGAATTTGTTACCTACATATTTTTCTTTTGTGTTTTTTTTTATCGATAGAAACGTGTATCCATTGAAATAAAGTTTGAAAATATCACCCAAAATTGAGGAAACATCGCCTAAATTCTACCAAAATAATTTACATGCATAATATTTGAGTGATATTTTATTATTTGAGTTCAAAGTAGTTTAGGGCAATATTTCCAATTTCTTCTTTGCTTTTGGGTGATAAAAAATTTTCTGGACGATATTTCCAATTCAATTTGGGCGGTTTTTCCTTGGGCGCTATTTCCTAACGCCTAAATGAACTCCTTAACTACTTCCAAATTTATTGATATCAAGAGAGCTCCTGACAAAGAATGCTTTCAAATGCAGCTTTGAAATGAATAGATGAGTTTCGACTTAAAACTCGTTAGTCTATTCCGGGATTTGCCTGATAATGAGTATTTTGTCTATATATTGTTGCAGAACTACTTAAGTTGCTCACATAGTACGTTGGAAAGGATCTTATATGTGACGTTTATTTGGTTTCATACCTGCTCTATTTTGACGTTGGTTGGTAGTTTAATATGATATACGATATTATGATGATATTACGATACTTGAACAATTGGTTGTTGGGGTCTGTGGCAGGTGAATGTTCAGTGGAGAGTTTATCGCTCAGTTGCTCTCTGATGCAGCTTCTGGTTACTTAGGCAACGAACGTTGCCAGTAACGTTATTTTTTAAATAATTCGTAGTTTCTTTTCATCGAACATTTAACTCAGCCGCAACGAGTGTGTGAAGTTAGTCCCCCTTCCAGATTTTTCCCGGTTTGTTCCGGGTTGTTCCAATTGTGTTTTGAAAAATATTCAAAAATGGGGGTTTTAGACCCAAAAAACCGTTTTTGACCTAGCCCTCCTTTGTTCAAAAATCGAAATTTTAAAAGTTGTTTCAGATTGTTCTTGTTGTTCTGAGCATGGTTTCAAATTTTTGGACCACTATGTTCAAAATTTCAAAAGTTATGGGCAAAATTGGAAAAAACTGTACTACCCTTTTTTTAAATTCGAAAATGTAAACTACGGCTCCCCAATATTTTTTTAAGTTTTTTATTTTCAATATTTAATAAAATATACATGTTTTCAGCAAGTATGGGGTCCTTACATAAAATGTCTAAAACCGAGCTTTAAAAAAATATCTTCGAGTTTTTGAATTTTTAAAAAGCTCTGTTGGCCTCCTTTTACAAAATTCAAAAATTCAAAAGTTGTTCCAAGTAGAACTAGGTTCCTTATAGCATATACCAAAAATTCATGAAAATATATGTATAACTAACAAAAACCAACATATCACTTTTTTGTTCCCCACGGACCCCCCCCCCCCCCCTAAAAAATTTAATTCAAAATGATTCTACTAGCTGTTATTTAAAAGGGTCTTAAATCCTGATTCTTTAAGATATATTTTGTGTATTCAAATTTTCAAAAAACACCCCCACCCCCAGTTGTCAAAAAATCAATTTTTAAAAAAAATCTTTAAAAAGACATTTGTAATCAAAGAATTTATATTTTAAAAACACTACTTACGAGTACGATATTAAATGAAAATTCT
Organism: Dasysyrphus albostriatus; assembly: GCA_946251815.1. Taxonomy (NCBI): domain Eukaryota; kingdom Metazoa; phylum Arthropoda; class Insecta; order Diptera; family Syrphidae; genus Dasysyrphus; species Dasysyrphus albostriatus. The sequence goes on from OX276337.1 coordinate 106,369,587, forward strand.
TATTCTGGCACCCCCTTTTTGAAATCAATGAATAGAAAAAAAAACCAAAACTGTTGACAGGATGATATTCATAGAACCAAAGTACATAGAATACAAAATAATACTAAAGAAAATTCAAGTTTAAATTTAACCCCAAGTAAATGTAAGCAAGTTTTATAGATTTTTAACCTTAAATAAAATTCTTACGATATTAAAAAGAAATTCTTATTTCGAGTCCCCCTTTTCGAATTAAAATGTCAAAAAAATTGAACAAGAAAATAAAAATAATCTTTTTTGGATCAAAAACCAAAAGACCCAAAAAAAGGTTAAAAGCCCCCATTTTTCAATATTTTTCAAAAATAAAAATGCCAAAAAAAGGAAAAAAATTGTAACAGGCTGATTTTTGGTACACACGTTGGGATTGATTAGTTTCTTTTAATCTGATAAAAGTCCTCAAAAATCCGATGAACTCTAGATCAGTTATAAGGAGTCAAAAGTCACGAAAATGGGTTTTTGACATATGTATATAAACAATAAATTATGACCGGTAAATTGTAGAAAAAAAAATATTCTACAAACAGTTAGGTGAGGTAATTTCCCATACAAATCTTATATAAAATTTGTTCATAACATTAACCGTCAAGAAGTTAAATCACTTTAACTATAGTAAAAACACACACCTAGCACCTGAACTCTTATAAATTAAATTTTGTGGTGCAACAGCTCGTGGAGAACCAGGGCCTAGTGACTTACACCTCTTGACCATTGAGCGTATTATTGGCAGGAATGGAGGAGACCTACAATGTTTTTCCGAGTCCGAACGGCTAGATGAGAAGCACTTATTCATGATAAGTACACTTTTGGAGAAATTGTCAGTTCCTCGGGAAAAACATTTCTAATTTTTTTTTAGGTGGCAGCGGCTGGAAATCAAACCCACGCCTTCGATATAATGGTCCAATGCCTAACCATCATAAAACGAGGTACTGGCACCTGACCTCTTATACCAGATTAAACTCTCGAAATGCTACACACAGTGGCCTACAAATCGAGAACCAGATGTCGGACGATTACGCAGGACCCCCCCCATGTACGCTGTGGGTGAAAAAATTCCGCAATGGAAAAGGTCAGCTGCCATTACCGTTGTGGAGATAATTTGCCGTTCTCGAGATATTTGTCAAAAACCTATTTTCGTAACCTTTGACCCTTTTATAACCGACCTAGTGGTCATCAGATTTTTGAGAATTTTTCTCAGATTATAAGTGACATCAATCGTAGCGTGTGTACCAAAAATCCACCGGTTACAAATATTTTCTTTGAAAAATCTATTCTTACTAGGCTTGTGTCTTCCACCAATTAGCACATGGTCGATTTGGTTGACGTAGACCACTTAGGAAGCGCCAGATTGTTTTATGGATTCTTAGCCGTGAACTGTCATGGAAACCAAGTGCTACTAGTTATCACTACTACTGTGTCTGCCAACTTATCTGCCGAAGGTGTCTTCCCCGTTCCAAATTGAGCAATATTTGTCTGTCATACTCGTAGAAGACTCCGTGATTACTTTCCAGGAGGTTATAAAGCTCATCTCTTAAAGAACTTTAAACGGGAGGGGCAGTTTTCTAAAAAAAAATGCCTTAAAATAGAAAAAAAATATATAAAAATAGCCTTAAATTTCACAATGTCGTGTTATACCTTTTTGGAAAGCCAAACATCTCTTCCTTAATTTTCATTTTAAGTTAAGTTGTGTTAGTGAATATTTAAAAAAAAAAAATTTTCCAAACTCGATATTTTGAAATATTGAGTTTTTTTCTTTGGTTTTCCCAAGTTGTATCTGCTCTGGTCAGTTTTTAAACTAATGGATTTTTTCTTTTTCATTTTTTTTTTCCAGTAATAAGCAATTAATAAAAAAAATAAACTGGATTAATTAGATTTCACCTTTTTTTATTGAGGCCTTTGTTCAATTTAACAAAATTGAAAAAAAAAAACAAATTTAATTTACCTAACCACTAATAAATAATGAAGAACATTCTGTTTAAAACTCATTTCTAAATTGCTTATCATATCGTCAACACAAAACGATGGCAAGTTACTCTCGGGAAGAATTGAAAGGTATGCACTATTGCTCCGATTTAGTGGATGGTTCCAGTGGAGAAGCACGGAGATCGTACTCTGAAAGGTCCCCCAATAGGAGATGTCTCCACGATTCACTTTTTCAAAGCCTTCACAATCGCCTTCGGGACCATGAAGTGCTGGAGACTCGAAAGAAAGAAATGTCATCAAGTGGACCAACAGATATAGAGGAACGAATTTTGGATTTGGTACAATATAATCCCAGCCTTAGCATCAGAAGGATAGCAACTATGCCATGCATTTCTCATTGTTGCATTGCGTCTTTTCTTCAATTTTTGCTAAATATGACGCGATGAGACGACGAGAAATGCTTTACTATCCATTTTTTTATATCTTTGTTTAAAATTCAACTACAAAGCTATTTCGTTTTTCGTCACATCTCGTTTCCTCGTGTAAATCACGCTTGAGAATAGTGACTAACTGAAAGAGAGAAAGAGAAGACTTTAGCTCAATCGAATTTTATTTAGCAAATAAACATTGGGCATCAGGCCTGCCATATTGGGCAATTTATCGGAATTTGGGCTATATTTTTCCGAAATTGCTGACAACAATTTCAGTATGACAGCCCAATCATAATTGGGCTACAATAATAGCTCAAATCTAAACTTAGGCGATAGTTTTTTTTCGTATAAATAAAATACTTTTCTCCCCCTAAATGTATTCTTTAAGCATTCAATAATTTGAATAGAAATGATTCTTTGCGTCTAACTCTTTTCAATGGATGCGAAGCTGCGATGGTGAAAGCAGGGGCCGAATAACCGCATCAGTTATCGAGCAATACGTGACTGAATATTATGTGACCTTTGAATTACCGCTCATGTTTCGAGTATATCAAGTACACCAACATTTTAAGTGGTTACTCTTCATTCGATCAACAATAGCACTCACTCACTCGGTCACTGAAGTAGCAATGCAACCAAGTTATAAGAATTCGAAAAGAGTCAGAAGCAATGATCGTGCAATAGGGGACATTAAGTTTGTTCCTTAAATTCTTCGCACTATTTTGGACTAGATGTCAAATTGTGACAGGTGGGAATAAAATCCTATCAGGGAGAGAAAAACTGTCAAAATGTCGGGATCGGTTTGGGCACTAATTTGCACCAAAAGAAATATTTAGAACATTGTATTTTTTTTTAGAAAATCACCGAACAAGAAATTGAATGGTAAGAAAAAAGAAACCTAAACATTTAAAAATAGTTAAACTTAAGAAAAGAAATATTTTTTTAAAACATTCTAAATCATGAAACTTAAATTTGTTTGACAAAAAAAGATACAATAAACAAAAAGTACACAAATTTTCATAAGAAATTTTCTTCTACGAAAAAGATTTGCTTAGCGACACATGCATTTTAAGAAAATCCTTTCATTTTTAAAAAGATAATAATATATAAAAAAAATAATACATCTACCAGAAAAAAAAACAACACTTGGGTAACCCTAGCTATTTGTATTTTGTTTTGTTATTTGAATTCAGACTGACATTTTTTTCAAATCTGACATATGAACACCGGGCATTTGACAAACAGTACGAAACAGCCACCAGAAATTTCTCGGACCAAATGTGGCAGGGAGGGGAAATATTTTACTCTCTTGTGATCGCTCTCTGTGGTCCGAAAAAGTAAAAGCTTTTACTTGTGGAAGGACTTCGCACTAAAAATGACTAAATCTGGTGATTTCAAACTTTTTGAAACATCTTCTAGAATACAGATTCATTATTTTTGACATTTCAAACCAAACGCAACAAGCTTCACTTTGAAATCTTTCAGTTTGTCTGTTGTTCCCAGAATTTCCCTTTAAGTTCTTCTTTCTTTTACGAGCAAAAAATGTATCTTATTATCAGTTTTTTTTTTTAATTTTAAATAAAAATAGATTATGATTGAAGTCATGAGAAATTTTTTTTTATTGATATTGGACTACATTTTTGAATCTGAATTAGGGGGACAAACATTTCTTAATTGGGCTTTCGAAATCGTTTAAGACATGGCAACCCTGCTGGGTATATGTAAAAGGCCGACACTAGATCCTTTATTCTAGTTACACTGCGTCTCTACACATTCATTGATTAATTGACTATAAATATCATGTTCTATCCACTACCACTGAAATAAAAATGTTAATAATAACTCAAGATACCAAGTTTTAATTTAGGATTATTGGAGGTCAAATTGGGAACTCTCTGGCCTGTGTACACATTGGCGGATACAAGGGGGGGGGGTCATGGGGGTCATGACCCCCCCCTGGGGCTTTTTCCAGATATAAAATATTAGACCGATGAATTCAATCTTAAACAAAAAATTTCACTGCTCAAAGGATATAATCCACCTTCAAATTTATTTTAATTGAACGTGCGTATTTAAAGAGTTAGAACACAAAAATCAAAGTATAAAATACATATCGTGGGCTTTCTGTCAAAACAAATTTCAAATTTGAAAAATTGCTTATAAGACACAAACACCCATTTAAAAGGTAATAAAATGGAATTTTATGATAATGAAAGGTTTTAAAACTGGTTGAAAGAGCCAAAAGAAACCATGGCACAGTTACTAGTCATTGGTATTCGAATTCAGTAATTATTGTTGACCAAAAGTACGTTAAAATGTCATTTAAGGACTTGCTAGGTTTTGACAGAAGGCCGACGATACGTACATCGTTCGTGAAATGTTGAAAAAATAATTCTTCTGTCAGAAAACAATAAAAGTTTTCGTTCCAAGAATAAAACAGAATTCTACTTTTTGTTTTACCGTAAAAATAATTTTAAATTGATTTGTGATTTTGTGAACATTTCTGACACCGTACACCGAATCAGATGACAAATTTCATCCCATCCCGTATGTGTACTCTTCGAAAGGTCAATGGTCATAAAAGGGGAGGTAGTAACAGTAGATAATTTTCAGACATAGAATTTTCAAAAAGTAATACTGAACCACGAAAAAACTTTAAAAATTCATTTAAAAAAATGTATGTCTCCAATGAATCTAGGTGACCTTTAATAACAATTTAGTGACCTTTGAAAAGAAATATTTGTTTCTGAAGATTACCTTAATAAGGTACCTAAAAATTTTGTTCTGTGACCTGGAATGACTTTTAAAAAAAAAAAAAACTTTAAAATCCCATTAGAACAAATCCACAACCAATCAATGTAGCTAGTTGACCTTATCAACGGCCTTTTGAATTGGGCACAAATTACAAAACCATGCAAATAAAAAACTCGCATTTGAGATCTTGCAAATAATAATCCCGCTAATTATGTGACCACTCAATTTTGAGCAGGTATTCGAGATTTTAATTTTCGAGATTTTGGTTGACATTTGCAAGATTGTAAGGTGAGAATGCTATGTTTTATTTTTACTTAGAGTGAGATATAACTTTTCAAGATCTATAAATAATGCAGTTTCGATATTTTAGATTTTGGTTTCTTGCAAATTTCTCACAGTGAAGTGCGAAAAATTGGTCGGTACTTTTTTTTTTTTTTTTTTTTTGATGCGATGCAAATCTTCAAAAGACACTCGGTAAGAATCGGTACCAAGTAGTGTGGGACTTTTACCGCACTAAAACCACCGGTGAATCAGGACCAATCTATGAAAGATCGACAAATGATTTTTCTTTCTTAATTTATCAGTCGCATTGTGGGAAGTTTAAGTTATAACACTTTCCCATAGCTTTTAGACCATCAGCTCATGAGGCTTGGTTCTTCTTAATCTCCGAACATTGTCTCGTACATTTAAGACGGTCTCCATTTCGGAGTTGGTATGACTTTGCAGTCGCTGATTTGGTAATACAGCGTGTTTTTTCTTTGGAATTTTTGGATGGGTTCAGCATTTGTTTTCTTTGTACAGCCCCAAAGTTGGATGTCATATGTCCAAACGGGTTTCAGTACTTGCTTATATAACATTAGCTTGTTTTGGATAGATAGGTCAGAGTTCTTTCCTAGTAACCAGTACATTTTTCTGTACTTCAAGTTTAGTTCGTCTTTTTTCTTTTTGATGTGCTCTTTCCATTTAAGCTTTGCATCCAAAGTCATTCCAAGGTATTTGGCAATATTGGAGTAAGGTACTGTTGTACTGTTTATAAGAATTGGAACATTGTTTATTTTTTTGTTTGTAAAGTTTATATGCGTCGATTTTGTTTCATTTAGTTTGATTCGCCATTTTTGCGTCCAATCACTAACTTTATCGACTGTATTTTGCAGTTTTTGTGTAGCCTTCGTAACGGATTTATCTGGCACCAATATTGCAGTATCATCAGCAAAGGTGGCCATGATAGCGTTGATGTCCAGTGGAATATCCCTTGTATATAACAGATACAGGGTTGGTCCTAGGATACTTCCTTGTGGTACACCGGCTTCAATTTTCTTTAGTTCCGAGTAATTTTGGTCGTACCGTACTCTAAAGAGTCGGTTCGTAACGTAGGATTTCAGTATTTCGTAGTACTGCCTGGGAAGATCCCTTTGCAGTTTGTACTCAAGTCCCAAGTGCCAAACCTTGTCAAAGGCTTGAGCAACATCTAAGAATATAGCCGAGCATACTTGTTTTTCTTCAAGTGCTTTTTCCACAACATCCGTAATCCGATGCACTTGGTCTATCGTGGAATGTTTATTTCTAAATCCAAACTGATGGCTCGGAATTAGTCTTCTTTCTTCTATTATTCTGCTTAGTCTTTTCAGAAGCAGTTTTTCGAAAACTTTTGCCATGATTGGTATAAGCGAAATAGGTCTGTAAGATGTTACTTCTGTTGGTGGCTTACCTTGTTTAGGTATAACAATGACTTCTGCAATTTTCCAATGATGTGGCACATACATATCTTAGTTTAAGGCATGCATTTATTATAAATTGGAGTTTTTTGAAGGCTATAGAAGGCATTTCTTTCAAAACCTGAGCAGTTATTAGATCGTACCCTGGTGATTTTTTGTTAGACAACTTATGTTGACACATACTTCTTACTTCTTTGAGCGTGACAAAAGGAATTTCACATTCGTCGTTTCTATCAACAAACTGTAATGGATCTGTAGCTGTGCTTGCTGGAAATGGCTTAAAAACATTCGCGAGATGTTCAGCGAAGAGATCAGCCTTTTGTTTTGGGTTTCCGATCCATTTACCATCTTGAGATTTTACTGGCGGGTTTTGTGCCTGTGGTCTTTTTTGGCGCTTAGCTGCTTTCCATAAGGAGTATTCCGTAGAAGCATCCGTCGTCAGACTATTCAGGAATCTACTAAGTGAATCACTTTTAAATTCCCAGATTCTTTTCTTAACTTCATTGTTAAGACGGTTAAAAACTGCCTTATCACCTGGAAATCTCGTAGCTTGCCATTTTCTTCGAGCTCTTCTTTTCTCCAAGATCAGCTCCTTTATTTCGACAGGATATTTTATTTCTTTTTCTCTTGAGTTCGAAATTGTTGGAGTACTTTCTTCTGCAGCCTGTTGCACATCAGCAATGAATTGTTCTACTTCATGATCAATCTGTTCAATTGTTTGCATAGGGGATCTTAGGTTTATAAAACTTTCAAGTTTATCTCTGAATTCGTTCCAGTTTGTTCTTTTGTTCACGAGCTTAGGATTACTTTTCTCTATTATTTCTGCTTCGCTCAGTGATAATATTACTGGAGTATGATCTGACGATAAATCGTAATTACCTTCGACACTTATATGGTTTCGTTTAATACCTTTTACTACGAAAAAGTCTATAAGGTCTGGTATTTTGTTAGAATCAGATGGCCAATATGTTGGCGAGCCAGAAGAATAAAATTCGCAGTTGTATTTGCGGCCTGCTTGATATAGCCGTTTGCCTTTCGTTGTTATGAGCCTAGATCCCCATTGGGTGTGTTTAGCATTGAAGTCGCCACCAACAAGGAAGTTATGTCCTAACAAATTTAGGAGTTCTGCATAGTCTTCTTCAGTTGGAGAGCGCCTCGGAGGGCAGTATATAGACGCTATCTTAAACTCTTTCTTTTTTATACCAATACTAATTGTGGTTACTTGCATGTTTTCATTAGTAAACTTCGGCTCTTCATAGTGTGTTAAGCACTTTTTTATTAGTATTGCTGATCCTCCCCTAGCTTTGTCAGCTGGGTGCGGAGCGTGATAACACGTATAGTTAGGTAATTTATTATCAAGATTTTGTTCTATAGCGAGGTGAGTTTCGGACACCAAACAAATGTCTATATGCTCTATGTCTAAAAAAATGTTTAGTTCTGATACATGTTGTAAAAGACCGTTTGCATTCCATGTTGCGATTTTGAGTGTTCGGTACTTAGAAAAACTTTTACAGTTGATTTAAAATTTTCAACTCAACAAATTTATAAAATTAAACTTTTTGGACTTCTTACTGATCGCATACATTCTTTGCAAATATCCTTAATGACATATCGCTTGCTTAATCTCAAAATCAAGGTCAAGCAACCATTAGGCAACTAAGTTGTTAATGGCGATCAACTTTTATTTTCTAGCACACTATATAACTTAAAGCATAGAGCAACTCGATGAAATGAGTGGTAGCAAGCCTTTTTTTATGGAAAAACTACCTCATTTTACTTCGTTTTCCCAAGACTGTAATTGCTTACGCTCCACTAAATTGGGTGCACCATTTTGGGAATACAAAGTTTTTTGTTTGTAATTTTGACGTTTCATGAATTTTTTTTTTTTTTCGGGGGATATCATTAAGGAAAGTGGTAAGTATAACAAAAGTAGCTTCTAGTTGCCAGGCAAAAGATCAAAACAGATCTTGTAGAATACATACGATCGATGAGTTAAAATTTTAAGGGCAAAAATAAACTTTTCGTAAACTATATTTTTAGTATCTAGTGGCATGATGGTTCTGGCTTTAATTCCTTAATTTATTTAAAAAAAAATATTTTCAATGGAAATAAAATGTACGACTGTAGTAATTACATATATAAAGAATATAAAAATATATAAAATAAGGGCATTTTAATTGTTTTTTTAATTGTTTAACAACTTTTCAAATATCTTAAGGCTTAAAACCAATTTGATACTTTGAAACAATATGAATATAAGCACAAACAAAATTAAAATCGTTGTAGCGATTTTCAGATAAATAAGCTTTTTTCTTAATGGTTGTATAGCAAGTACCATAATTTTAAAAGGTAAAAAATATCCCCTCGGAAGAATTAAAAAAAAAAATATTTAAAAATTTGAAGAAAATCGCTTCAGTGGTTTAGGCTGTAGCTGTATAGGCTGTCAAGGAATAGACAGACAAACAACCAGACAGAATTCTGCCACCCACTTTGCTCGAATACAAAACTTGTTTTATATCGTAAGTAAACATTATTTTTGGGTGCAATACTTTATTGAAATTTTAAGAAACGTGACCCCCCCCTGGGGCAAAGTCTGGATCCACCATTGTGTGTACACGCACTTGTTTATAACATTTAAAGTTTATACTAAAATAAAAGAAAATAGTTTGAAGCGCCACTTTGAATTTTAATGTTTTTACCCGAATTCTACTTTAGTCTCAAAGCAGACCTTACCGACTACCAACTTAAATAGAAAAATGGTAAGTATGTACTTTGTTTGTGATTTAAAAGCGGAAAATGTTAGTAGCCCCTATCACAGCAGCTGTGATTATGTCTTTGAGTTAACATTTTTTAAATACTTCCTCAAAGAATCCCTTCTGCGGATTCTTTACTGTTTTTTTTTAAGATTTCTCTGTCGAAATAAAAAGTTCTTGAAATTAATTTTGTTCACTAATGTTTTTTGAGTTTACTTATTCTTTGTATAATAACCTACCTTCTTTAGTAATTCTGCGATAGTTGAGCTCGCAGTAATTTTGTTGCTTTCTACATTTTTGGTTGAAGAATAAAATACCTTTCGCGATTTCACTGACTGACAAGTATAAATAGTTTCGGATTAATAAGAAATAACTTTGTGTGAAAAACTTTCTCCTCATTTTTATTTCGAGAAAACCCAATTCAGCCCGACCAACACACCCAAAAAAAAATCCTTTATATGCATAGTTACTCGCGTGGTGGAATATGCCAGAAGATTGAAAGTTGTGCTGATGGTAAAATGCTAATGCATGCGGATATGACGATCCTTAGAATGTGAAAAGTTTTCCTCTGTCAAACGAATACGGAAGAAGAAAATATGACGAAAGTTTCCGTTTTTTTTTTTTTTTTTGACTGAAGTATATGCAAGAAATGCCTTTTAATTTCGCGGATGGTATTGTACAGTAATTTCGCATTTTTTTCATTCTTTTAAGTACTATAGATATAGAACGAAATGCTCATACACATACATAGATAACGCATGCAGCTCTGTAGTAAATTTGAAAGTTTTTTTGTTCATCTTGAGGGATTTTATTGGGCATGAGGAGATAGAAGGCGGAAGCGCAACTTATCAATGAGTCACTCACTAATTTTGTTGGAGAGTCGAGAATTGAGATTCGAGAGTAAATGGTTGTCTCTTCTTCTTAGATATGTGCATGTACCTATGTACATAATATATGCGTATTTACCTTTATGGTATCAAACAAGAATAAATATGGCTTTTATTGAGAGCGCTGCCAGCGAAAAAAACATGATGCCGTGATAAATTGTAAGCGGTACCCAAAAATATGCCACTGTCAATGTTAGGGTTGGATTTAAGACATTTGATGGCAAAAATATTTCGTTTCATTCGAGGGTTGGACCTTTCACAAGGCATTTCGGTGACAGATAAGCATTGCTAAAGCCGAGCCCAATCTAAATTTTGTTTATGAAATTATCTTTTGCTTGTTTAGAGTTAATACTAAAGAAAGAATACTCTAGGCATATTATATACGCTTATAATACACATAAGTAGAGAGGGATTTCCATAAGAAATTCCACCCGTTTCTTTTCTCTGAGCTCTTTTTCAAGAAGCTCATTGGACAAGGTTCTCCATCGAGAGTTTCAACCGTTTCTTTTCGTGGGACAACTTGTCCTTCGAGAGTTCCGACCGCTTTGTGTCTTATTTGCTGAGGACATAGGGCTTCCGATAATTATCTCCGACCCCGTTTTGTTCCTTTGAGCTCCTCTTCAAGAAGGTAACTGGGCAAGGTTCTCCTTCGAGATTTCCGACCGTTTCTTTCCCTTTTGTGCCAAATAATCGTTTTGGTACTTTGGGCTGCTCGTATAGAAGCTTAGGTTAGGAAGAAGCGGCTGTCAGTAAATTAAAACTGACACACTAAGACCATTGTGATGTCACATGAATCTGGAGAACTCCTTCCTTACTCGTTAAACCACTTGGAGCTTCTGACGAAGCGAACGAGACTAATTATGTCGGTGTTTGCCAGATCACTAGGATCGTTATAGAAGTAGTCTCCTAAGTGGAGCCTACGTCTGTTGGAAAGTGCTGGACATGTGCAGAGAAGGTGAGAAATCGTTTCTTCCTCCTCCTCGTCCCTACAGCTTTTGCAAAAATCGTTTAAAGGTATGCCAAGCCGCTTTGCGTGTCTGCCTATTAAACAGTGTCCTGTTATGACACCTACAACAGAGCTGATGTGCAGTCTGTTTAGAGATATTAAATTCATGGAGCGGTTTAAATCAAGGTTTGGCCATATTAGTTTTGTCGCGAAACAAGTTATGATGTTATTTTACCTAATGTTTGTTCTCTCAAAAGCATCCTGCTTCACCAAAAGTGTACAAGTAGCGATGGGTATACCAATATATGTCCTTTCAGATAAAATAGGAAGTAATGTTCCACTTCTAGCGAGTTCATCAGCTTTACAATTTCCTAGAATGTCACTATGGCCCGGCACCAAACAAAGGTGAATATTAAACTGCTGCGCCATCTCCACCAGAGATGCTCGACAGTTAAGGGCAGTTCTAGAGTTTATAGCGACAGAGTCCAGAGATTTAATAGCGGCTTGACTATCAGAGAAGATCCGGATATCTGATTCTGTTGATATCTGGTTGATATCACGTTTTCTTTGAGCCAAGATAATACTTCTTTTATCGCTAGAAGTTACACCTGGAACACGCTACAGTGATTAGGAGGACGGAATGAGAGACTTACATTTTTGGTCTTCGATCCGTCGGTGTAGAAGTGAATCGATTCATCTTTAAATAATACCACATCCTCCCAGGTGGATCTGGAAGGTGTGGTAACTTCAAAGTTTTTGTCGAAGTTCAATACTGGAATTGTGTAGTCAGTGTTACTTGGAAGTGATCCGAATGTATTCAGAATAGCGGAGTGGCCAATCCTATTATTGATCCACTGTGAAAGGGCTTTGAGGCGAATGGCTGTGTCCGTGGCCATTTGTTTGCTGAAGATATCCAGAGATGTCAGACGGAGTAGAGTGTCTTATGCAGTAGATGGAGTCGACCTAAGTGCTCCACTTCTGCATAGGCATGCAGTTCTTTGGACTTTGCTTAGTTTATCGCGATGTATCGTTTTATCCAAAGCAGTCCAACATACTGCCACAACGTAAGCTAGAATAGGTCTATTTACCGAAATGTATAGCCAGTGAATAATGCGTGGTTGGAGGCCCCACATAATACCGATGGCTTTTTTGCAGGAGAAGAGTGCCACGGTGGCTTTTTTAACTCTATCTTGTATTTTAGGTTTCCAGCTTAACTTCTTATCTCAAATGAGACCCATATATTTAACTTTTCGAGGAACGGTTCTCCTTCGAGAGTTCCGATCACTTTGTTCCTCATTTGCCGAGGATATAGGATTTCCGATAAGGATTCCTGACCGTTTTGTTCCGTTGAGTTCTTCTTCAAGGATCTGGCTGGACAAGGTTCTTCTTTGAAGGTTCCGACCGTGTAATTCCCTAGGTTTCTTGCTGGGGACAAATAAGCCGTGTTTTGTTGAATACTATACACAGTCGGGCAAAAGCTTTTCAACAAAACGGTGCAGAACAAATTGGTTAATAAAGCTTTTTTTGTATGAGAATTCAATAGTTCCAAACTGTTCCAAAGCACTGTTCGCTAGTCAAATTTGACTGCAGAAAAAAGGTAAAGTTGTTGGCAGCTGGTGATTATTGTTGCACTGCTCGTAAAATCTGAACTGGCTGGCTGGCAACTTTTCAACAAAATACGGCTATTTTATGAAAAACCGTGCTAGTTATTTTTAAGACCAGAAAACATTGTTACTAGGAAGGTACTATAGGCTAAGTTGTGGATTAGTGCAAAAAAAAAAAATAGAACCAACATCAAACATAACGATGATAAAGAACTCGAAAAAAGTGGGTGGCACAATTCTGTCTATCTGTCTGTACCTCGATCTCCTCCCTTAGCCACTGAACCGATTTTCTTGAAATTTTGAACTTGTTATTTTTGTAACTCTCCAGAGGGGAAATTTTTATTTTGTTGCAGCTCCAAAAAGAACTCCAATGATTTTGATAAAAACAAAATATGAAAGTCATTATAAAAAATATATAAAAATATAAAATAGCATTTAAATCATTCTTTTGATTGCATAAACAACCAGTTGAAAACTTTGAGCTCAAAAACAGGTATGCCATTTGATTACCTAAAAAAATATAAAAATATATGAAAAAAAAAATAAAATCGTTGGAGCGGTTTTCTTAATAATTATTTTTTTATATATAAAAATAAAAAAAATGTTTTGCTAGGCCAATTTTGAGTATGTATTAAAATACATTTTTAACCTAATTTCAAAAAAAATCATCAACTTGTTTTTGAAATATTGATTTTTTAAAAGCAAATTTTAATATTTTTTTTTAAAAATCCAAAATTAATTTTTTCTCAAATTTTTATATGCAAAATTACTAACATTTTAAATGAGCTTTAACGAGCATTAACGAGAAAATCGAAGTTAAAAGAAACCGTTACATGGCAGGTACCGTTAATAACGGTTTTCTCTAAATTTTTTTCATATAAAAAATTGCACTATACCTACAATATTACACCGATTTTTTTTTATTAAAATCGTTGGAGCCGTTTTCGATATGAAATAGCTTTTCCTCAACGGAAAAAATCGCTCCAGTGGTTTAGGCTGTAGGTCAAGGTTCAGACTGACGGATAGACAGACGGACAGACAGACAGAAATTTCCCACCCACTTGTTTGGTGTTCTCTATCATCGTAATGTCATGTTGTTATCTCGAAATTTTTTAGTAATTTTCTCAAAAACTAGAAGACATAAAATTATTTAGTTCTCAGTTTTTGATTAAAAATTTACTAGTGCAACGAATTTCAAAAAAGTAAAACATATTTTTACATATGCAAAAAATTGCACTTTAAACTCGTTTGTTATGTTTTTTTCGTAAATTTTGAGTATAGAATGGTTTTTTTTCAAAAACTATAGGTAGGTTTCACTTGGTTTGATAACCAGCTTATAGAACATAGTATTGGGTTTAAAAAAAGTATTATAACTTAATTGTAAATATATTACCGTTATTTCATAATATTTTGATTTCACTTGTAGTACTTTTCTTATGAAACTGCCCCTCCCGCCCATGCGGGGCGTTAAAAATGCTTTTATTGAACTGTTCTACAAAAAAACTGTTATCTTTTCCTTGTGCTTATTTTTGATGAGTACACAAAAGAAAGTCATGTCAAAATCGGGACATTTTGTTTATCGGGACAGGGTTCAAATAACGGGATTGTTCTGCCAAAAGCGTACGTGCGATCCCAGGGCCGGCCTGATATAAATTAGCGCCCTGTGCAAGCTTCATCATTAACGCCCTCAATTGCGGTTTTTGGTTAAGAATTGATTTCGAAGTGTCATTTAATTTTTCGCCTATTGTGAGTTTCACCCGAAAAACGAAAATATCCCCTTTTTTTTGGGATAGCTAATTTCAGAAATGTTTCGCAAATAAGAGCTTAAATTGTCACTTATTTTTTGATGAAGAAAGAAAGAAAAACAGATAGTACTGGTGCCCTTTTAAAATTCCGCGGGAACAAACATTTTTCGTGTGAAATATTTTCCATGTGAAACTCACGATAAGACTGCATAATAATAAAAATAAATAATTAACTCATTGATTAAGTGGATTTTCTAAAGCTTGCTTAAGGCGTCCATGGGGTCAGCGACCTGGAAATTTGCACCACTTGCACGTATTGCTTGTCCGGCCCTGTGCGATCCAGTAATGAATTTTATTTTTATTTCCGATGGGTTATTTATTAGATAACGACTGAAAATTCACCACTGTTATCTTCAATTTTTACATAAATATGTTTGACTTGAAAAATGGTTACTATCTACTGCTGTATTTTCTATTAAATCCGGCACTGGAACAGGACCATTCATCACCTAGATCAACGTCAATGTCAACGAGTTTATCAAAGTTACAACGTCGCGTCTCGCCGTTAAAATGAAAAAAGTTTATCCTTCACACGCTCTCTATCATTTTATTATTTTCGAATGGCAAACAAAAAAAAAAATACAAGAAAAGGCAGAACGTCTTATCCCTTCCAGTCCCTTCTCGCCGAGTTAAAACTTAAAACAAGGACTTTGAGGGTAATTTTCAGGATACACATTGTATAGTAGATGTAGTGGGATTGTTTATTGCATGTGAAAAGTCGTTAATGGGATACATTAGAATGATTTGTGGATTGTGGAGTTGAAAATTCATCCAGACAAATATTTTAATGGCATGGTGATTATCAAATACTTATGGTTGGATTTTTTGTTTTGTTTTCTTTTGTTTTTTATGAACTATTTTGTGCCAGTAGAGCTGTTGAATGTTTCAACAGAAAGTTAAATTAGGAAAAATAATACTGGAAGAAACAAAAAAATGGTTTAGAGCAAAATTTCAGATATTCATTTTTGGTTTTAAGGAAAATAACAACTGTTTAAAGGACTTACTTGAAGCATTCTTCAGTTTATGTCTGATTATGGCCAGATATGTATGGCATTCTTTCTTAAATGCCTTCCGATTTCAACTAACTGGATAAGATGATGTGACCCCTAGAATTTTATTTTCCTTGTACTTTAAACCGATAATGCAAGGATTGGAAGAAAATTGCTAAACGATATAAGGCATTGTAAATCTTCGTTAAATTCTAGATTGCATCTATATAGCGAGCTAAGTGGCAAGTTCACGTACTAGCTCTGTCTGGCATAATAGCAATATGATTAATCAGATAAATAAAATAACATTATAAAAGCTGTCATATATATATAGCACTGACCTGAACCCACTTAAAAGAAGCCAACAGAAGTTAGAAAAAGTTAGATAGTAATCTGATTAATGTTCAAGGCCTATCCCAGGGAGGGAAATCAAAGATTCGGCCAAGAGCTGCAATACAATATGGTTTGCCACAGTCAACGCAACCATATATTAAGAAGCCGATTCAGGAGCCTGTTATCACATATGACTGTATACGATAAAGTACATGGACTTCCTAGACAACCGTCTACGACAGACTTCCAGCTGTTGTCACGGGGATGGCTTCCAGGCTTCCCAAGTGTAAAATTTTAAATTAGGCTCCAAAGAGCTGATATAACCAAATTGTGGGCTGCTACAATAAGCGCTAGCAACAAGAAGCATAAGACGTAAGCCGTGATTTTACCAATTTCATGCCACCAACTACCTATCTTAATGTCTTTCGATGGCAATATCTCGAAAACCAAGGCATGTAGAAGGTAGAACAAAATCAAAAGTCGATAGAGATTTTCAAGAGCTTTCCAAAACTGAAAACTAGAACCACCTTCAAGGCCTGGCTCTCGAAATATACGCATCCAAAGTGATATTCAATTATTTGCATTTAGCCTGAAAATGCCTTTGGATAAATATTTTTTCGCCACCAAGTCTTTGAAAAAATTTCGCTTTTCGAGTTTTGGATTCCCTATTTAAAAGCTTTTTGTTCCAACAAACCAAAAGCTCTTGCAATGTCTAGTTCATTAAATATTTGCAGCCAAAGTAATTTTAATGGATTTCGACGCAATCCGTTAGATGCGGATATCTAACGAACAAAGCTTTCAAAATTGTTGCGAGTTCCAGTGCTGAATAGCAAATTGACACACCTTTCCAAAAATATAAAAATTTCGTCACAAATTTTTTTAATGGATTTTCAAAAAAACGTGGACTAACCCCTTGCCGTTTTTTTCAAAAAACAACAACTTTTTTTTCAAAGTTAATGAAATAAATCGTGACGTACATTAATCGAAAGGTGTGTTCAAACCCTATCGATATATCCAAACCAAATTTGTTTTCATGTTCTGAATTAGGAAATATTCCATCCAAAGTGATTTTACCGATTTTATGCCACCATCTTAATACACGAATGTATCATACATCGTTGAAAAGGTTCATTTGAGTACAGTTGAGTATAGTTGCTCAAAACATGTAAATATTATTAAATATTGAAAATAAAAAAAAACTTAAAAACAAAATATTGGCGAGCCGTAGTTTACGTTTTTGAAAAAAAAGTTTGAAAGACTATATCTTTTTAAATATTAATTGTACAGCTTTAATTTCTTGGAACAATGTTTAGAACACTTTTTTAAATCATAAACAAATTTTGAGCATAGAGGTCCAAAAATTTGGACAATGTTCAGAAGAACTAGAACAACTTTCATAATTTCGATTTTTGAAAAAAGGGAGCTAGGTCAAAAACGGATTTTTTGGGTCTAAAACCTCCAATCCTGAACAAACCAGGAACAATCTGGAACAGCTTTCAAAAATAACAAAATCCAAAAAGGAGGACTTACTGCACACACTCGGTATTGTGTGGCATATTCGGTAAGAATAACAGTAACACATAAATCCTATCGTACGACGTCGGTATAAGCAACCGGTGAAAGTTTAGGCAGTTACTTTCACTGAAGTTATTGCAATAACTGAGTCCCAAAAAAAAGTTAAGTCTTGAGTTAAGTAAGCAAGTATTGGCACAAAATCCAGCCCTGTACTTGAAGGAATCAAGCACAAAGAAAAACAGTTTTAATATCTTTATTATTTTTGAACTTTGGGTCTGCATAGTTTTGCCTCTGGGTTATTGAAAATAATTCAGTAAGTACCTAAACATTGTTCCTAGGAACTTCTATGAGCTATGAGTTTATTTTATAAATTTATCTCATCTCAATATATCTTGTATTTTAAAGTTAACGTCAGTTCATTGTGTATTTGAAAATATGTTGTTCCAAACTTTCTGTTTGCAATGGCCACTTGTGATTTATGAAATTCAAAAAATTCTCTAATATCAATACCGATGCCAGCTGCAACCAACATCATTCTCTTAAGTCTCTTAAAGTTTCTAAATTACACCACATTTTCAAGGAAGATGGAATACCAACATACAGACCTACAGCTTAACCACACACACGGGTATAAAATCAAGCTTTATCCATCATCACCATCGAAAATATAAACATCCTGTTGCTGTAGTTTCAAAAATCCATAACATATACGTTCCTTACTCTCCTACCGTGTGTACACGTACCTACCTGCTTTAGTTTCGTTAAGTAAAACCATCAAGTCTTTTCATTCTCAACAAATCAAAAAACAAACATAATATCCCAGTTTATCCAGGACTTATAAAGAGTATGAAGGACATCAAAATTCCAGAGTATGTATCCCCAAAAGTATATTTTTCATAATATCAAAACAAAAGATGAAAATTAACCCCCCGACGTTTATTGCTGATGATCCCAGGACAGGAGTACCTGGGATACAAGGAGTATCTCTCATATCTCACACCATACACGTCATAGAAGACCATCTGCAATCTCTTTTGTATTACATTATCCAGGTAGCCAACAGAGAATCCGGCTATTCAGGTTTTCGCAACATCAGACCCCTATACGTCATACCTTTCAAGCCTCCCAGGCCTCCCAACAAACCTAAAGGAAATTTAACTCTTACGAGTACATATATGAGATGAAGTGCTAAGGGAAGGCTGCTTTGGTTATGTTATGCGAACAAGAGAGTAGTTAGTTCCTAAATATTTGTGTCCAGTTGACTTGTCGATTAGGGACTATCAAAACGATGTTTGGAATCGTCTGTTAGGGATGCGGTTTGGCATTACTTCAGACCACACAATCACACTAACATCCCAAAAAGAAATAAATGACAGAAGGCAGCTTTTGAAGCGGTTGGAAGTTGGAACCTCATTCTTGTCTTGGTGTTCGGTTCGGGCTAAGAAGAATACATTTTATGCTTCTTCCAATATACCCATCTTGTCGCTCTCTTGACGATGTTTTTCGAATATTTGGGTCGGTTATTGGTGCTGCGAGATAACAGTGAAAGAAAATCGTAGATACTGAGGCAAGATATGGATATCCCACCCCACAGATACCTATAGTCTCCCTCATTGCGGGGAGTTTTCGGTATTAGTGTTATAGGTTTGGGGGATTTTCTACAGTTAGAGTCGTTGGCTTTCATGTATGGGGATGTTTTGTATAGGGACCACATCACTACTACTATCTCCCAGACCATCATCATGGCGATAAGCATATGAAATGAAGGTGGTGCTGAGTTTTCGGAGAGATATGGTTATTTGATGGTGTCATCTAGTTAACTTACACAAGATTATTACTTGTGTGCAGTCATTTAATTTAAGGATTGACAACGGAGTAATAGAAGGTTATTGCTAGCTTACAATTTGATGGTGCAATTCTTCGTACATTTTAAATTGACTTAGCATTTTTGAAATGGAGCCATAAAAAGGATTACATATGAGAAGAAAAATAAGCTTGAAAGCAAAGGATAGAATGATATCTGGAAGAGCTCTGGGGATGCAATGGAATGGAGTTAAAAATTTATTTTGTCAAATCGAAGAGTGTCCCAGTTTTTGTTGACATATTATTGGAATACAATTTTTTGACCATTTTATTCATTGTATGGATGATTGGGCGTTGAAGGAAGGAAGCGGGCAGTTACTGGAATGGCGTCAACATGGAAACTTCTAGTGATGTAACGAATACTACACGCTTTTTTTAACTCCAAGTATGTTAACTTTTAGGATAGTGGTCTTGACCATCCGGACTTGGCTTGTGGAACTAGCATTATAAGTGAGAATGTTGAACTATAAAATTCTGTAGGAAATTATTAGCTGCTTAATTTGGCTGAAATCTTAGACGAACTTGTCAGACGGATGGTGTAGATGACTTCAATATAGAGGATCAACGGTGTCACCAACAGTCTGGAAGAGATGACGTTAGTTAGGATTTTCAGTACTTACCTGGTTGCGAAAGGAGATGGTGGAGGATGAACCCTTAAGGGGCTTACAGCAGCGCTCATATCAACTAGCTTACTAGCATGCGATTATCCGGCCTGATGTTAGAAGACATAGCAAGGTCTTGGTCCTCCATGTTTGTGCATTGTTTTATTGGTTTAATTTCCATATTTCCATACCACGTTAGCAAAATTTTGGTTATGAGAGAGATACGAGGAACCTCGTATAATGATTACCATCAAATGGCAACAAGATCGGACACTTTGAACGGATAACGACTTGAGAGTATGTACAGGGTGGCGCACGAATCGTGCTACAAAAATAAAACGTAATAACCTTTTTTCTGTGTGAGTAATCGGCTTGTTTTTTTTTTATTTTGTAGGTTACTATTTAGATTTATAAAAATGGATGCTTGGGATACGGAGAAAAGAATTTGGATAGTGCAACGGTACCATGCTTTGCAGTCCGTCATTTCCGTCCAAAGGGAATTTAGGCGGGAGTTTGGCGGTAATCCCCCGAGTAGATGGACCATTATGAGGTTTGTAAACATGTTTGCCGAATCTGGAAGCATCGCACGAAGGCCGTACCATCGAGATGCCAATGTTCGGGTTCAGGATACAATCGCAGCAGTAGCATCTGCAATACAGGCCAATCCGGGTGTTTCGACCCGAAACTTATCGGGGCAAATTGGAGTTAGTAGACGGTCATTACAACGGATAATTCATGACGATTTAAAACTTGTTTCCGTACAAAGTCCAAATTACTAGCAAGTTAAACCCTCAGGATTTGCCTGTTCGCCTGGAATTTTGCCAAAAAATGATATCAATGGCCGGAGAAGACAACACATTGATCAATTGTTTGTTCATGTCTGATGAGGCCCATTTTGATCTTAACGGCAATGTAAACAAGCAAAATTGCCGTATATCGAATGAGTCTAATCCAGAAATGCTCCATGAGACGGAACTGCACCCAGAACGAGACACTGTGTCGTGCGCAGTTTCATCAAGGTGTATTGTCGGGCCGTACTTCTTTGAAGAAAACGGTGTAACCGTTACTGTCAATGGGGACCGTTATTTAAAGATGTTGAAGGAGTTCTTTTACCCAGAACTGCGCCGAAGACGTATACCATTCAACAGCGTTTGGTTTCAGCAAGATGGAGCAACTGCACATATAGCCAGACCAGTTATGGCGGAGCTAAACAAAAAATTCGCAAACAAATTAGTTTCTAGGAACTCCACTCTTCGCTGGCCCCCAACGTCACCTGACCTGACTGCACCAGACTTCTTTTTATGGGGTTATGTCAAGCAAGAGGTGTATAAAACGAAGCCAAGGAATTTAACTGATTTAAAGCAGTCCATAACGACAATAATTGAGGCGATCCCAACTTCAACTCTTGAGGCCGCAATGAATAATTTTTTGATCAGGTGCCGCATATGCGTGGGAGAGCGTGGAGGTCATTTGCGGTCTATAATCTTTAAAAACAACTAACTATTTAAAATAAAATTTAATTTTCTAAGCAATACAAAAAAAAATAAATGAAATACATCGATTAAAAAAAAGTTATTTGAATTTCTTATTGTAGCACAATTGGTGCGCCACCCTGTATACTTGTCATGAAAAAGCGTTTCCCATCTAGCAGTTCAGATTGGACAACAAACTGTAGGTCCCCTCCAATCCTGCCAATAACACGCACACAGGAATGGTTGAGAGTTGTAAGTCACTAGGCGCCATAAACTTTATTTATTTTTTATTTCATGATGAAAAGAAAAGATTGTGACATTTATTACAGCTGTGATGGAAGTCTTAACATGAGGATTCGTTGTGGGAAACCAGTTAAGAAGCAAAGTTATTGACTTTAAACCAATAAGTGTTAGCCTGGCTGTGATCTGAATCTGAGCCACTTTCCAAAATATATCTTAGCCTAATATATTCACACACACCTAATAATGGAGTTAAAACTTTTTAAGGGATGAGTTTTATGACAGAACTTACGGAACCTCCCCGGAATAGGTATAATGTCAAAATTTTGCTCGGTGATCACAATGCCCGAATTGGAACTTGAGGGATAAGTTGGTAAGAACAGCTTCTATTTAGAGATAACTGATAATGAGTTTCGACTAATAGGCATTTCAGAAGCTCGTAATATTTTGGTAAGAAACACTTGGTTTCCAGGGCAAAGAATACACAAAGCAACCTGTTATTCCAAACTGATCGATACGTCAACCAAATCGACTATGTGCTTGTTGACGGATGGCACGCCTCTAACATTTTAGAATGAAACTGTACACCGCCCTAAAATAAAAATTTGACGTTGGTTACCATAATGTACCTGTAGTCACCAGACCCTTCATTGAGCACCTGAGATGGCAACTCTTTGTTGTGCATACGCCAGCAAAAGATGCTAACAACCAATGGTTTCGGTATCAAGATATAAGAGCCACCTTTAACTACAATAGGCTGCTAAACACCCCCAAAAAAGAATCCGTGATTTATGATGATTGATGATGAATGCGTACAGCTGAAAAATATTGCAGAAGATGCACTTTCAAACATGCTGAATCGTTAAACAAAAGAAGCAAAAGAGGAGTACCGAGCAATGAGAAGAGATTGAGGAGATGACCCTGCGTAGAAAAAAAAGAGGGCGTACTAAGCCTCTCAGCTCAAGGAGACCGAAGAGTCTCTCGATCGAAACAACACCTGGAAGTTTTATAGAAAAAGCCAAGCAGCTAACTGTCTTTTTCAAAACCGAAAGGCACGCTCTTCGAAGTAGTGTAGGTAACCTATTTACGGAGGCAGAAGGAATATTAGATGTATTCAGGCAGCATTTTCAGCAGCTGCTAAATTGGCATCAAGTGGAGTGAGAAATAGTATAAGAAGATAACCTACCTCCAGTTAATGAACTCTCAGTACCACATCTAGATGTAAGCTTACCTATATAAAGAACAACAAAGGCCGCCAGATCTGATGGTTTACCAAAAAACTTTTTAAGAACAGAAGCGATGAGTTTATAGGGTGCATGCATCAACAAGTTTGGGTGGAAGGAAGCATATGACTGGTCTTTCAGTTTTATATATATATACTCCATACAAGATCCCATCTTATGTTCTGTGTGAGCGTCTTAAGCCGTTTTGCAAAACTAAATTTGTCAAGTGGATTCCAACCAGGCAAATCGACCATAAATCAAATATTCACTCTCGAGCAGATCCTTGAAAGGACCAATGAATTTCTGGTTGAGACTCATCATCTATTCATCGACTTCTAAGCAGCATATTATAGAATTCATCGTTAGGAGCTTTCTACGGCGATAGCTGAACTTGGGATCCCAATTATACTGATCCAGCTGTGCAACGAGGCATTCGAAAAAATCGATGGAATGTGCAACTAGAGATTGCTTTACCGAACTATTTCATAAAAGCAAAGGGTTACAATAAGGAGATGCCACATCATGTGATTTCTACAATCTTGTTTTGGAGAAAAATAGTGCGCAGGGTAAGAGTTCACACTAAAGGCATTATTTTCAACAGATTTGTCCAACTTCTAGGGCCTGCCAACCATATCGACATCGTTTGCTGCCATCAACAGGCCGTTAGAGTCCTAGCGGCAATTAAAAAACAGATGAAATAGGTTGACGTTGACATGCTATCTACGAAGAATGAAAGATCAGCTAGGAAAATAGAGCACTGTTGATAGCAACAACGAACGACACTGTCAGGGTAAAATTTACCGCGACAAAAACTGTTCTTTCCATATTCCAAAATCTTTGTTCCTGTCGTTCCTTCTCTTCTTTTTCTACTGGGGGAAAGTAGACAAAAGCAATGGGGTATCAGCCATTACCCTATCCCAGTAACTTGAAGAAACAAGTGGCAGAGCAAGCCTCTATCCTACAAAACAACAGACGGGCGGTCTGTGTTGATTGCTGAAATGTATCTAAATACTTAAGACAATAGGTACGGTTGACAGTTGGTCCTCGAACGCCCTTATAACTTACAGACACGTCGTCTCTTCAAATCCATTTTAACAGACAGACAAGTGGTCTGTTCCAAATCCAAATAACCCAAAGAAGCGCTCTTGACATCTGGTCCTCGTCTGCTCGATGTTGCTTTTTTGAGAATGGCTTAGTGCGCAACATAATTTTAACTATATTAATGTAGAAGATGAAACTTTATCGACTACTCTTAACTTAATTCCCCAAATCTAACAAAAACTCATATAAGTAGGGTATTTTTTTTTTTTTTTTATTGCGAGTAGAACATAACTTCAAATTAACTTTTTCACATTTTAAACTTCTACAGTTATTGATCTTTTCCTTGTCGCTGGAGTTTTCTTTTAACTTTTGGGTACAGTTTTTAGAAATTTGGAGGGGAAAAATGATTTCGAAATTGATTTGTTCGATTTTTGGTGCTTTCATCTGGGTTTCTCTTAAAAAGTTAGAAAATAGGGGGAAAATGGCTGAATGCATTCATCGGCTTCGCGTGTTCCTGAAAATGACACCAGCGATCAGTGAATTCCACGATGACTAGGTAAGGGTAGTGTGCGAGTAAGTAGGATCGCTGGATTTCGTCAACGGTGGCACTATTCAGCAACATAGCCGTTAGTTGCTTACAAAGCACAGAGAGAACAAGTTAAGGAAGGTTTGAAAAATTTAGAAGGTCATTTCATGACTGAAATTTAATTAGAGGAAATCAAAGAAATTAATTTCGGTGTTAAAGTGCTCAAAGTTAAATGGGAAAAATTGATAGAAGGATATTTTCGCGAGAGGTGGAAAGTTGAAGTAGAACTTCGGGAAAGAAAGAACAAAAAGCTTACGGACATAAAATATACAGAAAAGGGGTATTGAGAAAAAGTTAAATTTTAAGTCATTTGGTGGCTAAGAAAAACTCGGTCGGGGGTTACAGTATTTAACGTGCTGAACGCTTTCGTTTTTCTCTGCCAATGAAATCCTTCGGTTTGGCGCAAGGTTCAACGAAATGGGCTTAAAACTCCTCACACCTAAGATGAGGGGTATACTTTATAAAAACATTATACTGCCAGTCGTGCTTTATGGCGCCGAGTGTTGAGTGAGAAGCAAAAAAGTTGAGCTGATACTGGGGGGCTCCTTTAGAAGAAAAGATTTTTACGGATGAATTGTGCAGAAGGTACTATCACGAACTTTTTGAGCTGTACCAGGATATGATGGATGAAGTTCAGAAAATAAAAAAACTGGTGAATACATTCATTGGCTTGGCTACATCTTGCCAAGAAAATGTCCCAGCCAACTGATTCGGGAAAACGTGGAAGGCTTAGCCTCCGGTTCAAGGACCAAACTATCACAGATGCCAGAAAAGCTTGATCTAGATGACTGGAGGAAGCAGTGTGCTCTGAATCGTAGAGGATAGAAGGCTGCTGGTTCTCAGGCTGCGATCTTTCTTGGATTAGGAGCCGGATAAGTAAGTAGTAATCAAACTTGCTGTTTCTTGGTAAACTACCAAAGTTTTAAGTTTCTCTTTCAATTCTGTATGCACCAACCGACCAGAGGATGATCGATGGGCGTTTCTACATTTATTATTAGGTAAGTGAAGTGTTCACCCAAACAATTAAATGAAGCAAATGTTTCGCTAAGCTTTAAATATCAAATTAAGTTTGTTATACATATGAATAGGTACAAACCAAATTGCTTTGCACTAAGAGCATCTGGCTATTGATGTTTACACATCAAAAAATATAACTTCATCGAAATTGCAAAAATAAATACATTTTTATACTCCACTAAATAGTGGATTATGTATGGTAGGTATACATTGTACACTTTGTATTGAAATTCAATATTTAAATATAAATTTTTTGTTTGTGTATTTTTTTAAATCTCAGTAATTATTAAAATGAAAAGCTAATTATAAATAAATAATGAACGAATGCCCAACATATTTTCATAAACATAACGAAAATACACACAAACACCTTTCGTGATTGCAATAAATTACTCAAAAATTGTTGTCCCATATCTACATACATTCATATACACAATGCACATTCACATAATTTTATACCTAAAGTGTATTTATTTTTCTCCTGAAACCTGAAAATCCAGCCACTAATTTAACAAGGCACGTTTGATTGGTAAAGTAATTTTATTAACAAGTCTCTCTCTCTCTCTCTCCCTCTTTGCCTTTGATCTGGATTAAGTATTTAAACAAAAATAGCAACCTCAACGATGACGACACAAAATTAATGGATTCGTCGAATTATAATTACACAGAATTATACGTATTATTCTACCGGAAACCGGAATTATGTCAATTCGGTTCATCATCGTCATGTTGTGCTTCCATAATTCCATAATTTAAATCATTTTCATTTTCTGATTGCATTTGGGTTTAATTTTGGGTAATTTTTTTTGCGTTTTAATTGTGTCTACTTTAATATATGTAGGTATTGAAAATTGCGTTCAGATGGTTGGTGGGTTGATATAAAATAAGAGACATCCGGTCTGATGCAGCTCAGAAATAAATGAAGAGGTATTTGTACCTATTTTTGATTTCGAAAATAAGAAGGGTTAGAGAAAGCTTAGTTCTAATCATAAATAAATAATATAAAGATGGGAATCCTCGGCTGTCAAACTGATTTGCCTACAAGCTCCGACCGTGGTGAATGTCATAAAGTTGCACTAGTAACCTTTACCACACTAACACTAATGCAACTTAATGATTTTTACCACAAATTGTCGGTTTTTTTTTTAATTTGTCAGTTATTTTAAAAACCCAATGGACCTGTTCATAAAGTATAAAAGCAGGTGAAGTGAATTTTTAAGTGCTCACTTCCCTTTATATAATTTTATTTATTTATTTATTATTTAAAATTGCATTGGCTACCTAAATTCAAAGCGTTCTAAGATAATAAAAGACATATTGGTAGTAATAAATAATTGAATAAATAAATGTATGTTAATTGAACCATAGTGGGAGGAAATTTGTTTGTGAAATATGAAATTTCATAGTAAATATGTTAGCCTTTTTACACCGAACTCAAAACGCGGTTTTCGCGAAAATATTGGCTTTGGAGAAAAACCTAATTGAAAACACAAGGTTTCACATACATTTTTTTGAGCTTCAGGTTTTCGTAAAACACAAGTTTAATATAAAACCAGTCGAAAACTTGTTGGAATTCAGAGATGAACAAAACAAACGTACCTTTTAAAAAGTTCAGTGCCTAGTGAAATGTTAAAAAAGAAACTGATTGGATGCTTTTATATGGATCATATTTATATAAATAATCACCATTTTACATCCATGAAAGTGAAGAAAACAACAAAATGAAAAGATAATTGTAAGTGGTTGGTGAAGGAAAAACTTTAATGTCAAACGAAAACGTATAGTGTAATGTTTGGTGTGAATGGTTTTTGAAAAGTTTTTGCCGAAAACTGGTTTTGGGGTTTGTTGTGAAAATCCTATTATTCCTAAAATTTGTATTTCTTACTGGAATACTTCCACAGATTTATGATCTCCACAGAAACGAACTATCAAAATTAGTCTGGATAATAATAGCTACGTTTTTTGCATGTCAATGGACTTTGGAAAAAATAACGACATCGGGACATTTTAACATTTGCCTTGGTCTGCCATTTTATATAACCAGCAAACATTCAACATTTAATTATTATTTGTTCAATGTAATTTGTTTTTACTTATTTACAGCACAGTGATTTAAGATTTTTTTTCACTCATACATTAAACAAAAAAAAAAGACTGGAAAACTATGCACCAAGCACCAAATTCTTTTAGTTCGCTTCCACCATGGTGAGGACTCTCCCGTCTGACGGGAGAAGTTAACGAAAACTAAACGAAGAGTACCACTTCGCAATTATGTGTGCGTCATATGGATTACTTGTATTCGCCCGGTTTCCTACGACCACTACGTTGGCTATTCTAGTTCTACCTAAAAGGCTCTCCCAAACCAACGCGAATTCGCGGCGACGGCGAATTTTTGTTGTTGTTTAGCGTTGTGTATTTGTCATATTTTTTACTATTGTGAATGATTTGCTGCGAATCGCTCCGCATTCGCGTTGGTTTGGGAGAAGCTTAATTCTGAATTAATATTGTTGTTGTTGTATTTGACTAGTAAATTGCTTTGTTTTGTTGTCGTTTTTTTTTATAGAATTATTTTGAGTTACAAAAAACACAACTAATACTATAATATGTATTGAATTTTCTTTTTGCTTAAAGGTTCTCCCAAACCAACGCGAATGCGGAGTGATTCGCAGCGCCTTAATTATGTAACTAGGTAAAAAGAATTGCACATTTTATCAAAATATGTATGTCCAAATTTTAATCAATGGTTCATTAAATTTAATTCACCAAATCGGTGAATTAAAATTGGATTAACTTAGTTTAAATGATGGTTAAGGCCAAATAAGTGATAGTGGAGAATCAGGGCCAGTTTGTTCACATTCGATTAAATTTGAAGTAAGTAAGTCACAGAATCTGGTTAAATGCATCTAACCTACCAATATTGGCCAATTAGCGATGTCTATAATCAACAACTCAATTTTATTGGAACGGCAAACCATTTGGCTGCAATTCGTTTAAAAAAATTATATTTAGGTAAACAAATTGATGGTGCAGTCGTACCTTTCAATAATATTCCATTAAATTTCAGAAATGTCACGAAGTTTATGAATTCTTAAAATTCAATGGAAAGTTGGTATTACAACAAGAGTCAATTGCTCTGACAATTTGAAGATATCAATCAATTTTACGTTAATGTAATTAGAGAACTGGAAACTCGGTAAGCTATTCGATTTATAAGAAACATTTTCAATTACTAATTGGTAATCTTTTGTAACAACCAGCGGAAACTGGATCAACTGGACCAAGAAATGACTTACCAAAACACAGAAGTTGGCACCAAGTTACCTTGAGACTGATCCCCAATGATGAATCAAACAAAATTTTCTTGTGCAACTTTTCCCAGAAACAAGTTTTTATTAGTGTTTTCCGCTTAGCTTAGCATATTGTAGCTAACGTTTCAATAATGGTAGCAGTTGTTCTAACCGAAAATATAAACTTTATAAAATTTTACTTTTATTCGATACCTACTTGGTATCGCAACTAAAAGTATCTTTTTTTTCTAAAAGGACTTGGTATCGAAACAAGTGTCTAGTATGTACTTGGTACTTGTATCGATTCATCCCTATAAATATACTAATAAGGCTGCATGACTTTCTGTGTAACGTTTTCATTATTGATACCATTATAAACTTTCATCAAGTGATGTCCAAATTTCATACAAGAGGATCAACTAAAAAGCTTATATAAATATTAAATCGCTTCAGCGGTTTAATCTGCAGATGGATGCATATAGAGATACTCACCCATAGTAATTGCGGGGGTCAGTTTTGATTATAAAACGTGTTTGTTGACCAAGCTCTTGAAATGTCTTAATTTTGATTGCAATAAAACAGTGCAGATAAAATTATTATAAAACTGAGTACGGGCTTTATTTACTTATAAAGTGATAAGTTATATGTAGCCTTAAAAAGAAACACATGTAACTTTTAAAAGTTCTAAAGTTTTTTCCAAGTTATGCAATTCATCGCCTTTAAATTTGATAGTTGCATCCTTTGTTTTTTTTAACAAATCTTTTAAGGCATAGATCGATTGCTGTAAAAACTTTCGGTTTGGAACTTCGAACGAAATAGATTTATTTGGATAGTACCAAACGGAAAGAAAACCGAAAAATGATATACCTAAATGCATCGAAGTAAATTTAGTAACAACTTCCTTCATTTCGCACTTTGTCTGCTCCCAAGCGCGGAAGGCTGAACATATTGTGTGTCCTGTTGGAAACGATGAAAAGCGATCAAAGGATTTGCGTTCTCAGTACATACATCCGTGTAAGAGTTCATTTGATCTCTCGAAAACTGAAATTTTACATCACATTTTGGCATTTACTTCCTTGCCATTTAGAAGGAATTCTGGTTGCCGGAAATTTTTGATAAAATTTAAAATATTACTTAAAATTTCTGGCACAACTAAATATTTGTTGTTTTTATTTAACAAAAAACGAAAAAATTAATAACAAATATAAAAAGATAAATAAAACAACGACGCAGAATGGCTGACGCACTAAAATAAAAAAAACATGATATCAAGTTTGGACAAAAATTGGTCTGTCAAAACAAATCAAATTCACCGCGTTAAGTTGTTGTTGCAATTCACATCTATTCATCGACACGGAGTCGGATTACAAAAACAACAATGTAAACAAATGGGTTTTGGAGGGTGAAACGTACGAAAGTTTCCCATCTTTACATTGTTTATTTATGGTTCTAATAATACAGTGTTAGAAGAGATTTTCAATTGACGCATCTGAAATGTCCTTAAATTTCGACAAGTCGATTAACGAAGGAACTTATCTTATGCTAATTGAAATCCATGGGACCGTTCTTTGATACTCAATTAGAAAGCTCTGGATATTGCCTGAATGTTCTAGTATCTTCTTCTAGATCTTTTCTTTGGGGAAATTTCCCAAAATTTCCCTTTAAAAAGCTTTAATTTTGACATTTAGTACAAAAAGTTCTAGAGCTCAACAAAGCTCTCCGTAGGTTGGTTTGTATCAGGTATAATCCTGAAGATGAAAGTCGTTACAATATAATATAATGCAGATTTGCTCGATTTTTAGTTGAAGAATATTGTAACGACTCTCAAATGAACTACAGGGTGGCGCACGAATCGTGCTACAAAAATAAAACGTAATAACTTTTTTTTTTTTTTTTTTTTTTTTTTTTCTGAGAATCCAGTTACAACAGGTGGTATAAAGAAATAATGACAGAAGGGATTAAACAATATTTAACAGCGGGTTGGAAGACAGAAAGAACAAGGAGAATTGCAAGAGTCAGGCTAGGTAATGAGGTTAGGGAAAGATGGTACTGGAAACGCGAAGAGGAGAGAATGTGCAGAATATGTGAGGGTGAACAAGAGACATGGGAGCATGTATTAGAGAGATGCAGATCTGTCGGAGATGAAAGAAAATCAATAGGGGAAAGGATGAGGGAAATAATGGACGAAACGGGGAAGGGAGAAGAGTGGATAAAGGAACTAGAGGCAGTGAGAAAAGATAAGATGATAGAGAGGGGTGGAGAGGGAGCAGAGTAAAGAAGCGGGAGACTTGTAACTCTTAGGGGAGCCAATACAAATCAAAAAAAAAAACTTTTTTTCTGTGTGAGTAATCGGCTTATTTTATTTTTTTATTTTGTAGGTTACTATTTAGATTTATAAACATGGATGCTTGGGATACGGAGAAAAGAATTTGGATAGTGCAACGGTACCATGCTTTGCAGTCCGTCATTTCCGTCCAAAGGGAATTTAGGCGGGAGTTCGGCGGTAATCCCCCGAGTAGATGGACCATTATGAGGTTTGTAAACATGTTTGCCGAATCTGGAAGCATCGCACGAAGGCCGTACCATCGAGATGCCAATGTTCGGGTTCAGGATACAATCGCAGCAGTAGCATCTGCAATACAGGCCAATCCGGGTGTTTTGACCCCAAACTTATCGGGGCAAATTGGAGTTAGTAGACCCTTATTACAACGGATACTTCATGACGATTTAAACTTGTTTCCATGCAAAGTCCAAATTACTAGCAAGTTAAACCCTCAGGATTTGCCTGTTCGCCTGGAATTTTGCCAAAAAATGATATCAATGGCCGAAGAAGACAACACATTGATCAATTGTTTGTTCATGTCTGATGAGGCCCATTTTGATCTTAACGGCAATGTAAACAAGCAAAATTGCCGTATATAGAATGAGTCTAATCCAGAAATGCTCCATGAGACGGAACTGCACCCAGAACGAGTCACTGTGTGGTGCGCAGTTTCATCAAGGTGTATTGTCGGGCCGTACTTCTTTGAAGAAAACGGTGTAACCGTTACTGTCAATGGGGACCGTTATTTAAAGATGTGTTGAAGGAGTTTTTTTACCCAGAACTGCGCCGAAGATGTATACCATTCAACAGCGTTTGGTTTCAGCAAGATGGAGCAACTGCACATATAGCCAGACCAGTTATGGCGGAGCTAAACAAAAAATTCGCAAACAAATTAATTTCTAGGAACTCCACTCTTCGCTGGCCCCCAAGGTCACCTGACCTGACTGCACCAGACTTCTTTTTATGGGGTTATGTCAAGCAAGAGGTGTATAAAACGAAGCCCAGGAATTTAACTGAATTAAAGCAGTCCATAACGACAATAATTGAGGCGATCCCAACTTCAACTCTTCAGGCCGCAATGAATAATTTTTTGATCAGGTGCCACATATGCGTGGGAGAGCGTGGAGGTCATTTGCGGTCTATAATCTTTAAAAACAACTAACTATTTAAAATAAAATTTAATTTTCTAACCAATAAAAAAAATAAATGAAATACATCGATTAAAAAAAAAAGTTATTTGAATTTCTTATTGTAGCACAATTGGTGCGCCACCCTGTATAACCACGCTCGAATAAAAGAAACACTGAAATCCAGATTAGACATATGACACAAACCAACCTACGGAAAGCATTGGTGAGCTTTTGAACTTCAAATACTAAACGCCAGAATGAAAGCTTCGGAAAGAAAAAATTATTTGGAAATTTCCCCTATGGAAAGCTAAATAAATAAGTGGAGAATAATAAAGTAAATAAGTTTTATTTACGAACCTAAGAAAATATTATAATATTTCAAAAGTCTTTCTTAAGCTTGGGGCTTACGAACAAAAGTTTTTATATTATATACGTATCAAAATAACCGTTGATTGGGAAACATTATTATTATTATGAAATCAGGGAATATTGACTCAGGCAGGGTCGCGGGTAAAACTTTTAGATGAATCCGACCGGCAGTAACTACGAAGTTATGATGCGGTTCTGTGGGATGTTACGACAGAAACGATAAAACAATTAAGGCTTATGCAGATGATCCGTTTCTTAAAATAAAGGCTGTTTGTGAGGCACTGCAAAGCGTTTTGAACTGATTTCTTCATTCCACGAGGTCAAGAGTAGAAAACTATCATTACAAGCTCAAGGTATTGTACTTGAAGTTAATTGTTTCGGTCCAAAACCATTTTCAAAATTAATGGGGATCAAAATTAGTCTAGCGGTAATAACGAGGTTGAAAGGTGAAACATTCTCTTCCAGACTCGATGAAGAATGCGTTTCACCAACTAGAACTAGAAGAATTTAGTAGTCACAAGGGGATGCTTAGATATAAGAGACTTTTGTTTGGGGCTAACTCGGTTCCTGAAATATTCCAAAAAAGTTATGATAAAATCTTCTAACTCTTTTTGGAAATGCTTTTAACTATCTAGACAACATTGTTGTTTATGGTCGCATGGAAAAAGAACTTGACAAAGGGTTGTTGATGGTACTAAAGATCTTTATAGACTTCAATGTAGCACTTAATAAGGAAAAATATTGGTGGAAATACAGAAATTAAAATTCTTGAGACATATTCTGTCAACAGAAATTATCAGCTCAGACCCGAAAAAAAAACAGTATAGGTACAAGATATGTATTTCAAATGCCACAAAGCAAGGAAAAGACAAGGAATTGTCCAGGCCACAAGTATTTAAATTTAAAGTTGTTTGTCAACCGGAGAATCTGAATACAGCTGATTTAGTTTCACGCCCTTTAAAAATTCAAACGGCAGGTACATTCGATGTTCGGGGGGAACGGAAGTACCCAAGGCGCTGACTATATCAGAGATTAGTTCGAATAACATCAAGGATCATGAACTGATGAAGGCTGTCAACTACGCCAAAGACGACATATGGAACTCGAAGATGCCACGTTCATACTTTCCACTCAGATTTGAATTGTTAAGAGGGACAAAATGGTTATAGCAAAAGCACTTTCGTTCTAGAATTTTGAAATGATCTCAAGAAAGCCCTCCTGGCGAAATTGTTATGAAGCGGAGAATCCAGTCAAAAGTATTCTGCCCATTGGTAGACATCGAACTGTTTTTCAGTCGACGAAGAAGATGACAGAAAGAGAACAAATAAAAATACAAGAAGCTGCGCAAAAAAGCAAAAAGTGGTGCCACCATGACTAGCTTTAGTAACCTTGCAATCAAGTAAAAACCCAGGTTTAAATTAAAATTGAAGGTCTTTTAGACAAAAAAAACGAAGGAGGATGACTGCAAATAAGATGGACCGTTAACACTTCCGTCCCGAAAAAAAAAGGTTTTAAAATGGTTCGCAAGTTCCACTTTACTGCAAAACCCAAACGAAATTATATGACGATTTAACGTCTTTGAAAAATTAAACCGAATATTAACTTTTTCCACCTTGAAAATCCTTAAATTGCTGGTTTCTGCCACTCTCCATTTTTGACGAGTTCACTCTTCTTTGGTTAAGTTCTTCAACCAGAACTACTCAAAATTCCAAAATTTTAAACTTAAGGCAATTAGCTTTTTTTTCTCCACTTTTTGACACTTTCTATTCTTAAATTTTTCTGAATCTCCCCCGGTTCGTTCAATCAACAGGTAAGAAATGCCATTCAAAGTTTTGACATTGTTTAGATGACCTCTTTCTTTTTGCAATGCCCAATGATTTCGGTCTATCAATCAGTGACCGTGGACTTTGGTGGCGTCATCAGTCAGCAAAAAACAAAACACTTTTTCTGTGATTCGCGAAATTACCTCATTTCGGTTCTAATGAAAACGTTGTATAAAATAGATTTGTCAAGCAGCCATTCTCAGTACGAGTAACCTCAGCATTCGGAGACCAAGCGCCACCCGTGTTTTTCTTGGATTGGTACTTGGATTAGGGGGACAACTGTAACCTTCACTTTTCGATAAAACAGACCGCCCATCTATCAATGAAAGGAACACATCCAATTTTGGTGTCAAATTTGACACATCGATTTTGTTTCTCAAAATACTGAGAGAAAGTGAACTGATGGCTGATGGAACATGGCTGCCTCTCTCTCTCTCTCAGTAGGTTGAAAGAAACACCTGTAAAAGAAAATTAGGAAGAATGGAAAAGAGGATTGGAAATAAAAAAAAAATAGTTTTTGTTGCGGTAAATTTTACCGTAACAGTTTTTTTTTTCCAAAATGTGAACAGAGGTGAATGATAATCCGAAGACCACGAACACTATGGTCACCAGCTCGTCAACAGCAACGAAACCAGTATCGCTAACGGATGTCAAAGATAACGATTTGAAGTTGTCCTTAACTGCCTGAACAGAATAGAGTACTGCAACTGGAGCTGGAGCTGCAGCTGCATCTGGAATAGCTGTCA
Source organism: Dasysyrphus albostriatus (assembly GCA_946251815.1). NCBI lineage: Eukaryota > Metazoa > Arthropoda > Insecta > Diptera > Syrphidae > Dasysyrphus > Dasysyrphus albostriatus. Next base: position 106,404,997 of record OX276337.1, read on the forward strand.
AAAAATGTCGTACGTAATTATTTTACTCGCCAAAATGTGTTGTAATGTGTGCAGTATGGATTTAATTCAACACAAAAATAAAAAGTAAAACAAGAATAAACATCAATAATGATGAAATGGAAGCTAAAATTCCTTTGAGTTTTTTTCAGACATTAAAAAGAGTTTGAAACTTTCTTCAACCCCCGTGTTAACACTCCTGGTGGTGTTCACAACTTTGAAATGTCAAAAAATCTTCATGCAAAAGTTAGAAGTTGGCCAACTTGTCTTCGTGTTGTGTTCGTATCATTGAATTTGTGTGTATTCAACATTTTGACATCTATTCCAACTGCAGCTCTGTCTCCATTCTGTTCACACAGTAAACTGAAAATATTAAGGGGATAACTTATGCCACAGAACAGCATATCGAAGAAGAGCAGAAATACAGATTAAAGATTTTTGTATACAATTCCTTTTGTAACTGTCCATATTTAAGTAAAACCGCACTTGACGAAACTGCACTTAAGAGAAAATGCACCGCAATTGAACTTCAAAATATTTTTTTGTACGAAACTGTATGAGCTATATCACAGTAAGTGACCACTGAACTTCACGGTGCCGCACCATGCGGCAAAGTTGATAATCTGACCAACTTTTCCGCGGCCTGAAGCTCCGTTCAGTTCCGTTGCTGGTATAGCAAGCATCACGAATCTTTGTGTTTTGGCTGTGTGCATTATTCTTGTAAAGTGCAGTTCCGTTGAGTGCGGTCTTACCTTAAGAGTGAAGGTCAAATTTGTCCACAGAGCCCGTCTATTCAACTGTGAAATTTTATTGCATGACAATCCACCCGCGATATTCCGATACAAGATGTCCTATCTCATTAGATGAAGCTGAAACTAGAACTGCTGCTGGAAAAGGTGTTAAAATGTTGGATACCCACAAATTCATCAATCATACGAACACAACACGACGCCGGCGCAGCTGAAGATGAAGTCTGACAAGTTCACACTCTCTTTTTAGTTATTACCGTACGACACTTTGCTGCACTCTATTATGCTCAGCCTATAATTCAGTCCGGTCTACCACCGCGGTTGAACGCCAACCCCACCGAACTCAAAACTTATTAAAGCCAATGACAATGTGTTAGGCACCCTATGTGCCAGCAATCTATATCTGCATAATTCTGTCCCATTTGAGAGTAAAAATACTGCAAGCAACTCTCATGTTCTTGAGAGAGTAAACTCGCAAGTGAACAAAATCATGAAATCAGCCCCCGGAGGGCTTTTAAGCTTAATCCAAACGAAATATTAAATGGTCAAAGCTCAATTTTTAGGAAATTCCATGATATACAATTTTATTAGCTTAAAATATTACAACTTCTCAAAATTTTTAAAAACATAAATATTCTACATATTTTCCTTGATAAATTTCAACATATCCGGAACAGAGCCATACACTCCCGGTCTGTCTGGCTTTGCGCATCCATCCCCCCACGAACTGATACCAATTATTTGTCTCCTCCGCTTATCCAACAATACTCCCCCAGAATCACCTTGGCAACCGTCCTTACCCTTTGCAGCCGCACACATCAGCGTATAGCTAATACGCAAAGTATGATAATCTTGTTGACAAACTTGCTGGTTAACAGTTCTAATAGTTATACACCTCAAACTCTTCTTCCCCAAGTGGGCCGTATCGGCATCTTCATAAGGAACACCCCATCCACACATAATAGCTTCAGAATTATCCGGGGATCGCTTTTCTGCCAATCTAGCTGGTTGACTTCGCCACGTGAATTTAATTGGTGGACTGATCTTCAGCAAGCAGGAATCATATTCATTATAATCTGAATTAAAGCCGGGATTTTGGATGATTTTGATGACTTCATGTTTAATTCCATAGTCAGCATAGGTTGATCCATGACGAATGGAAAATAATGTTTTATTTTGTTCTATAGTGCAGTGCGTGGCAGTAAGGATGGTATCATTGGCAATGATAGCACCTCCGCAAATGTGCTTATCGCTAACACGAACCGAGACTTGATAGGGAAAATCATTGATTTTTTTGTTTATCCCACCAACAATTCGTCCTTCAAGTTGAACATCGGTACAATTGACTAGCGAAAGTAAAACCAAATACACTAACACTACAGAATATAGCATTCCGATTGATGGAAACGAATGCGACTAAATTAGGAATAAATTATTTCAATCTGTGAATTTTTTATTCAAATGTTGATAAGAATTTTTGGGGATGTTGTTTAAGTCTACCTACTCCTACGCCTGCTTTATCTGTAAGATAATAAAATTGAATAAACTTAAATCTGCACAAGTCTATTTGTTTGTTTGTTTTTTTTTTTTTTTTTTTGTGATAAGCTAAAACGATATTACTTAGCAGCATAAAGGTCGTTAATATTTGACTAAATTTATTAAAATTATCACAACAGTAAAAGATGAATTCAAGGTAAGAATCTTGATGATATTATCGAGGTTTATTTTATTCGAATAAACATAAACATTCCAGCAGCATCTATGGGGGGCTCATATAAGTTTGCTCAACAAAAACCTATTTGATAACTCGGTCACTAGCTCAGTCAAAATAGTCAAATAAAAGAGCATGAAATAGTATTTCTCGATGGATAAAATTATTTTTATTGAATTTCGATTTCGCAGGATTTTTGGGATTAGGGAAGTTTCGTTATAAGTCAGTAGAAAAATACTTTAATTACTACGTTTTCATTAGAGCCGAAATAAGGTAATTTCGCAAATCACAGAAAAAGTATTTTCATTTGTAATTTGGTAACTTCGTTTGACAGCTCATTTCATTTTTGAATTTTAACTGGCTGTTAATCGTCTTTGTTGATGTTTTTTTTTACTTTCATTGAGCTTTGACATTTTTATACGAAATCTTTTTCAGAGCTCTTCAAACTGTGGCCAATTGGATGCGTTCAATAGGTTTTGACTTAACTCCCAACCTAATTTCGTACAAATTTGGTTGAAATTACCTCATTTCGAAATGTCAATTTGTATGCAAAATGAGATGATTTTGTATCGAATTTGGAAATTTGGAAATTTTCAACGAAATAACCTCATTTGGCCTAATAAAAATGTTAGTAAATATAACGCGCAATATGAAATGTCCAGGTTATAAGAGAAAAAGGACCTAAAACTTACTTACATAAAAAGGTTGTTTTGATGTAAAATACATTTTCCTTGCATCATATTTTAAGAAAATCCTTTTATACTACGTTTTCATTAAACCAAATGAGGTTATTTCGTTGTACATTTTAAAATTCGATACGAAATCATCACATTTCCCACAAAATTTCACATTTCAAAATGAGAAAAGTTTAACCAAATTTGCACGAATCTAAGTTGGAACTTTAGTCAAAACCGAAACCTAACGAACACACCCAATTGGCTACAGTTTAAAGAGCTCTGAAAAGGTTTTGTATGGAAATGTCAAAGCTCAAATGGAAGTAGAAAGAAAAAACAACAACAAAAAATGAAAAAACTTTTTCTGTGATTTGTGAAATAACCTCTTTTCAGCTCTAATGAAAACGTACTTAGAAAACGATCGGTTTATATTCTATTTTGAATAGACCAGAAAATGAGGGGTGTATAAAGGTATGTACAATCACGTGCAAAGGTTTTTATTGTTGAATAAATGTTCGCTTGGCCTATTAGTATGCTTAAAACCGAAAATGCTATACTTAATTCGTCCCATGCGTTTCTAAGAGAATGGTCATATTGGCTGCTTTTTAATATTTTCGGTATGACTCGGAAACTAAGCCAAATGTGACAATTTAACACTTGAAAGCATTTGTTTAAATCCTCTCAACAATACGCACACAGGAATGGTTGAGAGTTGTAAGTCACTAGGCCCTGGTTCTCCACGAGCTGTTGCGCCACCATATTTATTTATTTATTTTTTTTTATTTTTTCGAAAAATTGCAAAAAATTTAAGCAGGAAAAGTAAACAAAAACCAAAATAAAAAATTGAAAATCAAAAGTTTTTAAATTACTTTCCAAAATGCACATAATTTTTCTTAAGCGACGATTGGATCAAGACATGCATGAACAAAATAAATTAGAGACTAGGGCTGTATCAATCAGGAACGATTCGATTTTTTTTATCTGACCATCGAAAAGTATCGATGATTGAAAGCACAAATTTTCATTTCAATCGATCTCAATCTCAATCATTTCAGTTATTCTTGATTTTCCATCCTAATTTCGACGATTCTCGATTTTCCATCCAATCTCAATCACTTCAATAAGGAATCTCAATTTTTGGTATCTAACTTTTCAAAAATTTCTGAATTTTTAGAGATTTTTTAATCCATCGGAAATGTAGCCATCCTTGAATGGAATGCAGTTGACGGCTTGACAGATAGGGAAAAAACACATATTTTGACAGAATATGTGTATCTCGATCCAAATGTCACCCAATTGACCTAAAATCACCTTTTTTCGGGAGCAGTAAAAATTCCACAAAAATTTCTGATTTTAGAAGTTTCTTATTCCATCGACATCGTAGCCATCCTTTAATAGAATTTGATAGTTGATGGCTTGACAGATAGGGAAAAAACTATATTTTGACAAAATTAGTTTATTTTGATGCAAATATCACCAAATTCCCTTCAATCACCTTTTTTCCGGAGCAGTAAAAATTCTTCAAAATATCTGATTTTTTAGAAGCTTCTTAATCCATCGACATCGCAGCCACCCTTGAATGGAATTTGATAGTTGATGACTTGACAGATGGGAGAAAACTTATATTTTGACAGAATATGTGTATTTTGATCCAAATATCACCCAAGTGCCCTTGGATTACCTTTTTTCTGGAGCAGTAAAAATTTTTCAAAAATGTATGATTTCTTAGAAGTTTGTTAATCCATCGACATCGTAGCCATGCTTCAATAAATTTTGGCAGTTGACAGCTTGACAGATAGGGGACAAACTATATTTTGACAGAATAAGTTTATTTTGATCCAAATATCACCAAATTGCGCATAATTTTGACAGAATGTGTGTATCTCGATCCAAATATCACCCAAGTGCCCTTAGATTACCTTTTTTCTGAAGCAGTAAAAATTCTTCAAAAATGTATGATTTCTTAGAAGTTTTTTAATCCATCGACATCGTAGCCATCCTTCAATGGAATTTGATAGTTGATGGCTTGACAGATAGGGGGCAAACTATATTTTGACAGTATTTCGATGCAAGTATACCAAATTTCCCTAAAATCACCTTTTTCTGGAGCAGTAAAAATTCTTCAAAAATTTCAGATTTTTTAGGAGTTTTGTAATCCATCGACATCGAAACCATCTTGGAATGGAATTTAATAATTGTTGGCTTGACATATAGGGAAAAAACTATTTTTTGACAGGATAGGTGTATTTTGATCCAAATGTCAACCAATCGACGTAAAATCACATTTTACCGGAGTAGTAAGAAAACTAAAAAAATTAACATTTTCTTAAGAGTTTTTAATCCAATCAAATTGTATTGTTTGTAAATTTGGAATAATTTAGATTCGATCAACGGTGCAGTATTGAATTTAAGATTAGATTTAATTAAAATCGAAATAAAAATCGAATGAGAGCATTATCGAATAATGAACAGAGTGAAATAAAAATGATCGATTGATTGAAATAATTGAATCATTTTTTTGATCGATACTTGAACGATTCAACAGCTGCGTGCATTCACAATAAAGTCACATTTCCTGTGCGTTCACAGTTTTTCCAGTTGTGATTACGATTTTTAGTCCACTATTTTTAGTCGCAAAATCGTAAACCATTCGTGACGAAAAAAAATCAATTTTCAATCAAAATCTGAAGTTTGAGAAATTTGACTCTTCCGATTGTTGTAGAACGATGATAATTGGTAGAAAGGTAGTAAAATTTGGAATTGTTCCTTCAGGAGTGTTTCATCCACCCACTTTCTCAAAAATTTTTCTTAACTATATGGAGCACTTCAAATTGTTGCAGAACGATGAAATTTTTGGTAAAGTGCTGGGTTTGACGTGAACACAAAGATAAAAGTCAACAAAATTTTATTTTTCAGATCAATAAATCTTTGTAGAACGGTAGGGCTTGATTTTCACCTGACAATATAATAAAATCTTTACAAAAAGAAGTGAAATCATAACAACCCACCTGGAACAATAAACTAGTTTTTAACGAGGCCCTTGAAAGCTTAACATTGAACCTAGCAAGGGAAACTGTCGATTTTCTCTAGGACCTTGCCAGTAAGGTAACCTTTTGCCTAGAAAGGCAACAAACAAAATTAAAAGTCGTCTCGACTAGGATTTGATCCTGATTCTTCTGATCTTCTGATTACCAGCCCAACACGCTAGCTATAAAGCTGTTTGGCAGCACAGTTGTGTAGTGTTGAAAATGAAAGACTGTATAGCTACTTAAATTTTTCTTCCTATTGTATGATGGGTATAAATTTTGTTTATATATGGGGTATTTGTGGTGGGATAAAAAGACTCATCCAACAAGATTTTTTCTAGCGAGGGCCTCATTAGTATTTGACACGTTTTCCTTGTCTAGATTGCCCCTACCGAAGACTTTTCAGGACCTTGACTAAACTTGACAAAAACTTGCCATTTTTCCAGGTGGGAAAGACATAAATGTCAAAAAAGAGCCAAGTTCTTATATGTACAAGAAACCTTTAAGTTCTTTCTCCTTTTCACCTCCATTTCCCCCCCTTTCCTTACTTATTTTCAAAAAATATATTCCATTTATTAAATCAAAGTGAAGTAATTCGTCTAGTCGTCTCCAATAGATTTCATGTTCTTTGACATCTCATTTTTGTAATAATTGGTTGGGTGATGTAAGAACATCAATATTGAAAATTTATACATGTGTATGTATATAAGAATGATGTATGTATGTAAGTTTTTATTCAATATGTCATTTTATTTGTCAAAATAAATGAAACCGGAAATGTCCTTTAGATTATTGTCATAACAATTTGAATTTTTTTTTCTTTGTCGTACTTTTATGTTGTACATAAGATTTTTTATGAGCCTCTTTAGAAAATGAAACATTCACACAATTGAATTTATTCAAATAATGAAATATATCTAAGAAGATGGTCCTTTTTCCTTTTGTGTATGTGGTTTGTTGTACTTTTTTTTTTTGTATTTTATATAAATTTTTATCTTCGTGTATTTCTTCTTGTATTTGAATCTATAAACGGAAATTTTTTGATGTCTTTGTCAGTTTTAAAGTAGTGAATAATTTATACCGATGGTATTGTTGTGACATCTTATTAATTTTGTCATGTTTTTGACGAGGATTATGATTAATAAATTGAAAAAGGTCCTCTTTGATGATACATTGATACCAATTCTCATATACCTTTATGTTTGAACAGTTTGGAAGATTGCCTTGTTAGTTTTTGTTTTCATAATTTCACAGGGGGAAAAATCTAGTTTTGCCATTTTTAGAAATAAGATAGGAGGCGAGTAGTTGTTTTTCGAAAAATGTCCAAGAAAAAAACTTTCACAACAAGCAACAAGCTTTTCATCGGACAAATCTTCTGTCGCCTTCATGCAGTTGAAAGATTATTTGAATTTGTAGCAATTCACTGATGTCCCTTCCAACTGTACACCATGTTCGCTTTCTTAGATAATGGGGAGGGGGCGCTTTTAAAAATATAAATACACTGATATCCCTGAAGGTAGACGGTTCCATTGGTGAATAGATTAACTGAATAGGGTTCCAATGTTCGGTTTTCCTGCTAGAAGGTCTGTCAGCAGAGGTACGCCGCAAAGTGGTTTAATAAAGCTGCTGACAGAATTGGAAGTAGAGAGTTAAAGAGTGATTGCCTATGCGGAGGATGTTGCAGCATTCACAGTCTTAAGAGAACTCTTACAAAAAAATAAACAAATAAATTTGATGGTGCAACAGCTCATGGAGAACCAAGGCCTAGTGACTTACAATTCTCAACCATTCCTGTGTGCGAATTAATGGCAGGAATGGAGGGGACCTACAATTTTTTGCCGAGTTCGAACGGCTAAATGAGAAGCACTTATTTATGACAAGTATACTCTTGAAGGATTTGTCTGTTCCTCGCAAGAGGCAGTATCTCGGTTTAAGGCGGCAGCGGCTGGGAATCAAACCCAGACCTTCGACATGACATCAGTCCAACGCACTAACCATTATGCCACGAGAACTCTTACAGAACGCTTTAAATATGATAACCAATTGGGCTGAACGGTGTAGTGGATGCACATGGACACATTCAACTGGTAAACCATTAGATCCGGAGGCTTGGTGTTCTTGGGCTTCCTTATAGCTAAGTTTAGCTCTTCTCCTTCTTTATCTGGGTGATGAAACTTGGTTGGGTTCTCTATTCATGTTATTGCTCTCTTTATCTGATGATTATTAAGGAGCTGCTGGAAATAGTGCTTGAAGAAATCTAATTTTCCCTGTGCTTCGGTAACTTTCTTCGACTTTTTTGAGCTAAGAGCCTGCCCATACCGTTTTTCTTTTTGATCGATACTCCTCGTTCTCTCTCGCTGTCTTTGTCCTACGCTGCAGAATATTTCCCAGTGCATCTTCTGTCAGCGCCCATACTGCATCTGAAAAATCCTCCAAAAGATGTCATAAAAAAATGATTCTCACCTATCCGTTCGGACTCTGCAAAAAATTGTAGGTTCCCTTTATTCCTCCCAACTACACGCACAGAGGAATATGATTGAGAGCTGTAAGTCACATGCTTCTGGTTCTCCAGGGACTGTCCAAAATGACCAAATTGATTTATTTATTTATTTGCTGATATCGCAATACTGAGACAAATGATAGTTAGGGTCTGTGACAGGTGAATGCGTTTCTCCTTCAAAGGTGCTCTTTTTAGGCCTTGTCAACTCTAGGTGTCTATGCTAAGGTGACCAATGTTGAAGTTCTTCTTTGGGGCTCGGAACTCGGTGGTGCATAGTTTCTTTTCTTTTGACAGTCGAGCTCAAGTCTTAACAGAAAAATTGTCAGAGCCGACGTTTGCCCTTCGAAAAATACGCCCCTCCAAGATGTTAGAAGTGCACCTTCCATCGATTAGAACATGGTCGATTTGGATGTCGTAGCGATCAATTGGGGAGCGCAAGGTTGCTCTAAGATTTTAAGGCATGGAAACTTAGTGCTATTTATTGCCGTACTACGAGTTTCTGAAAAGTCTTTTAGTTAGGGGCCGTTATCATTTGTCTCTTCGTGGAGGCTGTGCCTAACACTAATCTGCTAAAGGTTTTTTCCTCTCCAATTTGAGAACAATCATGTGCTCGAGCTAAATTTTCACGTCGTTTTCCGGGTAGGCTCACTAAGTTCTATCCAAGGAGTCAACAAATTCATCATTTAAAGAGCTTTCAACTTCATTGTGAGGGGTGTGTGCTCATATTTGGCTTCTAAATTGAAAGGTTAAAAGTGGACCACAGCAAGTTGGTCAAATCAGACCTTTGACATGATAGTCCAACGTACTAACCATTACGCCATGTTTGCCTTACCTAAATCGCGTGAGAACAGACTCAAGTTTTTCAGTTGCACATGTTGTCGTTTTTCTGTTGACGTGTGGGTTCTTCTTGCTATTTTAGAGTTATCTTTATTCAAGGCTTTTGGTGTCTCTCTCATACCTAACATTAAATTCTTACGTAGTAGAAAAGCTACGCCTTAGGCTAGCAGGCTGGATAATCCGATGACTGTAACCCACTACGGCGATATGAGGTGCTAACGTTGCCCCATAAAAAATTCATAGGCTTTTCATTCATCTTCATGTCTAAGTATGTTAGAGTAGCTCATGTAAGGTCTCTGTCTTCAAAACTTTAGATGACACCATTGATTGCTTATGTTCATATCATACTTCTGATAGGCTTCTCTAAGACTTCAGCCCACATATGCAGCCAGTCATTTTGTTAGTTTTGTCTTTTGTTCAATACTCGCACTTATTAGTTTAGCAACTCAAGTCCAAGGATGGACGAGACAGTTATCTGATGGTCCCCTTGGAAGCTAAATGAGCACAATTGGCATGTAGTAATCGGCGACTGCTGGTCCCATACTAACCTATGGTTCTATCGTGTGGTAGAAGGCTGTTGAAAAAGTTAGCTATCGCAAAAACCTGAACAAGGTACAGAGACTAGCCTGTATAGGAATAACGGGGGCCTATCCACCTACCAAACAAGCAAGGTTGGAAAGTATTTTCAATTTTCCAGTCCTAGACGAGCACATAAGATACACAGCAGCCAAAAGTGCAGTTCGACTCAAAGAACTGGGCTCTTGGAAGCACAGCATCTACGGTCTTGGGTCTATACTGAAAAGTTATGACACAGTAGCTGTGCATGATGTGACGACTGACTAATGACTATACGTACACACCACCGATAATAGATTTTAGCAAACACTTCTATATTTCAATGCCCGAAAGACATGGATGAGAACCCAACTCACTTATTAGGGAACAGGATCTCTTTCCATACTGACGAGTCTAAAATGGAAGTAGGAACAAGAGCTGGAGTGTTCTGTGAAGCTCTTAATATTAAAGAATTATATAAACTCCCGGATGAATGTATAGTATATTTCAGGCTGAAATGTAAAAATAAAAATAAATTTATTGGCGCAACAGCTCATGGAGAACCAGGGCCTAGTGAATAATAACTCTTAACCATTCCTGTGTGCATGTCGTTGGCAGGAATGGAGGGGACCTACAATTTTATGCCGAGTCCGATGAGAAGCACTTATTCATGATAAGTAAACTCACTTAGTCCCTCGCAAGGGGCAGTACCTCCGAAAAAATATTTCTGTTTTTAGGTGGTGAAAAAGTGGGAGAAATGGTACACAAGAAAAAACTGAGCTCCTCGTAGATCAGATATTTTGTGGACAGCTAAGCCGCTATCAAAGCAATAGCCATTGAGACTATAAGATCCAAAACAAAAGTAAAACCGAAACCGAGTCAAACTCTGCTGGATTCCTGGATGGAGCTATATAGAAAGGAAGGAAGGAAGTGGTCAGTATCAAATAAAAACAGTAGTAACCAATTAGATATGGGACTATATATACCCCGACCGGTGTGATAAAAACGAATATAGACCAAATAACGAAAGAGCAAATCAATAACTCCAGAATGACCAGGAATGACTGCGTTATCTCAAGAAGTTTAAAGCCTAGAATTAATGAAGAGGAAATTCAGTATATTCTATCGCTGAGTAAAAAGAATACTAGAATCTTGATAGGTTTACTAACGGCACATTGCGCCACTGCAATTTCTTTAGGAGCTATCAGGACGTTGAAAAAATAGAAACCATTAAACACCAGCTCTGTGATTGTCCAAATCTCCAAACAAACAGTGGTGGAAACAGGTGAACAGGTGTGTTGGAGAACTGGACGATCTGGCGCAGGTCTCAATAGCAAACATGAAGAAATTTATAGAGAGCACAGGTAGGTTCGCAAATGCACCAGTCTATTTGAATCATTAGTTTAGGACCATCTCTGCTTTATTTCGTAAGGCGATCACAATGGACTTATAGGCCCACTTGTACATGACAGCCTCTATGCTAGCTTCCAAACCTAGTCTAAACTTAACCTATAGCACTGGCTATCGCCATGTTGACGCCAATGAGTGACTACCCTCTTACTAAATAATCTAACCACCGCCCAGCCCATTCCAACTATGATATCAATTACTAAAAAATTTCAAGGGTCAAAAGGCATTTTCTTTAAAATGCCTTGGGAAATATTGTAGACCTATTTACTTCAGTAGTACTCGTTGAATATTATAAAAATCTTCGTATATTAATTTATATCGAAAGCCGTAATCATTGGAAACTTTAAAAAAAAAAACTGTTTCAAAATTCTCTCGACACAAACACACATAATATTCATTAAATACAAAATAAACGTGTGTGCAAGACTACAATTACAATGAGCATAGAACATAGCATACCCTGCTGCTATAGCATCATCTTCCTTTTCTTTCACAGCACTTACGACATCTTCCTTGACACCCTCTGGATGGCGACAAAAACTCTGGGCTGCTAATGCATGTAATTCATCAGCACAAATTGTGCCGACCATTGACCTGCAACCCAACAATAAGAAACATTTCTTCATTTTTTTTCCTTAATTTTTTTTTTTTTTTTGTTTAAGAAATCTAAAATGGAAACGACATAATAAAAGATGAATCTCACGCAGCAGAAGCTCTCAGCTCACCCAGCTCTATGTGTAATGTCATGCGGATTTAAAGGATATTCCATCAACGTTAAGGGGTTCATAAATTTTCCAGTTCAGCTCGTTGTATTTGTTTTTTTTTTTTTTTTTGCTTTATTTTGTTGTTTTTTTTTATTTTTGTTTTCTTAGCCCGACCAACAATGAAAATGTACCGCTCTTTGTTATTGTATCTGTACCTACACTGCGAGCCATATGATTGGGATTGAATATTTTAAGAGACTGTTATCAGGACTGAAATTGAACTGAGGAGACTGTTTAAAGGTAGATTATGCTAAGGCCAGCATTTTCCTCATGAAAAGCGATGGAAAGTTGAGGAAGCAATGAAGAAAGCTAGTGGTCGGTTAGTCACTTATTGGGCATTGGCTTCAACATAGTGATATCCAGTGTTGAAAAAGCGACAAAAGACCAACACTAAATATGTGGATTTTATTGGGAAATCCTTAGCTAGCACAGTAAAATTTTCTTCGGTAAACAACAACAAAGCCATTTTATTACAGACTTATTTATCGACTCTTTCTTGGATTTGTTCTTGTTTACTGAGGGAAATTTTACTTGAATCTTGGATGAACCTATCAGAAGTATGGTTTCGGGCAGATAAATTTAAAATAGACAATCCATGGTGTCACCAACTACATTCTGGAAGACAGAGACCCTACATAAGCAACTCTTGCATACTTTGAGATGGGGTCAGTAAGGTATTTCAGAACTTGTCAGGGCGTCAAAAAAGAGATGGTAGTGGATGAACTCTGTATAGGCCAACATCAGCGATTATCAGTTATCGATTCTAAGCTGATAAGTGATCACTTGGCTGTGATCTGTATTAAAGACACTTTCCAAAATATAAGCCTTACATGGAGTTGAAAGTACTGTAAAGGATGAGTTTTATGACCTCCTGGATAGAACTTACGAAACCTGCCCGAAGTAGGTACGAGGACAAAATTTTGCTCGGTGACCTAAATGTCAAAATAAAATAGGCAGCTTAGTTGGTACCTAATGGACACAACCTCTAAGAAGGGACAAATGATAAGGCCTACTACTAAAAACCTTTTCAGAAGCATGTGATACGGATATAAGCAGGGCCCGGATTTTCATGCTCTAAAAAACACAAAATATGCGCCTATGATATGCAGTTAAAATGTCTAAATATGCAGTAAAAAATCCAAAATATGCCTTTAAAAATGCAAAATATGCTGCATAAATGAAAATACATTTAAATAAATTAAAAAAATCAGTATCTTATTCACAGACATGTTTCACAGCAATAAGAAGATAAATAAAATTAACAAAAAAATAACTTAGAATTCAGGTTGGTTTGACAAAAAAAAATCTTGACATAATGAAATTTTTTCTGAAGTTTTCGAAACTGAAACCTAGGCGATTTGGTCTCAAGAAACTTTTGTACATGGAAAATGACCTCTCCACGTCAACAGACGTTAATGGAGCATTGTGTTAATAATACAATCTCATTTATTGTTAATTGAATATCGAAGGACTGTTCTTGATTCTCATTCAAGGATAACATCGCTGAGATAGTTTTCATTTTCATATATCCTTCATTTTTCTTAAGAACATTTTCTATTTTTTTACAAATAGATTGACCCATTGGAGACTCTACTGCATTAATTTTCGAAACTGCTTAGTCCATTAAATCTATTTGTTTTTTAAGAGAGTTCCACCCCTGTAATTTTACTATAGTCTCACTGAGAAACCCATAGCTTGAACTTATGAAAGCCAATTGGCTCTTCAATAATGGCTGGTTTAAAACATCTTTTGTTTTTTTAATTGAAACAGCATCACAGTCATCTAATTCCTTTACAACGCTTTCAAACTGTTCAAAATATTTGGCATAATACAACACTGCACTTATCCACGTTCCCAATCGTGTTATAATGGGCTGAGGTGGAAGAGGAAGTTCAGGATATTTTTCTTTAAGAACATCTACACGAGAAGGAGCTTTTAAAAATATTTTTTTGCCGTTTGAGACTAGTGTGTCAACATCTTTGAAATTGGATCTAATTTCTTCAGCGACTCGGTGAAGTCCGTGAGCCAGACAGGTGACATGAATCATTTTTGGATAAAATACTTTCAATGTACGCGCTGCTTTCACCATATAAGGCGCTGCATCCGTTAAAAACAAAAGGATCTTATTTTTGTCGATATTTTATCCAAATAAGTTTACAGATTCGTCAAAAGCTCGAGCAATTGTAGCGTGGTTTGTTTTGTCCAGCTCAATAACATTGGCTAAGTAGGTATTTCTTTTTGCTTATTTCCTCCTCTAGATGTAAGACACCAACAACTATGTTAGCAACAAATCGACCCTGTATATCGATAGTTTCATCAGTTGAAACCCACAAAAAATTGTCTTTTGAATTTATTTTAATTTCATCCAAAGCAGGAGTAAACACTTTCTCAACATAATTTTTTCTTATTGTAGATTCGTTGGGTACACTTTCTTTTGTGTACTTTTTGAGAAAATCAAATATGTGTTGTTGAGTTTGTCTAATGGGATGTCGGCAGCAATGAAGGTTTCACATATATCGACGCAAAATGTGTTACCTGTGCTGGGTAATAAAAGGAGTTGTTGTGGTGAAGTGTCAGACCTTCGTCCATAAAGTTCGATGTGTTTTTGGCTTCTGTTGTGCTGATCGACTAGGAATTTTTTGTGGAATCCAACACTCTTGTTGCAAATTTTGCAAAACAAAACGCTACCATCTGTTTTGAACACCTCTGTATTCTCCGACACATATTTTCTTAGAGTCGCAGCCACGGATGTCCTTTATTTTGGCATTTTATCTTAAATGATTTATTTTGCCTTAGTTTAAAACAAAATATCGAAAATGTATGTTCTTACCTTTAAAATTAACAGATTTATTGGTATTCGATCGGTCTGCCTACAATTTGACTGTTTACAATTTGAACTTTGAGTTGGATGTACAAAATGACATTGGAATTCAGCTGGAATGGATGAGAGCTGGAATTATGTTTAGTGCTGCCAAGTTATCAATAGTTTTAATTTCCAGATGAAAGATAGAATTTTAAAGGGTCGTTTGCATTTGGTGAAATCATGAAATTTAAGTGTTTAAAATTTATTTTTTCTAAAATATGCACGAAAAATATGCATTTATTGTTAAAATATGCTCAATAAGCCAAAATATGCTTTATACAAAAATATGCAAAAATATGCACTAACAATTGAATGCCATTTTAAAGCAAATTTCTTAATTCGGAAAACTGTCTCATTCATTTCCTTCAAATTCTGTCTAAAAAAAATATGCATTTGCATGGAAATCCGGGCCCTGGTTATAAGTAACACTAGATATCCACGGCTTAGAATCCACAAAGCAACTCGGCATTCCCCAAACGACAATACACCACAAAATTTATCACTTGCTGATCGACGGAAGACACCGTTCTAATATCCAAGGCCTACGTTCTTTTCGAGGGACAAATGTAGACTCTGACCATTCCCTTGTTGCGGAAAAGTTTAAAGCTCGACTGTCATATGAATAGGAACTACGAACCACTCTAAAGAACAAATTCGAATAAATACTAAGTTGGCTGACTTTAGCATACATGTGCGTTCACCCGCCATAGGCTCAAGCAACCAGTGCTAATAATATCACAATATCATCGAAAAGGCAGGTGAAATTACAGTAGACTCCCAACCATCCTGAAAAAGAGCCCAAAGTATGATGAAGAATACGTGAAGCTATGTAAAAGGTGACAGAAGAAGAACAATGTTGTTGACTGACCTATTAGCTCAATATGTCCCTTCTACTAAAAAGATCGAGAAAAATCTCTGATAAACGCCGTATACAAGATCCTATCCAAAGTACTGTATGATCGTCGTAAGCCGTTCTGCAACACTTTAATCAACAAGTACCAAAAAGCTTACCAGATTGGGCTATTTATCGGAAATTGGGCTATTTTTTCCAAAATTGCCGATGACAATTTCAGTATGACAGTGACAGCTCAATCATAATTGGGCTATAAATAGCCAAAATCTAATTTTGGGCGATAATTTTTCATGTACCTAAATAGATCATATACAAAACTACTTTTCACCCCCTAAGCATTCTCTTAACGTACTCTACAATTTGGCGCCACTTTTTATTCAAGTTTTGACGTTTCAAATCAACGCTCATTCACTTTATCTGTTGTTTCTTGAATTCCAATTTTTATAAGATAACAAAACAAAATGTTCTGATATTGGGCTACTATTTGGGCTACTTTTTTGATTTCAAATTTTGGGCTACATAATTTTTTTAAATTGGACTATGGAATTAATTTAGCATATGGTAACCCTGAGTACCAATGTGGATTTCAACCAGGTAGATCGACCATAGACCAAATATTCACACTCATCAGGTAAGTCCTGGAAAAGACCTTCGAATTTCAACTCGAGACTCACCATGAGTATTAATCGACTTCAAAGTCGCATGTAAAAGCAATCTTCGACAGGAGCGCTATACGGCAATGGCTGAAGTTGGGATACTGGAAAAACTGATCCAGCTGGGTCTGATGACATTGATAAATATGCAATGCAATGTATAACTAAGGAGAAGCTCTTTCAAACTATTAACACAGTTTCGTCAAGAAAATGCACTATCGTGTGATTTCTTCAATCTGTCCTGGAGCAAATGAAGAAGGATTTGGGGTAAAAGTGCACTGCGACCATTAAGATCTATTGTGCCCCTTCTGGAGCAAAGAGTTCGGTGGGAAGGCACAGGCGTTTACACTGAAGGTACTATTTTCAATAGATCGGTCAAACTTCTAGGGCATGGCGATGGTATCGACATCATCAACTGCTCCTTACTGATGTTATAGACAGTTTTACGGCAGCTGTAGAACAGGCGACGCAAAACTTGTTGGCCTTGAGGCAAACGAAGACAAGACCAATCATATGCTATATTGCCAAATATTAGAAAGATCTATCAAACGGCTAGGGCAAAGCGTCACTGTTGAGTGTAACATTTTTGAAGTATTGAACTGCTTGAACAAAATGCAAGATGGAGCTGGAATAGATGTCAAAAATGATGGAGCTGGAGCTGCAAAAGTTGAGCAATTTGTAACTTTTACTGCAGCACTTTTGATGTCTATTCCAGCTTCATCTTGCATTCTTTCCAGGCTCAATTTTAATAGAGATTCGACAAAGGATAACCATTGCAAACTAATCCTGCTTCAGTTGGGCGCAAAAAGTGCAAAAGTGAAACTTTTATACTGCCAGTCCTGCTTTATGTAGCCTATTATAAGGCGATCAGCTCAGAGGCAAAGCTGATACAAGAGTGGCTCCATCGAAAGTAAAATTCTTCCACAGATTTCTGGTCATGTGTGCAAAGAGGGCGATTGGAGGAGAAGGTTCAATCGCAAACTCTATGACCTGTATCAAAGCACGTCAACTGCATTGGGTCGGCTACATGAACCCAACGAGGTTGATGACTAGGTATTTGAACTAGAGGTTCGGCCTTCTTCGTTCTCTCAAACTAGGGGGTTGGGATTAAAAGAACCTCTTTGCTGGAGCATAAGGCAACGGTTACAGTGAATGCGTATTCTGACAAACAATCATTTTAACGTTTTCGTCAAAATTTTGTGGTAACAGTTGATAAGTATTCTGACAAACAAAAATTGTTCTGACGTATTGGACAAACAGTTCTGACGAATAAGTCAGAACAATATTGTTTGTCACAACAATTGTTCGTCAGAATAGGCATCCACTGTAACCGTTGCCTTATGCTCCAGCCAAGAGGTTCTTTTAATCCCAACCCCCTAGTTTGAGAGAACGAAGAACGCCGAACCTGCAGTTCAAATACCAAGTCATCACCAGAAACCAGAAACCTTGGTCTAAATGACTGGAAGTAAAGTGCGCTCAGAATGGTAGAGAACGGAAGGTTGCCGTGTCTAAGGCTGCGATTCTTCATGAAGTGGGAGCCAGATAAGTATAGGAGTAAAATTCACTCCCAATTGTAAGGTATAATGGACTGAAATGAAGAAGGTCATGTGATGGTAGCAACCTAAGAACAAAAAAAAAAAAAACACCCTAATCTAGTGGTATAGAGTGTAAATTGTGTTAGACTATTTATTCGAGTTTG
This sequence comes from Dasysyrphus albostriatus, assembly GCA_946251815.1. Lineage (NCBI taxonomy): Eukaryota > Metazoa > Arthropoda > Insecta > Diptera > Syrphidae > Dasysyrphus > Dasysyrphus albostriatus. Next base: position 106,423,288 of record OX276337.1, read on the forward strand.
AATTTAGAATCCTGGCCTAGCACATAAATTCAAAAGTTATTCATGTCACGTGAATGAATTGAAATTGAAGAACGCAATTTCATGACGCGGCATGCTTCCTTAAGAGTTAAAGTACACGTTGTACTGGTACATATCTACATACCTATAGAAAGGAACACTCCAGATATGTACATATGTATATAGATTCTGCTCGCCTTTTCAGTCATTCAAAGCAGCAAAACCTTTTTGGATAGGGAATTGGAAAGGATATGGCTAGGGCTACGAAGACGATGAACACAATAAAGAGCATCCTTTTTGGCCAACCTTATTTATTTCTGATATTTTTTTTTTTTTCTTTTTGCTGCCGTCTTTTCGCTTGTTTGCCTTTGCTTATTTACCTTTTCTTACCAAAATAAAAAAATAAAGTTTTCCACCAAGTTTCACTTGAAGTTTTCATAGCTATAGGTACTACCTCAATCTACATAGAAATATGTAAAAGGTGGAGATGATGATTTGCCTTTATTCACGAAAAGGACCTTGTTGTCTTGATTACGATGGAACCAACACGTCGTAGTCGTACCTACTCAATATGATGCGCTCGGCTATATAAGTAGCGGAAAGATAAATTTACACTTAAGATACTTTTTTTTCGTCACTTTTTGTATTTTATTAAATATCATCCAGACGATAAGTTTTATTAGGCTTTTGTTTTGAGTAGGTATAGGTATGTAGGTACTTTCATAAGTCATAAATAGAAGCTTGACACCTGTCGAAAACTGAGTTTTCAAGGCATATTTGGTGTCACATTTACTATCAAAAGTAAAAAAATGAACAAAGAAGTGTGGAAGGAGGAGCGTGACTTGTTGTAGTGTAACAAAACTTTTGAGGGTTATTTTATGAAGCAGAAAATGTCAAAGTTGGAGTCGGTATAAAGGTACCAAGTGAAATTTATTGAAATGGAAAAATGGATGGATGAAAATAAATGAATGAATCGTCTGGAAGAGGTAGTTCTTAAACGAACGGGCCGATGAGGGATTGAGGGTGAATATATGTAAGTATTTTGGAAAGGGCATGATTTTGAAATGGGTTTGAGTGAATAGTTTGTAAAGCAGTAAACAAAGTCATCCAAGTTATACAATGGGATGGGTTACGCAAGTAAAAGTTGAAAAAGTTGCTACCGACAGTAAAAATAATATGTGAATTTGTCGAATGGTTCGTGTCCAGGATTAACTCGTATCATAAGCCTCATATGCCCTTACAGCACAGAAGATGATATCAATGAAATTCTTTATTCCTGTGAAAGTACGTTCGATGCCATTATGTATAGAACTCGATTTCTTTTGCATGGCCACCACGGGCACGCTTGCAGAAGTCCAGACGCTGAACCCAATTTTCGACGGTTTTCAAGCATAAATCGGCCGATACTGCTGCTATTTCACGTTCCATATTCGTATGAAGTTCATCAATCGTCGCTGGCTTGTTGGCATAGACCATAGACTTGACGTAGCCCCACAGGAAATAGTCTAACGGCGTCAAATCGCACGACCGAGGCGGCCAAGCGAATGAACCATTTCGTGAGATAACACGTTCTCCAAACTTGGTTTCCAATAAATTGATTGTGACATTCGCTGTGTGGCTTGTGGCGCCGTTCTGTTGGAACTACATGTCCTTATCATCCAATTGGGGCCAAAAATATTCGGTTATCATTAAACGGTAGCGATCCCCATTCACAGTAACGTGCCGGTCTTGATCATCACGGAAGAAGTACGACCCAATGACGCCACCGGCCCATAAACCACACCAAACCGTAATTTTTTCGGGGTGCAATGATGACTCGTGGAGTACGTGTGGATTATTGCTTGACCAATATCGCATATTTTGTTTATTGACGAAGCCATTCAGCCAGAAATGAGCCTCATCACTCATCTGGTGGTCAAGCGGCTTCAGTTCTTGCGTCAATTTAATCTTGTAAGGATGTAGGCCAAGATCTTTTCGCAAAATTCGCCACAAAGACGTCATTGAGATGCCCAACGCTTGAAAACGACGTGTGAGAGACACATTTGGGCTTTCTGCACCTAAAGCCTCAGCGGCAGCAATATTCTCGATACTACGGGCAGTTCTTTGTCCCACTGGCACAGGAAAATTTTGGACTGTGCCTGTGGATTCAAATGTTTCCACTAGACGCTCAATTGTTGATCTGCTGGGACGATTATGATGACCATACATTGGACGTAGCGCTCTTAACGTTGAGCCCACTAACTCCGAATTTCGGTAGTAAATTTTAATAATTTCGACTCGTTGTTGGCTCGTATATGTTTCCATCATAAAATGGCAAACCTTACTGAAGAGAAATGTCAAAAGAGCGGCAAGAAATATGGCGTCGTTTGCTGTCTCTGTCGCTCTACTTTTGTAGCGTCCCTGTTGAAAAACCCTTATGGGGAAAACGATTCCGACTAACAAACTTTCCTGCAGAGCTCGTACTTGCACACTTGCCCTATTTCAACATTCACAAGGGCGCATGGAGTTTCTGATCAATCAATCAGATTGGCCACTTTGCGATCTTATAAATGCACTTGCACCTGTTCCCAGGAGACAACATCAACTCGGACAACTACTTCCTTGCAGCCTATGTTCAACGATATTCTGGCAACTGTCATATTAAAGAAGTACTGCAACGAATTTAAATTTTCGAGCGACTGAAGAAATCAACAAGTCTCCTTTGTGTGGTACTTGCATGAAGTATTAAAAACCAGTAACAACATTGCCAAGAAGCCATCAGGGCAGCGGACGCCCAAAGGACACCTAGCGGAGGACTGGTGGACGCCTAGCGGAGGCCTTGCGCAAGACTAGCGGTCGCGTAATGGAGGCCTAGTAGAGGTCTGGGAGACGCATAGCGGAGGATTGGCTAATGCCTAGTGGACGCCTAGGGGATGCCTAAAGGAGGCCTGGTGGATGTTGAGTAGATCTCTGCCTAGCAGAAACGTGACGAACCTAGTGGGAGCTGGAGCCCAGTGGAGGCCTGGTAGATGCCTAACTAAGGCTTAGTGGAGGCCTGGCGAAGCAAAAGCTTGGTGGATGCCTAGTAGACGCCTAGTGGAGACCTGGCGGATGCTTAGCGGAGACCCGACGGACGCCTAGCGGAAGCCTGATGGCGACCTAGCGAAGGACCGGTAGCAACTTAGCGGAGGCCTAGTGGACCACTAGTGGAGGTATGGTGGACGCCTAGCAGAAGCCTTGTAGAGGCCGGACGGATGCCTAGCGGGAGCCCTGTGGAGGCCTGGTGGATGCCTAGCTGTGGCCTGGCGGACGCCTAGCAGAGGCCTAACGGATGCCATTTATTTGAAGTTGCAGTTATCCATGCTAAAGCAACTGTTGGAGTCAGATTATGCAATGTCTCTGTCCTCTCGATGTCTAGATACTTTTATATCTTTCACAGCAAGTTTACAAGTAAAACTGTTTTGGTATAATAAGAGTGTTCTTGCCTTTCTGTTTCTTATGTTCTGGTGCCACCTTTCCTGGCGGAAAACTGGATGACGACTATTCTAGGCCTGGCGGATACCAAGTGCATGCCTAGTGGGGGCCTGGTGGAGGCAATGTGGAGGCCTGTTTGAAACCTCATTCCTAAAGCATTACAGTCACCTAAGATCCACAAACCTAAAATCCTTGACAATCCCAAAACCTTAATAAATATTTTCAAATATAAATAGACACTGGACAACAAATTAAAATTTAATGTCTTTAAAAAGGAACTAGAGAACTTCTTCTTATAAAATTTTATTTCTTTTTGTGAAAAAATAAAACGACTGTACGTATTTTCAAGACTTAGGTATCAATGGATCGCAAAAATAAGAAAAAGAAAGCAGGAAGAGTGGTAAGGCATAAGGGCGCTCTTAACACCCAATTTATATATTTTTTTTCACTTTTTAATGAAGAAAAAAATTCAATTTAAAAAGGATTAGGTACATACATACATACGTAAATTATTTTCACCAAAAAACCACCAGCTTCCAAGGATATGAACCCATCAACCAGTATATAAGTAGGTACAAAGTACCAACTTCACCACCAGATCCTCCTCTCACTCTCACACGCTTTCCCACTGTGCGTTTTCATCCACTCCACAAGCAATGTGATGGAAAATCCTTATCTTTTATTCATCCTTTACATCACTTTCGTAGTTGTTGCCGTTGGGTCGCTAAAATAGCCAAGTGACCTTTTTTTTAAAACATTCTAGGAACTGATTTCCTGCTTACAAAAGTTTACCCCTCAGTAAGTCCTCCTCCTATAGCATTCTTTTGCGGGTGTACTTCCACCAATGTAGATAGTAGTCTCCCCAAACAAAATGGTGGTTTATATTTGTTCTTAACAAAGGAATTTATGCCACAGATAATAAAAGTAGTGGTGATTATCGACTAACCCAATAAAAACTTTCAAACACATAGATTTCCTCTCTTAAAAAAAATAAAACAAAAACAAAAATTAATTTCGCGGAAAATACTAAATTAATTGCCTAGTTGAGCTGTTTTTAGCTGAATATAATCCTCTCCTCCAGGGATAAATGCGCTGATGCTGATGTGATTTTCTGATTTAAGGGATTACAAGCAATTTTGCTATTTAGTTTTGCTCCCACATAACAGTTTAACATTGAACATTAAAATTATGAAGCACAAAAAGTGGTATAAATAGGATCTAGGTTAGTCCATTTAGTTTTGAAGGGAATTTCCCATTCAATTGAATGAAATTTATAAATAAAAAAGAAATTCAATGGAAATATTTTTATTTTTAAATTAAAAAATCTAACAAAACACGAAAATGCGATTAAAAAGAAATTTATAAAATTCCTTTTAAAGCTGAATAATTGAGCAATAATAAAAACTAATTAGCGGTTAATTTAACTTGATTTTATCAAAACATTATAGGTTAGGTATCTCTGTTTGCTAATTTATATTGCTTCAAACGGACCTCTTTACATATTTCTGTATGAACAGTCGACACACATTATTTTAAGTATGCTGTGCAAAGCAAAAATTTTTAACTGTGACTTTATTAAGATTAGCCCGACAGTAAGAAATTTTAAATAAAATCTAAGTAATTTAATATTTGTGTCACGTTAGGAATTTTGCTTTGCAGAGCATATTTCTAATAATCGGCGTTGACTGTTCATCAAGAAATTATTATGAGGGCCTTTTGAAGTAATGAATAAACTAATAGAGACGCCTTAACTATACATACATATTATGTATACTGACAGACTCGACCAATAAGTATTATCCAACTAGCTTGGGTGGAAATTTTCTCTGATGATGTCCTATGATATCCTTTATCATACCTGTAAATGTCATATAAATTGATTGACTGTTTCAGATTTTATTGATCTAAGACTGGCTTTTCATACAACTTGGAGCCCTGTGTGATGCCATCCCAAGAAGCTGGATTTAAAGACATTCTGGGCCGAAGCATTGATGTCCTTGTCCATCCGCTCTAGGTAACCGAGCCATCTCAGGCCATCAGACGGGACCAAAAATCACCCCGACAATTTTTCTCTCAAAACAGTCTTAAATGTTCTCATCCATTGTTGATTTTTAAGCCCAAAGAAGCGGCGATTGGCAAGAGTAGTTCTTCGTTTAATCTTAGCTCTCAGTGCTGGTTTTTCAACACCTCGAAATTATAGCTGTCTATGGTGAAGTTCTGAGTTGGGTGTTCTTTTTTGTTGATAACATATAAAGGGTTTTTCAACAGGGATGCTACAAAAGTTGAGTGACAGGGACAGCAAACGACGCCATATTTCTTGCCGCTCTTTTGACATTTCTCTTCAGTAAGGTTTGCCATTTCATGGTGGAAAGATATACGAGCCAACAACGAGTCGAAATTATTAAAATTTACTACTGAAATGCGGAGTCAGTGGCCTCAATATTAAGAGCGCTACGTCCAATTTATGGTGGTCATAATCGTCCTAGCAGATCAACAATTGAGCGTCTAGTGGAAAAATTTGAATCTACAGGCACAGTACAAAATTTTCCCGTGCCAGTGAGACAAAGAAGTGCCCGTAGTGTCGAGAATATTGCTGCCGCTGAGACTTCAGTTGCATAAAGCCCAAATGTGTCTCTCACACATCGTTCACGAGCGTTGGGCATCTCTGTGACGCCGTTGTGGCAAATTTTGTGATAAGATCTTGGCCTACATCCTTACAAGATTAAATTGACGCAAGAACTGAAGCCGCTTGACCACCGAAGCGTCGTATGTTCGTGAATTGGGCTGAGCAACAACTTGAAAATGATTTGGATTTTCGGCCGATTTATGCTTGAAAACCGTCGAAAATTGGGTTCAGCGTCTGGACTTTTGCAAGCGTGCCCGTGGTGGCCATGCAAAAGAAATCCAGTTCCATACATAATGGCATCGAACGTACTTTTGCAGGAATAAAGAATTTTATTGATATCTAAAACCGTTTTTGTTTAATTAAAAACAAAACTTTTGTAGCGCTCTTATTGAAAAACCTGATATTTTTGATTTGATTTATCCGGCTCCCGATCCATGGCATACTTCCTTCCTGAGATATTGCGGTCTTCCATCGTTTGCGATGCCTCGCAGGCTCCCTCCAGTGGTCGAGACCAAGCGTTCTTTAGTGGAGGATCGGTCTTTTCGGTCGTCTCGAACCTGGGGGCTGGGATTCGAAGATTTTCCTGTCTGGAGCGTTGTTGCACATTCTCCATTCGCTCTATGTGGCCGAGACATGCCAGTACAGTCGAATTGCTTTGGCTCTTTGGACTGCATTCACTCCCAATTAACAATTGAATCTTCTCCTGCATTCACCCTCTTCGCATATAGGACCAAATATCCGCCGAAGAATTTTACTCCTGGAAGTGACCAGTATCAATTCCCCTATTTTACTGGTTTTCAACCCATTCATGGAATTGATATTTGTTCCAAGGTAGGTGAACTCCTTGACAACCTCGAAATTACTGCTACCAACAGTGAAGTTTTATTGTAGGCGATAGATGGACAGATGAGGCTTTGTTTGTGGATAGGATATTCTTTGTTTTGTTCTCACTCACTCCAAGACAGACGCGTTCTCAATGTTTATCAATAGCTAAAAATGCTTCTAGTACATCTCGCTTGGAGTGGCCGATGATATCGATATCGTCCGCATGGCGAAGCAGTTGAGAAGACCTGTTTGAAGAAAGTGCCTTCCAGGTCAACACCAGGACAAGGTTGAAGAAATCACTTGATAGTGTATGTGTGGTCTATTTGTCTGAACCTTATGAACGTGTTGAATAGTTAACTTTGTAACGACCAATTTCCGACATCGACATTAGAGGCTTTTGCTGACTTATGCCAGCACATGCAGCCTGAAGTTGATGAAAAAATGGTGGGTCTCACTGGCCCAACACTGGTACGTGCCGATCAAAGTATTGTAGAATGTTTTATAGGCTCACATACTACGTTAGATGGGATCTTGTAGGCAACATAAGCAGAGATATTCCTTTGTAGTTTTTGAGGGATATAGGATCGCCTTATTTATAGATTGGGCATATAGATAAGCTTGGGCTATTTGATAAGTCGTCGGGCATACTTTCCTCCTCCCACATTTGGTTGATGAGCTGGTACATGCAACCTAACAGGGCCTCTCCTCCATATATAAAAAGTTTCGCAGTTAGCAGGATTTGTTGTTTTAAGTCTGGAACTGCATCTTCGTTAACTGGTTTCAAGAATCTTTGTTCTCGTGTCGCTTCTTCTATATAATGCCCACTAAGCAGTTGCTAGAAGTTCCGCTTAAATACGTTTACAATTCCCTGTGCTTCGGTGACTAGGTTCCCTTCGCTGTTTCGAAGAGCTTGCCTGCTGTCCTAAGACCAGATGGGAGTTGCCTGGCTGTTTTGTAAAACCGGTGGGTGTTGGGGGCGGTGCTAGACTCCTGGAGATACCTGAGCTGAGAGGCTGCGGATACATGGGATTTTTTTCTCTTTCCTTTTTTTCACGGTACTCCTCTTTTTGCTGCTAGGGGTACGGCAGAGAGTTTGCCAGTCAGTTGCTCACTCTAGTCTCTGCCTTTCTCAGATATTCTAGGGCATGCAATTTTTTTCCTTTGAGCAGTCTTCGTTTTCTCTTCTTTGGACAGTTGGGCTCTGAACTTAGTCACAACAAGAAAGTGGTCAGAGTCCACGTTTGCACCGCGGAAAGTTCACACGTCCAAGATTTTCAACGCGTGCCATGTACCAATTAGCACGTGGTCGATTTGGTTTGTGGTTCCACCATCGGCAGTTCGCCAGGTTGCTGTATATATCCTTCACCTGAGGAACCTAATGCTACTTATCACCATTTAACGAGCTGGATGAAACTCGATTAGTTGGAAGCTGTTAGCATATATTTGGTCTTGCCTTTATTTACTTCTTGCTTTCCTTCTCAATATTCAAGAGCATCACAGATAACACGCTTTGTTTATTCGATTATGTCAATTTCATCAGCGTAAACAAGTAATTAGACGGACTTTGGTAACCTTGAAAACTTCTATTTACTTTTTGGTAAAACTTTCTAACTTCATTCCCTTATTTCCTCAGTCACGTGCTTCTCATGCTCCTTATTCTTTCATCATAGAAGCCAGTGTTCCTCCCTTCTTCTTCTGTTCGTAGAGCTTGGGAGGAGCTCTGGTACTCCGAAGCGTTACCTTTGTCTTATCCAGGAGTTCGTAGAATTCATTTTTGTTATCAACATCTTTCACCTCTGTGGGGTAATGCGCGTTTATGAGTCTGATATTGGAAATTATTAAACCTTGATGCAAATATTGTGACGAGAAAATCGTTTAAGTAGTTGAAACTCAAGAAATTTCTTGCCTAACAACCCCTAACTATGAATCCACACCCAAAGATGCTGATTTTGTTGTCCGTATAACAGTCACCGTAGTAGATATCGTAAGCTTTCAGTTTTTTTTTGCGTGGCTTATCCCATCGCGCTTCTCCAATGGCGATGATATCTGCTTACGGATCTGCTTAATAGCAAAAAGGATCTTCCACGTGCAGATCCGAAGTATTTTTCGTCTTTATTTCGTTTACGAGTTTCACCAACAGTAAGTCCGTCCGTATCCGAAGGATTTCGCTGCGTAACTTTACGTGACCAGGAAGTCACCCCAACACGACCTCCGACCTGGAGGATCAGACCCTTAGCATATATCCAAGGGCGTGGAGCCAGATTAACTGCTCCTTACAGACCTGAGCTCCGAATATGTCGAGGTAGCCCGTACAAGGTGTTCATTAAGTAGTACAGCCTGGCTCACCTTTTATTCCGTCTGGAGAATTTTCATACTGCCGTTTTGATGAAAAGAGAAGTTTCTTAGTGGAAACACTCCTCCCCCTCTCTCATTTGCTGCCCCAAACAACCGTCTATAGGGATTGAAATCCCATCTCCAGTTGCAGTGCTATTTATACAATGTCCACCACGGGGAGGTGAGAGTAGAAATTCATAGACAGAGGTGGATTAAGCCCTCTTACATGGACACAATATCTACACTTTGAACATCAATGTATAGCTGTTGAGATATGTATAGATAATTGACCTTTAAAACTCATTTCTTTTTATTTTGTATTTTGGTTCAGTAATTTAAATTTATCCCTTTAAGCTGCCACCGTACCAGCCGCCAAACATATTGTTTTACTACCTACTCCTATTTAATTGAACATTATTTTACCTCAGATAATGGGGGATGACGGTGAATTTCATTAAATCGAATTTCAATTTACGAATCCATTAGCGTTCGAAAGACCAATACACCCTCTTTGCAATGTTTAAGGGTATAATCCACTATGTTGTGAAATTCTCATTGACATCGATAAATGCCAACAGTCACAACTTGCAACAACAAGACACCGACAGCCAGAAGAGTGTCGGTACAAGCTCATCACAGGAAACAAGAATCGCAAAACATTTACAACAATTGCATCATCTGATGCCCTAAATAAAATAAAAGCAAAAAAACAAGGACATACGTAGGTACCTACCGACTGCTACTGCAACTCGTTCACATATGAAACGCTCCAATTCCAGTCCACATCAAGAGAATTGCTATTGCAACGCCAAACCGAATAGCCCATTGTCATTATTGCCAACCAGACTTTTAGGCCAATATTGGGATTGGAGCATCAGAGGCCTACAATAATTTGCCATCATCAAATGTAAACTACAGCGATAGTGTAGCCACATGCAATTGGGCCTCTGAGTTCCGCCGGCCGGTACAGACAGGACAGCTGTACTATTTCGTGTGCTCGTGTGGTGGATTTGTGGGTTGGAAGAGTAGAGTGGAGAGAGTTGCCCGAAAAATGGACATACGAATTCGACCATTCCACACATGGTACATTGCTAGCATTAGCATTTCATTTGTATAGCGGGATTGTAGCAAAGAAGATCAAACCTATGTGTGGATGTGGAGGAGCAGCAGTAGATTTTATGTGGTGCTGATGCTGGTTGGAACTGCCAATTTGATAAATCCAATGTCCTTATCCTCGGATACAGATGATTCTACTCTAACTATAGCACTCGTTCAATGTAAGCATCCTTTTAGTTTGTCACTCTGTCCACCTCTCTCTTTCTCTCATTCTCACTTTGGTTTCTGTGTCCTCTTTACAAAGTGGCCCCATGGGTAAATGGCTGATCGGTGATGTATAGTATATCTACTGATGGTTGATGGGGTGCATTTACACAAATACAAACAATGCTGGGTAGGAATTCCGGGATAATGATTTTAGCTCTATTGACATGCTTTTGAGCTCATTCATAAGCGCGGGAATAGCAAAATATTATTTTACGAAGCGATAAGGGATTTTCATTTCAGCGGAATAATGCGAGCTAATAGCTGAGGTCATTTGGATTTTTTTGGTTGTGTTTAGATCCTAAGTGCCTAAAAGGTATTAAACAGGCTTTGGGTTAGATTATTTTTCATATATCAAACAGAAGGTGGTTTATGGCAATTAAGGCAAACTCATTTCAATGAAAATGTGATGGGAAACCGTTAGCATAGATGCATGTAGTAAGAATGTGCACCTTTGTATTGTCAATTTCACAGGGCAGCCATCTTAATCGTCTTTTTTATTATACTTGAGTTGGGTGAATTTCCCATTCACCTTCAGCTCCACCCCAATTATCTTAAACAGATACAGTAACACCATCAGCAGCTTGAAAAATGTAGCTTAAATAAAACTTTAATTACTATAATAGTTGAACCTTGGCAAGACTAAAGTGAGATTAAAGCGAGACCAAAGCGAGATGATAGTAAGACGTGCCAAATGATAAAAACCACTTGTAGATTTCACGGCAAGACCAAAGAGAGGCTACGGCGAGAAAAACATGACACAGATGACCATGTGAATGAGTCCAGTGAGAGCACAGTGAGGCGAACACAATAACGATGGCACTGAACGTTTTGAACTTATTGACCACTGTTTTATTAACTTATGAAAATTTTTTGAAAATTTTGATTTTAATAAAAAAAAACTTTGGCGAAACTATAGCGAGACCAAAGTGAGATGACGGAAAAACATGTTCAATCCCAAAAACCACGTGTGGAAATCACGGCGAAACCAGAGCGAGGCCATGGCATAAAAACCACGACACTGATTCTCGCGTAAATGGGCATGGCGAGACCACAGCGAGACGAGCTTTATGAGCACGATACTGAGAAGGTGACCATGACGAGATATTAAGCAGATGACAACGTCATGTCGTCGTCTTTGCTGTCGTCCCCAGAAAGCACCACTTTTATGTCTACTTTTTTTTATTTATTTTCTATGGAAACGGTTTTTGAAGGATCGTTTACCTTTTCTTTCTATAAAAAAAAGTCAATTTTGTATTAAAGTAAATCTCAAACCAGGAACAAGGTGAAATTTGATGAATTAAATATAAATAAATAAATAAAGACGAAAGCCTTTTCAGGGGCCTGAAATTTACAAATTAAATAAGCTATCTAGAGTCTTCAGTACAGAATGTGAAATTTTCAGAAATCCACCCACTGCCACGCCTACTCTTCCCATACATATTTCAGTTTTCTCTTTAATCTGTTGCCCTAGAGAGCTGATATTTTTCTTAAATAAGCTGTCGAGAGCCATCAACGCTGTTACAGTAGGTACAGTATGTAAATTTTTTAGAATTCTACCCAGGGCCACATCTACTTTCTTTAAGATTTAAGTTGTATCCTAAATCAGTTTTTTTTTTTGTAGTGATCTAATTTTTTCTCAATAAGCTGTGTAAAAATGTAGGCATGACATGTGAAATTTAAAAAATCACACCACTGCCACACCGTCCTTTTCTGAAAGCTGCCATTGATTTGCTAGATGCCTAGAAATTGAAATTTGTATTTTTATATAAATTTGTGAGTTATTTTTCGTGTAAAATATGATAAGTCTGTGCTTAGTTAATTTATTTAAAGCAAGTTCAGGGTTATCTCTGAGTTAAATCAGAACTAGCCAATTCAGAAAATAAAATAACCCTGTAACAAATACGCATAAAGTGGCAACCCTCACAGTACCAATCCATCGCAACGTTGTCGCAATCCACGCAGCTCTCATTCATATACAGGATTCAACAGAACATCTGCCAAACCTATGCATAGATACTAGCAACAGTCGCCATGAGCCAGACATTACAAGAGCCAATCAGGTTTGCCAGATTGGGCTTTTTATCGGAAGTTGGCCTATCTTTTTCCGAAATGGCTGACAACAATTTTAGTATGATAGCCCAATCACAATTGGGCTATAAATAGCCCAAATTTAATCTTGAGCTGTACTTTTTTTTTCGTAAAAATATATAGTAAATAAACACTTTTCTCCCCCTAAACATGCTCCTTAAGCATTCCACAATTTGGCATCACTTTTAATTCACTGAATAGTCCCACAATGATTCTTCGCGTCTAACTCTTTCCAATGGGTGCGAGGGCGCCGAATTACATCAGTTATCGAGAAATACGTGACTGAATATTATTTAACTTTGGAATAACCGCGCACGTTTCGAACAATCAAGTATACCAACATATAAAGTGGTTATTTTTCATTCGATCAATGATGGCATACTCACTCACTCACTTAGTTTTGTACGTTGAGATATTTACTACAACTTTTGTTTATTAGAGTAAAGTAACGAATGGTTTTTAACGTTTATCCCGCTTCATGTTTATCTGATTGAAAAAATAATTCTAATTTTCGTATAGAACACATCATTTCCTACATTTTGGTAAATTAAAATTTTATGTGCGACAAAAACTGTTGTCAAATACAATCATATTCATTCTTTTTGCCTGCTTGTCGCTGGAGTGAAAGATTTTTATCAAAAAGCTTTTCACCTAACTATGGAGAAAGCTTAAAATTGGTGTGTTCATCAAGAAGAGCTCACATCGTTACAAGATTTCATTGAGATTTCAATGAAGTCTCGCAGTTCAAAATCTCAAAACTGTAAGGGGAAATGAGAAGATTTATACTCAATCGTGAATTGTACAAGCTGTACCAAGATGTGGATGTAGTCCAAAGAGACAAATCACGTCGATTACACTGGCTTGGCCACATCAAGCGAATGGACAACAATGCTCCAGCCAAGAAAATGTTCGAATCCCAGCCCCTAGTTTCGAGACGACCAGGAAGACCGCGGAAGAACGCTTGGTCTCGATGACTGGGAAGGAGCGTGCAAGGCACCGCAACCGATAAGACCTCAATATCTCAGGCAGAGACTCTCCATTGATCGGGAGCCGGATAAGTAAGTAAGTAAGAACTACAAATTAGAGTCAAAGGCTTACATTTGATCCAATGGCAAGGCCAAAATTTTACGGAATGCTTCTGAATCAGTAGGAATAGTTTTGGAACTTTTTTGTGACATTTTTTGATGTTTTGATATTTGTTGTTAGTCAAACTTTGAGTCAATAATTTAAAACTTTTTCAAATTTCAGATCATTTTACTCTTTGAAATTTTGTTTTGTTGTTGCGGTTGTCAAAATTAAGCCTAGATGAAAAACAAGACAGAAACATGACTCAAATCTTCAAATCTAGGGGCCATCGGATACTATGAATAATCAGAATTGCCAAACTGCCCCTTCATCCAAATTGCTCATAATAATAATGCAAATTTGGAATAGTTCTCAAATTTGTTTTAAAGTTTTATAATTGTTGGGTGTTTTGACTTCATATCAATTAATTTGTCAGAATGGTAGAGGGGGCGTGGCTGAGAGGTGTCACTGCCTGGGTATTTAGATGTGACAAGACGCTTCACCATCTACTGTCACCACCTACCGCTACAAAATACCAATACCAGCAACGTGATGGCAGCTACGCACAGCCCCAACGAGTTGTGTACGAAATATCGACTCCATGAGTTCAATTTATTTTATCTCAATAGAAAAAAATATGACAAGCTAAAAGACTGACTGTTGAAAATACAGCTGAAAATATTAAACCAACTTTTTCAAAATGTCGATTTTAAAAATGTCACCTAAGATCGACATTTTATGAATCGAGATTGACATTTCAATTGTCGATAAATTTAAAATCCACATTTTGGTCTGATCACAAGCCCGCAGCTTTAAACAAGTCGATAAGGCTGTTGGCTTTTTAACATGTCCAGATTCTAAAATGTCGTTATGTTTACTACAGTCAGTTGGTATTTTAAGTCGATATTTTAACCAATCGACATTTTCACCTTCCCCTTCACATCCCCCGCACCACACGTGTAACGTGGAAAAAATAAAACAATTTAACAGCACCAAATTTGTATTAATAAATTTTTATTAAATTTGCATAGTCTACTTTTAAGCCCCACTGTGTGTCACTATACCAAAAAATAATCATGAATCTAAACAAGGACAAATGTAAGGGTTTATGTGCATTATGAGCTTTTATGACGTGCATTTGATGATGATTCAGCTATACGTACTCATCGTAGGTTGTAGTAGGGATAATGTTGTTAACATTTGGACATCCTATCGATAGGATCTCTATGGGCAATGATAATGATGATGATGATGACGATGTTCACCTCATGGGATGTTTTGTAATTGTTGGCCAATTAAATTGCATAAGTCGCAGTTAGTTGGGTGTCGAATTGGTTTAGCTCTAGGATGAGCGTATATGCTAGAAATTCTTATCGAAAAGGGGATATAAATCGGCACTGGCATCATTTCGTTAGGATGCCAATGCAAGGCTTGCAACTGTATATTATGGTAATATTGACAAAAATCTCCCTGATTGTGTAGCAATTACTGCTGTTGTTGGAGTTAATGTTGTTGTTTTAGCTTCAGTCTATCGGGGTTGTTTCGAAGTAACCATCCACCTATAGTAACTATTTGTCGTCGCTGCTCCAGTAATCTTCTCTTGACATGTTCCTGAATAGTAGATGCAAAATCACCATTTTGAACATTCCTCCTATTTCTTGTGATTCCAGATGAAGGTAGAGGAGGTGGTGGTTCAAGCAGAGTAATTCCACTACCACCAGCTGAAGGAAGGCACCCGGAGCCAACAGCATCCTTGCAATTTATTGAGATGTCAAATGGAGACCGCGTCAAATGCCGGCCCAGTTGCTGGCGAATCAATTGCTCCACCGTCAAATGAGATGCTAATATTGAAGTTTAAGTGGAAAAGCATTTTTTTTTCATTATGATACGAAAGCCATACCTGATTCCGGCACGTGGAATAGAAGTCCAAAACCCCCACCATGGATGCTTGGCCAACTGAGAGCAGGAGGACTGGATCGTTGCTGATGATAGTCTCTAGGCGTAATACCTGGGATAGAAGCAATATTGCTTTGGTGTATTGTTGTGGGACGCTGTTGTTCGGTAATATCAACATTTGGACAGTTCGGGTCACCATCGCAATCAACCTTATTCATTAAAACCTTGTTCGTGCATTTGACAAATAATATAAATCTGTAAACAGTTTCTTTTTTGTCAGTCGAATTAGCTTACCGGATCGAGCTGTTGGAATAAAGGCATGATGAAGGATACACCTCGGCCATCATCACCACTGCCAGCATCATCACCACCATAACCACCAGATCCCTCTCTCTGGGGATCACTAGGTGTAATGAGAAATTCATTGGGAAGACTTAGTTGTTCGTGTGAATGACGTAGAATAAATGGTGGATGTCCATATCCGCCAAAGTGTTTAAGAGGAGATTCGTTTGGTTGATCAAATTTAGCAGAGGGTCTATCCTGCGCTGCTGGCAGTGATGACGGGTAGCCATATCCAAGTGGGGATGGTTGATTTTTGGGTGGTATAATCCAGGAGTATGAAAATCCTGGTTGAACTATTGATTTTGGAAAAAAAAGCAAACATAATGAAAAGTTGAATTTATTGGTAATCAAGAAACTCACATTCTATAGTGTCGCAATGAACACCACCATTGATTGCAATCCCAAGAAGCCAGACGCCAAAGATTACGGATGAACTGTACATGATTGGAAGCAAAGCTATTCTGATTTCTCGCTTTTTACTGGCGCATGATTATATTTATTTCTGAAATGAGTAATTAATTGAAAACAAAAAATTAAATGCACTTCACAGGTCGCACGTACTTACTCTTATGTTCAAGTGGTTAAGGTTTTAAAAAATTTGTGTACAATGTTTAAAAACATAAAAAACTATATTTAAATTAGCTTAAACCAATTCTTAGATAGTTTGAAGTGCAAAAAGACGTCATTTTAATTCTTGTTTAAATATGATTGTATGGGAAAAAAAGTTAAAATCATTAAAGCGGTTTTTTAAAAACTTCAAATTCTAAAAAACATTTCTAAGAAACAATTTTGGTATGCAAATCTTTAGTATTTATTTATGTGCATACAAAAATTTAAATTTAAAAAATTGTCACTTGTCGTTTTTAAGAAACGTTTTTTTTTTGAAAATTCAAAAACTGTTTTTTTCAAAAATTTTAATACACAATACTATTTAAGTAAATTTTTTGGAAGTTTATGTATAGAAAAAAGTATTGAAATCAGTCTTACTATCTAAATGTTTTTAAGAAAATCGGAAATTAAAAAAAAAACAAATGGTTCAATGGGGGATACAATTATTTTTTTTGAAAAATGGTTTCCCACCCAAAGGTAGCCTTAACTAAAATCAATGGTAGTTTTTTTTAAGAAAATTTTTGAAAAAAAAAACAATGTGTAAATTTGCTTTAAAAAAATTGTATAGCAGGTACCGTTGTTTTTGGTTCTTAAAAACAAAAATGTTTTAAAAATATTTTATGAAAATCGATCCAGCTGTTTAGGCTGTATACGAACAGACAGATAGACAGAATTGTGAGACCAACTTTTTTCATCTTCTCTATTATCGTAATGACAAGATTGATCAAAATCTCAAAAGTAAAATTTATTTTACGAATACCTTACTTGCCATTATCATATATCACAAGTAAAAAGAACAACAACAACAATAACAAGAAAAGTAAAAAATATTCAGAATGAGATTATGGAAACTAATGAAATGAACTGCAGTTGAGATGAAATATACGTGATAACCGACCCAACCTCTGAGAATTGTTTTTATTAGTTTAAATTGATAATAATCTGATGAGGCAAGCATGTGTGATAGTATAAATATATGTGGACCTATACCTACATGCATAAAAGCTTTAAGAAATATTTCCAGAGGTAGGAAGAAAAAGCTGAAACACATTGGGTACTTCAGCGGGGGCAAAAACATTGACTTTGGCGCCCCTCCAGTTTTTAAGAAAAATACAAAAAAAAAATAAACGGTTAAGTCTAGTACGCAGATCGATCAAAAACAAAGTGTATCTCCACATTTTTTTCTGAATAGAAATTCTGAAGGTATAGAAAGTCAAAAGAGAACAGTAGCGTAGCTGGAAATTATTTGAAGAGAAAGAAAAATTGATTGATTGGCTGTGCTTGATTTTGAACAATTTAATAAGGATAATTGAAAATACCTCTTGAAAGTCTAAAATTCTGAGTTTTATACTTCTCTGCAAAAAGTCGATTTTAGGGCAATTTGGTAACATTTGTATCAAAATAAATTTTTTCATCAAAATATAGTCTGTCCACCATCTGTCAAGCCATCAACTGTCAAATTATGTTGAACGATGGCTACGACATCGACTAATTTAAAAACCCTTAAGACGTTGTTCACATTGAACTGAAAAACTGGATTTTTTTTTGACGTTACAGTATTCACATCTCGCTCCCACTTCTTCAGTAAAGGAAGATGTAAATACTGAAACGTCAAAAAAAATCCAGTTTTCCAGTCCAATGTGAACATTGTCTAAAATTTTTAAAGTTTTTTACTTCTCCGGAAAAAAATTGGTTGACATTTGGATCAAAATTAACTTTTTCCGTTAAAATAACACAGTTTGCTGATTTCAAATCGTTTAAACCCAGTTTGGAAATTAGTTTAAAATTTTTATTGAAAAAATATTTTCTTTATCTGTATGTGGCCCTTTTGTACCATTTCCCATTAGCTACGCTACTGACTGATTTAAAACAGCTGTTCTATTTATTCTATTCTCATTCTTAGTCATATTTTTTTTACGCATTTTATATTTTATTTAAGTCGTGCATCCTCACAACGTCTAAATAATTGGAAGAATAAAACTGGAAGATGATTTAAGTTTATAAGCGAATAATACATAAAAGCCTAGTACGCAGATCAAGACAAAATTTATCTCCCATATAAATTTTTTCCTAGGACAAATCTTATCTTGGATTTTTTCCCAAGCACTACGCAGCTCCAGCGCAAAACTTGACCGTTGAAACCGATGTACATGAAAAGGTGGAAGAAAGTCTCCACTTTATTTTTCGCGGAAAAAGAATGTTCGAAAAATTATTTTTTCAGACAAATTGTGACGTTTTATGTATATTTCGCTTTATAGACTTAAATCATCTCCCTGTTTCATTCTTTCCATAATTAAGACGTTTTGAGAACTCATGACTGAAATAAAATATAAAATTCGTTAAGAAAATGATGACATTAGAATTGAGAATAGGCTAAGTAGAACAACTGTTTTTAAATCAGTCAGTGGCGTAAATAATGGGAAAGGGTACAAAAGGGCCACATACAGATTTAGAAAAAAATTTCATCAATTCAAAATTTAAATTTATTTCCAAACCGAGTTGGTATCAGCAAAATGATTTGGCAAATTCAATTGGATTTCAGGAGCAGTAGAAAATTCAGAATATTTCTGGTTTTGGCAGGGTTTTTTTAATTCATCGACCACCACATCCATTCTTCAATGGAATTTTATGGTTGATAGCTTGACAGATAGAGAAAGAACTATTTGATGGAAAAATTTAATTTGATTCAGTTGCCCTTAGATCACTTTTTGCCAGAAAAGTTAAAAAACTTCCAAAATTTTGGAATTATTAGAGGTTTTTTAAGCCAACGATATCGCTGCCATCCTCCAATGAAATTTGACAATTAATGGCTTAACAGATGGAAGACAAACTATATTTTGACGAAAAAAGTTAATTTTAATCCAAATGTAAGCCAATTGCTCTAAAATCACTTTTTCCGGAGAAGCAAACAAAATTAAAAAAAAAATTGGAACTTTTAGTTTTTTTTGATTCCCTGGCATCGTAGCCATATGTCAATGGAATCTGACACTTGAAAGCTTTAATGTGCCCTGTGCATTACAAGCACAAATTTCCTTACCACAAATCGACAAACAATTTCTAAACTCCCTATCGACGATAAAATCAAATAAATTAAAAGCAAAAAAAAGATAACTCAAAATGAAAACGTCATGATTTGAGCAGCTTTTGACAGATTAACCATCAGATTGATGTTTTGGATAAAGTTACTCAAGTTAATTTTTGACACTTTAACTTTGAATTGAGGAACAATTTTATGACAACATAAAGTCAGTTGAAGTAACTTTTTTAAATAAAAGGAACAAAGGAACGATGCAAGCTAACTAATAATTGATTATTATAGTTAGCTTTGGTTAGAAAAAGAACGCACTTCAGTGTAGACAGAAGAAAATATTGTGATATAAATATCAGTCATTAAATTGGAGAAACAGATCACCTAGTCGGGGTAATATGTCATCCAGAAGTTAAATTCCATAAAACAAACATTCAGTAGGTAGATTGGAAGGTACCGAAAATAAAAACTAATCAAAAATTAATTTGTGATGGATTTTTTGCGGAGGAGTTTTTTCGGAACGTTTTTTTTTTTTTGAAAAAAAAATAATGGTGTGGGACCGTCAGCAATGGATTGATCATAATTTTGTTTTCGTTCATTGTGCTTTCACGTTTGTGTCGTGTGACCATTAAGTTTGAGCACTTGTATTACAGATTACAAATTTTTGCCAAACGTGGTAATGACCCTATCTCTTAGGTGAAAACGGATGCTTACACATCTTTAACGCGAGTCCTGGTACTCATACATTTTTTTTTAACCTCTGATAAAGACGTAAAGAAATTTTAGTTTCTATTTCATCACTGTCCATTTAATTTTTATTTTAAGGGTTAGTGATGTGTGCTCAAAAGCCAAAAACCCAAAACAAAAACCCCCCGAAGAGAAAATCCCCAAGTTGAATCCTAGTAAAGACAAAATCTCTAAGGCAAAATTTTTTTAAAACAAAATCACCAAGAAGGAGATGTGTGATCAACTTAATACTAGTCTTTATTTCAGAAACGATCAAAGCATGAAACTCGTGTAATGACTCTAAACGACCATGACCAGATGTAGTAAATATAGTAAGGGTATTCATGCAACTTCATAAAACCGTAGATAAGTTTACAAATTGTATCCTTTGCTTGATGAACTGTTAAATTCTGTATGAGAAATGATTTGCACAGTTTGGTTAAACTTATCAAAAGGATTTTGTTGCGTTGGACAAGAGTACCTTTGGGCCAGCTTCGATGTTTAAAGGGATTTATCTCCCTCACAGGTCAAATATTGAATCGCAGTTATCTCGAAGCTCTAGTTGTAGTTATCTATTCTGGTTAGGCAGTGAAGATAATAGATAGGAAGATAGGTATATACCTAACCTAAATATCGAATAAAATTAAAATATTTAATCATGGTTACTAGTCCAGAGTAAACTTATAACTAGTTTCTGGACTGTCAGATCTGGGTTTTTTGTGAAGTTGTTTATGATGTTGGCCAAATAAATAATCCAAGTTTTCGACCTCAAAAAAAAAATTTTAAGAAACCCGAACTTTTCACTGTTATTTCATTAATTGTCGATTTTATACCTGAAGGACTAGCTTTTGATGAAAACATGATTTAAAATTAAATTAACTTGCATCAATTTGAGTCCAAAATCGTCTGTGTAGACTCAAGAATTTCGAAGAGACACCCTTTTGAAATGTAACAGTTATAAAATTATAACAATTAGTAGTATAATGAAAAATACAATGTACTTGGCATAAGATGAAAAAAGTATTAATTGAAAGGGGGTACATATCTCCCCTTTCAAAAATTTCAAAATTTTGACAAAAACAATGATTTTGCTATAGCATCCAGCATTATGGCAAACAAACAGTGAGGTATATTTGGGTACATGCTGTGACTCCGCTTTAGGATTTGCATAAGGTGCGATGTAAGGTGTATGCAAAGTTTCCTTTGCATTTAAAGAATCCGGCTTTTAAGAAACTCTGAACTAATCCTTTCAGTGTTAAATTTGTACTCAATGCAGATGGACTTTTTTTTTCAAATAAATTAAAACGGATCGGCCTTATTTCACTTTGCTAAAGCAAAATAGGATAAAACACTAAGATTGTGGGATATTTCACTTAATTTAAGTCCCAAACAAATTTAAAACCAATATCAAGCCGATCACTACCAGATTTCAAACCGTTTTCTAACCAATCTCAAACCGAATTAAAACTAATCTAAAACTGATCGTCAACCAATTTAAAACCGATCTCAAAGTAACATCAAACTGACCGATCTCAAACCAATTTTAAATCAATCTCAAACCGATTTCAAGCCGATCTCAAACCGATCTCAAGCCAATCACTACCAGATTTCAAACCGATTTCAAACCGATCTCAAACCAATCCCTAACCGATCTCAAACCGATCTCAAACAGATACCAAACCAATCTCAAACCGATATCAAACCGATCTCAAACCAATCTCAAACCGATCTCAAACCAATCTCAAACCGATTTCAAACCGATCTCCAAAGTGATCTCAAACCGATCTCAAACCGTTCTCAAACCGATTTCAAACCAATTTCAAATCAATATCAAACCGATCTAAGACCGATTTCAAACCAATCTCATACCGATCTCAAACCGATTTCAAACCGATCTCAAACCGATCTCAAACCGATCTCAAACCGATTTCAAACCGATCTCAACCCGATTTCAAACCGATCTCATACCGATCCCAAACCGATCTCAAACCGATCTCAACCGACCAAGAATTTGGTCGAAAGCCAAAAATAACGGTTTTCCGTTTTTTACCCGTAAATGACAATGGTGTTCAAAATAAATGTATGCTCAGTCTGTAGATGGTAAAATGTTCTACTTAAAAAGTTTTAACGGTTTTTTTTGTGATTTAAAAATGGCCACATGTCGAAAATATCAAACTTTCATCTACAATTCTTAAACAATTAATGTTATCGAAAAGTTCTTCATGCAAAGTTTGTAGATTGTGTGATGTTCTATAAAAAATATATATTTTTTTTGTTTTAAATTAAATTTAAATGAAATGATATAAATATTTTTAGAATTTGGTTTAAAGTCAAAAATAACGATTTTTTATTTTTACTCTTAAAAGCCAGTTACATCTGAGACTCCACCTACACCCATAATCCCCTTTCCCCATATACTTCCCTTCGCCTAACGGCTTTTCTAAATAACGGGTTCCCACCATTTTTGCTTACACAGCAAAACGTGTCACCTATGGACACACCCCCTTTTTCCCTCTCACCAACAAGCACATAAACTAAATAGTCATATTTCAGTTATTCAAATGAAATATGACTATTTCAATAACAAGGTGCATTCTTTTCCCACGGGAGCACTTCGCGACCGTGGCTACCTGTTGAATAATTCAATTAGAACAAGTTAGTCTTTAATCCACCAAGCTACTGAGAAGTGCAGCCTCGCTAAGGACAGCGGCTTCTCTTTAGCAAATAAAAAGATATCAAGAATTAATAAATAAGAATGAAAAATGTTGATAAATAAAATATAAATAAAATAAAGAAAAATAAAATAAAGAAAAATAAAATAAAGAAAAAAAAAGAAAGAAAAAAAAAACTTTTGTTTTTTTTTATTTAGAACCGCGGCAACGAAACCATAAATGGCGCAGTCGATAAAAGTAAAAGCAAAAACAGTGCGAATAAGTACAAATTTTGTTTAAAAAACAGTGCGAATAAGTACAAATTTTGTTTAAAAAAAAAAAACAGTGCGAATAAGTACAAATTTTGTTTAAAAAACAGTGCGAATAAGTACAAATTTTGTTTAAAAAAAAAAAAACAGTGCGAATAAGTACAAATTTTGTTTAAAAAACAGTGCGAATAAGTACAAATTTTGTTTAAAAAAAAAAAAAACAGTGCGAATAAGTACAAATTTTGTTAAAAAAAAAAAAAACAGTGCGAATAAGTACAAATTTTGTTTAAAAAACAGTGCGAATAAGTACAAATTTTGTTTAAAAAAAAAAAAAAAAAAACAGTGCGAATAAGTACAAATTTTGTTTAAAAAACAGTGCGAATAAGTACAAATTTTGTTTAAAAAACAGTGCGAATAAGTACAAATTTTGTTTAAAAAACAAGTACAAATTTTGTTTAAAGAAAACAAGTGCGAACAAGCACAGTGAAAAAAAATAAATACACTTTTTTATCAAAAAAAAAAAAAAACAAGATGCCGCATACACGTTCTTCAACAGAAGCAGCAGCAGCAGCAGCAGCCGCAGCCGCAGCCGCAGCAGCATCAACAGCACCAACACCATCAAATTTAGGAGTAAGCCATAATAGTAATCCCTTAACTTTAAGTCTTGATCCAATTAAATATCTTAACGGGTTACCTACATTCAATGGTAACTACGAAAATTTAAACAATTTCATAGATTTATTAGACAGGGCTTATCCCTCATTAAGTAGGTTTGAATCAAGTGTTCAACTTATATTTTTGGATATCATTAAAAGTAAATTAATAGGAAAAGCTAGAGAAGCAATAGAAATTAATAATAATGCCTCCACCTGGGAGGAAATCAAGAAAGTCCTTTATCAATACTTTGGTGACAGGAAGTCAATAGAACAGTTGTATGACGACCTACGAGGTCTTAAGTTTTATGACAGCTGCCAAAACTTTTATGACAGAATCAAGGTATCCCTCAGGAGACTAAATTCTAAAACAAACCTTGACAAATCCTTACGCTCTTCTTTAGAAATAAAGAAAAATTGTGAAATGTCACTTAGACTTTTCACAAGCAAAATACCAGAACCAATGAAGGGTATACTCATATGTAGACAACCCAAAACATTGGAGGAAGCCATGGATATTCTTCATGACGCTGGTTATGCATACACTAAATTTAATACCAATCAACAGAATAGAAACAGTGACAATAATTATAATAGAAATAATAATCATAATAATAACCACAATTATAATCACAATAATAATCACAATAGAAATAATAATCATAATAATAACCACAATAATAATCACAATAATAATCAGAATCATAACAATGGGTCTGGACAGAGCAGAAATTCTAATTCTGGCCAATCCCGATATAATAATAACTATAACCCTTTTAATCAAAATAATGGATCGGGACAATACAGAAACTATAATTCTGGACAGTTCCAAAATTACAATAATAACAACCCTAGTAATAATAACTCTGGAAACTGGAGAAATTCTTCAGGCCAGTCCAGAAATTATTATAATAACAATAACTACAACAATAATAATAATAACCCTGAGCTAATGGACACCTTGTCCATATCTCATCAACGACAGGTGAATACCCTTAATGACGTTAAGGAGGATTTTCGGGAAGACAGCCCAGGGGCAGACTTCCCTATATAATAATTAAAACAAAAAATAACAAATATAAGTTAAGAATACTCATTGACACGGGGTCAGAAACGAGTATTCTTAATCCGGGGTTATGCCACCCGAAATGGCGCACAAAATTAACAAAACCAATACAAATAAAAACAGCAGGTACACCTATCTTTGCATTCAGTAAAGTGAAAATTCCTCTGTTCGAAGAATTTGGGATGGGTGATAAAACCGCAGAATTCTTAGAACATAAATTTCACGATACTTATGATGGATTAATAGGCAACAATATACTGCTCCCAGTTAAAGCTATAATAAATTTAGACAAAAAAGTAATGTATGTAAATGATAAAGAAATTCCAATCTACTTCAATGAATATGAAGAAGAAAAAATGGAAACCCCACTTGTTAAATTAGAAGAGTATGAAAACCAAATTCCGAAATTGGAAATATATCATACGGAAACGAGTAAAGCCCCGATTTCTGATCAAATCAGAATCAAACATTTAAATATCGAAGAAGTAAATTCAATTACTAAATTAATTTCAAATTATTCTGATATTTTTTACCAAAAAGGAAGCGATTTAACCTTCACAAATGCGATTAAGCATACAATTAGAACGGTTAACGACATTCCTATTTATACAAAAAATTATAGATACCCCCAAATACATAAAACTGAAGTATCCAAACAGATACAAGAAATGCTCGACCAAGGTATTATACGCTCTAGCAATTCTCCATACAATTCTCCAATATGGATTGTTCCCAAGAAGTTAGACGCTTCTGGTGAACAGAAATGGAGGATAGTTATTGATTATCGGAGACTAAATGAGGTCTCAATAGATGACAAGTTTCCTATTCCGAATATGGACGACATATTCGACAAACTAGGAAAATCTATGTATTTTACGACACTCGATCTAGCCAAAGGCTTCCATCAGATCGAGATAGCAGATGAAGATGTTAGAAAAACTGCTTTTTCAACCGATATGGGTCATTTTGAATTCGTTCGTATGCCATTCGGATTGAAAAATGCGCCTGCTACCTTCCAAAGACTGATGAACTCTGTTCTATCAGACTTTATTGGAAGGATTTGTCTAGTATACTTAGATGACATCATCGTCTTCTCAACATCATTAGAAGAGCATATAGTTTCGTTAAAGAAAATATTCCAAAGATTAAGAGAGGTTAACTTAAAAGTACAACTTGATAAAACAGAGTTTCTAAAGAAAGAAACAGAATTCTTGGGTCATGTTGTTACGACCGAGGGTATCAAACCGAACCCAAACAAAATCTCTGTTATTCAAAACTATAAAATACCAACCACAACAAAACAAATCAAAGCATTCTTGGGCATCACCGGATACTACCGGAAGTTCATAAAAGACTACGGCAAAGTAGCAAAACCAATGACTGCATTCCTAAAAAAGGGTGCAAAAATTAATGTGAACGACCCAGAATACGTTGAAAGTTTTGAAAACCTTAAAATTTTAATTACTTCCCACCCAATCCTTAAATATCCAGATTTTGAAAAGAAATTCACTGTGACAACAGATGCATCAAACTATGCCATCGGTGGTGTATTAAGTCAAGAAAGTCACCCCATCTGTTTTTACAGTCGAACGTTGAACCAACATGAGACGAAGTATTCTACAATTGAAAAAGAGCTTCTTGCTATTGTTGATTCAACAAAATACTTCAGACCCTACTTATATGGTAGGAAATTCACAATTAGAACCGACCATCGACCCCTTGTTTGGCTGAGTTCATTAAAAGAACCAAATGCCAAACTACAAAGATGGAAGATAAAATTGGAAGAATTTAACTTTGAAATCGAATATATAAAGGGCAAAGACAATCAAGTTGCCGATGGACTTTCAAGAATGGAAGTTTATCTTACCGAAAACGAAATAAATCCTGATGTTAATAGAACTGAAGCGAATTCAGATGAAGAATCTATGATAGCCACTATTCACAGTGCAAATGAGGATAGTAGCGATCATATTCCGATTGTGGAAACACCTATTAATATCTATAAAACACAGATAATTTTAAACACTACAGAAAATTTAAATAACCACAAAGTATACTATCCTTTTAAAAAGAAAAGAATAGTTATAGAAATGAAAAATTTTAACGAAAAATTAATATTAGACATAATGAAAAGATTCATTCCTCCTAAAGGAATTGTTGGTATCTTTTCAAGAGATGACCACCTATTTGCACAATTCCAGGAAGTGTACTTAAAATATTTTAGTAAAAACAAATTGTTGAAATTTATCAAATGTAGTAAATTTTTAGGTGATCTCGAAGATGAAGAAAAAGAACTTTTAGTAATTTCTCAATCACATATTTCACTAAACCATAGAGGCATTAATGAAACTTATATGGAAATAAAAGATGTTTATTACTGTCCAAATCTCAAAGACAAAATTCAGAAATTTATTAATAATTGCGAAATTTGTAATTCTGCAAAATACGAAAGAAATCCTCATAAAGTTCCTTTAAAATTAACTGAAACACCTACCAAGCCAAATCAGATCATACATATTGATATTTGGTATGCGAATATCAATCTGATGTACGTTACAATGATAGACAAATTTTCTAAATTTGTAACAGTTCACGAAATAAAACACAGAACATGGCCAAAATTACTAAATACATTAAAATATAGATTTGCTAACAATGGTATCCCTGAAAGAATAATAACCGATGGTGAAACAGGATTCTCATCAATAGTAATTAAAGAATACCTCAAAGAAAATAACGTTGACTTACATATTACGACACCTTACCATAAAACAGGAAATTCGGATATCGAAAGATTCCATTCGACTCTTAACGAGCACATTAGAACATTTAATGCCGACAGTGAAAATAAGGATACTTTACGCAATAAAGTATTTAAAGCGGTTACAATCTACAATAAAACAATTCACTCTACGACAAAAAGAAGACCTATCGAATTTACGAACGGAACAATAACAAATCTAGAATACCCTAAAATTGTAGAGACTGTTAACAACAATAAGGAACGTTACATTAACAAATATAACAAAAACAAAACAGACATAGACCTTACAGAAAATAATCACTCCTATCTAAAAACTAGAACTCATAATAAACTTAAACCAACACATATTAAATCTAATCCCACAGTTTTAGACAAAGATCATGTTACAGACGCAAGAGGAAATAAACATTACAAAACTCAAGTCAAGCGAAATTATAAATTTGAACAAACCTCCTAATTTATATTTTTCAGGCAAGGCTTATTATTCTCCTGATAATCCGAATGATGACATTAGCAACAGGACAAAGATTGACTTTACAAAACGTTAACAACGGAAACGGATTCATTATAATTAGAGAACAAAATTTAAATATTATTACAAATTACACAAAATTATTACACAACGTTAATATAACAACATGGACAGAAAATCTTGATATTTTAGAATATAACATAAATGAATTAAATGATAATGAGGAATTTCCAGCTATAAAACATAATTTTAACAGCTTAGTCTCAGAAATAGAGAATACCATAGGACATCGTGATCATAAATCAAGAAGAGGGTTAATTGACATATTAGGAAAAGGATTGAAATATTTAGCCGGTACAATGGACCACGATGATGAACTAGAAATCAAACAGAGTCTAGAAATTAACACAAAGAACAACAAAAATTTGATAGACGGACTAAACGACCAAATAAGGGTTAATGACAACTTTAACGAAATAACAAACAATATTACTAAACAAATAAATAAACAACAACATGACATTAAGAAACAATTTGATAACTTAGGGAATGCAATAAAAGAAGAGCATATTAGAATACAAAGGATGCAACATGCATTTCAGATTAATTACGATATAGAGCTACTAAGAAATCAAGTAAGGAAAGTAAAAGAAAATTTAATGCTTAGCCAGCTAGGAGTTCTCAGTACAGATTTACTATCACCAAAGGAAATTGCAAAATTCAATATAACACTTGTTAAAATACCAAATATTAAAAGTTCCGTTATAATTCACGAAGATCAAATTATATTCATATTACTTATACCAAATTATTCACAAGAAAATTTTTATAAAATAATTGTTGAGCCTATTCCAAACAAAAATTATTTAGAAATTGTAACATCAAATAATAATTTCATTACAAATGGAAATTTAATGTATTATAATATAGATAATGGATCAAAAATGAAGGATCTAAAAATTGTTAACGACACATGTGTGTCAAATATTTTAAAAGAAAACGCTGAATGCGAATTTATAGAAAATAAAAAAGTAGAAATTAAACAAATAACAAATAATATTGTTATTACAAAAAATTTAAAAACTACTGAAATTTTTCATAATTGTCACAATTATAGCATAAATTTAATCGGGAACAATATAATTAGATTTGAAAATTGTAAAATAAAAATTAATAATGTAGAATATAAAAATTTTATATATTATGATAATTTTATAATCCCGAATTTTAAAAAACATAACAATAAAAAATATTGTAATGAATTATTCAACAGAAGAACTTCAAGTAAAACATTTAGAAAATCGTAAACTCATAGAAGAAATTAAAAATTCAAATATCGCGAATATTTCCATAAACATTGGGACAATGTTAATTACTTTCATTTTAATAGTACTTATTTTTAAAATTATTTTCAAAAAGAAAAATAAAATAATTCAAATTTCTATGAACAAAAATGATTCTTCGGAGCAGAATCTTAAGGGGGGAGGAGTTACATCTGAGACTCCACCTACACCCATAATCCCCTTTCCCCATATACTTCCCTTCGCCTAACGGCTTTTCTAAATAACGGGTTCCCACCATTTTTGCTTACACAGCAAAACGTGTCACCTATGGACACACCCCCTTTTTCCCTCTCACCAACAAGCACATAAACTAAATAGTCATATTTCAGTTATTCAAATGAAATATGACTATTTCAATAACAAGGTGCATTCTTTTCCCACGGGAGCACTTCGCGACCGTGGCTACCTGTTGAATAATTCAATTAGAACAAGTTAGTCTTTAATCCACCAAGCTACTGAGAAGTGCAGCCTCGCTAAGGACAGCGGCTTCTCTTTAGCAAATAAAAAGATATCAAGAATTAATAAATAAGAATGAAAAATGTTGATAAATAAAATATAAATAAAATAAAGAAAAATAAAATAAAGAAAAATAAAATAAAGAAAAAAAAAGAAAGAAAAAAAAAACTTTTGTTTTTTTTTATTTAGAACCGCGGCAACGAAACCATAAATAGCCTAAGATGTTTAAAAAAAATGGATGCTAAGCTTGAAGAAATTGAAATGTACTACCTAATAGGTAGTTAAATTTTGTCCCATACAAGTGGTTGGTCAAAAGATATAGCGATTTCAAAACGGCCAAATGCCAAAAATATAGGTTTTTCGCATATAACTCTCATACGGTAAATGTTTTCAAAAAGTAATGTATGCAAAGTTTGTAGACTATGTCATACTGAACCAGATAAAAATTATTTTTTTTTCCTAAACTTTACAATTCTATCAATATCTATAATTATGTATATAAAACTACAAACATTATCACTTTTCATCACTTTTCGATAACATTAAGCGTTAAGGAGTTATTCCCAAGAAACCGATATTTTTGTCAATTCACCATTTTTGAAATAGCTTTATATCCTTAACCAATGGTCTTACGAAAAAAGTGTTTTAACCTTTTTTTGTAGAAAATTGCATGATCTACACAGCTTTTTCATATTATTTTTCGATATCAGTAACCCTTCAAAAGTTATGGGCAAAAAACCAACTTTTTCGACACTTTACCTTGAATAACTTTTTATACTCGAGTGGGATTGACGGGGACTTTTGGCTGTTAATTTGTTATGCCCAAAGGAACGTCCTTACCAATTTTCAATCTTATCGGAATTATGGCTAGGTTTGCACATTATTATGGCTATTTTGACTGGACTAGAAACGTTTTCACCAAGTTTCATGGTGGTAGCAATTTTTTTCTTTTTTCTTTTATTTATCCTATTTTACCTGTACTATTGAGTAAGAGGGCTGGGTTAAACAAACACGTCAAAACAAATTTGTAAATTTTCGACATTTTTTGATGACTTCTTATATTTGTTATGAAAAATTTTGTTAGACAACTTTCCAACTTTCAAATTAAGCGACCATAAAAACACTAAAAGTGGCCACTTTAAATAATTACACCAGAACTTTCCCCTTGGAGTCCTTTTTGAACAACATGAACTAGACACAGACTATTTAATGTTATTCATTTTTGAAAGTAAGGACTCGCAAACGCATACATAAGCTAGGTATAAGAAGAAAACTAATCTTGATGTTGATACCTGTTGCTGTCACTTAATGGTACAAACGGATTTCTCAATTTATGACGAGCCCATAGTTTTTCGTCATCGTTACGTGCTTTAGTGCAATATTTTTGTTATGTTTTTATGGGTGCTTTGTTAACTTGATATCAAGTTAGTAAGGTGCTTTGTTAATAATTAAGTCTTTTATTTGTTGTGACAGTTTCAAAATTGTCGTGAAATGTTTTTTTTTTTTTTGTTTGCTTCGTCTTTGTATCCTTCTATTTTTTGTTTTCCAACTTACTCTTTTAATACCAGTTTACTCATCTCCTGAATAATGCCTCCAGTTTATTACAAAAATGTAGTTAATTGGGTACCTATCCCGTAATCAGCTCTTCTGATTAAATGTTTCACAAGAAAACAATTTAATCCCAAAGTCGATAATAACTACTGAAATTATAATTCAAGGTAAAATAAAAAAAAAAATGTACAACAAGATGAATTTACACAACTAACGTACCTACCTACAAGCTTGTATGAGGGTACATAAAACTCGTGCTTGAAACCTGAAAAAATTAAAAACTGAAATCGAAAGCATTTCATATGAATAAAAACCAAAGTTTAAGAACCTATATCGAGATGTTCCTCTGTGTTGATGGGACTCATTTTAATTATTATGCATCAGAGCGTTTTCCACTCGGTGCGGCAGCGGTGCACGTCAACAGTGGACACGTCCAGAAACTCAAAAAGAAAAAAAATTCTCATTCTCCCAGTATCCGTCCCATCAACAACTCAAAGCTAATTTTTAACAAAACGTCTATTTTTAGCTCCGGCGATATTGACAAACTTCGTTGGTCGATCGCAAACCCAATCCCATGGTATGGTCATATTGGCACTGATGCGGTGTACCTCCTCTGTTCTGTTTTATGTTTAGATTGCTTTGTATCTTTGTAGTTGACAACCCGCTTTTTTGTTCTTTCCTCCTTAACATTGCTGTCAACACTTAAGTTGATATGAATTTAAAAAAAAAATCAGAAAAAAACAGCAACTTGCGTCATTTAGGAATTTACAGGTGAGTAACCCATCCTGGGGTTTCCACAACAAAGCACATTCACCGACATCCATCAGGGCTAACCAAACAAAAAAACATAAGAGCTGCCATCAGCAACACCACATCAGTATTGCCGCCAGTACATCCAGTTATCATCGGGCGGGCTCATTATAAATATTTTTGCCTTTTGTTGCCGGTCCGAAGACGGATGAGTTCGATGCAAAATAAATAAAATGATCGCTTCGAATAACCTGTAGCCTATACCCACTCGAAAAACTAGATCATTTTAATTCCTAGTTGTTGTAGGCTTTGACTGGCGGACTCATAATCACTAAATCGTCTAACGACTTGAAAGAAATTCTCTTGAAGCAATCTTTATGTAGGTATCTTCTTATTCGATAATTTGTAAATTTCGAAACTTATCGCAAAAGGTGAAGTGCTAGCTTGTTGTTTTTTTTTTATTATGCAAAGATTTTAAAATTTCCAGATTCCCATGGTCAGATGACAAATGACGCGTTCGTTGTCAAAAATTCCAGTGAAAGCGATCAGTGGTTATAGTTTATAAAACTTTTGTAACAGGTATATAAAATTAAGATTAGCAATTTTCATAAATCGAAAAATGAGTAGGTGAATAATTTGCAGTAAATCAGTCGTTAACTACGAGTTAATCTGACAATTTTGAATTCGTCGTTCAATGTTTTCTGTTTTATTGGGTGATCCGCTAATTTGATATCAAGGTAGCAACGTGCATCGAAAATTGGTAAACATTCTATGTTTTTTGATGCTTTCATAACTTGATAATAAATTGGCAAATCAACTCTCTGGGATTGAAAATAAGTAGGTTGATAATTTTTCGTTAATTAGTCATTAACTAGTTCTGACAATTTCAAATTTTTTGTTCTATGTTTGTTTTTCAAAAAGTGATAAACATTTTTGAAAAATAATATTTTGTTACTTACAAATTTGTCATTAATTAGTTGTGACAAATTCAATTTTGTAGTGTGATGTTTTCTATGTATTTTTGACTGATTTATTTTATATATGCTTCAAGTTGGCAAAGCAACTTTTGTGAATCGAAAAATGGGTAGGTGGATAATTTTTCTTTAGTAAGTCATTAATTATAGTTCTGACAGTTTGAAAAATGTCATTCTATGTTTTCTATATTTTTTTTTTTAAAGTAGCAAAACAATCAGAACTATATATTTAATTGCTTATTAATTTGACGTTAGTTTATTATGACAAATTTAATTTCGAACTCTAATGTTTTCTCTTAATTTTGGGTGACTTGTTTTCTACAAGTGTCAAGTAAGCAAAGAAACTTTCACAAATTAAAAAAAAGAAAGGTGAATAGTTTTTCGTTAATAATATAAGTCATTAATAACCTCTGAAAATTTGAAAATTGTCATTCTATGTTTTCTATGTTCTTTTAAAAGGTGGTGCAAACTTCTTAAACGTAATATTTTATAACATAATAATTTGCCTGTTAATTAGTAGTGATAAATTCAATTTTTTGAGTTCGATGTTTTCTGCGAGTTTCAAGTTAGCAAACCAATTTTCGAAAACTGGCTAAATGGATTTTTCTGTCAATATTAATCCATTAATTAGTTTAAACAATTTCGAATTTTTAATTCTATGTTTTCTATGTTTTTTTTTGAAAAGTGGTCAAAATAACTCAGAAAATTGGAAAAATAAATGGCAAAACGGCGAAAAAAATCCGACAAAGCTGAATTTTGGTAGAGAGCTTTGTTTTGACGTCTTAAGCATTTCCTGAAAAGTTCCGCAAATTTGGCCGGGGCTTAATATTTTAGGGGGGTTAAAGGGGCAGTTTCTTATTAATTCCTCTCACTTTTTATTTTGTACCCTAAATCAAACCTATAGGGTTCGTAAGTAGCTCAATTTTTAGATAATTTTATTATATACTCGTAAATGTAATTTTATTAATTATGATTTTGCTGTAAAAAGAAACTTCATCGAGTTGTTGTACAAAAACCACATCACTCTCTTTTTCTGAAGTTCTTGCATGATTTTCTCAGAATGTATTGCCTGTATGAAAAAAGTATGCTAATTTTATCTGTGCAGAATGACATAAGCTACAATTTGTACCTTTACATTTTTTCCAAAAAAAAAACTTAAAGTTTTCGAGAAATTAAAAAAAAAAATAATTTTACCAACCCTATGATGCCTATGATAATATCAGGTTTTTCAATAAGAGCGCTACAAAAGTTTTTTTAAATAAAACAATAACGGTTTTGGATATCAATGAAATTCTTTATTCCTGTGAAAGTATGTTCAATGCCATTATGTATGGAACTCGATTTCTTTTGCATGGCCACCACGGGCACGCTTGCCGAACTCCAGACGCTGAACCCAATTTTCGACGGTTTTCAAGCATAAATCGGCCGATACTGCTGCAATTTCACGTTCGATATTCGTACGAAGTTCATCAATCGTCGCTGGCTTGTTGGCATAGACCATAGAGTAGACGTAGCCCAACAGAAAATAGTCTAACGGCGTCAAATCGCACCAAACTTGGTTTCCAATAAATTGATAGTGATATTCGCTGTGTGGCTTGTGGTGCCATCCTGTTGGAACCACATGTCCTCCAAGTCCATATCATCCAATTGGGGCCAAAAATATTTGGTTATCATTGAACGATAGCGATCCCCATTCGCAGTAACGTGCCGGTCTTGATCCTCACAGAAGAAGTACGGCCCAATGACGCCGCCGGCCCATAAACCATACCAAACCGTAATTTTTTCGGGATGCAATAATGACTCATGGAGTACGTGTGGATTGCTGCCTTACCAATACCGCATATTTTGTTTATTGACGAAGCCATTCAGCCAGAAATGAGCCTCATCGCTGAAGATGATTTTTCGATGAAAATCCGAATCATTTTCAAGTTGTTGCTCAGCCCAATTCACGAACATACGACGCTTCTGGTGGCCAAGCGGCTTCAGTTCTTGCGTCAATTTAATCTTGTAAGGATGTAGGCCAAGATCTTTTCGCAAAATTTGGCACAATGACGTCACAAAAATGCCCAACATTTGGGCTTTCTGCAACTGAAGCCTCAGCGGCGCCAATATTCTCGACACTACGGGCACTTCTTTATCTCACTGGTACGGGAACATTTTGTACTGTGCCTGTGGATTCAAATTTTTCCACTAGACGCTCAACTGTTGATCTGCTAGGACGATTATGACGACCATAAACTGGACGTAGCGCTCTTAACGTTCAGGCTACTGACTCCGAATTTCGGTAGTAAATTTTATTAATTTCGACTCGTTGTTGGCTCGTATATCTTTCCATCATGAAATGGCAAATCTTACTGAGAAATGTCAAAAAAGCGGCAAGAAATATGGCGGCGTTTGTTGTCCTTGTCGCTCTACTTTTGTAGCGTCCCTGTTGAAAAACCCTTGAGAAGTTGTCATATTTTGATTGAGTGATTTTTTTACTGATAGATTATAAAACGCGATATAAATAGGTTTTACTTCAGACATTTTTTGAGCAATGTTAATTTCTTTTGTGATTCTTCTTAGTTAGTAGTTACACAACGCTTGTATATTTGAACAACTAGTTTTAGTTAACAAGCTGCACTTCACGAATGTAGAATGTTTTCCTTGGATATATTTTTTCCTCTCAGTTTAATATAGAAAGTTTCAATTCAATATGCCTAAAATCAGCTTTTTCTAAATTTCGCACTTTCTTAATTATTAAAACTTTAAAGGGTCGTCAAAACCCCATGTGTAGAAGGAAAACATAAAAAAGCCAGTTTGTTTACAGTTAATAATCTCTGTAATCAATGAGACTATACAAAAAAACCGCCACTTAGTAATGTAATAGATTAGTTTATGTCCACCTAATCATCATTATACTATATCAAAATATTAAATCATATTTTCATTCATATGGGGTTTTCGAAGATGAACATCGTGAATATAAACAAATATAATTGGTCATTTGTGTGTTCATCCACAAACAAAATACATATAATTAAGAACCCATGTAGCCTAGCCGGTTATCAAAATCTCACACCTCTGGCCTTTCATGTGTTTATTTTAAAATTAATTTGAAATTATTCATCTATCATCGTATTTGTTGAATTTTAAACAACTATAGGTTTCATTTATTTATTATTATTACTTTATGTTCAGATATCAGTCAGTCTGACTGTAACTTCTATCGGTGTCGAAACGGAAGCTCTATACTTTAAATACGTAAACAATAAAATCTCTCATCTAAATAAGGCATAAATGGAACGTTTTGGAACTAATTTTGATGCAGAAGCAGATATTCACGGTTTTGATTTAAGTTAATTCAAAGA
The DNA here is from genome assembly GCA_946251815.1 of Dasysyrphus albostriatus. NCBI lineage: Eukaryota > Metazoa > Arthropoda > Insecta > Diptera > Syrphidae > Dasysyrphus > Dasysyrphus albostriatus. The sequence goes on from OX276337.1 coordinate 106,459,899, forward strand.
TAAACAATAATCAGTCCATTTCCAAACAAAAATAAAATTACTATAATTTCATTGTCAGTAAGTTCTCTGACTTGCATGATACGGATACCTCTTTTACACAATATTAATTCTTATTGATTAAGTTAAACTCCATTCACGATCTGAGTAAGTAACGAAAAATAATCTTCCTCATTAAAATTTTCACTAGCTACGTCTGAATAAGTAGATAAAGATAAACAGAAAATATGATGAAAATTTTATACAAAAAAATTAATGAAATTCAACTGTAAAATTTTCAACTAGCTTGAAATTTTCAATCTCAAGTCGTGCCTCGAGCTGTGTATTTTTAGGGCTGAGCGTAATATTTATCATGGTTTATTTATTAAAGAATTCTAAGTTTCTTGTGTAATAAAACTTGTATAGACATACAATACGAAACATAGTTCAAGCAACAATAAAAATATAGTGTTATAGTGAGATTATTTCATAAGTAAATAATATGTGTATGTATATTTAATTCTACAAACATTTCAAATTTAAGTAGAACCTTTTTAAAAAAAAAAACCTTTTAAAGTTTAATGATTCCATATAGTTCTTTGATAGCTATACTACACAGTAAACTTATGTTGGTAGGTACACAACAAATTATTATCAACCATCCTATACAAAAATATGTCATATGAGTCATGACCAAAGTGCGATGCATTTTTATTTTTTACCTAAATAAGTTGTTCATTTAAGTGGATTGCAAGAAATAATTCTACTACAAAAGAAAAAAAACATATAATATAAAAAAAAACTACATACGAACAAAATGAAAATATCGACAATATCCTGAGCCTGAGCCAAAGTTTCTGAAAACTATCTGAAAACTGCATATTTATAAAAGAAATTAATATTATTTATTTAAAGAGAAATATGTTAATAAATTTCGAAAAATCAATAAAAAGAAAATTTGAATAGAAATAAAATGCACGACTAGGTCAAACGTACTTGTTCTTATGTTCAAGACGCTGAGAATTTTTGGCAGCACACATACTTACCCTTCACAAAACCTTACGAACCGCACTGTCAAAATCACATCGATAATATCGCGCGAGTTCTGTGAAACGAAAAATCAAACTTCCTTTTTATCATTTTTATTTGGTTCATTATTTTTCCGATGGTGGAAGTGACGTCCCGTGTTTCTTGGCGTGGCTCGAAGTAAACTTTAAACTCGTAGTTTTATATTTTAATTACCTAATCGAAAATGTTTTCTTAAATTAAGAAATTAAAGAGGCTGGGTGCGACCCTTATTGGTGCCTTCGAAAGCTAGAGGCCCGATGTTATTTCATTATCAAGAAATCGCCAATTCATGATTTTCGAAAACATTTTCAGGTTTTCAATAAGCAATCAAGTGAAGATAAGTGAGTTGAATAAAACTAACCCAAAGCCAATATTATTTTTTGTTTTCAAGATATTTGATACGAAAAATATAAAATAAAAGACATTTTTTAGTAAAATTTCTTGTAGTTTTTTCGCTTAAAAGAAAAACGGTTCATTCAATATTTTCAAATTTTAAATTTTATATTTTAATTTTTTTCAAAAATTTGCAGCATTTTTTTTATTTAAAAATAAAAACTTAAGGTTGATATGTTTTCATATTTTAACCAATTCCTTACTAGGCCAATATGCGTGGAATAAAATTAAGCCGAAGTTCATAACATCATTCTTTCTTGAGATATTCGAGACTAAAGAAATCTAGCGTTTTTTAAAAATTGCTACAGTAAAAAATCGCTTATTGAATTTTTTGAAAGTCCTTTCTGCGCGTATTGAAACTTTAATCTTTAAAATAAAATCTATCCGAAGTCAATATCTTCATTCGTTCTTGAGGTAGTCACGTTCACAACATATTTGCAAGTCTGTACCAGTGAGAAATGTCAAAAAATTACATTACTTTCTTCACTGGCGATTGTTCACTTCATGAGGAAGTATATACTTGGCTTTAAAATGATGGTTTCCGGTTCTAGGGAGCTAATAAATAAATTGTTGTTAAGGCTAAAAAGGAAACTTTAACGCCCATTTCCAAAGGCTTAAGAAAATTATGTGAGTTTTCTTTCCTTTTGTTGCAACACCCCAGGATGATGTTCAAAAGCATGAAATTCGATATTTAAATTAGCTTAATCAACTTTCTTTGAGAGTTTGAGATAAAATAAAACGCCATCTTAATTCTTGACGGAATATAATTGTTTGAAAAAATAAATTAAAATCGTTTGAGTGTTTTTTTGTTAATAATTGTTTATATATCCAATTCTTAAAACATTTCTAAGGAAAACCTTTGGTATTCAAATTTTAAGTATTTATTTATGCGCATATAAAAATTAGATTTCAAATAAAATTAATAACTTTTTAGATATATCAAATTTTGAAAAAAAATTTTAACTTTTTTTAAAATTTCAAAAACTTATTTTTTGAAATTTTTTTAATCCTGTATGAGAGGTACAATTAATAGTTGCTAGGTATATGTAAATTTTTATAATTTTTGGTAGTATATCGCACTAAATTAAGCATACAGAAAAAGTTTTATAAAAACATAGAAGCCATTTTCAAGAAAAAAAAAATATTTTCTTTAGCCGTTTTTTAGCATTTGTATGGAAAGTACCGTTATTTTTCAATAAAAATAAAATTTCTTCCTAAAATACTTAAGAGAGTGTAATAAAAGAGTCTTATAAAAATCGAGCTTATAGTATTCAAAATAATTGTATTTTCAAAAATACATTTTTGAACATTTTTGAAAAATTCATAAAATATTGGTTTGAAAATTTGCATTATTGCATTTTAAATATTACATTATTTTGAAGCTTCTATAATGAAAAAAATATTATTGAAATCAGAATAACCGTTTAGAAGAAAATCGAAAATGAAAAAATGTTTTACTGAGGAGTTTCTACCATTAATAATAATTTGTTTGGAAAATGGTTTCCCGTCCAAAGGTATCTTTTTCAAAAAGTAATTTACTGAATTTTTTTTTATGAAATGTTTGGAGCCCTTTTTGAAAAAAATGATATTTTGTAAAATTGCAAAATCTCGAGTTCAATTATTTTTTAAGAATGCAAAACTTGCCATGTTAACTCTTTCCAATTAATAAATATTTGCAGGACAGGCCTTTTGGAAGATGAGTTTCAAAAACACTGGTGGCTGTTGCTGGTTGCACGGCACTTAACTTATAAAATTGCCACTGAAATAAAAACAGGATTACTGAGTTACATTAAAATTGTTTGTGTAGTCTTCATTGAACCCACTTACATACCATATTAACCTATTTGCTCTCCAGCTGAAAGGAGAGAGGAGACTGATCAAAATTTGCCATCAACCCTCCTTACCTTTTTGACATTGTGTGTTTATTGCAAAAAAACTTTAAATCAAAGTGCAGAATTACTATTGCCCAGTTGATGCAAATTCTATAGGCATTTTCATTGGTTTTTGCTTAGCAGCTTTTAGGATATAAGCTTTTTTTGAGCTTTCGAGAGTAGATATTTCGGTTTTAGAGAAAAAGGTGTTGACGCTTGGCGTTTTTCTGTTTTCATTTATATTTTTTTATAAAGGGAAATCAATTATTAAAAATCTTATTTTCTCAAAAAATGGCTCCACAACTTTCTTAAAAAAATCATCTTTCAGTAAAGGCTGCCTTTGGATGGGAAACGATTTTTCAAAAAAAAAGTTATTAATGGCAGGTACCTCTCAGAGAACCATTTGTTTTATTTTCGACTTTCTTCAAAAAAGTAGTTTTGACTTCAATAGTTTTTTTATACAGCAACTTCTTAACACAATATAAATATTTTATTTTTACCAAGATTTTCAAACAAATATTTTTTGGATCCTTAAGAATGTTTATTTATTTTATATTTTGAAACCTACATGACCGATTTTTATAAAACTCGGTATTTGATGGTTTTTTTTTCTCACTTTTTGAAGTATTTTAGGAAAAAAATCAGTTTTACGAGATCAAACAACGGTTAATATAAAAAACCGTTAAGGAAAATATTTTGTTTGGCTCCCATGACTTTTTAAAAAAAAATTTGTATGCTCAAATTATTGCAATATCCTACAAAAAACTATACAAACTTACAAATAGCAACTATCAATAGTACCAACTTCTCATAGTATATTTTTTTTATTTTGAATTTTCTTATATATAAATTTATTTATAAAAAGTACATTTTTGCAAAAAAAAAAAAATCAAAACAAAATTTTAGGAAAAATTATCGAAATTTTTTTAGAAAAATTTTCCTTTTATTTCATCAGAAGTCAAACAAATATCTAAACAATGCGAAAATGTGAAAAAGTCTACGAAAATTGTTGTTTTTAATTCATTTTGAGGACAAAAACGCGATGTATAGGAACAACAGAATTTGATTGAATCAAATTGAAGCTGAATAAACAGGTTGTACGACCACAATTACATTTGGTTAACTCAAAAAAAAATATCTTTGAAAATGAGGACCTTCAAAAAAAAATGTTTGGTGTCAGTTCTTACAATAACGAAATATCGGTATGGTAAAAAATTATTTGCATACCAATAACATAAAGCTGTATAATGCTTTATGTTTCTACATAATACAACCACTCATAACAAAGATACAGCTTTTCAAAAAACACTAACCAAAATTGAAAAAAACATTTGTTCCTTTAATTTCCGTGACTATTGTAAAAAAAATATGTTTTTTAAGAAAACCACTCCAATGATTTAATTTATTTTTATATTCAATCAAGAATTAAAATGGCATTCATTTTTTTCATTTCATACTTTCAGCTTTCACATATACCCAAACTCTTTGAAAGTATTTTGTATGAAGCCTTAAGTTTCCATTGTAAATCTCTCATCTCCCCCTCACAACATGGCTTCCTCAAATGTTGATCTACTACCACAAACCTTGTTGAATTCGTCTCCTTCACCCTCTTAGCCTTAGAGAAAGGCCACGAAGTTGATGTTATCTCAACCGATTTCAGCAAGGCCTTAGACAAAATTTCCCATAAGCTTATTCTTTTCAAATTTTCCACTCTTGGCTTTGAACCCTCTTTGTTAAAATGGATTTCTTCTTACTTTGAAAACCGTTTTTACAGCGTTCGTTTTAGATCTGCCACCTCTTGTCCTTTCTTAGCTACCTCTAGGGTCCCCAAAGGAAGCCACCTGGGCCCACTTTTATTCATTCTTGCTATTAACGATATCGAAAAGGTCATCATACATTCTTCTATTTCTCTGTACGCCGATGATACCAAGTTTTTCAAGACCATTTCCTCAATACATGACTCTTCCCTTATTCAACAAGATCTTGACAATTTTCCAGTATGGTATCTAAAAAATTGCCTAGAGCTAAACGTCGCCAAGTGTCATAATCAATCACTTTTTCACGCAAACGTATGAAATCTCCTCCCCGTCTCTACCTGATCCATAATCAACCCAATACATTCCGTCGATAATATTCAAGACCTTCGCATTTTATGTGACCCTGAGCTTAATTTTATTTCTCACATAGACGATATCATTCTCAATGCAAACTCAGCGCTAGGATTCATCAAAAGATGGTCTAAAGAATTCTCCAATCCCAACGTAACCCGGTCCTTATACATATCATTCGTGCGTCCACTCCTAGAATACGCGACTCAAGTTTGGTCCCCTTACCAACTTACAGATATTTCCAGAATCGAGAGCATCCAGCGTCGTTTCCTACGCTTGGCTCTTCGAGGTCTATCATGGAATAATCCTTTGATTCTGCTTCCCTATTTAGACCGCCTTAAACTAATCATCCTGAAATCGTTGGAGGAACGAAGAGATATATCAGACATTCTCTTCATTCATCGACTACTCTCCGGTTCCGTTGACTGCATGTCGCTCTACAACTCTGTCTCTTTAAATACTAATCCGAATAAATGGGGGTTTTGCCCCCACCAAAATTAAATTAAAAATTACATAAACGACATAGTCGATATTTTTTTGCTGTCAACACTCTTAAGAATATTTATAAATATGTTTTCCTTTTATGAAAAAAATAACATTAGGGTAGACTGTCCAACAGTGAGCCACGTTAAACAGTGAACCATTTAAGTTTTCTGCTTTCCTGGATATAAGAAAAAATTGAAAAAAAAATCTAGAAATAACCACGTTTTAATTCCTTTTAAATAAAAATTAGCTGAGCTATGGAGCAAATATCAATGGTTCACTGTGTAAGCACGCAGTGATTCACTATTGCCACCCCCCATTACACAGTGAACCAGTTGATATCCTTTTTGAAAAAAAAAAATAAAATTAGTTATTTCCCATAACCTTTGTTAATATGTTTCTTTTTTAATAAGTTAATAAACCAAGTATTAAGCACCTGAAACCCCTAGAAGTTTAAGCTAAGAGTTTGTAAATTATATCAAGTCAAACAAAAAGTGGTTCACTGTTGGACACTGTTTACCGTACCTACCTTTATATCTTCTTTTTCTCAAAAATGGTTTTTATGATTTTCATCAATTTTTTTCGGAATGCCAAAATATGCTATACTACCAAATATTGAACAAATATTCACTTAGTAATTATTAATAGCACCTGCCGCTCCAATTCTTGGAGAGTTTTTTATTTTCTTATTACCAGCTCTTTTTTCTAAAACCATTTTTTGTTGATATAGTTTTTTTTTAGTGCATAACATTTCGAATATTCTTAAGTCAAGTTTCTGAGCTTCAATTTTTCTTTCAGCTTCAGCTTAACCACAATGGCGGAAGGGAGAATGTTTCTAATTGGATGCCTGCTAGGACTCATAGTTTTTTCTATCACAGCTGCAGCTGACGAGTAAGTCGTCCAAAATTAAAACAAACAAAATAGGCATGTTCAGGAAAATGTTATCTAAGAGTTTTCAACTATCTCAGATTCCGCGAACAGGATTCCTCCGAAAAATTTCTGTCAAATTACAAAGGAAAGAAAATATTGGATTCGCTTTCTCACTTTTTGTGAAATTAGCTGAGCCCTCCGAGATCTCATTTTCCTGAACACGCCAAATAAATTCGTCATAGTTAATTTGTATATTGATTTTATATTTTATATTCCGTAGAGAAAATTTCGAAGAAATTAAAATTCCTGACAAAATGCCAGATATTCCTTACGATCAAATGACATCACAGCTTATTGCCCAAAGTGTGATGAATTTTGCCCATAATCTAGCTGTTGCACTTGACACTAATGAATATCCAAATACTCAAATATTCTCACCGTTAAGTGTTATGTCAATTTTGTCCATTCTCCAGATGGGTTCTTATGGAAGCAGCTACAACCAGCTTAATCAACTATTTGCCTTGTTAAATGGCGGTCAGTATGGTGTGAATTCATCGAAGATTCATGAAGAATTCGGTTGGTTATTGGAGGATGTTATGTTAAATAATAACAGACAGCCAAAGAGGTCTCGCACTTCCACAGAATGGAGATCGAAGCCTTTTAAAAAGAATGGTTTTAGGGGTGGAGATGTAAACTATCTCGATGATCATACAATTCGAGTATCGAATGCACTTTTTATCCAGAATGGTTTTAGTTTAAGACCAGATTATGCGTATGCAGCACAATCAGTGTATAAGAGTGAAGTGACTCCCTTGGATTTTAGACATAATCCGGAACAATCTAAGAACTACATAAATAGCTGGGTGAAACAGAATACATTGGGAAAAATTCCAAGTTTAATTGACGACGAACTGAGCAAAGGAACGAATATGGTATTGGCGAGTACACTATACTTCCAAGGCTTTTGGGAACAAGTATTTTACGCTGCTAACAATGACATAAAGTGAGTATATAATGTTTTTAAGATCTTTAACATGAGTACCTTAACTTCCAGAGAAGCTTTCTATCCTGATGGACCCGAAAGCTTACCAGTTGGAATAACATTGATGCACACTGGTGGCTCTTACCCCTTCTACCATTCGGATGAATATAGTGAGTTTTATTGAGAAAAGACTTGATTCTTGTGTTAACCTGGATCTTATTTTGTTTTTCCTAAAGATTGTCGAATCATTGGCTTACCATACAAAGGAAACCAAACTACCATGTACGTTATTCAGCCTGATGACTCCACACGATTGATTCTCCAGCAGTTGCAAAAAAATCTGACTGGTGAGGCCATAAATGAATTGATCTCAAAAATGGAATACAGAACTGCAACTTTATCTTTCCCCAAGTTCCATGTTCAAAATAAAATGCAGTTGAAACCCACTCTTATTCGTATGGGCATTGAAGACATATTCATAAATGGTCTGGCTGACCTTGCGTTGATAGCTGATCCCGGACAAAATACAGGAGATAAAAAAGCTTTTCCTTCTTCGTTATGGGGTGCTAGTCCTGTTCCAGTTCCTCAACAACAGCTAGAAAGGACCTTAACCACTACCGAAGATACCCCAGTCTCTTCATCATTTGACCATACAAAATCACTACAACCAGCTTTTGAGTTCTTCGATCGTTATGGTGATGCCCCTTTGATATTTTCACGTTTCGATGATGAAATTGCCAATCATCATAATTCTACTGTAACAGCTGGACCAAAAATACTTGGTAAAATGCAACATACTACCCAAGAGGATGATTTAGTGACTGAGACATCACCAACAACACTTGTTACTGAGCTTGCTAAAAAAGACGAAGTTTCTGAAAGTGATATTTCGCAAGAAAACTCGACAATAATTCCCAGTGAAAGTGTGGATCAGTCAAATACCGATGAGAAATCTTCACCACGCAAAGCCCGGTATCACCACCGTCGACGTCGTGAAGCTATTACAACTCCAGCCTCAACCAAAAGTCTTCAAAGATTAGACCAGATGCGTTCCACTCCAAGCTTGAAGAATCCCAATTTGTATGTTGATGAAATCGTTCATAAAGTTGACTTCAATGTAAACGAACAAGGAACGGAGGCAGCTGCAGCTACAGCTGGATATCTGCTTAAAACAGGACCAGATGTTTCTATGCGCTGCGATACACCTTTCCTTATACTTGTTCGGCATGATCCAACAAAATTACCATTGTTCTATGGAATAATAAATATTCCGGCTTAGATTTAAAATTTCGTTGTAAAATAAAATATAAGCATACGAAAAACGAAACAAAAATTCATTAGTTCAAATTCCAGAAAAATTACTCATAAAATATCCAGGGAGCAGCTTCATTCAGGGACATAGCTTGAGCTCAACTTTATTTGAACTTTTAACTTGAATCATAAATTCAGTTGCTCCACTTAAACAGAGGAATTTTCTTTTCAAATTTTCTTCATATTTGTTTATTGTAAAAAGTTTTAAGTGTAAAACTGTCACAGGATAATCGGCAAAGATGTATGGAAGGCGGTCTAGGAGCCAATAACAATAAGACTTATGTCGTTGGAAAGATTTTGCATGTGCTACAATAGGCGTTTTTCTTTTTTAATTCAGAATAAGGCTCTGAACAGAGTCCGAGCATGTCGAGCATGTTCTGAACATCCTCTGGTCTGAACCAAGCGTGCTCTGAGCTCTCTGAATTATTTTAGAAACACACCTGAAAAGAACGCTAGCTGTCAAATGCTTGTGCTCAGCATTAAATCTGTCTACTCAGTCATCTTATTCTGAGCTCATAGAGTGCGCTCTGAACAAACTCAGAACGAAAAAAGAAACACGAATTTTTAGCTTTGAATGCTCAGAGCTAAAAAAGGAACATAATTTTTTGTTTGACAGTTCGGACTCTAACTCTGTCTGCTCAATTATTTTTTTCTGAGCTCTAGAGTGTGCTCTGAATAAACTCAGAACTCGCTCAGAATGAAAAAAGAAATACAAGTTGTACAGTACACATATTACAGGTTATATCATTAGAATTTTGACTTTTGTTGAGTCAATATTTGTTGTTGTGCTTACGTATATTTTTTTTCTCACTTTCACGGCCATTTTTTATTTCTGACAATTTTAATTTTGACAACCTCCGGAATAACTTCTATTTGTGTACTGTGGCTCTGAACGCTCTGAGCTAAAAAAAAACAAAATTTTTTGTTTGACAGTTCAGGCTCTGCTCTGACCTAAAAAGGAACACACCTAAGGCGTTTCCACAACGAGTTTCAAACAATTTGAAACCGCCAGATTTAGTGCAAACCCGTTCCACAAGTGAAATTTTGTATTGGACCGCACTAAATCTGGCGGTCTGAAACTGTTTGAAAAAATTAAGGAAACTGGTTTCTAATGGCAGCTTTTTTTTCAAATCACTGTTTTCGGCTCCTTTTCTCAACAATGTTAACAATTGTTAACACTGATCGTTACTAAATTCTAAAATTCTTACAAAGTGCAACATTATGAGTTCATAAAATCGTTCCTAAACTCAATATTGAAGTGACAGAATGTTACACTTTGTAACAATTTCCAACTCATATCCTCGACATGAATTGAAAGTGTTAATCTGTTAAAACACTTGAAATTGCAATGTTTTCATTTTATGATTATATTTTCTTTACATTTCGTTCGTTCGATTTTGAATTATTTCAATTTTTTGTAAATTAGGTGTGTTTCAATTCAATTTAACTGATTTTATTTATTTTTTTTGAGTTTTCAATTATTTTATGATTAATTTACTTTTTCTTCGAAATTTTATTCTTTCAATTTGGTGATTTTTTCTAAGAGAAATTTGTGCTCATAGTTAGTTAAAGTTAATAAAAATTTAATTTTCATATTATCTGTATTTTTGTTCAATAAATTCATTACAACTCCAACATTTTTTTGACACATAAACAATCACGTTAACATTGTAGAGAAAAAAATGCACCACAGTTTGAAAAAAGTTATTCGCTAACCATAAGGTTTGTGTTTGTGCATTTCAATTTGGTAAAAAATTTACGAAAACTGGTCTAACAAATACCAATAATATATATATCGTTAAAAATGTATTTTAACGACCAATAATATTTTCTAAAACTTAACTTTAAAAAAAATGTGTCAAAAACGTTATTCGCCGATTTGGTGAATTTTTGTAAAAAAAAATTAATGTAAGGTTGGTAATAATAAGCGAATAGCTGTTTTCGCACAGTGATTTGAAATAAGCCTTCATTTTAAGTATTGTAGTGGGTGGGCTACGTTTTCCCGAAATACGATTTCCCGGTCAAGTTTATCCGAAAAACAATTTACCGTCGATAGTTTTCCCGAAAAACGAAATCCCGCCGATCGTTTTCCCGTGTAACGTTTGCCCGCGGATTCCTACTATTCTTGATACAAAGCAACAGCTCTGTAATCTAATTAGGTAGATTCTTATAGGATTTTTGGCACCAGCCAATCAGAGTCATTGAATTTGAATTTCAATACTATTTTTGACAATATGAAGAAGTCTCTGTATTGAAGCCGCCTTTTAAAAAGTATATAAATAGTAGTGCATGCGATTTTCTTAGAACTCGGTAGAGGCAAGGACTATTAAGAGATAATAATTGGATTTTCTTTTAGGTTGTTCGGTTTGAGTGACAATGGGTAACTGACGACGACGGTCACGACGATGACGGCGTCGATGTTTTCGTGTCGCTCACAGGCCTTTGGCGGGAAGGTTTCTTTTTTAACTTGAGCAAGAAATGCATTAATTTAGCGCCAATGTTACGTTTTCTTGAGCAACAATACCTTGTGTGGCAAATAAACGCGAATAAACAGTGACGCATGTATGGGGGGCATGCTGCCCCCCTGCTTGAGCTCACTGTGGGATTTGGGGTATGTAAAGTTTATTTTGCCCTTAAAGAATCTGGTTTTGAAGACACTTTGAATTTGTGAATTTTAAAAAGCTAGGCCCCAAATTTGAAAATATTCTTTTGAAAAGTTTTCGAAAAAACTTTTTTTACCAACTTTTTTTTATTTTTTAGAACTGACACATTCCTTGATCAAGAACACGCATTCTATAAATCGCTATGACGCTTAGTTTAACGGCAAATCATGATTAAAAGTGTCAACTTTGATGCCTCTAGGACGCTTAATTTAGCTACAAATCGCGTTTAAAGATAAAAGTCAATTTTTCGTATTATTCGATGCATTAATTGAGCGCCAATGTCAAGTTTTTTTGAGCAACAGTACCTTGGGTGGCCCGCTTCGCGGGTTCTTTGGATTTGAACCCTCTTTTTCGTGTCCTCTGTCCCGCTCACTATACTTCGTTGCTCCACTTCGTGTATGTAAGGTCATCAGGCAGGCGCCACGGTCAACTTAATCTTGTGTGACTCAAAAGCGCATAAAATTACTGTATGAAAGAGAAATTCTTGAGCTATTTTTATCGTTTTCGCTGTCATAAGCATTGCAATCGCCCCTGAATCTTCGCCACGTCACTGTTTAGGGAATTTCAATAATATTCATTCATGTCATATGTATAAATCTGAGATTTGAAATTCCGGAATAAAATTCAGTCCTCACTATCACTAGGACTAGGAAGGGTTAACATCTGTAGGAGATAAAAACAGAAAATAGAAACAGGACGCTTAGATAATTTTAAGCGTTTAAGGTAATTCCTAAGAGAAATTATCTTATGCGCAGAAATTGTTTTAAGCGTTTTGAAGAACAAAAAATTGTTTCATAGTTAATTTTTTTCGAGCTTGAAATGGCTTTTAAGCGTTTTGAACACTAATAATATAATTCTCAAAAACAATTCTAAGCTAAGAAATAGCTTAGAATTGTTTTTGAGAATTTTATTTTTTTCGCGCTTAAAATCCACGAAATAAATTTTGAAGAATTTATAGCTTACTATAATTTTAGAAGAATTAAATTTTTGTTAAGCTTAAATTGATTTTTATTAAATTAAATTTTCTTAGCTTTTTTACAAATTTAAATTTTTTTTCGCGCTTAAAATCCATCAAAATGTGTAAGTTACTAAAATAAAATAAAATAAAATGGAGTCAAAAAGGTACATATATAATCCGCGGGCAAACGTTACACGGGCAAATGATTTTCGCAAAAACGTAGTGTTCCCATTCTCTTAGAAACGCATGGGTGAAATTTTGGTGCCGTGACATAAGGCCAAGTTACATAAGGCCAAATTTGAACATTTGGCCTTATGTCACTTTTGATTTTTTGATAAGTGACATTTTAAGAGTTGAACTTATGTCACTTTGACAAAGGACATAAACGGTTTAAATTATACCTACCTATATTTATATATAAGGGTTTTTCAACAGGGACGCTACAAAAGTAGAGCGACAGGGACAGCAAACGACGCCATATTTTTTGCCGTCGGATGATATGGACTTGGAGGACATGTGGTTCCAACAGGACGGCGCGCGCCACAAGCCACACAGCGAATGTCACAATCAATTTATTGGAAACCAAGTTTGGAGAAGGTGTTATCTCACGAAATGGTCCAGTCGCTTGGCCACCTCGGTCGTGCCGTCGTGACGCCATCGTGATGCCGTTAGACTATTTCCTTTGGGGCTACGTCAAGTCTATGGTCTATGCCAACAAGCCAGCAATGATTGATGAACTTCGTACGAATATCGAACGTGAAATTGCAGCAGTATCGGCCGATTTATGCTTGAAAACCGTCCAAAATTGGGTTCAGCGTCTTAACTTCTGCAAGCGTGCCCGTGGCCATGCAAAAGAAATCGAGTTCCATACATAATGGCATCGAACGTACTTTCACAGGAATAAAGAATTTCATTGATATCCAACCGTTTTTGTTTTAATTAAAAAAAAAACTTTTGTAGCACTCTTATTGAAAAACCCGTTATAAGAATAATTAATAGATTTATTGCTTTGAGGTGTTACTGTCGAGTGCTTTAAATGCAAAAGAGACTTTGCATACTCCCAACCTTACACCTACTCCGAATCCTATAGTGAGGCTAAGCAGTGGGGTTGCATACATAGCTCACTGTTTATACGCTGTAATACGTAAGCAAGCAAAAAAACCAATACATATCCCATAAAATAAAATTAATTAGTTTCAGAAATAACAATATTAATTTTCTTATCAAAACATTTTAAGTTTGGCCTTAAGACACACACAAATTTGGCCTTATGTCACTTTGTAAATCGACAAAAGGCCAATTCTTAAGATTTAGTTTTACGTCACTTTTGGAAATTGACATAAGGACAAATTTTAAAATTTGGCCTTATGTAACTTGGCCTTATGTCACGGCACCGTGAACTTTCCGGTCTTTTCAATAGACTATAAGAATTACTGTGGTGATATATGCTCAAATCGCTAGTGCTCCTCCACTAGTATGAAAAATCAAAATGGCGAAAGCAAACTTAAAAGAATTTGGTGATTGGTACTTAATTTCAACATTTTTCTTTCTGTTATGAGTGAAGTAAAATCTTATGGGTGACTTCTGAAATTGACATTTCGGAAAGCTGCTTTTCAGTCGGGTTTGACATAAGCTTCCGACAGCTTCTGCCTATTCTAGTTTTACCTTAAAGTGTGATGTCATTATTCCTCTTAAGGGGACTTAGTGCAAAGTCAAGTTAATGATTCCTACGTGCTCAATTCATTTAGTCATTCTTCTGGTTTTTCCAAATTCTAAATGTCATAACAGATATGTATTTGCAAGAAGCATGTACGTGCGATTCATTGACGTGCATTTTATCTTTTCAAGACAACAGAAGAAGAAAAAAATATCATCTGCCACTGATCGATCCCACAGTCAAAACTCATAAGTCTCATGCAAGATTCAACTTAAGGTTCCCCCGCCAAAAGCAAAACGAAAATACCACTGATAAAAATGCAACTAGAGGTATGACTAATGACTAAACGACTACTTCTGCCAGACAACCATACCAACATGTAGGTTGTATAGGTAGGTTTTAAAGGTAGGTTAACAAGCTCAATAACTTCAAAAGAGACTCTGAGACATCACATTAAGCCAAACTAAAACTCAGCTATACACAAAAAGAGCCGCTTCTACTTTACAAACCACAACAAGTTAATTGTGTTCAACGCAAATTTCCACACTTCAGTCTGACTTGAACCTCATTCGGTGTAAAAACGGAAGCGCAGTATTTTAATTTTTTTGCGCCGTCAACAATTATAAAATCGCCTCCGCAAAACGAGTGTTTCGAACAATCGCCGCCGCCCGGTGTGTTTGAATTCCAGTTTTTTATTAATCAGAGCGTTACAGAGAAATCAAAATTAAACCTGCCCGTCTGCATAATTTGGTTTATAATTAGTTTGACACCTCGCTGACATATTGTACAGCATAATATACAAATTTAAAACCAGAATAAAGCTACTATTTATAGTGTGCTGAAGTAATTTATAGTACATAAGTTTGGAATTACCCACCGCCGCCGATTTAAAAATAAAAAATAAAAGTGTGATTAGCTTGTGAATTGTGATTGTCATACTAAAGCTGGTTAACAGTGACCTTAGCTGGTTATCACTGCCCAGTGGCTTTTAGCCTTTCGTGTGTTTATTTTAAATTCACTTCAAAGTTTTTGACATAAGCTGTCATCGTATTCACTGAGTATTAACAGTAAGTTTTTTGTTTTTATTTTTTTGTTTATGAAAATTCAATTCGAATACAGCGATGTACCGTTGTATTTTTTTTATTTTGCAAAACTTGTTTATAATTTTTATTGACAATTTGTAAAGCTTGCTTAAAATGAGATGCATTAATCACAGTTAGCATTGAATTGGATAACGCCACCACCGTGCTTTTGTACACAGAAATATTCTAATCAAAATACAAAAAAGCTTTGACGTATGAAGCTGACATAAGTTTTTCATGAGCGGGATGAAAAGATTAGAATTTAAATCCAAAGTTGTGGTGGATGGATTTTGTTTTACATTATTTTATTGTGGTGTGTGCTTTTTTGATTTGTTTAAATTTTGTATGTAGCTATGTAGATAAAATTTGAAACTATATTTTTTGCGCATGCAATGCAATATAGGGTAAATACTCCGATAATTGGCACACAAACAGGGTTTTTCTACAGTTATTTTTATAGAAAAAAGTTGGAGAGCCTGGAAATGTTTGTTTCTTTTTTCGGTCTGAGCATGTTGAGATTGCGCCTTATGAGCTCAAAATAAAATAGCTGATTAGGCAGGGTAGATACAGAACACAAGCATTTGAAAGGCGAAATGTCAAATGATGACAGCTGAGTGTTCAGGTGTGTTTTAAAAATGATTCATAGCGCTCAGAATACGCTTGACTCAGAGGATGCTCAGAACGTGTTCGGCATTATCGTTTCACCTACACCCATCAGCAGTTCAAACTGAGGAGTTTAGATACAAAAGTTATAATATTTTGACTTAAGTACTTTTTCCTTTCTTTAAATTGGTTCCAGGACCCTGAATTTTATCGATTGCCAAGGAAAAAAGTCAAAAATATTAACATGCATCAATAAAAATTCAACTTTTGGGACAAAGCTGACTTTTTTTTATTCATTTCTTTAAATTTATATTTCGTTTCTCTCAATTCTTGAAAAATAAAATGCTCGTCGGGGTCAGACGTACTTCATCTTAAGTTCAAGATGCTTAGGGTTTAATAAAATTATTTATGAAGACAGGGAAATAATGAGAAATAAAATGCTTGACTGGGTAGCACGCACTTGCTCAAGTCGCTAAAGGTTTAAACAAATTAAATTATTTGTTAAGACATTGACATTATGAGAGAAAAATGTTTGTAACCATGAAATACAATATTTAAATTAGCTTAAACAACTTCTTTGAGAGTTTGGGATGTAAGGAAAGAAGGCCATCTTAATTCTTGATTGAATATGATTGTATGGCAAATCAAATTTAAAATCGTTGAACAGTTTTTTTTAAAACTATTTAACTATAAAATTCATAAAACAGTTTTTAGGAAAACTCTTTTGGAATGCAAATCTTGAGAACTTATTTATGCGCTTTTAAAAATAATATTTCAAAAAAAATTGAAACTTTTTAAAAATATTTATAAATCTATTCAGTCGATAGTGAGAAAATTCAAAATTAAAAAACATTCTATGAGGAGTAATAAAAGGTACTTCTTGCGCTTGTAAATTTTAGTAAATTTTTGTAGTATAACGCACTTATTTTAACATACGAAAAAGGTCTTATAAAAATCGTAGAGCCATTTTTGAGAAAAATATATTTTCTTTAATGGTTTTATAACATTTGTATGGAAGGTACCGTTATTTTTTCTTAAAATACTTTAATTTAACAATTTAAAAAAATCCCTTGAATACCGAGTTTTATAAAAATTGACCTTAAGTTTTCAAAATATTTGATTTTCAAAAAAAAATTGAACATTTTTAAGAATCTAACAAATATTTTTGTGAAAATTTTGGTAAGAAAACCTGTTTATATTACTTAGAAGCTTTCATTATAGCAAAACTATTGAAATGTTTTGAAGAAAATCGAAACTAAAAAAATGATTCTTTGAGAGGAACCATTAATAAGCATTTTTGGACAAATGGTTTCCCATCCAAAGGTAGCCTTTTCTGAAAGAAATTTATTGAATTTTTTCAAAGAGAAGTTGTGAAGCCGTTTTTGGTAAAAATAAAATTTTGTAAAATTGCTAAAAAAAAATTTGTATGGCAGGTACCGTTGTTTTTAGTTCTACAAAAAAAAAATGACAAAACACGTGTGGGCATAGTGTGCTCTGGACCTTTGGCACCTCATATATGGGAAATTTGATATTTCAGAATACTATCTAATTAGTCAGAAAAGGTCAACTAGTCCCAGAAATTTGTCAGTCCTAGCTAACTTATGATAAAGGCTTAAAGTTTCTCAAGGTCATGCGCGATTTCTGGCGCCTCATTTAAGGGAAATTTACAAAAAAAAGTATACCATCCGAAAGATCTCTAGATCGTGATAAAAGGTCAACTATTTACAGTTCTTGGTCAGTCATAGTGTTCTTTCTATGAATTTTCAAAATTCGTTTCAAGGTCACAAAAAAACCTTTTGGCACCTCTTTTGGGTCATTCCCAGAAATTAAGTATGCCATTTGTAAGGCCACTTCATGGTCATAAAAGGTCAGCTATTTTTAGTGATTGGTCAACCATACATATTTTTTAATGAAATGTTATTGAATTTAAAAAAAAATCAAGGTCATTGAGATTTTGGCACCTCATTTATGGGAAATTTGCGAAAATTGTTTACGATCTGAAAGATCTCTAGATCATTATAAAAGATCAGCTAGTTTTAGTAATTGGTCAGCTTTAGATTCTTTTTAACAATTTTTAAAGTTTTTTTTTTCAAGGTCACGAACGTTTTTTGGCAAAATGATAAAAATTCATAACAACTAATCTATGGCTGACCAAATACTGAAATTAGCAGACCTTCAATTATGATCTAGTAACCTATCAGAGAGTATAATTTTTTGTCTAGAAACTACCCAAATGAGGTGCCAAAAATCGTTCGTGACCTTGGAAAAAAAAAACTTTAAAAATTGTAAAAAAAAAGAATAGCTGACCAATTACTAAAACTAGCAGACCTTTAATACAGATCTTGAGGCCTTTCCACTACTTTATTGATAGTTTTTAATATTTTGAACATAAACAAAGTTGCGGAAAATGGGAATGCCCCCAGATGTAAGACACGTATTGGGAAAGTTAGGCGCAAAAATATTAAAAATTTCCAAAAGTGTGGAGGTCCCATCCTTTAACATAAGAAGAAAGTGTGTTCCCAAAAAGTGGTAATACTGAAATTTTAATCGTAGGTGTGTCTACTCAACACCTTTTTGAAATTTTTCAAGTAACTAACGATTTTTTTTATTTTACCATTTTGCACATATTTGGTGCCATTTTGTGTAATGACTTCCAAGCGAGAGGATTACAAAAATGACTTACAGGCTTAATTTCATCTTTAGCATGTCAAATGAAAAAATTAGGTCCCCACATAAAAGACTCAGGGATTTCGGCATTCTGACTGGACTACAGATTGGGCGCCATTTTTCAAAACGGCATCTAAGTGACAGGATTAAAAAAATAACTCCCAAGCTAAATGTCATCCTTAGTATGTAACAAATGAACTCCAACCTTAAATATAGGGCTCCTCAAAAAGCGCACAGGGTTTGGTTTCCTGACCAGACTAAATTTTGTTTGTCTCGATCTGCGTACTAGGATTTGCTTGCAGTTAAGAGCATTCAAATATTTTAGTTTTTACTCATATTTTGTCTACAATATTATGGTTATTTCATCATATTTAATTTATTTGTTAACAAACGTCAACCAAATAGGTAAAATGTATATATAAATAAAGGGCGTATGTAAAAGGGTGGGGTAGTTGTGGTCACTTGATCCCCCCCCCCCCTAGCCAAAATTGTTATCATAAATTTCCTACAATTTTACTTCTTTTGAATGCATCTCAATGCTGGATTTCTTTACTTATCTAATGTGTGGGTAAGTCTTCCCTCACCAACCCTGGCCATACCCTGTGAACGCTCTTGCTGGTTATGCAACGTTTTAAAATAAATAGATTTATATTTTTCTGATTATATTTTATTTTTTAGTGATATTTCTAGATTGGCCAGTATAAATGTCATCCTCATCAGTCATCAAATTCTTGACAAATAACTGCATAAATTTAAAAAAATTCTGAGTATACAAATACTCCTACCTGTTCTAATGATCTTATGGTTGGTACGTATTTATTTTCCTAAGAAATATTTTCGAAATATTCTTATCAAAACTCGTTTTTGGATATTTTGAAGGTATAAATATTAATCGTGAATTAATTTTTCTCAGAAAAACTCTTATACCGGCCGGCATCTTACTGTCTAGATACTTTTTCTTCTTCTTCTTTAAATTTTAATTCTAATCGTTTTGTTTGTTATTCAGAGATCAGATTTGTATGTTTTGAATTAAAAAAAATGCAAAATAACGAGGTTTTAGGGTTAGGCCAACATCACAAACAAATCTACAATAAATCAGAACTATACTGGATCTGACCCAAGGTCTCCATCCTTAAAGACGATAAAGGCTACTTTTTCACATTTCAGCTTCCACTTTTTCCCGACTAATAAAATATATGTATCTTCTAGTAAATTATGGATTTTTGTATTTAAAGAAATGTTTAGTCTATTGATAATATTTTAGGTATTCAATTTTAGATAGGAAACAATTCCACAAAATTTCGATATATTTAAATAAAGCCATAGTTTTTTTAACTTCTTTCTTAACTTACATTTCCAAGGTTTTTTTCAAAAGAAAGTGAAAGTTGGAAGATTGCTATGGCAAAAAAAATTAATATCGCACAACTCACTCAATAAATAAATAAGTTTTATGTACTCGCAACTACTACTTTTATCTAAAAATAGAACCCAGAACAATTTTTCTGACGGAGATAACGGATTGAAATTTTTACCTTTTCATATTCTTGGTCGATAAAGCCTTTTTTGGCGTTTCTATGTTGCAATACAAATTTTCAAATCATTTTCTTGGCTGGATTCTATTGGATCCAAATCTAAACAAACTTTTCTGAACGTAATACAGCTTTTTTAAGCATATAAAGGGTGTTTTTTAAAGGTATTGAACTTTAAGTTGGCAGCACCATTTTAAATGGCAGCCATTTTGTCAGCTGTCAAGTGATTAGTTTTTAGTTTGGTTTGACATTTCAACTTGAATAGACTGATGCTTCAACAACGCTTCCAAATTGGGCAAATGTATTTCCTAAATCATGGTTCAGTTCGAAATACTCACTTTTGGAGCTGTGATTTCTACAAGACGGCCGGCACAACATGTCACACAGCTCATGGCACAATAGATTTATTTAAGGAAATGTTTGGTAACTACATATAATTTCACGTTACGGACCTGTGAATTGTCCTCCAAATCGGGTGATTTAACGCCACTTGACTATTGTCTGTAAAACCAGAAGATTATCTTTCGAATAAAGTAGATTTCAAGTCCATTAAAAAACTAATCTTTGCATTTCAAAGTTCTATACCTCTAAAAAAAAAACCCATATTACAAGTGTCACCAGGGCTGGCCCGAGCTAAATTAGCACCCCGTACCAGCTTTGTCACTAGCGCCCCTCAGTTGCAGTTATTGGTCAATAGGTTTTCTCATTTCCTCATTTAAGTCAAGGGCTAGACTTTGCAGTGCGTTTTTTTAACAAGGTATCCCTAAGAAGCGGATAAAATCGGTCAATTTGCAAATATTTTGTGATGTAATTGTTGTTACTGTGGGTGTGAATAGGAAGGTAGACTAATTTTTAGAAAATAAGATACATACAAATATATATATGTCATTAAACTAAGAATAAGCTAGTAGTTATATAATGGAAATCAATATTGGTGTGAGCTTTTATTAAATTGTTCAATGCGCTCATTGCGTTCAGTGCCCTGCGCATTTGCACCGCTTGCACATATAGATAGTCCGGCCCTGAGTGTCACTGTGTGTTACGCTAAGACATTTAAGTAATTTATAAGAATATTACTATTTTTACTTGAACTCCTATCTAGAAAATAATCCCAATATTAGGTTGTGCATTAAAACGGCTTATAAAAATGTATCTGCACATCGCGATGTTCATTACGATTTATTGCCAATTCATAACAGCAACAAAAATACAGAAAAATGTAAAATACTCAAATACGGAAGGTAACACATGAGTTTTTGGGTGAATTTTCTATTTTACAAGAACAAGTAGAATTTTGTATCTACAGTTTTTTTCATTAACTCTTAGGCGGCCCATAGGACCCATAATAATTGTGTGCATTGTGCACGCAAGTATACAAGTTTGGTGTGTATGGGTCACATTAAATATATTTGTCCTTTATTTGAAATTGAATTGCTTAGTTTTGACTGTTTTTGGAATGTTCGTTAATCCACTAACAGTATACGAAACTATCTTGTAGTTACTAACTGTTTTTGGGTTAACTTACTCAATGACATGCCTGCACTATTGTTTTAAGCAACTTGGTTTCACTTTTCTATAGCAATGTCGAATTTTTATCTGTCACAGTGTTTTTGTTGACATAATTGGCGCTACATAAGTTTTTTTAAATAAAACAAAAACGGTTTTGGATATCAATGAAATTCTTTATTCCTGTGAAAGTACGTTTGATGCCATTATGCATGGAACTCGATTTCGTATGCATGGCCACCACGGGCACGCTTGCAGTAGTCCAGACACTGAAACCATAATTTCAAGCATAAATCGGCCGATACTGCTGCAATTTCACGTTCGATATTCGTACGAAGTTCATCAATCGTCGCTGGCTTGTTGGCGTAGACCATAGACTTGACGTAGCCCCACAGGAAATAGTCTAACGGCGTCAAATCGCACGACCGAGGTGGCCAAGCAACTGGACCATTTTGTGAGATAACACGATCTCCAAACTTGGTTTCCAATAAATTGATTGTGACATTCGCTGTGTGGCTTGTGGCGCCAGCCGTCCTGTTGGAACCACATGTCCTACAAGTCCATATCATCCAATTGAGGCCAACGATATTTGGTTATCATTGAACGGTAGCGATCCCCATTCACAGTAACGTGCCGGTCTTGATCATCACGGAAGAAGTACGGCCCAATGACGAAGCCGGCCCATAAGCCACACCTTACCGTAATTTTTGCGGGATGCAATGGTGACTCATGGAGTAGGTGGGGATTGCTGCCTGACCAATTCCGCATATTTTGTTTATTGACGAAGCCATTCAGGCAGAAATGAGCCTCATCGCTAAAGATGATTTTTCGATGAAAATCCGAATCATTTTCAAGTTGTTGCTCAGCCCAATTCACGAACATACGACGCTTCTGGTGGTCAAGCGGCTTCAGTTCTTGCGTCAATTTAATCTTGTCAGGATGTAGGCTAAGATCTTTTCGCAGAATTCGCCACAACGACGTCACAGAGATGCCCAACGCTTGAGAACGACGTGTGAGAGACACATTTGGGCTTTCTGCAACTGAAGCCTTAGCGGCAGCAATATTCTCGACACTACGGGCACTTCTTTGTCTCACTGGCACGGGAAAATTTTGTACTGTGCCTGTGGACTCAAATTTTTCCACTAGACGCTCAATTGTTGATCTGCTAGGACGATTATGACGACCATAAATTGGACGTTGCGCTCTTAACGTTGAGGCCACTGGCTCCGAATTTCAGTAGTAAATTTTAATAATTTCGACTCGTTGTTGGCTCGTATATTTTTCCATCATGAAATAACAAACCTTACTGAAGAGAAATGTCAAAAGAGCGGCAAGAAATATGGCGTCGTTTGCTGTCCCTGTCACTCTACTTTTGTAGCTTCCCTGTTGGAAAACCCTTTATTTAACTCATTACCATCAAATACATTACCACGAATTTTAACTTTTGATATTTTATAAGCTGTTATTATATTCATTAACAAATAATAAAACCTTTTGATTTAAAAAAAATAGAAAAACTTTTATGATTATTTAATTATTATTCAATAAAAATGTCATGAAAACAATTATTCTGAAAAAAAAAATCTGTATAATTTTTCACTCTAACACGTCAACCAACTAATTATACAGAAGTTCATTAATATTATGAAATTCCAAATCAATGCAAGTGTCATAAAGTTGATATTTCTTTATTAATTTTTTTTTTATTAAAAAAAAAAAAATCAAAATCAAACAAATATTTAAAAAAAAAACAAACAAAATTGCAGTGCGGTTAACAACGTAATCGCATAATTAATTCATATCAATGCATATCGATTAAAACTGTCACAGAGGTTTATTAATTGCGTTTTCTCACTTCTCTATAAATTTGTAATTTTGTGTAAATATACGAAGATAGTATTAATTATAGATTAAAATCATCCCTTCATACTACCCCAAAGGATCGAATTCAATAAAAATAGAATCAAAAATTTAAAATGAGGATAGATACGAAGCAACTATAGCCGAAGGACGAAGAGTTCCCTTCATTTTCATCATTTAAGACCACGAGTATATGTAGGTATGTGTGTGTTTAAGTAAGTTATTCTTCCAGTTGTTAATTGATTAAAATTGGTGTACAACTTCACTTTTAATTTACTAATTAAATCTGTCAATGTTTAATTATCATTTCTACCCCAGGAATGTAATCGGTATTTGTGTTTAAATTCATAATTCAATGGATGCTCTCTGGAGTGATTGTCTTAATTATAAGTGCCGGCCCGGTACCGAGGAAGAAGAGCGCCAGGCACTGCTACAATTATTATTTATTTAAATAAATAAAAACAGCTCTGGGATTTCATAAATTCATTTATGCACTGAATTAAATATAGATATTTTAAGTTTAACAGATTGGTGGCATGTTTGTTTATTTTAACACACACAAAAAAATTCATAAAAATGCAAAATTAAATGTTCTCACATGTGTATATTTAGCACAATCTATAAAGGGCATCGGGGGCGTATGAGTAATATATTTTTTTTTCTATTTTAATTATTACTGCCGAAGGGGAATTAATGTTAATGGTAAAACCAGAACCTTTTGAATCAGCGAGCTTATTCTGGTCTTATGTGAGTTTTTTTTTTTTGTTTGTGTTATTATTTCTTAATTGAGATTTTTTGCTGCCGTGATGGGGAACCGGCTGTATATAAGTTTTTAAATCAAACAAATTGATATAACTACAGTTTAATTAAATGCATGATAATGGATGGTTTAATACTCTTGATCGTTTTCATGTACCTACATCCCACACAATAGCTAGATTTTATTGATTTTATAAAAAACATATATATAGCATATACAGCTTTAAATAAGCTATTTTTTTTTTTCTTTTAAGGTTTTTTTTGTGTTAAACTATTTTTTAAATTTATATGTAAAAATTAATGCAAATACATAATACTTTTGCGTTATTTATATTGAGAGTCAAATAATTTTCTGATGCAATGCCTGTTTTAAATCCTTCATTAACAAACAAATATACAAAATATATTTACTTTTTTTTTTGCTTCTGATGTTATACAGATTAAAAAGTATTTATGATTGTATTCAAGTACTTTAGGGTGGTCCTTATAAAAGCCATTGTTCGATTTAAGATGGTGCGCCTCCTAATTCCGTTCAAATACATTTTTAAAAAATATTGTAAGATTCTAGCTCATTATTGCACCGCTTCGTTTATAGGGACGAAAGAAGTTTTATATGGGAAAGAACATGTAAAACGTTCAATAGAATTCAGAATTTTTATAATTTTGGTATCAATTGATACAACATTTTAAATGTTGGTACAAATAAATGCACTTATATGATTTTAGAAATGGCATTGAGAGCAGTTTTTTTCTAACTTACAGACATAAGGAAAATTTGATTAAATTTGACTTTCCTCTATGGATGTAAAATTGGAAAAAATATTTGGTTTCGATTTTAATCAGTTTTGTATCAAATCTTTTATGTAGGTAGTTATAAAAGACTACATTTTTACTTATTTACTTACCTATACGGCTCCTGATCCATGGAGGGTCTCTGTGAGATATTGCGGTCTTCCATGGGTTGTGGTCCCTTTTACGCTCCCTTCAGCCGTCGAGACCAAGCGCTCAAATTATCCTCTCTCGGCTTTAAACCCTCTTTGTTAAAATGGATCTCCTCTTACCTAGATAATCGTTATTACAGCGTTCGTTTTAGAAGCGCCACCTCTTGCTCTTTCTTAGCTACATCCGGTGTCCTCCAAGGCAGCCACCTAGGTCCACTTTTGTTCATTCTTGCAATTAACGATATTAAAAAGGTCATCAAACACTCTTCTATTTCACTGTACACTGATGATACCAAGTTTTTCAAGATCATTTCGTCGACACATGATTCTTCCCTTATTCAACAGGACCTTTGCAGTTTTTCAATTTGGTGCCTTAAAAATTGCTTGGAGC
Organism: Dasysyrphus albostriatus; assembly: GCA_946251815.1. Taxonomy (NCBI): domain Eukaryota; kingdom Metazoa; phylum Arthropoda; class Insecta; order Diptera; family Syrphidae; genus Dasysyrphus; species Dasysyrphus albostriatus. The sequence continues at coordinate 106,485,577 of OX276337.1, forward strand.
TCAACGTTGCCAAATGCCAATCAATCACTTTTACGCGTAAACGTATTAAATCTTTCTCCCCGTCCTTACCTCCTTCATGATCAGTATTGGCATAATATTTGACCCGGAACTTAATTTTCTCTCCCATGTAGATGATATCATTCTCAAGGCAAATTCAGCCCTCGGCTTCGTCAAAAGATGGTCAAAGGAATTCTCTAATCTTTATGTGACTCAATCCCTATACATATCATTTGTTCGCCCACTCCTTGAATACGCTTCTCAAGTTTGATCCCCTTATCAACTTATACACATTTCCAGAATCAAGAGCGTCCAGCGTCGCTTCCTTCGCTTTGCTCTTCGAGGCCTTGCCTGGACCAATCTCCTGATCCTGCCTCCCTATCTAGACTGCCTTAAACTAATCAACTTGAATTCTTTGAAAGAACGTAGGGAAATATCAGACATTCTCTTCATTCCTCGATTATTTTCTGGTTCCGTTGACTGCATTTCACTCTACAACTCCATCTCCTTTAACATTAACCCTCGTTCTCGAAATCCTTGTCTTTTTTATCTTCCCACCCACAGGACCTCCTAAGGCTCAAACGAACCTATCTCTCGAATGCTGCGAAGTATTAATCTGAACATGAACTCCTTTCACTTTAACCTTAGTACTCCATCCCCAAAACTCCGTCTTCAGAATCACCCTCCACCACACTTACCTTAGCTTAAGTTCTTAGTTTTAAGTTAGATTAAGAATTTGCTTGTATTAAGCCGAATAAATGGGGTTTTTGCCCCCACCAAAATTAAAATTACGCATGTAACCACCTTGTCTTTGTAGTGGAGGTTCGGCCTTTCTGGTCATCTTGAACCTGGGGGCTTGAATTCGAAGATTTTCTTGGCTTGAGCATTGTTGTCCATTCGCTCGATGTGGCTGAGTCAGTGGTCACTGTGACTGAATCTACTTTGTTCTCCTGTCACTTCCTATACGTAATGTCCATCAAACAGTGGGGGGAAATGCTGCTTAAACTTGTCAACAATTCCCTGTTCTTAGTTGACTAGGTTCTCCTTGCTGTTTCGAGGAGCTTGTGTACCGGTGCTATAACCAGATGCCAGTTGTTTGGTTATTTTGTAAAACTGGTGGATGTTGGTGGCGGTGCTAGACTCCTCGAGATACCTAATGTCTAAAACACACGTGCAGCCTTTTTTATGCAGCGAAATAAAATAACATAGGTTCTTATGAGAGCCTCGTGGATTCCCCGCCACTGCCACCTTAAAATGGAAATGTTTTTCCCGAGGTACTGCCTCTTGCGGGGAACTGACAAATCCTCCAAGAGTATACTTGTCATGAGTAAGTGCTTTCTCATCCAGCCGTTCGAACTCGGCAAAAAAATTGTATGTCCCCTCCATTCCTGCCAAAAATACGTATACAGGAATGGTTGAGAGTTGTAAGTCACTAGGCCTTGGTTCTCCACAAGATGTTGTGCCACCAAATTCCTTTATTTATTTATTTTTTAGAACGAAAAAGCATTTTTTGATGACATTTTAATGAATTAATATTTTATGCTTGGTTCGTTCCTGCTCGGGGGGGGGGGGCAATTGCACCCATTGCCCTCCACCTGGATCCGCGCCTGCATCTGTTTTAGGCATAACGTCAGTTTATGCATCTGCTGCAGATGCTTTTTTCGTTTTGCGCAGGGTTTTTTCTTTTTCCCTCTTTTTTCAGGGTACTCCTCTCTTGCTGCTCCTGTTTTTCATTGTAAGTTGCAACATTTACATTCGTGTGTTTTCGGTCTCCTGCTTCAATACCGCACATTTATCATTTTCTAGGTGGTTGATATAGCCTATATGGTGGTCTCGGCTTTCTCCCCAATGATGATGTGGTTCCACTGGTTGTTGACGATTGTGGCTGGGAGTACAACAGAGAGTTTCCCGGTCAATCGCCCACTATATCATCTAGCTTTGTCAGATGTGCTAAGGCATGCAAAGTTGAATTTCTTCCTTCGGGCGGTCTTCGCTTTTTTTCGTGGGTCAATTTGGCTCTAAGCTTTTTCACAACAAGAAAGTGGTCCGAATCCACGATTGTAGCTTAGAAAGCTCTCAAGCTTAGCAAGTCATGATATCACATAAAGCCAAGACCATTATCCGGCGGTTACCAACCTATACAAAGAAAAATTAGCCCTCTCAACTATTTTTTCTGCTTGTTATTGATAAATCAGCAAACTTATGACGTTTTATATGGGTTTTCCCACAAACATGCTCCTAAAATAGAATGATAATGACACAAAAATTGTTTTGTACTCATTCATGGTGATCGCACCTACCTACTTTCCCATTTATCAAAAAATTACATTTTGATAATTAACATGCTCCGCATGTTTGTTACTGTCACCGATTTATCAATGTCATTAGTTCAACAATTTACCCCTATACCGTAGTAAAACCCACATTGTCACATCCCGTATTAAATATTTAAAGACAAAAAGTTTGCTCTAAAAATATTATATTACATCGTTCACACCAATTCATAAAAAAAAGTACTTAAAGCTTTGAAAAGAAACATTCAGAGAACTAAAATTATAATGGCTACATGACATGGCGATGAAAAATATAAATAGTGTTAAATATTATAAATTAATAAGAAGAACAAACTAGGTAAGCCCAAACTTGAAGCTTTGATTTTCCATTCATAAATTTATTGGAGCAGAAACGGAATTTTTCAGTGTGAAGCTTAGACAGTATGTGACTTATATTGGATAAATTTGAAGGCAATTTAGAGGTGTAGCTTACTTAATGATGCTAAGCGTGATTGTTGTTAGATACTCAAGCTTAGTTTTTTTTTTATAATTATCTTAAAAGAAGTAATTATTATTCATTTAGTATGTGAAAATACTGAGAATGGCAGTGAGGTTGATTTTTATTGGAAACAAAGTTTTCTTATACTACCATCAAAGAATGTTTGTTTAAGATTTAGCATACCAAATATAAAGGGTTTTGCAACAGGGACGCTACAAAAGTAGAGCGACAGGGACAACAAACGACGCCATATTTCTTGCCACTCTTTTGATATTTCTCTTCAGTAAGGTTTGTCATTTCATGGTGGAAAAATATACGAGCCAACAACGAGTCGAAATTATTAAAATTTAATGCCTAAATTCGGAGTCAGTGGCCTCAACGTTAAGAGCGCTACGTCCAATTTATGGTTGTCATAATCGTCCTAACAGATCAACAATTGAGCGTCTGATGGAAAAATTTGAATCCACAGGCACAGTACAAAATTTGTACGTGCCAGCGAGACAAAGAAGTGCCCGTAGTGTCGAGAATATTGCTGCCGCTGAGGCTTCAGTTGCAGAAAGCCCAAATGTGTCTCTCACACGTCGTTCTCAAGCGTTAGGCATCTCTGTGACGTCGTTGTGGCGAATTTTGCGAAAAGATCTTGGCATACATCCTTACAAGATTAAATTGACGCAAGAACTGAAGCCGCTTGACCACCAGAAGCGTCGTATGTTCGTGAATTGGGCTGAGCAACAACTTGAAAATGATTCGGAATTTCATCGAAAAATCATCTTTAGGGATGAGGCTCATTTCTGCCTGAATGGCTTCGTCAATAAACAAAATATGCGGAATTGGTCAGGCAGCATCCCAAAAAATTACAGTTTGGTGTGGTTTATGGGCTGGGGCGTCATTGGACAGTACTTCTTCCGTGATGATCAAGACCGGCACGTTACTGTGGATGGGGATCGCTACCGTTCAATGATAACCGAATATTTTTGGCCCCAATTGGATGATATGGACTTGGAGGACATGTGGTTCCAACAGGACGGCGGGCGCCACAAGCCACACAGCGAATGTCACAATCAATTTATTGAAAACCAAGTTTGGAGAACGTGTTATCTCACCAAATGGTCCAGTCGCTTGGCCGCATCGGTCGTGCAATTTGACGCCGTTAGACTATTTCCTGTGGGGCTACGTCAAGTCTATGGTCTATGCCAGCAAGCCAGCGACGATTGATGAACTTCGTGCGAATATCAAACGTGAAATTACAGCAGTATCGGCCGATTTATGTTTGAAAACCGTCGAAAATTGGGTTCAGCGTTTGGTATACATCAGATGCCACAAAAAAATTCTGGTTCGCGAACAGAACTTAGAATTGTAAGCTTCCGAAGTGTAACATACTAAATTAGTGTTTGTTATTAAAATCATGGCGCTCTATTTATAGTATAATATATATAAGTTTAAAGTCCAATAATTTTTTTTTTAAATCCCCCACAAAGAGAGGCTAAAATTGATTCCTTTCTTGTTTATTTTTCTCCAAGACTTTTAAAACTATATAAAGTCAGTTTTTCCAGCTGTACAGCGAGATGGTCATAGGTTCATAGAATGTGAACCATTTAGACGATTTTGATGAAATTTTCGGGGACGATAAATAGTTTGACTGAAAATCATCGGGAAAATATCCACCCATTTTTCCAAAGACGCTTTTTTTAAAGCACTTCGAATCTCAAATATTTATAAGAATTTGGGCACGAATACGATATTTTTGCCGGTTTGTTTGTTATGTATTGAATTGGTTTTTTCTACTCACTGTCTTCATTATATTATCAAACAACATTTCCGTCAATAGATTGATTGCTACGCAATGCGTCGCGCAAACCGAACCATTATTTTGGTAATACATTTGCACGTTTGCAAACGTTGTTCAGGAGTAAGTCTTTTCAGTATAAAATGGCAAACCCAACCGAGCATAAATCAAATGACAGATGTCAAAAAACCAATTCCGAAAAAGTATTGCCAGATTGAAAACCACACGCCTAAAAAAAAACACCCCTTTATAAGTTATTTAAACAAAATTATAAAAGCACCGCAACTTAAATCGCGTCAGTCGGGGGGTTTTGGGTCACTTAGACGTCTGCCACATATATATACCCATTCGTTATCAAAAGTACAACTTTTTTTCCATAATTGAATTAGTGAGGGAAACCACTTCAAACGTAATACACCCTGAAGCCCTTGACTCACTGATAACAAATTAGGTAACGACAGACGCCTAAGTGATCCCAAAACCCCTGACTGACGTCCCTGAAAGTGTAACTTTTTTCGGTTTTTAAAATTTTAGGAAACCACTTGAAATATATCTCAAATGAAAAGTTTTAGAAGGGTACAACAGAATCTAACTGATGAGCCCAACTATTGTACCTGGGCGAAATGCAATAATATGCAATTGAGCTCACTTAATACTTTTATTTGAACTTAATTCATTCGCTCCACCTAAAAAGAAGAATATTCTTTTACAATTTTCTTCAAATTCAAAGTTGATACAGAATTAAAAATGAAAAAAATATTTTCAAAACAGGGTGTTCCAATATAATATCAACAAATTGAAAGTTCGTTGTTCCTTAAGTAGGTTAGTACAATTTTATAAATTCAAATGGAATTATTATACTTACTTAAATTACAAATAGGTACAAGAATAGGAAGAAGTAAAAAGGAAAAAGAAGAAAGAACGTTTGGTTATGCGTTTGAGACATAAAAAAAAATAAAACACAGCACAGAAAGTTACAGAAAGATATTTCTTATAACCTTATAGGACAGTTCACTCTTCCGAGCCTCTACTGTATTATTTTCCAATAAATTGATGTGAATACTAAAATTTTTCAATTTAGTGTGCAATTTTTTCAAATCTGTTTTTGCAAATGTAATAAACGAAGTTTAAATGTGTTGACATATTTTTGGAACACACTGTTTTGAAAATATTTTTTATTTTTAATTCTGTATCAATTATACCCTGTGTCAATTTCACTGAAATTTCTCAAGGAACAACGAAGTTGACTTTTTTTCTAAAACACCCTACTGGATATTTTTTTTTTTTATTTAAAAATCTGTACCTGGTATCACCTTGTTTAACTAATTGAAATGGTCAGATCTTCAAGATAATAAGGTCTTAAAATCACGGGAAAATAAAATAAAAGGCATAATTAATGTGTAAAAATATTTATTCAAAAAATATATAACTATTTTTTTTGCGAAAATTTCTAATAATTTTTTGCCAAAATTTCTAATCCTAACATTTTTCAAAAAAAAGGGATTTTTTTTAAATTTAACCGAGCTTATATAATTCATGTTTTAGTATTTTGAGATATCAAACATTTCTGTAGAAGCTCCAGAAGAAAAATTGATTGGCTGCGCTCAATGGCGAACAAATTATTGTGATAAGATGAAAATAGCTCTAAAAAGTCTGAAATTTTCAGTTTTTTTACTTCTCTGAGAAGAGGCAATTTTAGGGCAATTTGGTAACATTTGGATCGAAATACACTTTTTCCGTCAAAATATAGTTCTTCATCTGTCAAGCCAGCAATTGTCAAATTATATTGAAGAATGGCTACGATGTCAATAGATTAAAAAACCTCTAAGGCGGTTTTCACATTGGAGAGAAAAACTGTATTTCTGTTTGACATTTGAGTATTCACATCTCGCTTCCACTCCTTCAGTGAAGTCTAAGAATTCCAAAAATGTTGTTGTTTTTTTACTTTTCTGGAAAGTGGTTTTTGGTCAATTGGTTCACATTTCTTTTTCCGTCAAAACATAGTCTGTCCCACATCTGTCAAGCCATCATCTTTCAAATTATATTAAAAGATGGCATCGATGTCGATGGATTAAAAAACCTCTACAAATTCGAATATGTTTGAAGTTTCTTTTACTTTTCAGAAAAAAGTGATTTTGGGGCAACTGGTTGACATTTAGATCGAAATTAATTTATTTTGTCAAAATAAAGTTCTTTCCCTATCTGTCAAGCTACCATAACTATTAAATTCCATTCAAGAATGCATGTGATATCGATGAATTGAAAACCCCTGTCAAAATCTGAAATTTTCTCAGTTTTCTACTACTTCAGATATCCAATTGAATTTACCAACTTATTTTGCTGATTCAAACTCGGTTTAACTCGGTTTGAAAATCAATTTAAAATTTTGATTGAAAAAAATATTAAGTCCCCTTTGTACCATTTCCCATTAGCTACGCCGCTGACTGATTTAAAGCAGCTGTTCTATTTATTCTCATTCTAATGTCATCATTTTCCTTATGCATTTTATATTTTATTTCAGTTGTTCGTCCTCGCAACGTCTTAAAAATGGAAAGAATAAAACATGCAGATGATTTTAGTTTATAAAAAGCTAATGACACATTAAACGTCACAATTGGTCTGGAAAAATAATTAGTGGAGACTTTCTATTATCTTTTTCCGCGCAAAATTAAGTGAAGACTTTTTTATCTTTTCACGTACCCTTTCAAGTAAATTCACTAATCCACTTTGGCGGTACTTCTTGGATCCTCAAAAGAATGAGTCTCACACAGGGATTTTATTTTTTCCCACTTGTCTTCTTTAGTTTAATTTTTGGAGGTCGTGCGGTAAAGATCATTGCGTGTTTTGGTACGTTTTGTCGTGAAAACTTAAACACATTTTCGGTTAAAAATACAAACCAAATGCAATCATAATTTGTTAAGGCCTTACTAGTGAATATTATTGTGTTGTTCTAAAAGGTTTTTATATAAATTCCAAATAAATGTGCTTTGGAAGAAAAATAAATTTTTTTTCTCTGTTTGTCTGTGGTTGAAGTACCCGAAAAGGGAATTTCCTATTCATATCTCTTGGTTTTGGTACTTGCTAAGTATGGTGAACTTTTTATCTCACAATACATGCGCAAGTGGGGGAGGGTCCACTTTTGGATCCGAAAACGTAGTCTTTCATACTTTGGTCATTACATTTGCGGGTCCAAAACGGACTCGTTTGCTTGAAAGGACAGCGGTTACAACTGTCAAATTTTGCGCTGAAGTTGCGTACTGCTGGGAACAAAATCTGAGATAAAATTTGTCTTGGGAAAAATTTTATATGGGACACAAATTTTGTCTCGATCAGGGTACTAGGTTTTTAGTTTCCAGTCGTTTAGCTTTTTACTTAGTCTTCCCTTTTCAAATTGTTTACATCACGCTATCCACTGATAGGTAGCTCCCTTTAAATACCTTTTCAACCAAAATTCCAAGGAGCATTTTTGAGAATTCCATGTTCAAATTGTCTCCAGGAAATAGGAAATCACCACCATGCAAATCTTTAACCTTCACCAATTCCAATATTGACCTTGTTTATTTTCATTTTTACAAGGTGAATATATCATACATTCTCGCATGTCAAAACAGAATCATCAAAACTATCAGAATAAAAACAAAGGATTCATAATATCGAACAACGCGACGCTGCCAAATAAAAATATCAACAACATGTGTTCAGGTGCTGGGTGTTGCACAAAAATAAAGCGAATCACTGAACTGAGTTTTTGTTTGCATATTTGATGAATCTACAAATATAGGTAGTTCACCCGCTATACTTCACTCTCTGTCTGTTGTGTTTTATTATTGTTCAAAGTTATTCGATGTTATCTGACCAAGGTTTTCAATTGTTCGTCGTCGGTTGAATTTCCTATGATGGATGCAAACAGCGTATCTACGTGAGTAATGTATGGAGACACTCACCCTCAATTCAAATATTTATACACCCTACACCTACAGTCATTGTCAAAATTTGTTGAATTAAATCATAATAACTTCTATGGTCTTACATAAATCATATGCCTAATTGGCTATATTTCCTGGAAGTTGTACTCCAAACCTATCGAAACTATGTAGTTGTGGTTCAAAATAGATTTAAGTCGTCTGAGTATTAGTTCCTCAAGAATCCTGCTCGTAATGCACTTAACAGAAACCAGATAAGATTATCCAGAGAATTTTTTTTTATAAATTGCACGTACTTGGCAATCTGCAATACTGGAGAAGAATCAAAAATGTCGAAACTTTGATTAAAAGTAGTTACCGGAAAGGTTATCAAAAAGGATCACTGCGATCAGTTCTTTCCTTAAGTAGAAATCCTTAAAGTAGAAATTCATTAAAAACTACTTTTAAATCATTGAAAAAAAATTAAGTGTCCGAATATATTTCGTAATTAGTGTAGGTACTATAGACAGACATATATCTTTATGTTAATGACTGCGACACGCATTTTAAATGTCAAGGAAATAATGATTCAGCAAGTGCATATGTGAGGTGTAGGCAAATATTTATTTAACGGACATGACAGGATATTGTTCAGCTCTACCTTATAATATGAGCTGAATTCAATTGAATATAGGACACGAAATATTTATAAAAAATATGACTTCGACTATTATTGTCGCAGTCGATTGTGGCAAGTTGGAATGTTCACGTGCTATATTTACATTACATTGTGTTACAATATAGACAATGGTATCGAATTCTGAAAGTGTAACAAAGCCTTATTTGTTGTGTATTTAATTCGACGACTTTGCGGGTTCGAGGTCAGGTAGGTTCATTTATTGGTAGTACCTACCACATAACTTTGTTATAAATATATAATATGAGTAATGGAATGATTCTTGACATCAAGTTCGAGGTTTCAATTTATGTACAACCTATTGTGTTGAAACTGATTTGTATCTGTTATTTAATTAATTATAGTGGAGCTCCAGTTGAAACAGTTTTGTTGTAGAATTCATAGAGTTTTGTCCACATGGATTATACTGGTGCCCGTATTTGTACAAGTGAAACTTCTACACATTATCACAAATTTTCTAAGCAAGCTTCATAAATTATATTGTACCCGATCGAAATTTCAAATTCATAAACTGTGAAGTGTACCAATTACATTAGGGTTGGTCAAATTTAACAAACTTGCTGTGATTTTCTTGATACCATGAAAATTAGGTAGCTTGGGTCTCAAAAAAAAGTGCTCAAAATTTTCACGTTTAGAGGTCCCTCACCGCAATTTTAGTTTTTTTTTAAACCAAATTTTATGAGAAAAATTGGGAGAAAATTTGGAATTTTATAACTTCCTAACAGTTTAACCTGGAAGAAATTCGTTAAAATTTTGTAATACAAAAAAATAATATAAAATGTAATACTTTAAGAAAGTCATTATCAAAAATTGGATAGGAGTTACCGTTTAGAAGATAAAAATCACTTCTAAAATTAAACTTGTTGGGATTTTACTATCTATCAAAAGAACTAGGCCAAATCCAAATTAGTGTTCCTTAAACATGGAAAGTCTATCGATAGTAAATGACTATCGAAAATATTAATTGTTTTTATAATTATAGCATGTTTCATAATATATATCATAATTTCATAATATATATAAACGGAAAGACAGACATACAGAAGACAGACATAATTGTGCCCCCCACTTTTTTGGTGTTCTCTATCATCGTAATGTTATGTTTGATTTTTATTTGCACAAAATCCAAAACTGGCCCTATAGTACCTATATCGCAAATAAAAAAGAGATGGGTATATATCCCTGCTTTTTCACTAACCTACATCGTTTTATTTAAATGATGTCAACCATATTGGTTATTAGCTATAAATAAAAACTTGGCTAATGTGTTTATTTTTTTTTTTTCAAAACAATCGATATTATGGGAACTATCGATGTTTAAGGAACACTAGGCCGAATATTCGAATTTTATTCAAAATCGCCGGCCTTTAAGGTTTTTGTTATATTACCAAAACATGCTTTTTTATGGGTTTAAGTGAGTTTAATTAAATTCTGAAGTCAGAAATATTCCATCTGATCAAGTTTTTTAGATATGTCCGTTAGAAAATAGAAAAAAACATTTTTTCTCAGTTTTTCAGGCTATGTCGTATAATTTCTACTCTAAGAGCTAGTCGTCGTCGGTAGACTTACGGTACTTCAATATGATTCATACTAGGCGTTTTTCTTTTTAGCTCTGAGCAGAGCATGGAGTACAGCTTGAGCTATCGGAGTTAGCTCTGAGCAGAATATGACCCGAACTCTCCGATATACGATTGCGATGCGTTCAACACCCCATAATTAAGTACTGACTTTTAATTTTCGTCCGAAAGTTGCCAAATAAGAAACTCGAAACATTAAAGAATGTGAACTGAAATTGAAGTGTTGAGCGCGCCCATGTGAAATGAGTGAAGCTATTTACTCGATTCATCGTTCTTTTTATTCTGAGCTCATGGAGAGTACTCCGAGCTAGATCCGATTCAAAAAAGTAACACAAGTTGAGCGCTCTGAGTACTCTGAGCACATATAAGAAGGTTTTCTTTTATAAAACAAATTTTATATACTACTGAAATAAATCAGCCAAGTAGAAGACTTTGCATTAAGGATTGGGCTTGTTGAATTATTGATTCAAAATAGCTTTCTATGGCCTTAAGTCCTATAAATTGGCGTTTCGTCCAGCTTACTCACTTGGTCTCATCAGTGACGTCTTTTTTTGACAGCTCAGTGCTAGCTCTGAGGTAAAAAGAAAAGAAGAGGCATTCTATTAATGTTCCTGAATATGTAATGGGCATTCAAAATCCAAAGTTAAAGTAGCTCTGGGATAAAAAGGCAAAACAATCGACCTCGAAAACGTGAAAGCAATACGTCTCACAGTGATGGAATGAGAAGCAATTCTAGTCCACCAAAAATATTCTTCGGCAAATTATATGGGATAAAGACCTAATTTTGATAAGTTTTTATGGTTTTAAGGTCGTTGTTTAAAGTTGTGTTACGAAGCATTTATTTAATTATTCGATACATTATTTGTATTTGTATGATTTGTTTTAAGGATTTTTTCAAACTTTCAACTGATATTAATGCCGTTATTATTCAATAACTATTTTATTTTTTATTATTTAAAAAGCAATTGCTAAAAGCAAAGAAAAAGCATTTATCGCATTTACCTTAAAACACTCAAATAATTATAAGACGACTTTTTAGATTGTAGTACCTCGTGGCATGATGGTTAGTGCGTTGGACTGTCATGCCAAAGGTTTAGATTCAACTCCCAGCCGTTACCACTTAAAAAAACAGAAATGTTTTTTCCCGAGGTACTGCCTCCTGCGGGGAACTGACAAATCCTACAAGAATCGGCAAATAATTGTAATCCCTCTACAATCCTACCATCAACACGCACACAGAAATGGTTGAGAGTAATAAGTCACTGTAAGTCACAGTATGATCCCTCTGTTTACTTTCTAACGCGATATGTTATATTTCCATAAATGGGTTATCTCAGTTCAGATGAAATACATCTATTTGGTGTTTCCATCTGATCTACGAGCTATTCGCGAAATATCTGCTATTTATCTACCAGGGTTCCGCGAGGCATCCGCCAGATATCCGCGAGATATTTGCCACTTATCCACCAGGTATCCCCGTGGTATCTATCAGGCATGCATGGGTATCCGCTAGGTATCTACAAGTCACACATGACATATCCGCCAGGTACCGACAGGTTTCTACAAGGTATCCGAGAGTTGGCCATGTACCTTGTATCTGACAGGTATCCGCCAGGTATCCGCTAGGTAGAAACCAATTATCCGCGAGGTACCCACCTGATATCTGCCGGATATCCACGAGGCATCTGCCAGGTCTCCACCAGCAATCCACTACATATCCGCCAAGTATCCACTTTTTAAAATTTTTGTTCAAGGTTAAGGAGATATAGGTAGGTATATGGGTAGAGCCCTTAGAAAAATATAGCAAAGTAAACTCATTTTTATGAGATTGTTGTTTCGATGCGAAAAAAAAATAAAAATTTTACACCTATTCTGTGCACCATATTAAATAACATCGAAGGCAAAAAACGTTTGCCTTGGCCAAAGCCATCCATTGAGCCAATAATTTAACCTTAATTATTAAACTTAAGGCCTAACCCTTAGAATGGAAAACAATTGTTTTTATATGCGAAAACCATTTGCATACAAATAATGCCTTGATGTGAATACATATTTTTTTTTTGGGAAGTGTAAGCCGACCGTCCAAAAAAAATTATTCACCAGAATTTTTTTCGCATCCAAACAATAGTTGGTCCATTATTTGGCATGATATTCTATGACAGCAATGCTTTGTTTTTTGCATGAAACTATAAACCAATCATGCAAACAATTAATTTTGTATTTCACTTTTTCATTTTTGACATGCAAAATATTTGCATAGATTATTTTTGCGCACGGGAACTGCAAACTAGGCTTAACGCCTATCGAGCTTTTGAAGTTACTTAACAAACAAATTATTGAGTTTTTTTTTTTAAACAATTTTGCAGGAATTTTCAATCAAAATCCAACACAATATTCAAAACTAATTTTTTTCTAAAATTAAAAACGAAGTGAAGTATACAGCTTGGGGCCCATTTTTGGTGTCTGCCCCGGGGCCTCTGCAACTCTAGCTACTCTACAGCATATGGTGCAACTGTGGCAATACAAAAAATATTCTTCTTAGCTTTGAAGTATTTTTTGCAATTTTACACAATTTTGTTTTTGGGGTCCTATCAAGGGCATAATAGGAAGGGGTGCTAAACCCACAATCACATCGTAATCAAAATATTGCATACATTTCATACAATTTATCTTCTTTTATCGATATCTGGTGCACGACCTTGAGTTCTATCCATATTCCTTTTTAGCATACATTATTTTGCAAGTTTTATCCGAATCAGATATTAAGGTTGGGTTGCTTATCATTATTTGACGGCGTGGCTTGAAGGACAGTTATTAATCCAACGATCTTGGTAGGTAGAGATGGCAGCCGCTAGCCCTGGCCTCGCGACTCAATTAGCGCTGGAATGCGGCGTTTTGATACCAATTACTTGTGTTAACCTAGTAGGGATTTAATACGGAATTATATGGCCTTATAGACTTTAACGGACTATTGTTAGAGCCATTTAGTCGCATTCAGAAAGATAATCAGATCTTTGATTTTCTTCTCGGAAAGCTCTTTTGGGTCATCGAGGAAGGCCTTTCCAAAAGATGACAATCTAGAATTGGCTAAAGCAGGGCAGTTGCAAAGAAAATGAACTACAGTTTCTTTTTCTTGAGGGTCTCCACAGCTACGACAGTGGGAGTTGTAGGGGATTCCCAGCCTCCTTGCATGCTCCCCTATGGGCCAGTGTCCGGTGCATATTGCTGTGATCCTGGCTATATCGCGCCTGGGTCTGCATATAAGATCGTTAGAACGAGTTTTGTTATAGGATGGCCATATCATTCTTGATATGACACAGTTTGTAAGACTGCTCCATCTGAGGTTAGATTCATCGAGAAAAATCGAGAAAATATTTCTCTTCATAGCACCAATAGGCATATTTACATTTACCGCTAGTGAGCTATGAAGGGCCGAGCCTTGTCGAGCTAAGACGTCAGCCCGTTATCCAACCACCTTAATTAACATTTTTATGTACAGAGTTATCCATTTCTTTTCCTTTTTCAATTTTTGAAATTTAAATAAATTTAATTAATCATTTAAGGCAATAATTGCTCTCATTAATACATAAACTTTAAAAAATCAAGAAAACATATTTCATTTAACCTTTTCAAATATTTTTATATACTTAAATTCGATACTTTTCTATATTGTATTGACAGTTTAAGCAAGTTTATGACCTATTTTGTGCATCACGAATAATTGAAATAAATGCCATTCTGAATATAGTGCACTTTGCATCACAATTTGCCATTTAATCATTCCAATATTTTCAATTACTTAAAAACTATAAAACTTTCATTTAGGTGTCAATTAATTATTATTCATTAAAATTTTTATTTATGTATGTATATTCTACCGGTTGTCGCGTCACGTCAGGCAATCAAGCATATTGATATAGAAGCAAAAATAATGTATAGAGATACAAAAACATGTTTTTCAGGTTATATCAATCTATACCAATATCCATCACTCTTCAGAACTTCATAGTAAATTATTTTGGTTTATTGCCAGGGTCGAATTTATTTAAAAGGCCCAAAATAAGCAATTATTTTAGGGCTCTAGATTTTGATAGAGATCTTAAGTTCGAAATGAAAATAACAAAAGGGTTGGGTGTTGCTCACAATGTTAACTTCCCATTGGTGCCCTCGGAAGCTATAGAAATCTGATGCTATACTTTGTTATATTGCTAGTGAAAAATGGCGCCCAATCGGTAGTCCGAAAACTCTATGCTTTTTGTGACTAACCTACCTTACTTTTATATTTGTAATAAATGTTTGACATTCTAAGGATAAAATTTAGCCTGAGATTCATTATTGTAATTCTGTCATTAAAACACCATTTTGAAAAATGGCGCCCAATCTGGGCCAAAAAGGCAATATAAGCAATAGCTTGAAAGTTAGTTGGAAAATTTCCGTAGTTAAAACAACGGTTGATGTGTCAAAAGATAAATGTTGAACGGATACACTTTTGGAAAAAAGTGAGGGTTGCCACTTTTCGGGAACACTCTCTTTTATATCAAGGGCTGGGAGGTTATTTTTTTGGGATATTTCTAATATTGTGAACATACAAAAACCTTCAACTAATTTTTCCAACATGCCTTTGGCATCAGGAGGCATTTTAACAACTTTTTTCGTGTTCAAAATATTAAAAATTACCAAAAAAAAAGTCGAGGTCCCACCCTTTAATATTACAAATGAAAATTGTGTTGTTGTTCCCAAAAAGTGGCTAAACTAACTCTTAACCCAAGGTGCGTCTATTCAACATCTATTTTTTAAAATTTAAAGATTTGGCAACATTTTTAAAAATGACATCAAAGAGACAGGATTGAAACAGTGACTCCTAAGCTAAATTTTATCTTAAGTACCTCAAAAATAAATTACAAAAATCAAAATAAGGTCATCCCACAAAAAGCCAGAGATTTCGGTTTCCTGATGGGGCCAGAGATTGGGCGCCATTTTTCGTTTCGCTTGAGGCTTGCTATAGGTTAAACTTTGCTGTTCAAATAAATCTAGAAAACGAAGACCGGAGGGATTAAACCTGGAGGACTGGAGGCCACTCAATAATGCTATTTCTTGACACCACATGTTGAGGGAGTTTTCGTTGCAGACCGGGGTACCGTTTGTGACGGCGCGCACCGTTTTATTCCAACAAGTAGGTAACCATTCAGAACTCCGAATTAAACAGTTACTCTTAGGTAATGCAATAGTGTTTTATGGATCTCGTTTGTATTCTCTCAAATAATAATAAGCAATATTAACTCTATCACCAGTGAGTGTGAAATATGGATCTCCTCGGAGAGAAAATAATCAAAAACAGAGATAAGCCACCCTCACACAGAACCTGAAGTGGTTTTTATACAACTAAATCTAGCCCTGGCTATATGTTTCTTTTTTTAATAGGTTATTATATTGTATTGTATCTTTGTGTTCATAATAACAATATTGTGGAAATATACAATAAACACACTATATGTATATAAATGCAACAAAAATACCTATAACCTGCATGCTGTTTTAATAAATTTATTTTTATATGAACGTTTAATTAAATTTTTTTAGGTACCTCTACCAGCAGGTATATAGATTTAAATTTGTTTTTGTTTTTTTTTTTTTTTAACTTCTGTTCTCTGGAATATGCTTTAACTGATTGGCATGGTTATGATATATTTTTAATTTTGTTGTTTTTTTGTATGTTATTTTGTTATGTTATTGTTTTTAATAGCTTTTATATTTTTTTTATTAAATTAAAATGGCACAACATGTAGGGCGGGCTTATTATAATGCTATGTATATACGAGCATAAATTAATTAACTATTATATGAAGGTATACATAATATTAAAGAAATACAGGAGGATGTATGTAGGTATTGTTTGTCTATTAAATAAGAAGTGTCTGATGTGGTTGAGCATCATACTAGGTAGCCAGTATTTTGTATATCACTAATGGAATTTCAAAGGATAATTTATACCCTTTTCTTATTCCCAGAAAAATTTTTATTCATTCCACTGAATGGTGTTGAATTTTTGTTGCATTTAAGAAAAACCTTCAGGTCACGGGCATATATTTGAGCTTGGGCTTATAATGAAACGGGATTTATGTCCCGAAAAAAAAAAGCTGGCAAAGCCTCCACGAAGAGACAAATATATATAGGCCTCCAAATTTTCAGAAGTTCATAATACGGCGATAAGAAGTAGCACAAGGTTTCCACTGCTTAGAATCTACAAAGAAAGCTTCTTTCGCGCTGCGCTTCCCAAGCGGCGACCATGTGCTAACTGACGGAAGACACTTCTCTAACTAAGACGTGCGTACTTTTTAAAGACTCAGACCCAACGGCGTATACAAGGGGATCATGACCCCCCGCGAGAACTCAAAGACTGATGCAAGAAATTTTAACAAAAGCAAACAATTTTTGCAATTTTAAAATATAATTTCTAAAATTTTGTGTGTATGTCTTAGTAATTGACTATTCATTATTTTTATAAAGTTGCTGTCTACCTAACCTACTCATATCAACATTTACAAGCCATAGACCATGTTATTTATTTGATACCAATTCATGATTTATTTTTACGATTGACAAACTGCTGTAACGAATTTCGTGGAGTTTTTTAGTAAGTTCAGCTAACTTGGCATGATATCGTAGAAATTGACATTCAATCATTACTATTGGGGTTTTATTGGTGAAATGAATAAGTTTATTTTTTGATTAAGATCTACCAAAAAGACGATTTTGACCATTTTTGCATTTCATTGGGAAACAGAAATGATTTATTTTAAATCAATTTGACAATTTTTTTCAATATCGCTTTCGATCGGTTTAACTAATTTCGTTCGTGAGAATTTTGCTAAAAAAAAGAAGAAATTTAAAATGAATCGGTATATTCCAAGTGCTCATATTTGTCAACTTGCAGTGGATCAACAAGATAATAATAGAGATTAAAGGAACGAATAAAATGACAAAATACAATTCAAGCAAAAATCGTATTTTCCATTGAAAATAAAAAAAAATTATTATTGAAATTTGAATTTTCCAAAGGATTTTGGGCTTGTCTTGGAATAAAATTTTACTGCTTTTTAGATTTCCAAAATTATCAATCAATGCTTCAATTTTATTCAAAAATATATAAATAGGTACCTACATTGGTACCGGATTTTCAGAATTATTTTTATGTTAAAATTATCATGAGAAAAATTTCTTTTTCCATAATTAATCAGAAAAAAATTGATATTGATTTTATGAGTTTTAATTTTAAATTTTGTACTGTTTTAAAGAAGAATGTAATCTTAAATTTACACACCTTTAACAAATTTTTGAACGTTCGAGTACAATCTGCATTCATTTTTTTTTTTTTTTTGATCTGCGGTCAATTGCGTTAACGTTTCGGACTTCAATAAAAAAATGTGAAAGCTATGAATTTTTTTTTCTTACATTAGGGCTTATAATATGTATTGATATAATATAATAACTTCCATAATTTTTGATCGATAAAGAAGAAAATTATCTCCTCTTAATCAGTTCTGCAAACTATCACTAATAACTGCCTTCGAACATCAAAATTTTGTAAGAGATATGTACAATTTTAAGATAACCATATCCAAAACCTATATATATTTTTCAAGCTTGCACAAAAAATCCATACGAGGCACCATCACCATCATGTCAATTTTAAAATGGAAAGTGGATCAAAATTCTGGTTTCAAAATTCAGCTTTTCAAAATTTGATTTTTCAACTAAATATGTTTCTAAAAATTCAGATTTTGTCAGTTCTTTTCGCTAAAATTTCACTTTTTTAAATTCAAATAATTAATATTTATAAACGAAAAAAAAAATAATTTTTAACTCTGACTCATTCTCAGAATTATGTAACCTGAACTTGGAAAATCAGAATCTCGTAAATAAAATTTTTGAAAAAGGAAGTTTTACCTTGCCAAAATTTTGACCCCAATTTCTTAAAATCTATAAAAAAAAATTTATTGGTAGGAAAATTCTGCATCTCAAAATTCTATTTTTCAAAATTCTGTTTTACAAAATTCTACCAATAGTAAAAAGAATAAAGAAAACTTCTTTTTGTTATTGGCAGAATTTTGTAAATCAATTTTCTTATAGGAAAATTTCTTTTATTTGGTGAAAAAGTGGTGTAGCAGATTTTTTTTAGATTCTCCTGTGTTTTACTTTATATTACTTTGTCAAAATCCTTCGAAAATACCATTGTTAATTCTTAATATCTAAGTTTTGTTTTAAATAAGACCTTCTTCAATTTCTAATTAAGTACTTTTATGCTATGTTGCCACCAAAACGAAATTTGATTTTTTATATTTTTTATTGATAGAAAAAATTTCATGAAAATTTCATCGAAATCTCAATGAAAACTCAAGATTTCAACGAAATCTTAATGAAATCCTGGTCCACCAAAAAAAATTGCTAAAAAATCAGATTTTGGTTTAGTGTAAACACAGTATTATAAAACATCGATCTGGTTAAAAAATTTGTACAAAAGTGGGTGACACCATTTATCCACTTAAAGTTACATCCTCAAGATTATTATTGGAACGGTGTTGTGCTTTTTACTTGCGATATAGGTACTATAAGGCAAGTTTTGGATTCGGTGATAGATAACACCCAAAAAGTGGGTGGCACAATTCTGTCTGTCTGTTTGTCTGTTCCTCTACAGCCTAAACGGCCCGATCAATTTTTGGTGATTATGCCCACACGTTTTTTTTTCATTTTTTTAAACTAAAAATAACAGTACCTGCCGTACACTTTTTTAGCAATCTTACACAATCGTATGTTTCTCAAAAACAGCTCGACAACTTTTCTTTAAAAAAAAAATAAGCAAATAGTTTTTAGTTAAGGCTTTCTTTGCGTGGGAAACCATTTTTCACAAAGATGGTTATTAATGGTACCTCCCCCAAAGAACCATTTTTTAATTTTCGATTTCTTTCATAACGGTATAGCTGATTTTAATATTTTTTTATACAGATGCTTCCAAAAAGTATAAATATTTTTATGTTGAGTACACACAAAAATATTTCTTGGATTTTTAAAAAATTCTTTGAAAATCAAATATTTCGAAAACTATATAATCGATTTTCCTAAAATTCAATACTCAATTTTTAGTACTCTCTAAAATATTTTTAGAAAACATTTTACATGTATGAGAAAATAAGTGCCCTATTACACGACGACTTTAGAGTCATGACTTTTTTCGAAATTCAATGAGTGCGAACAAGAAAAAACAACTGATCTCGCCTTCACACTCATTTAATTTTGAAAAAAGTCGTAACTCTAAAGTCGTCGTGTAATAGGGCACTAACGGTACCTTCCATATAAAAGTTAAAAAACCGGAAAGGAAATTATTTGTTTTCTCAAAAACTGCTCCTTCGATTTTGATTAAACTATTTTCATATACATATAAATTAATACGACCTTCTAAAAGAAATTATAAAATTTTGGACTTAGAAAATATTAACAGTAAATTTGAATTTTCTCATTATCAGCTGAACGGATTTGATACATTTTTTTATATACAAATTTCAAATTATCATTTTCATCTCAAACTCTCCACGAACTTTTTTTATCTAATTTAAATATCGTATTTCATACTCTTAAACATTTTTCTTCTTCTTCTTCTCTATTTATCTCTGGGCTATTTATCATAATGGCTCACATTTAATCTTGGACGATATTTTATTTTCGTATAAATAAACCATAAATAAAACCCTTTGAGCATTGCACCATTTGGCACCACTTTTTATTCACTGAATAGTGCCATATTGCAGGGTGATTTTTTGCGTCTAACTCTTTTCAATGATATGAAAACCCAAAGAGTCAAAATCGTAATGTAAAAGGGGACATATTTTATTTATTGCTTTTGACATTACAAATCAACCGCAATATAGCTACTTCACTTTATTCCAATTAAATTCTTCTTTCTTGAATGAGCAAACATTTTATTTTATTTTCCGTTGTTAAATAAAATATATACAAATGCATGTAAAAATAAATTGTGATTAAAGTTATGAGAACATTTTTTAATTGTTATTGGGCTACTCTTTCGGCTCCAATTTTGAGCAACAAAAATTTCTAAATTTGTCTATCGAACTTGTTCCAGACTGGGCATGGCAATGCTGCGTTCACTTGCCACAGATGTCAACGACCAGTGGTCTTAAAGGCTGAGGCTGCCAAAAACACCAGGAGACTTCCAACAGCTCCCAAAAGATAACCAGTGGTATATTACTATTAATGCGTCAGTCGATCTCGATCTGTGGAAGTGTGCACACGTTATCGGCTTTCACAGTTTTCTTTAAATAATATCGGAGTGACTTTTCAAAGTTTTAATTATAACCAGCTATTTTTAATAGTGCAATAGCACAGTGGTAGAGGTGGCCGATCGACAACCAGAGGATCACGGGTTCGAGTCCCAGTCGGGTAAAAATTATTTGGCTGCTTTTTTTCACAATCGTGAAGTAGAAAACTTCATTGAGTGGGAAAAGCAGCAAATGCAAACCAACAACACCGCGGGGACATCGAAAGGTGCCCCAGCATCAACAATAAAGTCAGCTATGGCACCACCAGCCAAAGTCACGGTTAGTGCAGTAGCATCAACAACAACAACAAGCAAGCAAGCGATGGCACCACCAGCCATACCATCAACTAGTGCCGTAGCAACAACGGCAAAACAAGCAACGGCATCAACAGCCGATGCCAAAAACAAGAGGAAGAAGAGGATAAGCTGTGCGACGAACCTCGTCAAGCGCCGCTCCACCACCACCTCAGCCCAGCTGCCAGCTGGGGTGAAGGAGACGGCGCGCACAGCAAAGACGTCAGCAGCAGCAAAAATTCATCAACAACTTGATACCTCGCCATCCGATGACGACATCGAATACATGTCCGAAGGTGGCGAGGGTCTATACACTACAGGGGAATCCAACAGCAATGTGCTTGTTGGTTTAACCTCACCAGAGGCGTCCTCCGAAGAGGAAAACGAGGCGCAAGAAGAATTGGATGAGCAGGCCATCAGCCAAAAAATAGATGTCATTCGGGGGGAGATGGAACGTCTCAATGCCATCGTGACCCCACTGATAGAAGCGCTCAGACAAAAGCAAGAAGCTCGACGCGAAAGGGAGAAGCAGGAGCGCGAGCAGAAAAAAATATTACAGGCGCCACAAAAGACAGCGCCACAGCCTGAGCTGCCACCGAAAAGCCAGCAGCCAGAGGAACAGCAACAGCAACTGCCACAGCAAAACCAAAATAAGCAGCAACAACAACAGCAGCCAACGAAACAACCACAGCAGCAGCCGAAGGAACAACGGCAAAAAAAGAAAACAACACAGCAGCAGCAGCAGCAGCAGCCACAGGAGCGGAGTCAGCAGAAGCGGAACGAGCAGCAGCAAGGAGAACACCAGCAGCAGCTACAGCCGCCCCAAAATAAAAAAGAAAAAGTGCCACCAATAAACACTTACAAAATGGAATTGCAGGAAACTATTGACCTATGTAAGTCGGCCATAGGCCAAAACTTTTTTATTAAACGTTTAAATAAAGATAGACATGCTATCCACTGCTCAACAGTGGCGCAGCATAAAATTATAAAAGAATTGTTAAAGAAATCCACGACTGAGTTCTTCAGTTTTACCCCCAAAGTGGATAAATATCAGACGGTCCTCTTGAAGGGCATAGATTCCTGCACGGAACCACAGGTGCTCTTAAATGAGCTCCGTCAAAAAGCGAGCGACGATCTCGACTTTATCGGGGTCAAGCCGTTCGCTACAGTCAGAGCCAGACGGGAGAAGCGGTCTTTGCCGTTCTTCCTAGTCCAGCTATCGCCCAGCAGCAAACTGGATAGGTTGAGAAGTATCTCCGTTCTCAACTACCAGGTTGTAACTTGGGATAAATTAAAGAGAAGCGGCGACATGCTTCAATGCAAGCGCTGCCAAAGGTTTGGCCACGCTGCAACAAACTGCGAAATGCAGCCACGCTGCGTTAAGTGTGGTGAGGACCACATTAAGGGGGAGTGCAAGCTCGGTGAAGAACGGGTCGAAGACATGACCCAGCTTAAATGTACACTTTGCGGAAAGGAGGGGCACCCTGCTAATTATCGGGGTTGCTCAGCTTTTCAGCAAATAAGAAACAACAAAGCGGCTAAGCAGACAGCGGTAGAGATACGCCCATCAACGCGTGCTCCTACAGCAACGCCCGTTAATCCCCAAATTTCCTACGCCCAAATGGCGGCAGGGAGGGGAAAAACGGTACAGCCTGCAGCTAAGGCAGCCCAGCCGGCCCTAGTGCCAAAGGCGCCGGACGCTCAGGCCGAAATTAGAAGTATGTTGCTGGCAATTCAAGGCCAGTTAACAGGACTTCAGACCCAGATAAAGGAGCAGGCGACTAGGGTAGACTATCTCTACTCTGTTTTGCCTAGCCTAACGCAAATTAGAGGTTAAAGGCGCGCTGTCGGAGAGGCCTCTTAGGATCCTTGCTGTGAATGTAAATTCACTGATTAGGACCGAACGTAGAATTAATCTTTTCCAATTGTTGAAAGACCAAAGTCCAGATGTGTTTATGGCCAGCGAAACTAAGCTGAACCAGAAACATAAGTTGACTAACAACAATTACAATATCGTTAGAAGAGATCGACCCAACTCCACTCAAGGGGGGGGCGTCGCAATCTTCATACGAAAAGGCATTAATCATAAAGTTATATATAATAGCGATCTGCGCAGATTTCGGCTGTTAGAGGCGTGCATCGTATGCATTCCTCTCCAACAGGGGAAGCGAATGTATGTGATCGCGGCTTATGCACCGGCATCACATCAGCCAACTGATTTTATGACAGAGCTTGAAAAACTTTTCGAATGTCTACACTTGAGCTTGGAGGAAAATTACTTTCTCATGGCCGGTGATTTGAATGCCAAACACCAAGATTGGGGAAATCAAATTCAAAATCAAAGAGGTATTCATCTTTTCAATTGGATGAGTCGATACAACACTGAGTATGGTGTCGACCTGCTGGCTACGGATCGGCCATCGTTTCCAAGAAGCGGTGCCTATCTGGATCTGTTGCTAATAGACGCAAGACTGACAATTACTGACACTGTGGGTCAAATACCAAGAAACTGCTTACGAACGATCGAGTACGACAGCGATCACTGCGGACTCGCCGCCGTAATACAGCTTCCGAACGAGCTCGTGGAGTTGGATGAGTATGTACCTGTGCATACTTACAATTACAGTAAGGCGCGCTGGCCACGCTTTACCAACGCCTTATCGAGCGAAATCAGTTCGAATAACATATCCCCACCAAATGACAAGAATTTGATAAATAACGAAATAGACCAATACCTAGAACAAATGGATGAGACAATCAAACGAACAATGAACAGAACAATACCGAAATACAAGCAACGGGACGCAACCGACATGTATCGAAACGCAACCATTGACGCACTACACAGACAAAAAAGTGGACTGCTGACAAGACTAAAACTCTTGTACCGACGGTTTACTGACCCTCACCATCTGGAAATTAGGACACTGAAGTCGTCGATCAAAAACATCAACCAACTAATTAAAGAGAACTATCGGTTGTCAATTAATTTGTATTGGGACAACAAAATTCGGGCCGTTAATGCTAGCGACCCGAGCATGTTTCCGCAAATTAACAAGATATTTAGAAGGAATGATCAGAACGACCTTCCTTGTCTTAAGCTTCAGAGAACGACGGACAACAGAGACGTACTTCTGACAGCAGGAATTAATCCAGAGGACGCCGTCTTGGACGATGACCTCTTCATTGTCGAAGATCCGCAGGAGAAAGTGGAGGCTGTGGGGGCTGCTTTCCAGCAAGTGTACAAGGTGAATGCTTGCATTCGCCCCAATCATGACCTGGAAAACAGAGCCTTGCTCCACCACTTCTACCTTCGGAATGACATAACGCAATGGCGATCAGAGAACCTTGGTTTCACCGGGTTCAATGAAGATCATTTGGCAAACGCCATAATCGCCGAGCGAAATGGGCCCAGTTCCCTGTTAATTACGAAGATGGAGCTCCAGCTCATCTTCGATTCATTAAAGAAGAAGAAGTCAGCAGGAGTCGATGGCATATCCAACGTTGTACTTCGACATTTACCTCAAGAAGCAGTAGACATTTATACTACTCTATTTAACAACGCTCTGAATAATGCATATTATCCAGTGCGGTGGAAGACAGCTGTGGTGCATCCTCTCCCGAAAAAGGGAAAGGACAACTCCAATCCGGCGAATCTCCGGTCGATAAGTCTTCTTCCGAGTATCAGCAAGGTATTCGAAAAAGTTATCAATAGAGCTCTGTCTAAGTGGGCAGAGGACAATAATATCATACCGGACAATCAGTTCGGTTTTAAGGCGGGACATGACACTATTCATGCCGCATCGAAACTCGTTTCTGATGTCCAATGGAACAAATCTAAGAAGCAGTGTACGGGTGCCTGTCTGGTTGATTTGGAGAAGGCCTTCGACACCGTATGGTTAGAGGGTCTTTATCTAAAGCTGACCAGACTTGGCATTAGTAAACCACTATTATATATGCTTTATGATATGCTCAATGGCAGAAAGTTTGTTGTCAAGAGTGGCAATGTAACTTCTGCCACAACCTTTAATATTAAAAATGGTCTTCAGCAGGGAGCGGTCAACTCGCCGATTCTATTCAGCATTTACACCAGCGATCTGATAAGTAGTCTAACTCAGGCAATTGCGTATGCCGACGATCTAATTGCGTACAGAACAGCTCCAAAAGTCGAGGTCATCAGGATTCTTTTGCAGCGTGACTTCGAGAAGATTCAGCGATATTGCGATGACTGGAAGCTGAAAATCAACTTTCAGAAATCAGAAACTATCTTGTTTAGGACTCCGTTGCGTGGAGCCACAAGGGATACGAGAAAGAACTGGCGCAAGCTGGTGATCGTAGGACCAAATGGACATCCACTGGCGAGTAAAAGTGTAGTAAAGTACCTTGGCATCTGGATGGATCAGTATTTGTATTTCGACAGACATATAAATGCTGCTCTGGCCAGGGCTAGGGGAGCTTTCGCCCTGACGAAACGGTTGTTTTATAGCAGCCGGCTTGACAGCAGGGTGAAGGTGATTTGCTACATGGCCCTTATCCGGCCGATGATTGCCTATGGGTGCCCGGTTTGGTTCAACGTTGCCCCATCTCAAATGGAAAAGATTCGGGTGTTTGAGAGGCAGTGTCTTCGACGCTGCCTTGGATTGCACAGAACACCAGAGTCGGAGTACAAACACTACTATTCCAACCTGGCTCTATACAACGGGGCCAACATAAACAGGATAGATAATTTCTTGCTGAAGCTTATTCGAGGTCACATTGCAAGAGCGATGTCCTCGTCTAACAGCTTAATTTTCGGGGCTTACTACCCCAACAACGAATACTACGAGAGTGTGCGTCTAAGCGGCTTCATTCCGCCCGATGCATTCCTCCATCTAGACAGTCGAGGGTTGATCCAGGATAGAGCGGCGGTTCCGCTAATCTACCACGTCTGCCGGAGAACTGTAGATCGGCGGCTCCTGTACAGTCGGGACGTCCTCGCACAAGACGGAGCTGAGCACCTTCGGTTCAGTAGGACTGTGTCCGAACGGGACCGAAGAGATAGGGTAAAGCAGGAGAACCAGTTCTGGTGGTTGAAAAACGAAGATGAAGTTCCTTCAGACATTTAATAGTTGACCTTGCTATTTTCTCTTGTATGGCCGACTTACATAGGTTTAGGTAGTTAGTTTTAAGTAGGGACAGTCAGGGTGGCACAAAAAAAAAAAAAAAAAAATATAAAACATACAAAAACACCAAAAAAAATTATAAAATCAACAAAAATACAAAAAAATTATAAAAACCGGAAAATGCTTGCTGTGGCTGTTCTAGTTTGTAAGTAGCTTATAAGTAGGTTGTAATTAGTTTAAAATTAGTTGTAAGTAGTTTTAAGTAGTTTTAATTAGCTTTAATTTAGTTTTATGTAGTTTGTAAGTTTTATATAAAACCAAAAAATAAAGACATAGATACCGAGTTTTTTGTGAAATTCTTCTCGGTAAAAAATAAAACCGACCTGGATTTAGTATTAAGATAGTTATTAGGCCAAAAGGCATTAGCATTAAGTTATTATAGTTTAACTTAGAGCGCCCGACTGGGGCCAGTAAGTTAGTTTTAAGATATTGATAAGTAGGCTAGTTTTTATGAATTTTTGTCTAGCTTTAAGATAGTTCTAAGATAATTAAAAAATAAAAATGAATTTACAAAAAAAAAAAAAAACTATTAATGCGTACAGCTGATAAAAAGTGACAGAGCACATGCAAAATATGCTGCAGTGCGTGAAACAAGAGCAGTGATAAATTATTATTGAGGAAGGACCGTAACATTTATTGAAATGCAGTGGCTGATGAACTGGCCAAAAACGGTTCATCACGTGAACCGATCCAAATTGTACCCTGTTTACTAATGCCACTGGAGCAAGAAGAGTACAGAATTCATCAAAGTTTTTTTCAAAGCCGCTAACGACAGATGGTCAGCTATTGATACCCGTCGAGTTTCAAGAAGTCTTTGGCCAGATACCTCAATGAAAAAAAACAGAGTAGTTACTGAAGCTTAGCAGACCTAGACTGTCCCTCTTGGTTGGAATCCTTACAGGTCACAACTCGATGGGGACCAACATGAGCAGAATGAGCATCAGCACATTTGACTTATGCAGAGGGTGTCAAGACGAGGAGGTGGAGGAGGGCTCATCTCAATTCCTTTGTGAATGGCCCATCCTAGCTATAAATAGGAAAAATGCCCTCGGAGAATACTTCTTCGATGAATTGGGCGATGTCTCAACTTTAACACTAAAAAACATCCTCAACTTCATCCAGAAATCAGGATAGTTCAGGGAGGCACCTCAAACCTAAAACTTCCACTTAACCCTCCCTCCTAAAGTTCCCATTCCTACATTTCCCACACCCTTGGGAGCACATCCGAGTGAGGTGAAACTGCTTGCCGCATCATCACCCCACCTAACCTAACCTACCCTATCTGATGCCATCGACTCGCTGTCCCGCTAAGTCTCGCCTTGGTCATCCAAACGTGATTTCTATTGTTGTGGTAATTGTGTTCGTCTCGTTGCGGTTTCGCTATGACCGTTTAGACTGGGATCTGTGTCTTTATTTTCTCAGCTCCATATATCCCATCTAAAAAAAAAGGCGATCCTATATCCGGTAAGCTGCAAGAACTACCGAGTCATATCCCCGATAATTGTCGGATACAACATCCTATATCCAACGTACTTGTGAGTGTCACCCAGATCAGATCAACCATAGGCCTAGTATTCACTCTCAGTCAAAGACAAAAATCACCATCTATTTATCGACTTCAATGCCGCACATGATGGCATTCGTCGTCAAGAACTCTATATGGCTATGGATGAACTTAGAATCCCAGGAAAAACTGATCCAGTTGTGTCACGTGACATTGGAAAGTAAGCAATGCAATGAGGGAAAAGCCCTTCCAAACCATCTCAAACATGAACATTGAAATGGTTTTGGCTACGAGTAATTTCCTTACTCTTGTTCTAGAGAAAAAAGTGCACAGGGCAGGCATTAACACTGAAAGCACTATTTTCAAGAGATCTGTCCAACTTCTAGGGTATGCTCAGGAATATATGCTAATTAGCAAACAAACAAAGATCTGTAAACGAGTTAGGATAAAACATCACTGCTGATAGCAATAACTTCGAAGTAGTTAAGAAGTTCATCTACCTACTAGTAAACTCTAATTCCACGAACGACATATTAGTGAAGATTCATAAAAGGATTACCCTAAGCAGAGGGTGAATGGTAACACTTGCTAAGCCTTTGTTGCCCGGTGGTTGGAGCCTGAAACCACCTTTACCTTATCAAATATTTCTCTCTCGAGCCCCAGTAGTTTTAACTAAAAACTAATGATTCGGGCAACAAAGCGTTAAAGTACTTATTTTTTTTTTTTAAATAAAAAAAAAAAAACAATTAAATTACAAAAGATCTAATCGACCTCAAACCATCGTTAAGTCATTTAAATGACACTATTGCCGCACATCACACAAATTAGAAGGTATGCAATAAATTTCATTCAACTGAACAACGATAAAATAATTGCTTTTGTGTAATGATAATGAGTTTGTGTGCAATTTACCCATCATCCATGAAGGTGTTGGGAGTGTGTCACAAAATGCATTCCAGTCACGAGTCAATCGTGTATATAGTAACAACACCTTTCTATTTGAACTATGTTTGAACCTTTCCTGCCTTCAATTTATGTATATTGACCAATTCTAACAATATAATGAACCTGCTAGGCCAACACCATCAGAAACGGAAAATGAGCAAATTGATGTTTCCATTTCATCTGAATCAGCAATTACATCACATTGCCTTATCTCTTGTTTTAACCAAAGCACAGGACAGGGGCTTATTGTTCCGAAAGAACGATTCTAAAGCTAACGTGGCCATCAAGGCAATTCCAGCCATTTGGTACTCGGGTCTCGGAATGGTGGTTGGCGGGGGTTTTAGGAAGGAGAAAGAGTAGAGATATCCTGCCAGTCTGTCTATCGTAATTCATTACCAATTAAAGGGGGACAAACCTCTGCTACGATGCATACAGCACCCACAATCTCGCAGTCTGATTTAATGGCTGCACTCACGAGTCACGACTCAAATAATATACTCTTGACTGTTGACTGCCTGATGCCGTTTGTGCAGTTTGCCGATTCAGATGTCAATGGTTCAGGTCGATTGGTAGAGGTATAGAGTAATTATTCAGGCAGCAGCGCTATCCCTCTTGGTACACCTTTTGTTCACTTAAGGCCGTGACTAGACTTGTTAACAGCGCCAATGACACGTCTGGCAGAGCTAATGCAACATCGATCAGAATCAGACCTCATTTGCACTTTAACCACTCACAGGAGTCACCACCACAGGCAAGCGGTGGCGGTAGCGGAGGCACAGGCGAAGGCAGTCTGCTGTAACTGTTTACTCTCTATATATAGCAGCACAATAGCGAATAATAGCACTCTGTAGCTATGGTTTAAGTGTGGTAAGTTGTACCAGACAATGGCATTGCATTAAGTCGAAACTATGGAACAATATGCAATTGTTTTATTATTTACTCTCACTTGAGTTTGAAGGGTTAAATCTCTGAATGACTCGGCAGCGGGACAGACACAAATAAAAAATACAAAAATATTCTATAAAAAAAGTAAAGTGACTTCCTGTCCTGAGTATTGTGTGCGGGGTTTCAAGTGGCTAGACAACAACTGTCAGGGTCATCAATTCATCGCATATAACCATCACTTGAAGTTGAAGTTTAGGTACAATTTAGAAATATAGGTACCTATAGAGCCATTACCTTTAAAAATAGGTTTTGACTAACATAACTTAAAGTGGAAGCATTGAAGCTTCTTTAGTGGTTTAGAGTGTCCTACAAAAGTCCTATAGGAGTGGGTGCAAAACGCATACAAGAGATAGAAGGAAGACACGAACCTGTTCTTTGCCATTTATTAGAAATGAGCTAAAAAAAGATGAGGGGTGAGACAAAAGAAATATCATAGATACTGTAAATGTGCAATCATTTTTACAAATGGCGTCCAATGTTATTGTGGTTTGACATTTATAGTGCAGAAATAGAGTATAAGTTAAAGAAAAAATCATGAATTTGGAGCTACAATGTTTTGGTAGCAACAATTAGAGTAATAAAACGAGCAATGTGCATCAATATCATGAATTAAGGGCTTAAGGGCTTCCCGTTTCATTATAAACCCGAGCCAAAATGTATATGTCAGTAAGCCTAAATGTCTAAATGGAACGGAATTCTGAAAGATTGAAAATCAAGTGTGGACGTGAAAACTTTGCACTATTCTTTCAAGAATGATGTTGAAGAAATCGCATGACAGTGCGCCAACCTACCCTCAAACCTTTTTGGATATCAAAGATATCAGTGAGGTCTTTGACAACCTTGATGGAGCAGTCTGCAGTCATACGCGGTCTTGAAATCGATGAAAAGGAGGTGGGTATGGATTTGAAATTCCTGAGTTTTTGCCTAGATCAGCCGTAGTGTGAATATTTTTTGATCGATGGTGAAATATCCTGGCCTATGGCCATACTGATATGAACCTATCAGGTCTTGACAAATGTCTTCGGACGTTCACAAAGTACGGCAGAAAAGATCTTGTATGCGATGTTAAGGAGACTGATGCCTCTTTAGTTGGTGCAGTCCAGAGGATCGCCTTTCTTGAGGATTGGGCTAACAATGCTGAGGTTCCATTCATTTGGCATACCTTCTTCCGACCATATTTTGCAGATGATCTAGTGCATACAGTCTTTGAATAGCTCGGCCGCAATGCCATCAGCTCCGTCAGCTTTATTAGATTTAAGTCTAAATAAAGCTATCATCACTTCGCAGTTCCATTCTTCATCGCTGTTATACAATTTGCAAAAATGATTTTTCCATATCCTCAGCACTGACTGCGAAACTACCACAATGTTCGCTTGATTGTCCTTGCAGGCGACTTCTGTTTAAGCCTTATATGTTTGGGAGACTCTTTTTACCAAAGCTTTGGAACTTTATTCCTGTAATAGCATCCCTCTATTTCCTTGATAATGCGCTTTTCTTTACCGTCTGAGAAGGTGCTGTCCCTCTCGTATCTTCTGCTCGTAGAGATCGAAAGCAGCTCTGGTCCTTCAATGCAGCGCAGTTGTATGTGCCGGTTGTTTTTCTGTTTACATTTGCCGCCATTCTTCACTATTGAGGTCATGCGATGTAATTCGACAAGATTTTTTTTTATAAAAAAAATTAGGAAAAAAAGTATAACTTTCAGAAGAAATAAAACACAACCACTTGCTTTGAATATTCGAATTGTAATTTTTATTGGTCAGAAAACCTGAGGTATAGTCGAATTGTAGACTTAAAACATCAATTTATTGACATATTTAATTTGCTGAATTGTGGAACCTAAGTTGTGGATACTTGATGGTACGTCTTCACGTTTTTAATCTGCTACATTTAAGTTCTGTTTAAGTTCTCATTAAATCGTTGCTTGTACGTCTGTATATTCTCCCACCTCACGATGAAACGAAAAGATGTAGTCCGGGCCCAAGTTGAGAGCCGCGTGTAAACGATGAATTTAGTTAGAACTGGCATCACTGTTCCGATTTCGTCTTTTCTGCTCTACATTATCGGCCAGATTGTAGGATAGTAGTTTATGTCATCAACCATCACCTCTTCTTATCTCATTTACATGAAAAGAGACAAAACATTAGTATTGAATTTTCAATAAAAATAATACAACAAACAGAGTCAACAAGATTCTACATAGTATAAAAAGATCACGGATATTTCGTTAATTGTTTTTTATCTCGTTTTCACCATCGCGGATGAATGAAGAAATTTGTCATACAATAGTTGCTGTTATCTCGTACTCGTAGTCTTGTAGTAGTATCCTGGTATCGTGGTCGTCGTCGTCGCCATTGTTATCGTACAATTTTTACACCGATGTTGTATTTCGTGTGCGTGTTCGGTTTGCATAATGTTATAGATTAATTTTAAAAGTGTTCCATTATGTGTTTATTATTATTGTCATTGATCGTGTTCGTGTTTTATTATGTGCATAAGGTGGATTAATGCAGGTGAGTCGTTGTCTAATGCAATGCCGACTAATTGTGTGTGTTTGAGTCGACAGTATATAAACGCGCCCGCCTGCGATTAATTATTTCGCGATCGCTATGTGTGGCAGATTTCTGTGATGTTATTTTAATTAAATATGTTTATATAATATATAAATAACAGTCACCATAGAAGATCTCGCTGTCTTTTAATTTAATTTGCCGGGCCCATCCTATCGCACTTTTTAGATGGTGGTGGTATCTGTTTTGTCTAGGGCTAAATGTTCGGCTGCACGTGGTCTATAGACAGGCAGCGCAAAACGTTCCACGTGCAGGTCCAAAATTCGTTGGGCTTATTTCGTTTGCTAAGTTTGTCAACATAAGTCCGTATGTGGTTAGTACATTGAACCGAAGGTCGTAAGATCAATTCCCAGTCTCTTACAAGGAAATGTGAAAAATTCTTGTCCTTCTCATAGCCATAGCCATGGCAAAATTCTTTAAGTTTTTATTTCTATTAAATACTAATATTTATCTTTAAAAAATAATATTTCAAACTTTTATTAATCTTCCATTTTATTATTTTCAGTTACACTATACAGAATGTGGACAAAACGATTTCTTATTGGATTTCTCATTGGATTCACAGTTCTTTCTGTCACATCAGCAGCTGATGAGTAAGTCATTTTTATTAAAACCAAACCAAAAAAATTCCCAAGAAAATTTTATTCATATTCGAAATTTTCTTACAGAAACGAAATTAAAATTCCGAAAACTACCCCAGACACTCGTTATGATCAATCAACATCCGAACGTGTTGCCCAAAGTGTAATGAATTTTGCTCATGATCTAGCAGTTGCACTTGATACAAATGAATATCCAAATACTCAAATCTTCTCGCCGTTAAGTGTTATGTCAGCTTTATCCATTCTCCAGATGGGTTCCTATGGCAAAAGTTACAATCAGCTTAATGAACTTTTTGCTTTGATAAATGGAAAGACTGGACAAGGTTCATCGAAAATCCATGAAGAATTCGGTTGGTTACTGGAAGATGTTATGTCAAATAGGAATAATCTAAAGAGACCACGCACTGAACCTCCTTGGCGATCGACTCCATTTAATCCAAATAATTTAGGGAAAGGTGGACAGGCTACCCCAACTGAGCATACAGTTCGAGTGGCCAATGCATTGTTTGTGCAAAATGGTTTTAGCCTTAAGCCAGACTATGCTTCTGCTGCACAATCGGTTTATAAGAGTGAAGTAACTCCATTGGATTTCAGACGGAATCAACAAGTTGCCACAGACTACATAAATAGCTGGGTGAATCAGAATACGTTGGGAAAAATTCCTACCATTATCGATAGTGAATTAAGCAGCGATACGAATATGATTTTAGCAAGTACACTCTACTTTAAGGGCTTTTGGGAACAACCATTTTTAGGCTCGGGAACTGCAAAGTGAGTTTTATTACACTCTGGGGTAATTAGAATGATTTGTACTTACATATTTTTATTTTTAGAGCCAATTTTTTCCCTGATGGACCACAGAGCATGCCAGTCAAAATTCTGATGATGGGTGTTGGTGGAGTTTTCCCCTTCTACAACTCAGAGGAATACCGTAAGTTCACCTAAGCTAAATCCATCACCTGGCTGGTTGCCTTAATTTCTTTGTTTTTCTTAGATTGTCGCATCATTGGCTTGCCATACAAGGGAAACCAATCTACAATGTACATCATTCAACCGAATGACTCGACACGTTTAAGACTCCAGGAATTACAAAAAACTCTCACCGGGGAACGTATCAATGAGATGATTTCAAAAATGGAGCATAAAACAGCAGTTCTTGCATTTCCAAAATTCCACGTTGCCAATACGATGCATCTGAAAGCACCTCTAATACGCATGGGCATCGAAGACATCTTCAAAGAAAACGTGGCTGATTTTTCTTTGATAGCTGATCCGGAACAAAACACAAACGAGAAAGTATCAGCAGCGGCATCACCGTCTTTTGCCAGATTTCCTGTAGAAGTGCCACAGCAGCAAGAGATGATATTAAACATTGCAGAAGTAATGGCCTCTCCATCTGCACCAGGTGCTGTTGCTCAAAGACCTCCGAGCAATGGAGTACTACAGTGGCCCTTGGATAGATACAATGATACCGCTTTGGTATTTGCATCACGTTTTGGTGGTGATCAACTGATGGAAAACCAAACCGACCGACCAGGCCAACTGGACAAAATGTTATGGACTCAACAGGGTGATTTAACGGTTGGTACAGTTGTGGAACCTTGTGATCGTTACAAACGTGCCGTCACCTACAAAGTAGAGAGTGAATTCACACGAGGCAGTCTTCCATTGCGACTTAAACATCTGATTCTCAACAAACGCATAACAAAGACAAATCCTGGCAAAAAACTCATACGCAATCGTCGTCAAACTATTCCAGCTTCTGCTCAAAGTCTTCAGAAACTAGACCAAATGCGTTCGACTTCGGGTTTAAAGAAGCCCCAGCTTTTTGTAGATGAAATTCTTCATAAAGTTGATTTTAATGTGAACGAACAGGGCACTGAGGCAGCTGCAGTTACCTTAGCTTACCTAAGGAGATCAGGCACAGATGTGGCCTTCCGATGTGATACACCTTTCCTCATACTTATACGACAAGATCTAACAAAATTACCATTGTTTTATGGCATAATAAATATACCCGCTCAATAAGAACAAAATTATTACATTAAACTAAGCTGATCCTGATGACTCATGTTAAGAAAATATTTGCTTTAAGTTGAAGAGATTGAACAAAATTTAATGATCAAATTATTTTACTCTACATAGGAATCATGAAAAACGATTTTAAATTTAAAAAGGGGTATCCATTCATTTGTCAGTTTAAGGAATACCCCTCATGAATGTACCTCTACCTTCCTACTATTATTTTTAAAAAACCTATATTTTTATTAATGTTAAAAAAAAATAATGAAATGAATAAACGAAGAAGTGGCTTTTGACGGAAGTTTTTCTTTTCAATTTAGTGTATAGACTCCACTGCACGGGAAGGAAAACATACGTAGCGGAGAGAGGAAAAAGACAACGGGGGTTTTCGGTTTAGTTTTCGACTCAATCTTATTTTTAATAAATAGAACTTGTTTAATATGTACCTACTTTGCGAAAGCGTTGCCAGATTGGAGTTGGGTCCAGATTAAATCATGAAACAATGAAATAGAATTTACTAGACAAAATTAAACTCTTTAAAAGGCTTTAAGATCGCGCTGCACCGGTTATTTTGCGAGTGTTAAAAACCTTTGAATACCAAATTTAAAAAAAAAGACTGAACGTTTAAAAATATTGTCAAACGATTTTAAACGACTTAACATGATTCTGTATTAAAAATGAATTTTGATAATTTTAATCGATTTTAGCATCGTTCTAACTCTTACATCCATTTCCAGATTTATACTTAAAGCCAGATTAAAAGTAGTTTAATTCATATTACTCTCTCGTTTAATCCGCACTTTAATCCAATTTTTAAATCCATTATTAATCCAATTTGATTAAAACTGCTCCGGTAAATTTGACAGTCCATTTACTAAAAGGTAAACTCAACACACTTATCTAGGATTTTACGAAGTTACCTTTAATATGAAATTCAGTTTTGGCAACTTAAACAGGTCTGTTAAAGTTGTTAAACTGATTTTAACAACTTAAACAGGTCTGTTTAAGTTGTTAATACTGAATTTCAAAGGTAACTTCGTAAAACCCTAGATAAGTTTGTTAACTTTACCTTTTAGTAAATGGACTGTCAAATTTAGTATGGAAAATGATTTAAACAATTTGGTTTAACTTATCCAAGGATTTTTGATTTTGGATTTTACACAATTTGCAAACTTACCACGTTATTATTCAATTTTTCTTGACATTTCAAGTCATGATATAAAATCGAGTTTGAAGCAAAAATTAGCTAAACTTCGCTATACCTCGCTTTGGTTTCGCCGTTACATCTACACGGGGTTTTTTTCACTGTGCATATCTTATAATTATCTGGCTTTGATCTCGGTTTAGTTTAGCTAACATCGTTTCAACTTGCAACTCGGCTTAGATTTTTGTTCAATTTGTACTTGAAATCGACGTTTTTGGCATTTTTTGGTCACTTCTTATGTGTCATGATTCACCATTTTTTCAACAATTAAGCACCATTTTAATAATATTTATCTTGATTTATCCAAATGAACGACTTACACTTTATAATATTTAAGACATCCTTGGCAAAATACTTATAATTAATATAAATAAATACATTAAATAAATGTGGTGGCGCAACAGCTCTTTGATAACCAGGGCCTAGTGACTTACAACTCTTAACTATTCCTATGTGCGTGTTATTGGCAGGAATGGAGGGGACCTACAATTTTTTGCCGAGTCCAAATGGCTATGAGCATACATTTATTTTGAACACCTTTGTCATTTACGAGTAAAAAACAGAAAATCGTTATTTTGGTGTGGTTTGAACAAATTCTTAAAATAATTATATCTTTTTAACGGTAAATGTTAGGACAAAATTTTTAGCACTTTCACGTAAGGGCTCAAAATAACTACAAGTATTTCTTGAAACACTTTTCGATAACATTTACCGTTAAGGAGCTATTCCTGAAAAACTGATATTTCGTCAAATTACTATTTTTGAATTAAACATATTTCCTTAACGAATGGTCCTACGAAAAAGCTGTCCTAATTTTATCTGTAGAAAATTGCATGATCTACAAAGCAAAGCCATTTTATTTTTTTATATCATTCACCGTTTAAAAGCTATTGGCCAAAAAACCAACTTTTCGACAATTGACCTTTAAAAACTTTTTATGTTCGGGTAGGATTGAAGGGGACTTTTGGCAGTTGATTTGTTATGCCAAAAGGAAAGTTTATACCAATTTTCAGTCTTATCCGAATTTTGGCTAGGTTTGCACATTTGTATGTCTGGACCAAAAGTAGTAGGAGCATTAGGTAAACACTTAAAATCAAATAAAATGCTTTTACATAAAATTTTTGTTTGTGATAAAAAAAATAAACTTTGAAAATAAGCCATAAGAATGGATTTCGAATTTCCAAAATGCTACAAAAGAATAATATAAGCATTCCCGTTGCTTTTTAATGTTTTTTTTTTCTATTTTTTGGTTACTTTTTTTTTATAAAATTGCTCCTTCTGGCCAAGTGGGGGGAAATATAACCCTCTCATAGCATTTTTTTCTCGTCTATTTTTAACCTATACGCCCTGAATTTTAGTAGATTTCACGCGAATCAGATGAAAATAAAAATCTGACCATTTTTTTCTTCATTAAGAGCTGATCTAGGATGACCAGAGTATTCATCATGAGTAAATTTGGTATTTTTAATGTAATATAAATAATGTAATATAAATATAATATTGAGGGTTTTTTGGGGGACTATTTTCAACCGCTACAAAGGAATGGAACTCTTTAAACACCTTAAGTATGTTCTGCTGAAGCAAGAACAAAATCAGTGATTTAAGTTGAAGTAACAACCGCTTCTAGAAACTGAAAAGTTATTTTAAAATGTTTTTCATTTCACGCATCTTTCCAAAATTAATAAAATATACCGTGTTTTTTATTCCAAGCGCATTTTATTTTATTTAAATTTAACATTGTTAACATTTCAATTGAGGTTTGTCATTAATTGTTTTTTCTATTTATAATTGTTCCATGTTAGCTTCGTTTTCAATCGAAGTCATTCATCTCTTTCTCTGCTGAAGAAACACACATCACACTCTTGTCTAAATATAATTCCTACAGTTTAATATGGCGCGTCTGCATCCTTTTTTTTACTACTCTACTTTTCTACTTTGAAGGTCTGGTGCACCTTGAGATGGTATTATGGAAGCCTCACATTTCTCTAGAACCTTGATCAATTCATCCAACTTGCCGGTGTTCATTTGAAAGTGCACCGAACTTCTATCCCCTCCTGGTTCAAGACAATTCAATGTGACTGTCGTCAATTGACGCCGTCTTGTAAGCAAACTACTATCACCCATAACAAATCGCACATCCCAATCAAACGACTCGACCAATTTGTCCTGCTTCGAATTGTGCTGTCGCAGGAGGAATTCAACGATTTCAGGTTGCCTTGTCTTGAAGACTTCAACAATTGACTGCTGCAGGTCAGGATTCATGTGAGCGAAATTCGAAAGCAATTCAGTCTCGGTTATTGCTTTGAGGCAGTAGCATTTGTAGGCGTAAGCGATTGTCTGTAAGGCCGAATGGAAGTCATCGGGATCGGAGAAACCATACTTGTGGGAGGATTTGTTTATGGTGGATATGTCATCGCAGTTTCCGATGAGATAATCGATGGACAGATGAAGAATCTGTGGGTTTTATTATGGGAAAATAGTTTGAGATGGTACTGCAGAAAGTTTTTGTGTATATTTATACTTACTTCGATAAGGATTTCCTTGTTATCAATGTTTAAAAGAAATTCGTGCATTTTTTCTAAATGGAAATGTGGGTAAACAAAATAGCGATAGCAAAATGCAATTTTCTGCTTGACAGCTCAAAATTATCAACAAAAATTTTTTGACAGCAACAAATCATATGATGTGCGGATGACATTTGTGGATGGCATGTGGATTGTATTTTTTTGGTTTTAGGGTGACACCTAGGTACTCGGAGCTATAAGTTTGTTTTATTTTAAATTTTAAATTAAATTTTAAAATTAGCCGGTAAATTTTGAATTATTATTGGTTACACCCTGACAACACTAAATACTATCAGTAAGGGCAGTAACCAGCAAAAGTGCAACCAAAGCGATCGGCAAAACTTATCTACTCAAAGAACTTATAACTAATACCCATATATTCATTATTTTCCAACTCATTTATTTTTATTTTTTGTTATAATCCGGGTAATAAGCTGCGGAGGGAATCAAAAAATGTGGGAAAAATGTCAAAATTGAGTCAAACTCCCTGTACATTCATAAGGCTCTCCCAAACCAGCGCGAATGCGAAGTGACAATGAATTTTTGTTGCTGTTTAGTGTTGTGTATTTGTCATATTTTGTACTCTTGTGAATGATTCGCTGCGAATGCGGAGCGATTCGCGTTGGTTTGGGAGAGCCTTTACACTACAATCTTATACTACCTATTCACCGAACACGAAACTGAGATTTACCTAATAAGATTTGCCAAAAAACTTATTCAAATCTCGAAAATTTAACATAATCTTGTTAAATCTTATTGGGATAAAAAATTTTACAAATCGAACTTACCTACTCTTTTATGGAGCTGAAGGATTAATTCATATCTGCGTTCAGTTCTTCAATGTTT
Source organism: Dasysyrphus albostriatus (assembly GCA_946251815.1). NCBI lineage: Eukaryota > Metazoa > Arthropoda > Insecta > Diptera > Syrphidae > Dasysyrphus > Dasysyrphus albostriatus. Next base: position 106,525,293 of record OX276337.1, read on the forward strand.
GACACAAACGAAATATCCTATCTCACTTCCACTTCATAAGAAAAAAATGAAACCCCATTTACTTTTGAAATGTGCTGTCAGAGTTAATCAAATTTTTAATCTTTTTATGCGGTGGAAGCACCACATAAATCTTCTTCCTCAAATCCCGGATTAACTTTCTATAGACAAGTAGTATGAGAGCCAATCTGCAAAAACTATTGGCTCAGAACAATAAACTTTAATGTAATAGAAATGCCCAATTCAATTGAAATACATTTATAAAAAAATACCTTCTCCAACAAAATACAATTCAATTTTCGTGATTCTATACGAATTTATTCAGTCTAAATTTTTCTCACTAAGCATACATTACACTATTCATAATTTCTTGTTCACTCATCGGTGGAAGATTCGTTGCTCTAAAATTATTGAAGAAATACTTCAAAGGGCTATGTGGACACGAAACCATAAACCGCCTTACACAGTCAACTCTATCGTCAAGAGCCATTTGAACGAAATCATCATCCTTATTGTCATGATTTGTTGGAATGCTAACAAAGAAAAAAGGAAAGGTTTTTGAAATTTCCTCGTTTTTTTAAGTTTTCTTTTTTTCTAAAAAAAAAAAATAAGACTCACGTAAAAAGTATCCGAGCTACATCATTGATGAACGATTCACCTTCTGGTAGAAGTTCTGTTTTTATTTCACATATGGCACGTAAAATACAACTTCTCAAGTTTATTCCAAGTCTATAAAATAAAGTATAATTATTGTATGCTTGTAATTTTGTATGCTGGATGTACACTGTGAATAAAACACGACTGACAAATAACTATATTAGGTATGTTTGGCAACGTGAAATTTTGTCAGTTTGCTGTCATAGAAAAAAATCCAACTTTAGAAAACTTGTTGAAAATTTCACGTTGTCAAACTGTCACATTATAGTTAAAATATGCGGACTTTCTATGGTATAAACCTACCACCGTTTGTCATCATTCATGTAAATCCAGCATTAAAGGAGTTCTTACTTTTTTCCAAATCCTTCAACATGTTCAAATATTCCTCTGCGTTCCCGGTACTCTCGATGTTCGTGCCATATTGTATTTGGATTAACATTTTTTGAATGTTGTCTACCTGATTTTTGAGGTCTGGTGATCTGGTTATGATTTTTCAAAGGATATCGATTCTGTTGCTTCTGATGCAAATTGTTATTATTTGGATATCGAACATGATTGTAATTTCTTCTCTGATAGTTTGGATGATAATAATCATTTAAATAACCTTTGAGGTTAGGTTTTCTGAAAAAAAAAAATGAAATGGTCATTTAAATGCAAAGATCATTTTGTTACAAATATATCGGTTATATTATAGGAAACAAGCCTTTAAGAAAAACACGGAGAAAAGCAAAATGTTTTATTATACCAATATTCCCAACTTCGCTGAAATGCTTTGTTCCTGCCAAAACGAATTTCAAGATTTCGGATTTGATTTTAAATTGATGGGACAAATTTTCAAGAAATTTTAACGACATCTCTATTAAAATTCTATTTCAACTGAAATTTTAAATTTAATACAAAACGTCAAGTGGAAGTCATCAGTAGTGCGATCAACCGTATCGATAATTGGAGGAAGTAGAAAAAGAGATTGCAAACACAAGAAGTTATTGTTTAAAGAGGCATTCACAGGAGAGCGGGATTTAACACTTTTATAAAACAAAATTCTTCAAAAAAAAAAATAGGCCAAATGGTGGAAATCTGATTAACGTTTATGTTAAGTTACTAAAATTCTCATTTTAATAGCTAAAGTAAGAGAAATTTGAGTAAACAAATTGGTCGCTGCGAATAAATTCAATTCTTGTATATTTTATCTATTAAATTACAAATTTTAGTAACTTAACATTAAAGTTAGTAAGATTTCTACCATTTTCTCAGATAAAGTTAACAAAATAGTCGAGTTGGGAACCACTACTCTAACTTCTCTGTGAGACCGGTCTCATTCTTCCCAATCTAAACATGGTATAAGGGACTAGAAATTAAGGCTAGTCTCTAGTCTCTGATTTGCCAGCTGCCAAGAAATTGCTTTTCAATTTTAACTTTTTAATTTTTGCAACTTTATTGGAAAGTTAACTAGAAAGTAAGTCAAGATAAATCTCCCTGAATATCAAGTCAAGTGCATTTAATATGTCAGAAAATCAGCTGATTACATGTTGTCACTGAACTGAAAGCTGAACTTTATCGTTTTATGATTTGTTTTTATTTTGCACGTTCATTTCCATTTTGCGCAAAGGGGTTCTTTTCAGGTTCAGGGGTTCAGTTCGATTTTCCCCATTAACGCCGGCTTTTTCGCTATTGCAGTAGATTTATTGCATTGTTTTCAAGAAACAAATCTACTGCCCTTAAATAAATACTTTTTGGTCTATGTAAAAAATATAATTCAACAAAATTGAAGCCATCAACTAATTTTTCAATTCAATTGTATCTTTTAAATGCAGTAATTCTTATTACTCCTGAAACCCACATTTTAGTGTCTTGCATAAAATAGTTGTGAATAGCAAACCACAGACCAGAGAATAGTTGTGAATTCTGACATTTCTTGTACATGAGTTATTTGCTAGGTCGCCGAATGACGTAAATTCTCATATTTTTTTTTTTTAATCTACTTAGAAAATTTTTCCGATTAGTTGCAACGTTGGTTTACACCAAGCACACAGAAGAAACAAGAAAAAGTGTAAAAGAGAACGCTGATTTTGAGACATCTAAAAAGCAAAATCATTTATTATTTTGATGCGCAAGCAAATCCAAAAAAATTCAGTCTCATTTTTCTAGGGGAAATTTGAGGAATCATATGTTTATATTAATTTCTGAGTCCTCTGAGCCCTCTGAGATCTCAAAGATCTAGATCTAGATCTAGACAAAAAAAAATATTTTAAATAGTCCGAACTATCCACATAAAGAGCTTGATTTGTTGTGTTTCGTCTCTTTGACAGGTACGAACACCTTCGTGATTACTCACAACGAAAAAGTCCATTCGTTTATAAGCCAATAATCCTCTCCAGCCTCTACTTGCTTGTCAAATCATGAACGTCAAAGTTCAACTGGAAATAATCTTTAAATTTCCTATGTGCTTTCGTTACTTCGTTCCTCCTGCATTTCTATACACCCCTCACCTAATGTGTCAAACGCGAACGACTGAAAAAACTAATTGTGTAATCAGGCTCCAAATAACTTTAAACAGGTTTGTTTGGTAACTTTTTCCAAAAAAAAATGTTTAAAACTACCTGTCAAAAGAGGGAAAAATTCTATCGGAGTTGAGAAAATTTGAAAAAACAAAAAAGTTAACAAACGCATTGAACCATGAACTTCACCACTCTTTGTAAGAAACGTCATTTTTGTGTATAAAGTGCGCTGCCACCTTACTATGATTTCAATAGATCTAAAGCAATTTTTTCGTAAAACAAATCAACTGCTTTTAAATCGAGTCTACTGCACTTTTATTTTTCCGAAAAGAAAATGATAAGAAAATTACCAAAATGCAGTAGGTACACTATAACTTTTTAATTCTATTCTTACGGCTTCCGACTATTATGGCTTGCTTTGATAACAATCATGACAGCATAATTAAATATAATACCTACACTATTTTCAATTTCTTTTGTTCTTCTATTTTCAAAAAAAAATTTAAAATTAGAATATTATGTAGATCTTCTGTAGAAAAATATATTATACCTACTGCATTTTTGTGACACAAACTGACCACCACGATTTTTGACAGTACTTCGTGTACACATAATATTTGGGTAGCAAGAGTGTACACAGTTATTTGGGTAGCAAGAGTGTACACAATTATTTGTGTAGCGAGAATTCGCAAGTTTTCTAACGGAGGAGAAATAATTTGCTCTCTCATTGCGCTCTTTTGATGCATGGTTTTTGATGGGGTTTTCTTTTGGTAACAAAAATTTATTTTTTTCCCCTTCCGATCTGTCAAAACACAGAGCCTTCCAATGGTGAAAAAAATCAATTTATTTTTTGATCGAAAATCAAATTTGCAGATCCGGATTTTTCGGCAGATCTACCCTTCTTTAACTAACACCATTACACACCAGAACAATTCACAGCCATCAGTTTAAGAAGACTGGATCGCTACAGTTTCACAGACACAAATAATACACCCATACAATAAAAACGAAAAATCAATCTGCAGTCGTATACCATTCGCGACGAAAAAAATCAATTTGTAAATCAAAATCTGAATTTACAAAAGAAAACCCCATGAGTTAACAAACAGGAATTTGTGACAACTTCTGGAAATTTGTGAAAATTTGTAGGTAATTTCACGTTTACAAACACATCTAGCTATTTCGATGATCATTGGTTAGGTAGTTTAGTCCTTGAATGAAACAGGTTGAGCCGTTGAAAGGAAAATCGAAAGTTAAACAAAAAGCATTATATGGCAGGTACCAAAAATAAAAGTTTTTGGTAATTTTTTTGTACCAAAAGTACACCATAATTAACAATATCACAGTTTTTTTAATCAAAATCCTTCGAGCTATTTTTGAGATAAGAATAAACTTATCCTTAATGGTTGTACTGTTACTTTCAATTTATATTCAATTTCCCTTCTCGAGAGTCACAAAGTACCTACATTTATTGTTTCAAATATTGACATATTTTATTTGAATTTAAGAAAGAAAAATCAATGTTAAAAACCAAAAACTAAAATATAAATAACATTCATATGTAATCTTATTTATGTATATTTTAAAAGATTTTTCACATTCATATTTTGATTGAAATCAGATCAATTTTCATTTGTAATTTAGAGTAGGATTTTTTAAACATCTTTGTTTTCTCACCTGTAATAATACTTTCGATTGGGACGGCCATTTCTGTTCCAACTATTTTGATTATACAAAACAAACTGATTCCAATTAGGTCCAATTGAAGGCTTATAATATTTATCCCATGGTATTGAACTAGCATTAATTACACCAATGTTTTTATTGTTTTCATTTTCGATAGAATTAACAATAATCTTATCACTTTTCTTTATTACTTTTGTTCGATTCACAAAAGCTACCAAAGGCTTTCTCCATCCATCAATTAAAATTGGCACATCATAAAACATATCCACTTCAGTTGATTGAAGAAAGCCCCTTGGTGATGTAGCGAGAATGGCTTTCGAGAGAACTTGCGTCAAAACAACAACAGCACCTTTGAAAAACACAAAACCTCGTTTTTTGCGAGCCAAGACATTGGTTAAGGTTTTCTCAAAAATTGTACTACGAGCACTTGTTCTAGGAGAATCAAAGTTATTATTTAATTTCGACATATTTGAATAATTGGCAGGATGATCCCGAAAGGCATAAACGGTTATTGTCACTTGTAATGCACTTAGATAAAGAAGAACCATTAAGAACTGCATTTTTGTTTGTTTAAATTATCACTTTACAGTACCGACTCGAAAGACTTCAACTATTATAATATCCAAAAAGACTTCTACGTGTAACATACCGCATGAAGAAAATGATATCATAATCTATTCAAATGTAATTCTTTTCTTCTTCTTTGCTTTTATTTGTTTTTGATTTTTTGTTCTAGCATCATTCTCTCACGTGCTTTGGATTTGCAACCTCAGTCACATGATCTATAGCTTCTTCTGAAATAACGCATTATAAATCTTCCGGACCAAATGAGCTGATTTATGGTATGGCTTCAAAATTCCTTCTTTTTTTTTAAATATTGACATTTATAATTAGAATGATGGCGATGGACCGAATCTAGACCTAATGTCAACTGACAAGTGATAAATGAATTAATTAGAACTGAATGTTTAAATTAAAGTAGCATCGCTTTGCCTCTAGCTAATATGTACATATATTTTACACAAAATTGCTATGAAAATAAAACTAGGACAATTGATTTATGGTTGTTTATAGAAACAAACAATATTTACAAGTTATAGGAATAAAGTATATAGTTGTATGTATAAACTATTCAAGACCTATTTATAAGTGAAATAAATTATAGGTCTTAAATTAAGTTAAAGCTTCAAGGGCTTGATCATTTGAGAAGGAATACAATGCAATGAAATTGAAATTGAATGTCAAATATAAATCTTGTATAAACAAAATATTGAACTTCCAATTAAAGATAATACTCATGAGGTTCATGGAGCTGTATGCCTTACGCGTGTCAATGCATAAGAATGTTTTATTCTGTTTGAAAATAATAATTCATTTACCTACATAAAATATAGACCAGTGGCGTAGTTACGGGGGCAAGAAGGGTAATTACCCCCAGACCATACAAAAAAATTAATATGTTTGACATAAAGTTTAATTTTTAAATTGTTCAAAATTATTTTAACTACTATAAATAAAAGAATCGGTCACTGACTTACTCATTTATTCATCTGACTCATCAATGTACAGTAGGGTGGTCCTTATTTTGAAAAGTTTTGAGCTCCCTTTTTAATTGTGTTCATTGACATTTTAAAACATTTCCCTGTTTTTATTTAAATTACGATAACACGTGCCGCTCTATGCTTAACGTTGATGCTCTTATGAGAGTTAGAGTCTATTGAAATCCGTTTTTGGTAGTACTCGCTACAGAATAGTTAAGAAAATGCTTATTCATCTTAAAAACAGCTTAATTCATTTCGATTAAGAGTTCTTAAAATATTTGTATAAATAGTCGAACATTTTCAAAAGTTCTTAATTTCGATGCAATTTGAACTTTTTGAGCAAGCACGTGCGACCCCGTCGTTTTAAAAGCCTCCGGTTTTGGTCGGCTTCGCGAAAAATCCAATTCAAATTTTCAAACTGATAGCGGCTCGTGTTAATTATCCTGAAATTTTGTTTGTGCACTTTTTTAATGTAGAAGAACAAAAAGAAAATGGGGCTCAGTAAAAAGAAACAATTATATTCTTCCTTCATACAAATGAGGACCACCCTACTATACAGCTTATACTGTAAGTGATAGATATAGTCAGTCAACGAAGGATAAATAAATGCAGTAAAACATGCTATCTGGGTTATTTTATGTGGTAGAGGTGACGCCCAGGTATAACATACTAAAAGTCCCCAGCCCAGGGTAGTGAGCTTGAGGCTGGAAGGGGGGTTTAAGGTCCCCTTTTGTAATTTTTCGTGAGACTTAGGGATAAGTCTCGGATAGCCTACCCGGAACTTTTTGCCAGAAAAACTTCAACTTTTGATTTCAAATAATGTCTCGGATTCCGCAAATTCAAGTGGCTGTTAAGGTATTTATCCAGAAGATGCCAAACTGCTTTGATTTCCGTCATAATACTTTGAATTTCGCTTTGAATTGATCTGTCGTGGTTCATACTGAATTTAAATATTAAAAGGCAGTGACATTTCAAAATAAAACGAAAAGGATTTTTTGTTTTGACAGCCAAAATTTATGTCGTTTTCCATTGGACATCCAGAAGGCTTCCTAGACGTCCGCAAGTCTTCTAAAACCATTCTATTGGCTAAAAATTTTTCTTCTGCTTCTTTTTGATAAGAAAAATTCTTTTCTTGATTTCAAATCAGAATCCACTCGAGAAGTACTAATATATTCAAACTCAAACGCCAACAAAAGTATACGAACGCACAAAACCAACATTTCTACCATTTTTCGAACGTCAACAAAAAGTAAACAAAAAAACTTATAAGAAATCAAGAAAACAAAGCCACAGCATTGGGATTTCAATTTTTACTTTATATTTTAGAAACAAAATATGTATTTTAAACAAAAAGGATCTCACAATAATCAAAAACACGAAATTTACTATTAAGTCCCATTTTCTCTTTTAAAAATTGATAAATAATTTAATTTAATATAAAAAAACCAACAGATAAGAAAAGAAAAGCACTTTTACAAAAAAAAAACTAAACTAAAAGTAAACAACAGCCATTTTGTTTTTTGTTGTTGTTCTCAACTCAGAACACAAAACTGACAATTTCTGCCCAAAGAAATTTGTTAAGTACACAAGAATTTGGTAATTTTGTGGAGTACACGAACAGACATATTATTTTTAAAAGTCCATTCCATTAATTGTGAACTCGACAACAAAGAATTAAATATATGTTAACAAACAAATATGGAAAACAAAAAGAAAACTTATTGTTTGTAAAGTATGGGTGCATATACTATTTTTTTTAATATTATTTTTTTGAAATTTCGACATTAGACAACGAATGCCGATATAACTAATGATCGATATTACGAACACTATTTGGAAGTCCATTAAGTATTCTTTTTAACGAACAAATAAAATTTTTCACAAAATAAAACAAACATTTTTTTAGAATAATTAATTTTTCTGTTACGGACACGAATCATGAAAAAAAATTTCGAAAACGAGCTCGTGATTTGTATCCTTATATCCTTATTATATGAACTTTGTTTTGTTTTGCTCAATTTATTTCTTCATCTTTGCCTTTAAAGTATGAAAATTTTAATTTATTTTCACTTATTTGAGGATAAAACTCGGTTGTATTGGAAAATGATACCAATTAAAGTGTTTAAAAAAAATAGCTTCTTCTTTTAGGTAAAACGTATTCAATATAACGAGATTTCAATATAACGAATGGATATTATAATCATTCGTTAAACTGGAACACCACTGTATATCCAACATATTTCTTTATTGGTTGTTTACATGTTTAAAATAGATTTTTTGAAATTTTAATTAAAAAAAGTTTTGATCCCAGCTCTTTTGTTTGGTGTACATAATTACGTATTAAATATTGATAGTTTTTACTATTCATAATTTTTTCTTTATGTTTTCTTTAAAACAATCCTTATTAACATAATTATGTACTTAAATACTCTAAACAAAAAAAAGATTATTAATAAATGCTTTTATACTAAAGAATAAATAGTAAACATCCAACGAATCCTTACTTTATTAGCAAACAATGTGCATTGTGTTTCTGTTCTTATTTCAAAGGGTAGTTTATTAAAGTTTTGATTTAAAATTTTAATTTAAATAATTTTCATTTGTACGCGCATATTACACTCACATTAGTAACACGAATGCTAAGCAAAAAGTATGACTTAAGATAGGAATTTTTAATGCAATCGTCTTATTATGAAGTTTTAACTTTTAGACGTTCATATCTCGAATTCTAGAGTTGAGTGACTTCTTTAAAAAAAAAACTAATTTAGTGTAGAAACCGCCGTATTTTGATTTTGTTTGTCCCTGCCAAAATAGCCAGACACCAAAAGAAATATTAAACCATCTCCAACAGAGATAATATTTGCACGAAACAAAATGAATATCTTCAAGATGGCAAGGATTTAAATTCATAGAAAGAGACTTAAGTATATTCGTTTTTTTTTTTTAAGCTATTTAAATCATTTTCGATATAAGAACCACCGTTTTCACAAAACCTATCTTTGATCGATCAATCTTATAAAAATTCCATGTCCTTCCAGGTGGATCTGGTAGTGGTGGATTATAAATTTCAAGTTTTTATTGAATTATAGCAATGAGATACACTCCTCGTCAACTGAATACGCACAAACATTTTTTAATATACTTTATCCATTTTTTCCAAACAGTGATGGTTATTATGCCATCTGTTGATGCTAACTATTCCCTTAAGATGTTAAGCAGATAATTCCGAAAGAATTATCCAAAAACAACCGTGAGTTTTTCTTCAACCACTTGCAAAGTGTCTTATATGCAAAGTAGGTAGTAGTAGTTTCTAGTCAACTGAATAGGTACAACGCCATTTTCTTCGTTGTTTATAAGTTTTTTGGAGCGCTTGACAGTTTAAATTAACGATTTTAGTGTTTTCAGTAAAATTTAATTCTTGATTTCAAATTTTAAGAAAAATGGGTAGATCTACGTGTCTTAACAGTGTTGAAAAAGCTAAAATCGATTTACTTAGAGACCAAGGCCTAACTGGACGTGCAATAGCTGATAAAGTTGGCCGAAGTTTTAATGTAGTTTATTCTTACTTGAAAAATAAAGATGCATACGGCAAAAACATGAAGGGAGGTAAGAAAACAGCAACAACAGCAGCTGAAAGACGAAGAATTTTAAGATATGCATTAAATTCTTCTGATTCTGTGGCAAAAATAAAACAAAAAGTCGACGTAAACGCAAGTTGCTCAACAGTATTAAGAGTAATCAACAACTCAAGCCATCTTAAACGAATGAAACTTAAGAAAAAACCACCACTTGACGAGAGACGGAAAAGGTTGCGATTAGATTTTTCAAGACTTCACATGAGTTGGAAAAAAGAATGGTATCACGTGGTTTTTTCAGATGAAAAAAAGTTTAATTTCGATGGCCCTGATGGGTTCAACTTCTATTTTCATGACTTAAGAAAAGAAAAAAGATTTTTAAAGCGCCATCATAGTCGTGAAGGAGGTGTCATGATATGGGGAGCAATCAGTTATTATGGAACAGTTGAGCTCGAGGTTGTAACATCAAGAATGACAGCAGCTGGGTATAAAGTAATTTTGGAAAGAAATTTTCCTAAATTTTCTAACATCTTTGGACCCATAAACTGGACCTACCAACATGATAATGCGCCTATTCACTCAGCGCGCATAATAAAAACATGGATAGAGGAGCAACAAGTGCAGTTGCTTCAATGGCCGCCGTACTCACCTGATCTAAACATCATAGAAAATGTCTGGGGATGGTTAGTACGCAAAGTTTATGAGGGTGGTCGTCAGTTCGAAGACAAAGAAACCTTAATTTCTGCAATCAAATTAGCGTGGAGCGAAATTTCGTTAAATTACATTAAAAAGCTATACGATTTCATGCCGGATCGAATTTACGAAGTAATTAAAAATAAAGGTGGAAGTACCCACTACTAAACTTGAACAAAAACTTGTTTCATTCCATTCCAATACCAATTTTAATTTTTGTGCCTATTCAGTTGACTCAAAAAAAAACTTCTACTTTGTATAAGTTACACTTTGGAAGTGGTTGAAGGAAAAACTCACGGTTGTTTTTGGATAAAACTTTGAAATTCTGTTATTTATATGTTACGAACATTTTTACCATCAACAGATGGCATAATAACCATCACTGTTTGGAAAAAATGGATAAAATATATTCAAAAATGTTTGTGCGTATTCAGTTGACGAGGAGTGTATGTTTATTTCAAAGTAACTTGGAATTAATCCGAGTAAATTCAGAAGATCCGAGTCATTCAATCTCATAAGTGTTCCGCTGTGAAATCTTTGAGGCGAATGGTTGTGCTAACAGCCGTTTGTTTTCTTTTCTGTCGATGGCAGTGGATGCTTTCAGTTTATTTGATTTGTCTCATGATTTATCATTTTCTCTAAGATAGTCAACCAAAACTGCGACACAGCAGTACAAGGCTTTGATCCAATTATAAATCTTACTTAAATAAAACACTCTTCTTCTTTCATCATTAGATGAATTTACTCTTTATTTGATTTTTCAAATTCACTTTTTAAAAAATATTCATTATAATGTAATTTTTAATTAATACATATATATATACTTTTAATATACATAATAATATATATATTTTTTTCATCATTCAATAATAATAATAATAATAAAGTAATTTTAATTTATTATAATAATAATTGATGAAGATTTAGTGATTTAAAACAATTTTTTTAAATAATGTTTACAATTAATTGTTTTTTTTTTTTTGTAATTAAGTATTTATTAATAAATGGAATTAGTTCTTGTATGTTTGTATACCTATATTTAACTTATAGTTTTCATTTTTCTTTTTCAATTGTTATACAATATGCAACTCACCGCAATTACGATGAATAAATGTTTTGTATTTATTTTTATTTTAATTATATATAATATATATATGTATATTTTGTATATATGTATGTATATATAATTTGCTTTGACGGTATTCAATTCAAAAGAGAGCTTTTGCTTAAAAAAAACCTCTATTAGTTTGTCAAGCTCGGGTTTATCTGTTTGATTAGTTCATTTCAACAATACATATTAAATTGGAATTAGATGAGCTATGTTTATGTATAATGTCTATAGAGCTATGTTTATTAAAATTATGTATTTTCGAAGTAAAAACAAAATATGAGTTACATAGATCGAAAAATAAAAATGACTTTTTTTTTTAATTCACATCTAGTTAGCAGTACATCGTAATTGTAAATCTACTTACAAATATTTATTAAATAATTTTTAAACGAGTTTTTAACTCGATATCGATACTATTTACTTTTTTACATTTAAACAAATTATTTGTTTTAAATAAAATTCAAAAATCCATCACGCAACAAAATACATTCTTTCTTTCGACTAGAACAAAAACTTTTTTGAGAAAATGACTTAAATGGTGAAAATAGAAACATCTATCTAGGTACTTCTCTACACACATACATTATTTTTTTTTTTTAATTTTTCGTTGCTGCTGATTTTGAAAATTACTTTTTTGCTTAAGAATTTAGTTGAAGTTTTCCGTATACACATTTTATTGAAAAGTTAACAATTGTTTTCCCAGTTTCAAAGTATAAAAAAAAGCAATCTAACAAAGCAAAGCAATAATAATACCTTTTTCTTAAAACTTTTTTTTTGTGTTATGCATTCAAAATGAAAATGAGTGTAGTTAGTATAGTTATTCACTGGATGACCTAAAGAAAAAAGGACTAATATTTAATTGAATTAAAAAAGTGATTATGCTGAGGCTGTGTTTTGATTTTCTATACTAATTAGGAGAAAGAAAAACATATAAATCTCTTTTGTATTTAGGTATTCCTGATTCTTATGATACCTATTTAAGTTTTCCAAACTTTATTTACGGCGAAGTCTATATAAAAGTTTTAATTTTCTTTTAAAGGAGTTCAGAAGATCAATAAAATGTTGTTACATCAAAGGTTTCTCTGAACTTTTACGAACAATAAAAATTTGAATATTTTTCTAAAGATGGCTTGGGTCATTGCATGCGAAAAATTGGGACTGACCTTAATGTTCTTAACGACATCCCTTGGAGAAGCACATATGTAATTATGTTAATGAACCCATCGGTGGTGATTTCAATACAAGGCATAACCTTAAGCTGGATACTGCTGTCACCAACGAGGAGATTTCTGATTTTCTTGTTATCAAAAGCGACCAGGCATTTGGTGGTTGTTATTTCGCTACTTAATACTTAATCTTAATTCTTCAACAGATTAGCAATTTCACCCATTAACCAACCAGTCGGACAATGCAGCTTTTCAACTATAAGTATCAATTTCCATCAATCTTTCTCCCTAGTAACAGAGCTAGATAAGCGTTTCATGAACTATAAAAGACTAGATGAAGGCAGGCTACAAATAGTGACAAAACAGGAACCTGCATATAATTTACACTGAAACAACCATCGACTGCCTAGAACATTAGATAAAATGATCACATCAAGACGTCTAAGGACAGATACCAACCCCTTCATGAGTATATTCAAAATCTATATGGATCCACAAGCGGGAACTTTATACTTTCATGGCAGTATCAGTTGCTGAAGTTTCATCACGACATCGCCACAGCATCAAACAGCCATCGATACTTTCTGGCATGTCGAAAGGGCATTCTGCAGTATAATGGGTTAAAGGTTGAAAAGCCCTTATTCATTATTTCCATATATTATTGTTTCCTTCAGCTTTAAATTAATTTTTTTTTCTTTCTTCGAAGAATTCCTTCGTAAAAATGGGAACTCTAAATCAATACTGAAGAGCTAGAGTTGCCCAGGACTCACGACTCAGATCCACCGCACCTATCTACAAAATCATGACCTCTGGCCAATCTATGTAAAAGTATTGCATGCAAATGCGAAAATATTCTTCTCTTCGCCGATGATGATAACTGACCAGTTAGCAGTTACTGCTTTTCAGTTTGGTTAAAAATCTTCAAAACCGACTATGAAGGAAATCCTGAGGGTCTGCCCTATGCTTTTCTCTGATTTTGAGCAGCATAAATACTTCAAAAACGAGCAACTCTACTGTACTCTGGATCCAATGGTAGTCCCCCTGGACAAGTACAAACTGCTATCTGCAAAGAAACAGGTCAGAAACATCGCCAACCAAACTTGTGAACTAATGAGAACTATGACAAACCAACAACTAGATCCCGAACCAATGCACTCAAGCGCTATGGAAACCCTGGACGAGGATATCACTCCAACAACCAACGATAGAGCAGTACTCTTCTTCTCTGAACCAGGGTCAGCCCATTAGCGTCTAAACCATAGTTATATTTAAAATCAAAGGTTTCACCAATTGATAGTTGAAGGTAGCCCCGTTAATTGGTGACCGATATTGTAAGAGTTGAACTTTTAAACGACCTATTCTAAGGCTACCAATGTATGTTATTTACTTGTCTGACTTCTGATAGATCACGGTAATCCCACAAATCAATGAATGGCCTCTTTGGATATTGACAGACATTTTCATCTACACTAGTTCTATTTTGCCCAATTAAGGAACTTGCTATCTAGGAAAATAATAAATGTCAACTTTTGGCCTACATATAAAGCGAATGCATTCAACAAAACTTCTAATCCCAAGAACTTTCTTCAATCCTTATAAAAAGTAAAGTACATATTTATTAAAATGATTAATTTTTGTTTTCCTAATAAATTCCATCTATTTATTTAATACAAGAAGTGTATTAAATGTTTTTCTTCTCTTCGTCTTGAGAGTTTTCTTTCATTATTCATTATAATGATAAATGCAACAGTATCTGATCAATCACTATCGTTACTCTTTTACAATTTTTGTAACAAAATGTTTTTTTTTTAATAATTTATATAAATTTTAATTTACGATCTAACACTTATGGAATATTTAATTTAAGCGAATACAAATGTTAATTACTACAATTTATAATTTCTTTTTTAATTATAAATATGTATATATATTTTTCTTTTTTAATAAGTATTTTGTTGCTATATAGTTTGATTTTAAAGATAAGTTTAAATTTTTGTTTTTTTTTCTTCTTCATTAAAAAATGTGTTTTTTTCCTGTTTCATGTATGTTTTTGTTTTCTTTGTATAAAAATCTAAATTCTAGGCTGTATATTAAAATTAAATAAATTCAAAAAGTCAGAATATACGAGTAATAAGTAAAATAAAAATTCCAAAAAGGTAATTTATGCTTATTTATTTATATTTTGTTTTTAAATGTTTGTATTAAATATGGTATTATGTTTTAAGTGTATATTTCTTACATAAAAAACATCACACTTTTGTTCATTCATGTCTTTTTTTCAGTTTGTTGTTGGTCTTGTAAAATAGTCTCAATATTTTGTTTGGTTTTTTAATTTATTTTTTTAAAAGTCGTCGGCAGTTTAAGTTTCGTTTAATTTTATTTGTTTTTTGTTTTCATTTCTATTTATGTATGTGTATATCGTTTTTCTTTTTTTATATTATCTGGTGGAATTTGAATGGATTTAAAATTTTATTGTATAACTAGAATTATTGGTAGGCTAACTACTTCCTACCTAATCGTGTTTTATATGTTTTGTGCAAACTGTGATTTACCCTGAATAAGTTTCGTTTGTGACTTAATAAAACAAAAAAATGTGAATGAAAATAAAAAACATATATAAGAAAAGTTTAAGAATATTACAATGAGATCATTTAAGAAGAACTTGCTAACGATAATTTCAAGACAATGCATGAGACGACATTAAATTCTATCGATTCTAAGTTGTCGGCCATCACAATAGAAATTGCAAACTTTGCGCAGTGATTTTTCGCTAGATGATGGCAGAATTCAGATCTAATTTCATCTTTTAAAGTCCAATAATTTTATTTGTTTATTTCAGGAACACTAGTTTTCGAGTTGTGTGAATTTGAATTTTTATTCATAAAAAATTGAGCTAAAAATGGCTCTATTCAATGTTTATTGTAACTTTACGCAGTCTATGAAATTAATAAAACTATTATCAGTAGATGTTTTAAAGATCGAATTTAAAATTTATCAATTATCAATTTAACCGTAATAGGACCGTTTATTTCTAAGAACCACTTTTACCGTAAAAGATAATCTAGGTTTTGAAGTTAAACTTGAATTAAAGCACCGAATTTGGTAAGTTAACTCTGAAATTCGAAAGATCTCGCATTAGAGTTCCCATAAAATATAACTATTGCATGTATGTATGTAGTCCCAACTTTTCCAAATCTAAATTTTTTTTATATTTATTTATTTGGAAAACCTGTTTCATTTTAAGTGCATTATATCCCTCCACTTATTCTCCATTATGCCATTCCAATTAATCTTCATTTAACTACTTATTAATTAATTTCCTTTTGACGAATTCCAGCTCAACACATTTCTCTTATTATGAAAATCGATTCGAAAAGATTTCTTGTTTTCGACCCACTACGATCAATTACAGATTCCACCATCCAATTCTAAACACATCCTTCCAATAATTCGAAACAGTGACGTTGGTGTACGAAATTTTATATCGAAATCGCTTTCTTCTTCAAGCGAAACTTTCAATTGTAGTACCAAAAATCAAATGTAGGGTCCTTATTACGAGTGTCGATTGCTTTAGATTAACGACTTTTGGCGAAAGTTTATTTTAAAAATATAAAAAAAAATAATTTCGGTGTTGGAATTTTTAAATTTTGTGAACTAACTTTTCTCTTACAAGTCAAAACGAAAAAATTCATATTAAGAATTTCAACACCAAAACAATTTTTTCGATTGACCGATTTTCGATACTCGTAATGAGGACCCATATTTAAAAGCACGACTCCTAATTAAGGGTGGAATCTACTAAGCTGATAGTCGGTTTGGCAATAGCAATCTCTATCATATCTATAGGTAAATATAGGGACAGCAATTCAAAAACCACAAATCATTCATCTTAGCGATTGCTTTAGTCTTCCGCGACACGGACCCCAGGACTTGTAGTAGAAAAAATCAAATCCGGGACCAATAACAAGCCAACTCCAATTCCATAATAAAGCCTCTTAATTCAATTCCACCATTTTCTGCTCCATTTTCAGTTTGTTTAAGCATCCAATATAGATTCACATTCATTACATTTTCTTTAAAAAGTTTCTCTCGCCCATAAGCAAGAAATATATCATAATGCTATCGGTTTTCTCAAAGGTATATTTTTTCAGGAAAAGGAGCTTAATTTTTCATTTCATTTTTTTCATTCATTTTTATTTAACGATACTCGTTTTTCCTTACGACTATAATTGTGCCTGCGTTTGCCGGTGATTTATCTGTCTGTTTTTTTTTTTCGATTGGCAACATCTTTCTACCGCCTTTCTTGTTTTACATAATCGATATGCGTCGCGACTATCGTTTACTTCAGTATCGTTAACTTGCCGTTCGTTTCGTAATACGTAATAGGCCCCCTGAATCCTGGGCACCCAGGGTTTAAGAAAGCCAATAGTAAGCGAAAATATTGAAAATAACGGATCATCAGTTTTCAACACTAACTTTTAATATACCTTTTAGACGATGTAGTGAAAGTGAAACGCTTTCTAACAATCGAAAAAATCTTATGGACCAAACTATAGGTAGATCGTAGTATGTAGCCAATTCAGTACCTTGCCATATTATTAGACCCAAGCGAGAAAAATAAAACTTTTTAGTTAACTTTGTTTGATTTTTCGTCAAAATAACTTCAATTTTTGTTGGTCTAATTTTGTTATGCTTGTTCCACCCTACCAAGGTATCTGTTCGAGGTATATTTCATCGGAAAAGAATGATATGAATACATGAGATGGGACATTCCTGCATTAAATATCGTATTGTTTTGTGGTTGATTCTTTCTTAGAATTCGACCTAAAACACAAAATCATCAATTTAAAAACAAAATAAATTGACTTTTTTGTACTGCAAACCAGAATGGTTTGGTCTGTTATATCAGGAAAGAATTAGGTCTCCTCTTAATCTGTGGAAAACACAATGGACCTTACTAATAATCAAATTTACAACGAGCTAAATATATCAGTAAACCATAATGTAATGGATCCCAAACAATGAACCATAAATGGAATGTTAGTAATTTTTGGAACTCATACCGCATATGGTCCATTATTCCAAATCCAAATTAAATATTAAGGTCCTATAACAAGCTATTTATTATTAAGAGTCTATTTCAATGAAATATTTAAGTATTCACTAAATTTGATTATTAGTAGTAGGACCGAATGACTCTGGACCAATACAAAAAAGTGCTTGAGACCTTATTGATTCCACAAATTGAGAAGTGCACACATGGTTACAGAGTTTCAATTGACTTAATATTTCTCGGAGTAGATTTGTTTCGTTTTATATTCGCTATTTTGCAATGTTGCCTCTCGTCAGCTAATCGCAAAATACGAATAGCGTTGGAATTTTATGATCTCCGATAGTGATCAAAGGTCATGTCGACTTGCGAGAGACTCTCAAAAAGTTCGCATGTCGAGTCGAGAATAAACATTTAACTCGCTATGAGCCTGTATCTACTTGAAAGCATTTTAACTCTCAAGTGGCACCTTTTTTATCTATTTTTCATTTCATGCAGCCAATTTTAAGTTAAAGTTTATAGCCATTCACCTGACTACCTCACTGAGTATGTCAAAATAAGCGAGAAGAAATTCATGTACATATAATAGTAGGAAAAAAATCGTCAAGGCAATGATTATAAATGTTTCGTGATGCAAGATTTAAGGCCAAACGTAATTGTCTGGATAATCAATTTACGAAATCAGTGCCCTTTCGATAAGATGAAGGAACCATTACTTTACTTGATGTCCCTCGGCTGAAATGGCATTCGATCTTGTTAAAATTGAATTTATTTGAATATTTCTTAATGTCTGAATCATCCTTCATAAAATTGACCGAATTATAAGAGTCGAACAATCGTTTAATTTGTCAAAAACTCATATTAAATACAAATTCGATCTCGATTCACCCCTGCGTATTACCATTATAGCAAATCAGTCATTGGTTTTGCAATAAAACGGGTGATAAATTATCATCGATAACGATCCTCCTATGAACATGAAATGAGCCAAATCAACAGAAACAAAAGTACGTATGTTGAACCAAAAAATGATTTAAAAAAACTCAAATTACAAAAAAAAAATGTTTATTTATTAATTAATATTATAATTATTATATAGTTATATAATATATTTAATCATACTTAAATAATAAAATAAAAGAATCGTGTAATATTTTTTGTTTTGTTTTTGTGTGTTGTTTTACATCTCGAAGTATTTTTTCTTTTAATTCAACTTTTTTAAATGTGAGTTGTTGTAATTTTTATTTTATTTTCTTTAAATAAAGAACAATTTAAAAAAGAAACTTACTTTTATATCGTATCAAAAGTGTTTTAATTTTTTTTTTTGCAACCTATATAACAATGTACACAAACTATTAATTTTGTTGATTTTTATATTTTATTTTTAAACAAATATTATAAATGTATATGAATAAAGTAACCGAAACATAAAATTAAATGAGCTGGTTGATGCGATTTTTAATTTTTTTTGTTTTTTTTTTTATTTTAATAATGTTTTTGTTTTACGCGGGGTATTTTACAATTTAGAGCTTTTATTTTTTAATTTTTGTTTTGTTTACAACTCTATATTTTTTTTTTAAAGAAAATAAAACAAAACTATAAATTAAATGTTTTTTTTAATTTTATTTTTATATGCATTATATATAATATCTATAAAAGAAAACGTGTACGTATAAAACAGAATAAGTAATTGGATTTTGTATAACTTCTAAATTTATAGAATAGTATTTTTTTTGTTTTGTTTTTCCTTTTGCTTGTGTGTGTGGTTAAGGGAGTGTGTAATATGTGTAATGTGTACAATTTTGGAAGTCCTGTTTTATTTTTTGCAGGCTTTTATGAATTATATTATTATTATTTCCCTACAGAGTTACTTAGCATTTAGATGTGAATATCCCTTACTTCATATTCATACATACATTATATTCATATTTAAATTTATTTATTTATTTTTCTTTTTCGTTTAATATAATTTTTAAATAAATTCTCATTTGATTCGCTTCGAATTGCTGTTGCTGTTTGATTTTTGAGTAAGATTTTTGTTTTGTTTTTATTTTTTATATAGCAAGTTAATATATTTATGTTTTGTTGTATATTTTTTCGTATCAGCATGAGTGAATGTGTTTTTTTTTGTGTGTGTAATGTTTTTGTTTTTTTTTTTTTTCTCAGTGTATATAGGGATCAGTGAAGTATTATTTTGTTTTGTGTTTGTGTTGTTTGTTAAAAGAGAAACTAATAATATTTATAAAATATATAATATCAATCAAATTATTCGCCCACAATGGCTACTTCCTGCGTTACCACGTCGTTCGATACTTTTTCAATTTGATGATCAGCCTTCATTTCCTGGAAAAAAAAAATTTAAACATAAATAATTAATTTTACATAGTTTGTTTTTATTTATCAATATAAAATAGTTTCATAAATAAAATATGATAAAAGGAACCTAAATTAAATTCTTGATTATATAAATTAAGAGAAAATAAGATCAAGTAAAAAGAAATACTAAAGATTTCCGAAACTAAAATGGGGTTTTAAGCAGAAGATTCCGAAAGAGGGGACTAAAATCGTTTAACTGGAAATGAAATGACATTTGTTATTCACAAATGTAATATTTGATATTTTCAGTGAAATTGTTATTATCAAAATGGGTATTCTCTTGCGGCAACAATGTGGACCCATTTCACGGATTCGGGTCAGGTTTAGATTCAGGTAGTTAGGGGTGATGGTACGGCAAGCAGAACCATCTCACTCAGATCTCAATGGATCCATTGCGCTCTCCAGGATTTAGATAAGGTAGGTCTGAATAAAAGGAAAAAGTGTAGTGTATGAATTCTAAACGAATTTAAGGATGTTCTATAATGTCAAGAGAGAGATGTCGCCCAATTCGTCGAAAAAATATTCTTCGAGGGCTGGCTTTCTGGTTTTGGCTGGGTTGGAGCATTCACACAGAAAGTGAGATAAAGCCTCCTGCACCTCTACAGCCTGAAACCATCTACACAAGTCCGACGAGCTAATGCTCATTCTTCCCATTAAGTTATGACCCGTAAGGATTCTAATTAGGATGGATAGTTGATGCCTACTAATTTTAAGTAGGTAAATTCTTTGAAACTCGACAAGAAGTGTCAATTGTTGACCATCTGATGTCCGCAGCCTAAAGGACTCTCTGGTGAATTCTAGTTTGTTCTTGCTGCTCCAGTTGCATAAGTATCGAGATAAATTGTACTTGGTTAATTCAGTTCATCTGCCCTTCCGTTCGTCTATATCTGTTATGACAGTAACGTAGTCGGTTTGTATTGTCGTGAGTGAAATTAAATTCTATGACCATAGTAGTTCCTCTTTCAGTTATTACAGTGTTTAAGTCTTAGGCACTATTGGCCGCTAATACGGATTGCATGGATGTTTTTCCCAGTCGACTATTTAAAGTTTTGTGTGCAAATTCAAGTTGATCGGATTAGTGAACAATCAGCAAATTCCCGGGGCAGTCAATTCAGTCAACATCTTCTAGCGATAAATGATGAATTTCTTTTGGCCCAAATTAGATGTAACCGACAATAATTATGGTTCCAACAGGACAGCACAACGTGTCGCACAGCTGAATGCACCTAAGGACATTTTGCATGAACGATTTTAGGGGAGGGATTAACTCTCGCCGAAATGACGTGAATATTGGACACCAAGATCGTGCGATTTGACTCGGTAAAACAAAAAAGTCTTGTTGGGTTTTCTGAAGTCACGGGTCTGAGGAGAATATTAGAATGATGTATTTTTTCGTACATAAAAACATTGGAACATGGACCTTTTAAATAAAAAGAAAAATCGTTGATTTCTTAAACACATCAAACCGCCCTTATTGGAAGACCCTGTATTTATTTACAATTGCTAGGAGTATTTTTTTTTACAATTTTTTAAAAAATGTTTGATTTACCTCAATAGTCTTGTGTTCAACTCCACCATTCAGGCTCTCTGTCGCAGATGTTTCGGCTGGTTGTTCATGGTTCTCGCCAATTCCATTCTCCTATTATAAAAAAAATTACATTTGCAAAAGAAAACAAAATTAAATAAACAGATTTATCTTAAATAGTTATTGTCTTGTAAAAAAACGGTTAAAAGAAAACATTTCATCTCATTGCACGAAAAACAAAATCCAAAACACAGAACAGTTTATGGGTAAAAAGAAATGTATACTGTTTTTTTTTTTTTACATATGGCACACACAAAATGAGAAATTACTTCTTAATTTTAAACAATGATAAATTAAATTTACTGCAAGTCTTATAAGTAAACAAAACAACAAAATATTTCTCATTTCGTGCAAAAATAAAATAAAAATATTTATTATATTAAAAAAAAAAACAAGACATTGAAAAAACTCATAGCAAAAAAATGAAATGTATTTATACAAAAAAAAAAAAAAACGAAACGCATTTAATCGTTAAAAAATATTTTTAAACACAAACATTAACATATTTTTTTTTTAACAGAAAAATTAAATATTAAAAACAATAAATAAGACCCCTTGGTGTTAGTAAACAAAAATAAATTAGTCACAGATGGTGGGGGGTGTGTGTGCAATTTTCATTTTGGGAATACGAGGAGTTGGGAAATATAAATAAAACACAATTTTTATCTTGTATTAAATCTATTTGAGCGGGAATATGGTGTTTTAATTTTTAGTGAGCTGAGGTTGATGGTATTTTATTTTATTTATATTTATTTGTTCATCCGGTTACTCCAACTAATGATATAAATTTAATGCACAACATTTATTATGGTAGTGGTAGAGATGACTTAAAATATAGTGGCAGAAGTAGTTGTAGAAGTTAATGATAGGATACTCAAATGAGCCAGTAGATTTTTTTTTTTTTTTTGAGTAATTTAATTTGGCTGACTAAGAACAAAAATGGGAAAAAGTTTGGTATTTAAAAAAATTAAACACAAAATTAGTTACAATTTTCATCTAAATATTAACGAAAGCGATAAAAATAAAATTAGTTTTTTCCTTACACTATGATATGTTTTTTGTTGCTAGTTGTTGGTGTTTAATTGAAACAGAATTGTTTTTTTCTAACAATAATTTAATATCAAAGATGATTGTGTTGGTTTTATAGTTTTTGAGAAATGGATATAATATTTCACGAAGAAAAGATACAGTACCGGACAAAACATTTGCAACTAGAAGTGAAACCAAGCAATTCCTTCAAATTCTTAAATGTTTTATTTAAAAACATTTTAATGTTTGCATGTTTTAAAAGCTGTATATTTTAAGTAAATAAAAATACATCATTTTTTAAAATTATAACGAACTTTCAGTTATCTACGATGAAATGTATCAAGTAACAAATTAACGCAAATTAACACGCGACAAAACAATTGCAACTGCCGATTCAGATACAAAAACATTATAAATTAATCAATATTTAGTTCTGGACCCTTTGTTTTAAATGACTGCCTTCCGTTTTCGTGACATTGATGCATTTTTTTTTTTTTTTTTTTTTTTTTTATAAAATCGCGTGAAATCTCAATCCAGGCCGTCCTTATTCTTCCTATAAAATCGACCGCAATTTTGACATTTTCCCCATTAATTTTGGGTTTAAAGATCTCCCAAAGACTTATTATTGGATTCAAATCTAGTGACTACGTTGGCGAATTCATAACCAAGAAATTGTGATCATTGAACCACGTTTTGGTAGGCCACGACGTTTGCTGTTTTTTTTTTTGATTCCCAACATTTTTTTTTAAATTTTGATAAGCAAATTTTATTGACATTTTGAGCTTTTGCATACAAAATTTGATTTAAATAGCCTGAGCTGCTATTGAGAAAATCAAAAACCAAAAAAAACCGTTATATGCCAGGTACCGTTAATAAAGGTTTTTGGTAATTTTTTTACCAAAAAGTACGCGACATCTACAATAATGCACTGTTTGTTTTTTAATCAAAATCATTAGAGCCGTATTTGAGATAAACTTTTGCTTAACGGTTGTAGGGTGAGTACCGTTCTTTTTGAAGCTAAAAAAATTCTACTTCCCCTCTGGAAAATCACAAGAAATCCCTTTAGTTCAAAATTTGAAGAAAACAGCTTCAGTGGTTAAGGATGTGCCACCCACTTTTGTTCGTGTTCTCTATCATCGAAATGTCACGTTTAATTGTTATCTCGAAATTTGTTTGTTTTACACGAATCCAAAACTTGACCTGTGGTACCTATAACTATGTATACCGCAAGTAAAAAATGTAATAATTGATATTTGTGCGGTAGCAGGGGTTTTTTTTTGTTTTGCGTATTGGATTTTCGAAAAACAACCAACTTTTAATTAATAAACTTGAAATCCTCAATACGTACCTACATTTTTAGATATTTATATTACCAATTTAGTTTTTTTCGTTCAAAATTTGAGTTGAAGTAAGTAACAGCTTATAACTCTTTAGGTAAACAAGCCAATCAAAAAATGGAAAAATTGGAAGGATGGTGTTATTGTTAAGTTACCAAAGTAAGGTGAAAAGTGAATTGCAACATTTAGGGCAGTATTACAGTTTTGTCGGTCTTTCCAAAATTAACTGCAACCATAATTCTTGAACGGATAAAGGTTAGAATCGAGTATACACGCATGATGTATCAGGCTGGCTTCCGCAGTGGCCGATCGTATGTCCACCATATCAACACTCTGCGTATCATTCTAGAGCAGTCTGCGGATTTTTGAGAAGGCCTTTGACCGAGTCAACCGCGAATGCATATAAAGATCACTTCTTAGTAGGGGAATTCCCCCAAATATTGTAGCCGATGATAAATATGTCTTCTGGCAAATAATATCAGCGCTGAACGGGATTTGTGAAACACTGAAGATGAATGAAAAGTCGGGTGGTCTAAAAATAAATAGCAAAAAGACACATCAGCGTATTCTTTTGACAAGAGACGCCAGTTGAACAACTTTACTACCTTGGAACTATTGTTTCAGCAAATGGTGGAATTGACTAGACTTAAAAAGGAGAATTAAAAAAGCTCGCGCAGCCTTCGATACTTTGTCCCAAATTTGGAAATACAATCTAATCTCCCTACGAACTAAATTGAGATTCTTTGAATCTAATGTCAAAACCGTGCGGTAATGTTCTTGCGAAACCTGGAAATTCACGTCTACAATTTCAAGGAAATCGCAGGCTATTGTGAACTGCTGTCTACGCCACATTCTTAAGATTCGCTGGTCAAAAATTATATCACACGAGAAGTTGTGATGAGTGATCTTGGAGAACCCGAGAACAAAATCAAAATCAAAAGGCTTAGCGGAAGTAGACTCCTAGCCAAAGTAATATGAATAACTGGCGAGGCCTTGCTGGGACCTGTTTAGGATCAATGAACAACTTTCTTAGATTTCATTTAAGACTAGTTTTTCAAGGGGTTTTAGATATAAATGTTGCTTCTCTAGTATTTAGTTTAACACCAGGCTGGGGATGTCTAATCTAAGAGATATAATAATTATACTAAAATTGTTAATTATTCTTTTTGGTTGTAGATAAATCTCCAGAATCTCTAGTTTGTTTAAAAATAGTTAAAAAGAATGACCCAACCACCAACAACCAGCATAAAATATTAATTACAATTCAATATAAAAATAAATAGGTATAATTATTTTTCTTTTATAAAAAGTAAAACAAAAAGGGGAAATTAATAACAAATAACACAAAAACAAAATATGATGTTTGTTAAACGAAAAGAAGAAAAAAAAAAAACCAATAGAGTATTCTATAAAAGGATTAATTTATGATTCCAACACAACGACAAACAAACCACAAAGAAAAGAAAGCATAATCTCCAACAACAACAAAATTATTGAGTTAAATCTCTTAAGTCGGCAGCCTCTCTCGTTATCTTGTCTCTACAAATTGCTTCTCTCTGTCTCTATTATTACTATTGTTATTATTGCAAAAATTCAGCTCCCCTTTGTTTAAGGAAGGGTAGTGTCAGTGTGTGCTCTTATTAGAAACTCGCTCTCTGTTCTTTGTCGCAATTTAATTATTAATTAAACTTTTTTTTGTCTAAACGAATGCTTTCATTCCTAAGTTTTATGATTTTTTTTTTTTTGTTTCAGTATTGTTCCGAATCGCTATTCACCTTTGTTGCTGAAGAGATTGTATGCGATTCCACTTCATCACCATTCGTTGTACCAGTTATAGTTGTTGTTGTAGTTGTTGTGATTGTTAATGTTGTTGTATCATTTCCATTGTTTAGTGATGATGGTTCAGGAGCAACTGCTGTGGAAGCCGAAGCTGTTTTTTGTGATGTCTCAGTTTCGTCTTCTATTCGGTTAGTTTGGGATTCTAGTTGTGAATCCTGTGATGATGATGTTAGTTCGATGTGATGATTATCGGAGGAAGCGGGTGATGATTCAGGAATTGTTTCGGATTTTAATAATAATTGTTCGGGTGCTGGTAGTGATGGTGGTGGTAATGGAATATCCTCTTCAGCAGTTGGTGGTGAATTGCATTTAGTTTCCTCTTCAGTGCCAGACTGATCTAGGGATTCCTGTTGCTCTGCTGACTCTTGTTGATTCCTTTCGATTAATAAAGCTGCCTGTTGGGTTACCTCATCAATTAGTGCAATAGTCTGAGCAGTGATTTCATCTTGTTCAGCGTTGTTTTTGATCTCTGCAATAGTAGGTGGCATCACTGCGCTTTCGCATTGCTCAATTTCAATCGCTGCTGGTGGTGGTGGTAGGATTTCTTCGTCGTCTTGATCCAATTGAGTGATCACTTTTTCAGTCTCTTGATGTTCAATCTTTGTTTCTTGAATTAGTTCTTCATGAACTTCTTTTGGCGTTGCAACTTCTACTTCTTCTTGGATGATTTCAGGTGATTCGGAAACTTCTGGGGTTGCTGGTATGATATTGACTTCAGTTGTTGGATTCTCTGGAGTTGCTGGGGTAACTTTTACCTCAGTTGGCTCTGGAGTAGCTGGAATAATATTCACTTCAGTTGTGGTCAGATGAATATTTTCAGGCGTAGATGGAGTATTGATAGCTTCTGTTTTTTGTTCGGGTGTGGATGGGACTATGACTTCTTCTGAAACTGCTTCTACTGGTGGTTCTGGAGTCGATGGAGCTACAATTTCAGGAATTTTTACTTCTTCAATTGGTTTTGGTTTCTCTTGAGAGAGAACTGATTCAATGAGGGATTTTTCAATCAAAGCAGCAGGAACTAAAGTTTCTGCTTCAGCTGGTACAGCTACTACCTCTTCGGTTTCTGTCGAATTAGCAACTTGAGATTCCTCATCACTTAATGCAAACACCATCACCTGTGAAGGGGGAGGGGAGCAAGGGAGAGGAGGTGGGGGACTATTTTGTGCAACAGATTCATTAGATTCACCACCGCTAGTTAGTTCTTTCGGAGTTGTTTCAATGCAAGTTATAACTTGTTCTTTTTCTTGATCGGTTTCAGTTAAAGATTTCTGAACTTGATCACCACCAGCGTCTGAAGTTGCTGGTTCCTCCATTTGAGAAACCACAACCAATTCGCTGGCGGCAGCAATCGTATTATTAGATTTTTCATCGTTTTCAGTTTTTACCTCGATTTTTGGCGATTCAGCGGCTGTGCCGTTTAACGCCTTAGCATCTTCCACCGTTTCGTTAATATCGGTCTTTTCAGCTGTACCATTGGTTGTTGGTACTGGTGCTGATGCTGCTATTTCAGCAACTGGCTCTGGGATTTTAACTTCTTCAGCAACGATAGATGGGGCAGCTGCTACTACTGCGGCAGCAACTGGTTCTGGGATCGATTCAATGGCAGCAGATTTTTCAGCTGGTGCTGCATCTCCATTTGTCGTTGATGGCGCTGATTCAGCAGCGGGAGTTGTTGGTTTTTCTTCGGCGATAGCAGCTACTTCAGCAACAGGCTTTTGTTCTTCTGTGGCTGGTGTTGTTGTTGTTGGAGCAACAGCGGCTGTATCTTCAGCTTTTGTCTCAGTTGGTTTTTCAGCAGCATCGGCAGGGGCAGCACTAACGGCTGCAGCAAATTCTTCAGCTGCCTGTAATAAATTAAAACAAAAATTATTAATATTTATTTATTGCAAAAGAAAAGAAGTAGTTGATTGTTGATTTATAAAACAATACAAAATCTGATACCATCGGAATTGGTCATTCGCCGTTGGGTAAGGATTGTCGTATAGAATTTCAATTGAAATATTCTATCGTCGCAAGGACGGAAGCTTTTTTGAGGTTTTTAATTGATCCCAAATCGCAAAAGGCCACGATTACGAAAATAAAGAAGGCTCCACTTTGGAGGAGGCGATTTCTTTAGTGGCGCAATCGATATCGAAGGCGAAAGGGCCATTTCAATATGTCGCGCCTCGACTTTAATAGATTTTTGACAACTGAAAGTTAATCCTCCGCTAAAAACTGACTCTTTAAAGTAAACTGGTTATGAATTAAAAAATCATCAAATGGGCAGTAGGCAGGCAGTCAACCATACTTAACATGAGAACACTATTGAAAATGGACTGCAAGCAGTCGTGGCCACATCGAAAAGCTTGGTCATATATATTTTCACCTGGTGGCTACGTGTATAGATATATACAAGATACATCGAATGATAATAAACCGTCAATAAGTCGCTAGGAGCTTGCCTTGCTTAGTGTGAAAGGGGGAAAAGGTGGCAACATCAAATTGGACAAAAGAGAGTTGTTGGTATGGTTTTTCGTAATCGGATCACGCTGCGTAGACGTATTTATTCCAAAGATTTTGTTTGAATCGCACCGATGGACTTGCGTACTCTAACTTTTAAGATTCTTCGAGTCGATAACCACCAAAAGAAAAAAGAAATATGAACTACAAAGGCAAGCATGCCCTTTTTCGAATTTGAAGTTTTACTCCTGGGGATTTCAGGATATTCCACTTGCATACCATATAGGACATTTTTTTTAGTTGCGGATAATCTTGAAATTTAAATTCGGTGATCGTGAATTTAATCAGAGTCCAACTCCCGTCGCTGCATTCAATAATCGTGGTTAAGATTTATTGCTTTTAATAAGACTTGTTGGTTGGAGACGAGATATCTTAAAGGAGACCAGTAATCCAGTTGTGGAGTCGATGATGCTTCAAAAATCGAATTATCTTTAAACCATGTTCACTGTACTGTATTTTTGAAAAAAAAACATTTTATTAGAGAACGGTATCCACACCTTTTCCATTTTATAAAACACAAATATAAATTTTGTTTATTTATTAATTTTTTGTATCACAGTTCAGACAATGTCTGAATTTTCAAAGTATTTTTGAGAACAATTCTTTAAATCACGAAAAGATTCTTTCTTCTTGCAAGACCGTTGGAGGTTGTACTACTGAATTTCCAAATTCCGAAATCAAACTGAAGCGTTATCTTTTTTTCAAAAAGATTTTATACAACGTAATGAGGGGAGCATGGCACTAATATTCATTCAAATATAGCAATTTCACTACGCAAAAAGACGAAATAAATAATTTAAGAAAGAAAAGAAGAAGAAAAAAAAAAACTAAATTTACGATCTAATGAAAAATGACCAGTTGCTGGCCTGCTACAACGAACGACCATACCTCAAAAAAAAAGTCAAATCTATATAGCTAGCTGCAGCAAAAGACCAAGCAACAACAAATACATTAATACATTTCAAGTGGACAAGGAATAAAAACGTACAACACTCAAATAGTTCTTCGAGTAAATCCATTTTGATTAATTTAAACTAATATGCCTTAGAGAATAAATTAAATAATAAATAATAAATAAATATGATTTTTCCGTTTCGTTGCAATACTTAAGGCGTGTCTTTCAATCACAACCCCAGCCGCCTGCAGCTGAAGGCAAGGTCAAATTGTACATTGAAAACCGTTTAATCCTGAAAGACAAATTGTTATTATCTGAAACACTCGTTGTTAGACATGTAAGGAGGTTGAAGGTAAACATCGATTCTAGAGAGAAAGAGCGATGTTTATTTAAAAGTTATTACCATCGGACTTACAAATTGGTCGTGTTATTTCTTAATTTTTTAACATTAAGTTCGACGCATTATGTCAATAAAATATTATATTAAAAGTATGACGCTTTTGACATTTTATTCTCGTAAGCCAAAAATGTGTGGGGGCTCATCAATCTTCCCCAGGAGGCGTCAGCGTCAGCGTCGTCGTTGGATTTAATATTTGAAATATTTTGCAAAAGTAGTAGGTGTCTCTTGAAGAAACAAAAAATATATAAAACATTTCCGTACGCTCTGTTTCTTCTTAGAGTGTTTGACTCAATTAGAATTCAATTAAAAAATAAAGACATCCGCAGATGCAAAGTAAATTCTTATTTTATTTCTCTTTGTAGGTATTTTTCAATAATAAAAACATGTAATGCTCGAAGATCAATTAATTTTTAAAATTTTATTTTACAGACATGACGCAAAATAGAAAATCTATCAATTTTATATGAGTTTTGTTTTATATCCTTGAAAAATAAACTATAAAATTATTTTAGGACACAATATTTGAAAAATTGCGTTGATTCTTCTTAGAGCTGAATATAAAAGTCTACAATATTATAATCTGATTGAAAAATTAGATACAAATTATGATTGGAAAATGAAAAATATCACTAGATGAGCAGTGGAACTAAACTTTTGTGGTCAATTAGATATACGCCACAAGTGCGTATGCGGAACGCAAAAATATCTTATAAGTGCTTGCGGGAAATATTTGTTGGGAAAAAATATGCCATCAATTGTGATGCTTTTAACAAAAATCCACACCAAGGCCAATATTATTGACGGGGAATAAATAAACTTGGTACCTACACTCAACAGAGCTCTCAACTTCATAAAACTACGAGAAGAAGAGACTTTAGATCGTGGGCAAAAAGCTTTTTGCTTATTTTACATTTTTTTGCATGAAACTGTAAACTAATCATGCAAACAATAAATTTTGCATTTCACCTCCATTATTTTTGACATGCGAGAATATTTGCATAGGTTTTTCCTGCGAATGGGAACTGTAAACTAGGCTTAAGCTACAGCTACAAGTATGTAGGTTGGATGCAAAACCTTTGGCGTTCAGTTTTTCAATGTGAAACCGGAGTTAAATGAACATCAATCTTTTGAGTCAAGAATTTAGTTAAGCAGATACTATATATTGGAGACTAATTTGGATTTTGATTCGAGTATCACTGCCAATGGAAAGAATCGCAATAAAGATTTAGCTGAGGGGGGCAAAGTTCAAAGCCGATTTAATAAAACTTCGATTGAAAACGATTCATAGATGACGAGGTACTGACTCTTGCGAGGGACTGACAAATCCTCCAAGAGTATATGTAACTTGTCATGAATAAGTGCTTCGGACTCGGCAAAAAATTCCTGCCATTCCTGCCAACAACACGCACACATGAATGGTGGAGAGTTGTTAGTCACTAGGCTCCGGTTCTCCATGAGCTGTTGCGCCACTAAATTTATTTATTTATTTTTTACATCCGATGTTGAGTAAGCCGAATTCAAAGAAGACGATACTATTCATTAATACCTTTCGTATGAGGCAAGTCTATGGCTATAAAGTCGTCTCAGAGAAGGCACGGATTCCAATGCAATTGTTGGGCAACATATGAGAAAAAATTTGGGACGATATCGCTATTATTTTGACCGATGAAATGGTTCGTCAGGGATAAAGGAAGAATAATTATATACGAGTATATACGCTGATGTCACTGATTGACTCTGTGACGCTGAAAAAGCACGTTTCAACCAACTAGTCTTAAATATGAGTAATCAACTCTTCTCTTCTCTCAGTCTCTCAAGAAATTACCACAAACCATTCTGGCAGAAAATGAGCGTAATTCAAAAACTAACTAACTGATGGTTTTGATTTGATCTGCAACGCCAGTGCTCGGCGTTTTTCTAATAACAAAGAACAATGTTAGAGTTAAACAATTGACGCGAGTTACCAAGAAATAGTTTGGTATTTACAGTTCATCACGAACAAGGTTACATTTGGTACTTTTTTTTTTTTGTTTGCAAAATCAGCATCTCATCATGTTTATTGCATGAAGCCGTTGTTGATGTCTTGTTTCTGTCGGGTTCAACAACAAGACTTGGTTAATTGATTTTTTCGTAAAATTGTTTATATTAGCTATTACCTATCATTTTACCAAATTTCAGCTTTTTTGGTATTAGTTCTCTACACAGAATAAATGCAACATACTGGGACGCATGGTGAAGCGCTGCATCTTCAACCCAAAAGCTGCAGAGTTTCCCCTAGCTGAGAGCTCAGCTGCCTGGTATTTTGTGTAACTTGTCGTGATAGCTATCACTAAACCAAAGCTCATCTTTTCTGAAATAAGTTTTTTTTCGCATTCCTTGCAGTTTACTTGAGAGAATGACGAATGCCCCCCGCTCGGAGTTTAGCTGCTTGTGTTTTTTTCGTTTACCTAACTGAAATTTTAGTTAAAAGATTACAAATTAATCTATTTTTCAACTAATTTTATTTTTTCTTAATATCGGATTTACAGGGAAGGGATATACATTCAACGAACTTTCGCAATCTCATTCTTAAGTAGAAATATTTAAAAAAAATCTGACTTGCTAAAGAAATTCCGAGTCACGATAGGAATTTAGCACATTAAAAATCTTTGGAAAACGCATATACGTTTACGTCGGGTTTCTGTTGCGAAAAACAAATTTTAAATTTTACAAAAAGTTTAAAAATTTATAAGAACTCATGTCCTTTTTTTGCTATAGCTAGCCATTTTAAAATTAACAGATAAATATAAATAAACAAATACCAACTTAGTCATAATGATATACGATATGCTTGTATATTTATGTAAGTTTAACAATATGTACATAAATATAAATTGGTTTTATTTTTTGTATAAATGGCATTTGTTCGTCATACTTGTTGTTTTCACTTTCATTTTATTTCGTTGACACCAATCAAAATATAAATTAAGTACATATTTATATATTTATTTTTATTATGCCGCAGTTATATTGTTAAAATCTATTTTTAGTGAAATCTGTGGTTTTATGGTGATTCAGTTTAATGATATCAAATTTCATTTCTGTGTAAGGGAAAAGCTATGTTGTCATTATCATCTTGTTGGTGGTCTATTTCTTATCGCTAGCGTCGTATGATGATGAAAATTTAGCATTCAAACGTTAAGCTTAGAGATATTTATAATAATACGAATCAAAATCGTACGATTAAGATTTTTTTTTATGAAGTTATCATTCTTGATGTTTTTTTTTTTTTTGGAAACAAAGGAAAGTCGTTTGGAATAAGATCACTTTGCATTCTAAAAAAAAAAACAACTTGTCGCCTTAGTGTCAAAGTCTTAAACTTTTCAAGAAAATATTCTTCGTTTTAGTTTTTGTTTTACAGATAAGTATGTATGCATCGGTATCGACACATTGAAAAATTTAAGGCACTGTTACGCATTTGTGAGTGAAACGATAACACTGGTCTGCAACGAAAATCGCCTTTAAACCATACTTTTCTTATGGATTTTGGAATGCTGAATCCGAATCCGAAGTCAAAATTGCTCTGGCACATCACGTTTTTGAAATATTTCAACATAAACATTAGGGTGGGTCTAATTTAACGAACTGGCTTTGATTTTCTTGATACCATAAAACATTGGTGGCTTCGGGCTCAAAAAAAAAAATTCTGTAAAAAAAAACTAGCTACAAATTTTAACTTTTAGAGGTCCCTCATCGCTATTTTGTTTTTTTTCCATATAAATTGTATGGGAAAATGTTGAAAGAAACTTTGAAATTTTATAACTTCCTAACCATTGAACCTGTAAAAAATTCAGTGACATTTTTAAATAGAAAATTGAATGTTCTAAAAAAAGGTCAAAATCAAAAATTAGATAGGAGTTTATGTTAAGATATAATTTGCTAAAACCAAAGTTGTTGACGTTTTACATTTTAAATAAACCAGGCTAAGCAAATGAATTTTATTTAATGTCATCAAAACATGCTTTTCTCAGAAATATTCCATTGGATTATGTTTTTGAGATATTCTCGTTAGAAAATAAAAAAACTGTTTTTTTTTTCGCAGTTTTTCAGGTTATGTCGCATAATAATCTAAGAGTCAGTGGTCGGCAGACTGACGGTATTTCAGTACAATTTATATTTAGTGGAGGCATTATATGTTAAACTTGTTGAGCATGAAATGGGCATTTCAAAAAATCTTCCAACCCTTTCCCATACAATTTGTAAAAAACAAAATGGCGATGAGGGACCTCTAAGCGTTAAAATTTTGAGCTAATTTTTTTAGGGAACTTTTTTTTGAGCCCATATTTTTTTCTCCCCGACCAATAGGTATTAAAATAAATCAATTTTAAAAATAGAGTGGGCTAAATTTTTAGCTGAATTTTTTAGTTTTTTTTTTCTGTTTTCTTATATAACGGTTTATTGTGAGTGAACATTGAAGAATAAAAACAAATCTGGTATCATGTGAAAACTAATATTATGCGGAATAAGTCCTTCAAATTTGAGCTGAATAGTCACAATAGTTTTATTTTTTTTTTTGCCAGGACCTAATCTAATCTCAGAAGGCATTTTTCTGCAAATCATTCACATGTTTCCAAAATCAATAAAAAAAAACTGGACGTGCTAGAATTTTTCTGAAACCAGATTTGGATTAAGACAAGTCAAGTCATGACAGATTCATAATTTCAAAAAAATATTTGAAGGCGAAAAAAAAGTTAATTTTTGCAGACCAGTGTAATTATTGTGACTTTTGGCCAAATTTTAATAAGAATAAATATTCATTAATAACATTCATGATATTTATTTTATATTTATATTTTTGGATACTCCTGATCAACTTGACCAATTGAGACCATATTAACAAAGGCTTTTGTTTTTGTCAAGACAACGATTCAGGGTTTTATAAGTTATGATGAAGTAGAGTCTGATGACGGAGGTGCTTCTGGAGGTGGGATGGAATTTTTTAACCCAGTTCCTGACCTACCTCCAGACTTCTCCGAAAAACCCCACTGTACCAAACCCACTACCGAAAGAAATCCATGAAAAAGTTATTAAAAAAAATCGTTTCACCAAAATGTTATTTAAAAAAAGGTGTTCATTTGACCTAGTTCCAGACCTCCTCCGTTAGACCTTACTCCATCATTGAAATTATGAAGGAAAAACCAAATTGCACGAAACTTTATCAGACAGGCATAATGTTTTATGCCAACTGCATACGTTGGTACGCGTCTTTGTTTCTGTTCTCATTCGGATCCCATAAACAAAATAAATGAAATTCTCTCCGATTATTGATTTCTCGGAACGGATACATAATTATAGAATTAGTTGGCGCTGTGGTCGTTGGTGCGTTGTAACTTCAGAAACAATTTGACAAAGGTTATATTTTAACACAATTTATTTGTTCGGCCAAAGATCAGAGATGCCTGCGTTCGACAAGCGGCACTATATTCAAGTTTTAAAGAAATTCTACCCTACTGCTGAACCTAAATCATTCAAAATTAGTTAATGCAAAACAAAATTCGGACTGTTAGGTGGTACAGTGGTCGAGTTTTTTTTTTTTTTTATTAAAACTAGATAAAAGGTTAAATTAAAAGTGCGGGTATTCAACCCAGATTGAAAGCGTAGTCAAACAGGATCAAAATAAGTATAGTTTCGGTAAAAGTACTTTTACTCGGGCGAATTCGCTTTATTCACTTCATCATTTAAATTAACGTATGACAATCGAAAATTCCGCTGATTTGAAATTAGGCGACAAAATCGGCTTTGTACGATTAAATAGACGCTTTTCGGTGGTGAAATATCTCCTTGTAAACTTTTGAATCGATAGATAAGGCCAGCTTTAAAAAAATAAAACTTCGGTTTCCTGTTCGATCTTCAATTTATTAATTTAATTAATAATATCTTGCAGCATTTTGCCCAAGATATTCGCTTAGAAATTCAACTTTTTTGCTGTCGCGTCATTGTACAGAGATTCAATTTTAATTTAAGAGAGCTACGGACGCTTTCATCCCAACTGGTTCGTAACCATTTCTTCATTTATTTCAATTTTCTCTCACCCCTTTTGCCAGAACAATTAGAGTTCTCCCTTCGTTCGTGAAATACTTGATATTTATTTTTGACCTCAAATGTTAAGAAATTTTAACTGCGAAAAGGAAAATATAATATTTTATTGATCGACTCTCCAGCAAATTTGTCGGGAAAAATCTCGTGCCAAATTAATTCACATTTTCCCCTTTTTTGACGTTTAGATTTCATACTTTTCCCCCAGGGAGTTTATTCCCCTATACGAAGATCGTTTAGAATATGGGAGAAGGGAATTATTCATTTAGAATACAAGGAAAGGGAAAAGAGAAATATTTCTCCGGGAACTATCATTTAGAATTAGGATGATTGTAGCCATGCTTTTAATAAAGATCTTAACCGAGAAGAGAGGCAGTTATGCGAATCAAAGCAAGTATTTTAAAAAAAAAATTTTTTATTTAGTATAATGCGTTTGTGTGCTCATGAATTTTGACAAGTTCGTTTGAATTCTCAGTTTTACCATTCAAGGAAACATCGATAAAATCGCTTTGAAGTAAAATAATCGCATTTGAACGAATTTGTTTTTTCTGAAACTGAGTTCTGGAAATTGCGCAATTTTAAGCTAAGCTGGAATTGAGTATTTTTTCCCAGGCAAAAAATCATAGGTACTCTAAGAGGATTTTTCATCTCCTACAAGAAATTGTACCTTAAAAAACCTTTCTTTTCAGGTTATCTCCGGCTAGAGGCTTGACAGTCCACCGCACTAACTGAGTATTACAAACAACATTGAGTTATTTTTGCTATTTTCAATAGCATGAACTTGCCAAAAATGAATCAGCAGTTGGTGTGAGCTTATCCGAATCGTTACTGATGCCACTGGCTGGAGAAAGAAAACAATAAAATAGAACAGAACTCCTTCAAAGCCACAATTGGTAGAAAGTTATAAAACCACACTCAAATCATATCATATTAAAAATATATGACCATTATAATAAATATTTTTTTGAAACAACATTCTTCCTATATTTTTTTAGAAGCATCGCCCACAGCTGGTACGAAAATTAAATTAGAAATCCCGATATAAAATCAAAACAAAAACACCAATGCAAAATATAAATGAACAAAGAATAAATGAAACAAAAGAAACCACGTTGTCTTAGGAAATATATTTTGATAGCATGCATCGCTACCGATTTTGTTGAATTCCTAAGATTACCGTCTTCCTCCTCCCTCCTCGATCTAAGGCTTCTCAATCAAAATCTAAACAAACCAACCCATCAAACTTATTTTAATTGCAAAATATCAAAATTCCTTTCGTCTGAGTAGTAAAGCATCTCCGTTACATTATAAAAACAAACAAAAACCAAAGCAACCTTGCCCCGCTATCAACCTATCATTCAGCAAATATCATTATCATCATCGTTTACATAGATCAGAACACAACATCTGCTAACAGGCCCATCATCTTTCCGAGCTGGCAAATTAATGTTTGTTGGCACCACACACATGTCAGACACTGGCAGGTCCCAATGTTTACCAGCGAGAGATACCGATGCTTCTTCGTATGGCATTTTTATTATTATTACTCTTGGATGGGCGCCAAATAAATGCAGCAACACCATCACCATCAGCACTCACCAAACAACCAAACTAAACTAGAAAAAAAGCCTCTTCCTCATTTGAAATATGCACACCATTAAGTTAACTCAAGATCAAGATCATGAGCCATTTCTATGATGGATGCAGTGCAGCAGGCAGGCAAGGCAATGGCTTGGCTGACTATAAGTCTTTTGCAACTTTGTGGATCACACCCGTTTTCTAGTTACACAGTTCGTTCGTTTGTTGGGTGCTTCGTTCATTTTGATTTCTTCAAGTGCAAATGGAAATTTCATGCATGAACACTTCATTAAAAAGGTGATTTGCGAAATCGCCCATCTGAGGAGCGAGCAAGAGCAGCAACAGCTCCCAATGTTACGTATACGTAGCATACGACGTGTCATAGAAAATGTTATTTTCATTGAATAGGAAAATTAATATGGAAAGGTGTCACGTCACGTCATCATAGGCGCGACATGATTTTTGCTGATGGCAACTAACCCAACGGAAAGGCCAATATGTTGGTTGTTCAGGTGTTCACCTTGTCGCCCATGTGAACTTGCTAAAATTTGCAACAAATTAAGTGAACACAGAACCAAGAGTAGGTATTGATTTCGAGTAACTTGAGATTTTCGGTCTCACAGAAACAAACACACAACTGCACTTCCGAGGAACCACAAAAATTCATTGTGACGAACAACGAACACACTTTTATGGCTTCCCTTTGATGGGGGACTTGCCTGCTTCGGGTCCTTTGTTTTGGCAAATAATGGAGGTCTCATCAGAGAGGTACAGTTGTTACTTTAAATTTTTTTGTTTTTATATAATTTTGCTTACCTCTTCAGGAACTTTTTCACATTCACCATTGGTAGCAGTTGTTGCAGTTGCTGCTGCACTAGCGGCAGTTCCCTCTTCTTTTTTGGATGGCTTTTGTTTGTCCTTCTTGCCAAATGAAATGCTTCGGAATGACCATTTCTTTTTGACTTTCTCTTTCTTTGATTTTTTACTGCTTTCACCGTTTTCAGTTGTTGTATCAGCAGCAGCGGCAGCGTCAGTTGCAATAGTAGCACCATCAGATTTGCTTTCATTTGCATCGGCAGCACCTTCTGGAGTTGTTGCTACTGCAGCAGTAGTAGCATCACCACTTGCTCCAGCATCTGTGGTTGGTGATTCGGGAGTGGACGTAGAGGCAGCAGCAGCATTTTGTTCTTTTTCGGTCGATAGGTCTTTTTCATTTTCAGTGTCAGCTGTGGTTTTTTCCTGCAAACAAAAAAAAAATTTTAAAAACCGTTAGTTGATGTTTAAAGCTTACTTTTGACTTAAATGAAGTGCTAAGTGTAGAGTTAAAAAATGGATTGAGGGACAATCTTTTTTAAATAACCGACATTTAAAAAATGATTTTAACAAAATTTGTTGGAAATATGTATAGGTTTGTTTGTGGAAACCTGAAGTCAAGGTTTTTAGAAAACCCTGAACTCACCCTCACCAAAAATTCTGTTTTTTTGAGACCTAGGATAGCCCTGGTTTTGTCCTGAAGTAGGACTACGTTTTTCGCTGGCTAAAATTCAATGAACGAACCTACTGTCGCCACCAAATTTCGTTATATCTAACCATGTTTGACGCTAAGTCAATACCATCGACAGAGCGCAATGTGGGAGCAAATATTTTTTTCGATTTTTTCTCAAGAATAAAGAACCTATCACAAATCAATTTTTTTTTTTAAAGGGAGCTGTTTTAAATGAATCGGTTAGTCCTTGAAGCAAATATTTCTCTACGAAAAGTGAACCAAGGGATGAAAATTTTTAGAATAGATGCAATATAGCAACCAATCGCATTAAAATCGCATTCTACTCGCAACGAAACAAATTATTTTTAGATTAAAACCTGTTTACCATTGGGAAACCCAGGTAATGTGCCGAACAAATATTTTACGCTCTAAATTTTAACAGATAAGTTCAATAAGCAACCAAAATGTGATTTTTTAGATAGAGCTGCTGTATAAGAGCAAAATTTTAACTCGATCTGAGTATATAGACCAAAAAAAACGGCTCACATCGTATGGGGGACCTTGAACAAATTAATTTATCAAATATAAAAATTGGTATCGAAATAGAATTGGACCATCTATACCAGCGATAGCGAACCAATGGCATGCGTGCCATTGTTGGCACGTGACGAAAAATTATGGGCACGTCATAAATTGAGAAATCCGATTGTAACTTTAAGTGCCATAAACAGCTGTCTACATCAAGATAAGTTTTCTTTTTATAGCTGTTGGAAAAAGTTTGCTTTTGCTATCTTCACAATATTTTCGTCTAGCTATGCGTGTATGAGTCTTTTCTTTTCAGAAATGAAACATTTAAGATTCGCTTAGTAACCGCTTTGTTTTTTACTTTTAATTCAATTTAGTAATTAAGAGCTATAAATTTCAATAATAAATTAGTATGTTTAGGTTAACAAAATGCTACGCACTGGGAAATTATTTCTTTTTACTAGTAGTCACTAGATCAAGACTGTGGGTGTGTGTTTGATAATGCAGCTTGCTAAAGTCACATGTTCGAAAGCATCACCTGCGGTCCAGCTGTGCAATTAAAAAATCGAGTTGAACAAAATATTGAAAAGCCACATTAAATGCGTCTGCAAACAAATTGACTTACGTTGATCGAACCGATTTTATGCAAGCAGGACTCACAGTATGAGCGTCAAAAAATGATAATCATTGGACTATCAAATTGACTTTGGTTTGAAGTTTTCGAGAACAGCCAAACTACTTTACTCTGAAAAAAATTCGGAGTTAGCTAATCCAGACAATAAATTAACCCTGAGTTAACTCAGAAACAATTTTTCAGTTCAGGATTAACTTTATCTTTCCGTTGTCAAAAATCTAAGGCCATCGATGTGCGACACTATGGATACCACCCTTCTACGCCTTTCACGTATCAGAACAGAGATGGCGCCACATTGGAATTGTAATGACAATAACGTTTGCAATCAAAATCGAGATTACAATAACTGAAAAGGCACTCATTTTGGTGCCTGAGTTAATTCACCAAAGTAGCTGAGTTAACTCTGAATTAACTTAGGATTTCAATTGACTGAAAAACTCGTTTCTGAATTAAGGTTTAACAACGAGACTAGGACGATCTCGCACTGAAAAGCAGGCCCTTAAAGCCCCCACCAACAGAGGGCCGCGAGCATTTGGCAGGAGGGGGATAAAGGTTCCCTTTTGTAATTTTTCGGGAATATTTTGAAAACTAAGCGTATTAGCGAAACATGTACACACTACAACATGAAAGGATAGTAACTTTCCTAAGTTTTTTCGGTAGCAACAAGAATAAGAAAGATACGGGAGTAGAAAATTTTAAAAAACAATGTTATTGTCTTACGTTAATCAATCTTATCATTTTTTTTCTTCTTTTGAAAATAAAATTGAACAGAATTTTTAAAGAAATAATTTTACTATTATTGAAAAAATAACGTCGATCAGGAATTAGTTCATGAATTAAAATTTCATATGAATAAAAATATAAACTGCTAACCCTCGTTAAGTTCAAAATCTTAACGAAAATCTACTACAATCAACTAGAACTCTGCTATTTTTTGAACTGCACATATACTTTCTCACAAAATGTGAACTTTTGTACATACACTATCTCATTTGAAGTTTTAAGAAGCATGTGTGTCAGTATAGCGTCTATTTCCTTTTATTTCTAGTTTTTAGTAACAATGACAGAAGTATCTATTTTTAACTTAATTGCTCTTTTAATATACTTATTTTGGTGAGTTTGTTCATTACCTTGAATTTTGATTTAATGATAAGATTTGACACTTAACTCACTGACTAAAGATAATTCGTGTTTTATTTGAGTTTTTTAAGATGTTAATTAACTTTTGACTAAAATTAGTTTACTTGTGAATAATTAGAATAATTAAAAAAAAGTCTAGCCCTCGAAACTCGGGGGCTAATAACATTATTTGTCAATAAAAGCTGTCCTTAGCGTAAAGAAAAACTGAAACCTTGTTTACATGGAGTATTGAAT
This sequence comes from Dasysyrphus albostriatus, assembly GCA_946251815.1. Taxonomy (NCBI): domain Eukaryota; kingdom Metazoa; phylum Arthropoda; class Insecta; order Diptera; family Syrphidae; genus Dasysyrphus; species Dasysyrphus albostriatus. The sequence goes on from OX276337.1 coordinate 106,566,899, forward strand.
CCGAATTTAATCAGGATTTAGGTCCATGTGGACCTGGATCGGGTTGAATCCGGGTTACTCTATCCAATCCAGCTCGTTGTCATAAGCATGGGTCGAAATTTCGATCCGGATTGAATCCGATCAGCTCATGTAAACGTGGTATGAGCTACTTATTATTATTTTCTACAGCACTGAACACTGCCATCAGACATTCCAGTAATCTTTCCAGTCGGTGCTGGAAAATTGGTTGGTTGGTTGGTGGGTGGAAAAAGAGCGAAATGTCACATTCAGGTTACGGCAAATAAAAACAAATTATTGCTCGGGCTCGCTCTCGCTCCTGCTTGCACTTATTACCTAATTTTATTTTATTTTTTTTTTTAGTTTTTATGGTGTAGTTATTTAATAATTTTTTGCATTCTGCACTTCTGTGCAAAAAAAACCATTCCAACGATATATAATTTATATGCCTTCGGCTTTTGTAGACCGCGTAAATTGTACCACAAAATTAGTTTAGGGATATGTTTAAGGTCGTCGTCTTAACCATAGAATTTTTTTTTTTTTTATCTCAACACAAAAAATTCAATGAGCATAGAATGGCTATCACCACTTACGACCACAACTTCATTGAAAAAAGTTAAAGAACAAAGTTTGATATAAACTCATTAATATTTATTAAATTAACATTCAAAGAGAAATTTATTAAAAAAAAAAAAATAAAGAAACTAAGAACCCAACCACTACATAAAAATGAAAGAAATCAATTTGACCAAAACACAATGACTTCCATTGAGATTCTAATAAAAGAATTTCCGTTCAATGCAAAAATTCAAGAAAAAGAAATTCCTCTCCAATATTATAATTCCCTTTAGAATTTTATTTGGCCCAAAATACACAAAAGCTCTCAGGGAAAATTACTGGCTCCTTCAACAATCAGTAGGTATACATGCATACATACATACATACATACATACATACATACAGAACAACAATGTCAGCTTCATCATCATCACACCCTTGAGACTTAAAAATTGAAATTGAAATTCTTGAGAATCTTCATTGTAAGTCAATTAAATGGAGACAGAAATACAACACAGCAAAGATGTACAAAAAAAAAAATTAAGAAGTAAGAAATTAATTTAATCAGTCCGATTATAAGCACAAAAGTTAATGGCAATAATAATGACGCACCACAAAACATTGGCAGACCAACAATAATAACAACAACAACAAAAGAAAAAGAACGCTAAATGTGAGTGGCTCTTGATCAATTTGAAGAATGCATTCATCCATCTCAATGACATGTTGTTGTCGTCGTCGGTCGTCCGTCGGGTCTATTTTGTTCATTTTTTATTTTTTTTTCCTTTCAGACGTATCCCCTCCCCCCATTTGTCTCCTTTAATTTCTTAGCTTTGCTTGATGGAAAAGGACGGACGGGGATCCTATTAAATGTATTCTTTTATTTCTTGCATTCGCTGTGTTACTCGACACAAAAGCCAACGCATATTTCTCCCGCTAGGTATACCCCCTCATCCCACAAACCCATACGGTTGATTTATTTTAATCGAGGGCAACAATACACGCATTTATTGTGATTAATCGAAATTTGTTATTCCTGTTCTTATTCGAAATAAATTTGATTTAAAGTTTAACACAATTTTTTGGTTCGAATTTTTCAATCACTTTGCGAGTAGACTTGCGAGTATATAATTTATTTTTCACACCACATTAAAAAAAAAAAAAATCCAGACTTACAGACCTTAATCGAATAATTGGATATCATGATGACTAATTAATCAAGCTTTGAACTCGCAACCCTATTTTTGCTTGCTTGGGTTTAATGAAAAATAATCATGAAAAAGACAGTAAAACGGAAAGGGAACGTTGTTTTTTGTTGTTGTTGTTTTTTTGTTTATTTGTATAGAAGCATTGTCGTCCTCTGGCTTTTGTTTTAATCTTCTCTTGTTTTTTGTTTTTTTTTTTGTTTTTGTTTAAACCACCCTTCCCTTTGCATACTCTGCACCCCAACCCCATCATTTTGAGAGAGAAGAGAAATCTGAACTGCCACCGGGGCATTGTTTAAAGTTTATTCCACCCGTTTTGTCAGTCGGTGATGTTCTATAAATAATTCTGCTGCACATGATATGGATGGCTATGGCGAACTAAGGAACAAAAACTGTGGCAAAGTCAGAGGCTATCGAAAGAAGAGAAGGCTATAAGCTTACCAAGACTCAAAGTACATCAACGGCTATAATAGTAGCACATATTTTAGTGTCGCAGTTTGCTTTTTACTTGCTATAAAAGCAAAAATGGTTAGATTGAAAGAAATTGCTATACAGAAGGGATGGAGTTGAAATGGAGATTATAAGATGAAAGTTGATTTCATATTTTTGGTTATTTTTTTTTATGGATTGTAAAATTATTATTGAAATTTTCCAAAAGGAAAATGTTTTTAAATTCATAAAGAATAGCTCCCTGCTGCTCATGTGGGAATACACTTTTTGCTATAAAAAAATAGATACGTGGTAAATTTACGAGTATCTTTGAGGATAAAAAAAAAAGGTTTGAGGGTTTGATTATGTCATTTTGGTATGTAATATTGGATGGTTTGGTAGTAGATGGTAGCAAATGGCTAGAAACTGTAACCTTTTAGGTCGATAGCTTCACTTTTGTCGATTGATTTTTGTTATATATCTTAATAACAAGCTTCTTTTTTCATTACCCAAAAAAGACGCTGTCCTCCAGGGCGTGCACTGGAAACGCCCTTGAGGAGAAGTGCCAGCAAAAGGGTAACTCTTATTTCGAAAAAGGTCGGGTTTGGGTTAAGTGCTACACGGTGTAAGTTCAAACTGTTTCTTTTGTAGGATTAACCCCCGACTGACATATTACCACGTTTCTTAATTTTTTTTTTTGACACGAAACCAATACTTTCCCAAAAACAAGTAAACAAAATTGAGCTTGTTTGAATTTGTGTTTTTATTTAAAAGCAGTAGGTAACTTCAAGTTTCATAATTTAACAAATTATATATTTAAAACAAATAATCATATACAAAAAACCGCAAGCACGAATTTTGTGGTATAATTTAGGCGGTCTACAAAAACCTAAGGCATATAAATTATATATTGTTGGAACGGTTTTTTACACAAAAGTGCAGAATGCAAACATTTATATTTTACCGCACCACAAAAACTAAAAAACAATAAAATAAAATTGTGTAATAAGTGCGAGCAAGAGTGAAAGCGAGACCGAGCAATTATGTGTCATAACCTAAATGGGACGTTTACATTTTTTCCACCCACCAATTAACCAATTTTCCAGAACTGAATGGAAAGATTACTGGAATGTCTGATGGCAGCGTTCGGTGTTGCAGAAAATAATAATTAGTAGCTCATACCACGTTTACTTGAGCGTATCGAAGGATCGGATTCAATCCGGATCAAAATTTCGATTGAATTCAAATGAAATTGAAGTGACAGTTTTGCTATTATTGTGTGGGTGCGAGGATTTCAGTTAAAATTAATTTCGACCACAAATATCAAACAATCAAAATAAGCCAAAGATACAACTTACAACAGTCTGGAAACAAAATACACAATTACGCACGCACACCTACAAGCATCTGAAATCTCGATTCTTCAATCCATCGATAAAGGGTAAAGGGTTTTTCAACATGGAAAGTTGAGCGACAGGGACAGCAAACGACGCCATCTTTCTTGCCGCTCCTTTGACATTTCTTTTCAGTAAGGTTTGCCATTTCATGATGGAAAGATATACGAGCCAACAACGAGTCGAAATTATTAAAATTTACTACCGAAATTCGGAGTCAGTGGCCTCTACGTTAAGAGTCCAATTTACCTTCGTCATAATCGTCCTAGCAGATCAACAATTGAGCGTCTAGTGGAAAAATTTGAATCCACAGGCACAGTACACAATGTTCCCGAGCCAGTGAGACAAAGAAGTGCCCGTAGTATCGAGAATATTGCTGCCGCTGAGGCTTCAGTTACAGAAAGCCCAAATGTGTCTCTCACACGTCGTTCTCAAGCGTTGGGCATCTCTGTGACGTCGTTGTGGCGAATTTTGCGAAAAGATCTTGGCCTACATTCTTACAAGATTAAATTGACGCAAGAACTGAAGCCGCTTGACCACCAGAAGCGTCGTATGTTCGTGAATTGGGCTGAGCAACAACATGCAAATGATTCGGATTTTCATCGAAAAATCATCTTCAGCGATGAGGCTCATTTCTGGCTGAATGGCTTCGTCAATAAACAAAATATGCGGCATTGGTCAGGCAGCAATCCACGCGTACTCCATGAGTCATCATTGCATCCCGAAAAAATTACGGTTTGGTGTGTGATTGGGAATCGCTTCCGTTCAATGATAACCGAATATTTTTGGCCCCAATTGGATGATATGGACTTGGAGGGCATGTGGTTCCAACAGGACGGCGCCACAAGCCACACAGCGAATGTCACAATCAATTTATTGGAAACCAAGTTTGGAGAACGTGTTACCTCACGAAATGGTCGTGCGATTTGACGCCGTTAGACTATTTCCTGTGGAGCTACGTCAAGTCTATGGTCTATGCCAACAAGCCAGCGACGATTGATGAACTTTGTACGAATATCGAACGTGAAATTGCAGCAGTATCGGCCGATTTATGCTTGAAAACCGTCGAAAATTGGGTTCAGCGCCTGGACTTCTGCAAGCGAGCCCGTGGTGGCCATGCAAAAGAAATAAAGTTCCACACATAATGGCATCGAACATTTCATAGGAATAAAGAATTTCATTGATATCCAAAACCGTTTTTTATTTAAAAAAAAACACTTTTGTAGCGCTCTTATATAACAACCCGATATAATTTATATGCCTTCGGCCTTTGTAGACCGCGTAAATTGTACCACAAAATTCGTGTTTGCCGTTTTATTGTATGATTAATAGCTGAGACAGAATTATAAGAGAACAAATATCTTCAAAACAGGAGGTTTAAAAAAAAAAATTGAACATGCAGTTCCAGGCAGGGCTTCAAAATTGAATTCCGGCCCTGCTTGTTTCCAGACACAAAGGAAAGAAAATTATTATTTGAATAAACTTGGTATACAGAGCAATTAATAATTTTTCATTTGGAATTGAATTGAATGACATTGTGGTCATTCTGAGAGTCCATTACTTAATTACATATAAATTCTATATTTTTACTCTCAAAGAACATGAAGAAATTCTGTAGGTAGGTACATGGATTGTAAACAGAAAAAGGGAGGAGTGCGTTGATAGTGTTCGTGTTTCCTTACAATTCACAATAAATTCATCAAATTCAAACGACAACATTCAAGTAATTTTTAATACACATTTTTTTTATTATATTTCTTCCTTTTAATTGAGTCTGATAAAAAAAAAAGAAGCAAATTGGCATTTTAGGAACGAAACGAATACTTCTTCTACAACTTTAAAATGTTCAACAAAATTGAAATGCTACTTACAGTTGCCTCATTCTCCGAATGATTTGTGTCTCCATTCACTTGTGGCTTCAATTGGTCGGCATCTTCGATTTTTTCCAGCTTGCCGGTGCCTTCTTCGGCAATGCCATCCTTTTTGGGCTCTGTGGTTATATCGACAGATCGTTTACTTTGTGTTTTACCCATTTTTCTTATATTTGTTTGTTTGTATTATATTTTTAGTTCTTGAGCAGAAAAAAATTAGTCTTTTAGTTGGTTTTTGGCTTTTTGTTTAAAAAAGTTTTTTAATATCTGAAAGAAAAAGCAGAAAAAAATAAGAGTAAGTAAAGAAATTTATAATGATTGATTTCAAATGGAAACGAAAATAATGTAAAAAAAAATAAACTTTAAATAAAGTATGGATATTGAAAGTGCAACCACTGGGTAGGGCTAAGGACCCTTAAAAGGTACACAAAATTTGCGCATTTGAATTGAAACACGGATAAGGAAATAATTCGATTGGAGCATCCACTAGAAGGAGATTCATAATGATTTAATTAATTATTCTCAAAAAATTCAGCATCTGATTGAAAATTTAATTTTCAATGCTTGAGTGAGTATTTTTTTTTTTTTAATTGACGACGACTATTTTTGAACTGTAATTGGTATGCGAAAGCAGAAAGTGAAAAATTAACTTAGGTAAGCAATTTATTAGCGCAGTTGATTTTTCAGACACAAAAATAAATCAGCCTGCACGAAACTCTGCTCTCTGGCAGTGTGTCTAATCATTTATTTCAGAATATAATTAGATTCATTTTTAAAATTTAATTTTTCTTCGTTTTGCTTTCACTGCTTCCCTTCTGCTTTTTGTGTTTTTATTAAGTTAAGACTGTAATGACATTTAAGCAATGTATGAAGTCTTATATGACGACATCTTAGTTTCACTTCAAAAGTCATATAATTCCAAACCGAATACTTCCTCAATTTAAAACCAATGGCGGAAAATTGAACAAAATTAAATTTTTCTTATGTCTTTCTTATCCATGAAGATTCGGATCCTGAGACACATCCTCTACGATTCCAAGCACCCTGCTTCCAGTCATCTAGATTCTAGAACCAGCTTCTGAAATGCGCGATTGCTTAGTCTTAAAACCGGGGGTGGATCTTACTTCTTCGTTCCTTCGATCCAAAGTTCTGGGATTAAAAAAATGTATTGTCTTGAGCATTATTATTCATTCACTCCATGTGGCTGAACTAGTGTTCTGATTTTATACAGCTCATAGAGTTTGAGGTTATACCTTCTTCTCAATTCGCCTTTCTTCAGCACAGGACCAAGTGCATCAAAGAATTTTTCAATTTACTCAAGAAGTTCTACAGATATGTTGGAAATAGTGCCTTCACAAACAAGCGGGCCGACCTAGAAGGCCGACCTCGCCGACCTAGCGAGGAACGGTTGAAGATGAATCAGCACAACTGGGGAAGCAGAGCTGAAGTATATCTCCAGCAACTCTACCTTAGGGCCCGTTGGAGTAGTGGAGGCCATGTGTCCAGCAAGGGGTACCTCACGGGCGTAACATGTCCAAAGACCTTAATAAGTAAGTAAGTGTTAACGCATTCCTTGTCCCTTATTTGCTCCTGAACGTGATTAAAGAAATCATGTGATAGCGCATCTCTCTTTCGAGACTCTGTATATGCTTGGAATAGTTCAGAAGAGCTTTTTCTTAGTTGAACAATGCACATTGCATCGCATGTTTCCCAATGTCACACTACACAACTGGATCAGTTTGCTCGGGATCTCAAGTTCAGCCATCCCAACATAGAGCTCCTGACAATGAATGCTATTAAAAGTGGCTTTGAAGTCGAGGAAAAGATGATGAGTCTCGACTTGAAATTCGACGCTCACCTAGTACGTTGAATAAGATCTTGAATTCGACGTTAACCAGGGATTTGCCTCGATAGTTCTGTAAGGACATAGGATCTATTTTTGTTTTATAGATGAGACATGGAGCTGATGGACCATTTATAAGGCATGCTTCCTTCCACCCAGATTTGGTTGATGAGTAGATGCATGTACCCTTTCAACACATCCATGTACCCTTTACCATGCTTGAAGAGCTCCGCTGGTAAACTATCAGCTTCGGTGGCCTTGCTGTTCTTAAGCTTCTTCATAGCTACCTCTTTAATACTTGGTTGCGGAGCTGGGTCATCATTGACTGGAGGTGGGATCACTCCTTGACCTATTTCTCTCTCTACCTGATGCCCATTCAGTAGCTGTTAGAAATACAGTTGGAACACATCTTCTATCCCCTCTACTACCTCACTGCTTCGCAGAGCCTGCGTTATGGTTTTAAATTTTAACAGTAGCCAGCCAGTTGTTTGGATAAAACTTCCAGATGTTATTTTGATCGCGAGACTCTTCAATCTCCTTGAGCTGGGAGGTTGCGAGCGCCCTCTTCTTTCTACGAACTGTCTTCTTCTCTTCTCCATGCTCGATACTCTTCTCTTGATGCTACTTTTCCGCTTTTTAGCTGAACGCATTCATCATCATACGACGAGTTCTTTTACAGGTGTGGTTGGATAGCTTATTGTGTTTTCGGCTGCATATTTCGTGATATCCTTATACTAAAACCACTGGTTGTTGACACCAAGTGAATGCCCAGCGAGGAGCTTCTCGCTTAAATGCTCTTTGCAGGCTCTGGCAACTTCAGGTATGCTTAAATGACCAACTTTGAATTCTTTCGTTGGGGTGATTCGTTATTTCTTTCATTTGACAGTCGAGCTTTGAACCTTTAAAAAAAAGTACAAAATTGGTCTGATATAACGTTTGGCCTTCGAAAAGTACGCACGTCCAAGATGTTAGAAGCGGGTCTGCTGTCGATTAGCACATGGTCAATTTCATTGGCGTATCGACCATTCGGGGTTCGCCAGGTTGCTTTGAGGATTCTAAGAGCCTTGGAAATCTAGTCGACTTATCACCGTATTAGGAGTATTACGAAAAGTTCTGTCGTGTAATTCATAAGAATTATCCTTTTAAGAGCCTTTCAACTCCATCGTGAGGGCGCGTACATATGTTAGGCTTATATTTTAAAAAGTTGCTTTGATGTGGACCACAACCAGGCGATCACTTATTGGCTTGAACTTGATAACTTTGCTTCTAAACCGGTTCCTACCACGAATCCACATCCTTACATATGCAGTCTTCTATCACAGCTGATATAAATGAGGCAATCTTTTCTTTCCATCATACCTAACCCTATCCATTGAACCTCCTGGATTTCGGAACTATAGTTTTGGATTGCACCTAGAGTGTAAAAGGTTCTCAAGTTCCAAGTACCTACATACTTCTTCGTGTTCCTCTTGAAATTTTTTGTACATGGTACGAAAGCTAATTCGACGATATAACCCCCCATATCCGGAGGTCAAGGTCCCTGTTAAGCCTCAGAACAGCAGCCCGGTTAATCCGATGTCAGTAGCCCACCAACGGGGATATGAGCGCTGCCGTTGGACCTTAACCGGGTTATTCGCTCTTTTTCAGCACCAAGAAAATCTTTACTGACCTCATCTCTAGGGCCAGTTTTTCAGTTCATAGGTAACTCTGAGTTAAACCAAAGCCGTCAAAAATCTACGGCCATTTATGTGCAACGTTATGGACATTATCCTTCTACGCATGAGAAGAGATGGCACCACAACCGAATTGTACTAACAATAACTTCCTCTCTCAAAATCAAGATGGCGTCACAGCTGAAAAGGCACTCAATTTGGTCCCTGAGTTAACTTAAAGTGAAAAACACGTTCCTGGAGTTAACTCAGGTTTAACCCCGAAACCACGCACTGAAAAACTGGCCCTTAATATACTTGAGAAGCTCATGTAAGGTCTGTCTTCCAGAATCTTGGGGACACAAGAACTCAAATAACTCCACTTAACCAAGGATAAGTGAGGAATATAATCAACGGTTATTTTTCAGTAAAAAAAAAGGTTTAAGTCTTGGCTCAATTGAGATCAGAAAATTGTTCAACTTTTACGAACGAAAATTGTTCAATAGTTATTTGATTCCAATTTTCGATAACTGCGTGTATAAACTCATTAAAACATGATGATACGTCCGTCATTGACCTTTTTAAATTCACAAGTCATTTTGTGAAACATAATTAAAAGCACACCAGCCAACGAGGGATCTCTAAGGGGGCGCATACAATATATATATTTCACCGAGAAGAGTTATTCGCCTTTTATATAATGATAAATAATCATAAATCGAAAGCAATTATCCCGTATCTTACCAATTGTGTTTAGTTAATGTGCACACACATGAATGCGCTTTTACTCCCTACACCCTACCCTAGACGCCAGCCCCGCCCCCCCCCCCTCCAATCTCATTGTCGCCGCGTCCAAAACAAAATGTCATATTTCACAATCACCCCCATAATATAATGTTTGCTCGTAAAACTTGCTTGTAAGCCAATAGTTGTTCAATTTATTGACATTCAAGCAATTAAAGTGCATTAACCCGTCCTATCTAATGGCGTTGGCTTGTCGTCCCATCAAATAAAATAAATACAAAAAAAAAAAGATGCACTCAACGACGACGCACGGGGCAAAGACAGAAGACAAAACTGCAACCGGACTGCGGGTAAATGACAGACACAGCGCACACAATTTACACAAACCACCACCATAGGGCAGCAATCGCAATGAAAGTAAAAGTTTTTATTGTTAAACAAAAAGATTGTGTGTGTGTCTTTTGTTAAGTGTTTTTTTTTCACGTTGGTGGTGTTGACTAAAAGAAACATGTTAACTTATTCAATTTGAATTTTTTAAAATAACTTAAGCTATATAATAGCTCGGGAGGTAGGGTTACATTAAGCAAATAATGGCGACATTTCAGCGTGCCAATGTTTAATTGAAGCTGAGTTTACGAATGACAGTAAGTGTTCAAAGGCACAGTATGGCTGCTAAGCTAAGTTTACACGGTTGGTAGATCTTTCAATATTGACAGATTTTTCTATAAACCGTGTAAACATTCAATTCAACCTGCCAAAATTGATAGAAAAAACTAGTTCAGCCAAATGTCTGCCAGTTTTTTAACAAAAAAATTGGCCGAATGCTTGCAATTGTGAAAATATGTTATGTGGACGATTGACCAACTAATTTTATATTGGAAGATGTTCGTGCGAAGAACATATTCCAATTTTTAATTGGCAGATAAATTTGGTTTGTCATCGAGGGTAGACTAATCGACTATTTACACGATTGGAAGATCTTTGAATATTGTCAGAAGTCTTCCAATCGTGTGAACAGCCACTTTTTAATTGGAAGACAAAACATTTTAGCAAATTTTTTACCAAAAAATTGGCAGATTTTTGGGTAAAATTAACCAACCGTGTAAACAGACAAATTTCACTTGATAGAAAATTTTCAATTGGAAGGAGGCAATTGGAAGACTTCTGACAGGTCTGGCAGTATGGAAAGATCTTTTAATCGAACTGTAAGGCAGTAGACGTCAAAATTTTCAATCCACAGCCATTTTATTGAACCAAAGAACGAAGGAAACATGTTTGCTTTTTACTCTTGGAACAGGATAGTTTGTACAACTGGGGCCAGGCCCCTAAAATTATCAAGTGGATGAACACGGTCAAAATTTAACCTAAGCCCGAATTACCGCATCAGAAATCGAGCAATACAGGACTGAATTATGTGAGTTTGGCATTACTGCTCACGTTTCGAGCAATCTAGTATACCAAATTTTAAGTGGTTACTTGTTCATTCGATCACTGATGTCACTCATTCATTCTATCACGCGGTAATTCGGCCCCTGGACTGATATACGGTAACGTAGTCTGGTGGAATGCATTGGAAAAAACAACCATTAAAATCATGGCCAAGCTACAAAGAATGACATGTATTGGAGTCACTGGGGCAATACGGTCCACCCCCACAGCGGGTCTGGAAGCTTTACTGAATGTAAAGCCCCTGAATTTATTTATATAAGAATCGGCAGTCATCGAGAGAAAAGTTTTGGCTATAACAAACAAGAGATAGATCTTGCTCGATACCTAGGTTTTATCCAAACTAGTAGTTTCAACAGTTAAAAGACCGACAACAACTGAGTAAAAAGTCTCTCTTTTCTTGTGAGCACCACCTGTCACACGAAAAAGATGGAACTCAGTATGAACGACTTATACAGAGGATGTGGTGACGAGGAGATGCATGAGAATACTCCTCACTACCTGTGTCATTGCCCTGCGCTATATAATCTAAGAAACAGACTTCTAGGGAGACACTTCTTTAACGACTTGCGAGGATTTCTGATGTTCTAAGCAGAAACTTGATGAAATTTACTAACACTACCAAATGGCTTGAAAATTCCGAAGCTCTATCAACAACCTGACCACAAGATTGGAGACCTCTCCAACGACAGTCAAAAGACATAACAAGGATCCAGTAAGACAGAACATAGAACGAACGAACATGACTGAATGACGGGCGGGCGTGTTTCTTGTAGGCGCAGGAACAAACGGATAATGTGGGCACCTCGCCTATACCTACACAAGCAATAGCTGTTCCGGTGAACACAAGCGTCAGTGAGCTGATTTGGCCACCTTTTTCTAAGATTGGTAAGATCGTTTTGATGAAAGGGAAAAAACTGATTCAATGATTCTGACTAAACACGGACACATACACTAATCACTAACCTATCAAGCCCATCTACCAGACGTTGCAAGGAGTCACTTGTTCATACGGGCCTGGTGGAGGGAAGGTATCTCAAGTGGGGGTTAGGGAAAGGATCATACCCAAACACCCACCAAGCACCGAGCTATCGTAAGCAACAGGGCAGAACAATTCAACACAGTCAACGTCATCAGCAGAAATAAATTTCATTCGTACCTCTCCCAGTTCACACCCGGTATCAGCAGCAAAACTAACAAGAGGAAGTATCCAAATAGAGAAAAGCCGAAGCTTATTACCTCATATTAATTCTTAGTTATTTAATAATTCTGAGTTTTAACAGCAGTAAAGGTCTAGCGACTCATCGTTTGTAGAAACTTTGATAAGCATTGGTTGCTTAACTTGATACCTTTTTTGTCGCAGCCGTAAAGTTGATTCAGGGCAAATGAAGTTGCTCTCTCTCGAATCAGCCCTGGGCTGAAATCAGATTCCTACCGTTGTTCTCCCTGCCTGCTCCTTCTGAGTTGGTTCAGGGCCAAGTTAAGTTGTTTTTCCTCGGAAAAACCTTGTGTTGGAATCAGATTCATATATCATTATTTTCCTGCCTGCTCATTCTGAGCCGGTTCAGGGCAAACAAAGTTGTTCTCCCTCTGAAAAACCCAAGACTGGAATTCCTACCGTTGATCTCCTTCTGTGTTGGTTCATGGAAGTTTTTACGATTTCACAAAAAAATAGAAGCATCTTGTTTGTAATCACAAATTGTTTCGGGTAATAGTACTCAAAATTTAAGGGCAAGTGTGCACATACAAACTAGTATGCAATTTTTTGTGTTGCTAAAAGAAAACTTTTGCACACAATAACACATAACCAGCGTAAATTTCCGCAATTTATGGGTAAGAGTACGCACTTTGTCCTGTTTTGGTTTTTTTTTTTTTTGCATACAATTTTTTTTATTTTGATTTCTTTGACAATAAATAACCAAAACATTCATATTTTGAACACAATTTAAATTAATTGTAAAAATTCTAAAACTTTACTTTGAAAGTCGAAGCTGAGCACACTTACCCTAAAACTCTAAAACCAAACAATAATAAATAGGAAACAAAGGTGCGATTCGAAGGAATTTAAAATAAACAAAAACATATTTAACAATAGGTAGGCAAGCAGGCAATTAGGTAAATTTATTGTTTAAAACCATCTGGAATGACGGCTCGTAAAAACTCGCATGTCAGAGAGCTGTAACATTTAAAACGCCATACCGTGATCAAAATTCTAATCATTTTTTGTAAAACGATTTTATCTATTTGTTGTGAACAGAAAGATAGTGTTGATCGAATTACAATTGATCTTCTACACCTCTCGCCCCTCAAATAAAATAAATAGGCAACATATCGTATCTACGGTCGTCGCAATTTCCAAGTTATGTCTTGAATTTCATCATGGTTTAAAAAAATGTAAAAAAAAAATAAAAAATTCCGATAAGAATTGCAAATTACAAAACAACGTCTACAAAATTTTATTTATTTTTTTCTACTAGGGTGTTGGAAGATAATTCCAGACGACTTAAAGGGGTGCAGTAGCAGCATTTGCCGCCATGCCATCCGTTGCCTGGCGCTCATCATGTTCATCAAGTCACAAACCAACAACGCCGCCGCCAGCTACCACCACCGCACCGGCCAGGCGGCCATTCCGTCAATTATTGTTTTATTTTTAGCAAAATGATAATCAATCTTCCTAGTCTTCGATGAAGTGTGTAGTAGTTCTATCACGTATCAATTTGCTGATTAAACATTTACATTACTTTTTTTGTTGTTCTCTCTTCTCCTAAACAAAAGTAATTTATATTTAAATTTTCTTATTGCGTACTTTTTTTTTGTTTAAAGACATTTCCGCATCAAAGGTCGTGTAAAAGCAAATTAAATGCCTACGACGCAATTACGCTTGAATATTTGGCATCTTATTTTGAGAGAGAAACTGACACAGATTCCTAATTGTTAACTTATGCGTTATCAATAGGTAAGGTGATGTTATGGTATAGTACGGAAGATAGAGTTGATAAATTTAATTTATCAATTAAACAGAAAGAGTATTATTAAGAGACGTCAACCAAATCGATGGAAGACAATCCTATTACACCTTAGACGTGTGCACTCATCGACGACGACTTTTGACTATAGAAAATGAAAATTCTGGAATGTTAAAACTCTTCTCAACCGCCGCGAAAAAGATCCCAACAATGTCAGATTCATTCAACTTGATAGAGAATTCCTACCAAGATATCTTGAGGACTGACCGAAGTGAGATGGTTGAGCGCTGGTCAGGTGGATTAGCCTTCGAAAAGCATATTTTTTATTTACTCTGGAAAACCAGCTGGAAGCTCTCGCTGACTGATGATGACTCCAGAAGTCTTTTAACCTGAAACCCATCAACGACAGGATATTGACAGGCAGATTTCAGAGTAAACCAAGAAAAATCACCATCATCCAGCCGCCATGTCCCGGCCGAAGATGCGACGGCCGTCGCAAAGGACGAATTTTACAGCTCAGCACGACTTCCAGACGTTCGCCGAGCGGAGGCATTACTCTCGTGATGGGGGATCTTAGTCTTAAGGTTTGACAGGACAGCACAGCACTTAAGCATGTTCTAGGTAACCACGGCATTTGAGAACGCAACGACAATGGAAAGCTGTTTGTTGACTTTTGCAACGCAAACGGGCTAGTCATTGGAGGAACGCTGTTCGGACATAACATCCCGCATAAGATAAGCTGGTTATTCACAGCACAGCGAACCCTGTTCACTTCTCGATTAAAAATTGTTTTCGGGAAATAAAGGCGGTGCTGAAGTCGGCTTAGCTTACAATAACCAAATTATGCTCACATGTCTTCGACTTTGAACTGCTTCGGTACTCCGAAATCGACAAGACCTCCTCCGTAGCTACACGCAGATGCAATATTGGCGGACTACGGTATCTTATAGTACACCAAAAATGCAAGAACCACCTTGCCACAAAAAAAAACAAATCTCTAGAAAATGCAGACCAGCACAAGAGCACTGTGAAAAATGCATTTTCAACTGCAACTCTTGGATTTGTGGCTATAAGGGGGAGAAACTCCAGCACTTGACTATCAGCTCAGAAGATGCAAGGAACACTTTGTCACTGTAATTTACCATTTTCGTCACCGTACAAAGCTTTCGAATATTTTTTTGTTCAAATCCACCCACTGCCACGCCCACTTTTAATTTTTTCTCAAGAATGGCTGTCAAGATTACTGTTGGTATCAGATATTGTAACCCAAATCAGTGATTCGCAGCAACAAGTTCCCGTATTTGCACCTGCCCACTCAGTTTAGCCAAGATAAAATCAGCAATCAAATCCCTAAAAAATAACAAAACGGTAGGTTTAGACGGTATTTCTGCTTAGCTTTATGAAACGGCTCCACAAGTATCCGGGATTCCCCAGGCAGGCTCATCCTGCATTGATCATATCAACACTTTAAAAACTAATAGAGCAATGCGGGGAGTTCCGTTTACCTTTGAAGGAGCAACGAACAAAGACCAACCTGAGACTGTTTCGCTAAAACGTAGTATCCGTACTACTATATGGGTGTAGTACATGAAATGTAACCACCTCTGTCACAAAAAAGAAGCTGGAAACTTTTGTCAATAGGTTTCTTCGAAAAATTCTAATGATTTTCTGGCTGAATACCAACCAAGAACTCCTTCGGAGAACTGGTCAAAAATCTATCGACACCGCAATTCGTAGAAGTGGCAGTAGATTGGACACACCCTACGGCGCGCGGCGTGGTGAAGACTCTAGACAAGCACTGAAGTGAGATCCTATTACCCAAGATGGCAGAATACCTGGGGGCCAGAGAAAAGGAATCTAAAAAGCTGGAACAATGTTTCCAGAATTAGAAAAAGATGACGTGTAACGGTTGTTGACACCCCATGCCCTAAGGAGCTAAGTAAGTAGGTAGTACTTTTCGGGCGCTAAACGTCGACTCTGGCCATTTTTTGTTGCAGCAAGATTAAGAGCTGAAGCGAAAAACAAGAGCAGCGAGAGAGAAGTATCGAGCAGGGAGAAGAGACCCTGTGTATAAAGAAGTGAGCGTACGCAGCCACCCAGTTTAAGAGCCTCGCCATCAAAATAACGCTTGAAAGTTAAGCAACCGGCTGTTGGCCTTGAAACCAGAACGCAGGCTCTCCGAAACAGTGAAGGTAACCAAAGAAGCAACGGTAAAACGGTATACCTTTGCATTCAAGCAACATTTCCCAGGAGTTTTCTAATTGGGCATTCGGTAGAGCGAGTAATAGGACAAGAAGCGAACCCAACTCCAATCAATGAAGACCCAGTACCCGTACTCAGTAAAGAAAGGTCACCCTATATCCTGTAGGAGCTATCGAGACATATCCCTGATAAACGTCGAATACAAGATCCTTGCGAATGTACAGTGTGACCGTCTTAAGCCATTCTGCAACATATCGGCATATACCAGTGTGGCTTCCGGCCAGGCGGATCGATCATAGACCAAAAATGTACTCTCCGGCAAATTTTAAGTCGAGACCCACCATCTATTTATTGACTTCAAGGCCGCACATCATAGCATTCATCGTCAGGAGGTTTATTGATGACTGAGCTTGGGGTCAAGGCTCAAGGGAAAACTGAGTCGCGTGACAAAAGGAAAAGTTCTTCGGGTTTCGTCACTTTCATTCTGGAGCAAATAGTGAACAAGGCAAGCTATAACACTGAAGGCACTTTTTTCAAAAGATCTGTCTAGCTTCTAGGGTATGCACAGGATATGACATCATCGACAGATTTCAACGGGTCGTTATAGCCTATAATGGCAATTGAAGAACACACAAATTCTGGTCCAGCAGTGAACTAGAACACGACCAAATCATGCTTTCAACAAACCATCAAAGATTTGTCAACCGGTTAGGACAAAACTTCACTGTTTATAACAACAACTTCGAAGTAGTAAAGGAGTTCATTTAGCTCGGAATAAACATTAATCCCAAGAATGACATCTTAGTGGAGATCCGACAGAGAATTACCGTAACAAACCGATGGGTTCAAACTCCTCCAAAGAAGAACGACATGCACGCTCTATCAAACTCTTATACCAGGAGTTTATAGCAGGACTGCTTTATGCCACTGAGTGTTTGGGGGAAGGAAGAGCTGATATTGGGCTGTTTTGAAAAAATTGGTCCTTCGTGCGAGGAGAGGGAATGGAGAAGAAGATACAACCGCAAACTCTATGTACTGGATCAAGATGTGGAGGTAGTCTAGACGTTCAAGTCACGTCAACTATATTGCCTAGGCCACCTCGAGCAAATGGACAATAATGCTCCAGCCAAGAGAGTCGTTGAATCCCATTTCCCACAGGGTCGACCGAACAAAGACCGAACCTTCTCCGGTTAAAAGACCATGCCATAACGGATGCCAGAAAGTTTGGTCTAGATGACTGGAAGCAGCTTGTTCGGGATCGTAGAGAATGGAAGGCTGCCGATTCTCAGGCTGCATGATGGGGGATTGGGAGCCGGATAAGTGAGTCAGTAGGTAGCACCCTCAATGCTCAACATTGACTTGTTGTTCCTTAAACTTGTAAAGGGTCACGAAATGGTTGGTTTGTTGGTTAACTTCAAACTGAATGCTTGATCAAATTGAAGAAAAAGGCAATGAGATGTCGAATCCCAATCAAGAACCAAACCCATCGTGTGAACATCGACTTTTAATAATTTACCTTGAGTCTGCAGATTGATGGTCTCCCGGCTTAAGTGAGGCAGTTTTGCATTTTGTTGAGTTTGATTAGAAACTGTCCACCACAAACCGGCGCAATCTTGTGTGCGATTCAAAAGCCAATGAGGTACATATAATCAAAAACTAATACCACGTGGTGTTTATTTAATTTTAAAAATCACTCAAACCAAGAATCAAACATAATAAACCACTTGGCGGTTTTTTTGTTTTATTTGCTTTCATTTAATTTTTAATGAATACATCTCCATTTTGTGTGTGTTTTTTTAAACATAGCACCTATTAAATTTATTCACAAGTGCCATCCATCATCAACATATCAAATATGTTTTTTTTTTAGCCAAATTAATTTTATCTCCGTCCGCATGGGTTTTTATTTTGCTTTAATTTCCGATATATCAACTTATTTTTGTTATGCCTATGTTAACAAAATATAAAAACACGAATAAACACAAAGCAATAACATCTATGGTCACTGATCCAATTCAAAAGATATAAATTTTTAAGATCTTAACTTATAATGAAATCAAAGTGAATTTAGATAATAAAAGACTCGTTAATTGTTAGGCCAAGCTATAATTTATCTATCATCATTTGTCAATTAGCAGCAAGAGAACCCATCTCAAAGTTTTTTTTATTTTTATTTTCCTTTTTACATTTTATGTTTGAATATAAAAATATACCAGTTTCTAGATTTTAGATTAATTGATATAAAATGAATAATTACACATTTTGCATACCCACAAGCTCCGACCGACTCGACGACTGTAATCAAAATTTATAATACTTTACTTTACCAATCAACTAGATCAAAGAACCAGAACCGGTAGTCATTAGTCCATGAGATCTTTTAGTCAAGTTGTACAGCTTGGAGTCTTGCTTGCGTGGTCATGGTAGGTTGGATAAAATTCGCCGGTTGGTATCGCCATATCATAGATGTCAGTTTCGCCTAACATATACGGGTATACCCAAAAGTCATTGACCCCCCTCTATCGCATATGCACACACACTCTCTTTTAGACTTTTCTTAATTCCAATTCCAAAATTTTAACTTCTAATTAACCACCGTGATAAAGTTGAACAAAAAATAAAATGTAAGCCATTCAACTCCGGAAGTGTGAACAGCAGGTTATGTCCGTTATAAAACAGCAGTAGCAGCAGCTGTCATTGAAACGTCACACATCGCACCGGTTCGTTTAGCATAAAATGGTAAAAAAAACCACCGCACTCTTCAAACGGTTTACACAGCAACGGATGTGTTCAAAGACACAATTCATTATTTGTTAGATCTCTTCTTCTAACTTAATGAGTGGCAGCGTGTGTGTATAGTCTATCCAATTTAATTATGGGGGGATGTCACATCATTACGTATTGTAATTCCGTTTCAAATTATTATTGACCACTTTGACAGAACCAAAGAGCCATAATACTGTAAAATGTAAATTGATTATGATTCACAATTCCATAAATTCTGTTTGGAGTGTCCAACCAACAACTATTTAGATACATCTATGCATATATACGAGATAGTATACCTACTGTCACAATGACAGTAGCTTTTCGAATATGGTCGTAAATTCATGCGTCAACGACACGAAACACAGAAACACACAACACGAAACTTAACAACAAGAAAAGAGAGGCTCCTTTGAATAAATCACCCATTTAGGATCTACACACAAAGTCGTATATCCGGAATATTAATTATTTTTCCTTTCTTCCTTTCAATTCATAAAGGTAAGAAAGATAAGCAAACAAAGTGATGAAATGGTGTTTTATTCAAATTTTAATTGTGTGTGTGTGTGTACTGTGCTTTATTGTCTTATTGTTAATGACATTTTAAGAGATTTGAAAGTTTTCGTTTTTTTTTTCGAAATTATAGTCAAATGGAATTCGAAATTACAATTTAATTTGTTTATTTCTGTCAGATTTAAGTGATTTTATCCATCAGTGTGTGGGTGATGGAGGAGGATTATTAAGTTTAAATTGCAATTTAATTAAATGAAATTTTTCTTATTGAATGAATAAAAAAAATGCCATTTTACTTTATTTAATTGGACGTGAGTTTTTTTAATTTATGCCATATGGAATATGTGCAGCAGCAAACCATATTTGGAGTAGGAATGTTGCAACGTCTTTGTATACAGAGGGACAGTTTTTATGGTAAAGGCAGATAAAATTCAAAATGTTGAATAAAATAAAATGCATGATTGGATCTGGTATGAGATTGCTTTTGCCATTTAAGGATATAAAAAAGGCGAGGCAGCACTGAGGATTTAAGGTGATGTTTTGTTATTAGATACAGTGAAACACGTAAGAAGAAAGATTGACAAACAAAAACAAGTAGAACTATCATGCCTACGCTTTGTAAACATGCTCTTTCAAGAAATGATAACTCTAACCCTCAGCTTTTTTAACCGTACGTTGCCAAAAAATGCTCAATCGAACCCTTGCAACGTCAATTTTTGGGCAATTTTCGACTACGTCAAATCAAATGCCGTTTTAGAAAACGTCAAATCAAATGACGTTTAAGAAAACGTCAAATCAAATGCCATTTAAGAAAACGTCAAATCAAATGACGATTAAGAAAACGTCAAATCAAATGCCATTTAAGAAAACGTCAAATAAACTTCAATTTAATCGTCAAATGATCGTTATTTTTTGACACAGATATTGCTAAGGTCAAATATCAAATGCAATCGTCCAGTTTGCACAAAATCGGTTTGATTAACGTTAGACAATTTACTTGTGAATTTGACGTTTACAACAACATGTCAACACTATTTTTTTACTCGACAATTGTGCCGCATAGAATATTTTCGAACATGTGACTTTAACAAACTGCATTTTTGCACACAATGCTTATGCAGTTAAATTTGTATTTGTATTTTCGAAAAGAAGCTTTTGCAAGAACATTCTGCAAATACATTTTTGACGCAGATGAAGTTTTCGAAAACGGTTTTTTCAGCACTGACGTGAGACGTGTATTGGCTTAGCGGGTCGTCAATCATACGACATTAGCCGCGATAGTGACAACAGTGTTCTATACCATTCGATGGACCTCAATGACGATGCTCATATTCAACTGAAAACGAGATTTTTTGACGTTTCAGTATTAACACTCTCCATGAAGTGAGATGTGAATACTGAAACGTCAAAAAAAAAAAACAGTTTTTCAGTCCAATCTGAACACCGTCAATGGATTAAAAAAAATCTTAAAAAAATACGTAATTTTGGAATTGATATAATGTTTGCTCTGAAAGGTGGTTTTAGGGCTTCCGGTTGACGTTTGGAATTAATTATTATGTAAACGTCAGAGTATTGACAGTTGCCTATCTGTCAAATCATTTACCGTCAGAATTTTTTTAAGGATGGCTACTATTACAATGATCTCTAAAAATCTAAAATAATTAAAATTTTAATATTAGGTCTCCAAATTGACATTTAAACTAGATTTTATGCCAACGTCAAAATATAACTAGCTAGTTGCCAACCTGAAAAATTATATAACTGTGAACTTCCATTGAAGGATGGCTAAGATGTTGAAGGAATAAAATGTTCAGAAAAAAGTAAGCAAACGTAACTAAATGTCACTAGACTTCAACTGAATTAATATGACAGCTGACCAATTAGAAGCCCCAAAAATTCAGTACTGCAAATGTTGGTGATGAACGTGGGTAATATTTTTTAATCAGAAATAAAGCGATTAAAGGTCCTTCAGTTGACATTTGGAATAAACTATTTCGTAAATGGCTATTTGTCAAGCCATAAACTGTCAAACTCAATAGAAATTTGATTAAGATGTCAATAGATTGAAAACCTTCTAAAATCCGAAATAGATGAAATTCTATTTTGTTTTCTAAAAAAAGGCGTTTTTATGACTTTCAGTTGATATTTTAAACTAAATTTATTGTAAACGTCACAATACGTGCCGAAAGTTGCTTACCTGTAAAGCAATAAACTGAAAACTTTCATTGGAGGCGGCTATGATGTCAAAGGAATAAAAAACCACCTCTGAAAAATCTAATAAAACGAAGCCTTGGCAGAAAATTCTGCTGGCCAAGTTAAGATTAAATCAAAGCACTGGTGAGCAGTCTGATATCAAGGTGTTCTAAGAGCGTTTAGCCTATTAGGAACTTGTGAATCATGTCGTGAATCTATAAAAAATTTGCATTTATGTTGACCTGTGAACATACCCGTGAAGATGTGGAAAATTTGCTTTCACGAGCAATTACCGTGCGAAATTGTCAGGAAATTTCGGTGAACTGCTGATAGTTGTATTACAAACGTAACGTCAAACGTTCACAACACATTCACAAGTCTGTACCAGTGAGAAATGTCAAAAAATGACTTTCTCCACTGGCGATTGTTCACTTCACGAGGAAGAATGTACTAGACTTTAGGAGAGTTATCATACGACGAACGAGAATAACCAACGCGTTGACACTAAAATTCTTGTCAACCAGCTACGATGCGATGAATTTTACGTCAGAGAGTCAAAGGACCTTAAGGGCCAACAATTTTTTTTTCTTTTAATATCACTCCAAAACTCGGGCGTACCTTTTGCCGCAACCTGTATGATTTGTTTGAATTTTTGTGATTTTTTTTTCTTTCTTTTAAGCCAAATAATTGATATCAGTTAAGTGGCCCCGAACCGCTAGAATTGATAACAGTTCGGGATAGATTTTAGGCATTTTCCATCCATCAATCTTGCCTATGTACCGTGGAACATCAGTTATCCGATTCCTGTTAGAATTACATGTTCTCATGTCTCAATTCATCCAATTGAGGAGGGAAGAATTCGTTGAGCATTGTTTGTTACTGAAGCGCTCACTATCCGCAGTATTCATTTGGCCAGCGGTGTTTTCGAAAAAAAATATGCCCGATGAGGCCTCGAGTGTAAACAGCACACCATGCAGTAACTTTAAGCAGGTATAATGGCTATACGTGAATTTTCGGTGCCGCAGAAGGGATAATAATTTATCTTTACCACATACGATGAAAAGTTGTCTCCCTCGTAGTTGATATCCAGGCTTGAGCGTAAGTCACACTTGACGGTTAACAGCTAACAGTTAATACGCTGTGTTCACTTTGTGAAGGAACCTGTTCAAGTCTCTTACCAAAATTCTCTGTAAAAGCCGCCAATTGATGTACAATCGCGTGGCACGTGTGTGCGTCGGAATCGTCTGGGCGATACTCCGCGACATCTTCAGCTATAGCTACGATATTCTCAGCAGGACGGCTTTTCCGAGGCCAACCAGATCTGGCAGCATCTCATGTTTTCTCATATTCTTCTACGCGAGCAGTTAAACGTCGAAATATTTGCTTAGGTGTGGACGACATTACAATAGACTTGCTACTGTGTTGTGACTGTCATCTATCACATATCACCTTAGCCGATTTCACCCCTGAATACCTTAATAAAAAGAAGAGGCCCTTAGTGACTCCCCTAAGGAACTCCTAATTTGGAAATGAAAGGGTTTTAAGAGAGTTTGTGAAAAAGGTATGGCCTATTATCAAGACTAAATGATATTTAAGTCATGAGGACCAGAAAGAAAGCAGAACTTTTGAGGATTTTATGAGAAAGTTGATCAAAAGCATGTGAATAGTTTTTGTTATTGACTTAAATTTCCAAGGAATTCAATAAATTAAATGGTATTCATCGCTCATTCATATTTGTTTTTTTATACCAGTTTTAATTTATTTTTTTCCACTGTTTGTCATCTTCGCACTAACTACTTTTCTTAACTAGACAAACCATAAAAGCTTTTTTTTACCATCCACCAACGCTATTGAGCGTGCGCCGGCTGGCGACCAGCAGCCGCTAGTTTATTATTCATTGGTATAGCTCGGTCCATCACACTCATTTTGTGTTGATAGTTTCTTGTTACAATATTTTATTTACAAGCAATAAAATGCAAATCAATTGAAATTTGCAATGAGTTTTTATTACTCAATTTTATTATTGAAGAATAAGGAAGACTCAATTCGAGTTTAAAGACCACCGGACTTGAGGTTGGCGGCCACCACCAACGCTTAACGATATATTTTTTTCTATAAACGAGTCAGAAAGGCAGAAAGACCACCAACAGCGGATGCAATGGAATTTGATGGCTGTCTAAAGTGATGGTACATTTTTTAGTGCTGACTATTTATTTATCAAATTGTAATGACTGTCAATCACTTAATTTTCATAGCCATGTTTTTTTTTTTTTATTTTTAAATGAATACATTTAGTAGGAAAATTAATTTTTGCCGAGTATGGATGGGAATTGAATGTCAAGGAAATGGTATTTTTATTTAAATAAGAAGAGAACCATCGATTGTTTTTTTACTGCATTTGCTTGAATTTAAATTTATAAGCAATTTCCGTGTCTATTATCTGTTTGAAGGCAACATTTTCAAGATAAGAATATATTTTTCAAAGAAGAAAAGAAAAATTTGTAGCAATGAAAGCATTTACAAACTGCTGGACATTCAATGAGGCTTTTCTTGACAGGTGGCTTTCCGGTGTTGATCGAGTGCCATATTCTGCCTAAAAGTCAATACAAACATCGACTTCAAATCCGCATATGATAGCATCTTCGTCAGAAGCTTATACGGCAAGGACTGAACTTGTTGTCAAGATCAAATTGTGAAGCGTGACATTGGAAAATATGCGATGCAATAAGTGCAAGTAGGGAAAATGTCTTCAGAATTCTTTCACATGCCCAGAGTTTCGGCAATGATTATCAAGTGATTTCTTTAAACTCGTTCTGGAGTTAATAGTGCGCAGGGCACGCATTAACGCTAAAAGCACTATTTTCAACAAATCAGTAGAATTTCTAGGGTATGCTGATGAAATCGACCGTTCTCAAGAGGCTACTATAGAGTCTCTCAAGACAACTGAAGATAGGACAAAATTCGTAGGTCTTCAAGTAAACGCGGGCACGACCAAATACATGCTAGCAACAAACAATGGAAGATCTGTCAACCAGCTTGAACAATACGTCATTATTGATAGCAACAACTTCGAAGTAGTTAAGGAGTTCATCTAATTCGGAGCAAACAATAATCTCACGAATGGCATCTTAGTGAAGATCCAGTCCTACTTCAGCTTGGTACAAAAAATCTGCTAAAAAACCTCACACACGATCTAAAAAAAAAACCCTTATACTGCTAGTCCTGATTTATAGCGAGAGTTTTGGAGGATAAGCAGGAAAGTTAGAGCTGATACTGGGCTCCTTCGAAAGAAAAATTCTTCGACGGATATTTTGTTCTGTGTGCCTCGAGGACGAATCAAGCGGAAGATACAATCGGCACTCAATGAGCTGTATCAAAATGTATATGCAGTCCAGAGAATTGGAACACGTCGAGCGAATGGAGAAACTGCATTAGCCAAGAAAGTCTTTAAATTCCAATCCTCAGGTTCGAGGGAACAAAGAAGACTCATACCCGCCCGGTTTAAAGACCAAGACATCGTCGGATCGGATGTCAGAAAGCTTGCTCTTCTAGACGACTGGAAGCAGCGTGGAGGTTTCGGGATCGCGGAGGATGGAAGGTCGCCTTGTCTCAGGCTGCAACCCTTTTTAGATGGGAAGCCGGCTAGGTCAATAATATCGCAGGAACAACTAAATCTAAAGAGAAAAAATTTGTTGGGTCACCTGTGTTTCTTAAGATTTTGAAATTTCTGATTTTATTGATACTGAAGCTAGAGGGAGGGTCGAAATTCCCATGAGTTTGTTCCTGTTAAAAGGGTGTAGTGCCAAGAACTTGTTAAGGAACAACCGTGCCCTTAGACAAATGACGAAAGATGTTGTCATTTGGTGAGTATGTAATTTTTATATGGAAGGCAGGATTTCGAAAGAAGATTTTCGACCCGCTCCCCCTTTTTTACCTCCATGACTAATAAGTTTTTTGAACGTCAAATCAGGTATCAGTATTTTATTCTTTGCTTATTTTATTCTTACTTACTTTCTATTTTGATCGAAATACAAATATTAATTGAAGTGACTGGACATACCTGAAAAAAAGAAGAAAAAATTGTTAGGTATTTCTGGCACAAAAGAAATGTTGTTCAAATAACGTAAGTTAAAAAATGTATAATTATTATGGATTTTCGTTTGTTCTTTTCCTTCTTTTTCATTTTTGACAAACACAGGATGGATGAACAGAGTTGCCAGTATTTATCAAAATAACTTTTTAAAATTGTGTTTAATTTTAAATTACAATAATTGTATTTTCTATAAAAACAATCATTGAGGCCGATATCATTTCTATACTACTTGGTGAACAGAGTGCAGAGGAGAGGGGCGCAAACTAGTGACACTGTTTACAGATTTAAAAGCTACATTTGACTCAGTAGAGGAGTGAGATAAGGGCTTAGGGAAAGAAAGGGAGGAGGTCTACGAAGAAACGAAGAGTAGAGTGAAATCAGCAGGAGTAATGGGGGAACATTTTGGACGGGAAAGGGAGTAAGGCAGGGTTGCCCGATGAGGCCAATACTGTTCAACTTGTTGACAGTGGATATAGACGATGAACTGCGCAAAGGGAGTTGCGCAGGGGTAATAGTAAAAGGAAGAAGAATTTGTTTGTTGGCAAACGCAGATGATGTGGTGGTAATGGCGAAAAATGAAGAAGACTGCAAAGCATGACCGGAGAAGTATTTCGAGAGGAAAAGATTGGAAGTAAACGTAGGAAAGATGAGTGATGAGGTTCAGGAAAGGAAGAGGGAGAACCACAACAGTAGACCGCAGATGGGAGGGGGAAAAAAATAGAAGAAGAAAAAGAATTTAAATACCTGGGGTATGTGTTCAAAAAGAATGGAGGGCAGAAGGCACATATAAGGGTCAGAACAAAAAAGGCAGCAGCGGCAATGAAAAAAGGATGAAGATGGGCTATTCGAGAATGTTCGGGAAAGAAAGATGTGGCTTTCCAATATTTTAGGAGGGGTGGGAGCAGAGACAAGAAATGGAACGAATGCAAGAGGTAATTAAAATATGCGCTAGAGGTAGAATGGAAAACTACAGAGGAAACAAAAAGAGATAAAATAATGATCACGATCAGAATAAGCGAGACAAGAAATAAAGGGGAGGTATGAAAGGTGTAAGGCAGTGCGAACGGAAAGGGAAAGCAGGTGGGAACAGCAAAAGGAAATTAAGAAACGAATTAAAGAATCTAGATAGATACAATAGGTGGTATATAGAAGTAATTACAGAAAGGAGACAGAAAGAACAAGGAGAATAGTAAGAGTCAGGCTAGGGAATAGGGTGAGAGAGAGAGAGATGGTACTGGAAACGAGAAGAAGAAAGAATGTACAGAATTTTCAATATTTTTTTTATTTTTATTTTAAGTATACATTTCAAAATACAATATAAACTAATAATAATTTTAATGGCCAATGGCGTTGCCGTCTGCCAGAATGTACAGAATATTAGAGGGTAAACAAGAAGCGTGGGAACATGTAATAGAAAGATGCAGGTCAGGCTGATATAATGGAAAATCAAAAGGGGATTAAATGACGAAAATAATGGACGAAAAAAGGAGAGGCGAAGAGTGGATAAAGGAACTAGTGGAACTGAGAAAAGAGAGGGATGGGGAAAGAGGAACCACTGTAAGGAAACGGGAGCTTGTAACTAATAGGGAAGGCAACAATTAAGAAACACAAAAAAAAACAAAAAACAAAAAAACAAAAAACAAAAAAAAAAAAACAAAAAACAAAAAAAAAACAATCAAAAAACAAAAACAAAGAAAAAAACAACAAAATCAAACAAACAATAAAAAACAACCAAAAGAATACAAAAAAAAAACCTATTTTTAAAAAAATTAAAAAAAATTTTTTTTTTAATTAAAAAATTTTTTTTAAAAAATAAAAAAAAAAAAATAAAAAAATTAAAGGTAAAAATAAAAATAAAAACAGAAAATAAATTTAAAAAAAAATAAAAATGAGAAACATAACAAATTTAAAAACAAAAATAATGAAAAAATAAAGAAAAAACAACAAAAGGAATAAAAAAAGATAGAAAATTTAAAATGAAAAAATAAAGAAAACCAAAAAAAAATTGTTAGTTAATAATAAGACCTGTAAATGTTAACAGTTTTTCATGTAAAATTGACAAGTTCAGATTGCGGATTGCATTCTTAAAACTCAAACTCAAGTTAAAAGGTCAGCACTTTCTAGAAAACCTTCCTAAAATGAGCAACCAACTACTTAAGAAAAGTAATGATGCATTGTACCCAAAGTCATGAATGTCGTCCACACTACAAATTCTTCAATTTAAAACAATCTCAAATTAAAAAAAAAAATATGAAGATTGTAATCTTGTTTCATTTAATCTTATCCATTCTTAATTTTAATTCGTGAATCGTGTTTTCTGTTCGGATTAAATGAAACCACTTAATGTATGTATACTTAACGACTACATTTCAATCAGTGCTTAAGAAAAAAAAAAAATTGTTACACCTCCTTCCAACCCATGACCTCATTTTGAACTTATCTTTTCTCTTTTGATTCTCTACATACGTATTTTGACTTTTCCTCAAAAAAAAAAAAAAAAACAAAAACAAAAAAAACTGAAAAAAAAAACCCAAACCTAATCAAAAAGAAAATAATGTAATCCCAACCTTATAACCAGGAGGTCTTTTTTTTCTATCTCCAATGTACCGTTAAACCATCTGATTTTCTCTTTATTTCCTCATTAATCAAGTTACACTGTAAACGAATCAATCTCCAAACACACACAAGATGAACACAAAAAATGTAGCTATTAAACGAAACAATAGAAAACAGATACGAAAGTTTAGATATAAAAAAAAACTCCTATCAAGAAAAACACACATTTTTGAGTAACGATGGCTTTAATAGCCTTCGCTCTGGATGGACGAAGCTTATGACGTTGTGGAAAAGAAGACAAACTCCAAGATATAGCTATTAAAGAGTTGACTCTGACTCTTTCAAGAAGCAACAAAAAATAAATGAAGTGAAAAAAAAACATAAAATTTCTGACTGACAGTCTCCACCAAATGGTACTGTCAGATGGATTTAAAGATATCGTGTTGAATGAATGGATGAATTTAACCACCGCAAAGTGATGCAGCAACAGCAGCACTAACCATAATAACAACAACAAAAACTAATGGAAGAAGCCCCCTCCCCCACTGTCTCTTCCAGCAGCGAGTTGCCCTTTTCTCAGCTCTCGAGTTGATCATTATGTGTGTCTAATGTGTCGAGTCGAGTCACTTCTTCCTGAGGTTAATGGTCAATATAGCTCTCTAATGAAGCCGAACCAGATGGCATATTAAGAGAAAAAAAAAAACAATTTCCAAGAAATATTGACAGACATCCGAGAGAATAATAATTTTAGAACCGAAAAAAAAGAGGAAATAGCGGGAAATTATGACGAAAAAAAAAAAACCATGATGGGGAAAATGGATTTGCGTTCTGAATGTAGTACCAACAACAATTGACCAATTCTCAACGATTCATTAAGTTGACATACAAAAGAATCTGGAGAAAATATTATTAAAACCCTAAGATGACGCGACGTTCGGCGGGCGGTTTGCAAGTTCTAAATAAAAAAAAAAAAAAAAATTCTTAAATAGAAAAAAAATTTAAATACAAAAATTGTAAATTGAAAATGTGCTAAATTAAAAAATGTGCTTAATAAATTTTAAAAAAAAGTTAAAAAAATTTACAAATAAAAAAAAAAAAATGCTCATTAAAATAAAATGAAATGAAAAATACAAAAAATGGTTAAATAAGAAAGAATGTGCTTGATGTGAAAAATCTTAAGTCGAGTTTTAGCAAAAAAAAAGTTAATTTAAACAAAAAAATGGGCTGTTATTAAAATATGACTTAAATAAAAATTATAAATACAAAAAATGGGTAAGTGAAAAAATGTGCTCTTTAAAAAAATCTTGAGTGCTTATACAAAAAAAAATGTGTTTAGGTAAAAAAAAGATTTGCTAAGTTTAAAAGAATGTGCTTAGTTAAAAAAAATTGCTAGGTAAAATAGAATGTGCTTTAAAATATAAAAGTTACAAATACAAAACATGGCTAGATACTAATTTGCGGTTCCTGTGTGCAAAAAAAATCTATATGCAAAAATTCTTGCATATCAAAAATAATTGAGGTCAAATGCAAAATTAATTGTTTGTCTGATTGGTTAACAGTTTCACGCAAAAAAGCAACATTGCTGTCATGAAATGTCGTGCAAAACAATGGACCGGCAATTGTTTTGCATGCAAAAAAAAAGTTTGGTGAATAAAATATTTTTTTTTTTTTTATGTTCGGTTTACACTTCCAAAAAAAAAAATATATGTATATATATTCCTCTAGAGCAATTATTTGCATGCAAATGGTTTTTGCATCGAAAAATAATTATTTTTCAAGGCAAATATTTTTTGCCTTGAATATTATACAATTTTCTGCACAGAATGGTTGGAAAATTAATTTGAAAATTTTTATTTTTTAATCGAATGGGAACTGTTTACTAGACTTAAATGAAAAAAAATGTTTTTGATGAGAGAAATCTTCTTTAGATTGCTTTCAAATATGAATGTATACAAAAATGAACTCAACGAAGAAAAAATTGCTAAGTAAACAAAAATGTGTGAATGAAAAAAAATTTGTGATTGAAAAAAAATGTGTGAATGAAAAAAAATGTGTGAATGAAAAAAAAATGTGCGAATAAAAAAAAATGTGTGAATGAAAAAAAAATATGTGAATGAAAAAAAAGTGTGAATGAAAAAAAAAAATTTGTGAATGAAAAAAATGTGTGAATGAGAAAAAAATGTGTGAATAAAAAAAAAATGTGTGAATGAAAAAAATAAATTGTAATGAAAAAAAATGTGTGAATGACAAAAAAATGTGATTAGTATATAAAGAATTGGTATATTTAATACAAATATTAAAGAAAATGATTAGTAAGAAAAATTCTAGGAAACTACCAAGTTTTGATTTTCATCATAAAACTAGAAAATATTAAACGAACAGGGATTGGAAGAGTTGACTAAAAAATGATAGGAGCATTGAATACATTTATTAAAGAAGTAGTATCTCAAAGGAAAATTGAAACCTGAATCGTACTCGTGCTTAAGTCTGCTATTGGTTGCACATTTACAAAAAAATAGCTTCTATCTAAAATTTTCTGTTTTAAAGATTGACTTTTTCGCTAAGGAGGAGAAAAAAATTGGTAAATATTAAAATATGATAAATAAAAAAATTTGCGTAGTTAAAAAATGTGCTTTGTTTAAAAAATATAAAATAAAAAATGTGCTTTGTTTAAAAAAATATAAAATAAAAACTGTTCTAAATCAAAAAAATTAATTAAAAAATAGTCAAAATTATTACGAGAAGGGCTGGCCGAGGCAATATTACCTTCAAACCATCAGGCATGAGACCGTATTTTTTGAACTGAAATAAATCGAGTCCCTGAGGTCGCGGTACAAAAAAAAATAATAATAAATAAGTCTGAGGCCCTGTTACTAAGACAATGTTTAAAATTTTCAACTTAAAGGAAACTGAAACGTCCCGAAGCACTTCTTCCGAGTTCCGGTACTTGGCTACTACTTTTCGACATTGAACTAGTGTATGTTGAATTAGGAGATTTTGATATTTCGAAACACAAACTGGCAGACAAAAATTCAAACCACGTCTAAAAAGCACATTTTCTGCACATTTATCTTTGTAAAAACCTATTAAAACCTTAAGTTTTAATATAAATATTTGTTAGGAATATTACGTGACCCTATTACACGCTTTTAAGCTCCGCTACCGATCAAAAAAACAAGTCTCTATTGTGTCCCTTAAAAAAATTGGTGCATATTAACCCTTATTTACCCTGTATAAACTAAAGTTTAAATATAAACATTTTTTTAACATAGTAAACGTCTCTTGTACATGCTGACAACAAAAATGATTCTGTATTAAAACCCATTAAAAAAAATGATTTGCTGCACATTAACCCTTGTGTACCCTACTAAAAAGTAAGCCTTAGTGGTAAAATTTTTCAAAATAATACATAGCTTTTGTTCATGCCTTTAAACTAAGCAAACTATCAAAAAACAAAACTTAAGCGTTTATCATTTAAAAACACATTTTCTGCACATTTATCCTTGTTTACTCTATTAAAAACTTGAGTTTTAGTACTAAAAATCCTCTAACATATATGTAGTTTATTCATGGCTCTTTTACAATTCTTAAAACTCTACTGGAAAAGAAATAACAACAACAAAAAACTCAAACAGTTGCCATTTATAAAACAAATTTACACCTGTTCACCCTATTGGAAATTTGAATTTTAAATTTGGCAATTTTTAACATAGTATATTGATTTTTCTTTTACATATTTCGATCTGTCGGCAAGCAAATCACTTTTCACATTCACATAAATGTTTACACAAATGAAAATTCGAATTTTAAAAAATCCAATTTAAGTGAGGGTGCTACAAAAAAATTACGCAAATTATAAATTGAAAAATAATTCTAGAAATGAAACTTTTTTTTAACACATCACTTTCGCAAATTGATTTTACTCAACCTTTTAGTTCAAAGTAAAACAAAAAAAAAAAAAAACAATTCACTGTCACCTAATTCCCTTTCTGTTGCATTGTCATTCATAAAATTGATTAAAAAACAAAAATATTAATCCTCTATTTAAAAAAAAATCCTACGCAAAGTCATTGTTTTGCAACTTCGCAACATTCATAAAGGAAATTATTTAAGTTTTTTCTTCAAAATGTATGCCAAACATAAGATACTACTTATTGTTAAATTTGACTTTCAAGCACCTATTTTGAAAAAATAGGACTGAAAGATTTCGCAAAACCAAAAAAAAATTAACATATTTCGCACGTAAAGAAAATATTTTTTAAAAAGTGAACATTTTAAAATGCGAAATAATACAAAATGGAACAGTCGAACGGAAAAAAGTACAATTAGAATTAAAAAATTTCTTTGGAGGTTTTAAATTGAAAATTATGCTTTGCGAAATAGAACATTTGCTCATTTACTTCGCAAAAATGGCTATTTCTAGTAATTTTAGTCAACAGTTCTGTCATTTTTCATACAAAAAATAAAATTGAAGTAGTGGTAGTTGTGGGAAGTTAACGAATTGACCTTAGGCCAATTCCTAAACGAAAGATTTGCAAAGCAGATATAACAGCAGAATACGCAAGTTTAGGTGAATTGCGCAACATAATTTTAACATTTGCACAAATGCCTTTGCATTTGCACAAATGCCTTTGTATTTACACAAGAGAGTCTTCTGCATTTTGGAACACTCTGCTAAGAAGCGATTTTTGTGGTTTCATTAAGGGATTGTTTGATTGGCATAGTTTGCGAAAGATAAGCATTTCCGCGCTAGTTTTTTGGAAAATAATAATTGCAAAACGATATGCAAAATAATAAAAAATAGAAGGTAACAAGTAACAAAACGAGCATGCTTGGTCTTTTGACTGAAATTACTAAAATCAAAGCTAGGCAAGGCCAAAACAGCACATTGCGAAGTGCAAGATCTGTATGTAGAAGATGCTAATCAAATTTTCACAAACAAAATCACAGTATGAACTATGAAATTAAAACTTACCCAAAAGAATAAAGTGAATTATTAAAACGTACGATTTTGTTAATGTTGCGCAGGCCTGTACTGTATCCACTTTTTTCATACAAAACCCCGTTTAATGCGAAATGATTTAAATGCAAGTAAATACATTGCGAAAAGATAAAATCGGTTTGATTTTAAACCTACCCTACATACATTGATGAATATTATATTTCCAATAAAAGCACTTTATGCTAGAAGTGATCAGGTTCACTATTCAAAGTATTTAGGTTGGGGTTCGTTTTGCATTACGAAACATGAATTAAATCCGATGCGCAAAGCTAGTGGATGCGTTAAATGTGGATTTAACATTGCATAATTATCAAAGTAAAATGATAACCTAATGTGGATTCAATTACACATCAGAGAAAAGCCGCAACAACAATAAAATAATATACCGCGGCGGCGGCGCCAAGTTGGTATAATTTTTTAATCACCTGGTCTTCTCGGGTCTTAATGAAATTATATGAAACCTCAACTAAACAAGAAGAAACTTGAATATATTTTGAATGAACAATCTACTCGTACTATATCAATTATACGATAAAACCTTTCTAAACCATCAAACTTATCTTATTTCACTGCCAACAGGTAAGTAAAGAAACTGCATCAATTCCAAGGAAAACCTTTTACTTTTTTGTGTCAAATTATTAAAGTGAAAATTTAACAATTTAAAAGTTTTAATTACTCTTTTCCACATCGCTGCCCATTTAATAAATTAAAAAAAAAAAAAACATTCACATTCACTACCTAAAGCCTATTACCAAAATGCCCTAAGACTTTTATCTATAGGCGGCAAAGCTACACAGCACTAGCTCGAGTCGTTGTTAGATGTGGGTCTTTCAACTTTCAAAATTTCTCGTTTTGTTTTGTCCTAAAATAAAATTTTCTATCGATTTTAAATTGTTGAATTCGACAGGCAAACGGAAACGAATACAGCTCCACCAAAAAAAAAAAAATCTCACCATCATGATCCAAATTGCATTTAGTGTGCGAGCAGCTATGTAGCTCTTTGTTGCAATCAATGCCCAGCAAATAGAAAAAAAAAAATACAAAAAAAAATCAAAACAACAAATCAAAGACAAGGTGGTGCTGCGGAGGAAATGTAGAGGCTGGCGGCTGGTTTTCCGCATGCAGTATCAACGAAACCAAACACGAGGAGGCAGCCGTCACCGTCAAGCCAACAACAAACGACCGAACGACCAAACAACCAACCGACCGCCTACTCTTGAACTTTTAATCATCGTCTCTCCTGAAGCTATTTATATCTTTCTTGTATTTCTTCCTCTCTGATTCCGCCAATAGCAGAAGCAACAACACCAAAAGAGCAGGCTAGCATTCACGGCTGGACTTTGATATACTGGGTCACTTAAAGGAAATTCAACTTCTCTCATATGTAGGAAGCCCTTCCTCCTCCCCATGCGTACGTGAAAGTCATCGGGACATCATTGCCCTAGTTTCAAAGAATTGAAATTACAAAACAAGAGTTTTTCAGGGATGTTGAATAAGAATATAACAGAAATAAAAGGAAAAAGGGCGTGGTAGTAGGCGTTTTTTTTTTGTTTTTGTTGAATTAAGTTGAAAAATATCAATCGTATACAAAAAAATTGTCATAATCAAAGTTTTAGAAAGTTGAAATAAGCGAGTTATTTAATAAAAACAAATTTCCCTGGTAAAAAGTGGCGCCCAACACAAATGGAAGAGAATCCGAAAAAGTTAAATTTAGACTTTTTATGATTCCAAAAGCATAATTGAGGCTCATAATGATCTCCCTATTAATTGGGGTATCTTATTATCTCCAGTAGGCATCTAGTTGCGAGTTAATAGAATGGCTCAAGCCCACACCTCTAAGTTAGGCATAGTCAAGCACAACTGCCATTGTACCTTTACCACTAGCGGTTTTAGAAAAACTCTTTTTAGATCAGCCTCAAATAATGTTTTTAGTAACAACTGCAAGTAACTCGGGGAAATTTTGTCTTGAGTCGCTCACACTGTAGGTCCCAAAAAACCTTATTATTGGGCGCAGTCCATGTATTTAAGATCAAAACTAAAATGTTGCTGGCATCAAAGTTGACTACTTGGCGCAAATTTGTTTTCAGAAACAACTGCAATTCACTCAGG
The DNA here is from genome assembly GCA_946251815.1 of Dasysyrphus albostriatus. NCBI lineage: Eukaryota > Metazoa > Arthropoda > Insecta > Diptera > Syrphidae > Dasysyrphus > Dasysyrphus albostriatus. The sequence goes on from OX276337.1 coordinate 106,602,435, forward strand.
GCAACTGTTGCTTGCAGCATTATTGCCTTGAGATGCTCCAACTGTCATTCACTTAATGCCGGGTGGAAATATTCCAACAACCGTTGGTATAGCTCGATGACAAAATGTTGCCAGCAACTTAGATTGCTAAGTGGGGGCTTAGTGGAGACTGCTTTAGTGTTACTGGCAATAAATGAACTACAGGCCACAAATATAAATAAACTGTTTTCACCTACAACGCAAGTAACTCAGGCAGCAACAAAAATTTTGTCTTGAGTTACTTCAACAGTGGACACCTAAAAGTAAGTTGTTGGCAAAAACATTATTGCCTTGAATTACTGCAACCATGAGGACCAACTGGCCATTGGCAACAAATTGCTGCCATCCATTAGGTGTCTGGTAAAAATGTTCCAGTCAACAGTCGATAATTCTCGGTGATAAAATGTTGCCAGCAACCTAGATAGCTTAGTGAGCACAAGTCATATACTAAAATAACAGAAACAAAATGTTGCTGACAACAAATCGACCACTGAGCACAAATACAAATAATTTGATTTCTGAAACTAGTGCAAGTAACTCACGGCAATATTTGCTAGCAACATTCTTGCCTTGAGTTGCTCCACCAATGGATACCAAAAAGAGTTGCTGTATTTTTGAGCACCAAAAAAATATTGATAGCAAATTGTCAGTTGAAAATATTCCAGACAACAATGAGTAGGTCTCAATGACAAAATGTTGCCAGCAACTCAAGGTTTCTTAGTGAGGATAGTTTATATATTAAAAATAGGCAGATAAAATGTTGCTGGCAACAAATATAAATAATATGGTTTCAGCAATATTTGCAAGTAACTCGAGGAAACATTTTCTAGTAAATTGATTGCCTTGAGTAACTCCAACTGTAGGTACCAACAAGTTATTGGCAACAAATTGCTGCTATTCATATAGTCCCTACTGAAAATATTCCTATCAAAAAGTCGGTTATGTTCGGTAACAAAATGTTGCAAGCAACTTAAGATTGCTTAGGTGGGCAGTTCATGTAAATCAGAGCATTAAAATGTTAATGGCAACAAATTGACAACTGGGCGCAAATACAAATAATTTTTTTCATCGAAAAATACAAGTAACTGAGGGCAAAATTTTCGAGCAATATTATTGCAAATAACTCACGAAATTATTTGCTAGCAACAATATTCTTGCACCAACTAAGGGTAGCAACATATGGTTGGACATAAATTGTCTGAAATTTCATATTGCGGTCATTCACTAAGTGCGTGCTGAAAGAGTCAAAAAGTTGCTACCAACTTAAATTTGTAATGGGGGCCACCCATGCATATATATTGAAACATGAGAAACATAATGTTGCTGGCAACATATTTCTCAAAAACTCTTTTCTAAAATTCAAAAGTTGGCAACAACTTACATTACTAAACTGGGCATATCTGTGCCCAAAATATTGCTAGCAACTAAAGATTCTTTTTCTGTTTGTTGTGTGTACACATATTTCAAGACACTGAGTTTCGAAATTCAATAATGAAACTCTCTTTGTAAGAACTACTCGTTTAAGGGCCTTCGGAAGCTAGCAACATCGTCATATAAAAAAAATCCGCTCCTGACAGTAGCCGCAGCGGCAGCAAACACATCGCACAAATCCAGAATTTGCAATTTTATCCTCTTTGTATTACGGCGATGATAGTTCGTCGTTCGTCCATTAGGTCAGATCCAGGAGGCAGCAGCAGCAGTGTGGCAGAGTGGCATGCAGCAGGCAGCATAAGGACTGTGTGGCAAGGTGAAATGGGAATGGGAGAAAAGGTACCTCTGGCTCTACAAGATAGGTACCTACATAGATTTTCCTACAGAAAGAAATAAATAAATAAATAAAAGGAAGCTAATCATGAAAAGCTGGAAACAGAAACACGTTTGGTTGCGGCCCAGTGCTTCGCGCATCGCTTTCTATTCTCTGCCAGAGTTTAAGAGAAGTTTTAATCTTTTTTTTTTTGTTGATTTGTTTGTTCGTTATTCAGTTTAAATCTACGAACAAATGTGTGTGTGCACAAACAAACGCTGCAGTCTGTTGGTGCCTGTTCTATACCTAAAGGCTATTCAATCCGTATAGCATGATATCTACCAGATGCAGCACAGCACACAGCACAACATTCATCGTCATCCCGTTCAGTTGACGCGGCGCGGCACGGCGGATTATCCGCATTGGCTTAAGCTATGGCATTAGAAAATGGAAAAATTAAAAAGTAGCAAATCACTTCCATCAGAAAGCAGCAGCAGCAGCTAGCAGTTGGAAAGTTTCTCACTACCTCGGTAATGCGATGAAGCGCCACCATGCTATCAGGGCAACAAAGGGTAAGGGAAAAGACATGCTGCTGCCGACACATAAATCCCGACCGGATGGATATCATCGGGATGAAAGGCAAATTTAATATGCAATCTCCTTCCTGTTATACCTGGATTGGTTTTAATCAATGATGTTAGAGAGTTTGCTGCTTGTGTAGAGGTGTGCCTAGGCAGAAACTGTAAACGAACTTCAAATGGTTTGGATTTTTTTTTAGGTCACAGTCAATAGGTACGGATTTGGACGCTTAACCATTTTATACTATTTCTACTTGGGAGTTGAACTTTTCTTTCTAATTATTAGTGGAGTGAATGTGTGTTCATGAGCTGAGCTTACGTGAGTTTCAACAGGGTACATAATGTACAACGAAAATAGGCCACAAAAAGGAACGAAATGTTTCTTTATCGTCGGGTCTTCCCGACCACAAGGAAATGTCTCTTATGAAAGACACGAGGAGCCTCGGATAGGTATAGCTCTCAAATGGCAACAAGACCCATCACGTCAACGGATAAAGACTTAAGAGTATGTACTTGGAACGTGAGAACCCTTTACCAGGGGTCCAGCTCATAAACTTGAGCTTTTGGCCTGTCCTGTCATCGTGGGAAATCGGTTAAGAAAGTTAACTTAAACCTGATTAGTGATCACCCGACTGTGAGCAAAATCAAAGCCACTTTCCAAAATATAATCTTAATATGTGCACCCGCCCTCAGAATGGAGATGAAAGCTCTGTAAAGGATGAGTTTTATGACCTCCTGGGATAAATTTACAGAGCCTGCCCGGAGTAGGTACCATGTTAAAATTATTTGGTCGGGGACATCAATGTCCAAATTGTAAAGGCAGACACCTTTGGTTGAATAGTCTGTAGAGAAAGCCTCTACGAAGAAACAAACGATTTAGGCCTCCGACTAATAAACTTTTCAAGAGCTCGTTATACGGTGATAACTATCACTAGGTTTCCAAGGCTCTAGGTATTCACAAAGCAACCTGGCGTATCCCAAATGGACGACAGAACAGTTAAGACTTGGCTATACAAAAAAGCTCAAGAACAACAAGGCCACTGGATCTGACAGCAATACTATTGTGGCATATCCCTGATAAAACCGTTCTGAAACACTTTAAGAGTACCAGTGTTGATTCAGGCAGGCAGATCGACCTTGGACCCAATTTTTACTCTCAGACCGACGAATTTCAAGTCGAGACTCACCATTCATTTCTATATATCGATTTCAAGGCCGCATATTAAAACATTAATACTCAGAAGTTCTTGGGATCCCAGGAAAACTGATCCAGTTGTGCCGACTGACATTGTAAAAAACGCGATGCAATGTGCAATTTGGGAAAAGCTCTTCCCGACTACTCCAAACATGGACAGGGCTTCGGCAAAGGAGGTACGCTATCATGTGTTTTCTTCAATATCGTTCTTCAGCAGGCACCTTAATTAAGGCACTTTTTTCAACAGAAGTTGTTGTTATTGGGTTAGAAACGTCTGCTGATAGAAACAACCTTCGAAGCAGTTAAGGAGTTCATGATCTACATGTGAGTAAACATTAATCTCACGAACGACATCTTAGTGGAGATCGATGCTACTTCAGTTTGGCGGGGTTAAAAAATGAAATGCAAGCTCTACAAAACCCTTGTACTGCCAGTCGGGCTTTATGGCGCCGAGTGCTAGGTGATAAGCAAGAAGGGAAAGCTGATACTAAGCTTTTTTGAAAAAAAAAATTCTTCGACTGATATTTGGTTCTGTTTGGGAAGGCAAATGGAGGTACGACTGCGAACTATTTGAGCTGTACTAGGATGTAGTCCAGAAAATCAAATTACTTTAGACTTATTGGCTCGGTCATATCAAACCAAAAGCGTCGTTTCGAGTTCCAGCCTCCGAGCCCCATGTTCGAAAGAACAAATAAGAACGAAACATCTCCGGCTTAAGGACCTTCAAGCCTAGATGACTTAGAGATTGAAAAGTTGCCGTTCCTCAGACTGCCACCCTTCATACAATGTGAGCTGGCTGGGTTAGGTTAGGTTAGAAGGGGTGATAATACGAGTACAACGAGCCGCGTCATCTCACTACGATCTCATTGGACCCATTGCGCTCACCAGGGTAAAAGTGGGAAGTGTGGAGGAATAGGGAGGAGGTTAAGGGGAAGTTTAAGGTGTGAGATGCCTCCCTGAACCATCCTGAGTTCTGAATGAATTTAAGGATGTTTTTTAGTGGCAAGACAGAGATGTCGCTCAGTTCGTTGAAGAAGTATTCTCCTAGGGCTTCTTTTCTGATTCTAGCTAGGCTGGAGCATTCACACAAGAAGTGAAACGTCTTTGGATTAAGATATCATCTGATAAGATGAGGAAACATCTAAGGCTGGCCACCAGACCATGCATGCGTACGTTAGAATTGGCCTTATAATGGCTGTGTACATCCAATGAATGGTTCTAGGGCTGGGACCCCATCTTTTACCAAAATTTTTGTTACATGTGTAGAAAGCTATTGAGGCCTATTTTTTTCTCTTTCTTTAATATTTTCTTTACTTATGTGAGCTGGCTATGTTAGAAAGTAAATGCCAAAATTTCAAACACAAACCCTTCTTTGTATTTGTCTAACCACCAAAGGGAAAACTTCCAGACAAATTGCAAACAAAAGACCATACATTAATACAGCGGTTCCCAAACTTTTTGAGCTATGGAACCCTAAACAAAGTCAAAATATATTTTGGAACCCCAACACTTAATTGCCTTTCAAATGAGCTGCGAACTGCGAGTGTGAATAAATTTGCTTTGGCAATTCCAAGCTCAAATATCAACAAATTCTTGTTTTAATGATAAAATGAATAAACAAATAAATAAAATGAAGGTTTAGCATTTTTATATTTTTTTTTCTACCAAATTTCTGCGAACGTTTTTGCAATCCACAACATCAGGGGACCGATTCTGTTTCTCTGAAAAAAGTTAATCGAAAAACTTTTCATTCTTTCGCTTTGATTCCGATTCCCGTTCTGTAAAAAAGTGAAACCAAACATCAAAAACATTCATATGAATAATTTTCTTTCACGTCGTCATTTGGAAATGAATATCCAAAATGAAAACGTGAAATACGAACAAACAATAGGTGCGTTCCAGAAAGAGATTTAAACAGATTGAAATTGCCAGATTTAGTCATTTTTAGTGCGAAGTCGTTCCACAAGTGAAAGTTTATACTTCTTCGGACCAAGAGAGCGTTTCCACGTCTTGTCAGATTTGGTCCGTGAAATATTTGCTGGCTGTTTCGCACTGGATGTCAAATGCCAGAAGTTCTTATGTCAGATTTGAAAAAAAAAATCGGTTTGAATTCAATTAAGAAAACAGAATGCAAATAGCTAGGGTTACCCAAGTGTTAATTTTTTCTTTATTTATTTTTGGTAGATGTATTATTTTTTTTTATCTTTTTATAAATCAAAGGATTTTCTTAGAATGCATGTGTCGATATGTAAATCTTTTCCGCAGAAGAAAATTTAGTTATAAAAATTTGTATACTTTTTGGTTATTGTAGTTTTTTTTAAATGAAATGAAATTTAAGTTTCATGATTCAATATGTTTTTAAAGAATATTTCTTAACTAAAGTTTAATTAATTTTATACGTGTACCTTTCTCTTTTCTTAACATTCAATTTCTTGTAGATAGATTTTATAAACAAAATTGATTGACTTATGGTTGCCCTACGGCAGCTCTAGTCAAACATTTCTTTTGACGTGGTGTAAATTAGTGCCTAAAGTGTTCCCGGCATTTTGACAGTTTTTCTTCTCTCTGAGAGGATTTCATCCCCAAACGTCACAATTTGACATTTAGTCCGAAATAGTGCGAAGAGAATTTAAGGAACACACCTAATGTCATCATATCTCTTTCTCTGTCAAACTGTAAAAGAAAAAGTTTTTCTATCTCACTTCAAAAATAGAAATTTGAAAGAATCGTGCAGTTTTTAGGGGAAATGGTAAGGTGGTTTGAGAATCGATAATGTAGTTTTCATTCACAGAACTAGAATCGTTTTATCTGTGCCAAATAAATCGACGCATTTCACAAATATCCAAATGAAAAATTTGATTAAACTAACATCTACTTAAAAAATATTTTGTTTGGTTATACTGCAAGAAGCTCGCAGAACCCTGACGATTTTTTTACAGAACCCTAGGGTTCCGCGGAACACAGTTTGGTAATCGAAGCATTAATACATCCCTTTAGAGTTGTTTTCTTGTTTCTACCATCATACTCCTTCCGAATGGAATTCTCGAATATAGAAAAAAATAACCAAAGGAATGTAAATCATTTCTAAAAATAGCTGCCTGACATTCTATAAAGTGCCCATGTTTGAGGAGTTGCTCCTATATTATGGGCTTCTTATAAGTTCACGCTTGCAATCCTTTTTAAGTCATTTGCCTGTTTCTCGTCATTTTTGCTTATATCTGCACTAAACCCACACACATAAACGTTTTTCCACAAATAGTATATTTTGATTCTTCTGCTTCTTGGTCTTCTTTTTCTTTCTTTGTGTCATGACTGGTTTTTTTTCATATTCTCTGTTTCTGTTTAAACTGGATGGGATGTTCTTTGATTAGTTAAGTGTATATGGACATATATTTATGTGTGCATCGTTTCGCATTTCGCATATTTGTGTCAGTAATGTGCACTCAACCAGGTCCTAACAAACAGAACAACGAAATGTCACCTTTTGTTGACAATACAAAAAAAAACTGGTGCTTTTTGTATACGCACATTTGCATCAGAACAAACAAACAAAACAACAAAACAAAAGGAATACAAAAAAAATTGTGCTGATTTTTTTTTTTTTTTTTTTATAAAAGAAGTTCATTACGCACCTTAACCTGACAGGCATTTCCGTATCTTTGCAAATGCATTGGTAAGTTCATGTATAAAAGAACAAAAAAGAGCATAAACAACAACTGTCGAAACAGGTCTAGCGTGTGACGCATATAAAATAGTTGCTATTAGATAGTTGCATGCATTTATGTTGTTTTATTTATGTGAAAGCGATTAAACAAGTTCTTTACGAGTTAACAACCTTTTCATACAAATAAGAGAGACTTGTCTGATAACAACTTAACAACTGACAAGTTTAGTAAAGAGATGATTCAGTGCGGTGTTGTTGTTGTTTGTTGTTGTTGAATTTCTTGACACACTATCTATCAATGGCGCACTATTATAATTTTTTTTTTCTGATAACAACAAGTCATGATTGTGGAGTTGTTGCGTGTTATTTTTAAATTTTACCGGGTGACAATGAATCACTATTAAAAACCAACATTCATATCACTTTCCATGAAAAAATGGATTAAATTAACAATTTTTACGAGAAAACTTGACTCTGATTCATGGCATGAAATAGAAACTTAACAAATTGCACGTTTATTGTAGAGGAAAGAAAAACAGACGTAGAAAACTGTGATTAATTTATTTTATTATCTCCTTTTCTCAGAAATAATGTATGTAAGTAATTTTTGTTTAAAGCCAAGTCTAGACTCGAGATGAGTGAAAACTTTGAAATTTCCTGTAGCATTGGATTCAATGTGTGTAGAAATAAGGTTGTATAATCTATGAGGGACGAGTTCTAGGTTAAATGAAAAAAACTAAGCTAAGCTATTTGGTATGTTTTTAAGATAACAGATCACATATTTTGCACAGTAAAATATGCTAAAAGGGGATGTCTGAAAACTAGGTCAAAAATAATAAAATGTTTATTACATTATGCAGTTGGCAACAGACTATTGAATATTTCACAATTTTTGAATTTAAAGACAGTTTTGTCATTGAGGAGATTGTCTATCGAAAGATAAGGAAAAACTATTTATAGTAGGCTTCCTTTCGCTGTTATTGAGGACAATTTTTTAAATTATCTTCATTAGCAATGAGCGCCTTTATAATTGAAGCAATTTTCCTCATATTTTGAACTTAAGTTTTTTTTGGTAACTCTTCAAAGGGGAAATTGAATTTTTGTTAGCACCAAATATAACGGTACTTGCTATACAACCGTAAATGAAAAGCTAATTTATCTCAAAAACTGTAGGTATGGTGTACTTTTTGAGAAAAAAAATACCAAAAATTTGTATGCTAAATCTTTTTTAAAAATGTTAATGATTATATATCAAAATTTGAAAATTCTGTATTTTAAAAATGTGTTGATGAATTTTTTTGAAACTTAGTTTAAAAATATATTTTAATACATACTCAAAATTGGCAAACCAAAACTTTTTTTATTATAATTATTTTCATATTTTTAAAGTTCTTAATTCCAAGCAACTTGAACATAAGAGCAAGTACATGCGATCAGTCGTGTATTTTATTTTTGTAAGGCCTATTTTTGGGACATAAGCATACTTTAAACCGGAAATGCTACTAAATTCAATATTGCGTTGCTGGGAGAATGGTCACACTAACCACTTTTCAGTGTATTTGGTATAACTCGAAAACTAAGCCAAATTTGACATTTTTACACTTAGGACTTTTTGTTAGAAATTAATATTCCTATCCAAATTGATAGTTTCAAAAAAAGTATAAAATAACCAAGCAGACGAGTTTAACTTAACCGAACAAAAAAATAAAAATCAAAGACTTCTAAATTTTTTTAATAAATAGTGGAAAGGGTCAGGATATTCTTTTTTGACTTGAAATAGTAAGGAGTACGTTTTTTTTCAATTTTTTTTAATAGTGAAAAATGAAAAAAAAACTTAAAAAAAACTTAAGAAAAATAAAAAATTATAATAAAGACAAATAGAAAAATTATACCAAATGTACAAAAAATATAATAAGGATAATAAAGAAAAATAAAAATAAATAAAAAAATAAAGAAAAATAAAAATAGATAATAAAAAATAAAGAAAAATAAAAATAGATAATAAAAAATAAAGAAAAATAAATAAAAAAAATATAAAAAATATAAAAATTTTAAAACAATATTAGAAAATAAAAAAATATATTAAAAAAATATTAATAAAGTTTAAAAAAAAAATGGAGAAAAAATAAACCAATAAAAAATTAGGAAAAAATAAAAACCAATTAAAATGAAAAAAAAAAAAAAATTAAAAACTCAAACAAAATCGAAAAAAAAATTTTTAAATAAAAAAAATCAAATCCAATTTTGATTGTTTTTTATTTTTTTAATAGTGACAAGAACTTGACAATATTTTTACAACAACCGATATTGCTATTACCACTCTAAGGACCGGTTGCACAAACGTGGTTCAAATTTTGATCCGTGATTGAAAAAATTTTACTGGCTGAACTAGGCGAAATTCCTTAGGTTCAACGATGGTTCAAGGTTCAAGTATGAAATAGTAGCCAACTTAATGTCTGAGCCGTCGTTAAACCTCAGTAAGTTCGCCGAAGTCAGTGAGTTAAAATTGCTGAACCACAAGTTAAATATTTGTACAATTTGCACTGAAAAACTGGACCTTAATTTCAAAGCAAGCAATCCACTACCATCAACTCTAAGAAAACCAGTGGCAATACTACTAAAATTTTAAAGTGAAAAGAAGAATACTTTTCCAGACCGGTTAACGGTGAAGACAGGTCATATTCTACTGTAAGACAGAACCTTTTCATTCATTAAATTATAAATTGACACAGGAATTACTTCAGACATTTTACATATATTTCCAGGGGAAACCAAAAACAATCGACTCAAGGAAGCCAAATATACATATTTACAAAGCTGTCAAAGCAATGATAATATTTGTTTTAAATGTGTGACTGCTGTAACGAAGCGTAGCTCGCAATAGTTATTCAAATTTTCGATGACTTAAAAATTTCAAGGTGATTTATTTTGAATAAAATTACCATTAATAAAAACCCCTACCTAAGTCCTCTAATATCGTTTGTAAATTGTTCAAATTCTTCAAAAAACATCAACAAAAAAACAAACACATTCATAAATGTCGATTTCCAATTTGCCTCCACATAAAAGCAAGCCCATAAATTACTTACAAATTAAAATGAAATCCATAAATTTTAATAAATCGTCTCACCACTCATCAAGTACAACACTTGTCTTTGTCTAAGAAACAAGCCACCTGTGTCAATATAAAATTCAACACCGAAGAAAAAAACAAAAACACAAGACAAATTCAGGAAATCTTAAAATAAAGTCAATTCAAAATATGTATAGGTTCGAAAACATTTATAAATTCCCCAAACAGACAACAGATGACAGACGATAAAAGAAAAAAACGCCTAGACCCACCACGCCCACGCCCAATAGCTTAGTCCAGATATCAAAAAACACAGACACTTTTCATTCGTACAATCATCGTCCACAGAAGCCCCAAGTTGAATCTTATAGCTTCGTTGTAATCTCATTGTCTGAGAATTCCATCAAGAAAATATACACATTTCGCCGACACTCAATTTGGAATATTATATCCAAAAATGGGGCATGAGAATGGGAAGCATTGAAATGACTCAATATTCTTGACTTTTTTCCAAGTATGAGAATTTTAATGTGCGGAGACACACACACATTCCTCGGTTTCCCCCCAGTTTGATGGCTTTATAAATTGTCAACTCTTGGCACCCATGGAATAATTTAATGTCACAATAATAAAAAAGATAGGAAAAAAGTAATAATAATAATAAATAGAGCAATATATCAATCCAAGCAATTTATTTATGAACATTTGCAAGAAATATGAAGAAAAAAAATCTCTGAACCAATTATTTTGTTTTTTAAACTTCTTATGTTCGTTCCATATATCCCCCCCGCAAAGTATAGTAAATTTGGTTGTACTTCTAGTATCGGTTGGTTTTTATGACCAAGCTTTTTGATTCAAACGATAAAATCATTTAAAAAAAATCAATTAAAATAGCGAGGGAGTGAAAAATGTGGAAATATATAAACATTGAGTTGAGTTGGTCGGGGGTGGTGATGGAAACATTAAACCGCCAAAAAAAACTAAAGAATCATGAATTCATGATGACCCCAAAGAACGCCATAGGCAATAACCGACCATGGCAGGGCAATCAATTTTGTCTACACCAAGCAACAGCCCTCATGATTATGGTCTAACGATATACACAGTGGGGCAATTGACTTCAAAAGCTGAATAGAATATAAGATATGAATAGTGCTGGAACAAAATACATATTTATGTACATGTGTTTAAAAAATATACTCTCACCAATCATTTTTCTATACGGTTGATAGCAGCGGGAGTCAGATTTACCTACGCAAAATTTCGGAGCATTCACAATAAAAATGGTTTCTTTTGAAATCAGCGTCAACAGTGAGTTGTGGATCGGAAATAATGCTTTAGTTTGATAACCAAGCACCTTTAAACAAATGTGAAAAGTCCTTTATTCCCCGGGAGTAAAACGTTAGGTTTTCATAACTAAGTGTAGTTATATGAATTTAAAAAATATATTCTTACCAACCATTTATTCATACAAACTCAGCAAATAGCAATGGGGGTCACATTTACTCACGTTTAATCATAGACCATTCGCACCGCAAACAAATAAATAGTTTCTTTTCAAATATCTGCACTTATAGCGTAGTGGATCGGAAAAAATGCATTCGTTTGATAACCAAGTGCTTAAAAACAAATGTTTGCTCCCCGGGAGTAAAACGTTATTTTGTCCATCTCTTTTATAACCAAATAAATGCTAAATTTATATAAAACATTCATTTAGGATATGTATTTGAAAATATATTCACACCAACCATTTATTCATTCAAACTCAGAAAATAGCAACGGGAGTAAGATTTACTCACATTAAATCGCAGACTATCACACCGCATACAAATGGTTTCTATTCAAATATCTGTACCAATAGCGAAGTTGATCGAACACAAAGCGTTTATTTGATAACCAAGTGTCTTAAGACAAATGCAAAAAGTCCTTCACTCCCCGGGAGTAAAATGATATTTGCAAACTCTTTTTGAGAACCTATATATTCGCTTTATTTTTTAAAGGAAGCCACCTTAAAAATTTTAGTCTTCTATTTCTCCAATTACATTAACATCAAAAGTGTGACATTAAGTATCGGAAAAGCACCTAAAAATCTAGTGAATCTAGCGTTGGACTGCTGATTTCCCATCAGTTCGCGATCAGCCGGCAATTTGGAAGCAGTCTCCTGGACATTAGTAACATAAGAGGTGTAGACATTGAAAAGGCCGGGCTGCAGCTGCAGTTCGGAAAACCCAAGAAAAAATCCGAATGCCCAAGTTTAATACCGATAGACTGAAGGATCCCACAATCGCCAACAAGTTTCGCAAGGATTGAGAGCAATAAGTAACATTGAACTCACCTTCCATCGAAAACATCCGGTGCTGAAAGTATATTCGATCGGTCTTAAGGAAGAAGCAATGTCTGGTTTTCCTTGGGTTGGGGTCCAAGAAAGAAAACAGACCAGAACTCGCATTGCAGCTACTCCAGCAGAAGGGAAAAGCAAGGTAGAGACTGCGTATCGCATGAAGATGAGAAAAATTCATCGTACCAAAATATTGGTTACAGAAGCAGAAGAGGCCTCAAGTAGGTGTGACAGTCCTCAGAATTCCCAAAGATGTCCTCAACAACAACATCATGTAAAAGTCACAGACAGCTCTCCTCTAGTTTCAGATGAGAACCAGCTCAAAAGTTGGAAGGAGCACGAAACCGCCGTTTTGGGCAAGTAGGGAGTATTGTGTCTACTGATGGCGGGATCGAAATAGATATCATCAGTGGAATTGGGAAGGCAAAGGCTGCATTCGGAATGTCGTCCCAAATCTTGAGAAAGAATTCTAAAAGCCTAAAAACCCAGCCACGATCGTTCCGCCTCGATGTTGAATCCGTGAATCCGTTATGAGGTGAAAGCTGCAAACGGTCGTGAAACATCTTGAGGATTTTTTGCCTAATCCTATATCAAATGATGAACTGCATGCGTGGACAAGTCAGGAAACCAATCGAATCTATGATAAGAAAAAGTAAGCGGCAGTGGATTTGACAAACGCTTCGAAAAGATCACGAGTGCATTGCGAGTCAAGCGATGCAATGGAATCTTCTCACACAGCGAGACAGACGACGAGTGAAATGACCTAGAAGTACGGTCAAAAAGTACTCAGCACAACTTGGGAAGATATGTAGAAACAGTACATGATGACGCGTAGGAGCAGTGGAGGCCTTATGCTACACCCCACAAGAGGAATCTCACAGGTAACAGGTCCGACGACTATAGTTAGTAAGCAAACCCTTAAAACCGTAAGTTTTTAAATATCTTGCAATTTTCCAAAATATCACCTTGAAACCCAAGAGCACATTCATTAGAACAAAATTGTTTTGATGACAATCTTAAGGCTAACCTGCCCCACTGTTCTTTGACTTTCAGTCTCACTTGACAAGGAAGTTTTTTTTTTAAAAGTCGATTTCTAGATAGCCCTACCCTAAACACAGTGTCAGTCAGTCAGTCAGCCATTCATCCGTTTTAAAAATGAAGTGGGGAATTAGAAATGGGTGCCGCACGTAAATTAATCGAGACGTTATTTAAAAGGAAGCATCATCAACAAGCATAAGCAATTAAGGGATAAGTTAAGTTCAAAACTGCTTCCAGACATTTTCCATGACTTTTGATTTTTATTAAATGGTGGATGACATTTTAGGAGGAACACAAAATATATATATAAAAATGGGTACATTATGTACATACTTAATATATAAACAAACAAATTATGTACAATTATTAGGGTGTGATGGGAAACTGTGTTCAGAAAAGGTGGTAGAAATATTTATTTAGATAAAAATTGAAGAATTTCATTGATGAATGAAGAATGAATATTTCAAGTGTAAACAATAAAATTAGGCAGTGGAAATGTTTCAAAAAATAAATAAACAAAAAATGAAATATAAAAAAAAAACTGCGCCTGGAATGTTCAATGAATTTATGGGTCTATGGGCAAAGAGGTAGGTACAGTAGGGAACAAAAACCAACAATTTCCAACAAAAATTGATTTTCTTGTTTTGAATGAGTAATTCCAATGAAATACCACAAAAATGTCGCTTGATTGAAAGGGGATATACACACTCAATGAAAATAATATGCAAACATTAAATTAATCATTTAATTTAACATTCAGTCGGCAGAATATTTCCTTGAGTCATGAACACCATCTTGTTCTTGTTGTCTTTGGTGTTCCAATTTCTACATTTTCTATTGCCTCGTTATATACGAGTATATATTTTTGAAATTATTTTAATTAATAAAACAAAAAACAATAATTAATCTGCTGTTGTTACCCTAATGATTGTGGATAATTAGTTACAAATTTGAATGTTTTTTTTATTTTTTTTTATTTTTTTTTATTTTTTAATGATTGACAACAATGAGAACAATTAATTATATTTTTTAATTGTCGAAAATTTTATGCGACAAATAATAAATTTGAAATGAAATTTTAAATAACACTATGGCAAATAATAATTAAAAAGCAGCTATATTTAGACAAAAATATTTAATAAACTGTTGATAAAAAAGAAAAAAAAAGTTTTATTTAATTCGATGGCAAATCACAAGTTCAAGGCAATTCAAGTAATTGAAACTGAAATTTGAGTGTGGTGAAGCCTCTGGAAATGTTATCAAAGTGTCATTGTCATTGCCATTATCATTAGTGTGATGATTATGGTGAATGAATGATGATTATGATGGATGATGTGTGATGGGATGGCTGATGATAAAATTTTGGTTAACGTTTGATGATTTATTGAAATCACGAGCAGTTTAAATAAACTTGAACTTGATGGATTTAAAATTTTTTATTTTTTTTTGACAATGCGTTAAATATCGAAAAATTTTGGTCACAATTATTTAAAGAGAAAAAAAGTACACCCTTGTGGCGCCATGGTTTTAATTAATTGCGCAAGATAAAAGAACCTCAAAATTGATAAGAGTTGTCCGTCAGCAAAAAAAAAAAAAAAAAAAAAAATCTATTTTTTTAGGAGGCCCTAGGAAGTTAGCTAGCAAGAGCATAGCAAGAATAACTGAAGAAATTTTCTTGGGCCTTACCAGTATGTAATCTTTTGTCACGAGAAGCAAAAAAAAAAAATATTTTAAAAAAATGTTTGTCTTATCTGGGATTTAATATTTAATAGTCGAATACGCTAATACTGGGTTAGTTCCCAATACAGTTGTTCAATGTTGAAAATGAACAACTATAGGTGTGCCTACTTTATTTTTGTCATACTATATTATTATGAATGGCATATAAATCTTTTATTTTTGTTTTGGATGGGATATTTATGATAGGATAGTAGAACTTGCTTACCAAGTTTTTACCTGAAAGAGCCTCACAAGTATTTGACAAGTTTTCCTCGTCTAGATTTCTTTTAAGGAAAACTTTCCAGGGCCATGACTTAACTTGATTGAACGGCTGGGTCGATTTATATAAAAAAAATAAAATGTTTAAGAAAAAATTATGGTACACTATTTTTAAATTTGTATTAATATGTAAATAAAAACAAACTGCCTTATTTATTAAATTATTAAGGCGGTTGACAGTTTTCTTAAAAATCCTTAATAGTTGGAAATATGCCTTGTTTAATGAAATAAAATAACTATTTAGACAAATCCTAGACAACTGATGCCGTTTTGCAAGTTAGACAACTTTAGGACAACAGTAAACAAAGTTTATTAATAACTTTTTTGGTGCTGGACGGCTGTCTAAAGTTATACAAAGTTTATTAATACGACTGTAAATGTCAAAAAAAAAATATTAGCTTTTTTTTTCAAATAGAGAATTTTAAAAATTTGAGATCATGACATTATCTCCATTGTAAAAAATGTTCATATTGAATGACAAAATCTCGAAATTGAAAAGTGAAGAAAATTAAATAAGAAAATTTAGATTTTTCGGGATTTTTCGAAAGCTTCGAAGTTTAAATAAATATGAGGTTAAAACTTTTAAACTTTTATCTAAAGGGCAGTAAATGCAAACATGCTTACAGTGTTGTCCAAGAGAATTGTTGACATTTGCGAACAGTTCTTCAAGTTATATAGAGAGGGGGTCTTAAATCTATAGCAATAAATCTGAAGCAGTCAGTCGATTTATATGAAATCTTCATGCAAAATAAAGGATATCATAAGGCATCACCACAAAAAATTTATACCCACTGACACTCCCACTTTTTAAAATAACTCATCTGATGGTCGAAATTTGACATAAATGATGGATGTGGTCCTTAGAAAAGCTATAGATAATGTAATTTGCAATAATTCCTCCCTTGAATATTTTTTTTGCAACGTCCTTTTTTGGGGGCGTTTTTGACAAAAATTATGTTTTCAACTAATTTCTATGAAAACAAAAGGGGATTGCCCTAATAACAGGTTAAGAAACAAAAATAATTCAAAATGTTAACCCCGCTCACTCTTGAGGGCGTTTTGGACATTTCTTTTTAAATGGTTTCCTAAAAAAAAAAAGTATAAAAAAAAGGTACTTCAAAAAATTTTTCTGGGAAATGCTTTTTTAAAAACTACGTCATGGATAGCTCTACCACGCGAGGGGGATTTGGGGGGGGAAGTAGTACCTACTTAAATTAAAAAAATTGAAAGCTCTATTTCGCAAAGAAAAAAGTGTAGGGTGTAAAGATAGTCATTAATTGGATTTTGTATGGCCCTTAAATTTTGTTAAGAAAGTGGACTGAAAATGGTACTCATGCAAAGATCTACCTCTACAAATAACATGTATATAGGTTTTTTCATAAATTAGTGCAAAAATTTGAAATATCATAAAATAAAATGCACGACTGGGTCCCACGTACTTGCTTTTATGTTGAAGACGCTGAGGATTTAAGAATATTATAATATGTTGAAAGTGTTAAATAAAAAAGGAACGCCATCTTAATATTGAAAATTGTTGGGGCGGTTTTCATAAAAAATATTTTTTTCATAATCAAATTCTAAAAAACATTTTTAAGGGAAATTTTTGGTATGCAAAAATAAAAGTTGAAACTTTTTTTTAAAAATTCACAAACTTTTTTTTTAATTTTGATATGCAATATATATGCCAGTACGCAGATCAAGAGAAAATTTATCTCCCATATAAAAATTTTCCCAGGACAAATTTTATCTCGAATTTTTTTCAAGCAGTATGCAGCTTTTAGCGCAAAACTTGACAGTTGAAGCCGCTGTACATGAAAAGGTAAAAGAAAGTCTCCACTTAATTTCGCCCGGAAAAATGATAATGAAAACATTGTTTTTCCGGACAAATTGTGAAGTTTTATTTATAATTCGCTTTTTATAAACTAAAATCATCTCCCTGTTTCAATATTTCCATTATTAGGACGTTTTGAGGACGCATGACTGAACTTAAATATAAAATGCGTAAAGAAAATTATGACATAAGAATTGAGAATAGATTAAGTAGACCAGATGTTTCGAATCAGTCATTTGCGCAGATAATGGGAAAGGGTGCAAAAGGGCCACATACAGATTTAGAAAAAAAAATTCCATCAGTTCAAAATTTAAATTTATTTCCAAACCGAATTGAAGTCAGCAAACTGATTTGGCAATTTCAATTGGATTTCAGGAGCAGTAGAAAATTCAGAACACTTTTGGTTTGGCAGAGTTTTTTTTTTTTAATTCATCGACACCACATTTATTCTTCAATGGAATTTTATAGTTGATAGCTTGACAGATAGAGAAAGAACTATTTGATGGAAAACGTTTATTTTGATTCAAATGTCTACCAATTGCCCTAAGATCACTTTTTTTCGGAGAAGTTAAAAAACTTCCAAAATTTTGGAATTTTAAGAGGTTTCTTAAGCCAACGATATAGTTGCCATCATTAAATGGAATGTGACAGTTAATGGCTTGACAGATGAGAGACAAACCGTCAAAAGACGGAAAAAGTTCATTTTAATTAAAATGTAAACCAATTGGTATTTTCATCCATCCAAATAATAGTGTGCCTCAGCGAGCGCAGGCGCTCAATTTTTTCTTCCTCTGCAAATGCTTTGAAATAATCTGATTTTTGTATAAAAATTTTTAAATAATTTTTTTAATTTCTGGCTACGATACTGTTTTTATTTTACTTTTCTCTTATCTCTACACCTTAAGAATTTGTTTTGAGAAAAAAAAAATGTAGAGATAAAATTTGTCTTTTCTCAATCGCCATACTAGGCCTTAATCTTTTATTCGCTTTTTATAAACATTTGTATTACAGGAACCGTGAAATTTTCAAAAAAATTATTTTTTTTCTTAAAATACTGTACAGTGTAAAAAAACCCTTAGATAAAAATCGACCATTTAGTTTTCATAGTTTGATTATTTTTTTTTAGTTTGATTTTCAAAAAAAATTGAACATATTTTAGAAATCCAAAAACTATTTTTTTTTTTGAAAAATTTCAGTAAGAGTAAGGTAAGAAGCTTCTGAATAAAAAAAATTATTGAAATCAAATTAATCGTTTTGAAGAAAATCGAAAGTAAAAAATGGTTCTTTGGGAATGTACCATTAATAACCATTTTTTGATAAATGGCATCCAAAGTTATCTTTTACCAAAAGAAATTTATTGAATTTTTTAAAGAAAAGTTGCTTAAAAAATGTAAGTGGCAGGTACCGTTATTTTTAGTTCTAAAACCCCCTTTTTCGGTCTTCCTTATCATTGACAAGTCTGATCAAAATCTAGAGTTCAATTTTGTTTACGAATGCTTAACTTGAAGAACCAAATTATTTTATCTACGACTTAACCTCAAAGTAAACTATGCAAGCATAAATCGATTTTGACTTCTTTAATTTTTGTTGTCTGATACAACGATATTAGTCAAAAAGAACTTCGACATCGGTGCAAAAGTTTCGATTTTTTTTTTTTTTTTTTTTTTAATTTCATTTGAAAGAACCGGACAAGATAATTCGCAAGAGTTTTCTTTTTTTAATATTTTTGGTTTAATTTTAATTTAATTGATTGATATCCTTTTGTTTAATGTTTGGGGAAAAAAAGTTTTTGAAAAAGTTTTTATGCATAAGGTGTGCCATTTTGCGAGTTTTCAAAGTCGTTTTTGGTTTGAGCTGTACCAATCAGATAGTGTTTATAAAAATCTACACGATGTCGTCATAAGTTTTTTTTTTAAGTGGACCTAAGAAGTTTTTCTTCGGGACCATTTAGGTTATACGAGTATGTAAAGAAATCGTTAAGACATTCGAACACTTCGGAAAGCTTTCGTTGAGCACACCTAAATAGAAGGCAGGTAGTTTTTGAATTTGAAAAAGAATTAACATCAGAAATATTTAATGAAAAAACTCTTACTCTTTTTTTTTGTGTTTTGTACTCAAAAAATGGTCTAAGATAATATAATTATTATTAAGGGTGTGGGAATTATTTTTATTTTTTTATATTCAAAATGGGTATCGTGGATCTTATAAAGGCCTTAGAAAGAAGTAATTTTTGTTTTGGGACATTTTCAAAACTGAATTTTGAGACCCCGCGGCCGTTTTAAGATTAAAAAAAACTACAATTCGAAAAAGTGGTCAGATTTGTATCGATATGTGGTCAAAATTGCTAATTATATTTTATTGTGGATCTATTTACTGATTTGAATTGATTGTATATCAATTTAAGTACACGGTATAATGTTGTCGGGCCAATTCGAGCATTCCATAAAAAAAAATAATCGAAAACGGTTAGAAAATCAATAGATTATTTTTGTGGCTTTCATTAAGATTTAAGGCAAAAAGTTATTTTATGACATTTAAAGGAGCAGTTTTTTATTCTATTTTCTTAGCAGCAGGTTACAAAGGCAAAACAAAAAAATATTTTAAGTGATTGTGACCACATATCGATGCAAATTTAAATATATTTTCTGACCACTTTTTTGAATTGTAATTTTTTTTACCTAAAACCGGCCGCGGGGTCTCAAAATTCAAGTTTGGAAAATGTCCCAGAACAAAAATTACTTCTTTCTAAGGCCTTTACAAGATCCACGATAGGTACCCATTTTGAATATAAAAAATAATTCCGACACCCCTAATAATTATTATAGCTCAAATGGTTGGTTTAAAATTCGCTACCAAAACAGCCAATTGGAGAAAAATATTGAAAATATTTTCTAAAATTAAAAAAAAAAAAATAATGTTTGTAATTGTTGAAAGAGAATCCAGTGTGAATTTTTTCAACGTAGGTATAAACAAATTTTAAAATCCTCACAATATGTTTGAATTCCTTTCTTCTCCAATAAAGTCCTATCTTCAGTGTGATTCTGATTTAAATTTAATTAAAATCCTTAAAACTAGGTATTTCTTTATCTTAAATTGTGAAGACTAAAATTAAAAAATTTAATAACTAAAAAGATATCCAAGGTCGTAGAATGTGACTTAAATTTTCTTGATATCAGTGATAAAAAAAAAAAATAAGATAACTGGGTGTGTCACTTAAATTTAATAAAATATATCGTTTTATGCAAAGCAAACACATTTGATAACCAAAAAAAAAAATGAATCAGACCAAATAGGTACCTGCAATTAGTTTAAAAGAAAAAAAAACATATTCTGAAATAGGTAGGTAGGTACTTGTGAAATACTTGGTAGGTATATTTGTATGTTTGTATATTTCCTTACCTATTAGTTTTTTTTTTTTTTTTTGTTATCCCATAGGATTACTTATCCAAATATTATGCAAACAAAATTATTGCAATTAAAACTTGTTTAAACTGAGAGATAGCACAGCACACAGCACAATTGATATCAAAAGATAAAGGGTTTTCTGTATTTATTTAATTTTTTTTGTCACTCTTCTCCATAGAGCATCGAATAAAGATTCCAGAAATGCACACACGCGAGTATTTTTTTTTTTTGTATATGTAGCTATTATTCACAAATTCGTAAACAAACAAAAAAAAGTTAAAAAAAAATTCACTTTCATCCAACAGGACAAACAATATTTCAAAAAAAAGAAAAGAAGAAAAAAACGAAGTTATAGGCACATAAATCTATAGATAGAGATACACATACGTTTTTATGTATTTATATTCCCACTTTTGTGTGATTGTGTTTAAAACAGGAGAACACTGCTGCGCACAAAGAATATTAAAAACTCGCTCCAGTTAGTTATGTGAGTATGAGTTTACAACAAAAAAAAAAAAAGCAAAGCAAGAAACGAAGCAGGGATTCTTTTGGGACTCTTTTTTTTTTGTAATGTCGCTCCTTTTTCTATCGGTCAATGCGTTCGTTGTTGAAAAACGAGGATTTCTTGAAAAAAAACACGTTTTTAACTTTTGGGGAAAAAAAATAAATCACAGGATACTTTTTTTTCCAAAATTATTTTACTATAAAATCTCTTTTGCAGAAATTATTCTTCACAGCAAGAAGGCTATCTCTTCTCAGGATATTTCGATTTCAAACGAGAAAAAACTAAAAGTCAATCCGCACCCTTGAACGTCCAAATTCAAACTTAAATGCAACGATCCAAGTTTGAGCAGTTTAACTTCAACAACGAACCACACAACGTATTCGTATCTCAGAAATGACTCTGTTCACATGTGTGAGTTTGTGTGTAAAATGAACAAAATGAAACAAGAAATGAAAATGAAATCAAAAGAAAATAGTAGAGTAGAGTCGATGATGATGGAAGGAATAAGAGTGAGACAGAGAAGGAGAAAGAGAGAGAAACGCTATGAAAAACGCCCGAAGTCGATGAATATTTTGTAGAGAAGTTTAAAAAGCAGCAAAGCCGGCCCGGCATTTAAGCATTCAACCAAACCAACAAAAACAACAACTACAACAAAATATCAAGAATAACGTGCCGTTGTGTTGAGTTTAAGTGGCTGTCGATCGAGTCGGTCGCTCGGTCACACAAACACTATGTAATGTCGCGTACCCATAACATGCAGTGCATAAAATATACACAACATAAAGTACAGTAGAGTATCTCGTATCTTTTTTATAAAATCAACAAAAACAGCTAACAAAACAGAAATTCAAAACGGCTACTAGTCATTTTCTCCATCTCAATTCTCGACTCTGTATTCTGTGTGATTGGGGGGGTGTAGAGTAGAGGCTTATAGGACTCTTGAGAGTCGAGTCGAGAAAGAATCTCAAGTGGGGTTGGTTGGAGTTGGAATTCAAATTGGATTTAGATTAAACGATACCTTCTACTATATTGAGTTTTGTGGAACGTATCTTTTTACTAGAGTTCTAAGTTGTTGGTATTGGTGATTGAGTGTTTTTTTTTGTAGCTCTTCATGCCACTCAATCTCTTCATTGCAAGAGTATCTATGTAATTTAAACAAAGAATTTATTCCATTTTTTTGTTTTTGTCTTGTTAAAGATAATTTTTGTGGAATAAACTGTGAAGATTGTGTTGGGTTCAATATTCAGGATCCCATATTTTTCGTTTTATACTTGTTGAAAAAAAGAAAAAAAAACATCGTTGGGTGTATCTTGACAATGAGAGTTCCTATGAATTTATATACAACACATACGTCACACTATACAGAAGCAATGTAAGTATGGTGTATTCGAAGAATATTCGAATCGAGAGTGTACCAAGACCAAGTAGCAAGTAGGTAGGTATGTGACAGGAAGTTCTACTGATTGATATTTGGCATTGAAGAAAACAGTTGTAAATGAAGGAACAATATGTGACAAAATAATTAATTATTATGATGGAACCTGCTTTTATGCTTATGCTGGCTTATTATTAAATTGATAATTTTGGTAACGCGGGGAGGAGGTACGAAGACAGGAAGAGAATTTTGGTTTATTCATATTGTAATGAGTTGTAGATAAGGAAAGCGCATTAAGAAAAGTGAGAAAGATATAAAAAGAGAGAGAGAGAAAGAGATATGGAAACGATGAAGGGATCAATGATAAATTTGGATACTTCGATGTATTCGGTATTCCTTACTTTAAATTTTTTTATTGCTTACCCGGAAAACTGGCAAATGTCTTACGATAAAACAAGAATATGGGCAACGTAAGAATATAAGACTTGTCGGTGGGATTGGTTAAGATTATTTTTTTTATTTTATCGAGACAATTAAGTGAGGTAGGTACACAAATTAATGTCTGCATGGTAATATGCAAGGTCAGTCTGGCTTATTGAGTACACAAATTCAATTTAAGCGACTGTTATTTACTAACAAAGCTAAGTTTCAATGGAATTGGTGACCTTAAGGGATGGCAAATGATGTTGGTACTATTTTTTTTTTTTAATTAAATATAGTTCTCGTGGACTTTCTAGGAGAACTTCTATAAAGCTTCATACAAGAAGCAACAACAACAAAGTGTGCCCAATTCTTCGCAAAAAATTAAAATTCACAAAAAACAAATGTTTTGATCACTTACTTATAGTATAGTATAGTAGTTATAATTCTGCTTTATATTTGCTTAGTTTATAAGCTGAGATGTTTATCTTCGCTTGCTAAGTGGAATTGTATAATAATTGTAACACACCTAATAATATTTAACAACAAACTGAAAATGGTAAGCAATTATTACTTTCTCAGAAAGTAAAAAAGCTTTTTACAATTTCCACCTGTAGGCTATTGCTTGTAAAAGGAAGTATGTACCTAGGAACGTGTTTATAATTTTATACATTCTTGAATTTGATGTCAGAGTGGTTCCGGCTTACAACATGAGAATCAAAGATTTCTAGTTGTTTTTGTTATAGTTGTTTTCTTCGTAATGAAATCGAACAGGTTTCTTAGTACCTCTTTATACAAGCAATAGCTTGCAGACGAAAATGGTTAAAAGCTTTTCTGAAAAAGTGACCTTTTCTGGTTTTTATTTTAGGCTTGAAATATTATGTTTTAGATGTTTTCTTCGAAATAAAATCGAAAAGGTTTCTGAGTACTTCTTTATTCAAGCAATAGCTTGCAAGCGGAAATTGTGAAAAGCCTTTCTGAAGAAGTGATTGCTTACCATTTAAGGTGTGTTGTATAAGATATTATTAGGTGTGGGCTTAAAAAATAATTTTCATGTAAAATACAACAAAAATTGCGCTTAATTTTAGTGAAGAAATTTTTTTTATTACTATTATTCCACCTGGAAAATGAAAATTTTTCACCGCATTAAGTCAAGGAACTGGAAAGTTTTTCAAAGGTTAAATCTAATCTAGAAAAACTACTTTAATGTTCGTGAGGCCCTTTCTGATAAAAAAAAATAGTATGGAAAGTTTTCCTATCCGTTCAGAAATAAGCCGTACACAACTTTTTTTTGTGGTTTGGTGGTAGGAAGCGGGTATTATTGATTGGAGTCAACAAAGCAATGTCCAGTGATTTTACCTTTAGGTGGTAACCATCGGATACTGGTATCGTCCATCCAATCAAAAGATCATGACCAAAGAGCCAACATAAAAACATTATAAACTTCTGTCGGAAATGAATGGCTGTAAATTTCGGCTGAATTCTTGGTCTTCAGCTAGAAAAAAAGATGATGGGGGATAAATCTTTTACGAGCCAATGGAAGCGCTCATATCCTTCCCCATTGAGGGCTACTGAAATCGGGTTTTACGATTACGGAAGACACCTTTGGCAGATTAGTTGGTTGGCACAGTTTACACAAAGAGATAAATGATCAGAGTCGTAAACTACTTAAAAACATTTAAACTTAAGTACTTTGTAGCTACCCAATATCTTGTGCTTGTACTTACAAAAAAAAAACAGGTAAAATGTACTTGAAAAATACTAGGTACAAGTACTTTGACAATTACGTTGTAATACTGTAATACTGCCCAGAACACTTTCAAGTACTTTTCAAGCCCAGGTTCATTTCAAGTACTTTTCAAGTACAAGTCTATTTCAAGTACAAATCATCAACTCAACGAATTTTACTTGAAAAGTACTTTTCAAGTAAAATTCGTTGTGTAGCCTGTTCGAGCTATCGAATAATAACGACCATGGTGAGACTTTAGTGAGATGACGCTAAGACAACTAAACGCCATCAGCGGTCGTGATCTGTGTTTTTTGAGTTGAATTAGTCATTATTCGATAGCTCAACCAGACTTTTCAACGAATTGTACTTTAAAAGTACTTAAAATGGACTTGTACTTGAAAAGTACTTGAAATGAACTTGTAATTGAAAAATTCTTGAAATGGATTTGTACTTAAAAGGTACTTGAAAATGTACTGGACAGTATTAGAGCACCAAGTACATGTAATTGCAACAAAATATTTGGCAAAGTACTTGTACTTTTTGTTCTTCAAGGACCAAGTACATGGTACTTGTTTTTTTTTCAAGTACAAGGTATTGGGAACTTGACTGGTACTTGAAAGTTTACAGGTCTGCAAATGAAATGGCATTTTAAATAGCTAAATAGCCAGAAATAGAACAAGAGAACTCGGAACAAGAGAATTCAATTCCAGTCAACGAAGACCCAGTACCAACCCCCAGTATGAAAGAACTATCAAAGCATATCCCTGATAGATGTCAGTCGCATACAAGATCCTAACCAACGTACTGAGTGAGCGTCTAAAGCCGATCTACGACACTATAATCGCCAAGTACCAGTATGGCTTCGGGTGGATCGACCATAGACCAAATATTCACTCTCAGAGGCAAATCTTGGGGTGGAATTGGCTAAGGTGATTTGTGATAGTTGGCAGTCACAGCACAATAGAAATGCTATGGCGTCGTGACTGTCAATTATCACAAATCACCTCAGCCGATTCGACCCCTGGAAAAACCAACCAATTTCAAGTCAAGGCTCACTATTTATTCATCGACTTTAAGGACGCATATAACAGCCTTAATCGTCGAGAGCTCTATATGACATGGCGGATCCCGGGAGAACTTATCCAGTTGCGTTGTGTGACATTAAAAAATACACGATGCCATGTGCTTGTGCAACTAGGGAAAAGCTCTTCCGAGTTATATTAAGCATGTACAGGGTTTTGGCAAGGAGATGCCCTACCATATGATTTTCTCAATCTCCTTTTAGAGCAAATAGTGCACAGGGCAGATGTGATGATTCTAAGGATTGCTGATGATATCGACCGCACTCAACGGGCCGTTATAGAGGCTTTCTCGGCAATTATATTAATTACCAAAGAAAATCAGGCAGTAGATCTCCTCTTTCAGGCATGTCAACAGTGACATCTATAGTAGAGGTACGCCGCACGCCGGTGATATTGACCTCATCAGCCGCTCCCAACGGGCTGTTACAGAACTATCACTTTCTGGTACTTTCTAGCAAAACGAGCTATTGACATCCCTGGAAATAAAGTTAGCAGTAAAGCTGCCCCGTTCTAGTGACCATTTGATAAATCAGTTTAACAAGTAAAACCATCTGTAATGCTCTGGGTTCATTTTATCCTGGCGTTCTACTCAAGTTTAACTTCCAACTCGAATTTATTACCAAAGGTCTTGAGAATCCTAACAGTTCTCTAGTTTTCCTTGTAGCTAACCTAAGACGGTGTATTTAGCTAATTTTTCAAAACCTCAGAATTGGGCCTCCCTCCACGACGAACTTTGAGAAGTTTTACTCTCTTTAGTAATGGGCGGATAGTTATTCACAACCTCACCAATACTGAATTAGGCCAGATCCACACTATTATGCCCATACTGATACACTCTCGCTACAATAAAATATTTTTACATTAGAAGCAATGAGAGGATCGAAATCGTATCAGGTATCGATGATTTGAATATACTGATTGTTTTTTGTGTATGAATATTTTATCGCATCGAGACTATCGATATTGGAACTATAATGTGGATCTGGCTTTAAAATTTTCCTACCACTTTGAATTGGGCCCAAGCCCGGCTGATCATCCGTAGTTTGTGTTACAACTTAGATCCTTAGATTCTAAGGAAAATTGGAGTTGGTGGAAGATGAGTGACAATAACTTCCAAACCATTTTTCGTGTGTAAGCTTCAACCCATCTTTATGGTAAATTTACCTGAAAAGAGACCAGAAAACAAAAATACATTAGAAATTGAGAACACAAAGACATATTTTTACAATTGTTATTAAATACATAAAACATATAATTTATTCATAATCATGTATTCATTAATCACCAATACAATTTCGCAAGCAAAAAACTATAACCCTCTTCCCCAGAACCTGAATCATTTATTTATTGTGGTTATTTTCAACTAATGTGACAGTGCGCCCCTTTGTCAATTTCTGAATTGTGGTTCTAGTTTAAACAGTATTTGCAAATAAACTACTAACATGCAATCAAAGTAAGGTGAGCGTGTAATTAGAAACCACAAAGGTGGCAAAAAATAATAATAAAAAAAATATGAATAAAACCAAATAAATGAGGACAGTAGGTAGAATATGCAATTAATTTCAATTATTCAAATTTCAAACCGATTCAGTTATGTTACGAAAAAATAGTAAAATACAACTTTAGAAGTTATAAATCATTGAGGAAAAATAAGAAATACAAACGAAAGTAATAATAAAATTCATTTGGGATGATTGATATGAAGCATTTTCATATCAAATTGAAAACAAAAAATTGTGTTTATGGGAGGTGACGAAAAGCTTTGTGGTGGAAGTCGCTTATTTACATTTATGCGTGGATTGAGCGTTTCCCATAATTATTGCCAAAGAAATGGCAAGCTGCAGGGTAAACAAGTAACTAACAAGCTCCTTGCGACGCCTTAGCAGGGTCCGACTTATTTTCAGACTGACCGCACACTGATTTACCAACGCATTTTTTGAGGAAATAAATAAAAAACAAGTTTAATCAAAGATCCCTCAAAAGTGGGCGTGGCAAACATTTTGAATCATTTTGTTTATTCTAAACTTGTTAGTGGGGCATTTTGTTCTCAAATGTGGGGAAAGTGGGCGTAGAAAAAGTTTTTCTTTCATTCGTGTTATTAGGAATTAGTCAAAACAACATTTTTGTAAGAAAACGCCCCCCAAAATGGACATGGAAAAAAGTTTTGTGGAGAATAATTTTTAGTTTAAAAATTTTTCTGAAGAATACACCCCCATCTGTAACCACTTTGAAGATTATTATCACTGACACGCCCACTTTTCAAAAGTGGGCGTGTCAGTGGGCGAAAATGTCTGTGTTTTATTATATTCTCCCTTATCATGTTTGAAAGTTTCATCCAAAACGGTTGACTGCTTCAGATATTATAAATCTAAGACCTCACGTTGGGCGCCAGTGTTGCAAGTAAGCGCACCATAGAAATTAGCCCAAGGTGTTGGGGAAAAAGGATGCAGCATGTTTGCTTTCAGGTCACTTTAGCTAGGCGAATGAAACGGATACAACTCTGTGGCACCAACCCTCGCAAAAATGGCGCCCAACGCTTAGATGAAGAGTCTCATGCTCTAATGGCTCATCCAGTCAGATTTTGTGTTTTGATATCCTTTATCATGTATGAACATTTCATCCAAATCGGTTGACTGCTTCAGATTTTATAGAACTAAGACCCCGCATTGGGCGCCATTGTTGCAAGTGAGCGCACCATAAAAATGCCTCTTTGGTGTTTGGGAAAGAGGATCCAGCGTGTTTGCTTTCTGTTCACTCTAGCTGGACGAATGGAGAGGTTCTTACTTACACCACGCATAAAACTCTTTGACACCCACACTCGAAATAATGGCACCCAACGCTGAGATAAGGAGCCTCATGCCCTAATGACTGCAGCTGGCCAAGCTCCACGTTGGGCGCCATTGTTGCTTTCAAACCACTTGAACTTGTGACCTTGTTCTTTGAAAGCTTTTCTTATAGCTAAGAATAATTTTTGTTTGTGTGTTGAGCCTGTGGTTTGACAGCTTTTCATGATTCCTACTTTTTCCAATGCTTTGGTGTTTAGGTAACATTCGCTGCTTGCGTCCCAGTCTTAAATATAGCTCTGGTACTACCAGTCGTAGTACTTTGTAACAATGTCATTTGGAGCAGTGCATTACGAAGAAGATTATTTTATGAATGCTCTCTCTATAAACTTAGCTATAAACAAGCTGAGATTTCAGCAGCAATAATGGCGGCCAATGTGAAGCCTAGGTAGGTCATAAGTTAAGACATTAGAAAATGTGGCTCTTCAATTCATGGTCGTGAGTTCGAACTTTCTTTTGGGCGTCATTGTTGAGAGCATGTGCATTATAGCAGTGCGTCTTTGGAGCTGGGAAGGAGGATGCAGCATGAATGTCTTCAACTCAACCTAGCTCGTCGCTTTTCAATTCTCAAACACTAAGAACACAAAACACTCTGCTCCACAAACTGGCAACAAAGGCACCCAACGGAGTGAAGAAAAATCTCATACCCTAGTGACTGAACTTTTTGAGCTCCACGTTGGGCGCCATTTTAAATATTTTTTAAGAACTGCATTTTCTCCATTAATCATCTCTACGAAACACCAATCTAACATTTCTTGTGCTCTGGTAACATGATTGCCTGCGTCCCAGTCAAAACCAGCAGCCAGTTGCTTAGTTTATTTATAAAGCCTGCAGATGTCACTGCGTGGGCCAACTTCCCCACTTCTTTATACGCTATGCAACTGGTCTCCCCATTTATAACAGTTTATCTTCATTAATTAAAGATGGCTTTGAGTGTAAATGCTTAGCCCTGCAAATAAAGTGCATATAGGCTTGTCTTTAAACTGGTTTTGCAGTGTTTTCCCTCAGTCTAAAGATTAATTATTTACTTTAATACCCATAATCCTTGGTTTTATTCTTCGACAACTACTGACTTGATTGGCAATTTTCTTCGTTATACTATTATAAGATGACCACCATTTGATTTCAGCTCTTCCTTACACCAACCAATTATTGACATCTGTGAGAAAATAAATGTCCCATCACTGAATTGATTTCCAATTAACCAAGAATTTTTCTTCAACCAGCATATCACGCACTGGCAACGCAATGATGTTCGCCTTTAATGTCCAGCGCAACAAATTGATTCCATCCACCACCATTTTTTTTTTTTTGGCTATGGAAGATACAAAACAAGGAAGACAACAAACGAAACAAAAAAAAAAACAGCAATAACCATCACCCCGAAAATTGATTACTTAAGTACTGTATCTATGTGTAGCCAACTATAGAGGGAAAGAATAATGTCATTGTCACCCCAAATTGCCCACACACTGAGTACGAGAGTGCGGGTTTGGGCATTGGCTATTACAATTGTTGTTTTTTTGTTACATCTTACGATGATAATAAAAGATTAACAATTACACTTACTTCCAAATTTATTTTCTTTTTTTTCTTTTTGAAAATACAAAAAAGGAATACAAAATTAGTTGCTAACTGAGATTGTTTGGCTGTGTGGTGCGGGGAGGTGGGAGGAAGGCGGGAGGGAGGCCGACAATGAGCTGAGGGTTTTTGATAGCCCATTATTATATCATTCGGCTTTTGTTAGAGATGGCTTGCTGCTGATTTATGTATAATCAATTCTTTATTTTCTAATTTGAATTCATAACAAAGAAATATTTGAACAGACCACCAGTAGTTTGCATAGACTGGCTTTATCAAATGAATTATATTTTGAGGAGGAAGTCGAACTATTAGCAGCCCCACTCAAAATAAAGTTTATCTACTGAAATCTCAAATCTACTAAACCGGAAAGTGTAAGCTATTATCCATGTCTGACCTCGAAACATATATCGGTTAAGATTCATTTTTATCTTAATAAATATCTCTCAATGGTTGAGCTTTTCACGAAAAAATAAATGGGAAAAAATAAATGGGAAAAAATAAATGGGAAAAAATAAATGGAACTTTTTCAAAAATGGTTTTCACTGTATATTGCACAAAATCACTCAAAAATCAGAATCCACAAGTAAGTATTCACCGATGACAAAGCGCATAATTAACTGCATTTCTTAATGCAAGGCCTAAACAATATAAACATTCATGCTAACCTGGCTTGTAAGCTTTCAGGTACATGTACCCAGTTCCTTGAACTGAAGTCCCGCCACGGTAGTCCAAACGTGATTATCACTGTTGACGTCATTGTTTTCGTCTGAATCTGTGTCGTGATTTCCTCTCAATGTATTCGCTTTAGTCTCGTTGTGACGTGGTTTTTGCCAATCAAAATGTTTTGACGTCACCCCGCTTTGGTCTCGTGCGGTGCATTACCATATGAACCAGGCCTTATGCTACCCAGCTGTAGCTCGCTTGAAACGATTTAAAGCGTTTGCAATTTTTTAGCTTATTTAAACAATTTTATTTTGAAAAAAACTTTGGTAACACCATTAGCGAGACAAAGGCGAGATGACGGAAAATCATTCTAAAAAACCAACAACCACGTGTAAATGCCAAGACTTGCCCAAGGCGAGAAAACACGACACAGATACCGGTTAAAACTTGGATTGGCGAGTTCACAGCAAGACGAACACAATGACTAAAACACTGAAACCACGTTTGGATTTTCAACCACGCTTTTAGTTTAATTAAAACCTTTTGAAAAACTTTATTTAAAAAAAAATAAAACTAACGAACATTCTGATTTATATCTGATTTAAAAAAAAAATCGAAATAAAGGTTTCTCTCACACCTAGACCGAAAAAATGTTTTTTTTAGAATAAAGGTTATTCAGTGACTTTTATTATAACAATTAAGAGTTATTGCAGAACATTTATATATAATCATTAA
Organism: Dasysyrphus albostriatus; assembly: GCA_946251815.1. NCBI lineage: Eukaryota > Metazoa > Arthropoda > Insecta > Diptera > Syrphidae > Dasysyrphus > Dasysyrphus albostriatus. The sequence goes on from OX276337.1 coordinate 106,634,253, forward strand.
AGCAAAAAATATATAAAATATTATAAAAAAAAATATAAAAAGCAAAAACAAATATAAAAAGCAAAAAAAATATAAAAAATATAAAAAATATAAAAAATATAAAAAATATATAAAAATAAAACAAAATAAAACAAAATACAAAAAAGTAAAAGAATTTAAATACCTAGGCCTAGGATATGTGTTCAAAAAGCATGGAGCCCCATTTTTCATTAATTTGAATAAGTCATCGCAATAATCATCACCTTTACTTTCAACTAGTTGAAGGTCAAACTTTTTTAAGCAATTATTGGGTTTTGTATCATGGATTCTTTTATATGACACACAAATATTGAGAAAAAGAGGAGAATGATTGGTGGAAAAGTTCTTTGCTCGGTTGAGTACGCGTGAATGTATAGTTTTTATGATGAAGGACTAACGGGGCACCGAACTACCGAACACCAGACTAACGGGACACCGGAAAAAGTTAACAGAATCTCTTCTTTGATCTATTTTTTAATTATCTGCGAAATATGATTTAAAAAATGAAAGGATACAAACAAATCTGCTGAGAGAAGGCAATAAATGGAAAGAATGCAAAAGAGAAACCTCTCAGGAAGAACGAAATAGCAAGGGAATATTTAGAGGATATAAAAGAGAGGCAGACGACAGTTAGACGGGGAGATGATCATGATGGAAACAAGGAAAGGGAGGGAAGAGAGACGGTAGATTAAATGGGTACGAGGGAATGGAAAGAGAAGACAGGAGAGAGAGCGAGAGAAAGAGAGAGGGGAACGAATAAAAGAATGCAGATACAATAGGTGGTATAAAGAATTAATAACAAAGGGGATCCCGCAAGACCGAAAGAACAAGGAGAATAACAAGAGTCAGGCTACGGAGGGAATGATATGAGAAAAAGATGGAACAAAAAACGAGAAGAAGGGAGAATGTGCAGAATGTGATGGTGAACAAGAGATGTGGAAACATGTAATAAAAAAAATACAGGTCAGGCGGAGATGAAGGAAAATCAATAGGGAAAAAAATGAGGAAAATAATGGACAAAGAAGGGAGGAGGGAAGAGTGGATAAAGAAACTAAGGGAGATAAGAAATTTCAAGGTGAAAGGGAGGGCAGGAGAGGAGTCAGAGTACGGAAATAGGAGCTTTGTTACCCTTGCAGAAGATAATATAAATCAATACAATATGAAAATATATAAAAATAAAAAAATATACAAATTCAAAATATATAAGAAAATATAAATAAATACAAAACAAAAATACAAAAATAAAAAATATATGTAAAACTATAAAAAAGAAATATAAAACAAAAAATTAATATAAAGCCAACAGAAATATAACAATAAAAAAATATTTAAATAATCAAAAATAAAAAATATATAAAAAGAAATATAAAAATTAAAAATATAAAAATAAATACAAAATATAAAAATAAATACAAAATATAAAAATAAATAAAAAGGGTAGTCATGCAACGTCGTAAGTTTACAAATTGTGTAAAATGATAAGTTTACACAAAGTTTGCATGAACGACCTTTTTTAAGCATTTGATAAAATGCTAAGTAATTTAATCAGAGTAAGAGTCACAATGACGTTTGGATAAGTTTAACCAGATTGGTTAATTTTACGCAACAAAATCCTTTGATAAGTTTAACCAAATTGTGTAAATCATTTCCCATACAAAATTTGACAGTTCATTAACCAAAAGAAAAACTTATCCAATTTGTAAACTTATCTAGGGATTTACGAAGTTGCATGAATACCCTTAAAATATATAAAAAATAAAAAATGCAAACATAAAAAATAAAAAAAAAAAATAAAGATAAATATAAAAAATTTAAAAAATATTAAAAAATATATAAAAATATTAAAAAATATAACAAAATAAATACAAAATAAAATAAAAAAAAATAAAAAAATATAAAAAATATATGTATATATAAAAAAATATAAAAAAATAAAAATATAAAAAAATAAATATAAATTTAAAATAGAAAAAATGTAAAAATTAAAAAAATATAAAAATAAAAAATTTATTAAAATTGAAAAAATATACTCAAAACAATGTTAAGGAACTGTACGAGTTGATAAATATACAATTACAAAATTGTGTCTTGTCTAAAAATTGTCATTTTTAACAATTTCTTAACACTTTGGATTTCAGTAGTCCGATCATTAAACGAGTACTTAATTTCCATCACTTTCAACAAATAATTTAAGCAAAAAAACATTAAAAAAATACTGTCATTCATTGTATTTCTGCCATTTTTGTCATGTCGCAGGCGTTTGACAAGGTATGGCACGAAGGCCTCAAATTAAAAATAATTCAAGTTCTGCCTGAAGGACTTTATAACATTCTAAACGGATATCTCGATAACAGACTTTTTCGTGTAAGACACGGAAATGACTATTCTGGTATTAAAGAAATAGTGGCTGGGGTACCACAAGGAAGTGTATTAGGTGCAGTTCTGTACCTTTTATTTACACGTCATATACCTCATACAGAGGACACTATCGCAGCCACGTTTACTGATGATACTGCCATACTAGCAGTAGGCAAAACGAGACTACAATTAAATAACAAAATGCTCTTAATAATGTCAACGAGTGGACAAAAACATTGCGAATAGCGTTCAATGAACAAAAGTCGGTCCACGTGGACTTTACGTATACAAAAATAAAAAGACTACCCGTTTGTCTTAATACCACTCGTGTTCCATTTGCAAATTAGGCAAAGTATCTGGGAATTTCCATAGACGCGAAATTAAAATGGAAGCCGCACGTAAAAAAGAAATGCGAAAAACTAAAAAGTAAATTAAGAGATATGAACTAGTTACTCGGTAAAAATATTCAAAGCTCAGTATTGAAAATAAATTGATTTTATACAGACAGGTACTTAAACCTGTTTGGACTTATGGTATACAACTTTGGGGTTGTACCTGCGATACAAACTTAAATAACTTACAAACGTTTGAAAATAAATTGCTTAGGTCATTTGTAAATGCTCCGTGGTATATAAGAAACGAAGATCTTCACAGGGATCTCGGGATTCCTACGGTCCGGGACGAAATAAAAAGTTTCGCGCGAAAACACTATCACTATCGACTATTAGAACACGCTTATTCAACGATTATTGACATTCTTGACGAGTCGAATAATTTAGTACGCCATCTGCGAAGAACAAAACCTTCCGACTTGGTGCGGTGAACAGAAAACCGCTTTAAAATCGCGGATTAAGCAGGAACTTTCACCGGAAAGTAACCTGCAACAAGTTACTTAACTTCCTTTAAAATAAATTGCTAGAAAAGTTTCAACTTTGTTGCAATCGGGAAGTGGAGGTGGTTTTAGTGTAGTAAGAATCTCACACACCTATATGAGCACGCGTTTTTCGGTCCTCATAGAGCCTGATTGCAGGTTTTGCACCTACCCACGGGAAAATAAATACAAAAAAAAAATTGAGAATTTGTGAAAAAAATATCAAAATAAAAATTGCCTTCAACTTTTGCATATAACTCTTAGAAAGGTCTCCTTTTGACAGAAATCATAAAAAGCCTCGTGTTCGCACCCCGACCCCACCTTTTTTCTCACACACCCCAGTAAATCAGTTCCTAGTTGTCTATTTTGCTGACTGCTATCGATTTCTGTGGACTTTTATCATATTGATATGATCCTTCTGTACGCGGGGTGGTGTGGTGTAAAATCATAGACGCTTGAAATGTTGCTGGGTTGTTTTGAAAGAAATATTCTTGGGGTAGTTCGACTTAGTGCTTAACGTTTGTATTGATAAAGCCTGTCCAAGCTAACTCAACGAACAGTTCTACACCGACGTCGTTCATCTGGTAACCAAAAAATAGCCATTCTCAAAAGTTGCAGAGGAAGATCGATCAACTTCGCGTTCATGATTGTAGGGAACCAACCAGCTATGAACCCAACTCACAAGAGCTTTTTAGTTCATAAGCGTCTACTGTATTTCAAAATATGCTTCAGTTAACGATAAACACCTTTTCCGATTTCCATAAGCATCATGTGTCCACGTTGGATTAAAATATTGAGTTCTGCTTGTTTTTCTAAGAATCCATGACTCGCTCTTTAACTGTGCAAGTATTTGTAACGCAAGTGGAAAAGAATCTCAACAACATTTCCTTTTTCTGTGTGCTTGAAGATTAAGTAGTATCGTTAACTGACGTATTGTTGCATTTATTTTTTTTTTTTGTTATTTTTGGGTAATGCTGGGTCCGATAACCACAGCATTGAATTGAACAGAAAAAGAACAAACAGGAAGTTCAAGTGCAGAAGGAAAACCGATATAGCAATAATCCACCACCACATGTTCTTGTTCACTTGAAAAAAAAAGAAGAAAAATTGAAGTACTTACAACCAGAAGCACAACATGGAATTTTCCTTACTGATTAGGTCACAATGAAATAACAAAAAAGAACAAATATTCGGTAGCGGATTCATTTCTATTTTTGTGTAGATTCTCTATAACGATTGGCCCATGTTGCACGAAAGGAAACGTCAGTCTGTGAAGGTCGATTAAAAGTTGATTCTTCTTTAAGTGAAATTCAAAAGGAAGGAAGAAAGAAAAAAAAAAAACTATAAGAACAAGAATAATATACCCGTTTCCGCTTTTTTTTTAAATGTCGCTTTATTTGCCATACAATTATTATTATAGGGTAATTAGTCACTGTCATAATTGTCATGAGAAAGTATGCCAGCCAGCTAGTCGTCCATATTCAACTAAAGAGGAGAGGCGGCTCGGCTCATCCATGACATTCGGTCATCGCATTTTTGCCTTGCAATTGACCGAAGAATTATGCCTGTGCAATGTACTTCGTTTGTATGTGGGAATATTATTCAAACAAAATTTTATCGTAAATAATTTTAAGACTTAATTTCGAGATGTGTACATTATTGTATCTTTTGGATGGGATTAGAGAGCAAGGCAATAAAATTAGTTTGTTTTTAGGGCACATTAACCTCCATTGCATGAGTCGAATAGAATATTTTAGATCAAGTGTAGGTACTTGAATATTTCTTCAACCATTTTCTTTAAAGTGTTCAGAAAGCGCAATTAGGAGAATGAACTTATGAACACATTATGATGAAGTGACTCATCAACACGTTATTCCATTTTAGTACAATTTGTCAACAGATTTATTCGAATTTGGGAAAAATTATAGCTTGTACCGATGACGGTGGCTAATGTCACTGTAAAATCCGCCTCTTTCTATCAACTCCATCTTTCACCTCCCGTGGTGAATATTGTGTGCCTAGAATTTCAACTGGAAGTGAGGTTTCAATCCCTGTGGATGGTTATTTGGGACAGCAAATGAAAGACGGGGGAGTAGTGTTTCCCAGGCGAAATCACAGACGGACTACTTCAACATATTCGGAGCTCAAGCCTACATATAAGAAGGGATTTATCTGGCTCCCAGTCCTTGGAGTTATACTAAGGGCCTGGTTCTCATGGTTGGGTGTCATGCCGGTGAGTTTACGTCCCGGCCACGTAAAGTTATCAAACGAGATTCGGATGCAGATGGATCTACTGTTCACGAACCAAGCCCGCGAAATAAGGACAACAAATTTCCAATCGGCACGTGGAATATTCTGTCTTTCTATAGACCACGTGCAGTCGAACATTTCGCAGAAGCCGTAGACTACTACACAATAGATATCATCGGCATCAAAGAAATACGATCAGATGGGCGCTGGGCCTAAAAACTGAAAGACTACGATATCCAGTAAGACGGCTATTGTTACCAAAAACAAAGGAAGTGTCTTTTTGGATGTGGATTTCTCGTCAGAAGCAGACTTAGGCAAGTAGTCTTGAGTTTCAACAAAGAATGCCTGACGAAAATTTGCATCAAGGCTAAATTTGCCCTATAGACGCTCATGCCCTCATAAAGAAAAAAGATGATGACACCAAGAGAGAATTCTACAAGCTCCTGGACAGGACTTATGACCTATGTCCTTGATATGACATTCAAATCGTCTTGGAAGATTTTAATGCCAAACTAGAAAGAGAAAAATTCTTTGGTGGTACAATTGGAAGATGCGATATAGCCGACAAGACACCACCTGCGACAACGGACTCAGGTTAATCACCTTCGCTCCGGGGCAAAATATTGTGGTAGCATGTACGCATATGACATGGTGATTTCGTCAATCAACTAGGTTGACCACATTCCGTTCGTCGCAAGGCACAACCCCTTGTCGAGGATGTCCATTCTGAGGAGCCAACGTTTAGTCGGACGACTACCACGTTGTAACCAAAGTAAATTTGGGGTCGGACGGCTACAGTCGTAAAAGATTGCTTGGTTCATTTCCTATCGAATCTCTTGCAACCCCTTAAAGAGCCAACTTAAAGCATCGAGAACCAGTGGAAGCATTCCCAGGAAGACATAAGGAAAGCTACCCCTGACGTGCTGAGCCACACAGAACCACCAAAACAAAGAGCCTGGGTGGAGCAAGAATGACGTCAAGTACAGGCATACAAAGCCGCACGCCATTGAAGGACCAGAGCTGCCCGCGAGCTCTATGAGCAGAAGACGATAGATGAATGATGATGAGAAGAGTGCAATTGCAGAAATAAGGTTCAGAAGCTTTACCAAAAGGTAGAAAAAAAAACTCCCAATGTAACAAGGTCTACAGGGACCATAAGCAGATTATTGTAGTAGAATCGCAGTTGGTGCTGAGGATGTCATTTTTGCAAATTGTAAAACGGCGATAACGAATCGAATTCCGCTGCCATGAAAATTGCCCATTTAACCTGAACGAAGTAGGTCAACTATTCTAGACTTCTTCAACATCGTTCTTGAAAGAATTGTTGCAGCACTAGAGGCAGGCAATCTTTCAAAAAACAGTCCAATTACTCGCTAACGCTGATGATATTGACATAATCGAACGAACAAAGCGTGAAATCAGTGGTACTGTCGTTGGTATTGAAAAGGGAATCATGGCTTTAGCGGTGAATGAAGGCAAGACATGTTAGCAAGCACTCAACACCGACGAGACATCTCGGACAGAACGTAACCATAGACCACCTCTCTCGAGCATTTAAATAAAATAAATTAATTTAGTGACGCAACAGCTCCTTCGGAACCAAGGCCTAGTCCCTAGTGGCTTACATCTCTCGACCATTTTTGGGTGCGTGTTGTTGGCAGGAATGGAGGAGACCTACAATTTTTTGGTGATTACGAACGGCTAAATGAGAGGCCCTGTCAGTCCTTCGAAAGAGGCTGTCAGGCAGTACCTAGGAAAAAAGATTTCTGTGGTAACGGCTTGGAAGTGTCCCTGGATAAGACGCTTATCATCCCGGTCGTGGCTAATGAATGGTGGAAGGGCATGGACACTATTTACAATGGATGAGAACAACTAAGCCTGTTTTGAGAGGAAAATTCTCCGGGTGACTTTAAGTCCTATTTCTGCATTTATGGGGAATGAGGAAGAAGATACAATAACTAACCCCGACCTAGCCGCAAAAGTGAAAAACCGACGTCTAAAGTGGCTAGCTCACATTGAGCTACGGCCCGAAAGTAGAGTAGGACAGGGATACCCAAAAGGTGGCGAACGCAAATGGAAGAGGACCTCAACCAACCTGGCGTTCAAAACAGATAACAACTAGCTAGAGATCCAGCTGGCTGGAAGAAGCTTATTGGGACCAAATACCTGTCGAAGAATTTTGCTTTGAAAAGAGCTCTGCGCCACTAAGCAGGACTGGCAGTATAAGGATTTTATAGAGCGTGCACTTCATCTTGCGTGTGAGCTTTTTTGGACACATTTGTGACGCCAAATCAAAGTAGCACCCGTTTGCTAAGGTAATCTTTCGTCGGATATTTAGATGTCGTTGGGATTAATGTTTATTCCGTGGTAAATAAAATCCTTTAATACTTCAACTTTGTTCCTATCAACAGTGACGTTTTGTCCTACCTGGTTGACACTTTGACAATGATGTCGATATCATCAGAATATCCCATAAATTGGACAGATTTGTCTGAAAACAGTGTCTTCTACGCTCGATCAGTCTGACCGAAAGCCACAGTGGTACTTGTCTATTAGTGTTGCAGAACGGCTTAAGACTCTCACACGTTTTTTTTTAGGTTGGATAGGATCTTGTAGGCGAAGTCAACCAAGGATATGCCTCGATAGTTCTTGCAGGACATAAATAAAATAAATTTGGTGGCACAACAGCTCGTGGAGAACTAGGGCCTAGTGACTAACAACTCTCCACCATTCCTGTGTGCGTGTTGTTGGCAGGAATGGAGGGGACCTACAATTTTTTGCCGAGTCCGAACGGCTAGATGAGAAGCACTTATTCATGACAAGTCTTGGAGGATTTGTCAGTTCCTCGCAAAAGGCAAAACCTCAGAAAAAACATTTGTTTTTAGTTGGCAGCGGCTAGAAATCGAACCCAGACCTTCGGCATGATAATCCAACGCACTTACCATCATGCCACGAGGTACTGGACATATGATCGCCTTTTTTGTAGATGGGACTGATGGACCAGTCATCGGGCATGTTACCTTTCACCCAAACTTAATTGATGAGTTATTTTATGCACTCTTTCAACACACCCCCTCCATGCTCGAAGATCTTTTCCGGTTATCAGATTTGGCTGACCGTTCACGTACACTGAAAACGAATAATCGGCCAATTTCCTGTTGGTACTTTTCGAGCGACTGTCTAGGTCATTCGCCTGCATAGCATACACTAAAGCGTTTCTAGGACGATGCCTTTCTATTTGTGTAATGTCAGTATCTACTTTTTTTTTATGTGTTATCGCAAGAAAACGAAACAAACAAACGATACATGCAAACAAGTTCGGAATCGACAGTTGATCGGTTATTACCGGACGTCATCGGACGACGCTGGTTGGGGTAGTGTAGGCACTTTCTTTCTTTCACATACGTTTGGTTTGATCACCCGATTTCCACCAATGACGCTTGAGCTTACTTCGGCCGATGACGGACTTGGTGTTAAGCTTCCTTAAAACTAAATCTACCTCTTCTATACTGGGTAGTATTACTGGCTCTGCATTGACTGAAGCTGGGTTCTTTACTTGTACCATTTCTCGCTCTACCTGAGGTGCTCATTTAGCAGCTGCTGGAAATGTTGCTTGAATACATCTACTGTTCTTGGGTGACTAGGTTATCTTCACTGTTTCAAAGAGCATTTGTTAAGGTTTTAAATCTAGCAGCCAGTCACTTGACTTTTTTTTTAAAAATTTTCAGATATTGTTTCGATCCCGAGACTCTTTGATCTCCTTAAGCTGGAAAGCAACGTTAGTCCTGAGAGTGCCAGGTTGGTTTCTGGATTCTTAGCCGAGAAAACCTGGTGCTACTAATCACTGTTTACGAGTGAAAAATCTTTTAATCGTAGGCCATTTTCATCTGGCTCTTCGTGGAAGCTCTAAATACCACCTAACCCTCCGAATGTATCTCGTTCCATTTTGAGCATAGCGGTCCCCGAGCAAAATGTTTGCAAAGTACTTTAGACAGGTTCCGAAAATTCTGTATGGAGGTCATTAAATTCATTCTTTACAGAGCTTTTGACTCTAAAAAAGAGCCCTTAACTCTACCGAAAAATACTGCTTAGAAACAGTTTAGGGGAGCCTTCGATCTCCCAAAAAACCCAGTTTTCCGAACATTTTTTCCGAAGCAAAAAGCTGGACAGCGTGTTCAATGGGTAAAAAAGACCTCAAAGTGGCCGTGTTGTACCTACTCTAAGGCAATTTGATAAGGTACCTAACCTATGTACATCACATTAGCCATAGCTAGCTCAAGGTGTCGGAAAATTTTTTATTCGTAGTATTTCTTTATTATAACTTTATTACGAGGAGAAAAAGCATCAGAGGCAGCGACATAAGCGATTTATATGATTGAGACACATTTTGACTCTGAATTCCTTCTTCGTTCTACTTTTTAATGGCAGGCTTTTTCTAAGAATATTTTCATCCGTCTTCCTTCTTCCTTGCAGAAATGCATCCTCTAAAGATTTAAAAATAGCTTCAATTCTGTGTTTTTTTTTTTGTTTCTCTTTTTAATGAGCACAGTAAGGCAGCACTGCACAATAATTATACATCACAATTATATTTTTATAATTATTATTATACACAACGATGTTGATGGTGGTTTTCGTATATTTTCAATTTATGTTCCATCAGGGACAACTACGTTCTCGTCGTTGTCGGCGAGAAAGAAAAAAAAATGAGGATAGAAGAACGAACATCTTCACTGAGAGAAGACAACGACAATGAGATTCTTAAAGGCGAAAAACCCAAAAGAATATAAGAAGAAAAAAAATTTGAAATAAAATGAAAGCCACCCACATGATGATAAAGATGAAGATGGTGATGATGAGGATTATTATATCCACCAAGAAGTCTCATCTTCACCCGAAGTGAATTGAGCTCTTCCTTCTTTGGTTGCAGCACAAGCCAAGAGACACACAATAGAAGATGAGAAACAAAAAAAAACTATCAGCTGTTTTCATGGAGGAGTAAGAAGCAGCTCTCTCTCTGTCTCTCTTCTTTATGACAAACTTATTATAGCAATTTCTTAGCTATTATTATACCGCATGCTTTAATGTCAATTAAAATTCTTAGTAAGTCGCAAAGCGAACGAACTGAATTGAACTATCTATTAAATGTCTTCTTCCTCCAATAAATTTGCCAATTATTTTTGTCATCAACAAAGAAGTCCAAAGTTCCATTTTCTTAGGAAATCCAATAATCCGGATGAACTAGCAGCAGCAGTCAAGCAAATTCATTATTGTTATCAAAAGATACGAACAGAAAATTAAGGAAGAAAATAAGAAAAAAAAAATCTGGCTGAAAACCGGAAGGAAAAAAGTATATTTCAACCAGAGTAGTGCGATAAACAAAAAAAAAGTATGATGGTGACTCATTGTCAAAATGACAGCCGGCACATGTCATGTTACTACATATTTGCTTACTGACTGCTATAACAACAACTGATTCCACTCCCAGAACCAGACTTTAAAATTTCACGCAAAACTCTGTTTGCTTATGTGTGACACAAGTGAGGGTTCATTTTTCTGTGATCTGAATGTATCCTTCCGTACTACGCCATTTTGTTTAAGTTGTGTGTGTCTGTGTGTGTGTTTTTTAAAGCTCTGTGCCATTAAAATCAACCAACAACCCTTTTGTGCGAATTTTGCAAAACGGAAGGTGATATCGATTTTTATTCTTTTTCTTCTCTCAACTAGTTTTTTGTAAATCCTTTATTGTTCAAATAGGTAAATTCCAGACGTTTTTTTTTTAAGGGCGAGTGGTTCAAAGGTAGAACATTTTACAGTAATGTGCTAAAAATTTACATTTTTGTATACCCGTTGATGTTTTTATCATCATTTCGACTGCATTAGTAGGGTATTAAAGATTTAAAACATCAATTAATCATCATATAATAAAACGACAAACACGAATTTTGTAGTACAATTAACGCGTCTAACAAAAGCCGAAGGCATATAAATTATATATCTTTGGAACGGTTTTTTACACAGAAGTGCAGAATGCAAACATTTATTATCTAACTGCACCACAAAAACTAAAAAACAATTATTTTTCGCAACCTAAATGTGACGTTAAGATTTTTTCCACCCACCAACCAACCAATTTTCCAGCACTGACTGGAAAGATTACTGGAATGTCTGATGGCAGCGTTCAGTGTTGCAGAAAATAATAATAAGTAACTCATACTACGTTTACATGAGGGGATCGAAGGATCGGATTCAATCTGGATCGAAATTTCGACCCAGATTTATGACAATTTCAGTTTGAATTCAAATGGAATTGAAGTGACAGTTTTGCTTCCATTGTGTGGGTGCGACGTTGTTAATAAAATAAATTTCGACCACAAATAACAAACAACCAACACAAAGCCAAAGATAAAACATATAACAGTGTGGAAACAAAATACACAATTACTCACGCACACCAACAAGCATCTGAAATCTCGATTCCTCAATCTTTCGATCTAGGTACATTCCATTTCCATTTTTCATATTTCCATTTCCATATTCCATTTTCGATTCGATCCAGCTTGCCGAGCTACAGGGCTATGGACCTAAATCGTAATTCAATTCGGATTCAATTCTGCATGTAGACGAGGTATCAGTTTTGCTCTACGCTAAAGACAGCGTTTATTGACAAATAATGTTATTAGCTCTCGAGTTTCGAGGGCTGAAAGTACAAGTATCCACTAAACAAAGAGCTTCTGAAGTTGAAAAGTTGGGGTTATTTCGGGACCAAGTACCTCGTGGCATGATGGTAGTGCGTTGGACTGTCATGCCGAAGGTCTGGGTTCAATTTCCAGCCACTGTCACCTTAAACAGAAATGTTTTTCCCGAGGTACTGACAAATCCTCCAAGAGTATACTCGTCATGAATAAGTGCTTCTCATCCAGGCGTTCGGACTCGGCAAAAAATTGTAGGTCCCTCCATTCCTGCCAACAACACGCACACAGGAATGGTTGAGAGTTGTAAGTCACTAGGCCCTGGTTCTCTATGAGCCGTTGCGCCACCAAATTTATTTTTCTTAGTTGCTCGAATTTTTTTTTTTTATTCCGTTAAATAATAGTTGCCAAGGCGGTTCCAAGCCCGAGAGAAATGTTTGATGAGGTGGTTTTAGGCTTTAACCACCTGGCAATAAAGGTTCAAACAGTTACGTCGAAAATTTTTGTTGGAAATTTGGTGATCATTTGACCCTTTAGGCCCCGAGGGGAAAATGTTTGATGAGGTGGTTTTAGGCTGTAACCACCAGGCGACAAAGGATTAAAATGTCAAGACGAAAATTTTTGTGGACAACTTCTAGATTACGTGACCCTCTAGAGCCCGCGAGAAAAATTTTTCATGAGGTGGATTCAGGCTGTAACCATCGGGTAACAAAGGTCAAACAGTACAGTCGAAAATATTTGTTGACAATATTCTTCTACAAATGTTTTTTTTTTTTTTTGTCTACAAAAATATTAAGTCTGAATGATTTAACAATAAAAATATTTCCACAGCACTGTCTACTAATCTATTGTAAAGGTCCATGTCATTTAGATATTTTGAGAAATTGATTTTAAAACTGATGAAGAAGATTTTATAACACTGGTTGATGCACATAGCATCATATATGCTAAAGGATGTCAGATAAATACAATCTAAAGGAATCCAAATAACTATAAAATGTAGATAAAGTTATATGTTTATGGAAGATGATGTGGTAAGAGAGGTTAACAGACACAAGTGGTTTATTTTAAGTAATTCCATCATCATGGATGATTGAGAATGTGAAGCTTTTTACCGTCTGGCTTATACTATATAGAATTTAATGGATTGAAATAAGTTTAGATTGAATGAACAATGAAAAGGTTATTGAAGCAAAAGCTTACAATCTTCCTCCATCAGACATATGTTTAAATGACACAGAGGTTTGCAATGGTCAAAGGGTAGGGGGTTTGGTGTTGTTTGACAGAGAAACAACCAATGGATAATGATAAATTCGTACAATTGAAAAAGGTGATAGAAGATGCATATGCGAATATGCTGCATCGTCAAACAAGAGCATCGAGGGAGGAGTATCAAACAAGGAGAAGAAACTGCGTAGAAAGAAGAGGGCATACGTAGTGTCCAAGCTCAAGGAGATAAGGAGTCTAGTTATTGAAACAACATCCAAGTTTTACAAAAACGCCATACAACTGACTGCTGATTTAAAAACTGGATCGCACTCCTTTCGAAACAGCGAAGGTTACCTAGTTACCGAAGCATAGGCAGTAGGAGATGTATTCAAGCAGCTTTTAAATGGGCAGCAGCTAGAACGAGAAATATGACGAGAAGCCAACCCAACTTCAGTCAGTAAAGACCCAGTTCTACCATCCAGTAAAGAAGCGGTAGGTAATGCGTTGGAATGTCATACCGAAGGCCTGGGTTCGATTCCCAGGTGAATTCATCTTAAATCAAAGAATGATTTTTCCGAGGCACTGCCTATTGCGAGGAACTAACAAATACTCCAAGTGTATACCTGTCATGAAAAGGTGCTTCTCATCTAGCCGTTCGGACTCGGCAAAAAATTGTAGGCCCTCCATTATGGCCAACAACTAAAGTTGATGGAAAACTGTTGGGGCTGTAATTATATTGAAATCAAAAGTAAGCAAAATCAGATCATGTTTTGAGAAGGCAGGAGCAACAAGCTGGTTATAGAACAGAACATCATTCAAGCTACTAACAAAAATTACATCAATTAGTGAACTGGAGCTATCAGTAAAATGAGTAGGCTCACGTTCATTAACCGGTGATAGATTAAACGATCTCATTGTGTTTATTAAGGTGCTTTCTACTAATAGGTTACTATTTATATCTCCACATAAAACTATCTTAGTTGACATCACAGCAATTTCTTCCATCAGAGATACGAGAGGTGAAAGATCAACGAATCTATTGGGTCTGTAAACTGTACCAAGCAGAAGCTTATCTTCCCCACATATCATGTCAACAAAAATATACTCGATTGCACTACCAGGGTTTGATGCACTATTAATCCTACAAGTAATATTATCACGAACATAAATTGCCACTCCACCTCCTCTACCACCTCGATCAGCCCTAAAAAGTCTATAACCATTTAAGTGAAACATAGTTCTGGGAAAGTTAATGGGGAACCAAGTTTCAGAAACACAGATAGCATCAACTCCAGAACCTTCAAAAGCATATCTAAACTCATCAATTTTTTTTGTAGGCTTTGAGCATTTATGTGACAAACTTGAAACCCCATATATTGATTACAAAGTACCCTTAGCATTGAACGCAAAATCAAATCATTGCCATCACCAGAAGAATCCATGCTAAAAATTTAATGTATTAATGATAATATAATATGTGATAAAATTAAAAAGAGTTTTACCAATAATTTACATAAAGAGAAAAGCAAAAAAGAAATAGAGAAAAATAAAGATTTAAAAATTAATGTTTTATGTATATAAAAAAAAAAAAAATAAGTAGTACTACTCAGTTCAAGAAGAGAAATAAAGCAAAGTGAAATTAAAAAAGAAAAAGTATAATAAGTATATATATAAAAAAAAAAAAGTTTAAATTAGGTATTTCCAGCAGCAATCATGGCAACCCTGGACAAGTCTTCATTTTTGTCAATAAGAACCGCAGCATCATCTGGTTGACGTTTAATATAAAGTAATCCTCTTCTTGTAAACACCGATGATAGCTTATTTTGTTTTTTTAACAATGTTGATAACAGTGCAATTCGACAAACCCGAAACTAGGTCAGTATCGATCCATTACATTACACCGGATTGATTTCGAGCTTCAAACTAGACTCATAAATCCAGAAATGGGTGATAGCAAGTTAAAAGTAAGAACTAGTAGGGATACACCACAGGGTGGTCTCTTATCTACTTTGCTTTAACTCCTTGTCCGTCAACCGGTTTTTAGTTTAACTAAATCTGAGTGGAATCAAGGTCGTTGCATACACCGATGAGATTGTGTTATTGGCAAATTTGTCTTCACTTTGTGCGAGCTCTTTTAAACGTCCCTGGACAAGCTCAAAAATTTTTCCAGTAGTTGTGGACTAAATGTTAAGCCACTGAAGACAGAACCGCTGGTGTTTACAAGGAAAAGTTATATTCCAAACATAAACCCCTTAAGCATTAACGGAATTCCATTACAGGTTTCGGGTACTGCCAAATACCTTGGCGTTGTTCTTGATCGTAAACTAAACTGGCTAGAAAATATTAAAGAAAGGGAAAAAGGCCTCTACAGCTTTCTACACTTGTAGCAGAATTTTTCGTAAAAGATGGGGTCCTAGCCCTAGAACCAATTATTGGATATACACGGCCATTATAAGGCCAATTCGCTCATACGGATGCATTGTCTGGTGGCCAGTCTTCGATAAGGAAACCAATTTAAGAACCATGACTAAAATTCAAAGACTGGCATGTATTGGCATAACCAGTGCTATAAGGACCACACCAATGGCCGTTCTAGAAACTTTCATTTCACTTGCCCCACTCGATCTATTTACGAAAGATATGGCGGCCAAAAGTGCTTTAGGACTTCAACAATGTAAAAATTAGAAGGCGACCTCTACGGTCACAGAACTACAATAAATTTAACAAGCATAGATATTCAAACAGACTACGTTTTACCGCACATTGATTTCAACTCATTAACCGTTACCAGATATCCCAACCAGGGAACTCTGGGAACATCTTACCTCATGTAAGACAAAAATATTGACATTTTCAGTTACCCAGGTGGCAATTACAGTCATTTCATCAATCACCATAAAGTCCAAACTGATCGACCGTTGCTGGAATGAGTTAAGAGTACTCAATGCAACAAACACAGTACCCCTAAGATGGGTCCCAGGACATATGGATATTCACTGGAACGAAATGGCAGACAAACTGGCCAAAAACGTGTCATCTCTTGATTCGAGCCGAGTCAAAGCATCGGTGCTCATGCCACTAGAACAATAAAAAAGTCTTGGGACCCTAAGATGGGTACCAGGACATAGGGATATTCACTGGAACGAAAGGGCAGACGAACTGGCCAAAAACGTGTCATCTTTTGATCCGAGCCAAGGCGAAGTTCCGTGCTCATGCCGCTAGAGCAAGAAAAAAAAAACAGAGTTTCCTAGAAGCTGCAAATGTTAGATACTCATCAGCTCATCGAACTTATGTAGAAGGTGTCAAGATGAAGAAGCGGAGAAGGGCTCACCTCACTTACTGTCTGAATGACAGTCTGAATGGGATCCCTGAAAAATTATGAGAACATACGCGTGCAACTAGGGAAAAGCTTTTCCGAACTATTTAAAACATGCACCGAGTTTCAGCAGGGAGATGCGATAACATATCTTCAAACTTGTTCTGGAGCGAATAGTGCGAAGGGCAAGCGTTAAGGTTGTTATCGACCGCCAATAGACCATTGGAGAGTATTTCACACCAATTGAAGACCAGACAAAATCCTTTGCCCAATTGTTGAGTTCGTCAAATGCTGTTTTGAAGGAGCTCGCAAAGTGAAGGAACAAAATTTCTCACAAACGATTATCATAGTTCTGAACGAATTTATCGACAAACATACCTGCACTAAAAGCTACTTAAAAATATTTGAACTAACCGTAAATTTCTTGCAGAATTGTTTTTGCAGGAATAAAGGGAACCTGCAATTTTTTGCCAAATCTTAACGGCTCGATGAGAAGCACTTATTCATGAAAAACATACTCTTGGAGGATTTGTCAGTACCTCGTTAAAACATTTGTTTTTTTTTTAAGTGGCAGCGGCTGGGATTCGAACCCAGACCTTCGGCATGACAGTCCAACGCACTAACCATTATCCTACAAAGCATTTCTTTCAAAAATTTGCTTAAGTTAAATTTGCTATATAAACAAAAGTCTGATCCCGATCAGCTTTAAAGCTCTCCGCCCTCACCAAGACTTTTGCTACAAATACAAAATTCTACTGATTATGTCGAAACAAAAATGCATTTACTTCCAAGAAAATGACAATTCCACTTCTGACTTTTGTACAAATGAAAATGCAAAAGAAAACTAAACATAACTTCAAATATGTTGCAATTATATTTTCTAGTTTTGTGTTTGGTTTTGTGTTTTTTGTGTAGAAAGGTACCTATGTACTTGCTTATCAAAAAAAAATCTTAATTTTCAAAATCCAGTTTTAAAATTTCCTTCATGCAAAACATACTTTGTGCGCTTGCAGCGAAAATTCTATATATCTGCAGCAAAATGCATTTTCATCATTCATCTTTGAATGAAAATCACTGTCATTTCAACTTGCAAGAAGTAATAAATCTTCTTCTTTCAACTTATCATCATCATCAGGAGTAGCAGCAGAGGCAGTGGCAAGAGCTAGCAGCAGCAGCAGCAGAAAAGCATTTTCAAAATGTCGCATGATATTTAAAGAAGAAAAAAAAAAAAAAAAAAAAAAAACTAAGGAGTTAGTGTCTTCCCCTTTAACAGTAAATTTATTTCAACATGACATTCATCGCTTAATTCTTTTTACCCACATAGGCCAACCTACCAGCTGCGGCTGGGTATCAGTTTAAATTTATTTTCATTGCACATTGACGCCAAGAGTTGCTTCAATAAATTGCAAATCATTGGAGCAGCAGCAGCGGCAGCAAAACCGAGCGATGCGCAACAGTCCCATCCACCCCAAATAAGTTGGCACTTTCTTGCTGAGATACTTTAGGTATTGGTTCTTTTTTTTTTTTTTTTTTTTTTTTTAAATTTTTGTTAAACTCTTCGAGTTCGTTGTTGCAATCCAAAAACTCGATGAGCAATCAGCAATTTATTCTGCTTCGTCCTCGAAGCGCATAAATCGGTTAAACCAGTTTACAAAAATAAATAAATGTAAATCGACCAACAAAACTAATCAAAAAGTGGTGCTGATGGTGGTTTGTAGTAGTAGTGAAGTAGAAGATGATGGGGGCCAAAAGCCTCCACATCAAAGTTGCTCCTTGAGATCATATCAGAATAGACTACTAGAAAATGAACTTCTCGAAACGCAACGCGACAACATAACCTATTCAAGTTTAGACCAGAGTTTGGGGGCACAAACACTGAAAATGATATACACATCGCGCTGCATCGCGCCTCGACGGTATCAGGATAGGATAGCTCTTTTTTTTCTTTTGCTTAAGTGAGAGGATTGAAGTTGTCTGGAGAAGAAGGGACATTGTAAAAAGTAATGAGCACCCGGTTCTCATACATTTTAACCTCATGGCCATCATCGTCATCATCATCAGCATTGTCGTCGTTGTTGCATTATTATTATTATTATTATCATTAACTTTAGTGCTGCAACACACAGAACCTATACAAGCTACAACACTATTCGTCGGCTTTAATGTTTGCTCGCTGGGTAATTATTAGTAGATGAGTGTTTATGAGATTTTCAAGATGCTTTTTTCTTTTGTGAACTTCTTTTTTGTACTCATTTTCTCCACAAAGGTCTTCTTGCATTACAAAAAAAAAAAAAAAACAAACAAATTATTACTAAATTGAGAGGATTCCGTGTCCGTTTGTTCAATAAGGTATAAGAAGTTAATTTTTATTGAGTTTTGTTTAAACAAAAAATATCCCACCACACCGTCTGTTCTGGTATTCAAACGGTAATAGTCTGGATCTGAGATCCACTTCTGAAATATTTACCAAGTATTTACGTAGTCCTGTCAATTGGACTGTAGATCAATCAGGAAACGAAAATATTTTTAGAAAATGGCGCCCAATCTGGGCAAAATTGTATAATTTAAAAAAAATTCCTTAGCCAGAATGTCCGCATGTTCAAACTAATAAAAAGTGGAGGTCCCACAAAAAAAGTATGTTTCAAGTGGCAACACTGAAATTTAACCCGAAGGTGTGTTTACTCAACCCTTTTCTCTTAAGAGCTTTCTCGTTATTTTCCCAACCCGCGTTTGACATCTGGAAGAGATTCCGCAACTTCTTTAATGAAAAATATTGTTTAAAAAAGAATAGGAGGTCCCATCCTTTGAAATTAAAAAAATATGTTCCCAAAAAGTGGCAACACTGACATTTTGCGCGAAGCTGTGTCTACTAAGCACCTATCTTTGAAAATATTAACCGTTTTCAAGTAATTTACGTTTTTTTTACCATTTGACCTGATTGGGCGCCATTTTCTAAAATGGCATCCAAGCGACAGTATTACAACAATGGCTCCAAAGCAAAATTTCATCTTTTGCATGTCAAAAATAAATTACAAACACACAAATACCCCCCCCCCCTCCCCCTACAAAAAACGCAGGGATTTCGGTTTCCTGACCGGACTACCGTTTATTGGGCGCCATTTCTTAAAAGGGTTTCTAAGCGACAGGATTATAAAAATTACTACTAAGGTAAATTTCTGCCTTTACCAATAAAAATTATAAAAAAGAAGGTTTCCCAGAGATTGCACGGGACTCAGTCTCCTGACTACACTACAACCATATCGAAAACATGCTCTAAATTGAAGCCACCGATTTTGTGGGACTTAAGGTGTAGTTTTCTACGCAAATTTATTTCGTGGTCTATTTTGTTGAGATTTGGAATGCGTATTTTATGCTCAGCAAGTCTTAATAGAATGAATCCACTCAAATTTAAATGTTTTTGAAATACCGTAGGTCTGCTGAGCACTGGCTCTTGGAATATTATTTACAAGTCTCGTCTGATTTCAATCTAGCCTCGTTCGTCGATGACCATCAATTCAAGCCAAAAACAGAAGGGACTCCTGGGGACTAGGCTATAAAATTGTCATGCGGAAACTCGGAGCTCAGAAAGCCAACACTACTCTTAGTTAATAAAAGTAAAAGATGGAGAGCATAGTTGACACATTTTTTCGCGACTCATAATGTCAGACCACCCGACATATTTTTGGCCCAACGCCAGGAAATACCATCGTATGCGGAGAGGAATTGGGTTAAGCTGTGAAAAGCGTGCATAACAAAAGGTTACACGGACCTGACGGAACGCCAATGGAACTGCTCAAAATGACTGCCTGGACATGGAGGAAGGAGTCTTCCCCTTGAACTGGAAGTCGCAACGTGTGGTGCTCGTTAGCTAGCGAATCTAGATACGAGTACCACAGCCAAGTACAGATTTCTGTGTATGCTGGACACCAGAGGTAAGCTCCTGGAAAAGATGTAAACGCGGTTGATCACTCCAATACAAAAAGCATTAATCAGAAAAGCAGTCGGGGTTGAGAAAAGGTCTCTCTACGATCGGAGCGGTTTAGGAAGTAGTAAAGGCCACCAAAATCGCATAACAGGACAACCGCTACTCAAGACAGATCGATTTTTAAGCAACTCTTTTATCAGAAACACATTCAAACACTCAACCACATGGAGTGATGATTTGAATGCGCTCGAGAACACTTTCAAGATTTCCAACGTCCCTTCTGCGGATAGTGAAAGACGGGACTGGGAGCTGATCTATGAGAGGGCAGAAGGCCCACTTATGGAGCAGCGCAGGCAGAAATCTTGGGGCCCGACCTCTAGAATATCTCGTGATAGAATTCTTCGAATGGAGATGTCAGACGGATTGCAGCAGAGATAACGGCAAACGACAGCGAAAATGTGCATGTGGAGCTAAACTAGGTCAGGGCGACGAGTAAACTTCTGAATGGGTGAGCACGGCTTAGGTTCGGCCAAGGAAAGGACCGACATAGTACTGCTGACTAAGAATACGATCCCGACTTTCAAATTGTCCCTTATGTTATTAAATCTAGATACAAAGCTCACTTTCTGGAATGAGATAGTCTGCAGCTGAACGAGCGTCGAAGGTAGCACCGTGGTTAAGCAGATTGATGGCGAATTCAGGTGGCTTCTGATTTTGTCAAAACATTCTCTTGTACGGTTGTGAAATTTGGGCATATGCAGTCCGGACAAGGCAAGTAGAAGCTGATGGTGGTAGTGCAAAGACGTGGAGCTTTACGTGTTGCTACTTCTTACCGAGCGGTGCCGGAACCAGCCGTTTTTGAAGTAGCAGGAAATACTCCCAACGATCTCCTAGCAGCAGCAAAGGAAGTACACTCGTCATACGACAAAAAGACAAAAATTGGAGTCGAAGTGGAACATGCGAAGAAGATCATGAAACAGAAATGTTAATTGCGTTTTATCTCAAACAGCAGGGGTAGATGGTCTGCTCAGGTGATAAGCAAAGTGGGTGATTGGAATTGACGAAAACACTAAGGTTAACTACTACGTCACCCAGTTACTTACCGGACACCAACATTTCAACCCTATCCTCCACAAGTTCGGCAAAACGAATAGTCCAGCCTGCCAATACAGGAACTCTCCAGCAGACTATTTGAAGAATAACAACTAAGAGGTCTGTAGCGAAGTATCACCATCACCCCAGACAACATAGTCGAACCTGACGAACCAATAAAACTGGAGCCAAGTTCTCCTGTATGCAAAAAACACAAAAACCGACAGATTGAGCCCAAAAGGGTTTATGACTACAAAAGCCTTCTTGAAGTTAAGCAAATAGTGGCCACATGAGGGTGAGACCTTCTTACATCAACAATACAAAGAGCATATTTTTTCTTCCTCACACAAACGAAAAAAACCGGATACCCGAATAACCGCGTATTACCCAGGTACTCGAAATGCCCAAGTACCCGGGTATTTTGCAATTTTTACTATCAGAAACACATAAAGAAGTACTCGGTGCGTACCTGGGTACACGGGAAGCCGAGACACACTAGTATCCGGGTACTCGAGAACCTGAGCCAAACGAGATTGCTAAGGGCACATCGATTTCAGTAGATTTTTGACAACTGAAATGTGAAGCTAATTTTCAACTGAAAAAGTGTTCCTGAGTTAACTCGGGGTTAATTTATTTTCAAAAAGCTTTCCTTTATTGTAGTAATATTTATCCGACACCCAGTAAATCGCAAAAAATAAACGTCTGGAAAACTAACGAGGCCCTAGAAAGTTTAACGATGCAGTAAACAAGGGCCTAACAAGGGAAAATACAAAAAGTTTCTGACGCTCAAGTTATGTATTGGTACCATTTTGAAAATAATATAACTCCCCGCTTGGAAAAAATTAAGTTTTTGTTAAGTTTAGTCAAGGCGCTGAAAAGTCTTCGCTAGGGACAATCAAAACAGGTAAAACTTGTCAAATACAAGTGAGGTCCTCGCTAGAAAAAAACTTGTTGGGTGAGTCTTTTTATCCCATCACAAACACCCCAAAACAAAATACATATTTTATACCCAACATACAATAGTAAGAAAAATTGGAGTAGGTGGTTATAGTTTTTCATTTTTAACATTACACAACTGTATTGCGAAACAGCTCAATAGCTAACGTGTTGCACTAGTAATCAGAAGATCGCATAATCAAATCCCAGTCGAGACAACTTTTTTATTTGTGTCTCTCTAGGAAAAATGTTATCTAAAGGACAAGGCCCTAGAGAAAATCGATAGTTACACTTGCTAGCATCAATGTTAAATTTCTAGGGCCTCGTTAGAAACTAGATTATTTTTCCAGGAGGGTACCCGCTTGAAAAAAAAAAACAATTAAAACGGGGCCTTAGAAAGGTTTTCATAGATGCTAATTAAGGCATAGCAAAGGTAACGTATTACAATTTTCCTAGGGCCTAGCCAGTTATGTTATATTTTCCCTCGGGAACCAAAACATAAAAATGTTGTCTGATCATTTTTTGCTTAAAAGTTCAATACAGGACAGCAGAACCTGCTAAACAAGTTTTTACTGCTCTATTTGACAAGTTTTCCTTGTCTTAAATTTCCCTGGATGGAAACTTTTCAGGAACTTGAGTAAACTTGGTAAGAACTTGCCATATTCCAAGGCGGTTACGTGCTTAAATATTTCACACAATTGTAGGGTGTTAGGTAGAAAATTTTTGTATATGTTAAATAGGTAATATTTCCGATGGGACATTGAAACTAACCCAACCAATTTTTACTAGAATGGGGCCTCACGAGTTTTTGACATCTTTTCCTCAACTAGAGTTCTTCAATGGAAATTTTTTGACTAACGGCAAAAACTTTTCATTTTTCATTCGGGAAAAAATACACAAATCCTTGTTGAACTTATGTTTTGAGGTTTTGTCATTTTAAATAGCTAATTTTACTCAAATATTAATTAAAATGTTTTTTTTTTTACAATCTTAAAAATTGTTTGCACTTTAATTAGAAAGCCATTATAATGCTGGTGTTTTTTTTTATCTTTTCATAATAAGTTTATAGCTTTTTTCTTTGCTTCCCCACAAAATTAGGTACTTTTTGTGTGTGTGAATAAATAATAAAATTTCGGTCATGTACCTATAAAGTTTTTGCTAAAGAAACTTTTACGTTTGTTCAGGCATATTTTTTTTATTTTGTAAGCCCGCCAAAGTAAACATCCAGCTCACGGTGAATTCATGAACATATAAGTACATTACCTACTTCTATTAAAATTCACTTCTTAGCAAAAGATACAAATAAAAATTAAGACAGAACACATTTTCCCTCTATAAAGTCTTGAAACCTAAACTCATACGACTCGACGACGACGAATGGTGGGACGATATGGCGACGAGAGAGCCACTTTTAGCCTTTTTCCAAAGTTGTGATTCATGAAGTAAGCTAAAAGTACAGTTATACTTGTTTATATCTAACGATATGGCACAGCAGCTAGATAGACTACGACGACAAACGGTTTGGAGCTTTAACACCCCCTAATAAAGATTCAGGAGTAATGGGGAACAGTAATGAGTAATTAATAGTAAAGTGCTCCGGAGAAGAAAATTAAAAGACTCTTTGGGCGGCTTCGTGCTGCATCGTGTGGCTGATGCTTATGCTTCTGCTTTTGCTATTGCAGGTGAATGGAATGACTTGACACAAACAATAGAAGTTAAAACGGTGAATTGTGGTGCAGCAGCAGCAACACCACCATCAAGTACAAGCAGTAGCAGCTTTCCAAACAAGCAGTATGATGGTTAGACACAAAGATAGACTACCCATAGGAAGGCAAGGAGCAAGCAGCTTGTATAAGGAAATATAATTTGTGTGAAGGTGTTTATGTTTCGCTTTTATGTTCCTTGGCTAATGAAGTCAAAATGTTTTTCCGCACAAAGAATGCAGTAGAATGACAAGAATGGGACAATTAATTTGCTAATAGTGTACGAACGTTATGAAGCGGAAGGTGTCAGGTGTTGTGTGCAGTGAAATTTTTCCACACCAAACGAACGTTTGTCCGTCCGTCCGAGAAGCCAAGTGAGTTCTGTTTGTTTTTCTTGTTTTTAATTTAAAAAAGTGCTTTCTGACATCTTTAATGGTCGAAAGGCACGCGCTTAATATACGGCTGAAGCTAGTTTAAAGGTCAAAAGAATACCTCATAGGTTTGTGACCTGTTTCCAATTTAAAATATGACTCTTTGTATAGGTTAGATGACGCCGCCGCGTCGACCTATTGAAGTTAATTGAAGTTTTTAAAAGCAATCAACTTTTTTTCTCTCAAAATATTTTAAGTGCTTACAATGGTATCTTTAGAGTCGAGGAAATTGATACCAATCAGAGAATAGAATTTCACTGACAATAAACCAGACAACTTGACATAAAATTCTTTTCATATCGAATTGAATTGAGTTGAATTGAATTGAAATTCAGAACACAAATCAGAGGCAGGGAAAGTTTATATTTTTTTTTTAGTTCAATTTCCATATGTCCTCTCAAATCATATCAATGCAAGACACAATGCATTTTTATCTCTGGTTCCATAGAATTATTTTTGTGTATGAATGTTCCTCCGCAGTCTTCACACAAAAATATATTGTGAATGAGCCCGAAGAAAAAAATTATGTTATGAATGTTCCACTAAGTAACAAGAATCAATGTGCTGAAGAAGAATGCCCTGATTGAAGCCATCATTATCTTTGGGCTTGAGTGGTACCTTCAGACATACACATAAAAGATTCACATTCATTGTGTTTTTGGTGAGAGAAAAAAAAAGACCAACAAAAACAAAATCACACAAAACTTTGCCTTCCAGCCAACTGAAGAAGAAAATATCAACACGAATAGAGAATGCAAAGTACTTCCTGCTGGAAGCTGGATGACGACTGTTTTTGAAAGAACTGATGTCTCGATTGAAGTTGTATCTTCAGACCATAACATAACCATAATAAATTTCATAGATTTCGAAGGTATGTTGAGGAAAAAAAGTGCACAAGAACGAAGAAGAACGTATAAGTGATTTAAGAAATAGAATCAAAATGTTAAGTTTATTTGGAAGCTCTAGATCTGCCATGTGAGACATTTGTTTCATGTGTGATTTTAAAAAGCATACAAATATCTTTGAGGTGCAGCACTGCATGCTATAATGCATCCACAATTTGAAAATTTTAGCCTATTCATTGTCGAAATGTTTTCATTTGTGACTTCAAAAACCAATGTCTTCGAGGTGTAGAACTGCATGCAGTGATGCATCCACTTTAACTGCGCATCAGTTTTAGAATAGTTAAACCACCACTAACTTGTCAATTTTATCAACTAGCAGCTGACAGTTGCTTCCACATGTTGTTATTTTTGTTTGTCTTTTCAATCTTTTACAATCTTTACAACTGAGTGATTCTTTCCGAATAGAAATTAGCAAAAGTCCGACCGATATCAAAAAATACCAACAGTCAATTCCTTCATAGAGTAATAACGTAAGTACCAGTAATTGGACAAAAATTGGTTGTCGAATCGATATTTCTCCATTGACACAATTTAGTGTGAATAAATAAAGAAGAAAAGCCAATTTGCGAACTTTTTACTTACTTACTTAATCGGCTCCTAGTCCATGAAGGATAGCAGTCTGGGATACGCCAGACTTCCATCCTCTATATGGGATGAAGGTGCATCTTACTTGCCTTCCCCAACTAGATAGAACCCGAAAAAACCCACGGCTAGTACTTTTGGGCAGACCTGTAAACTTTCAAATAAAAAAACCGGTTAAGTACCCAGTATCTTGTACTTCTACTTGAACTTGAAAAAAATAAGTACTATGTACGTGGTCCTTGAAAAACATCAAGTACAAATACTTTGTCGTCATCACTCGATAGCTCAAATAGAATACTTAACGAATTGTACTTGAAAAGTATTTGAAATTCACTCGTACTTAAATGGACTTGTACTTGAAATGGACTTGTACTTGAAAAGTACTTGAAATGAAACTTTGTACTTAAAAAGTACTTTAAATGGGCTTGGACTCGCAAAGTACTTGAAAGTGTCCTGGCCAGTATTACAGTACCAAGTACCTGTACTTGGAACGAAGTGCTTCATAAAGTACTTGCACATGGTGTTTTTCAAGTACCAAGTACATTGTACTTGTTTTTTTCAAGTACAGCAACAAGGTTCTGGGTACTAAGAAAGTACTTATGTAAGTAGTTACTTTTAAACTTTGCTTTAAGGTTCCACTGAGCAATGCAATGTCTCAGGATGGTTCAGGAAAAAGTCCCATGTGCAAAGCCTCTACTTATTCCTTTACTTAGGCTGGCCATACACGACCGAGCCATCCGATCCATTTGGCTCGGTTGGTTTTGTGATTGGCTGAAAATCCAAATGGATGAGGGGTCGATCCACCTCACACACGACCGATATTGGATCTGGGCGGGGGGCAATTTGGCTCTTTGGCTCTGTCGTGTACCCCTTTTACCTTTATTATGAAAGCACAAATGGATTCATAAAATAGGATTTCAAAAAACACTTGATTTACACTCAATCTGCTGATTATATAAAAAGAAGACTGATACATAAAACCTTACGTTGAGTAACGTTATTTGCGAAATGTTACCAACGTTAAGTAACTTACGTAAAGTTATTCACAAAATAGCCTACATTACGTAACCGCCATAATGAAACTTACAAGACGTAACCTAGACATAACGTAACCAAAATATTTTTACCTACATACATAATGTAACCTATAAATGTAAAATTCATAAAGTAAGCTACATAATGTAAAATACATAACGTAACCATAATAACACAACATATATAAGTAATGTAACATACGAGCACAAAACAAAACCTTCATAACGTAACCCACATAACGTAATATACATAACGTAAACTACATAACGTAACCCACATAATATAACCTACATAACGTAACCTACATAGCCGCCACAACGTAACATAACCTACGTAACAGTAGCGATCTAAAATCGTCTGACGGTGAGGTTTGCACTTATTGAAAATCATGCTGAGTACGAAATTTAAGATATGTATATAAGAAGTTTAAACCGATTATGCAACAGTAAATTTAACTTAACAGTAGTTGGCCTAACGTTGTGTAAAGTTGATGGCTTGGAGTGAATGAATTACTATTCAATGGTAGAGTGGTTAACAGATCTCAATATTCTCAAACTAGGGCCCAATTGTACCAACTCAATACCACTAATCACTGGTTAATATTAAGAAATTTTGAAAAGTGTAAAGTTGGTATTTTAATACGGAAACGAGAAGTGACAAGTTTTTGGGGCCAAATGAAACTCCATTGAAATTGAAGATTGTACTGAGTCCGAATTTATACTTCAGTAAGGAGTCAAACCCATACCCCTCCCCCACCCCCTTAAATGGTAAAGAAAAAATATCAAAAACTGGGTGTCAGAAAAATATCAAGTAACTTTTTGGCTTATCGTTTTCGAGATAATTCAATCGGCAGAGTTACGGATTTTATGTTTCTGTACAAAATTTGAGGTTGAGTACACATTAACCATACGGGATCGAAGGTCACGAAACATATAATTTCGTTTATACAGAATGATTCACATAAAATGTGATAAAAAGCTCATCGTGTGGGGGAGGGTTCAAATCTCCCCCGTTTAGCCGGGAGGGGCAACTTTGTAAGAAAATGAATTAAAACGAAAAAAAATATTTAAAAAAACAACGGTAACACTAACACTGCCATGCTATACCTTTTTGTAAAGCCAAAAGCGACTTCTTTTATTTTATTTTCAAATAAAGTTATTTGAGTGTAGAGTTTTTGAAGAATTAATTTTCAAACTTAAAATTTTGAAAAAAAAAACAATTTTTTTAAATATTAAACTAATTTTTCTTCAAAATTCAATGTAATTAAGTATTTGTTTTGCTTTCAAAATTCAATGTTTTTATGTTTTTGACCATAAATTAATACAATATTTAAATTTTGAAAACAAAAAAAAATACTTAGTTATATGTAAAAATTACTTTTGAAATTTCCTTCAATTTTTTTTCAAAATTTTGAGTTTTAAAATTCATTTTTCAAAAACTTTACTCAAATAATTTTATCTCTCAAAATATAGGTGTTGAATTGACGCACCTTCGGGTAAAATGTCAGTATTGCCACTTTGGGGGAGCATAAAAGGTGGTACCTTCACTTTGTTCATAATTTTAAATATATTACTGAAAAAAAGTTGCAGAAACACCACCAGATGCCAATTGCGTATTGAGAAATGACAGTAGATGTTTTAAGAGACAGGTGTTAAGCAGATACACCTTCGTTTGAAATGTCAGTGTTGCCAATTTTCGAGAACACATTTTTTATGGCAACCTTCCACTTTTTTTGATATTTATTAATATTTGGAATATGAAAAACTTGCAAATTATTTTCCCAAAATGCGGTTTCACATCTGAAGGCATTTAAACAATTATTTTTTTGTATGTTCTAAGTATAAAATAAAATAACCATAGACGTGTAGGTATCACCCTTCGACATCAAAAAGAAGTATATTCCTGAAAAGTGGCAGCACTGACATTTTAACTAATGTGTTTATACTCTTTTAAAACACCAAGCGTTATTTTTTCAACACACGTTTGGTATGTGGAAATGTTTTCCCAACTTTTGTCATGTTTAAAATATCAAAAACTTAGAAAACAAAAAAAAAGTGGGAGTGCTACCCTTTGACACATAAAAAAGCATATTCCAGAAAAGTGGCAAATATGCTATTTTTCGTGAAAGCGCGTCTACTCAAGTTTTAAGATATCAGCCATGAAAATTTTCCAAGTAATTTACGAGTTTTTTTTTTTAGTTTGCCATTTGGTCTACATTGGGCGCCATTTTTGAATATGGCTCACTGGTTTTCGAAGTTTACACCCGTAATAGAACTTAAAAGTTTCGCCTGACTGCATAAAGTTTAAAATGTCACTTAACGCGAAAATTGTATTTATTAAAGTTATGCGACACATATTGGTAACGATTTTCATTTTAGACTTTTGGGTTTTCAAGATTTTGGTTTTTCGAGATTTTGGGGTTTCAGGATTCTGGGATTTCGGTATTCTGAGTTTTCGGGATCCTGGGTATTCGGGATTCTGGGTTTTCGGGATTCTGATTTTTCGGGATTTTGTGTTTTCGGAATTCTGGGATTTCGGGATTCTGTGTTTTCGGGATTTCGATATTCTGGGTTTTCGGGATTCTCGGGATTTTGGGTTTTCTGGATTCAGAATTTCGGGATTGTGTCCGTCTCCCGTAACTCACCGCTATCAATTTTATGAATTTAAAAAAAAATTGTTACACAGGGTGCTTAAGAATATTTTGTTGAAGTTAGACTTTGTTGAATCCATTTTTTAAATTTGTATTTGCAATTTAAGAAAGTTACGGTTAAAAACGTCACAAAAGTCGAGCTTTAAAATAAATGAATGATTTTGCATAAGATTAAAAAAAAAATATGATAAAAATGCATTTTTTTATTTTCATATTATTTAGTTTTAGTTGCATTACCTTCAAAAAAAAAATGGACCCACTATGCGACGTTGAATAGAGCCATTTTAAGCAAAACGCGTTTAAAGGTTGAATAGTAAAGTAATACATTTAACAACGGAAACCTATATAAATAAACAAATATTAAAAAAAGCATGGTCTAAAGAACAAACATCCATCTTCTAATGAATCTTTCTTGTAATGCTGTCAAAATGTTTCATGTTTCCTCTGTGTGCAACACGTTGCTTTATTTCATTTCCTTCAAAATATATCATTAACTTCGATTTATTAACCAAGATACAACACACACATCATAGTCTCAATCAAACACCCCAGGAGCTTCCTAAATCCATTAAAAATTCAAATTAATGGTTAAAATAGGAAAAATGAACTCCCAACTTCTCATAAAGCATAGAAGAAGAAACGTTTGCAAGGCAATGGTGATGATAATAATGGTTTCGGGTGTCATAAATTTCCATACAAACTTCCATATTCATTCTAAAAAAAAATCTAATGCAACAATAAAACAAAAAGACACACAACAACAACCGAACAAAAAACACCCCAAACGATTTAGAATCTAATTGTTTTAAGTTAAAAAAAAAAAAAAAATCATCACCCCCTACTGACAACACACGCACCTGTAATAAATAACGGTCTCACCTCGGTCATTAATTGTCATGACCTCATTCTCGGCTTCATTCATTGTTTCTATTCTGGATGGAGTTTAGTTAACTTTGCGACTTGGACTGGGAGGTGTGTGTTTTATCATAAATTAAAGCTTCGTTGCGGAGACTGGACTTTCCATTCTTCACAACAACAACGAACAACAACAAAAAAACAATAATAACAGTAACGGAAATGCACTCTAGATAGGAATCATTATTTCAAAAAGTTTGTGAACTTCTATCACGGTCTCCCTTTTTTTATTGGTCAGACATAATTTAATATCTTTATCTAAATTTCTCCCTAATTTTATTTTTTTTTTGTTAATTCAAGACTCATAGTCATACATGCTCTCATAACATTGCAACCCTTCTGAAAATGAAAATGTCAGTCGGTTTTGCATGAAGAGTTTCTACATAAATTATTATTTATTTTTTTTTTTATATTTCTCAAGACAGATAAAACCTCAACAAAACTAAATTTCAAACCACAATGGGACGATGTGTGTTATGTTGATTCAACTACAGGTACATACAGGCAAGGTAGGTAAGGCAGGTATCTAACCCTATTGTGTGTTATTCCTTTATGTTCGCTTGAGTCTTGACGTGTTTAACCCAAGAGTTCACCTTGCTTTGCCAGCATATAGATACTATTGTAGTTGACGCACTTGCTGCAGCAGCAGCAAAGACACCTATCAAAATGAGAACAACTAACCACGATTTGGTTTTTACTTTTTATTTTGGTTTTAACCTGCAACAGTATTTCATCGGGCTCACCTTGGAGTGCAGAGTTTTGAAACTTTAATCGAAAAGACAAGTCATAGAAGTTGAGTTTGAGTATGCTGAATAGATAAAGTTTCTTTCCCTGGATAGACATATAGAAACTGGGTGGTTCATTGAGAATTATCAGAATTTTTAAAATTTTCTTTTATAATCTAAATTGCATTTTTGTTATTTTCTAGAGTACCATAATACAGATCTTAACCAAGAGAGATTGAGTATGTATGGTATGCATCCCTAGCATTTGAACAGGGTGTTATGACGAACATATTTTGTTTTGTAACGCCTGGAAAAATGGCAAGTTTTTGTCAAGTTCAGTCAAGGCCCTGGAAAAGCTTCTTTTGTGGAAATCTTGATTAAGGAAAACTTGTGAAATACTCAAGTTTTGCTGTCTCATCAAAAATGCGACATAATTTCCAATATTGAATAACTGCATTGCAAATAGGGAGACGGGTTGTTTAGGCAATAGAAGAAATTTTGTTAAAAAAAAAATAAAATTAAAAAACGATAAGAGAGCATATGTACATAATTTATTGCCGTCTGGAAAATAGCAAACAGCATATTCAGAAACTTTGAAAGGACCCAGTACAAATTTATTCATTTTCAGCATTGCACAGTTATACAGGGTGTCCGCCGAGAAGGTATACTACTTTGTTTTGCCGCCATTTTGGTACACATTAATCTTGACAGTTCATATTTGGAAGGCATGCAGTAGACTCGTGGCAAATTTATTATGGAAAAATATTCGATAATTTTATCAAAATCAATTATCGATTATTGTGACAATGAGAAAGTTACGTGAAATTTTTGGGGGAAACAACGTGCCAACAAAACGCACTATTTATGGTGCAGTGAATGATTTCGAAGAAAGAGGGTCTGTAGGTGATATGCCTAAGCATGGACCACAACGTACTGCAAGATCAGCTGAAAACATTACTGCTGCTCAAGGAAGTGTTCAAAACAATCCATCAACCTCAATTCGACGCCGTGCTCAGGTAACTGTTAATGGGGAGCGATATCGTGATATAATTGAAAACTTTTTAACGCCACCACTGCATGCTTTGGGCTTGATTAACATGAGGTATCAACAAGACGGTGCCACATCGCATACAGCCAGGATTACAATGGAATTACCGCGAGACAAACAAAATTACAACAAAATTAAAAAAAAAAAAAAAAAACAAATAAAAAAAAATAAACAAATTAAAAAAAAAATATTAAAATAAAAAAAAAAATATTAAAATAAAAAAAAAATATTAAAATAAAAAAAAAATATTAAAATAAAAAAAAAATATTAAAATAAAAAAAAAAATCAAAGTGAAAACAACTTATTTATAACTTATATTTTTTAAATTCAACGTTTTTGTTTCAATTATTCCATTTCCGTATCTAGGCCATTGAATATTTCCTTTAAAAGGGAACAATAAAGTTCAGGGCATTTCATTATGGAATGTGTTTTTTGTTTCATAAGCATGCTTTAAAAAATGCTATATTTCCACCAAAGGTCAATCTCAGCTCAGATGTGATTAATCTACAGTACAAACTCCAATTAACGCAACTAATACAAGTTGGGGCAGTTGCAATAACTAAGGTTGTTGCACTAGCTGGGTTGTTTTGTTTTGTTTGTTTTTTTTTTTTTTTTTTGATACAAGTTATAGTTGAAATAGCTTATTTTCTTATAGATAACGACAATGTTATGAAAAAACTTTAGTGAAACCAAAACAAACAAGTATTTTTGAACATATTGGAACTAAGAACATAGTTTTTGGTGATTCCGCCCACACGTTTTCTTTTTTATTTTTTTAGAACTAAAAATAACGGTACTTGCCATACAATGCAATTTTACAAAATCTGATTTTTCTCAATAACTAGCTAATAGCTTTTCTTAAAAAAAAATCTATAAATTTCGTTTGGTAATCCATCCTTTGCATGGGAAACCATTTTTCAAAAAATTAACCATTTAAAAAAAAAAACAGATTTTCTTCAAAATGGTTATTTTGATTTCAATATTTTTTTTACAAAAGCTTCCTAACAAAGCAAATAGTTTCTTTTACTAAAATTAAAACTAAATGATCGTTTTTTTATAAAACACGGTATTTAAGGTTTTTTTTAGACTGTAAAGTTTTTTTATGAAAAAAATTTACTTTTATGAAAAAATAAAGGCATTTTCCATACAAATGTTAAAAAACCGTTTAGGAATAACTTTTTCTGTATGCGATATACTACCAAAACTTAAAAAAAAAAACTTAAAATAGCAACTAAATAGTACTTTTCATACACTAGTCATGGAAATTAAAAGGAACAATATTTTTTTCATTTTTTATTAGTGTTTTTTGAAAACCTGTATCTTTGTCATGAGTGGTCGTATTTTGTTGAAACGATTTTTTTTTTTTTTTTTTGAAAAAATGTACTTTTAATTTAATTTCAAGTTAAAAAAAATACCTAACCAATGCGAAACTGTGAAAAAAAGTCTTAGAAAATTGTTGTTTTTAATTCATTTTGATGACGACTACGCGATGTATGTATAGGAACAACACAGTTTGTCCCTTTAATTGGTTTGTAAGACTTTGAAAATGTGATGAAGAAAAGCGGTTCGGTGAATCAATTTGAAAATTTATGGAAATATTGATGCTGTAGAAGTCAAAAAAAATATTTAAAAAATTTGATCTTTTAATTTCAATGACTAGTGTATAAACAACTAGATAAAAAACTTAAAGTTCAAAAACAAGTATGTCTTTTGATTACTTGAAAAAATATGAATATAAGAAAAAAATAATTTTAAAATAGTTGGAGCGGTTTTCTTAAAAATTAATTTTTTATATATTAAAATTTTAATAACATTTTTAAAAAAAAAGTTGGCATACCAATTTTGAGAATGTATTAAAATATATTTTTAAAACTAGTTTAAAAAAAAAACATTTTGGAAATATTCAATTTTCAAAAAAAAAAAAAAATTTTTTTTAATCCAAAATTATTTTTTTTTTAAATTTGGATTAAAATTTTAAAAGAGCTTCAAGATTAAAATTTTGACTGAAATTGTTTCAGTCCTTCAGATAAAATCGAAAATAAAAAAACACCGTTATATGGCAGGTACCGTTAGTAACGGTTTTCCTTAAATTCTTTTCATCTTAATACATCGATTTTTTTTTAAATCAAAATCGTTAGAGCCGTTTTAGAGACAAATTAGTTCTTCACTTACGGTGTTAGGTCAAGTGCCCTTCTTTTTGGTGCTAAAAAAAATCAATTTCCCCTGTGGGGAGTTACAAGAAATCTCAAGTTCAAAATTTGAAGAAAATTGCTTCAGTGGTTTAGGCTGTAGGTCGATATACGGACAGACAAATAGACAGAATTGTGCCACCCACTTTTTTCATGTCCTCTATGATCGTAATGTCATGTTTGATTTTTATCTCGAAATTTTTTTGTGTACGAATCAAAAACTTGCCCTATAGTACCTTTATCGCAATTAAAAACTGGTTGTTGAGTGTTTGCTCATTGGTTAGATGTTGTTGTACCCTTGAAAGATGCATAATTTTGAGCCTAATTGTTGTACCTGGGCGAAACGCATTTGGACTAAAGGTCACAAGAAATTTTTAATTAAATTATTTACATTATTTTTTTTTTTTGAAAAATCGATATTTTTATCACCAACTTTTACATTTATCCTTTGTCGATCTAAGAAATCATTTGATTTTTCTTTTTTCTAAAGCCGTTTTAGCTCTGTCCTCCATTTATGTTAAATATATTATACAAAATTACTTTGGTTATTTAAAACGTATAAACCAACCACAGGCAGTCAACATTATTCTACAAAACACATCTTTATTGAAATACAGAACTTTTCAATTATAAGAAATTACCTTATAAAGTATAAAAATAGCATAATAATGTTTATGTTGAAGCACTCTTGTTTATTGTTATTCATTTACCTGAAAGAAAAGAATATATATTACTAAATACAACAAAATTAATTAAAACAACTATAAAAAAAGTCAATATTAATTACACACGTAAAATAGTCAACATGATGAACCGTTTTCAAAATTAACAAACTGATTATTATTGGTTAATTCTTCCTGCAATATTCTCTGTCTAGGTTTTGATTTGTCGAGTTATTTTTGGTTTTTCTTTCCGTGTATGTAGGAAGATGTTCCTAAACTAAAAGAACACCCTTTATTTATCATCTCTACTTGGCGCCATTGTTCTATCTACCGGTTATTCAATTATTTATATAAATTTTCGCTTCGTCGTATAATTTTTATTTTTTTTGTAATGGACTCACGATAGTGACGATGACTTGCACAACAACAAATATTCAGAGTTAAACCCAACCCGCTTGCCAACTTTAACAAAAACAAAAAGAAATATCACTGAGCCTTCTTTTTCGTTCTATTAATCCCGGTCTTTATCTGTGTTTAAAATCAGCGCTCCAGTCTGAGGTAATTCTAAAGTATTTATGGCGACAGATTAGGCCAGCTGCATTGCGTATAGATAATAACATTATACTCGTATAACTTACATTGTAGGTAGAAAAGGTGCTATTTGTTTATATGGTTAGTGGCAGAAAAGTCATTGATGAGATGCATGGATGTATAAGTGAAGCCAACTAGATAATGGATTGGGACAAAATCAAGAGAATAATAATGAGACCTCCTTCTGAACTCCTACTTTTACATTCCCTCAACCAATTTTGTATTTAGAATACACACCTTTATTTCTAGGTTAGTGTTTTTTTTTGCCCATAGGATGATGTTTTTTTAATTTACACAGATGAGATGTTAGAAAGAATTGAGCTATATTTAGTTTCTAGACACATTCCAAAATGTTTATGCGATATATTCTCTACGAGTTTGAATACTTGAAATTCCTTAATTAATTTTGTTTATAATTATTTTCATATAAAATTTTCAATTCTTTTTAAATATCTTTTTTTTAATTATTTTTTAATTTTATAGGCAAGTATTTGGTTTTCTTTTTAGATCTCACAAGTGGCTCATTGTGTGGAATGTGTAAATAAAATAGGGAAAATCTAAACAGGGTTAAATGTAAACAAGGATAAATGTAAACGCCTCATAAACTCAAATGTGTCTTCTCAAAAATCTTTTTAAATAGGGTGATATTTGTTTTTACATAATAAGCCTACATTTAACTTTTTGTTTGTCTACTGTGTGCGTTATGCTAGGCAGAAATTAAAAGAAAAGTTATAGAATGGATTGGATTTTTTTTTTAAATAAAATTTTGAAGAAATCTACAAAAAAAAATACATCCACTCCTTGTGTTCACACTTATCGCGGAATATATTTGTAAATATGTTGGAAAATATTAAGCAACGTTTTGACGGCAGAAAAACAGGGTTTTTTGTTTAAGGTGTGAGGCTAGAGTGCTTAGGTTGGGCGGATACAAGAACAACATTTTATGTGAGGGGGTTCTATTTCCACAAGTTATGAGGGAGGGATAGTAAAAAAAAAATTGATTAAAATCTATCTAAAAAAAAAAATTAAAAAAAAATTAAAAAAAAAAAAATTAAAAAAAATTTAAAAAAAAAAATAAAAAAAAAATAAAAAAAAAAATAAAAAAAAATATTTAAGAAAATTAAAAAACAACGGCAACGCTTACAACGATTGTTAAAACTTTACTTAAAATCAAGAAGCCAATCTCAAATTTTTTTTAAAACATTGTAAGGAAAGATATTCATAACGCCATGAGTGCGCACCAAATTAAATGCACTATACTCTGGCAGGTTGTTCCAATATTCAGTAAAAGCCCTGCAACGTTTTCCATAGGGAAAATCTAAACGAGAAAAATTATCGAAAGCTCGGGAAGCCCTTTAAATTAAAAAAACTTGTTGGGTTAATTTTGAATTATATTGCTAATATTGAAGTGCAGAGGCAGTTGGTCTTCTTCGTGAAGTTCATGGACTTCTTCCACCTGTTTTGAGCTACTAAATTGATTTTTGAACTTTCTTATCTATAAGTTTGTTCGTTGAACCCTGATTTCACACTGGGGTTGCTCCAAAGTGTTTCTAGAAAACACTGAACCCATTCTGTCCAGCAAATGCCGTTTTTTTTGTGACCTAGGATCTCCTTGAACTCGCCCTGAAGTAGCTCTCCGTTTTGTTATTGGGGCTAGTTGAGATAAAGAATAAACTTTTAAAGTGACAATAGCTCCGAAGCAATGTGTTGTAGGTAATTCTTTTATTTTTGAAATAGAAATTCAAG
This sequence comes from Dasysyrphus albostriatus, assembly GCA_946251815.1. Classification (NCBI taxonomy): domain Eukaryota; kingdom Metazoa; phylum Arthropoda; class Insecta; order Diptera; family Syrphidae; genus Dasysyrphus; species Dasysyrphus albostriatus. The sequence continues at coordinate 106,672,099 of OX276337.1, forward strand.
GAATGAACAAATTTACTTAAATAATCACAAGAAAATGGAAACTGGTTTGTTTTTTTTTTAAACTATTTTAACTATTTTAAAACAAATTTCATCTCTAGCTTATCTCAACAACACCATTAACGACTCTTCGCTGATTTTTAAGAAACCGAAAAAGCCGTTTTTTGTTTGCTGGTTCAACCCTGGGTAAATTTCAACGAACTAGGGATGTGTCAATCAGGAATTTTTTGATCCGATCATCAAAAGTATCGATGAATAAATTCACAAATTTTCATTCCAATCGATCTCAATCTCAATTATTCTCGATTTTCCATCTCATTTTCAATCATTTCGATGATTCTCGATTTTCATCCCAATCTCAATCATTTCAATAAGGAATCTCGATTTTTGATATCAATCTTTTCAAAAATGTCAGAATTTTTTAGGGATTTTTTAATCTATCGACAACGTAGCCATCCTTCAATGGAATTCGGCAGTTGATAGCTTGGACAGAGAGGGTACAAGCTATTTTTTGACAGAAAATGTGTATTTCGATCCAAAAGTCACTCAATTAACAGGATAAGTGTATTTCAATCCAAATATCACCCAATTTCCCTAAGATCACCTTTTTTCTGGAGCAGTAAAAACTCTTCAAAAATTTTTAGATTTTTTAGAAGTTTTTTAATCCATCGACATCGAAACCATCATTCAATGAAATTTGATGGTTGATGGCTTGAAATATAGGGGAGAAACTATATTTTGATAGGATAAGTGTATTTCGATCCAAATATCACCCAATCGCCGTAAGATCGCCGTATTTCTGTGGCAATAAAAATTCTACAAAAATGTCCGATTTTTTAGAAGTTTTTTAAATTCATCTACATCGAAACCATCCTTCAATATAATTTGACAGTCAATGGCTTGAAAGATAGGGGACAAACTATGTTTTGACAGGATAGGTGTATTTCGATCCAAATGTCAACCAATAAACGTATAATCACATTTTACCGCAGCAGTAAAAAACTAAAAAAAAAAATAAGATTTTCTAACAGTTTTTATCCAATAAAATTGTATTGTATGAGCAGTATCGAATAATGAACTGAGTGAAATAAAAGTGATCGATCGATTTGATCGATTCTTGAATGATTCGATCATATGAAATTAACGATTTATACAGCTCTACAACGAACGAAGGTTCTGTGGCCAATGTTTGTGTATTCCAATATCCGGTGAAGTTTCATCTCCAAAAAGTATGTCAGTATGTATGTTTGGGGTGGAGTTTTCAAACTCAGATTAACTTTATTTTATTTTAGAATCTCTTGAGCGCATTGCTATAGCATGATTCCGACTGGCTGTTAATTTATTTAATTCCAGCAATTTTATTATCTTTTCAAGTTGCGCTATCGTTTTTTTTTTTTTACTATTTCGAGACAATTTTAAAAATTAAAGCACGTAAAACGCTTTAAAATATAAAAACAAACCAAAATCCACATTATTTTGACATTTTCGCAGACGGACTTGAAGTTTGTCAAAATTCTTACTATGTTGAACATACATTTTTTGGAGCAACTTACAGGAGTTCGTTCACAAATTAAAATTTATATCAATAAACATATAAACTGCTTATTCACGTTAATTTTATAATCTCAACGAAAATCTACTACAATCAACAAGAACTCTGCTGTTACCAGACTATTTTTTGAACTACACATATACTTTCTCACAAAATGCAAACTTTTGCATATACACTCTCTCATTCGAAGTTGTAAGAAGCATGTGTGTCACTAGCGTCTGTTTCTTTTATTTCTAGTTTTTGGCAACAATGACAGAAGTATTTTTAACTTAATTACTCGTTTAATGTACCTATTTTGGTGAGTTAGTTTATTACCTTGAATTTTGATTTATTGATAAGATTTGACACTTAACTCACTGACTAAAGGTAATTCGTGTTTTGTTTGCCTTTATGAATACCGGTGTAAGTCTTTTATTACGCCTGTTCGAATTAACTTTATAGTAATAAAATAATAGTATAGTCAACATTTATTGCACTTTTGTTTTTCTTAAAATGAGATAAAATTACACTTATCCAAATTTAACTTCATTCTATTCACTTTACACCTGCTTTCAAGTGTGTTCAAACATTATTGCAATGAGAGTCCATCAAGTATAGTATTCACATTTTGAAACAGCTTAAGGTCATCTGCATATAAAAGATAACTGCACCCTCTGAACAATAACGGCAAGTTATAATTGAACAATAAGAATAGGAGAGGGCCAAAATGGCTACCCTGAGGTACACGAGAGGTGGCATATACTTTACGAACAACATCACAAAACCTAACACACTGAGCACGATTTGACAAATATGACTCTATCCACTTTAGTAGGTTAGTATGTATCCCATACTTTTTTAGTTTAAATATGAGTAAGCCATAGTCAACTTTGTCAAAAGCATTGTTAAAGTCAGTATAGAAAGCATCAACCTGGTAACCTTTTTCCATTTCCAGAAGGATGTGTTAAGTAAAATCGACCAGATTGGTAGTCGTGGATCTACCTTTAAAGGAACCATGTTTATGCTCAGTGATAACTGAAAATTCGGCAAACTAAAACTTGGCAAAATGAAACCTCGCAAAATTTTGCAAAATACTCTTAGATGAATTGTAAAAGCCGTCGGTGATTTATTGATGTGATTTGAATTAGCGAGACTTAAAATTGCGATATTTTGATTGAAGTTTGAGAGATTTTTCGGTTCGAGATGTAATTCCGAAATATTCAAAAGCGAGATTTTCAAACTGCGAGTATAAAAAATCATTTTATGCATTATGCAATCTGGAGAAGGTAGCAAAGATAATTTGCAATGCCACCTGAAAAATGGTAAATTTTTTTCAAGTTTAGTCAAGGCCTTAAAAAGGATTCGGTAGGGGCAATCTAGACAAGAAAAACTTGTCAAATACTAGTGAGGCTCTCGCTAAAAAAACCCTGTTTTTAAGGTGGCAGCGGCTGGGAATAGAACCCAGACCTTCGGCATAACAGTCCAACGCCAAAGCCCAACCATTATCCCACGAGGTGCATATAACCAAAATTTTAAATGAGTTTTAAATAAATTCATCAAGCCTGGCATTGCTGTCTTGTTATGCGTCATCAAACAGTAGGTAGTCAAATCAAAATGGGAACACGAACAAAAAATGAACAACTGTACCTCATCAAAATGAAGCGACAGGACTACCCTCATTTTATTTTTTTCACTCATCCTATGACATCTTAAGAAAACACTTGTTTACGTTAAGAAGATTTATTTCCATCTTCAAGGGGTTCCCATAAGATTGAATTATACTTTCAGATCACGCAGAGGGCTTATTCAAGCATCTAACCTCCATATCCACCCCACCGTCACTATACAATCCCTCCCATATTCTAGAGCACCCTTAGTTGATGTTGATGAGGATGGTTACATGTTCTTAAAATGTCAAGGATATGAATTTTCCAAATCGTTTTATGACTTTTTCCGCTTTCATATGCAATTACAAATGAGAGAAGATGGCTGAAAGCACAGTTGTGGTGGCGGCGGTAGGTAGGTAGCTAGTTAGGCTTGTTTCATCGCTTTCGTTTTCATTTCGCTTTACTTTCACTCCATCATGGCCTGTGGTGGGTGGTGGTTGGTTTTTAATCGCAGACCTAAATCTTGATTTTTCCTTCTTTATTTTTATGGATTACAGGCACCATTACCTAATAAAATCCTTTTTAAAGCTTTTCTTTATTACCTAGAGCTCGTGTTGTTTTATTATGGTTTCGTCGTCATTCTATCCTTGTCGTCGTCATCGTTGTCGTTGTCCTCGTTATCCTAGTCTATTTTTTTTTTTTGTATATCCTTAGTGTAACTTAAGGGCTTTTTGTTTGGTTAAGGGCAAATGAGTCAATGGAAAGTTTTTGTGTTTTTATGATATACCTATTTTCTAGGACTAGGATACTAGACCAATATATTGTTTGAATTGAATTGAATTGTATTGAGAAAGGACTCATTTTTGTGCTGTGCATTAAATTGTGTGTCAATTGACGATTGTAAAGGTTTTTCCATTTTATGTTGGCGCCAAAAAATAAAGACTTAATTTTATAGCCGGTGGCATAGGCAAGGCAGGAGGCGGAATGGAATGAAATGAAGGACTATGACTTAGATAATTTTCCAATTGCGTGTTTGGGATAGTCATTGGAAAAAAAAGACCGGTTTGTAATTCAGATTTTAGAGAACCAATACAGAACGCCTTGTACACACAAAAAGCAATGGTTGGTCGTTATTCCGCTTGACAGTACCAATACATTTTTTATTGATTGCAAGTTTTAAGAGATCACATTTTGGTTTTAATAAGGTTTCGCGAATAACCGTACTAACTTAGATTGATAGGGGTTTATGACGTCGAGTTCAAAGATATTAGCTTGGTTCTCAAGCTAACACGAATTCAATCCACGGACTGGATCTACGCGATAGCCCTGGAACTATGAGTTATGTCCTTATGTATTTATATGACTTTTTGGTTGAAGTCTTGATACGCTCTGGACTGTAACACCACCAGTACCAAGTACAGGGCGGGTTTTTTTTTAGGGTATATTGTTCACGATGTTAAGATGCTTTTCTTAAAAATTAGACTCCCTTCAATTGAACTGATCGTTTTATTTTTATTTGAGATGTTGGTTAGTTATAGCTGAAGGGCATATTTGTTGGCATCAAACAAAGAAATTGTACATTTCAGTTTTTAAATGTTGGCACTCAAACTTATACCTCCCTTTAAAGTGACATTGTACTCGACCTATTTCACTGTAAAAAATGTCTAATATTTTATAAGTCATTCAATGTAATTTATTAAAAGTCTTTTTGATCTTCTACTTCTCTTTCTATCTTTTTCTTCTCTTCTATCTTCTTCTTCCTTTGATTTTTTGTTTCCTTCTTCTTCTTATTCCATCTTATTCTTTGTCGTACACTTCATCGTTTCCTCTATATTTTTCTTCTTATATCATCTTCTTCTAATATCTTCTTCTTTTTATATCTTCTTCTTCTTATATCTTCTTATATATTTTGTTTCTTATATATTCTTCTTTTTCTATCTTCTTTTTCTATCTTTTTTTATATTCTTCTTTATATTCTTTTCTATCTTCTTTTCTATCTTCTTTTCTATCTTCTTTTCTATCTTCTTTTCTATCTTTTTTTCTATCTTCTTTTCTATCTTCTTTTCTATCTTCTTTTATATCTTCTTTTCTATCTTCTTTTCTATCTTCTTTTCTATCTTCTTTTCTATCTTCTTTTCTATATTCTTTTCTATCTTCTTTTCTGTCTTCTTTTCTATCTTCTTTTCTATCTTCTTTTTATCTTCTTTTTATCTTCTTTTTATCTTCTTTTTATCTTCTTTTTATCTTCTTTTTATCTTCTTTTTATCTTCTTTTTATCTTCTTTTTATCTTCTTTTTATCTTCTTTTTATCTTCTTTTCTATTTTCTTTTCTATCTTCTCCGTCTTCCTTTTTTTTTGTTATTCTTCTATCTTCTGCTTAAATCTTCTTCCCATATCTCCTTATATCTTTATCTTACATCTTCGTATATCTTCTTCCTTTTATCTTCTTCCTTATATCTTCTTCCTTATATCTTCTTCCTCGTATCTTCTTCCTTATATCTTCTTCCTTATATCTGCTTGTTATATCATTTTTATATCTTTTTTTATATCTTTTTTTATATCTTGTTATATCGTCTTCTTACATCTTCGTTTTATATCTTCTTCTTATATCTTCGTTTTATATCTTCTTCTTATATCTTCTTTTTTATATCTTCTTTTTTATATCTTCTTTTTGACATCTACTTCTTCTATCTTCTTCTTTTATCCTTGTATCTTCTTCTTATATCTTCTTCTTCTCTTTTTTGTATATCTTCTTTTATTTTTTTTTTGTATCTCGTTATATCCTGTTATATTCTTATATTTTTCTTAAATCCGTTTCTTTCTTCTTCTTGTATCTTTTGCTTTCTTCTTCTATCTTTTTCTTATGATTTCTACTTTCAGCTTCTATTTTCTTCTTATATCTTTTGCTTTCTTCTTCTGTCTTCTTCTTCTATATTCTTCTTATATCTTCTTCTTATATCTTCTTCTTATATCTTCTTCTTATAACTTCGTCTTATATCTTCTTCTTTTTATCTTCTTCCTTATATCTTCCTTTTATATCTTTTTTATATCTTTTTTATATCTTTTTTTTATATCTTTTTTTTCTATCTTGTTATTTCGTCTTCTTATATCTTCTTCTTATATCTTTTTCTTATATCTTCTTCTTATATCTACTTCTTCTATCTCCTTCTTATATTCTTGTATTTTCTTTTTATATCTCCTTCTTATATCTTCTTATGTATTCTTCTTATATTTTATTCTTCTATCTTCTTCGTATATCTTGGTCTTTCTTTACTTAAAAGTTAAGTTATTTTTGTTGTTAATTTACTCCTGAAGATTTTCAATGGACTGATTTGTATGAAATTTTTATTTTCTATTTTTATTAGTTTGACGATAGTTTTATTGATTATAGTAAAATACGCATACTACAACGCCCACCCTTATTATGGTTGAATTTTCTTGATATTCGATGAATCTAACAAACTGAAGCTGGAATTTGACACTCTTCAATTCAATGTTTTATTTCAATGTTTGTATCTACATAAATGTATTTGAAAAATTATTCATGAAAGTGCATTTAATCTCTTTTTCGTATAAACATTTTTTTTCTTTGAAACGTGGCAACGCTGCAACAAATAAACAGCGTGGGCGAAACGACAAAGTGAATTATAAGGGCTCAGAACGCGTGATAATTTGAAATGGTAATTCATCATTCAGAATGTATGTGCTGTACACAAAACAACAACAACAACAAAAAAGTCTACAAATGGAACTTTTGTATAGTGAAACACTATAGTCAGCCCCGAAGTCTCTCACATGCCACAGTCCAAGTCCAACCACCCTTCGTCCTACATTTTTATATTTTTACAACACTCAACGTACACAACAACATTTCCATTCCCAGCTCGTCGCACTAATCCTCCACCGACATGAATTAAGTATGTAAAAACTCCTGTACCTAGCAAGTACAGTATAAGAGGACTGTACGTGCCAATGTTCAAGTGCGGACATACATGCGTGATGGGAGTTGTTTTATGGATAAGTTACTCCAACCAATATATGGGGAAGGATATACCGAGAATTGGAAGACTGAAGACGAGTACTACAAGACGACGCACGACGCGACGACAACGTTAACGTTAGCGACGGGATATAGGTATAGGATATAATATGTGTTTTGTTTATGCTTAGGCTTATGCTTATGAGAAAACCAGGTCCATGGGACTCAATAATGGATGGATGCTAAATTTTGTATTCGGGATGATGCTGATGACTATGATGGTGACTTGTTTCTATTTTTGCAGGAAAATGTGGAAAATCCATTGACAAAGCAAATACAAGCGACTGTGCGTCGTCGGTGTCGTTGTCGTTGTAGTCGTGTGAGTGTATAAAGTTAAAGACCAACCGAAGGCGGTATAAGGACGGGAATAAGGTCTTGTGTCACACGGTATGTCTTTGAGTATGTCTTTTCACTCCTTGATGGTATTTGCAAGGCGCATTTTTTTTTTTTTTTTTTTTTTTTTTTGTTCTTCATTTTCTCAATTCAAAGTACATATTTCTTTTATTCAAAACCAAATGTTTATTAATAGAAAGGAAAAGGAGTCCTCCTTTTAACCCAAGTTTTATTTGTGGATTTATAGGTCGGGCGTAATTTGTATCTTTCAGTGTAGGTATGTGGTCCTTTGTTTTTGTTTTCCATTTCATGCATGCGTCATTATTCTGAATGTGCGTTTATTTCAATTGGCGTCAATGGTTTCTTTTTTAAATGAGTATTGAAGACACGACACGGTTTTTACATTTATGTCATACTTTTTTTAAAGTCGTTTATTTTTTATTGTGAAATTAAATTTCGCAGTTTTATTTTACAAGTGGAGAGTTTTATGATAGATTTAAAAGCTGTAGTTTGGTTTTATAGTTTTAAAAATTGAATTCGATGGTTAATGCTTATTTTGTCATGGAAGGCTTACCACGAGGAAGAAAATAATTCTTTTATGTAGTTTAATTCAGAAGATGAATCAAAGAAGATGGACAGCAACATTTTGTCCAGCCTGTTTTTAAATAAAGGCGAACCTTCTTCCTCCATTTAACTTACGTCCTTTCTTTCCAAGGTCATGGAAATACTGATTAATCATCTTATATCGGTTGGAGAAAGTAAGATTATTTGACTTGGTATTTTGAAAGCCCTTGATACAGTTTGGCATCAAGCTCTCTTTCTTCCCTCGACTAGAAATTAACTTTCGGATCGATCAATAAAGTTGAATTGGACAATTTCTTATTCGAAATTCATAAAAGAGGGTATCTCTTTCTCATATTTATCAAAGATTTCTTGTTCAAATTCATTTAATTATTTTACAGGTGACAGTGCCCTCAAGTTTCAGGCATTGTAACCACTTTACGGAGACACCTCCAAAACATGATTTTTGAAGGTATCAACATTCATACATTCTTCTGGCGACTGCTGTTTAATTTCAGTTTCCTATGATATTATTAAGTATGTCTTCGAAGCTCAAGCTATTGAGTTCCTTGGGTATTTGCACCAATCGACACTAGACTATTCTGAGCCATAGTGTTCACTCTTAAGCTTAAGGTTGCCTCTGCAGGTTTCAAATCACAAATCTTTTAGTATTACTTACAGAGCACACTATGGATTGTTTCTGGCACAAAAACTGAATTGTGACGACCTTCACGAAATTCTTCACGACGAAGAATGCACAGCTGTCTTGATAATACGAATAAAAAATCATTACACAAAAATTTTTACAATTTTATTTATTTATTTATTTATTAAGATGTCTGAGCTGAATCTAGTCGACAACGTTCTAAGAGCAAAGGGCTACTGCAAAAGGCAAAAAAACGTCGAGAGAAAGAGACGAAAGCTTGACAAAAAAGCTTTCTTGATATACGTGACAAGTCAAGGGTAAACAAATAAAGTTTGTAAAATGTTGCAAAGATATGGGATACAATCCATATTTATACTACCAAAAAAGGTGAAAACTTATATACATTCACCAAAGGATCACTTCGCTCTTCAAACGCCGGGCGTATTTATGCTGTTCTTTGTAGCTTTTAGTTTTCTTGTTACAGAAAGAAGCATTGCTACTAGCTTAGCTTTACTTAGCACATTAGTGCTGTTAATAAAATCCAGCGGGAGAAGTCAGCAATTTGTGAGTACATCTTGGACAATCCAGCCAAGAAACTCACTACTATGGCTAGTATGAGAGGCGATTGAAATAAAACGTAATCAAATTCAATTGAGACGACAATTTTAAATCTTTCACGTCCTTGCGATCCCTTCATTAACACCACACGGTTCCCGTTCAAACTTGAAACACCCTGCAATGTATAAGTAACCTGTACATCAACAACAACAATATCACGAGACCGAACCGCCTAAGCAATCTAATACATAACATTTCAAAAGCAGTTTCCCGGTTACCACGCTCAATGCAATTTGATGCAAAACGTTCGGGGTGAGTACCAAAGTGCACTCTTTACGCAGCTAACCCGAAAATAATTATCTATTACATCTATTAACAACTGCGAAGTCTAATGTTATATCTACAGCCATAATGCCAGTCGTTCACTATGTGGGTTAGGGGGGGATAGGTTCAACCAACGTCGTTCAACTTTTCATATTTTTTTCAAATTTATCGTTGCATAAACAAATTTACTATACTTATACTAGTGCAGCAAGTTACGTTGTTCATGTTGAGCACAGAAAGTTGCAAAAATCGCGGTTCGCGCCCCCTACACATAGTTTTTCAACTTACTCAAATTTTGAATAATGTCGTATACACCTACTTGATTAAGTCTTTCAACGTATTCAATTGTTGAATAGCTCCGTACACTTGGTTGACAAACTTACTCAAATGTTGAACAACCTCGTACAAAAGTTGATAAACTTGTTTCAAAAAAAAAGTTTAAAGAGTTGACACACTCGTACACTTAACCAAGGATCACTAATTGGGGAACGTGTTGAACGCAACACTATAAAAAGAAACTAAAATGTGACCTCAAAAAAATTCCTAAAATGGTGTATGGGCATACCTTTTTTTGTTTATCGTTCTCTTGCATTTTCCATGACTTTCCGGAAGATTTCCGATGATAACTGTTTGCATTCCTATCGAATATTCTCCTTAGGGGTTGCGATTACCTGATGCTTGTTGGCATAAAGCCGAGACTTCAAGTTACCCCAAAGAAAGAAGTGTGGGATGCTTAAATAGGACAATCGACACAAATTATTCCACACTTTTGGGGAGTAAAGCGCTCCATTGCTTGTCTGTTTGTATACTGTACAAATGTCAAATATGACTGACGTACGACCGCGTTTACAAAAATTCTTCTGATAAGGTGGTTAATTGTGCCACCTTGTATAACATAATTAAAAAAGACTAGCTTTGAAGGAATATCTTAAGAGCTGAATTCAATTAATCGACAAACTTCATTGAAATGTTTTAAAGTCCTAGAAACCAGCTTATTACAACCATAGCTGGTCCAATAATATCGCACAAAAAGCAAATCCTTTGAGCGAAATGGTCTTGAAGGCGCATAAATTGGTATAAAGGAAAGCAGAGGGCATCTTATATGATGGCAAAATAAGTCCCTAACAAACATTATAATCACGAATGTTTTGTCTTGAGTCAAGAGAGATTTAATTCCTAGCAATAGACATAGAGCTCAATGATCGGGGAAAAAACTCCATTTCAGCACAAAAATAAATATTCAATTTCATTAAACGCATTTGGACTTTTTCAATGCAATTAAAAATGGTCTTAAAAATCGGATTCCGTATAAAATCTGCGTATTCAAGTAGAGGTTATTTTTTTCTTCGGGATAAAATTTACAACCCACTGTAAACAAAACAACTCGCGTTCAGGCGTCAAAACAATATGAAGATAGTTACTTATAAAAAACCTCAATTCATCTATTGAAAATGTCAGATTGCACCTGACAATACTTATTGCCGAGTCTGGATAAATTTAGAGCAACCTAAACTAGGTAAAATAAGTCTGATCTCTGATGATCTCGGCTTTGAACATGCATAGGACAAAATAACTACATATTGTATTTCGAACACAAACATTCTTGGTGTTAGCAAGTAAGATTACTCAAAGCATGTCATCTCTGTTGGCACAAACTAATAAATGTGTCCAATTATTGTTTTTTTTTTTTTTTAATCCATCAAAACTTTCCAAATCTTATAGTAAAAAACTTCCAAACAACTTTCGTTGCAATATGCATTAGATGATGTTCTCTTTCACTTGACATTGATTGATTAGATTTGATGCACATTCAAGTTAGTGTCCCGCCTCGTTTCACTAATAAACAAGAAAAATAATAAATTTTTGAATTCCATACCCCAGCAACAAAGTCATTGAAATTAGTCTACCGTTATATCTCGTGTATTAAATTCAACCGCATTGACCAAAAATTTTATCCACCGGATGGACGCTGGTTGATCTATCAATTTTGGGTCTTTTTATATAAAAAAAAATAAACAAGCTAAAAACTAACAATCTATATGTACCTAACTAAGAAAACTGACAATAATAGAATATCAAACAACAACAAAATATAATAAATAAATAATATTTTTTTGTCAAAAACGCTCTTTAAACATATATACAGTTTTTGATCCCCTTTGGCGGAGGGGGCGGTCATCATGACTTTGTTTTCGTTTTCTTTTCCGTGGCATGGAATTTCACGCGTAACCAGATATATTAATGACGTGCAATGATACTCGTTTGGCTCGCTTGCTTGATGTTCTATTTTTATTCATAAATATTTCGATTAAAAAAATTGTTTTAATTCGTTAATCACAATCACAACAATGGCAATGGTATGTGCGCGACAAATACAAAAAAAATATATACATATGTACGACTTCGGGTATATCACACAAAACAGCAGACATCAGCACATCATGAACAACGGGAGTTGCTCTATAGAGGGTTCAATGTACCCATTTCTGGAGCTGTAGCTGTAGCTGAATTGTTGCAGCAGTAACAGCACAACAACAATAAGTTAATTTAATAAAATAACTTTTTCGAGCAAGCAGAGGTTCGGTTATGATGATGATAATGGTATGGGGGTTGGGGGTAGGTTGAGATTTTATATAGAAAATATTTGGTTCGAGAAGTAGATACATGGTACATACTCATATACTATGTACTTTTTAGAGCTTAACGAAGTGTAATGAATGACGATATGATGTTCTGCTTTGCCTGTGCATCATCTACGTCAAATTTGTTGATCGCAACATTATGTTTTATATAGGGTGCTTCAGCAAGAGGTTTCATTTTAAATTTTGAATTTTTTAATTATCCAAATTCAACTGTAACCTCACTGATTCACAAGAAGAAGTGAAATTCATTTTGTGGACTTATCGTAATCTACCGCACAGTCGTAGAACTTGTGAGATTCACAAAAACAGTCAAAATGAGTGTCCTCCTATTTCAGAGTAGGCTATCACAATATTTTGGTATTCGGTATTCATTTGAGAGGCTTGAGTATAGCCCGTTATATGTTTTTACAATTTAGTTGCAAAAAATTTTTGTCTGAAAATATAAAAACGTAATTAGTTACTACAATTTTATTGGTAAAAAATGTATACTATTACCTTGCAATGAAGTGATACCATAAACTTGTGCGGTCCAATTTTTTAAAACGAATCACAACAATTCTCACAAGGAAATTAACATAACAAGATCTTATGTGACTTCTGATCGATGCTTACAGAGGAAAAATCAAACTGTAAATTAAAAATATCACCACCTTTCCTACATAAATTGTGGTTTTCTAGTGACTTAAAATGAATCCTCTTATTGGAAGACCCTATAGAAGATTTTTTTTTCCAAAAGCGTTATTGCCATCAGGAGATGCGAAAGATATGGGGAACGCGTTAATTGCAGCAGAAGTTATTTTTTTTGTTCATTTTATTTTTCTTATCCAAGTTACAGACCATTAAAGCATCTTTTTAAAAGAAAATCAAGACAAGTTATACAAAAAAAATACAAAAAAATATATTTTTAATTTTGCTTCCAAAACGACCAAGTAGTACACTTGGCAGGTCTTTTAATCCGTTGAAGAAGATGATCTTGGGTTAGTATAATACTCGTTTATAAGAAATGGAATGCACTTTTTGTGTTGCGTAGGTGCAATGTGAGTGGCCAATGATTGATTGGATCAAAGAATGTTGTAGTCGCTCGAAATAACTCAAGTTAGGTATTTTATTTTGTTGAATTATTTTTCTGTTTACTGGCAATCAAAGTTTTCTTTTTTTTGTGTTTTCTTTTTATAGGGTGCGATTCATGAATCTATAGAATGTTCAATCAAAATTAAAAATGTCTGATCTACGTTACTATTTATAAAGTAGGGTTGTCTGATTTTGACATGAGTTGTCCGATTTTGTTATCCCTCAAAATTGATTCATTAAAATAGTAAATTACTGAGTGAATAGAAAGTTTCAATGGAGTCTAAATTGAGTGCATTTTTTGGGGATAGAAATGTTGTACCTACTTGAAGTTAAGATTAAAATTCACAGGTCTTTAACAACATCGATATTTGTTAACAATGATAAATGTTCAAATCAGGTTTATTTAAAATATGCTTCTGATATACTCGTAATACTACAAAGTATATTGTCAAAACATTGTCTACATTTTATCTCCCAAATAAAACGTGGTGTTAAATGAATGGAACTGGTGTTTAAAGAAAGAAGCAAGAACAAATTAAGATGTGACGGTTAAGAAACAAATACATATTCGTAATACAGTGGGACTCTCGTTAACTTACGAAACTACGCCTGTTCAAGTTAATGGATTGTTCAAGTAAGTGGATCAAACAAACAAATTATTCTGTTTTTCCATACTTTTGTCCAAACTTAACCCTTTTTCCTTTCTTTATGTGTCAAAATTCTAATTGATTGTCTTTTTTAAGCCTATTTTGTACTTTTTAACACCTTAAAAGCTCACACATCATTTTATAAAATTGACTTAAAATGGAAGAACACCTTCGTGAGATTCCTCTTATACAAAAATCGTTTATGAACGGAGTAAAGAAAATTCAAGCTATTCAAATAAAATTTGTTCAAGTTAGAATTTGCAAATATCTTAACTGTTCAACTTATAGAGTTAGTAATGCAAGAATTGAAGTTACCGAGCCTTAGAAACTGCCTATTCGTGTTATAGAATACATACAAGGGAAGAATAGCATGTTCAAGTTATTGGATTGTTCAAGTAATTGTATGTGAAAGTTAGCGAGAGTCCACAACTACAGTTCTAATTCCTTAGAACTACAACAATATTTGTAATAGTTCATTATTTATTTTCACAAATAGATTGATGTTCTACTCGTATTTTTTCTTAGATACATTTTGTATATTCGGCGTTATTTTGGAAGTGGTGAATCTTGTGCCAGTCTTTTTCCTCACATGAGGAAGTACAATGTGGGAATTCGCATTTGCACAAACTAATGTAAAAAAACTGGTTTTGCTTGCAGCTTAAACCTTCTTCTAAGCGATTATGACGGAAATTTTATGTAAGAGTCATGTTTAACAAAATTAATCGCTCTTTGCCCAGTCGGGATAGCATTTTAAATGCAAAAAATTAGATAGGGTTTTTTTTTATTTTAATCGATAGAGGGGGTCATTAAGAGTCTAAAAAAAGTTTTCGACTTCCTAGCTCCATTGCGTTTCCGATTTTCGTTAAAATCAAGATGGTGGCTAATCTTGAATTTAACGAAAATCCGTTTTTGGGAAATAACTCGCCTGTTTTCAACTTTTGAGCAAAAATGAACTTAACAAAAGTTGTTCAAAATTTAATTATCAACAACTTTGGTCATCTTTTTTTTTGGCTACGATTAATATTTTTCGACAAAATCAAAAAAATCTATTTTGAAATATTGTTCTCGTTTAAAACGCATAATAAACATTTTTCAAGTAAAAAAAAGTTATATATTTTTTTGGACTCATTAGGAGAGGATGACATAAGGAGTTTGAAAACAAGTTTTCGACCACCCACCCCTTTAAGGTTGCGGCCGCCATCTTGTGTTTAAAGAAAATCGATTTTTGAAAATCGAATTGAATTTTGAACAAACTTTTGTTGAGTTAATTTTTACTCAAAAGTAAAAATTAGGCAAGTTATTCCACAAGAATCGATTTTCTCTAAAAACAAGATGGCGGCCAACCTTAAAGGGGTGGGTGGTCGAAAACTTGTTTTCAAACTCCTTATGTCATCCTCTCCTAATGAGTCGAAAAAAATATATAACTTTTTTTTTTACTTGAAAAATGTTTATTATGCGTTTTAAACGAGAACAATATTTTAAAATAGATTTTTTTGATTTTGTCGAAAAATAATAATCGTAGCCAAAAAAAGATTGTGAGCAAAGTTGTAGATAATTAAATTTTGAACAACTTTTTATAAGTTCATTTTTGCTCAAAAGTTGAAAATAGGCGAGTTAATTCTCAAGAACTGATTTTCGTTAAATTCAAGATGGCGTCTAACGCAATGGAGCTAGGAAGTCGAAAACTTATTTTTAGACTCTTAATGAACCCCTCTAACCATTAAGATCACAAAAAACCCCTATCTTAATTTTTGCATTTCAGCTCATTTTTTTGTCTAATCCGACTGGGCTATCTTAAAGTTGCAGTTGGTGATAATTTCAGTAAAAATTGGCTTGTGAAGGTAGTTTTGGATTTTTTTCTGAGTGCTTGGTTAAGTTTCTATTAAAAGTTTTGGTTTTATTTACTAAAAACTATATCAGAGAACTGAAAGGTAAGCAAAATTATAGCTCATAGGGTGATAAAATATATTTTTTTCAATGGATTGGGTAAAAAAGGGGCATTTTTTAATTTAATTTGTGTATTCATGATCAGTGCTGTTATGATGGGAGACTATATGCATTTGAAAGCCTGAAATGTTATCTATCCTTAGACGACGCCTATACATTAATTTTTCATTTTAGGGTTGACTTCCAACAAAAAATTAGTACAAATAGCCCAGCAAAATTAACTTACACTTCAAAAAAATCCGATAAAGCTGAATTTCGGTGGAGAGCTTTGTTTTGATGATGCCGTAAGAATTTTCTAAAAAGCACATTTAATTTGGGATGGGGCTAAAAATTTTAGGGAGGGTGAAAGGGTGTAAAAAGGGTCAAATTCTAAAATTATAGGGTAAAAACTGTAATTAATCTGACTACACAAAAAATCAGCAAAAATTGTTCGTACAATCAAAAGAATTTAAAAAAAAAAACGTTTAAGAGCTTCCTGGTATACATACCTAGAAGATTAAGCCAAAAAATGTATTAAAATTGCATTGTGACTGAAAATTTGTTTGCACAATTTGTTTTTGAGTAAATGTATTTTTTATAAAGTAAAGCCCCAAATTGAGGAAAAAGTCGCCTTTAACAAAATAAAATAGTCTAAAAAATGAGCTATTGACGATTTTACGAAATTTAATAATCTCGAAGCTATAGCGGTTCTAAGTTTACATTTTGGTATTGTTTAAAGTGATTTTTTTTCCTGTTAATATCCCAAAAACAATTGTATTTTTCTTAAGTAGCTAGTTAATATAATGTAGTTTATAAAATTATGCACAAAAAAAATATAAAATTGTTTTTTCGTCAGAGCAAAAAATTTTGAGAAAATTCCAAGTGAATAGAATACGTATTTTCATAGCTTCGTTCATAAAAAATTTGGCTAAATATATAAAACTCTATTGTTTAATTTCATTTTCGTATTAACTTTTTACAAAAAAAAATAAATAAAAAAAGCTTTTTTGGGATCGAAGTTAATTTTTAAGAAAGGTCTACCAAAGCCCAAAAAACGTGTACTTTTAGAGACCTGTAAACCAAAAATGTGTCTAAATATGTAAAGTAATTGTTATTCTATTTATTTTTCTATATATTCAGAACCAATCCTATATAAATACAAAAGTAACAAAAAGATTTTTTTTTCAAATGGTTCCATCAAAGTGCAAAAAACTTATAGCTGAGCTCTGTACGTCAAAAATTTGGCAAAATACAAAAATAATTGTAGTTAAATTTTATTGTACACATATTTATGATTAAATTGCAAAACAAAAATTATCAAAAAATTAAGCGTGTAAGAGTTATTAAGTTATTCGAATAAGAGGAAGAGGGAGAGGAAACATTTTTCGGGAAAAACTCACAATAGACGAAAATGCGCCCTATCTTCAATACGAATGTGTCATACATCGTTAAAAAGGTTATTGTGAGTACATCATTTCATTAAATAGCCGTTAAGCTCTAAACCATAAGGCACACACCAAAAACCTTCAGAAATGTATATTTTGGTTTCTGTAACAAAAACCTTGTTTTCGGTCTAGAAAAAAAATTAGAACCTGTTTTGACAGATCGTTTTATCTTTGGTAGGTGCTGGTTATTAATGCGTAACTAAACACAATTTTTGTATTTATAAATTGCTTGAAATACGAGGAAATAATCCAACATGGTCAAAAAGGAAACGATTTATTAAATAAGATTTTTGTCAAAACACCCTCAAAAGAGGGCGTGGTAAATAAAGGGTTTTTCAACAGGGACGCTACAAAAGTAGAGCGACAGGGACAGCAAACGACGCCATATTTCTTGCCGCTCTTTTGACATTTTTCTTCAGTTAAGGTTTGCCATTTCATGATGGAAAGATAAACGAGCCAACAACGAGTCGAAATTATTAAAATTTACTACCGAAATTCGGAGTCAGTGGTCTCAACGTTAAGAGCGCTACGTCCAATTTATGGTCGTCTTAATCGTCCTAGCACATCAACAATTGAGCTTCTAGTGGACAAATTTTAATCCACAGGCACAGTTCAAAATGCTCCCGTGCCAGTGAGACAAAGAAGTGCCCGTAGTGTCGAGAATATTGCTGCCACTGAGGCTTTAGTTGCAGAAAGCCCAAATGTGTCTCTCACACGTCATTCTCAAGCGTTAGGCATCTCTGTGACGTCGTTGTGGCGAATTTTGCGAAAAGATCTTGACCTACATCCTTACAAGATTAAATTGACGCAAGAACTGAAGCCGCTTGACCACCAGAAGCGTCGTATGTTCGTGAATTGGGCTGAGCAACAACTTGAAAATGATTCGGATTTTCATCGAAAAATCATCTTCAGCGATGAGGCTCATTTCTGGCTGAATGGCTCCGTCAATAAACAAAATATTAGGTATTGGTCAGGCAGCAATCCACAAGTACTCCATGAGTCATCATTGCATCCCGAAAAAATTACGGTTTCGTGTGGTTTATGGGCCGGCGGCGTCATTGGGCTGTACTTCTTCCGTGATGATCAAGACCGGCACGTTACTGTGAATGGGGATCGCTACTGTTCAATGATAACCGAATATTTTCAGCCCCAATTGGATGATATGGACTTGGAGGACATGTGGTTCCAACAGGACGGCGCCACAAGTCACACAGCGAATGTCACAATCAATTTATTGGAAACCAAGTTTGGAGAACATGTTATCTCACGAAATGGTCCTGTCGCTTGGCCGCCACGGTCGTGCGATTTGACGCCGTTAGACTATCTCTTGTGGGGCTACGTCAAGTCTATGGTCTATGCCAACAAGCCAGCGAAGATTGATAAACTTCGTACGAATATCGAACGTGAAATTGCAGCAGTATCGGCCGATTTATGCTTGAAAACCGTCGAAAATTGGGTTCAGCGTCTGGACTTCTGCAAGCATGCCCGTAATGGCCATGCAAAAGAAATCGAATTCTATACATATACAAAACCGTTTTTGTTTTTTTTTTTTAATCTTTCGTAGCGCTCTTATTGAAAAACCCTTTATTTTGGATAAATATTTCAGTTTTCTATATTTTTACAACAGCTCATTTTGTTTTCTGAAAAAATTGTTCAAAAAATAAAAAAAATTTGCTTTCCATGCCTTTACGGCAACTCATTTCGTTTTCTAAGAAATTGTTCCAAAAATTGTAAAAACGCCCCAACGGTAGGAGTTGGGAAAATTTTGTATAGAAAAATTTTATTAAATTATTTTATCTAAAACTTTTTATAATAACACACCCCTCATTTATATCAATTTTGAAAATAAGAAAACATTTTTTTGAGTAGGCTGTCAGTGGTCGGATATTTACTCTGACGGTACCTAGTGCAATATTTGACCATGTCTAAATATTTCATTATAATCGGTCGACTGGTTCAGATTAAACAGATTCATGACCGCCTCTCCACACAACCAGAACCACTGTAGCTCTCTTAAAAAATAATTTCTGTGTATAAACAATAATATGGTAACTTTAAAAAATGTTGGTATGCTAGTTTTGAGTATTCATTAATATAAATTTAAAAACCTAGTTTCAAAAATATTCATCAACCACATTTTCTTCAAAAACAAAATTTATTTTTTTTTTATTTATGTTTTGAAGGAGCTTTTTATATTAAACTGTCAAAAAAAGCACAGCACCCATAGGAGGCGGTTAATATTTTCCCCACTTGGACAGAGGGCAAATTTTATAAAACAAAAATTACATTAAATAGAAAAAAAAATAATTTAAAAAACACCGACAGTACTGACTTTTTTGATTTGCAGCTTGTTGAAAAACCAAAAGTCCATTCTTATGATTTCCTTTAAATTAAGTTCTTATAAATATAAATTCCCTTCCATGGGTGAGTTAAATATTACCGAAAACAAATTGAAAATAATGATGAAACTTGGCGTAAATGGTTCATTTGACAAGAAAACCAATAATCAAAAGAGCCTAAAATCCATGGTTTACAACTTGTGACGAATATGGTACTCTTATGAAATATAGTAAAAATTTGTTATAAACTAACAGAACGAAAGAATGAAATAGTTTTCTGAGAAAGAAGTTGGAAGCAAGGTAACTCACCTAGTTTCAAATTAAGAAGATCTCGCACTGAAACCCCAAAAATTTTTTTTTTTTTAATTCAACAACTTCTCCGCCCTTTTCTTCAATAAATGCCAGTATAGATTTGTGATCAAATCAAAAACGTCGACTACATTGGCTCGGTCACATCGAACAAATGGACAAGAGTATTTGAATCGCAGCCCCCAGGTTCAAAAGAACATAGAAGATCGAACCTCAGGTAATTTAACATTTCTTTCAATTTTTCTGTCAGTAAATAGGACTTTGCTTTCTATGGTGAACGGAATACAGAAAATTAATTATTCCCTATTTCTAATTTAAAATGGTTTGTAATAGAGATAATTATTATCTCCTTTAGTAGTTTCTTAAAGCTCTTTGATATTCATAACCATATGTTGAAAGCATGTTCCAAGTCTTAAAGACTAGGTATTATTTGTGAATCTTTTTACAAAAAAAAAAAACAAAATATTCGATCGCCATGTCAAGTAAGTGCATTAATATACTCAAGCCACTTAAAAAAACTGGTTCTGATTTAAGAAAGAAAGAAAAAAAGTCAAGCTCTCGAGTAAGTTTTATTACACTTGCATTTGCAAATTCTTTGTCCACTTAATCCCAAGAAGTAGGCATAGTATAATCTCAAGCAGAAAATAATAAGTTTACTCGTACAATGTACATATCTTTCTTGTTATTTATATTCATCTCTCTATCAAAACACTTTATACACACTTCATATATACAAAAGAAATATTGTATGAGGAAATGTGTTAGCACATTAAATTTAACGCTCCACATTTAATATTCAATTCAATGAAATGGATTCCCATTTGTTCGGAAGAGATAAGTGGCATCAGAAGTGAGTCTCAGTCGCAGAGTCCCAGTACCAGTCAGAGTCACAGTCGCAATCCCAGGCCAGTCAGTCGGCTTTAGATTGCAAAGCAAGCGTTAATTTAAACACGAGACAGTTAAAACGCAAAGTAGCTCAACATCTCAATTGTTATTGTGAAAAATTCACAGATCAAAGATCCCAGATTTGCTGCCATTTACTAGCAGAAACATACTGCGACACACAGTCAACACACAAAAAATATATTACAACAACTGCAAACAAAAAAAAGAAACTAGTTTACGAAAGCCTGGGCAATTTGCAAATCTCATAGATACTCGGAGGCCATCCATCTATCCATCCATTCCAAAGCCAGCAACACAAAAAAAACATTACTCCTCATTGTTATTGCTGTTCCTTCCAATTGAAGTAAAATGACTTAATGTGTATGTAGCTCTGGCTATGGTGTTTATAGTTTTCGCACCCGATATGGCTCCACAACAATAGACAAAAAAAAGTATTCCCGCTGCTTATATTTAACTGCAAGAGCGGCGGACGAGCGAGCGAGCGATGCTTGAAGAAGGCTTTTATCTTTTTTTTTTTGTGTGCCAAATGTGAAGTCGTGCCTTTGATCGGGCGGCCTAACCAGACACCATCTCTACGGTTTAAATTTTTTTTTTGTCGAAACGAATGGATCTTTTTTTTTTTTTTGTAGTTTAGCCATATTCGACTCACACCGATATACAAAGTTGGACAAAAGGAAAAGGAATATCAATGAACCTTAACTTTTCAACTTGCAAAAGCCTGAATTGAATAGTATGTGCGGTGCGGAGCAATTCTAAATTTTTAGCTGATTTGGTGTCGGTAAATGTCAGGCTCAGTCGTGCGATGCCAGAGAATCACAGCAAAACGAAGAAAAACAAAAACTAAAGGCCTTCATCATAATGCTTGGTAATATATAGGACAACAACGGACACACTCGTGTAAATCGAAGTAATAGTTGTGATGTGAAGTGTATTGTAATGAGGATTGGAGGATGTAGAAGATGTGGAGGAAGGTGGTTCTTTCTATGCAGTTGCAGAATTTACTTATCTCTCCTCTCTCTCTCTCTCTCTCTAGGTACTGAATTTGAAAAAGAAACCGGCTTTTTATAAAATTTCATAGAATAACCACGTGAGAGGAGGCGAAGGCGACCCCAACAACCGCCCACGTAATGAACTTGAGTTATTACAGAATTGGAAAGCAAAGAATATTTTATTCGATTATATGTTTAATGAATATGTAGAAATAAAGGGATTGGTTCCATACGTAAGTTAAGGTGAAGGAAAAATAATGCAAACTTCAGCTTGTGAGGATGATGGATTTGTTATTGTTGCTAAGTTTCAAGTTAACATTTGAATTATTTGGTCATTAATCTTTCCTTTCTTTTAAATGATTCAATTAATTAAATCTCTCTTATCATTCTCCTCTCAACTGGTTGCACTGTGTTAGGGTGCGTTTATGTTGGAGCTATGATAAACGATTCGAGTAGCAATGCGAGCAACGATGAATTCGAAGCTTGAGTCACAGCTCTTATGTGGTGTTCATATTGGAGCATCAATAAACGATATTTTTTAATACAAATTATTAGTTTTGTCTTAAATTATTTAATTTCATCATAAAATGTTCGAGTTTTCTAAAAATGTAATATTTTTCACATTTTGATTACCTATTCCTGTTCTCAACTTCCAATGGCCAAACTTGGATTTTGAAATGAAAGGTTTTGCAATAGGAACGATTTCGACAGTCTGTGGCAGCTATGTTGTTTTGACCACGTCTGTCAAATCTCTTGTTTATTATTCAGTCACTGATGTCAAGTTACCATGGAAAGTTACAGGATTAAGCACCACGTACAAATGATGGGTGTTCTATTCTGGCAACGATGAACACCCATTTGACAGATTACATGTTCGTCCTTCCCAGTTGACTATTCAAAGTTGTGTCGCCAAATTCAAGTCTACCGGTTTAGTCAACAATCATCAGGATCTGTCAAAAGTTTGCAGAAGAACCTGAGGCAGTCAATTCAGCCAGCGGAGACCTCTATCGATGGATGATAAACATGTTTTGGTCCAAATTGGATGATATGGGCGTGGACGACATGTGATTCAAACAGAATAGCACCAATAGTCACACAGCTGATACCTCAGAGGACATTCTGCATGACCTATTTGAGCATAGAGTTATCAACGGCGAGGGTGTTGTAAAGCAGCCACCAAGATTATGTGATTTTAACCCATTAGAAAGGTCTGTGCCAATAACCTGCAATCGATGCCCCTAAAGTCAACATAACCTAATTTTTTTTTTGGGGCAGATAATATTACTCATAATCACTCTTCTACAAAAATTGATTAAAAAATTAAATTGAAATTGATATTATTATCGCGAGTCATATACTATTCATCTCGGGCCGGAGATGGCCCGCGGGTCGTAATTTGCCCATCACTGACCTAGACCATCGATCTAAGCGGCACATTAATTGAAAATTAGACCACTCGAATCCATTAATACCAAACATATTGTTTTATTCCATTTCAACATCGGCCTACGCTTAAAGGTGGTTAGTGTTCCTGAGTTTTTCCAAGATCTGCCTAATGGGAATATTAAGTCCCTGGTGGAATTATTGTTTGGCCTAAATCTAAACTAATATGGACCAACCAGTTTGTTCATGAACTTTTTTATGCGTTAACGACAAGAAAGATGTGGTATTTTAGCGATGTTCAGAGGGCTTTCTTCTTGAAGCCAAAATTGCGAATTTCATTCACCGCGAAAACTTTCCTCTAACCATATTTTGTAGATTAGCTGTTACATGCTGCTAGTCAGATCATTGCCTGTCATTCTAGGCACTTTATTAGACCGAAGTTTAGATATGACTATTTCAATTCGTCGAAGTCAGGTGGAAATAATGTTCGCCAATTTCAAGTAGGATAACTGGTTTAATCTGCTTGACAGCCCGATCAATTCTTTATCGCCATTTCAAAGTCACACCCACTGGGATTATTTTATGAGAATGTATTCCTTGATCGTCCATGAAACCTACGGTTCGGATTCTAGCTTCCCGTTACAAGTTTGAACCTTTTCCTAGTGTGGTGTCCCTGTGTTTCCAACATCTTCCGCTTCTTATACAACTTTTTTAGAGTAAGCGATACGCTCTATGCTTTGCCTGTGTCCTGTTTAACAGCATGTTCTAACCTTTCAAAGGAGTTTTAGCCCAATCTTGAGTTGAGGTACTAGAAACCGGCTTTTTAAACCTTCGAATAATCAATACAATTAAATGTTTACTTTAAAAATTTAACGCTTATACATACTTGAAACTTCTGTAGTTCTTTACCAAGTCCAGCATAGATATTCGTGCGGACACACGAGAGGACGGACACACGTTTAAACCCAAATGTAAGAGAAATATCCTTTCTAGCAAGTTGGGACTAGACGTTGTGCTCCCCAAAAAAAGACATTGAGCCAAATAGTTATAATAATAATGAATATTCCATGAAAAGCTTTTTCAACCCACAGTATGCATGCATATATGATTTCTGTACACTGTTTGTGTTCGTCGTCCTTTAACCACTTTATTCATATTATGTTTTTCTTTTTCTTTGTTATGTTTTCGAATATGGTTCAATAAACCGAGCACAGGGATCAAGTATATGCAGGAGCAGTGAGCACCACAGCACCACAATAAAGTGCGGTCAACAGCTGTTGTTTTTCTTCATCCTGTGTCCTGTTTGCAAATCGATTGTAAAAATACTACACAAGAGTTTACGTTTTCCGCTGTTGTTTTTTTTTTGTTGTTGTTTTTTATCTGACGTGACGTCCCACAGAGGTATAAATTTCTGCCATCAGATAATTTACACTTGGTTGATTTTCGGAGGACAAAACTGATGATCGGTTGGTCAAGTTCGATGAAGAGATTGCATAAAATTGCGGATCAAATGCGGAGCATTCAACGAGAAAACGCAATGTTGCACCGCATTGATTGGTGCTAACCACCGTCATCGAGTCATCACCGTATCGCCGCCACCACCGCCACCGCTTCTTCTACCACTATCATTGCCAATCTACCTTACCTACACCACACTCCAAAAAAGCATGTCGTGCCATAAGTTATGTTTCTTTTTGTTAAGACTTCTGCTGTTGCACTATCTGGGTTTGGGAGTTGCATACAATGGAGGTATCATTTGCACTAAGATGGTAATGTTTAGCACGGTCGCCGCTACTTTATACTACAACAGGCTTGATTATCTCTTCTAGAGGTGGCACTGTTTCGTCGTTGTCGTTGTATAGTTACAACACCAAAAGCGGTACAACACAAAAGTTACTGACTGCACTCTGTACGACACGAGAACCTTGGTGCTCCGCATTATGGCATGCATTTTGCTGCGATGATTTGCAGCAGGAAATGAAATTTATTGTCGGTTTGGTGTAGTTTTTTTTTTTTTTTTTTTTGTAGTGGTTGACACAGGGGAGCGCAGCAAGAGGAAGAGAATTCGCAAAGAGTAGGTTGATAGGTTGGTCTTGCTCGACCAGCAGCGGCGCAGTGAAGGAGTAGCATAATAATTTCGAGTACGTGCGTTTGATGCCAATGGAATTTAAAAAAGTCTCCTACGTACAAAAATCTTCTTTTTATTGCCATGTTATTCATCCATGAAATGGAATAAACGAGATTTTAATCCGATTAGAATATACAACAGATAAAGAGGGAGAGAGAGCAAGATAGTGAGTAGAATATAACAAGAAGCAATCGAACGAGAACGGAGAAGGAGTCTCTATCTTCAGGTTCAGATAATTGATTTGAAATATCTTTGTAAATGACAAGAGATTAAATTGAACATATCTCGAAAGTATCTCGTATTTGAGAGAGGATATTAGATGATAGTTGGTTGATGATCTGACGGTGTTCTATTTCATGTACTCGTCGTAGTAGTTCTTATGGATAAAATAAATATCTATAATGACATTTTCTTGAAGGCAGCAGTTTAAGGAAGTTTACCACATGACATAAAGCTGACTAAAGTTGATTGGGCGAAATGATGGATGTATAACTTCGTATAAGAAATCGGAGTCTTTTTTTTTTGGGTTAGGTTTCATGAAAAAAGAAAACTTCCTGATGAAAGGTGGCAATGTTACTTGATGATTTTTATCATTGGATTATAAACTCATAAGCGTCCTAAAAAAACTGAAGTGAAGTGTTTAGAAACTGCAAATAAGCTTTTATTCCAAGCTAAAAGAAATATACATCTAAGTTGTTCACCTACCACGAAGTAACCCGTTGAGTGTTGGGCGATAAGCAGAAAGGGAGAGCTGATACTAGGCTTTTTCGAAAGAAAAATTCTACAACAGATATTTGGTCTTGTGTCCGAGAAGTTCGAATGGAGGAGAAGACTCAACCGCGAACTCTATGAGCTGTATCAAGAAGTGGATGTAGTGCAGAAATGGACAGTAATGATCCAAGAGGCTTTTAATCCCAGCTCTCAGGTTCAAAAGAATGAAGAAGGCTGAACCTCCGGTTTAAAGATCAATACATCGCAGATGCCAGAAAGTCTCTCTGGGTGACTATAAACAACGTCCTCGGAATCGTAGAAGATTGTAGGATACCATGTATACCATCGGGCTGTAATTCTTCATGTATTGGAAGCCGAATAGGTAAGTAGGTCTTAGCTGATTCTTTTCGACAATTCATTTCTCAGCATTTGAAATTTTTTATCACAGCTCAAAAAAATGTCTTATTTTTTTCTTTTATCATTTCTTTAGGCTATCTACTGTATCGCGGTATCATCTGCCTTATACCTTAAGAATTTGAGTAGCGCCTCGGGTGATAAATGTTGTCACGTTCCAGGAGCATACTGTGAAGTCATTATCCGTTGATGTCAAGGAGATACGTTGAAGTGCTAGAGATTTCTTAATTGACCCATTTGAAAGGAATCACAGAGGAGTTTCTCCTTAGGTGCCTTAGGTAATAAAAAAAAGTGGCGCCTTCTTGTCCTCCAAATTGAGTTAGTGATTCCCCCTTCCTAAAACACTTTTAATTCGGCAAGTGTAGCATTTCGTGTTATGTAGCTTTCATTTGAGGTAAAATTCATATTAATATTTTCGGTGAGTTCTTTTCTTGTCCATCGAAAGGCTAAAATATTTCCTGTAGGTAATCAGCGAATTTTTTCTTTGTCACTTTTAGCCCACTCAGTTTGGCCTCTGTTAATCAGAAGCGCTGGAATCTTTGTTTTTTTTGTGTTGCTTTTAGAGCTTTCCATTGTGAGTAGTTAGAATCTTTTTCTGCTGTCAATTTTAAAGTTGATGGTTTTTGAATACTGATATTCTGGTTTTAAGCAAGCGATGTATGACGGCAGAATTATCTGAGAAGAGATCGTAGCTCTCTGAAATATCTACAAAGTTAGAATGTATTCTTTTTACCATAAATAAATCGATTAGGTCAGGTATTTTTGACGAATTAGTTGGCTTGAAAGTTGGTTTGCCAATTGAATTAAAGTCACAATCATT
The DNA here is from genome assembly GCA_946251815.1 of Dasysyrphus albostriatus. Taxonomy (NCBI): domain Eukaryota; kingdom Metazoa; phylum Arthropoda; class Insecta; order Diptera; family Syrphidae; genus Dasysyrphus; species Dasysyrphus albostriatus. Next base: position 106,699,425 of record OX276337.1, read on the forward strand.
TTCCATTCCTACCTCATATAACATTCGACCCTTTTAAGATATGCATCTTGATGCCCAGAAGGTGTGCTTTGCATTTAAGTCACCACCACCAAGCATTTAGTTTTGGGCATCAAGATCGTAAATTCACTCTTATCAATTTTGCAACGCCATGGGCAATATATGGAAGAGGCATTGAGAATATTTTTAGTTATGAACCAGTACACTACTCAATTGCATTGATCAGGCCTAATGAGTGTTCAATCCACTCTTGATTTGTTTGACGGATGAGCAGCAAAAGTGACATATTTACTTGCGATATTTTGAATTTGAATAAAAAGGTGACAACATATCGATTGTTTGAATAGCTTTTAATGAAGCTTTCGACGCCTATACTACCCCAAATCTGCTGTGAGATCCATCTCAGTATAAAAGACAATATCTTCCAATGGCTTCAATTCTTAAAAGAAAAGAATACATGTTTCCACCACCATTCTTTGGTACTTTTTTAGACAAAAAAAAATGAAACGAGGATTCATAAAGGACAGGAAAAGCCAAACCACCAAAGTTAGGTAAATGTATCTACATAAACACCAGGTGTATTGCTGTCCACTAAGGCTTAACATTAAAAAAAAAAAAAAGGAATAAGAAAAAATAAAAGTCGTAAATCTTAACTTCTTTCTTTTTGAATATGAACAACTAAAACCAACCCTTAACTGACTGGATTGGAGATACTTCCTAAAATCTGAAGAAACATTTATCTGATTGATTAGGAAAGTGGTCTTTTTTACTGTCAACTATATTATTGTTGCAATTTTATCAACTTTATAACTTGGTCGTCTACCGTTTCATTCTTTTCCTTTGTACTATTCTTATGCGTGAACCTTGGGCTGTAATTCATTCTTTATACATACATACACATTATGAACTTATTTGTAGTGGTACATACAATGTACATATGTTGCAGGTAGGTTTTGTTGTATTCCTTTTTGTCCGACAGTTTGGCACCGTCTATTTTTTTGTCCTGAATTGATATACCTAGTTGTGACGTGAGTGCCGACATAATTGTTGAATATCACGTCAGTGGGTTTGGTCTTCATGTTGAGATTTTTTATAGAACACCGATAATTTTAAAAGCAATTACTGAAATGTGCTTTAAATTGTTATAATTAAAAAATCTATAAATAATTGTAGTAAATAAACGTAGCCATAGAGAATGTAGTGTATGTAGTGTAAGACAAGGGATGATTCATGACTCATCATGAGCTTTAAATATTCCCAGTGTTGGTAAAATTTTCTTTAAATTAAAAATGAACAAAAATGAATATATTAAATGCTCTCCCTTCCAAATAAACACCAAGCATTCGGAACGACAACATAACTTTTGCTTGTCAAAGTTAATTAAGATGGCAAAGAATGAGTATACCCAGACATACGCGATGAAATTGATGCAAAGTCCATAGCATTGGGCCCGACTACCGACGGATAATAAAAACTTTGTCTTCAGTGAACATTTCGTTGTCGTTCCTTATTTTTCGCGTTGTAATGGAAGTCTTGTCAGAACTTCAAAACGAAGCACCGTCAAGAAGGGAGTAAGATTAGCAAATTGACCCACTTGACAAAGCTGTAACTTTAGCCTTAACTTTGTGGTTACACACATTAAAGCAATATTGTGTTATCATAGTTGCAACTATTCTTTAAAATAAATTTCCCTGACTTTTCTCTGACTTTCCCTGACCATTTTTCAAGTTTTCCCTAACCAAATTAAAACAAAAATAATGCTCAGATGACAAGATTTTTAGTTGTTCAAAAGTGCTATCATCTATCAATGTAGGTAGTTGTATCAACATCATAAATAAAATGCATTTTACAACGGCAACTCTTATGGGTCGTTTCATATAAAATCGTCAAAAATTGTCGCTCCATTGTTTTAGTTATTTTGACGTCTTTGGGGTTCCAAGGAAGGGAATTATGGCATGCGTCAGCTTCCTAATTTAAAGTCTTTGTTTTATGATTTTTCTATCAAACATATCTTAAAGACCTAAATGCAATTATAAAGCTGAAGGTTATTTGCAAAAAATAGATCAAACTCACACATCAATAACAAACAATATCAAAGACGGTGCTGAAAATGCGTAGGTATATTTTTATCATTTTAGGGAATTTCTAACCGACTCTAGTGTTTCGACTACTAAATGTAATAAACTAGTCAGCCATATCATGAGTTTCACATGGAAAATATTTCACCCGATAAATTTTGTATACCCCGATTTTTTTCCACCCTCTAACCAACCAATTTTCCAGCACTGTCTGGAAAAATTATTGGAATATCTGATGGCAGCGTTCACTGCTGTAGAAAAAATAATAAAGTGCTCATATAATAATAAGTAGCTCAGTTTTTCTCTACACTAAACACTAAAGACAGTTCTTATTGAAAAGTAATGTTATTAGATCTCGAGTTTCGAGGGCTGGACGTACTAGTCAAGATAAAAGAAGAAACAAAGCTTCAACCAACATTTTATACAAAAAATCCCTGTTTGAAGTTTTGCAAATTTTGAAAAATCGCACATTTTACTTTAAACTTGCTGAGAGCCACCTTTCACGGCTTCATTTGGCTTTTATTTCGTGATTGATTTGATTTGACGCAAAAATAATTTTTAAAAAAAAATAGAAAGAAAGCACATGCAGTGCGGCTGAGAAAGCGCGAATTTAAAGTTTGCGTTATCAAACATAATGTACAGTTCTATGTGAACAAAAATGTTCCCCTATTCTGTGCAAGGCGAAAAATATTTGACTTGGGCTGCCATTGAGTCATTTACTTTTAATTATTAAACCATAAGCCTAAAAATTAAAAATAATGATTTTTGGATGCAATAATAATTAATGGCTCGTTAGGCTTTAAGGACAGAATTATCCACTTTATCTGAGAAATAAACAAAGATACGATGTTAATTTGAAACGATACCAAAAGCGTACAACATCCGCAAGTGATAGGTAAGCAATTTTGAGGATTATAACTAACGCGTCGACTCTAATTATTAAAAAAAAAGGAAACTATCTAGGTTAAGTGATATTTCTACATTCCAGCGAATAATTTTAATTTTTTATAATAAAGAAAAAAGGCCCATTCGCAGGTTTATAAAATTCATATACCAAAGTTGATAGTTAAAGTATCGTAAAGTAGTCTCTGATGATAAAAATTCGAGGAGAAATAATGAGCGTTTCTTAGAACAGTGGACTGAAAAATAAATTTAAGCTCAATTAGTGTTGTAAAAAATTCCCTGACCAGTTTCCAAACTATCGCTGACTTTCCCTGACCAAATTTTTGTTCCCTGACTTTCTCTGACTTTCCAGTCGAGTGGCAACTATATAAGTATTTTTGAAAACATTTCCAATACAAAATTGTAGGCGAATGCAAATAATGTAATCTCATATCAAAACAGCATTTTTGAATATATATACAACCACGTAACCAAAATGTGTAATATAACTAGGTACTATTCGAATTTATAATCCTTTAGCCTACCTACTTGTCAAACAACTATGCACATAATTTACTAATCCACTTCAACTCATCATCATTCTCAACAAAAAAAATCATAGTATCGCAACTTTTCATGTTTTCATCATTCAACAAACAATTTATTAGGTATATTATATCGTTCTGTTTAACCATAAGCTACTTATGTAGTATGTTTAAAATAAATCAATTTCTCTGAAACAACAAAAGATCAGCAGGGTATAACTTGATGTCTTAGCAAAGGTTCTCATATAAGCAATATTGATCGAATAAAAGAATAGGCTTGTATTCTCGTAATAAAGTTAAAAGTTTTCTATCAAATTTCATTTGAAACGATAAAAAGCCCTGAATAACTTCTAATGAATTTTATTATCTTAAGTTTGTTATCTTTCATTCGATAAAATAGCTTTCAATATAAATTCGTATTTTTTTTGGTGCTTTTCTTTAACTCCTATACATGTTTTATTTATTAACCACAATCGGATGGATGACAAAGACCTAAAATTTATTTGTAAATGAAATTAAACCGATTGATAGCTTTACCGCTTTTATAAATATTTCCATTATAAGTCTTCTATTAGATTCAGAAAATTTGCTGATCCATCAGCTTCTGATATTATAAAAAGGTATCTAATTACTTTTTAAATCGTCTTCCGCTTCCTTTGCCCACGCATTCCATCTTCAATTGATTTTGTTTCGTTTTTAAATTTTTATAAATACGTATTTACTTTGTTCTGCATAACTCTAAACAAGCTCACACCCAGTAAACCACACCGCAGAGAAAAGCGATTCTACTTGGTGTCGGAATAAGTAAACAAAAATAAGAGTGACAAGAAAGAAAACAAAACGAAATCGAATGCTAATTTTTAATCATATTCAGTGAGTTTATTATGATTTTTTTTTTTTTTTGGAATTTTTGTTAAGATAAACAAAAACGAAAAATAAAGAGATAATAATATTGATATAATGAGAAATAAGTCATCAACAAAATAAAAAAAAACATACCTACATACTTTAGCTTGCGAATAAATCTATTCATTTAAGGTTCTTTCAATTTAATTCTTTGACAAATTGTTTAGCCTATTTTATTTATTTTTGTTTTTGTTTAAATATTATTATCTTTATTTTTTGATTTTTTGCAGTTGTACAACTATGTTTGTACGAATACATTACATAATTCATATTGAGTTGGTTTTTTATGTGTTCAAAAATTCTAGGTACATCCCACAACAAATTTGTTTGCTTAATCTTCAATACGACTTTTCTCTGTAAACACTTAGATGCAACAAGAATGAAATGGTAGCTAGAGTGAAATTATTTAATGATTTCGTAAGCCTAATACCTATGTACGTAGTTCGGGTGAAATTGAAAAGTTCATATTTAATCCTCGGTATAAAATTTTTAACTTACCGGATTCGATTGAAAATCATAGCTAATTAATTTTTAAACTTAAAAATCCTTCCATACTAGCTCAGTCTTTTCCCTTGCTATCGAGTACTTAATTGAAAACATTGGCCATTAGAAGATTCTGAAATTAATTCATTTTTCATTTCACGAGTGGTGAGTTCAACGCAAGTTGATGTTTGTGGGTTTTTTTACCTACTAATTAATGTCAATACGACGACCACCACCTTCATGTTATATTATAAACCTTCTAATGATACATTAAAAGACAAAGGCTAATGTTTCCACATTATATAAAAATTATATTTATATAAGATATATGGATCTGCCATGAGATTATGAGAAATCAGTATTGTGACTGTCAATTGCGGTCGACAAATGACGATCGTCGATCGAAGCCGCAGTCTTTGCTTGTGGTTAAAAAACCTATTTGCGGACAAGATTATGTATTTAATTTTTGTTTTATGTTTATTGATAAGAAAAAAATGTATGCAACTACTAATACCGAGCGAAACAAGTTGCAATACAACAAAAACTACAAGCTTTGGTTAGCTTAATGGAAAACAAAAACAATGCCACAGGATCGTGTTCGCAAAATTAAGAGGCAATTTTGATGAGAGATACTCGCGAGCTTAGGAAAAGAAAGGTTCCTACTGGTTTATATTTCACCTTGTATAACTTTTTAAAATTGATTTTAATCGAAACGCATGTACGTATCTACCTAGACTTTATTAAGTTTGAAAAAACCGGTTGAACTTTAAGGTAGTTAGAAGAAAGACGGCAAGGTTTTTTTTATACTGGTAGAACTTTTTGTTAACAACAAATTTCAATTAAAACCTTGTTGTCTGAAGGTTAGTCGCGAACTATCAGTTGATCTTAATATTTCGTGGGATCTTCAAACATGGAAGAACTAGGACAAGCCTAAAATATATTTTCAGGTTACATAAATGTCGACTTTTTTTAGTTCGGTTGATTTCAAAAACAAATCTGAAGATGCATTTGAAATGAATGCAACTAGAGTGATAATTAAAACAAACTTTATTTAATTGAGGTGTTGTTACGGTCCGGAGTGGGCCAGGGTCTCAAATATTAAAAAGGTGCATTCAAGAGGACACCAGCGTCCACAGGAAATTAAGGAAAAATAACAATACCATTGCCTACGTTCTATAACTTAGTCCAGAACTTCTCGCATTGAGAAAACATAGAACACAAAATCCCAACGTTTCTCTACCTGGAGAAATTATTTGTGAATATCTCAATGTGAGAATCAACTCTTTTGATTTGTTTTGATTTGGTTTTCCATTGGAGTTTATTAGAAAATATGTTATTAGCACTTAAAATTCAAAATATTTCCAAATATTTGTATTTTTATCAAATGTCTCATACATTAAATGCAGAGGAGACAAAGGACAATAACCGCCGTAATACAATGCCAATCGAGAGCTAAGGACTTTAATATGGTAATTAATAATGCTAGCCTTCACCTAAATGTTTGACGATGAAAGCTACTTTTCGTTGGTTTATGACATAATTGCTTAAGTGAGGTTCAGACAGATATTATGTAGCACTATCTCCAGAAGTAGTACTCGAGTAAATAAGAGCCAATTGTAGACATCAAAGTGTTCTGGTAGCATCATTTCATCGGACCTATTGAAATATGTGTAAAATTCTTTAAAGACTCGCATTTTTTGAAGTAATTAAAAATAATTGGAGCAATAAATAGCATCAATATTAATTTGTCCAACTGTAAAAAATAAATGAAGTGTTTTCTTTGAGAAATAAATCGATTGATTAGTGTTTAAATTGCAATAAACACGATGAGGCTATTCTAATGTTACAAAAAGAAGCTTTAATGTTAGTGACAGCAAGCTTAGAAAATTCCACCAGCTTGTAGAAATCAGTTAAAACCTAACTTAGTCTCGGGAAGGCTATCTCATCTTGTGATTCAATACACAATTCCGTATGTTTACATTAAAAAAATACCAAAAACAGTTAATTTTAATATTAAATATAAGTGAGGCTACCCAAATGTTACGGACTGTATGTTGGATTTAATTATTTTTACGTTTTTCTTTAAATAATAATTTAAGCATTCAAAATAAAAATAGACCAAAATAGCCTTAAGTAAAAACTCAATCACAATTTTAACATATTTTCTGGTATAGCTCAAACCTCAAAGTATCCAAATTGAGCATAACTCTAGATTCATCTTATTATTATTCTAACCACGTCATTTGTCAATAGGCATCGATAATAATTTGTAACTGAATTATTTTGTAACAAAATATGGAACTTATTTTATAAACATTTATTTATAAGGCAAATTGTTTAAAAGTAACAATTTCATGATGATACAATACGTACCTAAATTAAAGTAAGTGTGTAAAATAAATCAGATTATCTTAAACTGGAATCCCTGGGGCTTATGAATACGAAATTCCAACAAAATCTAGGTGTTTAACCTTATTATAACAATTTACAGTTTTATTTATTTATTGAATTCATACACAAATTACATTCGTAATTTGCGTCTTTACGTCCACCGATTTTCTTCAAATATCATGTTTCTACTAAACAGAAAAGATCGATGCTCACAAAAACACATCACCCATACGTTATATCCAAATGTGTCCCATTTCGATTCTAATTCTCGTAGACTATTATTACGCAGAGTAGGTAAAACGACCCTAAACTTTGCAGACAATTTGAGTATCGTATTTTGGAGCGCCGTAAAAATGATTCGATTTAAAAAAATGGAATGGTATTAATAATTTTTCGGTCCAAAAGTTTTCAAGGGTTTTTTGCTAGCCACTTTTTACTCTTGTCATCTATCGAGTTTTTTTTTTCAAAATCGGATCAGTTTGCATGTGCAGAAAAACTAGATTTTAGAAACCACAGGGTATGAGAAACTGAGAAACAGAGAAAAAAAAAAACGTTGGATCCCTTTGCTCACTTCTGGACGGAACAGAATTTGCTGAAGTCTCCGAGATCTGATTTTCCTAAACGTGACTATTTTTACGTCATTGTTGACAGTCCAACATATGATACTCTGCAAAGTTCAGATGACCGTTAACTTTGCAGACGATTAGATTATTATTATTAAATCTTTGGACTGTCACCAGCGCCGTAAAAATAAATCGGTTTGTCACGCAAAATTTGGATACCTACGTCAATTTTTATTTGTTTTGTAAGTTTACCGTAATAAAAAAGTTATGATGAAAAAGCATTTAGTGCTGAGAAAAAAAAACTTGAAAGTCTGCGAAAAATCCTTGGACTGTCACCAGTGACGTTAAAATTATAATTTTAAAAAAATACAACGGCAATTGATTTGCCACAACAAAAAAGGTTTAGTAATGAGGAGCAAAATTTTCTGAGATCTCGGAGATCTCAATTTTCTAAACATACCTATTTTTACGTCGTCGTTAACAGTCCAAAACAGTATCGATTTTAAAATAAACATAACGGCAATCGATTTCCCACAACAAACTCTAAATACGCCATTTTTTAAATTTCTTTTATTTAACGTGATAAAAAGTTATAACGAAAAAAGTAAGAGAGTCGAAAAAAAACTTTGAAAATATTTGGACTGTCACTAGCGCTGTAAAAATAAATTGATTTTGAAAATTGAAATAGCAATCATTTGTCACGACAAAATCTCCAGACGCCATTTTTTTATTTACCGTAATAAAAAAGTTATGATGAAAAAAGTAGGATAAAAATTTTCAGTTTTTTCCTCGGCAATTCCTTCATTTTTATAATAACTTTTTTACTACGGTAATGAGAAAAAATTGTGTAGGTATCGAGATGTTGTAGTGACAAATCGATTGCAGTTATATTTTTAAAATTGAATCATTTTTAGGTCACTGGTGACAATCCAAAATAATAATACTTAAACCGATATTTGAAGAAAAAGTTTAGTGCTTCAAGATTGTTTAGCTAATTTTGTAGAAAATAGTTATGTCTTGATGTTACAAGGCCACAAAAATAAAAAAAAGTCGATTTTGGTAATTTTCTAACGGCAATTTCTTGAAAACCCGAGCTGATGGCCAACAACAGATATCGGGTTTGAATTCGACATCCACAAGAATGATTGCTAAGAAACAACAGGTTCGCAAATACCGCTTACGGCAAATGAGTATTTTAGCCTTTTAATGATTAATGCGCTTTTACTTAAGTTATTGATTTTTACTTTGTACCTATACGGCCGAGGATTATCTTAATCATATTTTCATTGTATGGAGATTTTTCATTCAAAGCCTTTAATATACCTTGACACGGAAGGAGCCTTAACTAAGAGTACCTAGGTATACATAAACTTTCATACAAAAACACAAATCCCTATAAAGGTATATACATATGCCCGTTCCCATTTATGTGAATTTACATAATTTTGTTGCGTCAAAAATTGAACAACTGAATCCAAAATGTTGGTCCTAATAGTCTATTGAATAGACCGGAAAATGAGGGGTAGGTATAAAGGAACAATTACGTGCAAGGGTTTTAATTATCGAATATTTTGCTTTTTGAGACTTAAGGCTTTAATATGGCATGATCAAAAATATATCGTCGGTTCAAAGGTAAAACTCACTAAGGAATTGCACGTTTGAAGGAAATTAGATTAAAACATACAATTCCCGGGTATCCCTTTGAATGTCCTTATAAAAACCGTGCAAAATGATAATTTTGATTAGAAAAATGCATTTAATTCATATATTTTATTTAACATTTTTTTGCGTACTTATGGGGCTTTCTTTTGGTAACAAAAATTGATTTTTTCCCCCTTCCGATTTGTCAAAACACAGATTTTGACAATAAAAGCCTTCCAATGGTGAAAAAAATCATTTTATTTTTTGATCGAAAATCAAATTTGCAGATCTGGATTTTTCAGCAGATTTACCCCTCTTTTACTAACACTATTACACACCAGAACAATTCACAGCCATCAATTTGACAAGACTAGATAGCTACAGTTTCACAGACAAATAATACACCAATACAATAAAAACGAAAAATCAATCTGCATTCGTATACCATTCGCGACGAAAAAAATCAATTTTTAAATCAAAATCTGAATTTACCAAAAGAAAACCCCATTAGTGAGTTTTGCCTTTGGACCGAGGATATGTATAGGTACCCATTTCCGACAGTTTTTGCCCAAATGCTCCTATTTCGCTACAATATGACAAATTTTACGTTTGTTAAAATATTGGAGTCAAGATTTTGATGAAATATGACATTACGGTTACCTACCTATAGAGTATTAAAAAAAATAGGTAATTTCGAAATTTTGTTTTCCTTTTTTCAAAAATTCTTCTAGACCTATGGGCTAAACGGCTGGTCCGAATTATAAATATAAGACTTAGTGCTAGGTAGGTGCAAGGAATGTTAAATTTGTCATGTGGAACTCAAAAATAGGCTTTCGGGCAAAAACTGCGAAAATTATTAGAAATGGTAAAGTTTGGACTGAGAGTTTTGAAATAAGCTTTTTTAATATGTCATATTAAGTAAGGCCTTAAAACTCTACTTTATTTTGTTGAAGTATAGGTATCTCCTCCGAAAAAAGTTAAATAAGGTACCTACTATGTTATGATGATAAAATAATGGTAAAATGGTAATGATTTTCAATTATAATTTAAGATTCGTGTTATTTATATATAATTTACCCACTTACATATGTAGATATTAAACGAAGTACATATGTACATAATTAAAATGTTCAGGTATTCTTAAATACATAAATAAGTAGATACGAACTTCTATAGTAAAGTATAGTAGGTACGTGCATCCACTTTAACTTAGTCTTTTGCCTTCATCTTAATGTTGTCTACCAAAAATTCAAGGATTCTTTCACGACTTTTGGCAACAACAAAATTTTTAAGGAAAATATGTACTCAACTCACTACAAAATACACACTATCTCCCTCCATCACATGGTGTTGTAAAAATAATCAATAGCCATAGCAACATGTCTGCGAAAAAGGGCTGGGTCGATCTACTAGCTCCAAGCACCGGCATAAATGAAAATTTATAATTTAGCAATACTAACATGTCTCCCAACACAAACCTTCCCAAAGGAATCCCCAACAAAATTCAACTTAATTAGGTACGTGAATTTTTTTAATTTAAAAAATTAAACACGATTTCCATTTATTTTCATTAAAAAAATCCAATTCCAACTTCATTATTTTGCGAGCAAGCCATTCTCTTTTTCGAACAGGACAGCCTGATATTAGTGGTCTTACGAGTAAAAAGGACATCAAATCGAATCTACCCCCACACATAAACATGTGTGCTGTTGCTGTGTGCTGTGTATGGATGAGTGAAGAAAATCCAACGCCTACATGTACTTTTTTGTTCAAAAACTTTAATTAAACCTTTGAAGATTTTGAAAATAAATTTTATTAGAATTGATAAAATAATTTTGAGATCCTACAACCCCCAAAAGAAAGTGAAATCCACTTTTGAGCTTGAATTTGCTCGCACACCCCACCTAAAAGTCGCTTGCACTGCACTTGCATTTCATGCATACATAGATAAGCGAAAAACCGGTAAAATTATGTATGCGCGAAATTAGACGAAGACGAGGCGAGGACGACGAAAGAAGCACGAAGAATATAAAATTCCTTTGTTTTATTTTACCAACACCCTTGGTTAAAGTTTTCGCAAATTTTATGAACAAAACTACCATTAAATAAAAAGTAAAACACACAAAAAAAACTCACCTTTTTTGTGGATCCTATTCGATCAAAGGCGGGGATAATCCTCAATGGCTGTCCGAGAAAATATGTAAACTTTTTTTCGTTTTTCACACACGAAACACAAAACGGACGATTAGTTTTAAATTATCTCTGTTACAACAAAATAATTAAATGTATTACAACAAATTATTTGGGAATAAGATTTCAAATTTGAATTGAAAAATGATTACTTTCAAAAAACACGCTCGGATTTAATAAACTTCACTACACGACTTCAACTATCAGACATACTAACGGCAACAGTACAGAGCAGAGATGGAGAACAACACACGGACAAGTTGTGGCGAATATTGCATGCACGCACACGGCGAAGGAGAAAAATTGCACACACAAAAATCTGCAAGAAAGCAGATGATGGGAGCAAACAAAAAAATAATACAAGGCTGCTGCTGCTGCTTCCAGCACGAATTTGAGTTGAGTAAGCTATTTGTTTTATTTTTGTATTATCATTTGTGTCGTTTTAGTTTGCGGAAAAAAGCAAGGAAGATGCGGTTAGTGTCCTTGTTCGGTGTTAATTTACCGGTACTGAAAAGAGATGGCAATAAGGTACTTGAAAAGAAAAGGGCAGTTAAAAAGAGTACGAAGTAAATTATAATGAGAAAATGCCGAAAAAGGTAATACGGAAAATGAGTTGAAGATAGATAATCCACAAAAAAAAACTTGTTTAAACTGCTAGAAAGCAGTAGTGCCAAAACTCTTCAAAAAGTGTAACTTTTAAATGATGCCTTTTCAAGTATCTCATTGGCAATATTTGAGGCAATGGCAATTGTTATGAATATGGCAATTTATTGTTGGCGTGGACATTTCATATACAGGCAATTTCAATAGTAAAAAATGTGTGTATCGAAATAGTAGTCTATAGCAAATAATCATTGGGCTTTTTAAATCCACTATTTTTGTTAGACCCTGTTAAGATTAGGAAGATTGAGTCCGGCATCACGCCAGTTTGTGAGCAGCAGAAGTGAGGTGAGTGGTCAGGGATTTCAGGAGGCACGAAGAAAACTTAAACGGTGGATTAGGGACCCAACAACTGTTGTTGTTTCAAGACATTCAAGACAAAGATTGAAGTTGTTTGTGTTCAAATGTGTTTTGGGGCGTCTCAAAGTTTCGAATGTAGTCAAGCCGAACAACTTGTTAAACTACCAACCTGTAGCATCAAACGAGATATTGGTAACAAAATATTAGAAAAAAAAACCAATATGAGATGGAACACGTGCTCCAAACCTGTGGCACCACCAGAAAATATTGGCCAAAATTTCAATAAGCAGAGGACAGACAAAATTATGCAAATGAACAAGAAACATCTTCATATTCCCTTGTCAGCAAAATCACCGGACACAACCTACACTGGGATACCACAATACAAAAATTTGACTCAGTAGTGATGACGTCCTTTTAAGAGGGTGCAGCCATGAAGAAAGTACAAGATAATACCTAAAACTTCCTTTATTGCTACCCAGCACTCTGTAATTTAAGAAAGAAACTCCTTGTGAATCATTTCTTCGACGACTTGGAGGAACTTTCTAGAACTTCGGCTAATAGCTTTCTGAACTTAATGAATGGCTTGACTGCTAATAGATAGATTTTAACATTATGGGCCAGTTTGTTCACAGTGGGTTAAGTCTACATTTAGATAGTCCTTGATCTGGTTAAATCCCTAGTATAAATCTGCGATAATCAAAAGGGTTTGTTCACTGAACTTTCAGTTTGATTAATTAATCAAAGTTTTTCTAATAATCTTTCCATTTTTAAGTCTGTCAAATTAATTGTCAGACGTTGTCTGTCATTAACTACAGTTAAGTGTGCATGAGCTTTAAAAAGAAAAATGTTTTGTGTACAAAAATATAATTTGAAATATAATTTTAAGTTCAATTTAATTTATGGGCGCTACTCTTATATTAATGAGTGGAGCCAATCATCCACTTTATATTTTAAAGATCTTAAGAGGACTCAGAAATATAAACACGATTCCTCTTCTTTTTTTGTCGCAGTAAATTACGAAAGAAGAAAATAAAAAGATAGCCGCCTGGCTTCTATGTGAGGAATATTGCTTAAATTTTGCCAGTTTCTTTATATTTCTGAGATCTTAAAGAGGATTAAGAGTCAGAGCGCTCAGAAATGAGGCTGTGAGAGCCAGTTTATCGAAATTCGATATTTTATTGCAAAAATCGAATCTGAATATTAAACAATATTTCTGCTTTAAATTTCTTTAAATTGCCAGTTCCATGTCATACAGAACTTTTTGAATTTACAGAGGCCAACCACAAAAAATTAAAAGCTTGAGTGCAGGAGTGGCTTTTCTGGCTCCTGTTCTGTCAAAGAAAGGAGGAAAATAACTAAGTGATTCAGAAATATATACTGGCTAATTTAATTCTTCTGCTCTGTTGCAGAAGTAAAATTGTCTTCTCAGAATCGTCAGAAGAGGATTATTGTCGCAATGGAATGGTTTCAGAAGACATCTGGATGCTTCCAAATGCTTCTGGATGTCCAATGGAAAACGACATAATTGGGATATAGTGGTAAATTTAATAATAAAAATAAATAATAAAATGTTTCTTGCCGAAAAGTGCTCACGCGTTCTAACAATTTTATTTTTCGCCCACAAAATACAATAAATAGTTTGTTAAATATAAATAATTCATTATGGTTTTTCGATCAAACGATTGAACATTTTCGATGAACATATTCAGCCTTCAAAAAACACATGAGTTTTTTTCTGTATACTGAGTTTTTTGGTCAGACTTCTTTCATATGAGTGCAACAAACCAAACAATACCTTATTATATTTTAGACACTTACTATTCAATACACAAACCACATACCAATACTCACCTCAACAGTATTAGGTGTGTTTGGTAGCTTGTTTCTGCTATAAACTCCCCTCTCCTTCTACACACATTTCAGTGTAAGTGTGTGGATCTGTGTTAAGATCAATAAATCTCCTGCATGGGTTAAAATCTTTATCAATAAATCAATTTGTTTAAATTACGTTCGTTCAACTATCTTTTGTTTAATTTAAACAATAATTGCAAACAAATTCTCACATTTGTTGTTGGTCATGTCTGTTTTTATAAGATCCACCCCTGTAAACAACACAGCTGATACAAAACTGATAACCAAACTCACCACACTTATCTCAAACGTCAAAAAAATTATGCCAGAAGAATAAAAAAAATGTTTTCTTCTCAAGAAGAAATTAAAAAAAATTAAATCGTCGTAGTAGTATTCTAGTTGCTTATTCAATTGCACCCGTTTCCATTTTCCGATAGACAGCCTTTCTTAAGATAAAAGTTTACTTAACAATGAAAATCTGCTGTAAATTGTAACACGAAGTCACAAAAAAAACATAAAAGTATACCCTGTACCTTTTCTCCTTTGCCATGTCGTCGTCTTCGTCATCCAATTTAATTGAATATCTTAAAAGTCCTGAATTAGTTGTCCAGTTTCAAGAGTATTTTGGTATAAAATACATTAACACAGAAGATGTCAACAGCAGTTCGAATAGAAAGTCACAAAACGGCACAATTCCCACATCATCACATTTAAAGGAGGACTCCGCCCAAGAAGAACAAACCCTTCTAACTTCATCATCGACGACAGAATCTCATAGTAGCGCTGCTGCTAAAAAGGATCTGCCTTATAGGATAGAGAACAAATTCTGGTATTATCTCTTCGTCATTGGCACCGAACTGGGCGATGAGATCTTCTATGCTTCCTTCATTCCATTCTGGTTCTGGAATGTGGACAGTGCCGTCGGCAGAAGAGTCATATTTCTCTGGTCTATTGTTATGTACATAGGTAAGCAGTAGTATAAGTGGGACTATAAAAATCGATTTTACTCTACAACTTGCAGGTCAAAGTCTTAAAGATATAATCCGATGGCCAAGGCCTGGACAGCCTGTCAGTCAATTACAAACTCGCTGGGCTCTCGAGTATGGCATGCCCTCTACGCATGCTATGGTTGCAGTTTCCATACCATTCTCTGTATTCATCTTTACACAGCAAAGGTGATGTGTGAGTCATACTCAAGACCTTGGTGTCAGCTCATTAACTTGAAACTCTGCTTGCTCCTCCTTCTTCGCAGGTACTTGTATCCGGCCCAAGTGGGATTGTCAATATCAATTGCCTGGTGTACCATTGTGTGTTTAAGTCGAATATATTTGGGAATGCATAGTGTTTTGGTGAGTTCAGAGTGTATGTAGATTAACCCTTTTATCGATTACATTTTAAGGTTATCGTGGAGTTGGCGGTATCACTATTGGCTTTTGCGTGATAAGCAATTGAGATATAGTTTTATTTTTCTGCAAGAAGAATTCCTAAGAATTGTTCGCAGCTGGCAAGTTGTTTTTTTGTTGTTGTTTCTTTGCCATCAAGATTTTGGATTAACGGCACATGAGTTTAGTGTTTCCTTATTGATTGTTCTGAACGATTCAAGCGATAAAACAATTTATAATGGCAAAGAACACGTTAGTAACGTTATGGGTTTATGATTTTCTATAAATAATTTTGTTTAAAATATTCTGAATTTTATCGGTGACAACTCGTGCATATTTAATTTTTGTATAGTTTCTTGGAACTAAGAAGTAGTACTTTCTTATCGTATAAGTTTGAATTTATGACAAATTATAATTCAAATAATATATACTATCAAGACTTCATAAAATGACGTGGATAAAATGCTACAGCTTTATTTTCAACCATGTTCCGATCTTGTCAATAGAAGCATTCTAAAATCTGAGCTAAATGTGAAAGCTTAAGTTATATTCTTTCCCGAAATTGAAAGGGAGTATATACTAGCCATTGTGTGAGCCCAATGAGTCTCTATAATTTCACTGCAGACATGCAAAAAGTAGGTTATTTATAACTTCATAACAACGGAAGTACTTGACACATACTTCGACATTTAAGGAAAATTAAACATTTTGAATTGCAGACCACATTTTGAATTGCTGATCACAGTTTCAATTGCTGACCGCAGTTTCAATTGCTGACCACAGTTTCCATCTTTCGTTTTGGTATGCCTTAAATTATGGCAGCCTCAAAACCTCTATTCCTTTTATCCTAAGCCAATTTCGAGGAGTGTTTGCGGTAGTTATTCTGCATGAATTCCTCTATAATCGGCTTGTCGTTTTCAAGAAATAGCAGCATAACTACGGTTGCCACGTTAAATTAAAATTTGTGCCCAAAATTTGAAAATAAAAATGACCAATCGTAGCTTAAAATTACCAAAAGAATTTAAATCAGAAATAGTTTGTATAAACGCATAGTTTATTCATTTTTACTGTTAAATATTATTTTTAATAATTATAAATAAAATAACAAAAACAAGCAACAGAACAGGTACAAACAAATTCACAAAGTTATAACAAACTTAATTATAAATGTGAAAAAAATGTATTACATTAAACAAGTTAACACAAATAAAATAAAAATAAACTGAACATCAATGGTCAGCAAAATTAAACGAGTAACGAGTAACGAGTATTTTAGGGTAAGAACAAATTTTGCCACAAATGATTAAAGCTGCAGCCGTAAGCGTGAGGATTTAGATGCAGTCTACAGCACACATTTTGTCTCTTATATTAAAAGTGGGCTCAACCCCAGATGCTTAAAAGTACCCGCAAATCATAATATTGCCTTTACCATGCTAAACAGGGTACTTTTTCATGTACTTTGGATTCAATTCTGAGTTCTTTACTTTTGTGACTTACATTATTCCATCGAAACCAAACATCTTGGTTATCTTGGTTTCATAAAACCATAAAACGTGGTTCAAATTCACACAGTGGGAAGAGTTTGTTGGCTAATATGAGCCTTTTTTTTTTTGCTAAAAGGCAATTCCATGGTGACTCACGTTACATTTGGGAGAGTTTTACGAAAAAAAAAGAAAAAAAAAAAAAGAGTTTTACGAGATTTTTTACTAAAATTTTCATACTTATTTAAAAATAAATGAAACAAAATATAAACTTAATACATGGTAATGACTTCAACTATTAAAAAAAATTAAAATTTTTGTGAGAACAAATTCTTTCTTAGTAAAAAATTAGAAAACATGTTGGTAGCTCACGTTACCCGTTTCGGACACGGGTTTTGTGGCAGTACCTTGCACATTTTCTTAAAATTGAACAAACCAATAAAGCTTCACTAGATTTTGAATAAGACACAAGAATATATCAGCCTATTTGTAGTTATACACAAACTTTATATTACACAAAATATTTTATACAAATTTTATATAAAAAATGGTTTTGTTATGGAAACGCACCGTCTATGTCTGTCTGTTTGTAGTTTGTACCTCGGTCTACATCCTTAGCTGCTGAAGCGCTTTTTAAAAAGCTCCTTTCACCACGCAATGTATTATTGTTCAATATACAGTTAAAAACTTTTGTGTGAAAAAGAACCGTACCGCAACTATTTCGCAATTTAGCCATTACACAGTCAATATTACTGCACAATAAAATAATATCGTGCATTAATATTTCCTGGTGCAAAGCCGGGTAAACAGGCAATATCAAACTTGAACGTGCTTAAACAATATGTACAACTTCTGGAATCATTATTGCACAAGTTAGCATGAATTCCTTAGAACCTCAACCAACACAAGTTTGATGATAGATTTTTGTAAGTTACCAGTGTAGCTTTGAATCCTCTAAGTAAAGGGTGATTTTTTTGAGGTTAGGATTTTCATGCATTAGTATTTGACAGATCACGCGGGATTTCAGACATGGTGTCAAAGAGAAAGATGCTCAGTATGCTTTGACATTTCATCATGAATAGACTTACTAACGAGCAACGCTTGCAAATCATTGAATTTTATTACCAAAATCAGTGTTCGGTTCGAAATGTGTTTCGCGCTTTACGTCCGATTTATGGTCTACATAATCGACCAAGTGAGCAAACAATTAATGCGATTGTGACCAAGTTTCGCACTCAGTTTACTTTATTGGACATTAAACCAACCACACGAATGCGTACAGTGCGTACAGAAGAGAATATTGCGTCTGTTTCTGAGAGTGTTGCTGAAGACCGTGAAATGTCGATTCGTCGCCGTTCGCAGCAATTGGGTTTGTGTTATTCGACCACATGGAAGATTTTACGCAAAGATCTTGGTGTAAAACCGTACAAAATACAGCTCGTGCAAGAACTGAAGCCGAACGATCTGCCACAACGTCGAATTTTCAGTGAATGGGCCCTAGAAAAGTTGGCAGAAAATCCGCTTTTTTATCGACAAATTTTGTTCAGCGATGAGGCTCATTTCTGGTTGAATGGCTACGTAAATAAGCAAAATTGCCGCATTTGGAGTGAAGAGCAACCAGAAGCCGTTCAAGAACTGCCCATGCATCCCGAAAAATGCACTGTTTGGTGTGGTTTGTACGCTGGTGGAATCATTGGACCGTATTTTTTCAAAGATGCTGTTGGACGCAACGTTACGGTGAATGGCGATCGCTATCGTTCAATGCTAACAAACTTTTTGTTGCCAAAAATGGAAGAACTGAACTTGGTTGACATGTGGTTTCAACAAGATGGCGCTACATGCCACACAGCTCGCGATTCTATGGCCATTTTGAGGGAAAACTTCGGAGAACAATTCATCTCAAGGAATGGACCGGTAAGTTGGCCACCAAGATCATGCGATTTGACGCCTTTAGACTATTTTTTGTGGGGCTACGTCAAGTCTAAAGTCTACACAAATAAGCCAGCAACTATTCCAGCTTTGGAAGACAACATTTCCGAAGAAATTCGGGCTATTCCGGCCGAAATGCTCGAAAAAGTTATCCAAAATTGGACTTTCCGAATGGACCACCTAAGACGCAGCCGCGGTCAACATTTAAATGAAATTATCTTCAAAAAGTAAATGTCATGGACCAATCTAACGTTTCAAATAAAGAATCGATGAGATTTTGCAAATTTTATGCGTTTTTTTTTTTAAAAAAGTTCTCAAGCTCTTAAAAAATCACCCTTTATGTATATAGTCTTAAGCCGGGTCGACACGCAACAGCAAACTTGACAAGCCTAAGTATACTTGTACGTATGAATTCTCTAGATTCTAAAGCCGGCACACGGCACAAGTTTACTGGTGCATTATTGTCAGTTATCAGTAAGTCTTGTCGACTGAAGAAAGTGAATAAGTTTTTTTTATGTTGACAGTATTTAAGTACGGAAAAATTCGAAAAATCCAGTTTGTGAATGCACCGAATGTTTGTAATGCATTGTTTAAGTGGTCTTAAACCATATTCGCGTTATTGCCTTCCTAATGAGGCCAGTTTGAAGCAAATCGGTTGGATAGTTTTAGAGTCTATAAAAGACATGTACACAAACATGTACATTATATAGATAGATAAGATATAAGAAAACGCACGTAAACACAACAACAAATTGAAATTGAAATTGTCAGAAATAAAAATGGCTGTGAACGTGTGTAAGAAAATACAGGTAAACACAACAACAAATATTGACTTAGCAAAAGTCAAAATTCTAATGATATAACCTGTAATATTTATGCTGTGATAAGTACATATGTACCTCGAAACAACTATCAGGGTCCATGTCATTTGTTTCTTAATAGGAGCATTGAAATCATTTTGTTTTGAATTGGTTATTAAGAATATATGGATGTAATTATGTATTTAATCTGAATTCAAAATATTAGTGTTATTCCTAGGGGCCTTCGTATGGTTTTAGAATTTTAATACAATCTAGTCTTCCCCCCCCTGAGTCGAAATTCGACACCTCTCAGACACTAAACTATAACATATTTAAGAATTTAAGTAAAACAATTTTTTTTGAATTCAATATTTTTGAATGTGCACAGTGAACTGCAGTATAAAATGATACTTAACTAATATGGACCCACTCAGTCGTATTTATAAACTTTGTCTAACTTTAGACAGCCCTCCAACTCCAAAAAGTTATTAATAAACTTTGTTTACTGTTGTCCTAAAGTTGACTAACTTGGACAAGGTCATCGGTTGTCTAAGATTTGTCTAACTTGACATTTTGTTTAATTAAATAAGGCATATATCCAATTATTAAGGACTTTTAAATACTGTCAACCGCCTAAAAAACCTAATAAATAAGGCTGAATGTATTTAATTTTGTGATTCGCACACTCCCCGTAAGTATGCAATTATACAATTAAGAAAAAAGTCTTTATGATAAATAATATGAAAGAAAAACACTAAAGCTACGAACAGACGATTTGCAAAATTCGCAATTATTTGCGAGTATGACGTCATTCTTACGTCACAATTTACGGGCTTTGATCGCAAATCGTCTGAACACAACTTTGGGACAGCCTGCAAATGCTCGCAAATCATTTGCGTATGATTTGCGAGTCCCAAGTTGCAAATGCACTTGTGACTCAACAAATAAACAAATTTGTCAATAGAGAAATGTCAGGCTCGCAAATCTGCAAATGAGTAAAATTATGATATCTACAAATGCTGCCGCAAATTGTGTGAACACCTCGCAAATGCTGCAAAATTTGCGATGTTATTTGCGAGCATGTCATTTGCGGGCACCTTGATCGCAAATGTGTTTGAAAACTTTGGGACAACAGTCGCAAATCGTCTGAACACGGGCAAGCACTGTCAAACGTAAGTCATTTGCGGTGTATTTGCGAGCTTTTTCGTGACGTCAGTGCTTAACAAAAACTTGCTACAGTAATGCCTTTTATAACTAGTTTAGGCATTTTATTATTGGTTGTTATTATTGTTTGAAAGTAATAACAACAACAATAATCAGCGATTGAATGATATACCATCGAAAGTTATTTATTTCGATGTTTTTTAATATAATTTTTTTTTTTAATTTTTAAGAATTTTCTACACAATTTATTTATATTTTTTAGAATCTTATGTTTTAAAAAAAATATTAAAATTGTTCACATTTTTCCAAAAAACGGTTCTTTGGGAGTACCGTTAAAATCCACTGTTTTTACTTGCATTTTATGACCCTGATTAAGTCTAGTATAATACAGATACTATAGTTACATAACTATCGCACGCAGAGCAAATAGAAATTAATGCTTTTATCGTAAGACATACAGCTATGTTCCAGCAATATGAATTTTTTAGACCTGTAGACTATACAGGGTGTCCTGTAAAAAAGCGGATAACCTTGCAATCGGTCATAGCAGACCTTACGACCTTTCCAAATAAAAAATATAGTAAAATATTTTCCAAGTGGTTATTACGAGTATGAATGAATGAATGAATGAAGAATTTGGGGTATAAGTGCACTGCGACCATTAAGACCTATTGTGCCCCCGTCTAGAGCTGGATGGGGTTGCTCATACTACAGCACGTTCTCCAAATTTGTTTCCTTGAGGAACTTGAGTATTTGGAGTGTTTTTAGGGAAGGTAGTTCGCTCTCCTCTATCTGGTGATTTCCCAGATACCTGTGTCCTTGATGCACGAGTGCATCACATCTACCTAGTATATAATCCGGTGTCTCCTCATGAGCATTGCAGAATCTGCACGCGGGGCTGTTCTCTAAGCCAAGAATGTGGAGGTGCCTCCTAAGCTTACAGTGGCTTGTGAGGAGACCCGTTATTATGTTAAGTTTGTTCCTGTTTAGGCTCATACAGGACTGGAATCGTTCTTGGTTGTGAGTCCCAAGCAGAAGTTAAGCCTGTCTTATAGCTTAGGGAGTTCGTTCCAGATTTTTGATCTTTTCACCTACGAGTATGTTATGATGTGTTTTTTCAAAAATTGATAACAAGTACTACTTTTCTCAAATACGTGCACACAACAACCATGGATGAACAATTTTTATTATTTTTTTATTTTTAATTCTCAAGAATAGGTGTTTTAATAGATTGATTGAATTTTTGAAATTTTTCCGTTATGATTTGGTTTTTCAATCTTTGTATAGAAATTTTCGTTTCGCTTCATCTGATTGGAAAGATTGAGTCAGAACTCGTGAGTTTCATCGCGTCTACTCGTATATTAGATACTTTGGTGTGCTCTCAAATCACATTGAAACAACAACAAATAAGATTCGTGTGTTCGACGTTTATATTTTTCTTTATGCCTCACGACATCCCCTTCTTCTCTTGTCCACAAACTGCCATGATGCCGTGCTCAATCTTTCCAATCCAAACAGGGTCTCTAAGTACTATATGGGAAATTATCCATTCGTGATTTATGTAAACGAAAAAAGTGGGTCTCACGATTCTATCTGTCTGTGGTGCGGCTGCGTCGATTTCTTTTAAAAATTGGAACATAGTAGCTTTCGGTCATTCCCGCACACGTTTTTTTGACTTTATTTTTTACCAAAACTAACGCTACCTGCCATATGATATTTTTTACAATTTTTTTTATTTTTCTCAAAAACGACTACTCGACTTTTCTTAAAAAAAACTAAATTACTTTAAGTAAAGGCTACCTCCCAAAGAACCATGTTTTAAATTTTCGATTTTCTTAGAAATGATAGGACTGATTTTATTTATAAACTTTTTTATATAGAAGCTAACAAGATGTTAAAATAGTGTTGTGTAGGTACTAAATATTCAAATTATTTTTTGGATAAAAAAAAAAAATCAACTTTTTTTTGAAAACTATGCATATTTCGAAAACGACACAGTTGATTTTTTCGAAACATGTTAGTGACGTTTTTAAAAATATTTAGCTTTTATTCAAAAATAACGGTACCTTCCATGCGAATGTTAAAAACCGTTCCCATTTTTTTTTTTTGAAAATGACTGCTACGATTTTGATTAAATTTTTGTCTGTCTACTAGAATCAAAACAGACTACTATAAAAAAATAAACCTAGCAACTATTAACTTTATCTCCCTTAGACTTGTGTTGTGCAAATTTTTTACTTTAAGATGTTTCTTTTGAAAATTTCATTCATATAAAATTATTTGGAGAAAAAGAATGCTTTTTTCACCATCGAAATTTTTGAAAAAAATATGAGTTTATCATATTTGCTCAAGAATTTCGATGGCAGTCCTTTTCTTCAGCTCAAACTATTAAAAGAGTTGTTTTAGCATTTTAAATAATTTTTAAACATTATACTCTCATAATAGACCGAAAGCGAACGGCATAGAAAGTCAAGTCATTTGCGTAACGTTGTAAATCATATCAATAACTATCTTGGTTCTTATCTACATTTTAACGAGCTATACAACTCCCTTTACCAACGATATCTAACTACCACGCAATCCAACCTAATCAATGATCCTAAGTCATTTTTTCCCTAACACTCTCTCTTTCAATAACGAAACCTCAAACGATCCTAGGACTATCGCCAACCTTTTTGCTAAATTTTTTAAACAATCTTTTGCAGATGACTCCTTTGCACCTGATTCTGTATATTTCAATTATCTATAAAACTTTTCTCTTGGACCGCTTCTCCCTCGCACTGTCGATCCGTATCTCATCGAAACTAAATTAAATCAAGTAAAGGATGAATTTAATCCCGGTCTCCCTGCCATACTTCTAAAAAAATGTTCTTCCACCCTTTCTCTTCCTCTCTCAAAAATTTTTAGCCTTTCCCTAAATCTTGGTAAATTTCCTCAGATATGGAAATCATGTTTCATTATCCCAATACACACAAAAGGTTCGAAAGGTGATGTTAACAATTATCTTCCAATTGCCAAGCTTTCTCACATACCCAAAATCTTTGAAAGTATTTTGTATGAAACGCTTAGCTTCCACTGCAAATCTCTCATCTCCCCCAGACAACATGGTTTTCTCAAATGCAGATCTACAACTACTAACCTTGTTGAATTTGTGTCTTTCACGCTATCAGCCATGGAAAAAGGTTACGAAGTCGATGTTATCTCAACCGATTTTAGTAAGGCCTTTGATAAAATCTCCCATAAGCTAATACTTTTCAAATTGTCCTCTCTCGGCTTCGAACCTTCTTTTTTAAAATGGATCTCCTCTTACCTAGATAATCGTTATTACAGCGTTCGTTTCAGAACCGCCACCTCTTGCTCTTTCTTAGCTACCTCCGGTGTTCCCCAAGGCAGCCACCTAGGCCCACTTTTGTTCATTCTTGCTATTAACGATATTGAAAAGGTCATCAAACACTCTTGTATTTCACTGTACGCTGATGATACCAAGTTTTTCAAGATCATTTCGTCGACACATGACTTTTCCCTTATTCAACAGGACCTTGACAGTTTTTCAATTTGAAATCTTAAAAATTGCTTGGAGCTCAACGTTGCCAAATGCCAATCAATCACTTTTACGCGTAAACGTATTAAATCTCCTCCCCGTCTTTACCTACTTCATGATCAACCCATACCCACCGTTGAATTTATTCGTGATCTTGGCATAATATTTGACCCTGCACTTAATTTTCTCTCCCATGTAGATGATATCATTCTCAAGGCAAATTCAGCCCTCGGCTTCGTCAAAAGATGGTCAAAGGAATTCTCTAACCCTTATGTGACTCGATCCCTATACATATCATTTGTTAGTTTCTGGTTCCGTTGACTGCATTTCACTCTACAACTCTATTTCCTTTAACATTAACCCTCGTTCTCGAAATCCTCGTCTTTTTTATCTTCCCACCCACAGGACCTCCTATGGCTCAAACGAACCTATCTCTCGAATGCTGCGAAAAGTTAATCTGAACATGAACTCCTTTGACTTTAACCTTAGTACTCCATCCCTAAAACTCCGTCTTCTGAATTGCCCTCCCCCTCACTAACGTTAGCTTAAGTTCTTTGATATAAGTTAGATTAAGAATTAGCTTGTATTAAGCCGAATAAATGGGGGTTTTGCCCCCACCAAAATTAAATTAATAAATAAAACCTTTCAAGTGTTGAACCAAGAACTGCCTACCAGATAAAACTTTTAACTTCTTCATGTACGGGTGGTCGCACAAAGGGCCCATCGCTTGATATATTAAAGGTTTTTTTTTTGATTTGCCATACAACCAATTCTAACTTTTACATATATGAACATTCATATACAAAAATTGACCCATTCAGATTGAGTAGCTATCAAATATACATATTTGATTGATTGTTGTTGTAATGTAATTATATACCTTCTTATAAGGCGAGTTGAGGTAAGGAATTAAATGTCAAATTGGCAAGAGCTCTAAAACATTTTTTGCTGTGAATTCACGTGCTGCTGGTAATACATTTTTAAATCGAATTTTGTTTCTTGCTTATCTCAAAAACACAATTGAGAGCCATTTGGTGTTTTTTGAGAACCGAAAAACACAGGTTTTTTTTGACAATTTTTGGGGTTGCCAAGAAAACCTAAGTCAACCCTGGGTAAACTTCAACGAACAAACCTATTAGAAAATTCGATTCCGCGATTCATCTTCAAAGCTACCATTGATATTTTTGTGCAATTAACTTAAATTAAATAAGACAATTTTTATTTATTTCAGGATGTTTTAGCTGGGCTAATTCTGACTTTTAGTCTAATGATCATACTCGTTCCGCTAGTCGACTATTTGGATTTTTTCATCGTCACAAGTATCTATTCTCCAATTTTCGTTATTTGCATATCAATACTTTTAGTCTACTTTTACCCACAATCAAAAGAGAAATGGACCCCAACAAGGTTAGTAGTATCTTGAAATATATATATATATGTACAAAAATTATTTTTCTAAATTTAATTATTTCACTTTTATAGAGGTGATACAACGATGACAATATCTGTATGTGCAGGCCTTCAAATCGGAGCATGGCTTACTTATCAGCTAGGTGGACTTATTGCATCTCCACCAATGGAACCACATGTGATCATTTGGCCAACATACCAAATGATAGGTCATACGATTCTTCGAACAGTATTTGGTATGTGTTGTATTATGGCAACCAGAGCCATTGGAAAATCTATAACTTATGCCATGGCGTGTGCTGTTCTTGGCAAAGACAAAAACGAAGTTCGTAACTCGCCCAGTAGTTTACAAAATAAAATCAAAACTATAGTTGAACTAAGTCACACTTATTTGACTTACGGATTAATTGGAATCAATACACATTATCTATTGCCTCATGTGTTCAAGCTGATTGGTATAGGACGGCCAGATTTCTATACAGAAATATAGAATCAATTAAAGACTTAAACACTGAACAACAAAAAAATCATCATTCCATACTCTCCACAGAAACGCATTCTTATTGAAAATCAAGCACAAACTTATGTATTCTTGTAGTTGGTTAAATAAAATGTGTGCCATCTGTTTGTCGTCTTTCAAAGTTATAAGCTTTATTTTGTTAAATATGATTATTAGGGTATTTAAAAATTTCCTTTCAATCACTGATTCAAAAGTTTTGTTAAAAAAATACTTCTTTTAAAATTTGGGCTTTTAAAATAGTTATATAAATTAGCCTTATAGTACAAATACTTGAATTAAATTGATATCGCATCAAGTACAGTTAAAATTTCCATTTTTTCAATATTTTGTGTTTGCAAGCTCTTTTTATTTTGCATTTAAAATCGAGTCGATTTATCGAACTACTGATTACTTGTAGTTAACGTTTTGTATTTATGTCTGTGTATGTTAATCTATTTTTTTAACATCATTAAAGTCTATATCTCACACAATACTAATATAACGACATGTGTGTAATTATAGTATCTGTACTTATAGCCAAAAAGCATTAAATTTAGTAAATCTTAAATTCTGGATATGCATATGGAAAGAACAGAATGAATAGATCACTATAAGGCTGACATTGCAACTATCCAGGAGGTGCGATATGACAAAAAAGGTATAAATAAAATAAAATCTTGTGTTAACTACTTTGGTGACTGTCGCAAGTGCCCAGAAGCTTTTAGATGGGGTTTATAGTAAGGAGAAAACTGAATCCTTCAGAACGAAAGGAATTTCTGAGTTTTATTTAAGAACTGTCGTCAAAAGCTTTTCAAACGTATTGAAGAGATCTTCAAGAGTATCTATCGAAAACGTCATAAATAGACCCATCTGAACAGTAGCCATTTATCATACATCAGTAATTACGTACTACTGTCAGAAAGCTTTCTTTAAAGTGGGCCTTTATTATACTAAAACAGTTAGGTAGGTATATAACATCAACGGCGAATATATTTTTTCAATAACAACTTGCTTCTTTCTTAATATTTTGTTTTTGTTTTTGTTTTTAACTGTTATCAGTTCCCTTTGCATATGGCGACTTACTATTAGTTTCCAAATAATAAATCCCTCTTGGCTTATGGGCATTTCTTGGATCTCCCATTTGAATTATTGTTTGATACTGATTACACTTCCTTTCTTCGACATCCTCGAGCCGTTTACACTTAACCGCATAGAATTCATTTTTCTCAGGAGAACTAAGTGCTTCGACCAAATACAAAACGGCTTTTACATGAGAACATCCACCATCTACATCACTTCCGCATCCAGGCTGATTCTTCCCCCCATTTGGATAGAAGGATGTTTGACCGATTGGCTCATAGAACCCCCAATGTCCACCATTTGTATGAATAGACTCAACGTATTCAGCATCTGTGTCAGCCAATCGACCTTTTGGATTGTTGTATGGGAACTCTGGAAGGGCAGGATCCATTACTATAATGCTGTGAACTTTTCCTTGTTGAACGTTCTTTCCAGCGAATCCAGCGACGTGAGCCCCCATACTACTACCATACAGAGTTAATGTTTCAAATTGCAGCTTCGCATTCTCATGCATCCAATCGATGAATTGTGCTACCACTTTTCCAGCTGGGGAGCATAGCTGTTGAGATATTGTATAGTTTTGGAATTGGCTGTATACTCTCCAATCGACAGATATGAAATTGAGTTCTCTGTTCTGGCCATTTTGCAATAGTGCATTCTTTATACCTATCGCAACTCCAGCTGTGTATGCGTCCTTCCAGCCATGAATCATTAAGCTATAAAACAAGGTACGTATAGTTATCTTTTGGATTTTGAAAATGAAAACTATCAAGGGTTCTTCTTCTTACTAGGTAGGGTTCCTGAAGTTATAAGGTGACCTGACTAATGTTTCCGGATCATTCATATCGATCTCAACTGGTTCATTTGAATTAGCTTTAGTATAGAGATAAAAATGAATTCTGTTTGGTTTGTTTGAAATCACAAGTGCTTGCGGTTCCTTAAGAATGTTTTCGAAAGGAGCTTCTTCACCAGACATCCATCGAATGCTACCTCCTTCCTCAAGGAATGACCGAATTTTGTTCTCATCTTGTTCAGCAGGAAATGCTTGTACTGAAATATTAAATTCATTTAAAATTCATTTTTAATAATTTATAAATAAGGAATTGTTACTTTTTGCAATAATCACAAAAACTGTTAGTAAAAAAGGAACGCACTTCTTCATTTTGTATAATTATAGATAAACTTATTATGTTAAGCCAAATGAGCTTCCAGACATGGCTTTTATACTTACAAGCCGAGAATATAATAAAACTGATTTGGTTAAAATAAAATTTGAATATCCATGTAGTTATCTTATCGATTTATTGTCCAAACAAGGAATCATAAATCTTTCCTAAAAAAGTTAAATGATAAATCGCTATCTGCAGGTACATACATAGTTTTACCTAAGGCTTGTTTTGATAATTATTTGAATTTTTGGGAATTTATTTTGAATTAAAATAAGTAATTTACAATTGTTTTGAATTTTAAAATTGTATGCAATATTTTGGCATTGGAACGATATTGTTATCGTTTACTTCGCGACCTTTAAAACGAAAGAAGCTTATCTGTGCAAGAACTCGCACCTTTAATAAAATGTCAAAAGAAAATTATATTCTTTAAAAGCAAAATGTTTTATGTATTACTTGAGATATGTAAGGTACTACGTGGTAAATTTATGAGTTCATTAAAAATAATCAGATTTGCCATTAGGAAAAGGCTTTCATTGCATCTCTTTAAAAGAATGCGAATTTTCACTTACTCCTTGTTCTTCATTTAGTTTTTGTCATCATCAAAATGACTAAATTGTTTCTTTGCCGTCGCTCTTCCTTCTGGTACCTATGGTCTGTGTGAACTTATAATGTGAATTTTTAGTTTGAAGTTAGTTTTGTCCTTTTCACAGGTGAAACAGAATAGGGTGTTTCAAAAATATGTCTACCTGTTTTTTTTTTTGAGGAGCGGGGGGGGGGGGGTGGGTGGGTGTTTGTTGATTGAGGTCTCATCTAGTTCTATTCGTGGATCATAAGAACAACTCATTGATCAAATGCTCATTTTTGTCTTTCAATTATTCAAATTAACTTAATGGTTGAATTTTTATCTCCTTACCTTTCTCACTTACAAATAAAAAAGTTATAGCCAAAAGTTTAACGTTCTGCTAGCCGTTGATCAAAAAGTTGAGTCACTGTATGTACAGTCCTGCCCGATTAGTGACATATACTTTTTTTTGTTATAAATTACATATGAATAAATAAACGCAGTATTTGGTGTAGGTACCAAAATAAAAACTTAAATGTATTAGTTGTATTTTTGCATTTTTCAATACCAAGCAACCTAGGAAAAAGATAAATTGGATGGCATTTAAACAGGTTCTACTGTATTTTGTTTGTTTGTTACAATTTATGCTGGATATAGAAAAAAAAACTGCGCATTTCTTATAATATTTGGTTTACTGGTTATTCTTCAGTTTTCACTGTTTGTTTTTCTTAGGCGAAAGCCACATAAAAAAGAATATGCTTAAAAATATGCCACTTTTCGGCACCATAGACAAATATTTTTAAATGAATTCTTTGACCTTTAAAACTCTAGATTAGATACAAAAACTATTATTCTGCGACGAAAACTACCAAAGCAAAATTTTTTTTCGGATTTCCAGTGCAACCAGCCACGATCTTGGAAAAAAGTGACTTTCGATTGTTCGATTTTGGTAAACTTTTTTTCTCATGCATACAACACCAATTAGAGCAAAACGCGATGAAAAAAACCTTTGTTAGAATTTGTCCCACTAAAAATCTTATATTGACTCGTCTAATGAGTTATCTTAATAAAGTAGCCATAATCAATATTAATAGGAAGATCGTTTCAATGCCAAAAGATTCTGTAAACTTTTAAGCTTTAAAGCATTTATAACGGGTGATTTTTTAAGAGGTTTAGAAATTAAAAAAAAAAAAAACACAAAAAATTCGAAAAAAAATGAATGAAATATTTATTTGAATCGATAGTTTGAACCTTGCAATTTAATGTTTAAAGATAATTTCATGCAAATGTTGACCGCGGCTGCGTCTCAGGTAGCCCATCCGCTGAGTCCAATTTTGGCATACTCTTTCACACATATCGGCCGGTATCTCACGAATGAATGCATGGATGTTGGCTTCGAGTGCGTCAATCGAAGCGGGCTTGTCCCTATAGACATTAGCCTTGACATACCCCCACAAAAAATAATCTAATGGTGTCAAATCGCACGATCTAGGCGGCCAATTGACCGGCCCGAAACGTGAAATTAACTGTTCACCAAACTCGCCTCGCAATTGCGCCATTGTTTCGGCCAGCTTTCCAAGAGCCCATTCACCAAAAATTCGGCGTTGTGGTAGGTCGGCTGGCTTTAGTTCTTGCACCAGCTGTATCTTAAAAGGCTTTACGCCCAAATCCTCCCGCAAAATTTTCCACGTAGTGCTGTAACAAAGGCCTAACTGCTGGGAACGGCGCCGAATCGACATTTCGCGGTCTTCTGTCACACTGGCTGATACGGCCGCAATATTTTCTTCACTACGCACAGTACGTAAACGTGTTGGTGGTTTAATGTCCAACAAAGTAAATTTGGTGCGAAATTTGGTCACAATCTTCCGAATAGACTGCTCAGAAGGTCGAGAATGCCGACCATAAAATGGAAGCAGCGCGCGATGAACATTTCGAACCGAGCACGAATTTTGATAGTAAAATTCAATAATTTGCAAGCGTTGTTCATTTGTAAGACGATCCATGGTTAAATTGCAAACCAGTATGACAGTGACACAAGGTACTAAACACACGTCAGCTGTCAAAACCAGTGTTGCCAAAACCAAACCAGCTAAAAAATCACCCTTTAGTAAATTTTTTGTTTACATATGAAAACATATATGTAAATAAATAAATTCTTAACATTCAAATAAATCATCAAAATAAACAATTCAGATAACTGGGGTATATCATTTAACTGTTCTATGAAAGATTTATGATTCCTCTTGTTTGGGCGCAATCAATAAACGATAAGATGCCTATTTAAATTTTATATGATCCAAATTAATTTTATTTTGTTTTTTAATTCTCAGTATAAAAAGCCTAGTCTGATGGAAGCTAATTCGGCTTAGCATACATACATTAATTTATTAATAAAAATGAAGAAGTGCGTTAATTTTGTCGGAGCAATTCTTGTGATTATAGCAAAAAGTTATAAATCCCTATTCAATAATATTATTGAAATTAATTTGAACATAATTCATATTTCAGTACAAGCTCTTCCTGCCAACTTAGATGAGGGCGGATTTTGGCAAGAAAAAGGCCCCATTAGATGGATGTGGGTGGAAGAACCCTCTATTGAAACCATTCTTACCGATCCACAAGAAATTGCAACTTCAGACAAACCAGACAGAATTCATTTCTATCTCTATACTCAAGAAAATTTCAATGAACCTACTGAGATCGATATGAATGATCCAGGAACATTAGTCAGGTCACCTTATGACTTCAAAAATCCTACCACGTAAGAACTTTTTAATTTTAAATTATTTAATTTCTATTACCATAGACCTTTTTTATAGCTTTATGATTCATGGCTGGAAGGATAAATACTCAGGTGGATCAAATTCACTTATGAGGAAGGCACTATTCCAATCAGGTCAAAATAGAAAACTTAATTTCATATCCGTTGATTGGAGAGTTTACAGTCAATTCAAGAACTATACCATATCTCAACAGCTATGCTTCCCAGCTGGAAAAGTTGTGGCACAATTCATCGATTGGATGCATGAGAATGCAAAGCTGCAATTTGAAACATTAATTCTATATGGTCATAGTATGGGTGCTCAAGTGGCTGGTTTCGCTGGAAAGAATGTTCAACGAGGAAAAGTTCACATCATTGTTGGAATGGATCCTGCCCTTCCATTGTTTCCTCTCAATAATCCAGAAGATCGATTGGCTGACACTGATGCTGAGTACGTAGAATCCATTCATACAAATGGTGGATATTGGGGATTCTATGAGCCAGTCGGTCAGACAGCCTTTTATCCAAATGGAGGGAAATATCAGCCTGGATGCGGAATTGATCTAGACGGTTCTTGTTCTCATCAAAGAGCTGTTTACTATTTGGCTGAAGCACTTAGTTCTGCTGAGAAAAATGAATTTCATGCGGTGAAGTGTGATCAGCTTGAACACGTAGAGGAAATCAAGTGTGATCAGTATGAATCAATAATACGAATGGGTGATCCGAGGAACGCTAATAAGCCGAGGGGGATATATTATTTAAAAACAAACAGTAAGTCGCCATATGCAAAGGGTAGGGGAACAATTGATATTTTAGAAGAAAAGCAAGAAATAATAAATCATATTCGCAGTTGATATAATCTACATATCTATTTTTTTCTATAACTGGATTCAAAGACTCTATTGGCTGATGAAGCGTTGAATGAATAAATGTTATATATTTAGGGTTATAAGAGCACTGCGACCTTTAAGACTAATTGTGCCCCCAGTTTTGGAGCTGGATGAGGTTGCTCATGTTACAGCTGATTCTCCAGTTTAGTTTCTTTGAGAAACTTGAGTGTATGGAGAATTTTGAGTGAGTATAGTTTACTCTCTTCTATCTCGTGATTTTCAGATACTTCTATTTCTGGCGCATAAGTGCATCACTGGCTGGAGCGTTATTGTCCATTCGCTCAGTGTGGCTAAGCCATGTAGTCAACGTTTTTTGGTTTTCTGTACTACATCACTATATTTATGTAGGTCATTGCTCATAGAGTTCACTGTTGCATCTTCTCCTCTATTCACCCTCCTTGCACACAGAGCTAGGTATATGCCGAAGAATGTTCACTAAGATGTCGTTCATAGGATTAATTATTTACTATAATAGCCTGATGGGAGCGGCCTATGATGTCGATGTTAACGGCATACCCTAGGAGTTAGACCAATCAGCTGAAATAATTATTTTTGCTCATTGTTTTTAGTAAGGCGTAACAGCGTAAAGTTGTCGTAAACATAGTAAAGTTGAAAACTGTCAACACTTTCCATACAAATTGTGAAGATTAAAACTTTACAATGCTTACGACGGCCTTACACTGTTGCATGAATACCCTAAGTATAACGGCAGAGCATCAGAGCTACATTATTAGGTGTGTTTTTTTTCTTTCCCGAATGTGCTTGGATGAAAAAAACGACGTCGGGGCTAAGCAATTTACATGTTAAATGCAACAACAATTAAGCCCCTTCGAGCTTAGCTAAGCCCATAGAATTTTCGGGGCTTAGCTTTAGCCCAGATAAAAAAGTGTGTTTCCGGCACGATATTCATATGTACTTGTTATCGATAGTTTGAATGGAAACTCCATTTTTTTCTGTCATGGCGTTGCTAAGCCCCGATGTCATTCTTTTGGTCCGATTAACCTAAGCTTACAAAAAAAACACATATTAATTATTTTTGCATTAATGTATACGCATGTCGTGAATAAATGGTAATTTGACACTCGTGTAAATCCAGAATAAGTTTGTAGTTTCTATTTACTCTTCATTTGATTGTCAAGTTCTAAGCCTTGCTGCAACAAGGGAATGGTCAGAGTCAGCGTTTGTTTTTCAAAAAGTACGCACATAATGTTAGAGGCGCCTCTTCCATTGGTTGGCACATGGTTTATTAGGGTGGCGTACCTACAATTTCAAGATCAATACAATCGAGGAAAAGTAGTTCCTAATTTGGTTCAGTCGATTGTATTCTATTCGTTTGAACTAAATTAGGTTCAGACTACTCGATTGTATCGTCTTAGCTCAATTGTTTCAAGTTACGTGCTGGCACCCCAGTCTCTCAGTAAACTCATCAAAAGAGGCAAGGGCGTACGCAGGATTTCGATTACGGGGGGCAAACTCAATAAAAAAAATATAGTTTTGGCACATAAAACTTGATTTAAAATTCTTTCAAAAATATACAAATTGCCTAATGTATAAAAAACATTCCGATAAGGGGAAGGGGGCAAACATCCCTACCTACCTACTTTGCGTATGCCCCTGAAATGTCGTGAGTTGACTAAGAGTTAGCTTGGGATTAAAACTCACAGAAAAACACATTTCTGGAGTTAAGATGTAACCTTGAGACTTGGATGATCTCGCATTGAAAATCTGAACCTAATTGCGATGCATATATTCGTATTAAAGAATATGTATATTTTGTTCTAACGAGGTATCCGTCGGAGCGACAGTTTTCCGCAACGCATTCTTTGTCGGAGGTTCAAAATACATTCGGGGTATCTTTCATCGGAAAAGAATAATATACATATGCGATGGCTCTTTGTGTTTTTTTTTTTTTTGTTTGCATTTGCCCTGAAAACAGAGATCCAGTCGATAAGTACATAAAATTACATTGATAAATAGTTTTCTTTTCTGTATTGCTAGAATTTTTCTATCACTACAACAATTTTAAATCAAATTCCGCGAAGAAAAACTGTCGGAGGATATAGGAGAAAAACTTGTGTGAACCTGTCAAAAATAGATCACAAAAATGCACTTGATCGCACTACAACGCAAATCACCGATGTGCGTTAGATAATTTCGGAGAAATGGTACGAACAGCTGTTCGAAGGAATACTTCGAAGCAAAAGTTCTCCGATTCGTATGAAATCGGAGAAAATTCCTCTCCGGCGGATACCTCGCTAGGGCAGATTGTCGGCTATATATAGAAACCTCATAAATGGAAAATATTTGCTTAGGAGACAAAAAGCTGAATTGAAATATAATTAAATAGAATTGCTAGATCCAAAAAAGCTTTAAATCTGGTTCAAATAGCCAAAACCCAAAAGGAACCATGAAACAGTCTCGAGGCATTGATATTTGAATACAGTGATTTTTTTTTATCTGAAATACATTCAAGTGTGATCAAGAACCTAAGAAGTTTTGACAGTAAGCCAAAGGGTACCTACTACATTTACACTTACATATATGCTGCAAAAAAAGTACGTATACGCCACAGTCACAATGTCTATAGACCAGTTAGCATCAGTTTTGCATTTAGTTTTTCAATAAGAGCGCTACAAAAGTTTTTTTTTAAATAAAGCAAAAACGGTTTTGGATATCAATGAAATTCTTTCTTCCTGTAAAAGTACGTTCGATGCCATTATGTATGGAACTCAATTTCTTTTGTATGGCCACCACGGGTACGCTTGCAGAAGTCCAGACGCTGAACCTTATTTTCGACGGTTTTCAAGCACAGATCGACCGATACTCCTGCAATTTCACGTTCGATATTCGTACGAAATTCATCAATCATTGTTGGCATAGACCATAGACTTCACGTAGCCCCACAGGAAATAGTCTAACGGCGTCAAATCGCATGAAATTCGTCCTCCAAGTCCATATCATCTAATTGGGGCCAAAAATATTCGGTTATCATTGAACGGTAGGGATCCCCATTCACAGTAACGTGCCGGTCTTGATCATCACGGAAGAAGTACGGACCAATGACGCCGCCGGCCCATAAACCACACCAAACCGTAATTTTTTCGGGATGTAATGACTCATGGAGTACGTGTGAATTGCTGCCTGACCAATACCGCATATTTTGTTTATTGACGAAGCCATTCAGCCAGAAATGAGCCTCATCGCTGAAGATGATTTTTCGATGAAAATCCGAACCATTTTCAAGTTGTTGCTCAGCCCAATTCACGAACATACGACGCTTCTGGTGGTCAAGCGGCTTCAGTTCTTGCGTCAATTTAATCTTGTAAGGATGTAGGCCAAGATCTTTTCGCAAAATTCGCCACAACAACGTCACAGAGATGCCCAACGCTTGAGGACGACGTACATTTGGGCTTTCTGTAACTGAAGCCTCAGCGGCAGCAATATTCTCGACACTACCGGCACTTCTTTGTCTCACTGGCACAGGAACATTTTGTACTGTGCCTGTGGATTCAAATTTTTGCACTAGACGCTCAATTGTTGATCTGCTAGGGCGATTATGACCACCATAAATTGGACGTAGCGCTCTTAACGTTGAGGCCACTGATTCCGAATTTCGGTAGTAAATTATAAAAATTTTGACTGGTTGTTGGCTCGTATATCTTTCTGTCATGAAATGGCAAACTTTACTGAAGAGAAATGTCAAAAAAGCGGCAAGAAATATGGCGTCGTTTGCTGTCCCTGCTACTTTTGTAGCGTCCCTGTTTAAAAACCCTGTATAATGAAATTGGCTGGGCCAATTTTACCTGGTTATTTGTCATTTTAACTTATTCCGCTAAAAGGAATTCAAAATTCTGATAAATCACCCAAAAACATGTATAACAATGCTTAGAGTACACTGGCACGGAACTGACAATTAAGCGTTAGTCGAGTGCAAAATATTTTATTATATTTCAAAAATAAATTTAAATCATCAGACAACATTCATTGTTCAGGAATATGTTACTATTTTCACTTTACATTTGCAGAATTTAATCAAGCAATGACCATATCGGGGGTCTCGGAGTGTTCCCATACTCGATAGCAAAAGTTAAAGATAACGGTGTTGGTGTAAAAAGGCTGAGATATGTGTTTAATTTGAGAGGATTTTGCTAGTGTAGTAAGAAAGAGTTGCAGGGGGAGAAGTGAATAGAAGAGAATCATGAAAGAGAAAAGGTGAAGAAAATTATAGTTATCGATAGAAGATAGGCAAAGGGGCTGTAGTAAGTTTGAATATTTCATGAGATCTGTAATCTGTTGAGAACATAATGTCTTTTCATATAATATGGAAAACCACTAACTTGAAAGAGGGTTGAATATGCTAGGTGAACAATTAAAAAATATCCTTGGCAGAAGAAGTTTGATCGAAGCAATAATAATACAATAAACCACCTGAGGATGTCCATATAAGATGAGGAGATTGAAAAGATCACCGAAAAGAAAAAAGTTCGAGGATGTCACAGTAAAACCTATCATGGTTAGCTCTCTCGTTTTCCGACATTCTGTGAAGTAAATGGTTTATTGAGTATACTTTTCTGTAAGGCAGCCTGACAGCAGAAGGGAATCAATGAAAGTTGATGTGGTGAGCGCATATATAAACAAATAAAGATGGCAATGCTCAGCTGTCAATTTGATTTGCCTACAAGCTGAAACGAACAGCTGGATTGATTAAATTTGCAAATTGTAGTGAAAACCAGTGAAACACGCACATAAAGAATTAACTCGTCATTTAGAACATAATTCAGTACGGGTCTTGTGGTTGTTGCAATTCACATCTATTCATCATCATGAAATTACAAATACAACAATGTTCACAAATAGGTTTCGAAGGATGAAACGTATGAAAGGTTGGTTTCTTGATAACTGATATTCTCTGGTTAGTAAGGGCTGAATTGAGTACGAGAAGAAGAAAAAGAAGGAACTATAAAATGAGTGATTGGGGCAAAATTCAAAAAAGACTCATATTGGCGCTTATATTTTGATATTAGGAGTAATAGCAGTGGCGTAGGGAGTTTTGTTGAGCTGGGGCCCGTATCAGACATTATTTACGGGCCCCCTTTTTCCTGATATGGCACAGCCTGAAGGTTCAGTCAAAAAGAGTGCTTTTCACCACCCTGTTCGACGTCTGCGTTGTTTTATGTTTCAAATGGATAAGACCTACTATCACACAAACATCGCACAAAACGCTTTTTATAGACTAGGTTGAATTCCTTGTGGTGTTGAGACGCAGTGGTAAAACAGAGGAAATTTTATGAAATGTCTGATATTTTTAAAGTTTCTGTCTGATGCAGTGTGAGGTAAAACTGTTTCAAACCTTATTCAAACTAATTTTTAAACGGCCTTAACCCAGTAGTAAACTAGTTTCAAATCAGTTTCAAATGAGTTTCAAAACGTTTTGATTCAAAATTGACAGAAATATTATACCTATTCAAACTTCACCCATTCTAAGTAACAGTTACGCCAACCCTAATAAAAAGACCAAATTTTTTTCTTAACAAATAAATGTTATTCCAACAATATTTAATAAAGTTGTACAAACAGTTTATATATCGAAGTTAATGTTCATGGAAACAACATGGAACAACTAAGATAAAATCAAATCAAATTTTGTTTGACAAGTTACTTATCGCACAATTCAGATTTCAGTAAGAACCCATAAATAATTTAACTGTTGTTTACAAATAAAAAATAAAATCGACTTGTGAATTATGATTTACAACAAACCTCTTAAAAAAAATTAAGACAAAACCCAAAAAATTTTGAGTACCTATGCAGATATCGAAAACAATATACCCCCTCAAATGGTTCCATTTTAAATTTGCACACAATTTGCAGTCATAAAGATTAGGACCTCACATAGGTTGCGCTCTTTCCTGCCCACCATCATAGGCTTTATTATGAGTACCTATATAACCTCATTTATTCCCAAATAAAAATATATATTTATTATGTTTTATGTAACTTGGGAAATTTTGAAGATTAAAATGTCAACAAATAGTTAATTGTATTGATATCGAGTACAATATATCGATAAGAGCCCACCAGAACTTGATAGGGTACCACAATGGCAAAAAAACAATCACATTGCCTCCCTATAAAAGGTGAAGCTCACTGCAAAATAGCTCAAATCAAAAACAAAGTCAA
This sequence comes from Dasysyrphus albostriatus, assembly GCA_946251815.1. Taxonomy (NCBI): domain Eukaryota; kingdom Metazoa; phylum Arthropoda; class Insecta; order Diptera; family Syrphidae; genus Dasysyrphus; species Dasysyrphus albostriatus. Next base: position 106,738,766 of record OX276337.1, read on the forward strand.
TCAATTAAAATCATGTTATACATAACTTTCGTGTTAGCAGCTCTGGGAGTCCTTGGATATGGTAAATTTTAAAGAGTGGTCTCATCCCTAAGGACATGTCACTTACAAAAAATTGCTTTAGTTCAAGGTTTTCCCGCACAATTTGAGGATCTTGAAGGCACTGATATTTGGCCAATTCCACAAAAAAATGGAACCATCCGTTGGATGTCTAAAGAAGATGCAATATTGGAAGCATTGCAAGAAGAAGAAAAAGAATTCGTGAGGAATACAAAGTCAGATACAGTTCGTTTTTTCTTGTTCACTCAACAAAATCCAACAGAAGCTATTGAACTTAAACTGCGCGATGCAGAATCCTTGAAAAGCTCAACATTTGATCCTGAAAATCCAACAAGGTATGATCAATCAGAGTTGATAATTTTCCATCAGACCTTTATACTAATAATCCACTTTATCAATCTAGATTCATGATTCACGGCTTCAATGGTTATTATCTGGGTGAAGAGAGTACCGAGATAAGAGAAGCCCTTTTACTAAGTGAAGAGAAGCGACACTTCAATTTCATATCTGTCGATTGGAGTGTTTACAGCGAAACAATTAATTATATCTCGGCAAAAAATAAATGCTCCAAAACTGGCAAGATTGTTGCCGAGTTTATAGATTGGCTGCACGATAGTGTCAATCTTTCATTTGATAATTTAGCCGTTTATGGACACAGTCTGGGAGCACATATTGCTGGATTTGCTGGCAAGAATGTTCAACGTGGAATAATCAATACAATCATTGGGTTAGATCCGGCTATGCCATTATTTAGTATAAAGAGTACCAAAAATCGTTTGGCTGACACAGATGCAAAATATGTTGAAACTATTCATACAAATGGTGGACTCTTGGGATTCTATAATCCTATTGGAAGGACATCATTCTATCCAAATGGTGGAAAAACTCAACCTGGATGTGAAAATGATATTGCTGGTGTTTGCTCTCATATAAGAAGTGCTTATTATCTGGCAGAAGCACTTAGATTCCCAGATAGGAATGGACTACAAGGAATCAGATGTAGAGACTTTGAGAGTCTTAAGGATGGCAATTGCAATCAATATACACTTAGATCTAATTTGGGTGATCCAAATAATGTTGAACATTCCATTGGGATATTCTATTTGGAGACTAATAGTGAGTCACCGTTTGGAATTTACAATAATGATAGTTTTTAGAAATAATTTTATGGAACATGCTTATATTAAGCATGGAATAAAGAATCTTATAGATTTTAAGTAAAAAATAGAAAAAAAGACGATCTTTGATTTTATGAGGGTATCAATATATGAATCACATATCGAGTGAGTTCAAAATTAATAATTACTCACGAGCCCTAATGTTAATTGCCTCACCTAGCCCTGGGTTGATTTAATATACCACCCATACAAAGAATACACATACAAACAACCAGATGTTGTTTGGGATGAACACGTATAACGTTCTTGATTGTTTTTCTACGTTCTCTCAGTTCACATTCACATTGCCTAATGTCCGAAATGTTACGATAGGCAGGTTGAATTCCAATACTTATTTGTCTTCCTTCTTTAGTTTGAAACTCACTGCTAGGTTAGGTATGAAGTGTGCCGGAGAGCCAAATAAGGTTCTGGTTATGACTTCTGAGCCTCTAATCATACTTTAAAAGTGGGTTACTGATGCAGGTATAGGTCCGGGAGTCTACAATGAGTAAAAAAAAGACACGAGGTGAAAATCCAAAATGTAAGCGTGAATATGAACAGATAATAGAAAAGTGTTTCTATCTAATGTATTTCTCTGTTGTCTTCATAAACACAAGAAAGAGATAATCGTGCGAAATGATAAGGTATATGAGCATTGATAATACAGTTTTCATTCAGAGAACCAAAAAAGCTCTATTAATCTAATTGAATCGAAAAGTGAATCGCATCAAGTTGGTGAATGTGAAAACGATTTATTCACTTCACTTTTTCACATAATTAGAAACGGTCCCCTGTAAATGATAACTGCAACAAGACCTGGAACGTCAACGGATATCTATTTGAAACATAAGAACACTTTTATTAGAAGGCAGGTTCAGAAGGTGCAAAATAAAAGCTTGAAAAATAAATTTTGTTGACCTGTGTTATTGGTCAACAATTTTTTTTTTGTTACAGAAAATATACTTTTCAATTGGTTTTTGGTGTGCGAAAGTGATGCCAGGCTATTAGGCTATTCCTGTTATAATATAAAAAAAAATCGTTCTTTTGCTGTTTTAAAAGTTGTATTATATTCAACAAAATTTTCAATGGTCTCTAAAAGAACTAATTTTCTCCTTTTAAAATCCGTTCAAATCTCTCCGATATCACTTTTTTTGTCTAAGAAATCCTCAGTTTATTATAAGCCCTTCATTTATGATACGTCTTGAACTAGTTCAATAGCCCAATTTGAAAAAAAAATTTCCCCAACATCGGAGCCGAAAAAGTAGCCCAAATGGTAGCCCAATACAAATACATTTTTCTAATAAAAATTGGAATTCTGGTAACAACAGTGGTTCGTTCTTTAATGTTACTATAGTTAACTATGGTTAGTGTGTCAAAAAGAAGAGTTGCAACGTTATAGTTAAAAAAGTTACTTTGAGTTACTTTTCATTTAGGAACGACCAAAGTTAAAAAAAAGTGGATCTGTCAAACAAAATGGATGAAAAAATATATCAAAATGCATTTGGAATTAAAAATCAAGAACAAATTGTGATTTGATTTGATTTATTGAAATAAACTTTTATCAGCACTTTGAAAATGTATACATTTTAAAAATATAATTTCATTTAACTTCGTTCTAGCGCAACATTGAGTGTTTTAGCAAAATATCTCCAATTTTTTTTCATTCACAAATGCACAAATTTCTTTATTTCAAACCGATCAAATTGGATAGACAAATTTTGCAAAGCATAGAAAATGATTTCCCAATTCACTATCGACGATAAAATCAGTTAAATAATAAATATATTACTACAAAAATGAAATCAAATCCAAACCGAATGATCGAGAAGCAAACAAAAGATAATCCAAAATGAAAACATTAGGCGCGTCTTACCAACTAAAATCTCACTGAGCGCTCAATGTCAAGTCGATGGAGGCGGAATGCTTTGGTGGGACAAGATTCTCCGTTGAATTGTATAAAAACATGTGTTAAAATGTTCGTACTGAAATTCTGGAAACAAATTTCAACTTTGCTTAAAATATTTAAATTTAAAAGCACAAAACTTTATCAAATGAATGAAAAATAAAAGCAAATTCAATTTATTTTCATTTTTATTAACATTCCACCTTTATTTTGAATTTTAAATCGACTTTAGTATTTGCACATCAGCGAGAAATTACAATTTGCCTGTCAAATGAACAGCTGTTTAAGCAAAGAAAGAACATTGAGAAATGAATCCAAAAAATTTTCGTCTCAGTAATCTCCGCAAAAAATCTCAGTGCTCAGGTGAGATTTTTTGTCCCACTTAAAAAATCTCTGAGCGCTCAGAGATTTTATTTGGTGAGACGCGCCTATTGTGGTTTCAGCTGCTTTTGACAGATTAACCCTTTCAACACATATCAAGGAGATGAGTTGAAAAAAGTTACTCAAAGTTACTTTTTGACACTTGAACTTTGAATAAAGTTAAATAAAGTTACTTGTCTGAATTAAAGGAACGATGAAAGTTAAAGTGTACTTTACACGATAATAGAAGTCATATGACCTGTCTATTATTTTTTCTGTATGATTTCTCATATGAGCTGTCATTTCAAGTCAAGTCATACGGTTATCATTTTTTTATGTTTACACGTCCTTACTTCGCATTTGATTTTCTCTATGGTTATCTGTCAAAACCAAAATAAAAGAAAAAAAACTAGTAAACAAATACATTCTTGTAAAGCAAAATTACTTTCTTGGAACTATCCATTGTTGTTTTCATTCAAAATTCTATTTTTTTGTAGAAATATTTTTATTTTCAATACTCTGAATTCACTATTTTCCATGAAAACAACAATTCCTGTTTGACTTCTCAAATGGAATTAGCTGCAGTTCTAATGTCAAAAAAGTCATATGCTTTTTGCTTTTGAGAAGTCATATGAGATCTATGAGTGTGTTCAGACGGTTTGGTTTGATTTGTTTGGCAGCTCATTTGAGAAATCATATGACTTCTATAATCGTGTAAAGTGGCCTTAACTATAGTTAACTAAATTTAACTTTGGTTAGAAAAAGAACGCACTTCAGATAAACAGAATGATATTAGTTTTGTTTTTTTGCCAAAATAATATTGTCTGAAAAAAAGACAGCAAAGCAAATTACATGTAAAATATATCAACAATAACTATGTTCATATAGAGTTAATTTTGTCGAGATAATTAAGTGGATTTAACTTTTGTCCCGATAAAAACGGTTTTGCCAAACTTAAATTCTCTTTTTGTTATCGATGATTTATATAGAAATGTCAAATGTTTGTTGGTCAGATAGTTCAATACAAAATGGCAGACCAAGGTTCACCTTGGTGTTGAAAAATCTCGATGTCGGGTTTTTCGCCAAAGTCCATATGGACATTGGGAAAAAAAACGACATCGGAACATTTCAACATTTGCCTTGGTCTGGCATTTTTTATTGAATAATTTTACCAACAAACATTTGACATTTCTAAACAAATTAGCGATAACACAACTATGGTAGTCTGTCAGTACCGTTTTTTATTGGGACAAAAGTTAAATTTACTTAATTATCTGGACATAGCAAACTTTTTATGGACATAGTTGTTGTCGTTTTGACATGTAAATTGCTTAATTTTGCTCTCGTTTTTCGGTTTAAAATGTCAAAACCAATTATCATGTGCAGTAAATAAAAAGTGGTGCCAAATTGTGGAATACTTTGAGGATATATGTAAAGGCTAGTCACGCACATGCAACTTCCAGTTTCAAAACTGTTTGGTTGTAAAAATGAGTCATATGGACTCATATGAGAATCCGCAGAAACTATTCAGCTGTCGATTCCAGCTACTTTTCAGTTTGTGTTTTGGCACAGACTGGACGATTGGCTGAAATTAGTTTAGCAGTTGCATGTGGGTGACTAGCCTAAGGGGGAGAAAAGTAGTTGCTTATGACTTATTTATATGAAACAAATATCGCCTAAGATTACAACTGCAAAGAGATCTCTCGGAGTCTGTTTACTCTTAAAATGGATACGCACACGCACCATTACTTTCAATTCGACAGGTTTCTTTCTAAAAGTACGTGTCCAATTGAGAGTACTTTTGCAAGTAGTCTCTCGATGGTGTCTGTCTGTTTGAGAGTAATATCGCTTTGAAATTTTTATATTGAGACTTGTCTTTTAGAATTTCACGAGTTACAAGTATTTTCCTGAGAGCAGGTACTTTAATTTTTCTGTCCACTTGTTTGCTATATTTCTTCTGATAGTTTTCAGTTGGAAGTTTGAAATGTCAAGCGAAAGGTTGCAACTGCTTTAGTTATTAAAACTATTTTTAAAAAAGTTTTAAAAATCCTCGGTTAAACCATGAACAGACCGTCATTGCCAATTCAGTGCGGAGTCTTCGCTTGCAATAGAGCTTCATATTGGAGATGCTCAACAATTCAGAACATTTTGCCAGTAGGCTATAACCGTCTCCAGGGGTCCCTTCTTTCTCTATATCAAAGTTCGTCATAATTAATTCATTGGTAAAGGCGTGAAAGCGAATGATTTATCAGTAGTTTTGTACAAAGTTCCAAACGACTCATATTTTCCTATGAATTGATCCGTTTCTTCAAATGTCTACTATTCTGTCATGTTGAGTCTGAACTTGCGACTTGCGAGTAAACCGCAAATAATTAAAATGTAGAGAATAAAATGTCAAAGGCTTTCAGAAGGCTGGTCGTAGCATTTTTTACTTTGTGGTGGACAAAGCACCTTTAGAGAGTTTAAAAGTTTACTCACGAATAATCCACTTAGGACCGGTTGTACAAACGTGGTTTAAATTTTGATCCGTGGTTCAAACATTTTTATTGGCTGATTTCAGCGGAATTACTCAGGTTCAAAGATGGTTCAAGTTTCAAGAATGTTATAGCAGCTAATTTAATGAATGAACCATCTTTGAACCTCAGTAAGTTTGCTGAAGTGAGTGAGTTAAAATTTGCTGAACCACGAGTTAAATATTTGTACAACTGGCCCTTAACTAATTACAATCATAAAAGTGTGTAAATACATATTTTTGACCTATAAGTTTTGGACAAGAAGTGTTGTGAAAAACTAAGAATCTATTACGTTTTTCTTTAAAATTTTACTATGTATTATATTTCAAAATTTGGAAGAAGTGGTGAGAGCCTTCAGTAATTTCAAGGTAGTGATTTGATTTCAATCGAAAGATTAAAGGCTCCAACCACGAATAGATTCCTGGCAATAGCCAGGAACCGAATTCCCTTTACTGTATAATAAATACTTCCTGAGTCTGATTTAAAGTAAATTTTTTAACAAAACAACTTTCTTTATTCATAAAAATCAATTCATCAAATTTCATCTTGTAAACTCATGATCCAATAGCAAAAGGTGACTGGCTATTTGTTTCCAAATAATAAATTCCCTTGGTTTTATTCGAATTTCTCGGATCACCCAATCGAACTTTCACAGCATATTGATTACAAGAGGTGTCCTTGATGTGTTGTAAGTCACCACATTCTATGGCGATCAATCGATTTTTGTCTGTCATCCTAAGGGCCTCTGATAAAAGTTCAACCGCTCTTATGTGCGAGCACAATCCTACGACATCATATCCACATCCAGGTTGCAACTTTCCTCCGTTAGGATAGAAAGCAATTTGCCCAATAGGTTGATAGAATCCCATTAAGCCACCATTTGTATGAATAGATTCCACATACTCAGCATCGGTGTCAGCCAGACGAGTCTTGGGATTTTTGTATCGAAACAGCGGCATGGCTGGATCTAATCCAACAATGGAATGGATTCTGCCACGATATACATTTTTTCCAGTGAATCCTGCAACATGTGCTCCCAAACTGTGACCATACAAAGTCAAAGTATCAAAGGAAAGTCTTGCATTTTCATTCATCCAATCGATAAATTTGGCAACATCCTTGCCTGCCTTCGAGCAGCGATTCCGAGCTACTATGTAGTTTAACGTTGCACTGTATACACTCCAATCGACAGATATGAAATTATATTCTCGTTTTTCGCCGTTCAGAAAGAGTGCTTCCCGAATGAGACGGTTCATGTCCCGATCGTAGACATCAGTCCAGCCGTGAATCATAAATCTGTTAAGAGGGTTAAGTTAGCCAAAGGAAAATAGAAATCATTTTCTCAATTAAAGCTAACCTTGTAGGGTTCTCGAAATTAAACGATGATTGAAATAATGTTTTCTCATCATCCATGTCCAATTCAACGGGCTCAGTAGGATTTGATTGGGTATAAAGAAAAAAACGAACCTTATCCGAATTTGTCGATCCGAAAACTGAAGGTTCCGTAAGCATAGCTTCAACAGCTGCTTGATGTTGAGTCATCCTGCGAGCAGGTCCATCTTTTTGTGGAATCAACCAAATTTCATCATCAACATTAGGCCTTACAAAATCTGCAGGAAGCATTGAACCTGATAATGAAAAAAAAATCGATTAACTTAATATTTGTATTCCAGTTTTCAAAATAGCCAGCAAAATTCTACATCTCTCAATGATCCCAAAGGCAATTACAGCAAATGTTAGTCCGTGGTATTTTTGCATTTTAATGGCTTGACTGTTCTAACTCTACTAACTTCGGAAGTGTCTTTCCGCCTTTTTTGTAGAATCAGCCATCCATCATCATTCGAATAGACTTTGCTTTGATGAAAATATTCAAAATATTTTGGTCATCTAATCAGCCAACAAAAGTTCATAAAAATGTTAATTAATTGCTTTATGGTTGAATTTTTATGAATTAAAGTGCCAAAATAATTGTTTATGATATTTCATCGAGCGCACGAAATATTTTAAAATATCTTGGAAGCTCCTAAGCAACAGTTAAATATAAAAAAGTATAAATATTTTTTTGTTGGAATTTTTATAGAATTATTATTGCACTTGATTATTGGGGTGGCGCTAAAGAAAACGACTGGCGGCAGGCTGAAAGGCTTATAATAATTCCTGAAAATTTCTTTAAGATTGCTTATTTAATTATGATCCTTATTCAGTGGCACATTTTTGGATTGATTCTGATAAAAATGATGATTTGTTTTTCTACATCTATTTTCTGCAAATATTTTCAAAGTATGAAGACCTCTGTCAACAATAATAGACATAGTAAAGGTTCGAGAAAAAATAATTTTTTAAAATAGTCAGCCCAGTCCAACGACACCAACAATAAAAATATTATTATTTATTATTATTATTTATTAACAATATAATTACATAAATAGTTACAATGATAATATTTGTTTAAGAGCTCAAGCTCCAGAGACTAACGGCTCTAATGTTTAGTTAGTTAATACTTAAATAAAAATTAAGAGTTAAATAATATATACATAATTATAATACTAGAAGTTAATATTGTGTTTTTAGGGATATAGGTTATATAGAGATCTTAGATAATTTTATAAATTCATCAATTATTGATATATTTTCTGTAGTTGGAGCTTTTAAAATTGAGATAACAGAGTTGTTTTTAAAGATATCAATTATAATGGAACTGGGCAGTGAACATTGTCCTAAGCCCAAGATGTGTTTGATGTCAATGACTGCGTTGCATGTTGTGCAAATCGGAGGGCTTTCTTTTCGGAGTAGATGTTGATGAGTGACGGATGTATGGCCTAATCGGAGTCTCAGGAAATTTGTATTTGCGAGTTTTGTAGTAGATGTTGGGTAGATTGGCTTGTCGCGTTCCGGGTTAATAGTGGCGTAGTGGTGAATATATGATTTCCATAAGTCTAGACTAATTTTCGAGTTTATATTTTGAATGGCATTTGCTAGATCCTTTTTTGTAAGCGTTTCAAAAAGGAAGAGTGGCATTTTGTGCGCCACGCTAGCTGCTTCATCAGCATATTCGTTTCCTTGTATTCCTGTGTGACCGGGGGCCCACATTATTTTAAGTTTTTTAGGTGAACGAATAAGGATGTCTCTTATTTTGTTAATAACGGTGACATTGTATCTATCATTACGGACAGCATTTATAACTGATATACTATCAGTTGTAATAATGTATTTGCCGTGGTTATTTAGAGCAGTTTTGGCAGCTTCCAATATGGCATGCGCCTCTGCAGTGAAAATCGATGCTTGTTCGCATAGTAGACCCGTGCTGATTAGCGATCCGTCTTCTTTGACAACAGCAAACGAAACGCTTTCTGGTATTTTAGATCCGTCAGTGAAGAGAAAAGACCATCCTTTTGATCTAAATTCGGTGGAGATGTCCTTGTAAAGAGCACGGTAGAATTTGTTGTCGGTACTGCTTTTTCGATTTGAATTTAGGTCAAGGATAAAAGAAGAATCTTTGATTGTCCAAGGTGGGTGAAAAGGCTTAAACTTGGCGAAAGGTCCCAGTGGAAGGTTCATTTCTATTGCAGCTAAAACGATGTTCGATATTGCTGATGGTGTTTTTTTAAGGATAGGCCGGTGTATTGTAGATTTGAAGTACTTTTCGACTATGGATTCGGATGAGAAAGACAGTTTAGCAAAACATTTCCCTCTTGTTGTTACTAGTTGTTCTTCAATTGAAGGCAGTCCCGCTTCTGCCAGTATGTTTTTAATTGGAGTGGTGGGATAAGCATTGATACTCCTTCTGGCTGCATGGTGGTACAATGGTTTGATGATTTTTAGTGTGGACTTAGGACAACTGCCGTATATACAAAGGCCATAATCAATTTTGCTAAGTAAAAGTGCTCGTACAACATTACATAAGGTATTTAAATGTGCACTACTTTTCTTACATGCTAAATAACTAATAACATTTACTCTGTCAGCAAGGCTCTTTTTAAGATTTGTTATATGATCATTCCATTTGTATTTACATTTAAAAATTAGTCCTAGAATATTTAATTTATCGACTGAGTTAATAATAATACTACTTATATTTAGTGTTAAAGATCGAGAACAACTAAGTTTACGGCATGTGTGTAAAATTTTACATTTTTCAAGTGAAAGCTTTGCGCCAGATGTTTTCGACCACACTAGAATTTCATTTATCAGGTTAGTGAAAAGTTCTTTAGTTTTGTCTATATCATTGCATTTGCTCAACACATAAAGGTCATCTGCATAGATGCAATGATCCAGAAGTTTGTGCTTATCCACAATATTTGATATTTCTTGAAAAGCAATGAGAAATAGGATCACCGATATGGGAGATCCTTCAGGAATTCCATTGTATAGTGGATATGTTGAAGAGAAGCAGTTGTTGGCCTTAACACAAAATCTTCTGTTTGTTAAAAACGATTTCACATATTGCATTATTTTAGGCCCTACCCTCCAAGAGTGTAGCTTGTTCAGAACAAGATGCATGCCAATTTTATCGAATGCCTTCTCGAAGTCAATTGATAGGATTGAAACATGATTGCGGGATGATAGGGCGTTTGTTGTGTAGCTATCTATATGTAGGAGCGCATCAATGCAGCCCTTTTCTGGTTTGAAACCTACTTGGTTAGGACTTATTAGGTTTTTTTTTGAGTAAACCATTGGAGACGTTTTGCGATAATTTTTTCCATGATTTTAGAAATACATGGAAGAAGAGAAATTGGACGATATCCACTAGTTGAAGCTAAATCTTTTTTAGGTTTTGGTATTGGAATTACGCAAGCGATTTTCCAACTCAGAGGTATAACCCCAGTTGAAAAAATATTGTTATATAAGTTCAAGAGTCTAAGTTTTATTTCGAGGGGTAGGTTTTTGAGCATCGGGTAGGATACTCTGTCCCTACTTGGGGTTTTGCCTTTGAGTTTTGTTAGGCAGCTATCAAGTTCTCTGAGTTCTATGCGGTTTTCGATATAGAGAGCAGAAGTGTCAGTTGTAGATATTTGAATTTTTTTATTAAGACAATCATTTTTTTCTATGCAGTAACTCTGGGGAAAGTTAAAGTCGCTAGATTCATCAGACCAAATTTTAGCAAAGTAATTACAAATTTCAGATGGGTTTGATATGGGGCCTAGGGGGGAAACTATACATTTTATTATTTTAGGGGAAAAGTTCCCTGTTAAACAACGGATGTTGCTCCATATTGTTGAGGTGGTTGAATTTCTATTTATAGTGGAAGTAAAAGCATTGAAATTTTTGGCTTTGCTAAATTTGTTTGGTTCTGGTTTTTTTTAAACTTTTTCCAGGCATCTACCTTTATAGATCTAAGGTTAGCTATTTCAGCGGTCCACCAAGGTACTACTCTTTTTACGGGTTTATTTGACATATATTTATTTATATTAAAGCCAAAACTAGGCCAGTTTGCTCGATCCGTTATAAATTTGGGTGAGTTAGAAGGTTCTATATTATATGATCCTAAATCAAAAGTTGTAATTAAAGGGAAGTGGTCACTATTATATAGGTCTTCTAAGGTGTGAAATGTAGCCTTTGGTAGCAAAGAGTCAGAGCAGCAGCTAATATCGATGTGCGTCAAGGTATTATGTGTTGATAAATGCGTGGGCGATCCATCATTTAAAATTGATAGGTTGGAGCTTAAAATAAAATCTTCTACAATAGAGCCTCTAGCGTTGGTTTTAGGCGATCCCCATAGCACATTCCAAGCGTTTACATCTCCTATTAATAAAACGGGGGTGTTTATATGACTCAAAATATCTTCTAAATCTTTTTTGTTGAAGTTTTGATCCGGTAAAATATAAATAGAAATTATCGTTAATTTAATAGCAGTTTGTATTTCTATAGCGAGGACCAGTAGATTGGAGTTAATTGATAACTGTTTATGCGGTATATTGTTTTTTATTAAAACAGCAATACCTTGTTTATTTGTCACGTTTGTGGGAAAGTTATGAAAATAACCGGTGTAAGATTTTGGAATAATATGAGTAGATTGGATGGAACAGTGAGTTTCTTGTAAGGAAATAAAACAAGGTGAATGTTCTCTTATAAGGATATTGAGCTCATCATAATTATTTAAGTATCCTTTCATGTTCCACTGGAGAACTTTAAGTAAGTTTTTGATTTGAGGAGTGGGGTTGACTTTTTTTGCTGTTGTGATACAAAAGAAGATGATGGTATGTTGGCGTTGATAGTTTGACCCCGCTGCCCGGTGGTCGAGGCGCTTGGACCATATCCATGGTCCAAGCGTCTCGACGAACAGCCAGCGGGGGTCGGGTTTGCGGGTGGTTTATTATAAGTCGGGTTCTTTTTCATAATTTTCATTTAAAGGTAAAAAATATTGTTTTTGCTGTATGAGAGAATGAGTAATAGAAGAAATGGGTGATATTTTATTAACGTCATCTGTAAAATCTGACTCAGCATCAGAGACGTTCATATTTTCAGGCTCGTTGTTTTTTGTTTGAGTGGGGATAGTTGAAGAAGATGGTTGGATAGTTTGATTGTTTTTTGGTTCTTTTTGGGAACCAGGTTGAGTTTCATGTGTAACACGTGTTTTTAGGTTATCTGGTGCTTTTGAAGTTTTTTTTGTATTCACAAGGTTTGAGAAAGAAGAGGAGGCAGAAATGGAATGGGAAAAATTATATTTGGGTTTTAGAATATTGTCAGCAAAGCTAGGTTTAGCTGTTGTTATTTTATTTGTGTTTGATGTTTTTGGCTTTTCACATGGAGCGGCATTATCGGAGGAACTATTGTTACCTACCTTTGCTATTTCAGTGTAAGAAGTTGTGTTGAAATTGGTCTGAACTGGTTTACTAATATTGTATAGGCGTCTAGCTTCAGACATGCTGCATTTGTTTCTGGTTTTTATTGTCAGAATTTCTTTATTTTTTATGTATTTGGGGCATTTAACGGACGAGGATGGGTGAGGATCGGCAGTTGGGGGGCAGTTTGCGCACATAACACGTGTACAACTTCCGGGGGCGTTATCATGAGGTGGGAGATTGCAAGTTCCACAAGCTTCATCTTTGGTACACCTTTTAATGGTGTGGCCAAGAATTTGGCACTTGCGGCAGCGCATTGGGTTAGGAATATATTCCTTAACCCTTTCTTTATAGAAACCAATTTCCACCGTATTTGGTGGTTGATAAAGGTCGAAGGAGAAGAGCATAAGTCCAGTGGGAACCAGTTTCCCATCAATTTTTTTTGTGAACTTGTACACTTCCGTGACACCTTGAGTGTCCATTTAAGAAACAATTTCAGCTTCAGGGGTATTAATAAGAAATGGTGCAAACACGATGCCTTTACACGAGTTAAGACGATCATGATATTTCACTTTAACGGGGCATTGATTTGCTAAGTTAGAGACCGCTATAAATTTATCCGCTATTTTTGTGTTCTTTGCAAGAATGAGAATGTTCCCATCGCGGAGCTGACTAATGCTGTCATATGTCAATAGCTTTCTTTAACACAAAAACACTTACACTTGTAAGGGGTTTCTCTTCATCTATTGATGAGATTAAAACGAATTTTGGATTTTTGTTGGTTGATCGGAGAGGGAGTTGAGGATATTCTTCTTGATTGATTATTTGCTTTGTTCTTTTAGTGGGGGGAGAGTGCATGGGTGGAGAGTGAAGGGGCGTATCCGAAGATAACCCCTTAAATCTGTTCCCATACATTTTAGCCCGTTGGGAAAGGGCCGTATAGGAAATGAAACACTTCTCTATTAATTTGAAGTAAATAACAGATTCGCGAGGAGAAGAAAAAAAAAAAAATTAAATAGGTACTTAAAAGCAAACCGGTTTAAAAGAGAGGGAGATGATAATGCACTTAAAAATGAAAAGATCCGCTTATTGGAAGACGATGTCTATGCAACGAAAGCAAGACGGAGACTGTGACAATAAAAATAAAAATATTGCCTGCCTGCAACTCACCTTTACTTTTTAGACTAAAAGCCTTGAACGCTGCTGATGCGAAACGAAAACAGATCAACATATCGACTTGTGAAGATTTGATAAATGTGCCTGCTTGAGATCAACAAAGGGGATGGCATTTATTAAAGAAAAGAATAAACTTTGTAAATTTCTTGTGAGACCAGACATGAATATTCACTTTGTGAGGCTTTTGAAAGAAAATGAAATACCAAAGCCAAAATAGGAAAATATTGTGAGGAAGTTCGACGTCGGGAAGCTACAGTCGCAAGAAATCGCCAGGCCTTTTTCCGATCGAGTCTCTCGCGCCCTCTTAAATAGTCCTATATCGTCATATTCAAGCATCGAAAACCAGTGGAAGAATTGCCAGGAAGCCATGAAGCGCGACCACCACAGCAAAACCCCTGGTTTGACGAAAAATGCCGGCAAGTAGATGCAGCCAAACAAGAGGCATACAAAGCGGTGCTGTTCTGCTCGCGAGTTTTACGAGCAAAAGAGGACAGAAGAGCACCAGCTTCTCAGAAGGAACAAAAAAGAACATGAGAAGCGCGCGATCGAAGAACTAGAGGGATGAAGAAATGAAGTTTGGAAATTTTACCAAAAGGTAAACAGAACCTCCCAGTTACAAGTCACCGAAGCCTACAAGGATGATCAGGGGAACATCGTGGTAGACTCGCATTCAGTGCTAAGGATATGAAAAAATCATTTCTGCAAATTGTATAACGGCGATAACGAACTGAATTCCGCTGCCATGCAGATTGTACCATTCAGCCTGGACCATGTATGCCAACAATTCCGTCCTCCCGATCTCGACGAAGTGAAGATAGCTATATCTAAACTTAAGTCCAATAAAAATGCCGGAGCTGATGGCCTTGTGGCTAATCTATTCAAAGTGACTGGCGATGAATTGGTTAGGAGTATGTACCAGATCTGCAAAATATGGTCGGAGGAAAGCATGCCTGGAGGAAAGGTGATCCTCTGGACTGCACCAACTACAAAGGAATCAGTCTTCTTAACATCACGTACAAGATCTTCTCTGTCATACTTTGTGAACGTCTGAAGCCATTTGTCAACAACCTAATAGGTCCCAGGAAAAAACCCATTAGTTTCGAATCGATATCCACCATTTTTTTATCGATGTCAAGGCCGCGTATGACAGCATCTATAGAGACGAGCTATATAGAGGAATGTCTAGTTTTGGTATACCCTCCCAAACTCGTCCGTTTGTGCAGGATGGCAATGGAGACTGCACGCTGCTCCATCAAGGTCGGCAAAGACCTCCCCCATATCTTTGATGTCAAAAAAGGTTTTAACGGTGAATGAAAGAATGATTAAATATATGCTGTCAACAAGAAAGGGCACCCGACAACACCGACGTCTTGGTCAGAACGTCACTATAGACAGTTATAATTTTGAGGTGGTCAGAAACTTTGTCTGCCTAGGTTCCGCTATAAACTCAGCAAACGATACCAGTGCTGAGATCAAACGAAGAATTACTCTTGCCAATCGCTGTTTCTTTGGGCTAAGAAGGCAATTGAGAAGCAAAGCCCTGTCTCGAGCAACTAAAGTGTTCCTGTATGAGACGCTTATCTTCCAGGTCCCGATGTATGGTGCAGAGACATGGACACTGTTAACGGTAGATGGGAACGCCTTAGGCTGTTTTGAGAGAAAAATTCTCCGAGTGATTTTCGGTCCCGCCTGCATAGATGGGGAGTTGAAAAGAAGATATAACCAGGAACCTTACGGGATATACAGTGGCACCGACCTAGCAAGTAAAGGGGAAAGCCAACGACTGATATAGCTGGGTCATTTAAAGCGAATGGACAATAATACTCCTGCCCGGAAAGTCTTTCAATCCAAACACATGGGACGGCTTAATAGAGGAAGGCAGCGCAACAGGTAACGCACGCAAGTGAAAGAGGACTTCATCCAACTTGGCGTGTGAAATTGGAGACAGCTAGCTAGAAACCGAGCCTGCTGGAAGAGGTTTGTTGGTTGAGGCCATGGTCCACCCTGGACTGTAGTGCCACCTTAAGTAAGTACGTTAGCACAGGCTTTTGAAAGAAGGTTTTGGTTGGACTTTATTACTCTGTATGTTATATTTGATAATTTTTCCAACTGTGTCCATGTTGGAACTTTAGAGGGAAAGTTAGTTTTTTTGGGAATTCATTGGAACACGAAAAAACCTAGGATGGAATCTAAAGCCACCGTCAAAAATCAAGTCGTCCACAATGTACATGAATCACGCAAGTAATTGAAAGGCAAAATTTTGTTAAGTGAGAGAAATTGTACCAATTCAAAAAATTTGTTCCTAAAAAGCCACAAAAATACATAAGCTTCATAGACGGAATCTCACTGCAGCAAATAAAAACGTAAAGTTTCAACCGAATTTAAAAAAACTTGAACTGTGTGTTATTTTTTGATGACAAAATTGCATTGTGAAAGAGAGACAGATGTATCTATTGTTGGTTCTTTAAAAAATACTTTATCTAACATATAACCACTAGCTCTTATCAACGGTTGCCCCTTTATAGTTCCAGCCCTGGGTACATAAGAGGTGTGACCCACTGAAACATTTTTTTGAAAGATATAATTTTTAATCTTTAAACTATTTCATTTAATTGAATTAAAATTCGATGTTCAAAATACATACACACATATGTACATATTTGAGTACGATAATATGCAAATCGTTATCGTACAATTATTTTGATAAGTCGATATGCGAACATAACAAATACTTTGGTATTTTGTTTTTAGTGTTTTGTTTGTTTTTGACCCACTCTGGTACAAACTAAAAACATATTTTAATATTTAATCTTATCTTATCTGTAACTATTATTTTTTGGCGCGCGTTCAACCTTGAGATATCGATAAGCATGAAATATTTATTGGCCCGGATCTATTAATCTTTTTTCGAGTGGATATGGGTAAGAACATTTATTGAACCCATGCTTAAGAAAATCTTGATATGAATGGTGTAGAGGAAAGTGGCAAACAATGAACAGTTTTTTTTTACGAGTTCGTATAGCTTTTAACCCTTTTAAGAAATCTTACAGAAACTTTGATAGAAACCATTTTGACATACTTTATATTCATATAGAAAGAAAGAGAAATCTAATTGAATAATATAATTGTTCAACTGTAATAAGCCCAATTATAAGCAAAGTCAAATTGTCTCCGTGTAGGATGAACAGTAAGAGGATGTAAACATATTTAACATAAATAAATAAACTTGATTTTTTAAATATTAATAACAACAAATTACATAGAATTAAAGCCTTAGCCTTTTCACACCATCAAAATTTACTTAAATTATTCACACCATACATAAACTAGCCTCTGTCTGACATTTCAAACAAAAATGTAAGTGCTCAAAGGAACTCTAAAAAAAATCCACTGGGGTCTCTCTTTTCTTTGAATAAAACATAAAAAGGACCACAATCTGTTTACACTGTACTCATAAGTATAAATCTCTTTTTTCTATCTTCTCTCTTCCATGGGCACACCTGTTATACGGGAGCAGGGTGGCCAGGTCTTGAACAAGTTTGATAGCCCAATTTAGAAATGTTTGTAGTAACCGAAAAAGTAGCTCAAATAGTAGCCCAAAAACAATAAGAAAAATGTTCTCATAACTTTAATCACAATTTATTTTTATTTAAAAAAAAAAGAACTAAAAATAAAATAAGAGTATTCATACAACGGCGTAAAGCCGTCGTAAATGTTGTAAAGTTTCAAACTTCGTAATTCTGTCAAAATTTGTATGGAATATTTGACAGATTTACGCAGTTTACAACCTTACAACGTTTACGACGACTTTACCATGTTGCATGAATACCCTTAATATATTTTGTCTTCATAAAAGAAAGAAGAATTAAAATTGAAATAACAGAAAAACTGAATGATTTTAAAATAAAGTTTGTTGCGGTTGATTTGAAATGTCAAAAGAAATGAGTATAATATCCCGACTATAGTATAACGAGACGACTATTCTTCATATCTGACTCTTTTCGAATTTCCATTTCTGATTTCACCTTCACACCCATCCAAAAGAGTTAGACGCAAGGATTTATAGTGGACTATTCAGTGAATAAAAAGTTGTGCCAAAGTATGGAATTTATAATTTATTTATACGAAAAAAATAATATAGCCCAAGATTAGATTTGGGCTATTAGTAGCCCAATTATGATTGGGCTGTCATACTGAAATTGTTTTCGGCAATTCGGAAAAAGATAGCCCAACTTCCGATAAATAGCCCAATCTGGCAAGTCTGTACTTAAGAAGATTTGATGATTTTAAGAAGATTTGATGGAAATCTACTAGATTACGAAATCTTAAAATGTATGAGAGATTTTGATGAGATTTTGGACTTTTGACTTGAAATCTAGATTTTCATTCGGTGTGAAAAGGCTATTAAACTTATTATTCACCTCTAAATCAATACCAAATATTTCAAATAATAGGGAACAAAACTTAAATTCTCTTCTGCTTGTTCGACATTCGATATTAAACCATTATATACTTGTATTCTAAAGAGGGATATTTCCAAAATATAAGTGCGAGATATATCTCATTGTTCGTTTTTAGAAAGTTTCTTACTGTTTTCCCCATGTAATTTTTGTATTTCAGATTTTTTTTTAGTCTAAAAGTTTGACATATACGTCAGAACAATTGTTTGCCAAAACAATGCGTGGCAGCTCGTGGAGTACCAGGAACTATTAACCCACATACCTCAAACACATTGATGTGTGCAATTGTTATTCAGCAGGGGTTCAATTCCCGATATGCGAATCTGTGAAGTGATAAATATGATAACGCCTTCACGCCAAATGCGATTCTCGAAGTGTGAAAAATGAAAACAAATGTTTTCATACAAGAATTCTTTTATTACAATCAATTCATTCAGTGAAAACCTGTGAAAAGATAAATGATAAACAGAAGCAATGTATGCTCATAAGATACACCCAAGTCCCCATCTTGATCTTTCTATGACGTAACAATCAGCTTTTACTATGAAAGACTGACAGAAATGAGAGGCATTTCTCATTTTAGTACCTTTTAGTACTCTCTTTGGCAGTTATTTTTCATAACGAGTTCGAGAATCACCTTGAGCGTGTTTTTGAAGTGATAAAATAATAAAACAGTTTCACCGATCGAGAATTGACCCCCAGGAATGTAGGAGAAGAAAAATAGTCTGTCAAATCCAAACAACTAAAATGAGATGTAGATGCGTAAATCCTTAAAGATGGAAGCATAATCATACATTTTGAGCTAGTGTTACACAAGGCTTAAGTCTTCTATGAACTCTCATCTCGTTTCGTCTTGAATTAAAAAAAATGTTTGCCCTTAACTCAACAGATTAATTTATTCTTCATTGATTACTTAAAAACTACTCAACTCAATTATTTATGTATTTGATATATTAATTCCAAATGGTGATTCCGAATTTGTTTTCAAATAGTAAATACCATTTGCAAATTGAGCATTTCTTGGATCCCCCAAACGTGATATTGATGTGTATTGACTGCAGTTTCCACTTTTAAGACTTTCAAAATCATCACATTTTATTGCAGCTAATCCATTCTCTTGTCCAAGTGTCAAGGCTTCTTGAAAATAATTTAGAGATCTGTCATGTGAACAAGAACTTCCAATATCAGCTTCACATCCTGGTTGTTGTCTTCCTCCGTTCGGATAGAATGATGCCTTGCCAATTGGATCATAGAAACCCATCAATCCACCATTTGTTTGAATAGTCTCGACATACTCGCCATCTGTATCTGATAGACGTTTCTCTGGATTTTTAAATGTGAAAAGGGGCTTTGCTGGATCCAACCCAACAATGGTGTGTACTCTTCCACGTTGGACATTCTTTCCGGTGAATCCTGCTACATGTGCTCCCAAACTATGTCCATAAATAGCCAATGTTTCAAATGAGAGACCTGCAATATCGTGCAACCAATCAATAAATTCTGCAATTTTCTTGCCAGCCTCCGAACAATGGTTTTTAGCAAAGATGTAATTAGATGTTTCACTATAGACACTCCAATCGACTGATATAAAGTTTAATTGTCTCTGATCTCCATTAAGCAGGAGTGCTTCTCTTACACCGAACAACTCATTGTGATCGGTCTGAAAACCGTGAATCATAAATCTTTAAAAAAAAAATCAACTATTAAAAATAAGTCAATGTGTTTTGCTCGTTACGCTCTTCTTACCTTGTTGGATTTTTGGCATCAAAAGTTGAATTCATCAAAGATTCAACATCGTTTGCATAAAGTTCAATGGATTTTGTTGGATTCTCCTGGGTAAATAAGAAAAAACGAACTTTATCTGATCTGTTGTTTGCTTTAAATGTGTCTTCGTGCTCTTCTTTAAGGGAAGCTTGCAGAATTGCTTCCTCTTCAGTCATCCAAAGAATACTTCCATTTCGTTGTGGAATTGGCCATATTATAGGATCTTCCGACTCCTCAATGAAGTTAGAGAAAACTTCAACTTGAAAAAAATTACTGATTCAAAAATTGCTAGCCAGAAAGTATCAAAACACCTGGCACATACCTCTTCCTAGAACTCCAAGAACTCCCAACACTAGACGAGTGTAATATTTCATTTTGTGATTGAATGGCTTTGTTTAATGTTTATGTTCGCTAACCGTTATAGATTTGCCTTTTATAGCACACTTATTTGGTAATTTTGATGTATTGAAATTAATACCTAATAATATCGTTTATCGTCTAAATTGATTGTACAATGTTTTAGTTTTGGACACAAAATAGCCCCCGCCAGTGGCGTAACCAGGATTTTTCTCTCGGACGGATTTTTCTAACGTACGGATAACTTTTACTACGTTTACAAGCAGGTTTGAGATCTCGAGCTGAAATCGGGTTGCATATACGACCCAGGTTTTTCGTCACTTGGGTTGAGTAGGTACTCCATTTTGAGTTGAGTTGAAATGGTATTGAGATTCTAGAAAAATGAATGGCATTAATGTATTTATTTCAATGCAAAACAAATTCAATTGAATTAACACAAGTACTTACTACACTTATATATTAAAACGAAGCTGTATTTGTACGCAAACATGCAAATAAACAGACCATAATGCATGAGCTTCAAGCTCATTTGAACACCACATGTAAACGTAGTATTTAACTCGCGAAATTCCGCATATAATGAACGGATAACTTGTTAACATATACACGCACACGTGTGATAGGACCGTTTACTACTACCAGTATACACTTTGTAAAGCAGTGAATGCATGTGACACATGCATTAGAATATCCCCACAATTTGATAAAGTGGTGAATTTTTGATATGATAAATTTCAGGAAAGACATCACTTCTTTTTTAATAAAAAAAAGTTATCAAACGGACAAGTTGGCTATCCGTGTGCCAGTTAACACTTGTGTTAAGGAGCGGATACCAGTTTCTTATTAATATTGCTTTTAAATATTATTTCTTTTATATAAAAGTCATGGCTGCTTTTTTGCGTTTTACAGCATTAAAAGTTCGCGTAACACTTAAAGATCTTTCAGGATCTAGTTTTCAGTGTTTGACTTTGAATTCATAAGAGCATTGAATTCTACTAGAAAATAAAGTGAAACCAAAAAAACAACTGTTTAAAATAAAATTTACTTCACAAAAAGAATTCACTCAAAGAAGTTGATTTTAAAAGAACGTTAATGGAATTTTAGCTTTTATATCGAATTGTATTGTTTTTAATTACTGTTTTTCTATTTTAATACAAGAAAGTTTTCATAAAATTGACTTTTTACTAAACTTGTACAAAAAATCTTTAAGGGTGCAGGTACGAAATGTTTTGTTTTGAAACAATTTAATATCAAACTATTTTTTTTTTGTATGGTCTGCCCCAACCCCGTAGTTACGCCACTGAACCCTCTCATAAAATGAAAAAATATTTCATGTTAAGGTTAGAGTTATGGCATAGTCATAATATTCGAAACGAAATAAGCGAGTTATAAAAATAAAACTTGTAGCAAGTAAACCTGTAGAATTTTAGTTAGTAGGTAATCATTAAATATGTAACAAATTTCTTCATTATTTTGAATTATATCGATATTACTTTACATAAATACCTTTTTTGAGCGTAGAACTTGGCATACTTTTATATCCAGTGGAGTTTCTAAAAATTTGAGGCCCGGCCGAATATGTTTTGGGGCCCCAACTAACTAACTAAGGAGAAAAGGCTAAAATCAATCGCACTGTTCTAATTAGCCGATTGTGGGTCAGTCAGAATAAATGATTTTAAGAGATGGCTTAACTGATGTCCTTATTTTGGCGGACAGTTTTTGGTGGAATCAATAATCAGTGCTGCATTTAGACTAGGGCCTATGAGGCCCGCATCTAAGGTGCCAACATTTAAGGGGTGTCAAAAATTTTGGGGAAATGCTTTGTTTCCACCGATGGTTTATGCCGAGTTTGATCCATTTTTATCTGAACATTTGAAGTCTTATGTGCATCCTGGTAGTGGAAAACGTCGTATTCGTATATTTTTCCTAAACGATCTATGAAAAAATCATATTTTTGGTTCAAGATAAAGTTTCTATTACATGTTTCTACTGAAGTAGAATACGCTATGTATTTAGGTATCATTATAACTAGATTCTACACCAGATTTTGCCCATACCGATCAACTTACTACATCAGTATTTAGATACTGAAATCATTGAAAGATTTTTAGAATAGTTCAGCTCCCACCCTGTAATCTTAAACGGTTAATCGAGAGCAAAATTCTAGCTACGGAATACGAGCGATTAAGGTCGCTCGATACCTGCGCTATAACCAGAAATCTTTGGCCTAGTTTCAACAAACAGAAGACAGACAATATCATCCAACAAGTGCGGGAATAGAGGAAAGAACAAACCCTCAAAGGTGTCGTTCTTTCCCCAACCAAGTGATTGTGTAGCGACCCTGATTAAATGTATGGACAAATACAATAACCACTCATCCACCAGACGTTGCATGGAGCCACTGCTCTTTCGGACCTGGTGGAAGGATGATCCTTCAAGTGTGGGTAAAGGCGAGACCACACCCTTGAAGGGCGTCGTCCTCTCTTCATCCAGGTGATTGTGCAAAGACAGACATTTCTCCAATGACTAAGAAATACTCACCGACCTTTCAGGCTGAAGCCACGGAGTTAATCAGCTTCATTATGAAAAACTTCTCTTTTTTGTGCGTAGGTACTCATTTCATTTCTGGCAAGATGTTTTTTAGTTTATTGATGGCAAACAAGCAAAAAACTAAATGGTAGGTACTAGTGCAGTTGGCCCAAGTTTTTTTTTTACGCCAAACTCGTAATCAGCCTTATTGTAAGTTTCTCATGGAAAATATTTCACCCGAAAAACTTTGTTCCCCTGAAATTTTAAAAATTGTACATTTTATTTTAGGAAATGAATGTATGCGCTTACATTTTCAACTGTATGATAATGTTTGTTCTACACGAAATAACTATAAACAATGTCGTACATTAGCGGAAGCTTCGCGATGTTTAATATAAGCAGTAAAAAGTTATATTTTAAATAATATTTGATTGTTTAAATATTTATAATTAGATATTTATTTTTAGATTTTGATATTATTTTCACATAAAAATGGGGTGGCACATCTGACAGGACCTAGGGGCGGCATATTACCTAAATCCGCCACTGTGAATAATAACACAGATTTACACAGTTTGAGACTGGTCCACGTAATCCTTGTTCTAAAACGAATTCTTGGAGCTGAATATAAATCTATCATCCATTTTCCACCATCAGCTCTGGTTTTTGAAAAAAAAAACTTTTAAAAAAAATGTTTTTTGAAAAAAATAGTTAAGTTTAGGTGTCTGCACATCTGACATCATTGGAAAATTCCATTTTCAGTAATTAATATATCTCGCACGATAGTTTTCCATTATGATAAATTTTTATTATGATAGCTTTCTTCAAGATAGTTATCTATCATGATAACTTTCTATCATCATAGTTTTCTATCATGATAGTTTTCTCTCATGATCATTTCCTAACATTATAGTTTACTTTTATAATAATTTACCATCGTGATAATTTTCTATCATGATAGTTTTCAATATGATAGTTTTCTACCATTATTGTTTTCTACCATGAAAAGAACTGTGCGGATTGACACATGTTGAAAATTATGTCAAAGAAGGCTCAGACCAAGCCTAGAAGGAACAATGTAAGCTAAAAAAATTTAAATATTTGCACTTCGCCCAACAGATTCATTTATTCTTTCACTGACCAATTCACAGAAAGTCAATTATTTTAATATTATATTAATTCCAAATGGAGACTCCGAATTTGTTTCCAAATAGTAAATACCATTTGCAAATTGAGCATTTCTCGGATCCCCCAACCTTGATATTGATTTGTATTGATTGCAGTTTCCACTTTTAAGACTTTCAAAATCATCACATCTTATTGCAGTTAATCCATTCTTGTGTCCAAGTGTCAAGGCTTCTTGGAAATAATCTAGAGATCTCCCATGAGCACAGGAACCCCCGATATCAATTCCACAACCTGGTTGGTGTCTTCCCCCATTCGGATAGAATGATGCTTGGCCAATGGGATGATAGAAACCCAGCAGTCCACCATTTGTTTGAATAGTCTCAACATACTCGCCATCAGTGTCTGATAGACGTTTCTCAGGATACTTAAATCTAAAAAGGGGCATTGCTGGATCCAACCCCACAATAGTGTGTACTCTGCCACGTTGGACATTCTTTCCAGTGAATCCTGCTACATGTGCTCCCAAACTATGTCCATAAACAGCCAATGTTTCAAATGAGAGATCTGCAGTATCATGCAGCCAATCAATAAATTCTGCAACTTTCTTACCAGCTTTCGAGCAACGACTTTTAGCAGAGATATAGTTAATAGTTTCACTATAGACACTCCAATCAACTGATATAAAATTTAAGTGTCTCTGTTCTCCATTAAGCAGGAGTGCTTCTCTTACCGCGAACAAATCATTGTGATCGGTCATCCATCCATGTATCATGAATCTAAAAATAGTCAAAGGTTAAAAACAAGTCAAAGTTTTCTGCTTGTTACGCTTTTCTTACCTTGTTGGATTTTTGGCATCAAAAGTTGACTTCTTCAAAGATTCAACGTCGTTTGGAAAAAGTTCAATAGATTCTGTTGGATTAGCCTGGGTGAATAAGAAAAAACGAACTTTATCTGATCTTTTTGTTTTTAAAGTGGTCTCGTGCTCTTCTGTAAGGGAAGCTTGCAGAATCGCTTCCTCTTCAGTCATCCAAACAATACTTCCATTTCGTTGTGGGATTGGCCATATTGAAGGGTCTTCAGGATACTCATTGAAAGTAGGAAAAGCTTGAACTTGAATAATATAACTGATTCAAAAATTTGCTATTCAGAAAGTGCTAAATACCAGGCACATACCTCTTCCCAGAACTCCAAGAACTCCCAGCACAAGAAAGGTGTAAAATTTCATTTTGTGATAAAATAGCTTTGTTTAATGTTTATGTTTCCTAACCGTTATAGATTTGCCTTTTATAGCAAACTTTTTTGGTTTTGAGATATTGTGATTAATACCTTATAATAAGGTTTATCACTTAAATTGATTTTACAATGTTTTTGTTTTGGACACAAAATAGCCCCCCCATAAAATGAAAAATGTTCCATCTTAATGTTATGGTTATTGCTTAGTCATTAATTTTGGAAACGAAATAAAATGCACAACATGCCTTGGGTGGATGCTCAGAAATAAGCAATGGATTCATGATCTTTTTATGATCTTATGAATTGATAAGATGGTATAGGTATAATTTTGTGTTTTTGCTTTCTAGTCTCAT
This sequence comes from Dasysyrphus albostriatus, assembly GCA_946251815.1. Taxonomy (NCBI): domain Eukaryota; kingdom Metazoa; phylum Arthropoda; class Insecta; order Diptera; family Syrphidae; genus Dasysyrphus; species Dasysyrphus albostriatus. Next base: position 106,764,538 of record OX276337.1, read on the forward strand.
ATTTGCTTGGGATTTTTTGCACTCGTCATTTATAATCTGACCCAGAAATGTATACTCTTTTAACTTTCTTTTCGAAGTAGGGTTGATCGATGACCATAACCTTGAATTGTTGCATAGTTTGGCTGCCATCTTTGATTTATTTTATTTTAGTTGTTATTGAACATCTCAGTTCCACAAGAAGGTATGTTAGCACAAAAAAGTGTTCGAAAATCTTTATGATAAAAAACTATCACTCATGAAAGGGCACTGGTGAACCCCCCAAGCCAAGTTTTAACACTTAACCCAAAAATCAAGAACAAGAACCGTAACCATCACTCACCGACAGACTATCAAAACTATGAAGCACTTCCCGGCACCGTAGAAAAATTTGAGATGATAAAATCTGTCATAATAGTAAACTATCATGATAGAAAACTATCCTTTCAGAAAACTATTATGATAGAAAACTATCATGTGATCAATTATCATGATAGTCAATATAGATACGAGTTCTATCAAATTAACGTAGACTGTGTCAACCAACACAGAACGATCACACGAATAACGTCACCTGATCAATGTTTTCCCAAAATGCATTGATGTGTCAACGTGATTTCTTACCATTGGTGTCAAGATATTGACACGTAAAATGTCGACGACTGCGCTACTTGACCACATCTGAATGCTATAAACGTTGAAGCGTAGTGTAAAGAGCAAAAATGGGGTTTTTCATTTTTAGCTCTGAGTGGGAGTAGAGCTTGAGCATGGTATGATCAGACCTCTCCAATATAATTTTGAAACACATCTAGAGGTAGAACTAGAACAGGCGGAAGCCAGCAACCGTGGTAGTACAAAACCGAGCGCAAACAAGAAATTCATATGACGCACACATAATTGCAAAGTGGTATTCCTCGTTAAGTTTTCGGTAACTTTTGCCGTTGGGCGAAAGAGCGTTCACCGACTGCTCTTTCGTAAGTGGACCAATTCGAATGGTGGAAGAAAACTAAAAAGAATCTAGCGTTTGGTGTATAGTTTCAACTGTTTTATTTTCTGTTTGATGTATGAGTGAAGTAAAATCTTTAATTTTCTTTTAAATTAATTTGCGTGGTTTTGTAAAATAAATAATTAAAAGCCTATCATTTCGTGCTGTGAATAAGTAAAAGAAAATAAACATTATACGAAACAATTATTATTTACTTTTGTCACTTTCCGCCACTTGTGCATTGAGGGTCACTTGTGAAATTGACGTCTCGGAAAGCAACTTTTCGGTTGGTTTTGACATAAGCTTCCAACAGCTATACCACGTATTCTAGTTCTACCTTAAGCACTGAACTGTCATCCGATTTATATAAATCGTTCAAAATTTGATATTTAATTTTAATTTTCATCTGCCAGCTGGCCAATCGAAAAATCAAAAAATTCAAACCACCTCATTTAAATTCGATGTGTTGAAAGCGCCGATTTAAAAATGTTTTATCAAATCGCAAATGGCAAATGGGAGTGAATTTGCCTGCGCTCTATTTGCTCTATTGGTTCGGTCTCTTTTTATGTTTAGCTAATGGAACGTATTCCGCTAGTGTCGATGTAATAAAAAACCTGAAAAATGTAAAAAAAAGGTTGACAAGGCAGAAAATACCTAGTTTTTTTCAAACAGTTTCATACAGTTTCGGACCGCCAGATTTAGGACGGGCCTTCCGTTGTGGAATGGATTTGCCCTAAATCTGGACGTTTCAAACTGAAACTCGGTGTGGAACACACCTATCTATACTAGTCAACGTAAGGATACAATCAACGTGTTTTAAGTGCGTTGACAGGGTGATTACACGATGAATGAAAATATCAAATGCATTGGCCCTTGAATTCGTGTCAACAAGAGTATCAATACAGACATCAACGCATATACAGTATTTTGCCTTGACGTTAAGGCTACGGTAACAGTGGATGATTGTTCTGACGTGTTACTCGGAATTATTCCTCAGGACTGTTTGTTAGAACTGTTCGCCAGAAAGCTGTAGTAGCACTGAGTCTCAGATATGACTCAGTGTAAATTTTAAATTTTGAATAAAACTATGTGAAAAGGTAGAAACCAAAGAATTTTTAAAAAAATTCAATTTATATAGAAATGTCAAATGTTTGTTCGTAGAATAATTACATACAAAATGGCAGACCAAGCCAAATAGTGAAATGTACCGATGTTGTTTTTTTCGCCAAAGCCCATATGGACATTTCTATAGAATTTATCGATAACACAACGACAATGGTAGTCTGGCAATACCGTATTTATCGGGACAAAAGTTAAATCTACTTAATTATCTGGCAAAACAAAATGACATTGGGGCTTAAAAAAATTGAGTTTCCATACAAACTATCGATAACAAGTATGAAAATTTTGCCGGTAACAGAGTTTTTATCTGGGCTAAAGCTTAGCCCCGAAAATTCCCTGGGCTCAGGTAAGCCCGAAGGAGCTTAGTTGTTGTTGCATTTAACATGCAAATCCGAAGTCGTTTTTTTCATCCAAGCCCATCGGACAAGGAAAGAAACACACCTTCCATATGGACGTAATTGTTGTTCTATTTGAAATGTAAATAGCTTTGTTTTGCTGTCATTTTTACAGACACTGTTATTTAAAAAAATACAACTATAGTTTTGATTGTTGTGACGAATACGTCAGAACAATTATTGTTCGTCAGAATACGCATCCACTATTACCGCTTCTTCTGACGAATAGTTCTGACAAAGAAGTCTGAACGATTGTTCGTCAGAATACGCATAACGCATCCACTGTAACCATTTAACCTTAGCACAACTCTACAAGACAGCATTTGGACATTATTTTGAGTTCTTACCGAAAAGGTCGCATAAAATTTGTATCTATTGACCAAATGCTAACAAATACAAACCCTGTAAATGTTTCATCAGTAGTACCCCAAGAAAGCCACCATTTAACAATAAAACGCATGTTTTTGAACGTGGTTAAAAGATAAAGTTGTTTACAAAAACTTATTTGTATAGAAACCACAGACATGCTTTAGTTTTACCCCCAGTGAAGCGTCATAAGATAAAAGATCTGTTTTAACTGTTTCACTTGATTGTACTGGAATGGCTTATTAATTGCATAATAATTCAAAATAAAATACCTATAGGAATTTCGATGATAAAAACTATAAGATCTAACCAAACAAATAAACGCGTGTATGAACTACCCCCATCCAATTTTATTCCATAATTGCCTACTTTCTTAATCTTTATACTTAAACAAATATTTTTATAAATTTTCGTTGTTCTAAAATAATAAACATTATGATCAGTTCTTGCGCTCCAATACAAATGGTAAACACAATAAATTCATTAATAAAAATAAATAAGTTTATACTATTATTAGACAATAATTTACAGGTCGTATTTAGAAAATGGGGTACTATGTATATCCTCAGGGTAGACAGAAAACATATTTTAAAAGAGAGAAGGTCGTGTCATAAAGACAATCCATAATACATGGCTTTCTACATCAGCTGTTTAACATTTGACAGCCACATTGATCTTGATTTTTTTTTAAACTTAGAATAATTGGGGATTATTCTACTGACGTAGACAGCTTTGGATAATGTTTAGGATACTCTTTCTCTTTTTTAATATAATGTCTTCTGTCCACCCTGTGTATATAACGCTGTGTAAAGACTCCATTTTTAAATGATGTCAACTCTTTTTAAATGTGGTTAGGTCCGCTTGTTTTAACTTGTAAATTATTTTCTAATGATAATTTGAACTTATTCGTTTTTATTTATGAATTTATTATGTTTACCATTTGTATTCGTATTGCTCTAATAGAGCCCCAGAGTTGATCAGAATTTTAATTATTTTAGAACAAGAAACATTTATTAAAATATTTGTTTAAATTGAAAGATAAAGAAAGCAAGCAATTATTATGCTATTAAATCGATGGGGGTAGTTCATGCACGCGTTTATTTGTTTGGTTAGATTTAATATTTTTTTGTTTGTTATCAAATTCTTATTTTATTTTCAATATTGTTATGCAATTAATAAGCAATTCGAGTACAATCAAGTGGAACACTTTAAGCAGATCTTTTATCTTATGACGCTTTGCTGGGGGTAAAACTAAAGCGTGGCTGTACCTACTATAAAAATAAGTTTTTGTAAACAACTTTATCTTTTAACAACCTTCTAAAACGTGCGTTTTATTTTTCGATAAGAAGTAGGTAATAAGTTTACAATAAATTTAAGTAATAAATTCTAATAAAACTGAATAAGAAATAAACAAAATATTTTTTGAATAATATCTACAAAAATTTTTTTTTTTAATTAAAGTTAAGATTTGTGTCCGGAAAAAGGAAATGAACTGGACATTAACCTCAATATGAATAAATTTAGCGACTTGACTCCCAACCATTAACCATTCTTCCATTAGTGCTGTTAGTTAGCAGAAATGTTAGGGACACATACCACATACAATTTCTTGCAGAGTGCGAAGGGCTTTGAAGCACTTTTCATTTTAAGAAGTACTCTTGTCCTCTTGTAGTCCTTCATCTCCAGCGTGAGGGCCACACACACTGGAACCTCTACTGACTGGACGTATTTAATGTTGCGGTAAAAACCAGTGTGGAGTAAGATCTTACTTAACAAGATTCATGCACTCGCTTCTTCCCTCAATGTTTCCAATGAAGAGCATACGAACGATCAAATTCAGCAAAAAATTACATTTTCGCTGAATATTGACAATAAACATTGATTTTGTTTAGGGCTCTTAATAACCACCAGCCTGGGACCATAGTTTTATAAAACCTTTGGCCTCTGAATGTCATTTCGAACACGAGACTTTTCATTTTCAGTACCGATGAGGAGACAGATTTTCTATGCCCTTTTCTTTCGCAGGATTTTCTTCTCTTCAAATTTTCTTGAAAGTCTTACTCAATGACAAATTTTCAGTTGAGGATTAAATTTATCTTTCAGTTGTCAAAAATCTAGGGCCATCGATGTGCGACGCTATATGGATTTAATCCTTCTATGCCTTTTATACATCGGAATATAGATGGCACCACAACGGAATTGCACTGACAATAACTTCTATCAAAATCAAGATGACGCCACAACTGAAAAGGCAATTTTGTCCCTGAGTTAACTCACCAAAGTAGGCGAGTTAGCTCGCAGTTAACTTAGGTATTCAACTGACTGAAAAAACACGTTTCTGGAGTTAACTCAGGTTTAACCCCGAAACTAGGATGATCTCGCACTGAAAAACTGGCACTTGTTACAGTTCAGTACGAAATCAAGAGGCAACTTTGGCACGTTATAACTTTAAGGTTAAAGCAACATTTAGATGGTCAGCACAAATGACCAACACATTGAGTCTCTGGCGTCAAAATGGCATCAAATTCTGACTCAAAGTTGTCTTTTAGTGTGATCAGAAAAACGCAGAATACTGACGGCTGCGTTGACCCGAATTAAAAGTTCAATGAGTTGAATATTTTCGTTAGCGGTGTAATCACCTTGTCAACGTTATGACCCCGTGGCCCCTCCTCTATATACACGCCGTTAGTACGCGCTATATATTTGACGAACAAACCTTATTTCAATCTCAATGATACCCAATTGCCAAAACCTTTTTCTGATGCAGTAAAAAACTGAAAATTTCAAAAGTAAAGATGATGATCCATTTTTGTTTGTGGAACACATTTGTTCGTCAGTACACAAGCGAGAATTTTTTGAATCAAATTAAAGCGCTCAGTTGAATATGTTGAACTTTTCTTATTCGAAAAAAGGGGACAATTTTTCACATCAGCTTCTTTGAAGTTTACTCGTCGTTGAACGATAAAAATTTTTGTATTTGTTCAAACTTTGTTTGTGACATACATAAATACAGTTAGGTATATGTGTCGGAATCCGTATTTGCTCGAGTATGATTTAATTGATAAGCTTCTACTCTGAGAATATCAATTATCAATAAGCCAATCTTTCGTACGTTTCACCCTCCAAAACCCATTTGTTTACATTGTTTTATTTGTAATTTCATTTCGTGTCGATGAGTAGATGTGAATTGCAACAAGAATAAGTACTGTGCTGAATGATGTGCTGAATGGACGAGTTGATTATGTGTGCGTTTTTCACTACTTTGCAAATCTAATACATCAGCTGTTCGATTCCAGCTTGAAGGCAAATCAAATTGACAGCTGAGGATTGCCATCTTTATTTATTTATCTATGCTTCTGCTGCATGCAAGTGTCGATCTTCAAATCGGCAGATTCAACGAAATCATCTTTTGACATTTGGCATTTTTCAGTTCAGTGCATACCTGATTTACCACTTAACTTATAACCAAAGAACATCAATTATCTAGAAGTCAATCTTTCACCTATTTGTTTACATTGTTGTATTTGTCATTTCAATTCGTGTCGGTGAGTAGATGTGATTTGCAACAACAATAAGACCTGTGCTGAATGACGAGTTGATTCTATGTTTGGGCGTTTCACTGGTTTTTACTAATACTTTGCAAATCTAATCAATCCAGCTGTTCGTTTCAGCTTGTAGGCGAATTAAATTAACAACTGAGGATTGCCATCTTTATTTGATAATCTCTGCTTACAACACTTGAAACAAGGGTAAAATGTTTTGATATCTTGCAGCACTGAATCTAATGCTATATTTCTTAACTTTGTCTCAGTTCAGATTCAGATTCAATAAATCTATTTAATGCTTCCACCACACAAAAAGATTGAAAAAGATTTATTTTGACAGAACATTTAAAAATGTAAATTGTATTTCATTTTTACTTATGAAGTGGAAAAGAGATAGAATGCTTCATGGGTGAGGACTGAATTCAGCCATGAACGAATCTTTCAGTGCCATAAAAGAATAGGTTAGTTCGATTTGTAAAAGTTTTTGTTTCTAGGAAGTTTTAACAAGATTGATTTCTTATCTTTAAGATTTACGAAATAAATTTGTATGGTAGACCTTCGAGATTTTAAACCCTTAGCACCAACATTTTTTGAGAGTTGACTTTGAGTGGTTTTTCACGGCAGTCACAGACGTATTCTTTTCAGAGCCTTCAAAACCAGTACTGTTTGAGAGGTAAAAAAATGTGTTAAGCGGTGGAGTGGAAAAATGATCAATTTTGAAAAGAATTGAATCTATTCTAAGAACTTTTATCGACGTTCTTAGGTATTTTAGGGTAAACTATGATGCTGAGCCACTCCTCTATTAGTTTCCACTAAATGCCACGAGATTCTTCTTTCTTTTTTACCGAAATCACGTCAAGGCCGAGTTAATATTAGAAAAAGAAAATCAAACTTCTTTAAACAATTAAACTTTCCTATTCCTTCACTATTGTAGGTCCCCTCCATTCCTGCCAACAACACGCACACAGGAATTGTTGAGAGTTGTAAGTCACTAGGCCCTGGTTCTCCACGAGCTGTTGAGCCATCAGCAAATTTAATTTTAATTTTTAATGTCGAATTCCTTACAATCATTTTAGATCGATTTTTGTTTGATTGGAAGGAACTTGTAAAAATCCGAATTTTGCATTTGTGATTCTATGTGTGACAGTAGTTTTATGGCAGCAAGTACAAAATTCATTTATTATTCCCATCGTTTTGTCTTTTGTATGTATTTAAATTCCTCGGAGAACTTCTTTCAACTCCAGAGAAATGTCAAATTTTCCTAGTGTGTGTGCAAGTCTGTGTAAATCTTGTTTCAAATCCCAAATTTGATCTTGCATAACAAATTGTTTTTGTTGAAAGGAATTTAACATAAGACGGAATGTGGTGTCATGCTGCCATAAAAAATTGAACATACCAGTGTGCTGCCAAATTTATGATTAAGTTTTGCGTTCACAGCCGCTAACCCTAAAAATACCCCCATATGGCTCCAATCATCATTCAGGGTATAAAATTTATTATCAATATCAATATTTATTTATTTTTTTATTGTATGTACATACCTTACCTTTACCTACTTCAGTATTGTTTATTTTTGGAAGTGTAATTTTTATTTCTATAATGCTTTGTTTTGAAAACAAATAAATTAAAAAACGATAATGCACAAATTGTCACAAATACGTATAGGTGCACCTAACGTTAATTATTCTTACTTATATGTAACTAGAACCAAGCAATTTATTGGGTAATTACTAGGATAATAAAAGAACAAATATCTTTTAAACCTTTTACAATAATAGCTTAATTAAATTTAATCCCAAGCTTGAGAATTCAAGAGTTTCAACCCTTTATGAAACTGATTAGATTTGCAAAAAATAGCTACTCTTGCGGTATTTTCATATAAAAGCCAAGTGCCAAACAAGAACTCGTACACAGTTGACAGTTTGAACAAATAAGAGAAAATGATTGGATATATTTTACTTATAGCTGCCTATTTTGGAATTCTGAGGCTAGGTAGGATGAAGTTTGATATTTAAAAGGCAAAATAAAAAAAAACAAATTTTTTTTAGGTCAGACATTTCCTACTAACCTTGATGAACCAGTGGATAAAGTTTGGCAAATTCCACAAAAGGATGGAAGTTTTCGTTGGATGACAGAGACTGAGGCAGCTAGAGAAGCTTTATTCCTTGAACCTGAAGTGTTCAGTGAAAAGAGATTTGACAAAATACGATTTTTCTTGTACACCCCAGATAGCCCAATTGAACCTATTGAAATCGACAAAGACGATCCAGAAAGCTTAGCGCGCTCAAGTTTTAACTTCAAAAATCCAACAAGGTAAGAAAGTTATTTTGTTTAATTTGTTTTAATTTTGTGCTTCTGAGCTGAATAAACATTGAAAAACTACTCCCAGATTTATGATTCATGGCTGGAACGGTGGACATGACTCCTCCGAGGTGCATCAAATTCGAGAAGCTCTTCTCCTACAAGGAAGCGAAAGGCAGTTCAATTTTATTGCTGTCGATTGGTCAGTTTACGCTGAGTCTTTATTGTATATACCATCACAAAAGAGTGTCCCGAAGGCGGGTAAAATTGTCGCTGAATTCATCGATTGGATGCATGACAATGCAAAGCTTTCATTCAATACACTAGCTTTGTATGGTCACAGCCTGGGAGCACATGTTGTAGGTTTTGCTGGGAAGAATGTCAAACGCGGCACAGTTCATACCATTGTTGGGCTGGATCCAGCTATGCCATTGTTCAGTTACGACAACTTGAATGGTCGTTTAGCAGAAACAGATGCTAAATATGTTGAATCGATTCACACAAATGGTGGAATATTGGGCTTCTATCATCCCATCGGAAGAGCTTCGTTCTATCCAAATGGCGGACAAAATCAACCAGGATGTGAAGGGAATATTGGTTGTGCACATGGACGATCTGTTGAGTACTTTTCGGAAGCACTTGCTCTGTCTGGAAAAAATGGATTGATTGCCTGGAAGTGTAAAGAGTTTGATGATATAAAAAATGAGTCTTGTACCCGTTCAATAAGTAGCATCGGCGCGCGGTTGGGTGATCCGAGTAATGCTCGTTATGCCAAGGGGATTTATTATTTAGAGACAAATAGCGAATCTCCGTATGGGCTTAAGAGTAAACCAACATATTCGAAAAAAATCCTTGGCTTCTAATAAAATCTGAAAAGGTTTTTGTATAAATTTAACAAATATTTTTAAGGAAAAAATAAAGAATCTGTTATATGTCTTTTTAAGATAACTACCTGTGTACTTTTAAAAACACAATTCAAAATCTTTGGAGTAAATCAGATTTGGGATGCCATTTTTAATTGTTCACTATGGACATGATGCTTCCAGTTTACAGTGATCTCTTGACCGGAGGTTCGGTTTTCTTTGTTGTTTTGAACCAGGTTGGTATTTGAGGAGTTAATTCTTTATTTTGAATTCGTTTGGCGTATCTATAATTCTCATAAGCTCGGATTTCAGACGAATTATAAAGCCAGTCATTTCCAACAGAAGTTTCTATACGAGTATTATTGTTTAACGCTCGCGCTGATAAGCTTGGCAAGTCAAGTCCAGATGGAGGAGAGAGGTATCCGTTGTCATAAGGAGGGAAAATGAACACCATTGACGTGTAATTATTCGTTGAATCACTGCACATCGCCATGTTGACGCCAATCAGTGACTACCCACTTCCAACGATGCGAAACTATCCGTTGACGACTTGCTAAGGAACGATAAATCAAAGATTTCTTAGTGGATGTGGTAGCAAAAATTTGTTGAGTTTTAGTATTTCAAATTGTTTAGAATAAAGATTTTTGAATTTCGCTTTGTATTATAAACAAAGAAAGCTCAAACTCCCGTAAAGACAAATTTGAATTTTGTTTTTTCGTCAAACCAAAACAGAGCCTAATTCCTCTATGTACACACTCAATTCACGCACAAAACAAGTATGAATAAATTTGATTGATAGTGTACACCTCTCAAAATTTTTAAATAATATGAAGATGGCAGTCTTTCGTACGTTTTACATCCAAAATCCATTTGCTTACATTGTTGTATTTGTAATAGATGTAAATTGCAATAGCAACAACACCTGTGCTGAATGATGTGCTGAATGGCGAGTTGAGTCTCTGTATGCGTGTTTCACTGCTATTCACTAATACTTTGCAGATCGAATCAATCCAGTTCATTTCAGCTTGTAGGCAAATCAAATTGATAGCTGAGGATTTTCGTCTTCAGTGCGAGATCATACTAGTCGCGGGATTAAACCTAAGTTAACTCCAGAAACGTATTTTTCAGTTTAAATTAACTCACCTACTTTGGTGAGTTAACTCAGGGATCAAATTGAGTGCCTTTCAGCTGTGGTGCTATCTCAATTTCGACGATGAAAGTTATTGTCAGTCGAATCCCGTTGTGGCGCCATCTCTATTCTCATATGTGAATGACGTAGAAGGGAGATATCCCTAATGTCACATGGATGGCCCAAGATTTTTTCAGTTGTCAAAAATCTAAGGCCATCGATGTGCGATATTATGAGGATACCACCGTTCTACGCTTTTCTCGCATCGGAATAGAGATGGTGCCACAATGGAGTTGCACTAACAGTAACTTTCACTTTTGAAATCGAGATGGCACCTCAGCTGAAAAGGCACTCAATTTGGTTCCTGAGTTACATCACCAAAGTAGGTAAGTTAACTTCGAGTTAATTTAGGATAAATTGACTGAAAAACTCGTTTCTGGAGCTAACTCAGGTTTAGTTTAACCCTAGGACTAGGATGATCTCGCACTGAAAAACTGAGCCTAATTGTGTCAGTTCGTATGACTGGCAGCCTCTTCAACCTAATCTAACCACTCCACTAAAGTGGTCACTTGTCAACTCTGAGACAGAAGAGATGACTAATGTTTGCTTTCCAGGAACTTGGTACTGTTGTCGTTAATCCTGATTTTGCCCATTACCATTCTCCCATTGAGTAGTCCCTCGTGGCATGATGATTAGTGTGTTGGACTGTCATGTCGAAGGTTTGGGTTTGATTCCAAGCCGCTGCCACCTAAAAACAGAAAGGTTTTTCTCGACTTTTGCGAGAAACTGATAAATCCTCCAAGAGAATGCTTGTCATGAAAAAGTGCTTCTCATCTAGCCCTTCGAACTCGGCAAAAAATTGTAGGTCCCCTCCATTCCTTCCAATAGCACACACACTGGAATGGTTGAAAGTAGTAAGTCACTAGGGCCTAGTTTTCCACGAGCTATTGAGCCACCATGTTTTATTATTCTCAAATTGATCAAAGCATTCATATGCGTTTTTAAAGTCGATAAAAAATGGATGGCCTATTATGGTTGATCTCCTGGGCTTGAAGCCGTATTGTTTCTTGGTAATTAAAGTGTTACCGCATGAATTAAGACGCTCAGGCTCTTGATACTTTGATACAATGGGAGCAGAATCATTGACCATGCTTCCACCTATACTTTGTTGATGATTTCATGAATAACCCCTTTCAAACTATGCCCACCCTCCCTATTTGAAGAGCTTTGCTTATAATAGATATATCAAAACCAGTAGCCTTGTTTTTCCTATAAGCTTTTCTATCTCTACTTAGTGGAACATGGTACTAGTACTGGTCCCTATTTACATGAAGAAAGTTCTCTTTTTACTCGGAGAGCCAGCGTATTGGTCTTTAAACTAGCACCCACCACTTGCTTGGCCTCTGGGTACTGGGTGTTATTTCAACTCCTCAATATCTTTGAGTTTGAACACTATATACCGCCTTCTTCGTTTTTCATTATCAATTCCTAATCTGCCTTGGCTGGTGGAATACTACGGCTTTATCAACCTCCTTAATCGTCGTGTTAATTCAACGATTCATTCATTCAGCTCTTCATTTAACGATTCATTAACTCAGCTCTTCGTCATTTTACTGTTGATCTTGATTTCCGATCTTTTGTTTTGAGATTTGAGAATTCCGTTTTAAGCTTTGTCTTTTTTTATTGTAATCTTATAATATGTTGGTTTCAAAATCAAATAACAAAACTTTTATGAGGTTGTTTATGTTTGATTTAAATCCACTAAAGTCCAAAACAAAAATAAACAAATTGATAAGCCAAATTATAATATATACCTCATAAATCAATATGTTTGATAAGACGAATAAAGTTACAAAAAAAAACGAGAAATACTTAACATAAATTTGGTATAAAAGCCAAGCCCATTAACACCTCAGCAAACATTTAAATTCAAAAAGTTATTCAAACAAAATGAAGATATACATTACTTTGGTGCTGGCAGTTATTGGACTTCTACAAAGAGGTATGGAAAAGTTTGATTAGAGACTTACTGTGAACATAACATCTGAACAAATGTATTTTTTTTTTAAGTTCAAGCTTTCCCGGCACATAATATTGAAGATTCAGAAGGCGAAGAATCCTTAACAGTTTGGCCAATTCCACAACTAAATGGAGACATTCGTTGGATGACTGAAGAGGAAGCACTGTCAGAAGCCTTACGAACGGAACCAGAGGAAACCACTTTTCAAGCAAAAAAGTCAGATAGAGTTCGGTTTTTCTTGTACACCCAGAAGAATCCAAAGAACCCCATTGAACTTTATTTGAACGATCTAGAGACATTGAAGAACTCAACTTTTGATTCCAAAAACCCTACAAGGTAAGGCAAATTAAGACTAATGCTTTGACTAGCTTTGACTTTTGAGCTTTATTAGATTTATGATTCATGGATGGGCCACCGATCACACTCACGAAGATTTGTTTGCTGTAAAGACAGCACTCCTGCTCAATGGGGAGAAAAGACAATTCAACTACATATCTGTTGATTGGAGTGTCTATAGCCATACAATGAACTACATCTCTGCTAAAAACAAAACTTCTAAGGCTGGTGAGCAAGTTGCAGAATTTATCGACTGGTTACACGATTCGGCAAACCTTACGTTTGCAAACCTGGCCGTTTATGGTCATAGTCTGGGGGCACATGTGTCGGGATTCACTGGAAAGAATGTCAAACGTGGAAGAATCCACACCATTGTTGGTTTGGATCCAGCAATGCCACTGTTCAGATTTAAACATTCAGATAAACGTCTGTCAGCTTCTGATGCAGACTATGTCGAGACTATTCAAACAAACGGTGGATTTTTTGGTTTCTATAATCCGATTGGCCAGTCAGCTTTCTATCCAAATGGTGGAAAGTATCAACCGGGATGTGAAAATGATCCGAATGGTGCATATTCATGCTCTCATGGCAGATCTACAGCATATTTTGCAGAAGCTTTGAGATTTGGAAACAGAAATGGATTAACTGGGGTAGGATGTAAGGATTTTGAAAGTCTTAAAAATGGAAAGTGCCGTCAATACACAACAAGACGTAGTTTGGGTGATCCTAATAATGCTCAACTTCCCAATGGAATATTCTATGTGAAAACAAATTCAGACTCTCCATATGGAATGAATATTAAATTGTGATTTTTTTATATAAAGTAATGAATAAATGAATCTTTTAAGTTAAGTTAAAAAAATAAAATAAAAATGTGTGTTTTTGAAATAAAATTTTTTTTTTAGCCCTTTCACATCGAATCGAAATCAAGATTTTGAGCCAAAAGCCCAAAGTCTCATCAGCAATATCAAAGAGATATCTCATAGATTTAAAGATTTCGTAATCTAGTATATAGCCACAAAATCTTCTTGGCCCATTTACAATTACATTATATTACTAATTTTGTCTCCACTGTATAACAGTTTACCCATAGAAAAGGGAAGATAGAAAAAATTGATTCTATATTTATGAGTGAAGTAGTATATTCAGGTAATGGTCCTTTTTATATATTTTTATGGTAAAGAGAGAAAGAATGAAATATGTGAAGTTGTGCCTTGGGACTTTGTCCCCTTGAAGTTTTCTTTTAGTTTCCTCAAAAATCTCTTGTACCTTTCACACGAGGAAACAAAAGAAGTGTTCCTTAAATTCTTCGCACTATTTTGGACTAAATGTCAAATTGTGACAAGTGGAAACTGTTAAAATGTCGGGAATGGTTTGGGCCCTAATTTGCACCATGTCAAAGAAATATTGGACTAGAGCTGCTGTAGAGCAATCATAAGTCATACATTTTTTTTAGAAAATCACTGTACAAGAAATTAAACTTAAGCAAAGAAATATTTTTTAATAACATATAAGGTCTGTTCCTTTACTTTGAATTTCAGTAATTTTCTGTGCATTTCTGCGCATTTTAGTCCAATGTTCTGTCAAAATTCATATAAAAATAATTTTTTGACAACTTTGGACTAAATATCACATAAATTCAAAGTATGAACACACGTATTAAATAATAGAACTTAAGTTTGTTTACAAAAAGATGAAAAAGTAACAATCTACCAAAAACAAAACAAAAAAAAAAAGAAACACTTGGGTAACCCTAACTATTTGTATTCTGTTTTGTTATTTGAATTCAGATTGACATTTTTTTTCAAATCTACATACGAACACATTTGACATCTTTGATCCAAAAGAGTACAAACTTTGACTTGTGGAACTACTTAGCGCTAAGAATGACTAAATCTGGCGATTTCAAACATTGTTTTAAACTCGTTCTGGAACACACCTAAAATCTAGGCAATTTTGAGATTTCCTGCAGTTCTATTGGTTAAACGCACCTTAACCTTAGATTTCAAAGGAAAGTATCAAAAAAATCTCTTTAAAACCTTTTGTTCATCACTCCTTCCTACTGAACTGAAAGTTGCTAGCAACTCAGTTTCCTCGTGTGAAAGGGCACTTTGACTTATGGCAATGGATCTTTTTTTAAAAGTTCCTTAAATTCTTTTGTAATGTCAAACTTAATCAAGTTTATGTGTAGTGTGGTGTTTTGTGAACAATTCAAGTACCTAGTTTTTAAAATGTTGCTCGGAACCGAGATTTCGATTCGGTGTAAAAAGGCTTAAACCTTTTAAGTAGTAAAATCGAATAATGTAAATTTGGATAATCATCAAATTTTGTGAATATATATTTAGGGACTAAACTGAGGGAAATTTCTGTTTTGGTCCCATCTCGATTTTGATAGTGAAATCTTTGGAAAGTACAATTTTCGTTATGGTTCCATCTTGATTTCAACAGATAAAGGCGTAAAAATGTTATATACATAGGGCCAGTTTTCAGTTAGCTTGTTTTTCTACTTCTACTTTCATGATCGAAATAGAGATGATGCCGCATCGGAAAAAGCCGTCAATTCGAATTAAGGTGAATTAACACGTAGTTACAGGATTACAATTGACTAGAAAAATACGGTTCTGGAGTTAACTTAGGTTTAACCCCGTGACTAGGAGATTTTTATCAATAGAAAGATAAAGTTAATCATCGACTGAAAAAATGCTTCTGAGTTAATTTATTTTTAGGATAGATCTGAAAAACTGGCCCTTAATTAATTACACCCATTTAATTTTCAGAGTATAGTTATGAACCAAGAAACAAAAAAAAATGCATATTAAAGGCCAGTTTAAGCTATCAGGAAAACAAAACATTTTCAAAGAGACTAATTACAATGTTTTTATTCGATTTCAAGCACAAATAATGCTAAAGGTAGAACTATAGTAGCCAGAAGGGAACGTAAGATTTTGGTAAAAACCAACAAAAAGTAGCTTTTCGTATGTCAAAAGGAGAACACGAAAACTGAACGAAACTTGACAAAAAGCTCTTGTCTACGATTTCAGCCTTGTCATATGCTTTCCGTGTATTCTTCTTTTCTTTTTTTCTTTGTGAACTTTTAAAATTAGAAAGAGAAAAGACAAATATAGTTTCTGGAAAAGCCAAAAGCCCAATTCAAATAAAACTCGCTAGAAACCTAGATTCCATGTGGTTTGTGTAATACGTGTTAAAAGATAAATTCGAGCCTGACCCGGAGATAATAAGAAGCAGATAATGGCTAACTGTACAAATGTGTGTCAAATTATCACTGGCGACTATGATATTAAACAAAAAATATTTATTCAATTTTGCAAACAAAATTTACGCAGATTTCGAGCTGCATTACCGATTTGTTTGTTTTATCACATCTTAAAAGTCTGCATTGTTCTCTATGAAGAAATTAATTGTAGATAAAAAGAATTGCATATTAATAGGAGCTATTTTAATTGAATTTTAAAAATGTATAAGAACGCCAATCAAATATCTGATAGACCAAATTTAAAATTAAAAAAAAAAAGAACCGTCAAACACAAGAAAAAAACAATTGCAATGAAAGTTATTGGAAATAATTTTTGTTTTAAACCTTAAATAATGGCTCACTTCAAAGGAGGACCATAGGTTAGGTTAGGTAGAACGGCTGACAGTTGGTGTACATAGTTACCGTCACACATAGATCTATGTACATAGATCCGTTGTGATGCCCAAGGAAATTGTACTTCACTCAATGTAAAAACGTATGTGTTCTGTTAGCAGTTAAGCTATTGAGCGGCGTTGATTAAGTTTAGAAGGTTTTAAGCGAAAGTTCTAGAAAGTTCCTCTAAGTCATCATAGAAATGATTTCATAGGTATTTCTTCCTTAAATGACTGAGTGCTGGCAGTGGCTTCAACCATAGCTTTCTTTAGTGCTGAGACTCCAGTTCAGTTTCTTAGAAAGGATCACACCTGGTATTGGTCTAATCCAATATTTTGAATGGAGTCCCTTCAATTGATGGTAATCGAAACATTGGTATTTTCCTTCAGTTAGGGAAGAGAACCAATTTTGTTTTCAACGGATTGATCATTAGATCACAATTCGTTGTCCAGGTATTGATCTTTGACAGGGCATATTCAATTTGTTCCCTAATAGTGGATGGAAAAATTACTTCCGGGTTCAGTGTCCAACAATCTCTAGAAGGTTTTGAGAGTAAACGACGTGAGACTTCCATTACAATATCCGACGGTGCTCTGTGCTCTGTATAGACCTCAGTTTCTTGGTTATATCTAGGGTTGGAGCCGCACCCGGGATAGCGAGCATTAACTAAGAGTTTCAGAATTTTATTGCATGTATATATTTTTTACCCTCATTAAATTGCTTAAGACTTTCAGATAAAACACGACCAAAAACACATTTTTTTAAACTATTACTAACAGATTCTTTATTCTCTCCTAATTTGTTGTTGATTGAAAAAATAATTTCAAATAACCCTTACACTAGAGTAAGGTGTTTGACTATTTGTAAGTAAAAAGTAAATACCTTTGGCTTTCTTAACATTATTAGGGTCACCTAAACGGACACCTCTTAACCTCTTATCACAGGAGGAATTTTGCATACTCTCAAGATCACTGCATTCGATTGCAATGAAGGCATTCTTTTGTTCTAGACTAAGAGCTTCAGCAAAATATGCCACAGATCTTCCATGATCGCAAAAGAAATCACCTTCACATCCTGGTTGTGACTGGCCACCATTTGGATAGAATGCTGCCTTTCCGATGGGATTGTAAAATCCTAAAATTCCTCCATTAGTCTGAATTGTTTCCACATACACAGCATCGGAGCTGGACAAACGTTTTTCCGATCGTTCGAATCGGAAAAGGGGCATAGCTGGATCTAGTCCAACGATAGTTTGGACTTTTCCACGCTTCACATTCTTTCCAGTGAATCCTGCAACATGTGCTCCCAAACTATGGCCATAGATTGCCAGAGTATCGAATGACAGTTTGGCCTCGTCATGCATCCAATCGATGAATTCGGCGATAATCTTTCCTGCTTTTGAGCAACTTTTTTGGGAAGTAATGTAAAATATAGAGCTGGCGTAAACGCTCCAATCAACCGAAATAAAATTGTACTGTCTGTTAGTGCCGTTCATTAAAAGTGCCTCACGAATAGACCATCCAGCCGAGTATCCACCATTCCAGCCATGAATCATGAATCTGTTTTAATTTGATTATTAGTAAATAGAAAAAAGAAAATACCCGTTTTCTTGAAACCTACCTGGTTGGGTTTTTGAAGTTGAAGTTTGAACGTGCTAACGATTCTGGGTCATCCTTGATGATTTCAAGTGGTTCTGTTGGATTTGCTTCAGTGTATAAAAAGAACTTGATACTGTCAAAAGTCTGATTACTCTGAAATTCCTCAGCATGACTCGCCTCTGCAATGGCTTCATTCTCTGTCATCCAAAGGAAACTACCATTCAATTGTGGAATTGGCCAAATTGTGTGTTTCTCCATTTTATCAGCTGGAAATGATATAACTGCGAGAAAGGATATTTAGAATATTTTCTTCTTTCTTAAAATCATACCCTACTCTTGAAATACATACCTCCTCTAGAGAGTCCTAAAATCAAGACTGCTGCTACTACTACTACGATGTGTTGCTTCATTGTTATTGATAAATTTCTGATACAATTTTCTGAGATGGATTTGGCTTTTATAAGCAAAATAAAGTGGCAAGT
This sequence comes from Dasysyrphus albostriatus, assembly GCA_946251815.1. Taxonomy (NCBI): domain Eukaryota; kingdom Metazoa; phylum Arthropoda; class Insecta; order Diptera; family Syrphidae; genus Dasysyrphus; species Dasysyrphus albostriatus. Next base: position 106,783,302 of record OX276337.1, read on the forward strand.
GAGTTTTATTTTAGAACATGAATATTCTTATCATTATATTCAATCGAAGTGTTAATAAAAATTATTAATTTTTGACTATTTGATATAATTTTAACGCAGAACCAGATATATCTTCAACAAAGTAGTAAGTAAACCATAAATAACATTATTTTTTTATCAGCCAGCCGATTCATAGATTAAAAAAAAAGTAAACACTGTTTTATGATTCTTAGAGCTCTGGCACACGAAACCAAGAATGGGCAAAGTTTTATTAAACGTCAGAATAATGATAAAGCGACAGAATAATTGTCTGATTAAAAGATTTTACCAGGGAATCTAGCAATTCGATGTTTTTTAGCGCCTTTTTTTACTATGGAAAAAAGTAAAGTGTGTCTGTAATCTAGTCTGTACTTCTAGAAAACATTGGAACAACACATAGATGCTTTATCGCAATAAGCTCTAAGTCGCTTTCGTTAGGTTTTGGGCACTGTTTTATTTCCAAAGAATGTGGAAAACCAGGAGAATAAGGACTGAAAAAGGAGAACTCCAATCGAAAACGACATTATCGAATAATGACATGTTCTTGATCTTATAGCTGAACTCGCTTAGTAGTTTTAAGACTAAATAAAAAATCATCGTATAAAATATTCATAGCAAATGAACGAGTTTTTTGTTGTCTTCAAAATTTTAAAGTGCTTTTTCACAATGTCTAATAAAAGTTCCAATGAGTAAAATTAATAATAAAATATATAAAAATATGTGCGAGGCAGTTGGTGGATTCCACTAAAGTCACTTCTTCCAGTTTAAAGGAACAAAGTCTGAAAATTTCATCTAAATGATTGGTTTCAGAGAAACAAAGCAAACGAAAAATGGATGTGAAAATGGGTGGCTCTAATTTACATAGTTGCTTAAGCCTTCTCTCTACTAAAGAGAAAAAACGGTGAATGCGATTCAAATCGTTAGAGCCGTTTCCGGTTTTTCCTTGTAATGAATTAATTATAACATTTAAAAAAAAATCTGCCGATACCAAACGATACTACCGAAAGTATCGATAAATTTCGGCCCCAAAAGTACTGTATCGGCTCGGTATCGTTTTGGATACTTTGGAGCTGGTTTCGTCTTGGTATCGATTTGGTTTCCGATACCGATACCAAACGATACCGAGACTTTTCTGGTATCCCTACTTAGAGGATCCCCAAAACACAACATTATTCCCGACCCTTCAATTCTCTTCCCTTCACACTGCCATGATACCGGACTCAATCTTTCCAATCTAAACAGGATCTTAAAATGGTTTCCTATGTGCGTTTGGTAGCATGTTTCTTTTTTGAAGTTTCCATAAGTGGCTGTGAGAATAGATAGGGGATAAAACCATTTTTGCGGAACTTAGTAAACATTTACGTTACGCAAATAGGCACTTCCATACTGAGTTCGGTGTTTATTCATTGATGAGTTCGGAAATGCGTTACTAAAGCTGCGTTTTTTTGCTTTGGCGAAAAAAACGACATCGGTACAATTCAACATTTCCCCTTGGTCTGCCATTTTGTATTGAACTATCTTACCAACAAAAATTTGACATTTCTTTACAAATTATCGATAACACATAACCAGAATTGTAGTTTGGCAATACCGTTTTTATCGGGACAGAAGTTAAATCCATCACTTAAATATCTGAATATCTAGACATAACTAACTCTATATAGGCATAGTTGTTATTGTATGTTACATATAAACTGCTTTGCTTTATTGTCGTTTTATTTCAGACAGTATTATTTTGACTTGCAGAAAAACACTACTAATATGCCTGTTTAAGAATGATTCGTTTTATTGGCTGAACAGAATGGAGACGGGGATGCAACTAGAGCTGCCGCTGCAGTTGGGATAACTGTCAAAATGTTGAGTTTACAGAAATCCTATGATACAAACACACCACGACGACGCAGCTGCAGACGGCAATGCCAACGCAGCTGAACAAGTTGATCAACTTTTAACTTTAGCTTTCAGATTTTTTGAGGTTTTTAAATTGTGAGCGAAACGAGCATTTACATGCGGGGTTGAAGAGAGTTTCGAAATCTTTTCAATCTCTCATTCCTCTCGTCAAAAACACGAATTTACATTTTTTATTGTGTGTAATCACGAAGGGGACCTGTCAAAAAGACCAATGCCGAAACAAACGAAAAAACGAATCGTGTAATCAGGCTCACCATTACTGTTCTGTTAGAACCCATAGAAATTGTCGACAGTTACTGGTCAAACTAAATGGCGTAGCTGTAGTTTTGGCGTGTAGCACGGTCAAAGTAGAAAAATACAAAAATCGGCCACAGTGACAATGAAATGAATGGTGTAGCATAAGTTGAACAAAATTCAACTTTTAATATAATCTGCAGCTACATTTATTCCGTTATTATGACTAATTGTGATCTGTAAAATTAAAAATTAAACACACTGAATGGGGGCATTCAAAGTTTCAGATATCTGACTTTTTCGTGCTTCTGATTGGTTAGCTGTCAAAAAATATCTGAAAATTCAGCTGACGTTTGGTTACGTGTTTTTCTGAATTTTCAGATGTGAAATCTCGTCTGAATATTCAGAGGAAAGTGATGGGTTATGTCAAAAAAAGCACAAACAAATGCAAATGACAGTTGAACTTTACTATCTGATGAGTGATGGAAGTTGACGGCTGCGAAAAGTAAAATTTAATAACTGAAAAGCTATTCAAATCGAAATTGTAAGTGTTTTATATGTTTCACTGTAAGATTCGAACTACCCATCACATTATTTAATGTGAAAAACACTACTTTGGACTTTTTTGGAAAAATATTACTCAACATTTATTGGTAAACTAATGTTCTACTTGTTTAAGTTACATCTAACATCCTCCTTTTCGAATACAATATAGTTCTAACTTAACTCTTTTCAATGCTTAAATCAAAAGTAAATGCAATATTTTGACATAGCTAAAACAGTTGACTTTCGACTGAAAATTCAGATTTCTTTGCATTCAACAAAAACAAATTTCTGAATTTTCATATCTGAATTTTTAGATTTTGGGATGAATGCGGCCAATATCACTGTTCGTTTGCCTTCCAAGCTGCCCATTTCCACCAGTTTTAATCCAAATTGTATAATATTAGCAAATCACGCTTTACTTTAAATTTAAATTGCTTATAATCTTAAATACATGTATGTGCTTTTAAATAGTTATGACATGAATTACCTGCCTTAACTTAAAATAAAATTAAATACAAAAACAACATACCTACATAAATACTCACGCGTGATCATAATAATACTTTTTAAATCAATAATTGTTTATCACGTGCAACTGAACACGATTTCAAAGGGCACACTTTTTCCCTAATTTATCAACAATAATAATAATAATAATATTTAAGTTTGTTATATTTTGTTGATTTTATTGGTGATAAATGATAAACATGAATACAAATATTTAGTTTCATTTATTATACTCTTGCCAAGTAGCTATGTATGTATGTATATTAATGATGTGAAATCATTTGCAAGACTTATATTGAACAAATTGATAAGATTTTTTGATAGCAATCATTCTTCAGATACTTAAGTATACAAATTTTACCTAAAAATGAATGTAGAGTTAACCCTGTTCTGATTTTCGTCAACGGAAGCAATTAGCCAGTTTATATTTCTGAGATCTCAGAGGACTCAGAGCACTCAGAAATATAAACAGGATTCCTCTCAAAAATTCCTCATTTTCCTCTTAAAAACTGAGACTGAAATTTTGTGGATTCGCTTGATCAATTATTTTTTGTCGCAGTAAATTACATTAGAAGAAAAGAAAAAGGGAGTTGTTTTGACTTCTATGTGAGGAATGTTCTTTATATTTTACTCTTCTGCTCTGTCAAAAAATTTAGAAAAAATACTGAGCGCTCAAGAAATATAGACTGGCCAAAAAGGTACTATTTTGTTTGAAAAACGGCAGAGTTCCGAATTTCGTTCCATTTTCAATTATTGATAAGAGTGTCCTAGAAATTTCTCCCGAATCCTAACATAAAAGATAAATGATTCACCAGCATAAATAAGAAAGAACTGTGGTGTTCTAAGGCTACGGCTACAATGGTTGCGTATTATGACCACTGATCTCTATATACACTGGATAGTGTATTCCTTATAATGTATAACAGTTTTTATGCTTTCATTTGAAGATGACAATTAGGTGATCGGCTTCATAATTTGACGTCTACATTAACACAGAAAAACCTGTTTCCGAAAATTCAATCTGAAGAAAGAGAAACAGACCAATGATATGAAAGGGAAAAACTATGTGGGAGTTTATTTTATAATTTTTTTTTATTAAGTTATTCGTTGTGTACATTTTGTTTGTGCTATTATTTTCCAATGGCACTAGAATTATATCAATAGAAAGGTGTTTAAATAGGTAATAGTAAATATGTAGATGGGATATGGGAACCATCGACTTCGTTCATTATTTCAGTTTGCAAACAAGTTGAACAAAACAGCTGATAAGTGTGATGAGGAGAATGCGATTACATAGCCTATGTTTTTTACAATTTTACCTCCTTGTCACACTCTTTACATTTGTAATTCCGTTTCATTTAACCATTTGTGAATGAAATAAAATTACAAATACAAAAATATGTTAGCAAAGAGATTTGGGGGGGGGGGGAGCAACGAACGGAAATTTGACGTCTTCATAGTGGATTATTTTGTATAAATTGTTATACAGTCATATTGTTATACAAAAAAGTGGTCAGCTTCATAATATAACAATTCTTCAAATGGAAGCAACTTTCTTATGTCGATACGCTATCCAGTGTATTATAGAGATCAGTGATTATGACGAACAATCGTTGTGACAAATTTCTGATTATCCCTTCAAGCAAACAAATCCGGCTTGGATCCCCAAACGTAGGGAATAAGGAATAAAAGACTTCGTTTCCTCAAAACTGCGTTTTACGGCTCAGATTAGCCCTTCAAGCAAATTCACTGATCCACTTTGTCGGTACTTCTTGGATCCTTAAAAAAAAAGTAATTATTTGTATAAATTCCAAATAAATGTGCCTTGGAAAGAAAAAAAGTTCTTTTTGTTATTCGTTTGCCTGTGGTTGAAAAACCCGAAAAGGGAATTTCCTTTTCATACCTCTTGGTTTTGGTACTTGCGGTTTGGATCAGCAAACGTAGTGAACAACGTATATTTCACTTATAAGCAGAATGCAAACAAAAATGGTCTGAATCTTGGCAGGGGTGGACTAAGAGGCAGTGGCACCCGGGGTGATTAAGCAAGGTTACACCCCTTTAACAATTTACAAAAAAACAATGATTTTATTTAAAAAAGTGTTTTTGAGTTTTACTGTTCCGAATGTTTCGATTAAATCATTTAAATCTGTATTTTTTGTGTGCTCCTTTGGGATGAAAAGTACAGGTTGCCAGATCAGTCAATTTATTTTATCTCATTGTTGATTTTAGCTAAGTCTTAATTAATTTTAATTTTTAAAAACATCGTTCACACGATGCCATTCAGACAGACAATTACAGACTAAGTAACGAGTCTGAAAAGTCCTACCTAACAATGAAGCTTATAAAAATTCAAAGGCTGTCCAAAATGTCTGCATTTTTCAAATTTATTTTTTCAGCTGCCATATATATATGTACATATGACACCGTCGTCACCTGATTTGCAATAGGCTAGTCGCGCACATGCAATTGCTACCGCAACAAAATAGTTTAGTCACAAGTTGACTACTGAGCGCGCACATGAGCAACTCCACAAGCAATCGCAACGAACCTAACCAACACAGCGACAATGTTTATTCAGTTTTTCTATCTCATACATTCAGAGAAAAATATTATCACCTTCGTCCTATTCTTTTGCTCAGTAAATTAAAGAAGAGAACAAAATTCAACGATGTGGTTAAATATTTGCAACAACTTGGTTGAATGTCCGCGCAGTTGCATATTATTCCATATGACACAAACTGAAAAACTGATTTCGGGCAATCGTCCATTTTGTGCCAAAACACAAACTGAAAGTTGCTCGAATCTACGACGGAATAGTTTCTCCATGTGCGCGGAGTCTCATACGAGTCCATAGGACTCAATTTTGCAACTAAACAGTTTCGAAACTGAAAATTGCATGTGCGTGACTTGCCTTATGATACTGTTGTCTGTTAGTTCTTTTAATGTGGAGGTAACAGGTAAGCATTTGAGCAGCAGCACACAGTTATTCTGCCGTTCAATACAGCAATATTTTTGGTTGAAGAGCTAAGAATATTGACGAAATGTCTTCCATGGCCTGGACCCGATCAATAAGTTCAGTGCAAAATTTATTCTATCCTTACAATCCAATTGAAATTTCTAGCCCAGTACATTGTTCCCTTGCGAATATTATGTCCCTTTTCACGGTGTCATCACGATGTATATGAAGAAAACTCACGAGTGCCTAAATTTTATTACACTTTTTTTTAAAGTGAGTCCGGATTTTGGCAAGTATTTCTGTGCTACAGGGACAAGGTGGTTTCAGATGCAAGAACGCTTGGTCTCGATGACTGGAGGGAGCGTGCGAGGGACCACAACCGATGGAAGACCGCAATATCTCTGGCAGAGACCCTCCATTGATCGGGAGCCGGATAAGTAAGTAAGCAAGTATTTCTGTGCTGCATCAACTTTATCCAAAATATTGCACCAAAATGAAATATAATACAAATACGTTAGTTCGCATACAGCAGATAAAATAAGACTATGGTTTTAACTATCTTCATGAAATTTTCCTTCAATGGCTTAACAGCCTCGTGATGAACGCTCCATCCAGTGTTTACAAGTCCCTTGACTGACACACCTACATATTTAAGGAGAATATTTCAACGAAGCGTTGATTCTGAGATAAAAATATGTTAAGTCTTTTCACTGTCCCAAAAAATGTTGTATAGATAATTAAAGAAAGAAATACCTATTTACATATTTATAATTTCATAAATTAATTTCTCAAGGATGATGCCTATCAACAAATCTTATCAATTTTTTTAAACACAAATTTTACAAACCACTCGATACTCGAAGCATGATAAGGTACTACCTAGCTTACTAGAGAAAGTGTGATATACGAAACTACAACCACCTGTTCCACTACATATTATCCGATAAAAAACAATAATTAATCTAGAGCTTTTTAAGGCACACCTCAAATTTAAAGAATTGGAGGTGTGCCCTTTGAAATCTCATTCAATTGCACGTGAAAAACAGCTTTTTTGATTTCAAGATTATGTTATAATGTTCACGCTTGATAACATTAATTTATGTACAGTTTATACATAAATATGTAGGTGTATATTGTATATTGTATAATGTATATATTAATTTTGTATTTTATGTAAGTAGATTTTAATTTCATTATAAGGCAGGCAGCTTACGTTATAGTTAATTTAACGAAACAATAGGTAGAACTGCATATAATGGTCGGAACTCAGAATGGCACCACCAGGCACCACTGAACATAATGTTAAAAACCAACAAAAAGCAACTACTTTTTCAGTATCGCCAAAAAACGAACACACCCATTTATGTACTCGTATTAAGGCCTGGTCAAACTGAGATCCGGCATTCTTTGTGAGAATTTACAAAAATAAATTTGATCGTCGCGATTTTTTGTTTTCAAGTGAAGTATTGATCGTGTCGCCGGATCGCGATCTCAGCAGCGCAACTCACTTACGAAATAGATATCAAAATCGGAAATTTAACTTTTTTAGACAATAGTTGAATCCTAAATAAAAAATGTGGCAAAACTACAAAAAAATCCGATAGAGCTGAATTTTGGTGGAGCGTATTTTCTTAAAGCTAGTCGCGCACATGCAATTTTCAGTTTCGAAACTGCTTGGTTGCAAAATTGAGTCCTATGGACTCGTATGAGACTCCGCGCACATGGAGAAAATATTCCGTCGTCGATTCGAGCAACTTTTCAATCAACTCAACGATTGCCCGAAATCAGTTTTTCAGTTTGTGTCATATGGAATAATAACCCTGTTCCCTAAATTTTTTCAAACAATTTCAAACAGTTTCAGATCGCCAGATTTAGCGTGGGGCCAATACAAAATTTCACTTGTGGAATGGGTTTGCACTAATTCTGGCGGTTTCAAACTGTTTGAAACTCATTGTGGAACACACCTTATATATAACTGCGCGGACATTCAACCAAATAGTAGCGAATATTTAAATACATCGTTGAATTTTGTTCTTTCCAAAGTGAATTATGTTCTCTGTGCGAAAGAGAACAAATGTATCTTTTCTTCAATTTGCTGAGCAAAAAAATAGGAAGAAGGTGATAATATTTTTCTTTGAATGTATGAGAAGGAAAAACTGAATAAACATTGTCGGTGTGTTGGTTAGGTTGGTTGTGATTGCTGGTGGAGTTGCTCATGTGAGGGCTCAGTAGTCAACTTGTGACTAAACTATTTTGTTGCGGTAGTAGTTAATTTTGGTTTAACACTAACATACTTTTTCCCGTACAATAAATTTAGAGACAAACTTGCAAGAACGTCAAAGTGTAGCAAATTTTGTCAAAAATGTATTACAATCGTTTTAATACAAATACTATGAGTGTGTTTCCTTATTAATTGCGGAATAGGAATAGAAAAGATAGAATAGATAAAATATTTATCCAGGACCCATGTTCTGTAACTATCGCTTCTATATAATTCGTAGAGAAACGTTGAAAAATGAAACAAAACTCATACAATTTGTTTTAGTTTCCATCGTTTCTCGACGAATTTTATCGATACGATAGGTCCAGATCTAGAATGGAATTAATATAATGAAACGAAATTGGGATCAAAAATAAGAGCAATCAGTTTGTTGAAATGTCAAGCCAATTAAGTACAAATATATTTTTGTTTAACGTAGTTATTTTTGCTGAAATGCAAACAAAATGAATACAAGATTATTTTAAATGCATAGCATTATGGTTTGAGACGTTTTTTTTGTGTCGTTTTTAAGTGAATAACACCTGAAAGAAACCAAAGTAATCCTTGCATGTGCAGAAGAGTGATGAGCATTGTATGTATAGCAACCATAATATCACCGTTATCTCCACTTAACGGTACCAACTTGGAGAAATTAATTTTTTTACTTAACATTAAAATTAAAAATATTTGTCGAATAAGACATTTATGACCCTCATTACCATTACTTTCAAAAAAGATATTTCCAAAAAAACCTTCAAAAAATAGATTAAATTTCATGCAGCAACAGTTCATGGAGAACCAGGGCCTAGTGACTTCCAACTTTCAACCATTCCTGTGTGCGTGTTGTTGGCAGGAATGGAGGGGACCTACAATTTTTAAAATCTTAAATAAACATATCTATAAATCCTAGCAGATCCTTAAATTTCAGATTTTTTTGAAAAATCACAAACAAAAAAATTAAGTACCTACTTCTTTTCAAAAGTTCCCAGCACTCAAATTACGACTCAATTTAAAAATTCCTGAATTCAGATACATGGGTAGCCTTTTTTTTATCTTCTTTCCAAAAATATGAATTTCAATTTTCTTAAATACCTTTCTGATTTACTATGAATTATTTTTGAAACATATTTTTTTCATTTTTAATTTTTAAACTTTTACATAAATCCTGAAAGCGGTAGTTTTGAGAACTTTTAAATTCAACTCACCATTCCTAAAAGATCAAGCTAAAATTTCGTTCACTCTTTTTTCTCCAAACACCAGCTTAGACTCCTAGCTAAATCTTGACAGAAGCTTTTTGTGGAGATTACATTACAAAAACAGCTGTTCGCTAAAAAGAAATTATATTCAGCAAATTTCAAAGAATTTTATTTCAATATTTCAAGAGAATGTAACCAAATAAAATAGATTTATTCCTTTGGCATTAATATATCGTTTGTCTTTGAATATTTCTCGTTCTCAATTTTCATTTCACAATGTAAAGCTCACATAAATCTAACAAATAAAAAAACCTGCCATAATTTAGCTCAGGAATTAATGTACCTAACAATTATTTCACGCGCTAAATTCTGACAGATGGCCCCGTACAGTAAGAAACGAAAATTTTATTTTTTAGCTGGAGCTGCGTACCTCTTGGCTTAAATGCTTGGCTTAGTTTTAGCGATCTGCGTCTATGCTTAAGAAAACAAAACTTCTTTTCTTGCCCTTTACGTTTAGAAAATAGAAATCTAACTTTAAGGTAATTTTTCGGCAGGGCACTGAAGCTAATGTCAAAATCCAAAAATCCAATCAAAAGGGGAACGCACCCATACTGTACTTATCATCTATCTCTTTTTGGTATTCATATTTCACAAAATGTCAGTTTTACTTAAGTGAGGTGCGCTCGAGAACACCTTACTTCTGTAAGGAAAGTTGAACGAAACTTGACGAAACACTACACCTCGCAATTATAGCCGTAGAATATGCTTTCCGTGTATTCGCTTTTTTTTCAACCGACCAATGAAGTGCCCCTCTGAACATTAAAGTTCTAGCTTTACCTTTCATTAACCATTGTGACCTTACCCTAATAAATATTGAAATTTCAAAAATTCCCTTCTTATGTGATTTACCATTTAATCATTTCAGATTTGGTGGTCACTGGTCAGATCATAAATCTTTGGTGGCAAATAGAACACAAAATGAGATTTGATTTGTTTTTATAATTGTGTATTGTGTAATTATTTTTCTATTCATAAATATACAACAAATCACAAGCTCCTTATTGAAAATAAACAACAATGCGAAAACCGAAAAGCCCAATACAAACTAATACGCTCATAGTGCAAGTGCGTGAAAATCTTGCTTATGTGGTTTAACTTTTGACCAAAAATATCAATTTTATTTCGATTTTTTCACCAGAGATCAACTTTTGCTTTCCTTTTAACCAAAAAAGCCGTTTTTTCCGATCCGTGTAGAGCATTGTTTTGACGTTTTAAGCAACTCCTAAAAAGTTCCGTAAATTTGGGCTGGGACTTATTTTTTTAGGGGGTGTGGTAAGAAAGGTACAATTCAGTTTTTCTCTTAATTTCTTTAAAATTATCCTTTTTTTTTTAAATGTGAAGATACAAATTGCTAGCTTAAACTATATTTCCATTTAAGATTTATATTAATTAGTTCGGATTGAATTAATCTATTTGGTGATTTCACTGCATAAAAAGATTTAAGAAAGATTTATTTTGAAAGCACCTTTTCATTTTCTCTTAATTTACGGAACTTATTAGGAAATCCTAAAGACGTCAAAACAAATCTCTTCACAAAAATATAGCTTTGTCGGAATTTTTTCGTAGGAATATGAAATAGTGGACAAAATCCGTTAGCTTCTATTATTTTCTGCTACTATACGCTCCAGTTGTGCGTAAAGATTCGCAATGTTAGTAAATTTATAAAAAAAATAAATAAATATATAATTAACGTCTGCTCAGATGTAGATGCTTTGTATAACAAAACCGGGAGGCTTTTTATCACGGTCTGAAAGTTGTGATCTTTACGAGGTTATACTACCACAGAAAAAAAAGAAATAAGCAAAGTTTGTATGGAAATAGCAACATACATTTTTAGCTATCGTTCAAACATTTTATATTTATTACAAAATTGCCAATCATTTAAGTTGGTCAATTCTCAAAAAAATTCTTTTAATCAGACAGTTATTTTGTCACGCAATTAAACTATGCACGCTCTCACGGTTGTATCGTGTGCCAGAGCTCTTTTTTTAAATCATAAAAGTGTTTACCTTTTCTTAATTTACGAATTATTGACTGGCTGATAAAAAATACAATATTATTTATACTCTCGCAAATAAACCAATTTATTGAAGATTTATCTGGTTTATGTATGCGCCAAAAATGTATATTAAGGAATTAAAAATAACATTTTTTATTAACATTTCGATTAATTGCGATGATAAGAATAAAGAATGTTCATGTTCTAAAATAAAAATTCACTCGTAAATTTATTTTTTTTTAAGCTATAAAAGGCAAATTCATTACAGAAATTAGTATTAGAAAACAATCAATAACAATGAAGCAACACATCGTAGTAGGAGCAGCAGCAGTTTTGATTTTAGGACTTTTTAGAGGAGGTTTGTATTTCAAGAGCATCAAGGCGCATGATTTGTGAAAGAAGAAAATATCTTTAATATCCTTTTCCCGCAGTTATATCATTTCCAGTTGACCAAGAGGGGGAACACAGAATTTGGCCTATTCCACAAAAAAATGGCAGTTTCCTTTGGATGACAGAGAACCAAGCCATTGCAGAGGCGGATCTTGCTAATGAAATCGAGAGCTATCAGAATTTCGATAGAGTAAAGTTTTTCTTATACACTGAAGCAAATCCAATGGAGCCAATTGAAATCATCAAGGATGACCCAGAATCATTAGCACGTTCAAACTTCAACTTCAAAAACCCAACCAGGTAAGGTTGAAAACGCGTGTTTTTAAGTTCATCAATCTAATGAAAGACAAACTTAATTTAAATAGATTTATGATTCATGGCTGGATGGGTGGATACTCGGCTGGATGGTCTATTCGTGAGGCACTTTTAATAAACGGCACAAACAGACAGTACAATTTCATTTCGGTTGATTGGAGCGTCTACTCCAGTTCAATTTTTTACATTACTTCCCAAAAAAAATGTTCCAAGGCAGGAACGATTATAGCAGAATTCATCGATTGGATGCATGACGAGGCAAAACTTTCATTCGATACTCTGGCAATCTATGGCCATAGTTTGGGTGCACATGTTGCAGGATTCACTGGAAAGAATGTGAAGCGTGGAAAAGTTCAAACCATCGTTGGACTAGATCCAGCTATGCCCCTTTTCCGATTGAAGCGTTCCGAAAAACGTTTGTCCAGCACTGATGCTGTGTATGTAGAGACAATCCAGACCAATGGAGGTATTTTAGGTTTCTATAATCCAATTGGAAAGGCAGCATTCTATCCAAATGGTGGACAAACACAACCAGGATGTAATGGTGATTTCTTTTGCTCCCATGGAAGGTCGGTTGAGTATTTTGCAGAAGCACTTGGCCAGGAAGAAAGAAATACATTCTTAGCCGTTGAATGCAGTGATCTTGAAAGCATGGAAAATTCTTCTTGTGGAAGAAGGCTATCAGGAGTGCGTTTGGGTGATCCAAACAATTTTAAAAAGGCTAAAGGAATTTACTTTTTACCAACAAATAGTCAAGCACCATACTCATTTATTAAAAGCATTTTAAAATCATGATTCTATGTCAACACAAATTTAGAAAAGAATAAAGAATCTGTTAGGAATAGTTTAAAAGGAAACTTAGGTGTTTTTCATTCGGTTTGGTATTGATCGTTTTGGCTATAAATTGACATTTTGAATTTGTTTAAAAAAAATTAAACATTTGCCTTGTACACCCATCACATTTTGCTACAAAAAAGTACGTATACGCTAATTTTTGTTGGTTAACAGGGATCACGGGCCTTGCGGGCGAGCTATTCGAAGCTGTTGGCAATGATTTGCTTAGGAGTATGCACCAACCCATCTGGAACATTTAGTCGGAGGAAAGCATATTCGATGACAGAACCTCTGCTGTCTGCCCCATCCTCAAGAAAGGCGATCCTCTGGACCGTACGCAATATCTTCAGGTTCAGTTTTTTTAAGGCCTTAAGTCATTCATCAACAATGTGATAGGTCCATATCAGTGTGGCTTTTGGCCAGGAAAGTCTATCATGAACAAAATATTCACACTATGGCTGATATTGGAAAAAATACAGGAATTTCAAATCCATACCCATCACCACCTTTCCATCGATTTCAAGACCGTATCTATAGAGACGAGCTCTTTAGAGCAATGTCTAGTTTTGGCGTCCCCACCAAAATGTCGTCCATTTGTGCAAGGCAAGATGACGATGGAGAATGCATGCTACTCCATTAAGGTCAGCAAATGCATCACCGATACCTTTGATGTTTTGAAGTTTTTAGGCGATGCGAGCGCTGTCACTTGACTTCTTCAACATATAGAAAATAGAAAATAGAAAATTTTCAAAAAGTGGCAACACTGTTATTATATTTGAGGGAACGTCTATTCATATCACCTCTCTTTAAGGACATCAGCCGTTATTTGTCCAATCTGGAAGTGTTTCCGTGACCTTTTAAGTCGTAATAATAAAAAAATTACGAGTAAATAGAAGTACACATAAAAAGTATATATTTCCTAAAAGTGGCAACATTGACATTTTAACCGAAAACTATTCTTCTCAAAACCATTTTTGTTTTAGTATATCAATTGTTATTCCCTAATACGCGTTTGGCATCTGACGGTGTTTTCGCAATTTTTTTTTTCGAAAAAGTGGAGGTGCCATATAATTTGACCTAAAAAATATATGTTCCCATATAGTGTCAGCACTGATATTTTATCCGAAGGCTGAAATTTTCAAAGAAATATACGTGTTTTTTTTACCAATCAAGCTTCAGGATAACAACAATGAATCCTAAAGCTACATTACATTCTTAGTGTGTAAGAAATGAATTCCAATCATAAAAAAGCGCAAGGGATTTGGTTTATCCTTACCAGGGGTCAATCCTCGATCTGTGAAACTGTAAAATGAAAACAAAGTTATCATTTTAGTTCTCACAGAGTTTTATCAGTTTATCACTTCACTAACTCGCTCAAGGCGATCCCCGAACTCGTTATGAAGAAAGTACTAAAAAGTACTAAAAGGAGAAATGCCTCTCATCTCTCTCAACCATTCCTTTGTATATAAAAATCATAGTACTATCTTTGTATATAAAAATCATAGTACTATCATGGCGGCGATTCAAATAGTAGAACAATAGGTCTATGACGGCGCCACTATCGACTGCATTTTTAGCGTTGGAGACTTGTAAACATAGAATCATAAAGAATGGAAAATAAGTAGTCAGAACGAGAGGAAAGTATTATTTCGATTCTGGTAAGAAGTAAATGGAGTAAGAGAGAAAGTAAAATCAGCTGTTTATTAAATGTCAAATAAAAGAAAAAATCAAAGGAAGTAAGAAAATTATTTTCGTCTCCTCTTTAAAATGACTATTTTCTTGTTTTATTTTGGAATTTTATGCAGCCAGAGAAGCAAAGAAAGTTTTATGAAGGGGGTGAAAGAGATACCTGCGTCATCTGTTTGCGTCGGTGCCGTGGCAACGTTGTTAAAACTTTCAAAGATTTTGTTTTTTGTCCTTGGTCAATGCGAGAAGAAAAATATACATATAGATATAATCATAGGTGTATTTTCTTTCGTTATTGAGGGTAGGTTTTGCTTTTGCAATATGCTTGTTAGACTTTGAGGATAGTCATATAACGTTTGGTAGGTATGTATTTGTATTGAAATTTCCTTGAAAGATTTCGATGGTAGGCAAAATGTAACGGGTGATTTTTTAAGAGGCTTAGAACTTTAAAAAAAAAAAAAACACAAGAAATTCGAAAAAAATGAATGAAATATTTATTTGAATCGATAGTTTGAACCTTGCAATTTAATGTTTAAAGATAATTTCATGCAAATGTTGACCGCGGCTGCGTCTCAGGTAGCCCATCCGCTGAGTCCAATTTTGGCATACTCTTTCACACATATCGGCCGGTATCTCACGAATGAATGCATGGATGTTGGCTTCCAGTGCGTCAATCGAAGCGGGCTTGTCCCTATAGACATTAGCCTTGACATACTCCCACAAAAAATAATCTAATGGTGTCAAATCGCACGATCTAGGTGGCCAATTGACCGGCCCGAAACGTGAAATTAACTGTTCACCAAACTTGCCTCGCAATTGCGCCATTGTTTCGCGTGCTGTGTGGCATGTGGCACCGTCTTGTTGAAACCACATATCATGCAAGTCAAGAACTTCCATTTCGGGCAAAAAAAAGTTTGTTATCATCGCTCGGTAGCGTTCACCATTGACAGTAACGCTGCGATTCGCATCATCTTTGAAGAAATATGGCCCAATAATGCCGCCGGCCCATAAACCACACCAAACAGTGGCTTTTTCGGGATGCATTGGTAGCTGTTGCAATGCTTCTGTCTGATCTTCACTCCAAATGCGGCAATTATGCTTATTTACGTACCCATTTAACCAAAAATGAGCCTCATCGCGAACACAATTTTTCGATAAAAAAGCGGATCCTCCGAGCACGAATTTTGATAGTAAAATTCAATAATTTGCAAGCGTTGTTCATTTGTAAGACGATCCATGATTAAATTGCAAACCAAACTAAAGCTATTTGACAGTGACACAAGGTACTAAACACACGTCAGCTGTCAAAACCAGTGTTGCCAAAACCAAACCAGCTAAAAAATCACCCTTTATATCTTTTGGTAGGTACATATTTGATATTTAGGTTGGTATTTTGTCTGGTAGATCTGTTTTGCGAGGATTGGTAGTTATAGTTACATATATCTTTTGTGACCTACATACCTACATAATTGTATGAAAGTTTTATATTATACCTACTTATGTACCTATAGTTAATTTTTTGCTAGATTATTATTGATAGAAATGTACCTATTACTTTTGATTTCGAGGATAGGTTGGAATTAATAGGTGTGTATGTACCTATGTATGTAGGTATGTAGGTATATTTTAATTAAAGTTTTTATGTAAATTTGGGTGGTGGGTTTAGGTAAAGGTAAACGATCTCTTTCGGTAGGTAGGTAGCTAGGTATATATTTTAATAATCAATAGTTTTAATACGGATTCAGGTGAAATGAAGGAAATTATATTTTGGTCACAATTTGTTTCATTTGACTTGAAGCCCGCTAGTTAAAGTTGTTAATGCAAAATTAAAGGGTAGATTAAGAAGATTAGTAGGTACCTAGGCAGATATTTTTTTTTGGTACGTATATACATATATACATATACATAGGTACTCACCTGAGAATAATAAGGTCGTATCTCAAAACAAAAATCGATGTTTTACATCATTTAAAATATATACCTAGGTAGGTTTCAGCATTAAAATTAGAGCAGAAAAAGCCAGAAAATCAAGGGCGTAAGTATAGGTATATCTAGGAATTTAAATAATTTTTTAGTTCATGGTCGTAGGTAGGTATGCAGGAATGTCAATGAATTTGTTTTACTTATTAGGTAGTCGGTTTAGCTTGTTATTCAATGGGCTATACTTATTTTATATCAAAATAATTATTATGATAATAATTATTATACTATCGACAAAAAAGTTGGCAATGTTTTTTTGTGCAAACAATGTATTTTTGCGCAAACAAAATGCCAAAAAATAACAATTTTTTATTTCGGCATTTTGTCAATTCTGTTCCCATTAAATTTTAGGATGCATGTAGGTACCTACCTAGGTATAAAAAATTGCAGTTGGTACCTTTTCATAGTTTTTTCCTTTAGATCATTTAAGTCACAGAGATTTTGTCCAACATACAACTAGGTATGAACTAAAAGAAAATTTGTTTTTTATCAAACAAAAATTATAGGTAAGTAGGTATTACTATCCTATGACCATTAAAATTATTCATTTTTTTTAAGTTACCTACGTATCTACTTACTATAACAAATCAAGGAAAAAGAAATTGTATAGATCGTTATATATATATATAGGTATATATTTAGGTACCTACCTACCTACTAATAATTATATTATTATTGATAGAAATATATTATTATTGATTTCGAGGATAGGCTGGAATGAATAGGTGTTTATATGTACCTATGTATGTAGGTAGGTATATTTTAAGATCGTGCATCTCTCCCAAATGTTACGTGAGTTACCATGGAATTGCCCGTAGGTATCTAGAAATTTAAATCAATTTTTAGTTCAAGGTCGTAGGTATGTACATATGTGAATGAATTTTTTTTACTTATTATCTGCCTATTTTTTGTGGGCTAGGTAGGTACTTACTTCATATCAAAATTATTACTTATTTTATACTATCGACAAAAAAGTTACAGTGTTTTTTTTTTTGCAAGAAAATTTAAGAAATGCCAAAAAATAACCATTTCTTATTTCTGCCTTCTGTCAATTTTTGGATGCATATATAAAAAATTGTAGTTGGTACATTTTCTTAGGTTTTTCTTTAGATCATTTTATAACAAGCACTTAGTGTACACTTATAAGAATGAGTTTTTTAAATAGTTAAATAGTTGTACCCACAAAACTAGTGTACACTGTTCTAACTATACTGGGTCCACTGAATACACTGAGTACACTGAGTGCAAGTAAACCTCTGTAGTGTGTAGTGAGAACATTAAATAGAGATTAAATGATGAATAAAAAATACGTCTGTCACAAAAAATTATATTAATGGCTTATGTAGGAGTATGAATAAAGAAACAAATTAAGTATTTTTTTTTTATATTTTGTTCTTGTTTTTTATTTATGCATTTCTTAGAAAAGGAGTTTAAAATCTTATATAGGTATATAATGTATTTGTCTTATATATATGTATAAAACCGATAATCTGATTTGGCTAGGAAAAATCTAAGTATGAGGCCTTAGGTGCCGGTTATAGCTATCATTGAAACTCATCATTAAAAATTTTTATGATTGATCATAAATTGTTTTTATGGACAGATAAACCTAAGGATTTTATTAGTATTTCTATTCAAACAAAATTTCAAATAGGACTAACTTTCCTCATAAAGTGACTTTTAAGATTTCAATGATTATTGGTAAGGTTGTTCAATTATTGAAATAAATAGTCTTTTTTTTTGTGAAAAGTTGGGCCTGTTCGAAATTTTTTTTACTAGAAATATTAACTAAGTCTTGAGCTTTATTTGTCCATCAAAATAATAAAAGATTTTGCTTTCTCAATGTCTCAAAATCAATCATTAAAACACACACAATACACAAGACACAATATTTCTTTTTAACATTTTTGGCATAAAAATATAAAAAATTTGTTATGAAATATTTATTTCAATCACAACGTTTCATGATTTTTCCTTTTCAAGAAAACAATAAATCAAACTTATCCTCAATATGATTGATATGATTATGAATCAACTCCAATCAACTTAAGTTTTACAATTTTAAATATAATGTGTGTCCCTTTACTCTGAATTTCTGTAAATATAAGTCAAAACTTATGTCAAAAATTGTTTTTTATATGAATTTTGACAGAACTTTGGACTAAAATGCACAAAAATACATAGAAAATCACGGAAATTCAAAGTAAAGGAACAGACCTATACACTTTTTTCTTTGATTCTAAAACACATTACTAAAAAAAGTTTGAATTTTGTGTATTCTTTAAATCTTGCATAGTTTTTTATGCCACTAGCGACAGATGCACCCTAACCCATTTTATGAAGCAAAAAGGATATAAATAGTCAAAAAAGTACAACTATACATTTTTTCACAAAAAAAAAAAAAAACATTCTTACTGCATGCACATTCAAAAATAAAGTTTCCCTTTTTCGAAGCTTCTATTTATTAAACAACAAGAGTTTTAAAATATAATGCATGAAGTTAAAATGTTTGTTGTTTGCTAGCAACATAACATTAATATATACAAGAAAAAAATTGACTTTTGGCCATATTTTTGGAAAATTGAACAGTGTGTTATTGCATTTCATTTCTCTCGCCTAATACACTGAGTATTCACAGTGTACTCGGTGTAATTTGGTCTGAAGGACGTGTATGCTTGTTTCAAAAGAAGTGTACACTTTTCTGTGAGAGATAGAAAATACTGTACAGGTTTTGATAATCAGTGAATGAATAGTGTATGAAAGATTCTACAAATGATGGAATTTTTGACGGCCCCGTTGATATTTTAATAACTGTTCAAGTATTCTATCTGATTTTTTTTATATCTATAAATCTAATTGATGTCTAAATGGCCACACAAAATTATTAAGATCTGACATATTTTCATAACTGAAAAAATTCTTCAAAGGGTCTAATTCTCAGTCCCCTGACGTGTCCCCTGCTCGTTTTCGAAGGCAAAAATTCTTACGGTTCTCTTATTTTTGTTCAAAAACCAAAACAAACTTTCAATTATTGACGTTAGATAATATATCTTTTTATGATATAAATAAATATTTAGTACCATTATTTTATATTACAAAAAAAATCATTGAACTTTGCCCCTCGGATTTCTAATCAGTCCTCTGACCGATTGAAACAGTAAAAAATATCCTTAACTTTGAAAACTATCTACTATTTTAATATAGGCTTAGTAAAACCTTAATTATATAATTTTTTTTATTTTTTTCTTACAATGCGTTGACATGTTTTAGTGGTAAAAAGGTCCCCTGACCTTTAATTACTGATTTTATCTCTTGAGGCCCCAAAAATGCACACAAAATACTACTTTTCTTCTTAAAGGCCACTAAAATATATGAGACAATCATTGTCACTAAAAATCCTGGCTACCCACGGTTGAAAAAAATAAAAACCAACATAAATATTCGCATACACCTACCCCTTTCCACTTTACACACTCTAAATCCTACAAACTTACAACTTTTGTTGTTTTGTTTTGCATCCCTTTACTTTTCCTTCACATTCAAAAACGTAAACAAAATTAATAAGGAACCCAAAGCAAAATTGGTTAATTTCTTTATTCTGTGCTTTATTATTTCCTTCATTATATGAACATTTCTTTGCAAAAATGTATTATACCTGCTTCAGTCGTACTATCATAAATTTAGAATACGTCTTTCCCATTCTATTCTATTTTTGCTTCTCACATTCTCAAATCTCCACTAAAAATAAAAAGTCTCCGCCGAAGCACGTAACAAATGTAAAAAAGATGACGCTACTATCGACAGCCACCATGATAGTACTATGATTTTTATATACAAAGATAGGGCCCTCGCTAACTAAAATTTTAAACAACCGGAAACAAAAAACCCATCACTAGCGACATCTTTGCTTTCATATGACTAGTCAATTTGAAAGTTTAAAAATATCTTATCACAAAACAACAAAAGAACTATCGTATCTCTTCTTCTTATCACAGCATTTGCTGTCACCCTCAGACCAAAACCTCATTCATTCTCTTTTTCACTAACTGCAATTTTGCTATCACCATTTCTCTCGCTCATGAAAAGCCCTTTTCGAATTTTCGAAAGTAAACAAAACAACTTCCATTTTCCATATAAAGCAAAACAGAGATGAGCATATTTCATATCAAAAAACCCTTAAAGTGAAAAGAAGTGCAACATAAACTTGTATCATCATTCCCTCGCACACGCACTCCGGGCGGGAATTGTTTTCGTGGTTCGTAGAGAGAGATAGCGACAGCAGCACCATATCGACAACACTACAGTTTTTTTCATATGCATTTTAATTTTAATTTTACTGTTAGTTGATTTGTTTTTCTTGAAAACATCGGTCGGAGTTTGTCCATTCTTGTGAAATTTTTGTGGTTGGTTTTCTTGTGAAGGAATTTATTTATTCATATTTTTGTTTTGTGTTGCACGGTGTTAACAATATTCAAACTGAGTGCTTAAACGAAATTCCTATAAAATATAAGTCTGAATTCACTTTAATTTGTGTTCAAAAAGGCAAACAGCATTTATATAAAATCAGGTTAGAAAAATAGCGGATTTTATATTTCGTAATTTTTTGTCAATTTTCTTGTGCATATGAAAATAAGGAAAACTCACTTCATTATACAAAAATATAGAAAGAAACTTTAATCTTCTCGGGGCAACTGTATGGCTCTCTGGTTAATCAGGTTAATTTACGTCTTCCTATATTTTTTGTTCTTTTCGGATTTAAAGGAATTTTCTTAATAAAATTAAAAACTTATATAAACCCAGAAGTAACCTATGGAATTTGGAAACACCTATCATCTTTTACCTGTAATTTCATCAGGAATGTAGGAAAAAAATGTTTTTGTTTTGAATGGAATACATTTCTTCTTGAAACTTTTCCTCTTTATGTTGTTAATGTTCCTACATAATGTATGTATGTATATTGAAAGAAGGGTTATGCGACAGGAGCAGGAAGAACTTTTAAATGGATTTGGGAATTCAAAGTAATATTGCGCATGTATTATTCTTTTCCTTAATCCCTGCATTGGGAGTAATAACACGTATCGTTGGGAAGATGCTAGCAACAAACCTTAGCTTAGCTTGGCAAACATTTTTATAAATAAACTTGCACTATTTATTGGATCTTTTTTTATGCTCTGCCACTGTCACACGTCCAGCAGTGGTTTTTATCTTCCTCTACAAAATAACCTATTTATGTATAGCATATTGCTTTGTTTATTTTATTTTTTTTATTGTAAACACTGCTGAAACAATCAAACGGATGAATGTGAATGTTTGTTTAAAGATAGTCGTAGACGCCCATTGCAGTTGTGCATACATCAATAGAGCTATCAATAGTCCATAATCTACATAATGTAAAAAAATAATATCAGAAAACTCTGGAAGTCTAGGCCAAAGTGATAGCTTTAATAAAAAAAAAAACAAAATGAAAGAATAAAAAAGCTGCCTGGGATCACACGGTATGTGTGATAGTGGTACTTATATTTAATTTCGTATGACAAAAATTATTTGATTACGATCAAGTGAGTATTATTTGATAATTCAGTTAATTTTAATTTAGTTTACCTCTCATATGAGCTCTTGTCATTATTTATAGTCGAAGAGCCAGTAGCCGACAAACTTATGCTTCAGGCATTTCAATACATTTCATATTAAGATGAGTAATGCTATTAGACTTGCTGGCAAGGAAATGGACATTTAAACTCCCAAATGATGACGAAACCGGGTTTACAAAAGTTTTAAAAAATCAACCTCTCAAATGTTAATAACAACACAGGTATCTTTCTGATATTTTAAGCTGTACATTAAGGTTTTCCTTTTATTATTTTGTTTTGTTTATTCCGAGCTAGATAGGCATCAAATGGCTCTAAATAGAAAACAAAAATGTACCTACTAATTTGTTAGATTCTTATTTCACCCCCTCGTCTCAATCTTTTCACTTTAAGTTACAAATAATGGGCGGGTGATTCTTTTATAACGCAAAAAAAATATTAGAGAGTTGTGGTATGTAGATAAAAAAATCGTTTTGGAAGAGTGGTCTATTTCCCCCATTCAGGCGGAGGGGTAATTTTCCAAAAAGTTGCCTCAAAACAAAACGGGAACAGTCGCAATGCCACACTAGCTTTTTTTAAAGCCAAAAGTCCATTCTCTAATATATTTTTTGAAAATAGGTTTTTACTGTAGGTATGTACATATATATGCATATACCTACCTATGTACATAGTTACATTAGTTTTAAAAAAAAAAAAAAATTTCATACTCAAAAAAATAATTTTTAAAAGCCTTTACTATTTATGCTGTTTTTTTTTATAAAGATAAAGAGGTGGCTGACTACTAGAGAAGGCTGACCTCACAAGAATTCACCCTATAAAGAGGGAGACGAAGGGGGTGAAATAAAAGTGTGAAAAGATAAGGGAAATTCTTTTTCAATGTTTTGAATCGAATGAGGGCTAACCAAGGCTAAATCCAATTTAAGGCCCACCAAATTGGCCTACGTCGGCTCTACATAAAAAATATAAAATTCCTTCATTTCTTCAGATTTTTATTTTCTTTTCCCAGTGGTCGAACACTTAGTGGCTCGCAATTAAGTAATCGTTTACTGTGAGAGAACCATTGAACGTAAATATGTGATGCAAAACTATTTATATAGCAGCATAAAGTTTCCTTATTTCGAACACAAGAGTTCGTAATTATTTTCAACCTCAAAAAGCATAGAAGTAATTTTTTCTCGCTTTTATTGAAGAAATTATGTTCTTCGATTTGTTTTTATTCAATTCTATTAAAAACAAATTAAAACAAAAAACAGTTGAACGGATTTTTAGTTTGAACGCAATTCAAAAAGTGTTCGATCAAAGGAAGCTAATAATTACATGAGGTTCCTTGAATCGAACTCAAGAAAAGAAGAAAAAGGTGTTCGAATACTGGACCCAACGTTCTTTTTCATGTCTTTGACGCAAAACTGTAAAAAATATTATTTTCTATAATATTTATTGCCTAAATGAAAGTGTGTTCGAACAGGCAATTCTTTACTTAATTTTTCTTCCTTTGTTCGAACAGTCACTTTATCAATTAATTATTAAGTTTTAAGTAGAAACTTTAAGTTACATAAATAAAGTAACTAGTTTTTAACGAGAAAGAGCGTTAAAACAGGTATTAACGTAATCTTCACACCAAATCTCACTTCCAACAGTTTTTGTTTAATAATAAACTTGAAACAAGTGGATTTTTTAAAGCCTCTGTTTTAAGTTCTTTTTTTTAATCATTAAACTAGACTAGTTAATAGCATGCATCTAAACACGGTCTCAATTGGTTAGTTTCACTACGTAGTGAATAGTCATGTCGTGTATACTTGTAGTTTACACAAAAGTGTATCTCTGCCGCTAACGGAATATTTGAAAAATAGAACATTCGATTTTGGGCAGCGTATATGCATTTCTGCTTCTGATCAATATCCATCTACATATCAAGTTAGAACCTCTCTGTTCAACGCACAAGCAAAAATGAACAAAATGGAATGAAATGGACTAATTTGGTTATGAAACGTGACTGCTTAAAGCCTGATTAAGGGGGTTGATCTAACATCGGTGGTTGCCAACAATGTTGAACGATATGTTGATCCATGAAAACAAAATTTGCAAGAAAAAATACGATACATTGAGATTAATAGATAAAGGAATTGATAATCTGCTGTCTGGAATAATTTTTATTTAAATTTGTTGATATTTTTTTACAGAAAATTAGTTCTCGTACTTAACAACGCCGCCGCATTGTGAATTGGGTAACGATTTTATAACTAGAAAAAGATGACAGCGTTTCACGTCACGCTCTCCTCTCATTTCACCGTCGCATTGTGAATCAGGCTTCACTCAAATGTTTATATTTTCATCTTGACTAAGCCCTCTCTTTCATCATCGATTTCACTACCAAACTGCCATCCTGTAGTGAAACCAACAAATCTAAACACGGTCTAAATATCGGTAGTCACATAATCACATGGTTGATTAGAGGCAGAGGCGTGGGCATAAGGGTGTGATCTTCCTTTTACCCCACTTCAGAAATCGTCCCTTCACCAGACCCGTAGGAGCATGTGGCTCCTTGCAACGTCTGGTCGATGGGTTTGATAGGTCAGTTGTTGATGTAAGTGTCCGTTTGTTAAGTCAGGAATTCTGAATACGTCTAAGGCGCTGTTCCTTTCCTCATGAGGATTTTACTTTTCTTAGGGAACGGTGGCCTCATCAACTCACTGAAGCTCGTGGTATAGTTGAGGTGCCCATTTGTTGCTGCTGCAAAAAGAAACACGGGTCGTTCAGAAGTTTTTGTTCGTTCTGTCATTGCCGTCCTGGACCCATGTTTTTTGTTTGTGATTGGTAGGGTTTCCAATTACGTGGTCGTGTGGTTGATAGAGCATTTTCAAGCCCTTTGGTAGCGTTTATAAATCTCAACTGGTTTTTTATTGGAATGTCAAAGAGTTTCTCGAAGTCATTCAAGAAGTGTCTACCTATGAGCCTGTTTCTTTATCAGATGATATAGCGCAAGGCAGTTAAACAGGAAGTTTTTAGTATCCTTTGTAATCTTTTTGTCACCACATCCCCTGCCTAAGGTGCCAGTTATAGCTATCATTGAAACTCATCATTGAAAACTTTAATGATTGATTTTGAGATATTTATAAAGCAAAATCATTTATTATTTTGATGAAAAAATGAAGCTTAAGACTTAATTAATATTTCTAGTCAAAAAAAATTTCAAATAGGCTTAACTTTCCACATAAAATGACTTTCAAGATTCCAATGATCATTGGTAAGGTAGTTCAATCATTGAAAAAAGAAAAGTCTTTTTATGTGGAAAGTAGGGCCTATTTGAAAATTTTGTTTGACTCAAAATATTAATTAAGTCTTGACCTTTATTTATCTATTAAAATAATAAATGATTTTGTTTTCTAAGTGTCTCAAAATCCACCATTAAAATTTTCAATGATGAGTTTCAATGATAGCTATGACTGGCACCTAAGTCGTTTATACTGATTTTTTATATTGAATGGGCCTACATCCGCTTCAAATGCAGGCAACAAATTTCCTTATTTTTTATTTTAAAAATTCTATGGGAAATTATATAAAAAAAAAATACTTATAATAGACTGAGAGCCAACGACATAAAAAGTCATGCCATTTGCGAAACATTGTAAGTCATATCAATAATAGCTTTTGAGGTGTTGAACCAATAACCGTTTGTCTGCCTACCTAAGCACGTGTCGAACATGTGTCAAATTTGTACATCTTTTTTTATACTTTTTCTATGAAAACTTGCAAATTTTAAAAGATCTAAAGTTCCAAGCAACTTGAACATATGAGCAAGTACGTGCGATCCAGTCTTGCATTAGTCTTCTTTCCATTCGACACATTTTTTCATTGGAGCTGCGCTGTCGTATTTTGTATGTTTTCTAGTTTTAATAAAAGAATAATATGTTATGTCTCCTTATCAACTTAAACAAAATTCGAAAGCGTAAATAACGAAGATACATAATCACCAGAAAAATAAACAATATAAATTCCTCAATTAAAACTTCCTCCTATTTGCATTCATATTTTCTGACAAATACTAAGGAAGTGGATACACCTGTTTTGAAATTAAAAGTAGGTGAATATGTACTATATCTTTACCACCTCTTCGAATTTTAAGTGTATTATTTATGAGAACACATTGACATTTAGATATTATGTATATGTTATCTTTTTATTTGTAGTCTACCTATTAACAACCAATTTAAAAATCGATGACTCAATACATGCAGTTACACAGAACAACAATTCAGTCTATATACAAATCTTAACTGTTCTTATCACGACCATTACTTGACAAGTGTATCAAATTTTATAAATATTCCCCGCTTTCGACTTATTCGCTAGGCTATTCAAAAAAATTTCCGATATCTTTAGTTGATTTTGCACTATCTGCCACACAAACCTATCCGGAAAGCTTTGTACAGTCATCCTAAGCCGCTCATTTACTTCTATTTTGATTTGATGGTACGTTCATACATATTGATTGTTTATTTTTTTTTTAAAATGTGTTAACAACAATATTTTGAACAAATTTGAATTTCAAAATTTCCTCTATTGAATAATGCTCTTTTATTATTATTTTCTTTGATTGTATTCCTTACATATTAGTAGATAGGTGATATAATGTGAAGTAGTTCATGAGGAGATAAAGTAAATACTATAAAGTAACTTAATCATGTTACGTACTGGCCTAACCGAAATTTAATTTCTCGATCTGATTCTTAATTGCTTAATGGCTTTGATGACTCTTTTTCGTTCTGTATGTGTTGCCATATTTTGAGTTTTTGGTGCAGATACATTTTAGTCTCCTCTTTCAAAATTTCGCACGCAATAATTTAATTTGCTTAAGTTCATCTCGTTGTTTTCTTAAAAGAAAAAGCTCCAAATTTATCAAATAAACATCATCAGGTTCAGATAAATTAGTTGCTATTCTTAAGTTCCTAAACGGAAAAAAATAAGATTAATAATTTAATTAACCTTTAGTCCAGCATAACACATCTGCTCGCCATACAGATCCCAATTCCTCGTTTTCCTCCCCCAAAATGTGACCAACCTGAAGTTGCTTTAAATAAGCTTTATATGTATATGTATGATATAAAACACATGCACACACGCTACTGCGGCAGTAATGTTGTTGGTTATTTTCCAAGCTTAAATCTTAGCATTTTACGAGTATGTGATGTGGGTCAAATGGTCAATTATTGATGAAGAAGCACATCGTCAAAATGGAACGGGTAATTATAATTGAATTTTCCTTGCTGGCCATCCACTGGTTTTGTTGTGAGAAGTGGGAATCCAGCCACCTGTCTCTTGTCTGTCTTTCATTTTTATACAACTTAAGGGTTGATGCGGTTGGTGTGTCAACGAAATAAAAAATAAATCACCTGGTACTCTGTCAGTCGTTGATGGTATAGCACTGTGAGGTTTTTATTCCTTCCAGAGACCTAAATCCAAATAAAATTTCAGAAAATGTTTGCCATCGAATCAATATCTTCCAGTCAACCCCATTTATTTTTCTTCTTCTTCTTCTGTACAGCTTAATTCTTAATTCCTTTTGGGTAGAAAAAATATTTAGATGGTAGTATGGTGATGTGGGGTATGTCGGTGGTCAAAACATCCCCACTCAGGTTGACAGCGAACGGCTAGCGACAATCCGTGACGTGTATAGAACGTACAAACTGCATAAATGTGGTTTATAATGCTCTCCAAAACAACAACAAGAACGAACAACACGATGGGTATTATATTCGTTTGTCGCATATGTTTTCAGGGTTTTTTTTTTTTGTTGCTGCTCGCCCGTGGACAGACTCAAGCACTACTGTTTGCTGCCTTTATTACGCTGTGATGTGATCCATCGGTCAATTAACTCTTAGCCGGGTTTGGTTTGGTTTTACCTTTTATTTCAGTTGTCTGCTTGTTGTCTGTTTCTATTCTTTGCGAGCATTAACAGTCTGTGTAGGCAAGTAAGACATTTAAAAGTGAAGTCAAACCTCATTACTCGCGTTTTTTTTTTAAAACCAATGTGAGGGTAGTGAGAAATTCTGTTAATCTACTTAAGCGGACGATATGAAAATCTTAACGCATCTCATCATCTGCTGATGTAAATAACTGACAGCGTACATACATTTAAGTTGTTGTTTTCTTAAGCTCAAAGACTGGGCATATCAGATTGGCCATAGGCCAAATTTTCAATCTGAGGAAAATTCTAGAAAAGACCAATGAACTTCAAGTAGAAACCTACCGTTTTTTCGTGCAGTTAGGAAACACAAGATGAAATGAGCAATATGCTCCTCCAAAACTGTTCAAAACATGTAAAGTGTTTCTGCAAGGATATGCCATAGTAGGACAGGTGATAACACAGAACTGACTTTATTAAAAATGTCCGTCCAACCACCAGTGTACCCAGACGATATCGACATCGTCGGCCGATCCCATCGTGTCTATCACCGCCATTTTCAGGATTTTGAAGGGACGAAGGGGACGTGGGAGTGAAGCTTTCATTTACCAACCATCAACATCAAAATTTAGGAACTACCCGAACTTTTGTAGGGTAACTCCCCTTTTTTAACTCTATTTACTGGACTATTAAGACTCTGCGAAGATTTTCTTTGAGAGTCTTTAGTCTAGTCTTTTAAAAGAATTGCCCACAAATATTTCTTATTTTAAATTTATTCATACATTCAGTTGACTATATAAATTATGTATCTATAAACTAATATAATCCAATGTAGTATTTAAAAAAAAAACTATCTATTTAGTTGCAACACCGGCTGTGCGAGTACATTTGTAATGCTCTAATGATTTAAGTAACTTACATTGTGTGTACTTTCTTACTGACCACCATTAATGGGGATTATGTCAATGAGTACATGATTTAATTTTCATGTATGTGTGTGTGCTAGTATTTGTGTATGTATAAGTATTGGTGCAAAATGTAATATAAAGGGTCTTTCAATAAGGACGCTCGATTTTCAAATGTAAATAAATATAAAACAAATAACATTTTATATAGAATGATGAATGCAACATAACCTAAGGCAAATGTGTGCACACATTAATTAATTTGAAGGTAACCCTAAACTTGGCCATACACGACCGATCCATCTGATCCATTTGGCGTGGTTGGATTTCAAATTGGCTGAAAATCCAAATGGATCGACAGCTGATCCCTGATCCATTTTAGGTCACAAGGGTTTGCTTATAAACGACTTGTAGTGCTCGCCATTGTCAGTTATGGATATGCCAGTTTCGTTTTAGAAGAATTACGGACCGATGATTCCCCAGATCAAAATCCGCACTAAACAGTGACTTCCTCAGAATGCATTTCCTGCTGATGTTTTTTTGCCAAAAATTACGTAATTCCCCACTCTGCGCACGGTTTCTCGAACGAAGCACTTTTTGAAAATAAAATTTGATTATTTTTACAAATTGTTCAACGCTATAATTGTTTATGGTAATTTAACATACTCTACTATTGATAAATGAACATTAAATTTGACAAGATTTTGCTTAATAAAAATGA
Source organism: Dasysyrphus albostriatus (assembly GCA_946251815.1). Lineage (NCBI taxonomy): Eukaryota > Metazoa > Arthropoda > Insecta > Diptera > Syrphidae > Dasysyrphus > Dasysyrphus albostriatus. Next base: position 106,813,310 of record OX276337.1, read on the forward strand.
CCAAACAAATTTCGTGCGTCCCTACTGATATACCCTTTACATGTAATCTTGTCCATTCATGACTTCCAATGTATTCTTAATTTAACACCATTTCCAGTATATGAATAACTTATTGCCTTCCTCTGTGTCCAAGTAAAGTATTGATCGATTGTGCGTCGTCGTTTGCCGTTTGCACAATGCATTTCCTCGAAATTGGTTTCATATTTTTTTCTTCAATCTATCGATAACAGAAGTTTCTTTCTCTTCGCAGAGTGCCGTCGATAAATCACAGCACCAGAAGCAGCATCAACGCAATCATCCAAAACACAAAACTTAACATTATAGTTTCTCATCATCATCATCATCATGGCTAACGGAGGCTTAACATGTGTCAAGTTCATTACATTCTTTTGTAATCTACTTTTTGCGGTAAGTTACTCTTTTTGCAAATGTCTCTACTCTCATTTTCGTCTTTCTTAATTCTCTCTATCTACAGCTCACAGGATTGTTAATCTTTCTTGTTGGATTCATGGTGCAATTAAAGTATAATCACTATTCGAATTTTGTTGGAAACAACATTTGGACCGTACCGATTATATTGATGATTGTTGGTCTGGTAGTTGCAGTTATTTGTTTCCTTGGATGCTGTGGAGCTGCCAAAGAGAACAGTTGTATGATTCTATCATTCGCAATTTTAGCTGTTGTGATTTTCATTGCTGAAGTTGGATTGGGCATTGCTGGTTATGTAAAACACTCGGGCCTACAAAATGTTATGGAAGGACAATTTAATTTGACAATGGAACAATATTCAGAGCGAAAAGACTACCGAGACACTTGGTCACTAGTGCAATCCGAGGTAAGTGGGTTGATGATGAAATATTAATTGAATTGGAAGCACGACACGATGATGAGAAACATGTTCACATAATGGGTATGCCTTTGTTCGGTGCAGAGGGTGTGTGGATGTTCTTTTGGTTACAAGGTTTTTTTTTAGTGTTTTGCTTTCATCGAAGGGTTGGATTAAAGAGTAGTCGACTATATTCATGTGTGGGTATTTGTAAATGTTTAAAGTGAAAAGTATTTAAGTATTTAGGTTATCGATCTTATATGTCCAAAGAGAAAGTGATTTTAGTGTATTGAACTAAAACTAACATTGTTTGTTTTTTCAATAAAAATAGAGCAATTTCACAACAAGAATATTGACAAAAGGCTCTGAAGACTCTTCATGGATTGATAAATTTTTTCTCACTTGTACTGTATTGAATATTGTTTTACAATTAAAACACCTCAAGGCTTTAATGGCTAAAGAACTAGTAAGGTTTTCATATACAAAATAAATTCAGTAAGGGAAAGGGCAAATAATAAAATAATAGGAATTAGATGGCCATATACAAGCCCTTAGCTGCACGTATTCTTTGAAGCTTTAAATGTGCAAATAGATGTACTAGGTGTCCATCGCCTAGCGTTTATTTTCAAGTTTTTATTGAAAATTTTAATAAAGTATCGGATACATTGCAAAAATGTGTCGACTATTACCGAGTCTGACTTAAGGCATTTACAAAGAAAGCTCCGTCTGCATAAGCCAAATTACTGACGGACATTTCTCTGATTGGGTTCCATGGAGTAATGATTTATTTTATTTTTAACTTATGGGGTTTTCTTTTGATAATTATATTGTTTTTCTGTTCAGATCTGTCAAAACACAAAACGCAGATTTTGGTTGAGAATTCCTCCTTAGACCAACGTTTTATGAAACCAAGTGAAGAATTGGCTTTGTGGATTATATGGTCAAATTATTCCCAGTCGCACCAGGTGTGAAATTAATTATGATCGTTTTGAATTGAAATAGAGTCAGTGGGAGTAGAAATTACTCTAATTAGTTTTATATCATCAGCGTATACGGAGAGATTTGATTCATTAATTACATTGTAAACGTAAAGATCAAAGGTCCGTAGTGACTCCCTACAGGAACACCTGAAGTAGCTTAAATGGGATTAGAGATTGAAAAACTAAAAATATTACTCTAAACTGTCGGTTGCTTAGGTATGAGCCATGTGATGAAAAAGGGTGGAAAACCGATGGTTTTTAGCTTAAGATAACCAATTTGGTGACGTAATTTATCAAAGGTTTTTCTAAAATTTGTAGTGATAACTTCCACTTCATTTCTTCTCTATAATGCTTTAGAGTCTAGAGCCTTAGAAACGAAATCCGTAAAAGTTGTTGTTTTGAATCTGCCTTTTAAAAAACCATGTTTTGGAGGAGAAAAGATAGATCTTCAGAGAAAGCTTTCGAAGATCTTAGGAATAGAAGAAAGTTTGCTATGGGCCGTTAGTTAGCAATATCGTTCTTTGCGCCTTTTCTATGGACAGAAAAATTAAAAGAATCCTTCCATAGTTTTGGGAAACTGGCAGAAGGAGTTAGTACAAACTTTAAGAAATATGGCAGGCAACCAATCGAAGAGAGAAATAATCTTTAAGCAAATGTATCTTATTTTTAATAATATCAACACTAGTGCCAACTAGTCAACTTAGGAGCGAGGGAGGTGCGTGGGGCCCTTAAAGTAATTTAAAAAAAAATTGGTCAGGTTCTTGTGGGTGATCGGTGATCACCGTACGATGGCCTGAAGAAGGTTGTGTTATTTAAGGGTCGGCAGATGTCGTGTCCAGGAATCTTGGAGCTAAGGAAAAGCCATCGGACTTACTATTAACGTTATTAAATTGATAGAAGCGTCTAAGATCAGAGATCAGATAATCTTGCATGCTGTCAATGTACTAGGATTTAAGGTAGAGAAGCGGCATTGAGCTTGCTGAGAAGTTCGAGAAGTTAAAAGCAGATTTGGATTGCAAGAAAGTTTTCCATAGTTTATTTCTGACATAACGAAGTGTTCGCAGTTCTTTATTATACCAAAAATTGGAAGAGGAGAGGTTTCTACGTGATTCGTAAGGAACATTTAACAATATTTTTGATTAGATTATTAAGATAAACGAAGTCAGCGTTGCGAAAATTGCAAAATTAAACATTTCCAAATAATATTCAGATTCCAAGAGGAATGAGAAGGAAAAAGAAAGACCAAAGTTGTCGATGGTAGAGAGTAGATGAAAGCTTAGTTATTACCATTGCAGTTGTAGAAGGTTGAAGTCATCGATAAAACAAAAATGTATTTCATATGAGAATTTACATAAACGAACATTGTTTTTTTCGTGCGTAGCTCCCGTACGTTCTGGTAATAAAGAGATCAAAGGGAAGAGGGTCTGAAATAATTTTTAAAATGGTTGCCGGTATTTTGAAGGTATGAAAATTTTTCACAGAATTTTTATATTGGGGTGTGATGTTTTTTAAGATCTATCCAACATCTAGAGACATATTTTCTATTTGTAATTTTCCAAGTACGATTTTTACGGTTAAATATTGATTAGTTCTTTAGCTGTCTAATGTCGGTTTCTCTTCTCAAATTCTAAAGGTAGTCATAATCTCTTGAGCACACATTTATTATAAGATCAAAGGTCAAAGTCTAAGTATTGACTTTAAAAGTACTCTTTTTTTATGTCAGATATTTTTAAAATAAACTATTAAAATTTAATTTTCCTCATTTCTTTTTACTTTTTTTTTTTTGTCAAGTTGACATGTTGTGGCACATACGGACCAACAGACTGGGAGAGAATTCTACAAAATACCACTCTACCAAAATCTTGTTGTACTGTCATTATTACCGAAGAAGCCACTGATTGCACAACAAAACACGCACATTCCGAGGGTTGTTTCAACAAATTATTGTCCATCATCGATTCGAATACATTAACCTTGGCTGGAGTTGTTTTGGGCGTAGCTGGGATACAGGTTAATTACTTACACAATAACAATTACACCAATAAAATGAATATCATGTGACATTTTTATTTCAGATCCTGACGATAATGTTTGCCTGTTGCTTATTCCGTTCATTCGGTAGAAATTATGAAACGGTTTAAGGAAAAAAAGAAGACAATTTATTAACAAAAAGTGCAAAGAGCAATTGAAGTCATTTTATGTTTTTATTTGTTTATATTTTAAATTTTACTTTAATATTTTTTTCAAATTATGTATATTAAAAGAAAAACTAGAATGGGAGTCATAGATAGAATGGCTGCCGGTAAGCAAAGAAAAAGAAAAAAATTACATACATTTACATACTTTCATTGTCGTTTTATATAAGAGTTTTTAAACCAAAATATTTATTAATGATTATTATAACTAGATTATTTGTTTAAAAGAAAAAACTATTTTTACTGTTTTTATTGCAAAAAATCAATAATTTATACGAAAAATGATATTTTGTTGATATGAAATTTTAACTTATAAAAATTATTGCATTTAAAGGGAACAAAATAAATTTAAGAACATTTTTAGCAGTTGCTTATTAACTAATGCGGTTTTGAAATATATATGCATCAACTTAATAAGGACATTTTGTGTCCAGTTTCTAATTTTAAAATGTTTCAGTATTTCGAATCTCAAAGCGATATGCCTTTGACAAGGGAGAATATCAAAAACTTTGGATCTACATTATGTTATGTAGTTTTGATCTAGTTCAAGTTTTATTTTACAATAATTTTCAATTTTTCTTTATTGAACACTTCTATTTATGATTCGCTTACAAAATAATTTTTGACTGTAAGATACATTGATAAGTAATAAGATTTTGATGGCACATAAGGGGCCTAACGATTTACATCAATACAATTAAAAATACAAGTAAGATTTATAATAATATGAAACATTAATTACAAAAGTCGGCTTAACTTTGCCGTCCTCAGTTCATTCAGTCCCGGTTGAATGAATTATTTAGGCAAATACACTCTTCGATAAGAAAATATTAAGCCATTTCAAACAGTATGCGATCCATTAATAGGGAAATAATATTCTTCTGCGTTGACTGTTTAAATCAAAGTTCAAATTTAACCTACATCATCTAAAACCTTTGCAAATTAGAGCCTTAAGAGCCGAGCACATTTGCTTAGTCAATTTTGAAAAGTTTTCTACGTGTTTTGTTCTCTCATTATCATCATGTCCTGTAAAATCAGTTTTGTCGTAAGGCGCCAAAAAATTGTTTCCATCCGTCACGATCTGCAGTTACATATTTTAATTGTGACCACGTCTTTCTCTTGCAGTCTTCTTCTCCTTGAGCTGTTGATTTCTATGTTGTTCTGGGCGTCTCCTGTAGAAAAATACGCTTATGAGTGAGCATTATTTTTGAATTTTTGCTGTTTTTTTTCAGACCACTGGCTCTCCTTTCACCTTCAGTATTTGACGTATTCCGTTCAGCCCGCTGATGTTATTCGCCAGGAGACATATCATCGGCATAACGCCTAACGCCTCTCAAACGATCTCCATTGAATGTCCTGTCTACCTGCTGTACCATCGTTTATCGCCAGTAGAAAAAGAATTGGCGAAAGAAAATCTTTTCTCTCACCCTGCCGCATTTCGAAAGAGTATCCTACTCTTTCTGCCAATTGTGTAAAAAGTGTAAAAAAAAAAACATCTTCGGTTGCTGTAGGATCTATCATAATGGCAACATTTTTGGCGGAATTTCCCTACCAAGAAGTGATCTCCATGTACATTCACAGTTGACTCGGTAAAAGGCCTTCTCAAAATTCGAAAAACATGAGGTAAAGCGGCGATAGAAATACCGCAGACTGCTGAAGAAAGATACGTAGAGTGTTGATATGGCCGACAAACGACTGGTCACTTCGGAAACCAGCCTGATTCCTCTTGATTGTAGAAACGATTCTAACTTCTATCCGTTCGAGAATTATGGTTGCCATCAGTTTTAGGAAAACATACAAAACTGTAACACCTCGCCAATTATTGCAATTCTTAAGGTCACCTTTCTTTGGCAACTTAACAATCACTCCATCCTTCCAGTCCCTGTGATAGATTTCGTTTTTCAAATCAGCTTTTATCAACAGATGTAGTCTACTAGTTTCGTTTTCTATTTTAAATTATTTTTTACGTATACATTTTTGGGTTCATTATTTATTTTTTGTTTGAGGCCAAATTCCCTGTATCTAAATATTCTAAATTTATCTTTATGATTTTTCAGAGTTTACTTAATCTTTGAAAGCACCAAATATATTTTCTACAATGTAGACGTATTTAGCTGCATCTACTTGCAGCCACCTAGCCAGCATATATTTAAAACTTATACCTTGTTGACACCACAGTATTTTAGGTAACTGATTAATTCCCCCCAATCAAAGGCTTGAAAAGAAGAAAAAACTGTGTTTGTTGTAATTTCAATTTATACTTAAAAAATATGAAAATACCCAACTTTTACAAATGTTTGCATTCAAGGGAACAAAATATTTAAAATATGTTTTTGGACCAATGCGTTTTAGCTTACGAGTAATTCAGAAAAGTAATTTTGTGACCACTTTCTTAATAAATAAGTGAATTGATATTTAAGCTATAAATTCCTTGTTTTCAGATGTTTGCTTATAGCTTCCAACCAATCTTGATTCTTTTTTCTAAAGAGGGTTAAGGCGGCAATCAGCCATATCATAAATTGTTTTCGGAATTCGTAACGCTCTATACTCGTGATTAGGCTGAGTATCTTTTTGGGTGTTCTTTTTGACCATAACAATGGCAACTAAATGGAATATTATTATTTGATGTTTCTGATCGCTGTTTCTAATAGTTAATTTTATCTAACCTTCAATGCATCATCATTATTTTCATTAAGCTAACAAAGTGCAATATTTAAAAAAAAAATACTTTAGACTTCTTATTTTTCAAATGCTCTATAAAAGTTCTCAGCTCTTGCAAATACAGAACAAAATATAGTTTGTTAAAAAAAGAAACTTATCTGTTAAATATACTATAAAATACATTTATGAACATATTTGATTTTAAAATAGATTCTAAGAAAAGTTTTAAAATAATTAGTTTATGAGTCAAAATATTCAATACCTAAATATTAAAAAAAAAAAAAACAGTAAGAACGATAAAAAATCAAAATATTTAAAAACATAATTATTAATTGTAGTAGAATGCATATACCATAACCAATCAGCACAACTTTTTGGTTTTATCCTATTTCATCATAAAATAAGTCACAAAATATACGTAGCTCAATATTTTTTGCGTCCAAATAAACACTACACATTTTTTTCATAAAATGAATTAAACAAAAATTGTTTAAATTCTATTAAAAAAAGACATTCCCATCAATTGTTCAAATATTGTTAGTAAATTTTATTTTATTTACCTCTCATGTTTTAAACTTGCGTTTTCGATTATTTAAAGTACAAATTAGTTTCTTGGAATTTTAAACATCATACCTTCATTATACATAGTCAATTTTTTTACAATATTGAAATGACTGCGATTTTTTCGCACTAATGAGTCACTTTATTTTCATGAAGTGTTCTCCTAAAATAAAATAGATTGAAAATGTTAACTTTTTACCAAATATTGTTCAACGGTTGATGTCCCCTAACCTTTTTATAATATTATATTCCAAAAGACTCGTGTATTTTACTTGTGCAATTTGTATTGAATTTCTCAACAAAAAAAAATCAAAGAAAAAAACATTTGGAGAAAGTGTAATTTTTTATAAAAAAAAAAAAATATGTATGTTTTTAAGTGTATTTCATTCTTTTGATATATTTATGTACACTCTAAGAATTTTACAAATAAAATTTTAAATTATTCAAGTATATACTCGTACCTCAATTTGAATTTTGTATTGATTGATTAAAAAAAAAAAAACTCAGCTAAAGGTACAGCCCGTACCTTAAACTGAGTTTTTTTTTGCTTTTTATTGCTTTTATTTCAGCATCAATTTTAAATTGTTTCATATGTTTCAGGATTATGTGAAGAAAACTAACCGATAACATGCGACGTTCAAGACGCTAAACCAACAAAAAAATGAGCTCCAAGGCGCTGCACAAAACTACAAATCCCTCGAACTACTTTACAAAGATTTTTTTAAAGCAGATCTTATTCCTGAAATTCCACTTGTTATAAAAAAAGTGGGACATTTTAAATCTGTTTTTTGATATATCAAGAATAGGAGTTAGGCGAATATCTTAAGGATATGGAAGGGCGCATTTTTCACTTCTATGAAGGAGAACTAGATTTATAATCTAGCCGAAAAAAAATTAGCTAGCGAATAATTTTGACGCTAAAGCACGGATGGAAAACATTCGGCACAAAACTTTCTTAAACGGAACGCAACGATTTAATTTAGAAAACGGGAAGCAACATCTGCAGCTCCAGCCATGGGGCTTAACCATGTCCCTTTCGGAAATTTGTATCAACTGCAAGAATTTGGTTTTTCGTGGAATAGCATATATAGTATAAGAGCCGACAGCAAATTTTGGGAGTGGATGTATTACCAAAATCTGAGTATGAGGGTTTATAGATGCATGTATCGTGACTTTGTATATATAAACCATAGTTATTAGTTCAGCCTTTGGGAAGGGTGATGGGTGATGGGTTCAAAACAGGCAATTCCTCTATTTAGTTTTCTGGGTTATAACAACGTTAAGTTATTTCTTTCATTTTTCCTTAGCACCTCAGTCGTGACGGTCTGATTAATAGAACTCAACATGTAGCCATTTTATACGGGCCTTATCATCCTTTTTTTATGGAAATTTGATAGAAACAAGAAAAAATCGACAAAAAAAAGTCTCATAAGGTTTGCTTTAAAAAATAAAATCATTGGTTCATTTGATCGTATCATCAAGATAAAAGTCCTTAAATTTCAGAAAAATGATAAAACATCATTTCCTACTTTTTTAAAGTCAATGGAAGTGTTTATGACCCTAACACGTAGATAGGAAACCAAGCGGTTTTTAATCTCCCACTCCCTCCCAAAGGCTGAAAAAGAAACCTTCCAGACTTTTGTATTTCATGGAAAAGTATTTAAATCGTTCTTAAACCAATTCAATAATTAAGATCTCAAAAACAAGTATGCCATTTGATTAGTTGAAAAAATGTGAATTTATGCAAAAAAAATTGGTAAAAAATTAAATATATTTTTAAAAATTCAAAATTTTGAGATGCAATATTATTTACATTTTAAATTAAATTAAATTAAATTTGATTGAAATCGTTTAAGCCGTTAATGAGACAATTGAAAATAAAAAAAATCTGTTAAATCGGAGGTACCGTTAATAACAATTTTTGGTAAAAATTTGTTTTATCAAAATATATCAAACATACGTAAATAACACTGATTTTTTTTATTAAAACCGTTGGAGCCGTTTTTGAGATGAATAAACTTTTCCTTAACGGGTTTCTATTTTCCCTCTGAAGAATCACCAAAAAGCATTTAGATCAAAGTTTGAAGAAGATCACCACATTCTAGACGGTACATCCAGTCCAGATACAAACAGACAGACAGACAAAATTGTGCTACCCACATCAAAAGGGTATACAAATATTTGACATGGAAAGGTGCTTATTAGAGGGGGAAAGTTATGTGGTGTACAAAGCAGAAAAATTTACCTTGGTACAAAATATGACAGATACACAACACTTAACAACAACAAAAAATCGTCGTCACTCCGCGTTCGCATTGATTTGGAAAACCTCAACAAAAATCTCCAGCAAATTGTTTCTTCGTGTGAAAGGGGACTAATGGTAGCGACGCTACTGCGGTGATGCGAATGTGCTTGTTTATACGTGAAGAACAAAATTGCGCAGACGTGAAGAAAATTATTCTGCAGATTTTGTTTTCCTCTTTGTGTAATTTCATAAAGCTGTGTTCTGGGAGTTTCAAACAGTTTGAAACCGCCAGATTAGTAATTTTTAATGTGCCTTCACACTATCTCACAAAATATTAACAAATGTCAGAATTAAGTGGGAAAGAATTTCATACGACTGCCAAATTTGTATGCTGAAAATGATTTAAATATTTTACTTCCACACTTGTATCCAAACAAATTAGTTTCATGGGTTAGAATGTGTAATGGTTTTAGAACCGTTCCTAAATATTTTCATGAATTAACATATGTCAAATCGTGTCAGATGCGCTGGCAAGTTAAGTGTGATGAAATTTCATATTTTGCTTCCACACTTTTATACATGATTTTCTTCACACTTTTTTGACATGTGTTAACATGTGTTGGTGCAAAGTGGTTCCACAAGTGAGAGTTTGTACTTTTTCGGACCAAAGAGAGCTCTCACGGGAGAGTAAAATATTTCCCTCCTTGCCAGATTTGGTGTGAGAAATATCTGCTCTTGCTAAGCAAATCTTTTTCGTAGAAGAAAATTTTGCTATGAATTAGCCAGTTTATATTTCTGAGATCTCAGAGGACTCAGAGCGCTCAGAAATATAAACAGGATTCCTCTCAAAAATTCCTCACTTTTCCCCTCAAAAACTGAGACTGAAATTTTTTGGATTCGCTTGCTCAATAATTATTTGTCGCAGTAAATTACATAAGAAGAAAAGAAAAAGAGAGTTGTTTTGGCTTTTATGTGAGGAATACCCAACTAACATACTCTCGAGAGCTAAGCTCCCATTTTCTTAAAAAAACGCTCATAGTACTTTTTAGCTCTTATTGCTAAACTTAAGACATGATCTGTCATAATGAAACATAAATTTGTCTCATAGTGTTTTCATTAAATGATGTAAGCATTTTTCTTGGATCAAATCACTTTAATCTTATACCTAGAACAATTATTACTCCTGTATGTAAATTGAAAGTCTTATAATAATTTTGTTTTCAAATTTAAACTCTAAACGTCATTTTTAAGTCTTTAAAATCTCTTAACAAGAGCTAATAAAGTAACAACTACAAAACTCTTACTATAGGATTCATATGAGATGTTGCACTGACAGCTGCTTTATTTGATTCAAACAACAGTCGTTCTTTTTTTTAACGTTTTGTATGTACATTGTTTTCTGGCGTTCAGTTTTCTATTGGTCTGTCTACCTGAAGGAAACATTGGATGCTGATGCCGATTACTGTTTAAAATGTTTTTAATTTTCTGACGAATGTGAACTTTCGGTGATAGACTTTCTTTTTATTTTATTTCGATGTAATATAAGGTTTTTTTACGGCGTAAGCCCGTTGTAAACGTTTAAATGTTTTAAACTTAAACTTTGTCAGAATTTGTGTGGAAAATTAGACAGATTTACGCAGCTTAAAATTTTACTACGAATATCAAATATTATAGTTTTGTTGCGGAATGTTAATTTTTTTGATATTCTTTGTCCATTCATTCTAAAAATTATGACGTTATAATGAAGATTTATCGTTCGGAAAAGGTAATGCATAAAACTTAATATTTCAAACTTTGACATTTCATCTTTTTTTGAAACATCAACAATAATTCACATTCTTAAGAAAAAAGGAAACGCATCACCGATTTGTTCTTTGTTCGTTTGATTAATGTCAAAATAAAGTCGCATAAAAGCATCAGACTTCTCATAAGAAAATGTTTATTTAAATACCAACATAAATGGACAACACTCTCATAAAAATGTCTTTTTAAGAGTTAAAAGTATCGATACGACAGCAGCCATATTTAAATTTGAACGAAGTGTTTTTTGTTTAGCTTGAGGGTTACCGTGATATGAAATTAAATTTTTAAATAATTTATTTGGTTTTCCATTATGATGAATCTATTTAACGTATATTTACGTATATACGTGTATTGATATTGATGATTATTTGGTTCAACATTAAATGCAAAAGAAGTATTTGTTCTAATAACAAATGTCTAAAAATATATGTTCTGACTTATTATTTTTTCATTAAAACGTCTCTTAACCTCTTGTAAATTCTTAGATTACAAAAACAGGCATACAAGAATAAGATTATCAATTCGACATATTATCTGCTATTATATCTTTTTCGTCATATAACATGAATAAATACCATAAATAATGTCAGCATAAAAAGTACTATTCTTGTTCAAAGCAAACATCAAGGTAACCCTTTTCCCAATTCAAAATAAAATTAAAATAATTTAAATATCAATTATTTTGAAAGCGCTTCGTTATTTTTCGAAGTAAAATGTGTAAGTTAGTAGAAAAAGTTTCAATCGCACTAAGATTTAACTCCACATATGTGTCAAACTACAATTATACTAACGTCGCCATGAAATGAAAATATAAATTCACACATTAATTTTTCAACATGAGACAATGACGATGACACATACAGACATAAATACTTCGTACCAAGTTTCCGAAGGAAGTATACAAATGTGAAAGATAAGTATCTGTTTTATTTTTAATTATGCGCATACTCTTTCTCTTTTCATCAACTCCCACAAGAAGTGACGCATTCTCCTAACAAGATTAATGGAGCATTTGTCATCCCATAGGAACAATAAAAATGTTTCTATAAGAGGAAATTAACTCCTATAAGTGGGCCATTTAAGGCTTTTAACATTTTCATAAGGATGTAGGAGTACTCTTCTAGAGTGAGAATAACTCCCGGAATAAAGTCTCACAAGCCTCTAGGAAGCTCTTATGAGAGGAAAATTGTTACTTGGGTACTGTTTATATTTTATTCTCCTGCTCTGTCAAAAAATTGAGGAAAAATACTGAGCGCTCAAGAAATATAAACTGGCCAAATATGTGTGTATTGTAGTTTTTTCTTTTTTAAACAAATTTAAGTTTCATGATTTAATATGTTATTAAAATAGCCCTGGCAGCTTATATCTAGTTTAAAAACTTATTAGATTTGTAATTTATTTAATATTTAATAAAAAAAATAATAATAATAATAATAAAGAATATTTCTTCGCTTAAGTTTAATCATTTCTATGCTTCTACCTTTCTTTTTTCTTAACATTCAATTTCCTGTAGATTGATTTTATAAAGAAATTGATATGCTAGTAATTGCCCTACGGCAGCTCTAGTCTAATATTTCTTTTGACGTGATGCAATATGCAAATTAGTGCCCAAACCGTTCACAACATTTTGACAGTTTTTCTTCTTTCTGAGAGGATTTCTTCATCAAACGTTGTAATTTGACATTAAGTCCGAAATAGTGCGAAGAATTTAAGGAACACACCTAATGAAAGACACGATTTGATTGGATGGATTGGATAAGAGAAGGAGCACATGAGAGAACGTCAATTTTCTTCACCGAATATTTTCAAAAATTTTTAGATAATTCATCCCCTTCTCTCTTCTGCAAGTTACCCCGTTATCTTCAGCGACAGTTAACAAACCAGCAACAAAAGTGAAAGCTTGGTTGTCGTTCCGAATCTTTCGCATTGGAATTGGAATTGGAATAAATAAAAACCTTGAAGAATATGAAAATGTATCCTTATTTTAAAATTTAGCAGCCTTCTTTATTAGGTTTTTAAGACGTTTGACTAGTTAGACAGTTTTTTTGAAAGCCCTTAATAGTTTGAAATATGGTTTACCTAATTAAATAAAATGTCAAATAAAGAAAAACAGTTAATAAAAAGTACCTAAATAATTTTTTGGAGTTGGATGGCTGTCTAAAGTTAGATTAAGTTAATAAATACGAATGTAATTGTTTTAAAAAACGGATCTTTGAAGGTGTAGCATCTGGGAAATAAAAAGAGGTAGGTACATGTTCTAAGACTATTTAGTTTAAAAAACGACCAACTAAAAGCGACATCTATCTCTTGAGGTTGTTTCTTATTACGGTGGCCTACTTTATCGACGCGGTATTCCCTTAAATGTCAAAATCTAAACCAAACACACACACACTCATAAATATTTTTTGTTTCGCTAGCCAAATTCATTTTTCTCTCTCTATTTGTCTGCTTCTTTTCTTTTGTTATTCTATTTGTTGTTGCTTTTCAATGTGTTCAGCAAATTTATGTCAATCGTATGTCCGCCTTCGTTTGTTTCTTCTTGTGCGTTGCGTTAAAATTTTTGTAATTTTTTGTTTTAATGGAATTTCAGATCAGATACGTCACTGAATTGCAAACTACAAGACGCGAATGCGATTAGCTAGCTTAACGACTCAGTAAAATAAATGATTTATATTTCAGTCGAATTTTAACCAAATTCCCTGAATCACGAAGAATCAATTCCGGAACAAAACTTTATCCAGAGTGCTGCAAATACAAAGTTCCACATTAACATTTTTACATTCCGATTCTTGCCGAAAGAAAGTGTGCTCCGCGAGTGAATAGCTAGACAACAGTCTGGAGTTAATAAGTGAAGTTAAATAAAAACCTCAATAAAGTGCAAAAAACTAGTTTTGTGAATTTACAACATCTTTGGCAAAAAGTTCCACCACAACTCTTAACGCTTCTCCACCAGCAAAGAAGAGAAAAAGAAGCCTAGAAACTATGGATGATTTAGGTAAGTTTTTTTTTTTAACAAATAAAATATCATCAACCAGCTAAATATAGCTTTTTGGGGGAGTTGTCCTTCACCAATTAGTTATTGTGAGACTTTACTTGATCATGAAAATATTTAAAGATTCTTATTGCAATACTTTAAGTTTCCAATTGGAATCATAGTAGGAATTCAAGAATTAAGATAATAAACCCACACTCCCTTTTAGCAAATAAAAAAAAATAAATTTTTGAAATATTTGATTAAAGATTATTAAAGAAACAAGATAAGTAATTTTTAACCGAATGGTGACGAATCAGATTTCATGATTTCATTCGACGGATACAATACCCCTCTAGGTCGAGCGGCAAATAAACCACTATACAGTGCTGAGTTAATAATTTTTAACAAAATAGGTATCTTTTCATTTCTTCGAGTTGTGATTCTTAGAATAATTAGGTAGTGGGTACATAAATCATGACTGATGAACGTAGGAGATAAACGAGTAGAAGAGAAGAGCAGAACACCGGCATTTCGGAACAAACGCAAAATAGCATAAGAAGCAGAAACGAGTTTCGGAAGTAAAAATATCTACACAGTCAGAAAGAAAAAATGCAAGGACTATTACGGATACTATTGAACCTATGCGTGCAGTTGACAGAGAACATTGTCCATATGCTGTGAACAAAGTGAATAATATAGCCATATCTGTACACAAATTCCATAAAGCTCCTTCAGATAACTGCCTAGCTGTCGAACAATTAGCAGTCGCAGGGGATGGACAATCATTTAGCCTGCCCCAACTTATCTGTGAAATAAAGTCAGAGGAAATCATGTCCGGTGAATAGATGCCATTGCTACCTCGATTCCTAAGAAAGACACCTTGTGAACAAAAAGTTTCAGAATCTATGAATCCTCTTATATCTTGTTTCTTCCACTTTTGAAACCCTTTATCATACCGTTGTTAAATTCATAATCCTGTTTGTAACATCGACCAAATATTCACACTACGACAAAATTGGAAAGAGTCAAGAACTCTATATCCATACTCACCGCGTTTTTATCTATTTCAAAATTATCCTATCAGATTCCGTCAAGACCTTATTTATGCCTTCGATATCAGAAAATACTTTTTTATACATGACGAAAGATCATTGCCCTTGAAAGAATAGTGCAAAACTTAATATAAAATTGGCATAATCTGAAGAACACAGCCTCAATCAGTAGCTTGGTTTCTTAGTGTTCTGAGACAGAGGATAAAGACACCCTATATCTCAACCGTCCGAAATCCCAAAAAAAAAATGGACCCAACTAGACAAAATACCCATGGACTAGGTCGCCTTAATGGACAAAATCCAATAAATATTTTCTTTTGCCAAAATCTCTAAATCTCCAAAAATCCCTGACATGTTTTTTTTTTCGAATCGCAGAAAGGGTCTCTTTATTAACAATTAATTATTAAGTTAATTATATTTACATTGGTTCTATTGTTCTATGGCATATGGAGAAGAGACTTTTTTTTTATTTTTAACTAAAAGTTTTTTTTTTGGTAATTCCTAAGAGACCTCGAGCTAATTTTTCTTCAAAATTATTTCGAGATTTTGGAATTTTAGGAAAACCCTCAGGAAACAATCAGACTCAGTGACTTAAGACTTTTGTTTGAGATGTGTTTCAAGCTTTCAAGTGGTTTCCCGCAAGTCTAAACTGCAAAATTAACGCAATTTTTGGGTAAATTTGTTATCAACGTGACTTCCTTGTAACACTAGTATTGTCTGGTTTCCATTCAAGCCAAAAATATGTTGCAAAGTCTTAGACTTTTAATTTATGCTTCGACAACCAGAATGATATATATTTTTCACAGCACCGTGTTTTGTATACTCTGTACTCAACTAGAGTTGTCATCATCAACTGTTGGCGCAAGCAAGGCACAACCACGACGACAAGATTTTGAACAATTTGAATGTTGACAAAATGAGGCTATTCGCGTCGCGATGTTTTTAAATGGCCTTCTGGAGTAACCAATTCAAACAGTCACCACGAAATACAGAAAGCTTTGCAAAACAAAATATAAAACAGAAGAGCTCTTTTTTTTGTTAATTATTTGTCGAGTGTGCATCATAAGTTGGCGTCAGTCTAAAATTTGTTGTTTCTTGGTGATGTCTCATTGAGGGAGAAACACTTTCTAGAGTTTTTGGATTTATATTCTTATTTGTTCACTATAGGAGGAAGTTGGTACTTTTAAAGTTGGCTAATATATATATCCCTAGTTACATTTCGAAAAGGTTCTTCATAACAGCATCACTCTTGTTTTCTTTGTCTTCTTGCACACAAAAGGATGAACTGGGATATAATGGATGATTCATCGCGGTATCTTTTGGCACAAGGACATGTTCAAGGTGGAGGTGTTGTAACATTTAAAACGGTTGATATAAATTACTCAACCATCGGAAACGCAACATTCACCGAGAGATAATATGAATCACTTTGGGTGTCTGGTCTCTTACTCTTGGTCTTCTTCCCATTTAACTGCTTTATAAGCCCAACATAACGTAATATGAAAAAAAGTTTTGACAGCTCATGTTTTACCAGTAACTTATTGTTGAATCATTTATATGAGCGAAGTATATATTACAAAAAAAAAGAATATTCGTTATCTTTGCTGGGATATGGATAGAGACTACATATACACGATAAGTGAATTTTTTTTTATCATTTTATAATTTTAAATTTAACTCTAATAAAAAAAAGAGGTGAATGATTGACGAACTTATGCTGCTAGGAATTCATATTGTAGAATAACGTTCGGAAAACATAACAATTTAATATTTTACAGCATAGCATATCCATCAAACAAATTTAATACTCATGTTTGTACTTATGTACTACTTACCGTTAAGATTGAAATAATAGATATAAACATTTAGGTCAAAAGAAACGTACTTATGTACGTGATGATTTTCTCGATAAAAAAAAGTTTGTTAGAATTGAATTGAGTTTTATTTTTATTTTGGTTCATATTTTTTTTATATAAATACTGAAATATATTCATACTCAACACTTAAAGATATGTATGTCCATTCTGATACGTAGCGTTAGTTAACTTCGCCAACTTCAAGACAGACGAACAAATTGAAATTAGGAAATGTTTAGGTGATTTGTTAGGGATATGTAGGCTGACATAGCAGCATTAAAAATAATGTCCTCTTGGTCGTTAAGCTTTTGAAGATCCTCGTAAATGAGTCAAATTACTTCAAGGTACTGCATGTCAGAAGCTCTTGGCTGGCTTATAACTTTTTCTGTCAGAGAGTTCGGGTTATTGATCATATTCTTCAAGCATCTTTGACTGAATTGGATCAGCTATAGGTATGTATTTCGAATGCAAGCATACGACAAACGGGTGAATGAATACTTACTTACTTAGGTCTTCGAACCTGTTTCGTTCTTGAAGTTCTCCTATACGGTTTCTGGAGATGTACCTTATCTCCTTCAAATCTTCTCCAGTTGTGCTCTGATTCCTATTCGAACGTTCTTCGCCGATTACTTCTAGGTCGGCCAACTCGTCTACCTCGCTGCGTGAGAAGGTTCCATTGCATTACTTGACTCGCAATGGACGCGTGTTGTTTTCGAAGTGTGTGTCGAATCCACTGCCACTAACGTTTTCGTATGGTAGAGTATTGTTTCCTGATCTTTTCATAATCCTCAAGATGTTTCGCAGGTATCTATTCTCGAGCTTTTGCAGCTTTCTTCTGCTAGTAGGTGATACTTTCCAAGTGCTGCACCCCTAAAGAATCACGGATTCAACATTAGAGCAGAAAAGTCGTAGCCTGGTCTTTAGTCTTATAGAGTTGTTCTTCTGCTCGGATGCAGTGCTGGGTTCAATTCACTGGCGAACATGAAAAAAGTGTTCATTCCAGCTTTTGAGCAGGTCCTCAACCGAAACTAGCAGAGATCCGTGTGTGTCTTTTACAAAATGTTGTTTAGAGCTTTACAAACCTCTTAGCTTTTTGGTAATTCTGTACACGATCCTACTAACACACCACCTTGCGGCTTCTGTAGCCAAATCGTTGATATAATTACGCTTATCGCATCGCATGCTAAGGTGTACTTTTCGCATCTTCATGCGATACGCAGAAATCTAGCTCGTTTCTCCCTGCAGCTGGAGTAGCTGCTTCGATCCTAGCCCAAGTTTCTTCAGACATCCATTCCCTGTTTCTTTCTTTATTCTACCTACCACAGCACTGAGGCAGAAATAGCGGCCACGAGGAAAAATGTTCGGTGAAATGATTAGCGGTGGAGTGCAGCATTTTGATACCAAAACTCTTTTTACTCATAGAGCTTTGTGGACATGCCCTCTTGAGAATCACCTTTCAGACTTTGAGTGCGACAGTAATATGTACAACTAGTTAAGTTGCTGGTTTTTGTTTGTCGAATCCACACCCGGAATCAACTAATAATACTCGCACAGTCGTCTTATGTGGGCTTCAACTCTCTTTGCTGTAAATATTTGCGATATAGACTTGGCGTATCTGAGGGAGTTAACGATAAACAGGATAATTTGTGCTTATTGTGGCTGTGTCTATTTTGATGTGCATCTGAATATATGTATTAAAAAGAAATTGACCTAGTTTGGTCCTTAGGTAACTCCGGCACTATTTGTCCTCAAATTTGATTCGCAGCTTTCTATTGATATAGAATGAAGGAAATAAAAAAGGAATTTTTGTGCACGTGAAAAACAGAGTTGGAAGAGTTTGTGTACAAGTCTTTGTATCTACTCGTACCATTGTCAAATATGTTTTGCGTTTTCTGGAAAACATCCAATAGTTGGCTGGTGACCGTTATGAGGAGAGGAGGTATTCAGTTTTTTTTCCGAAAATTTCCTCTATATCTGTTATTGTGCGATTGTCGCTGCAGAATGATTTCAGTTACTTGAGCCTGAGTTTTTGACTTATCAATTTATATCTACTCGTATCATGTCCCTCTAAGAGAGTTTCTTCAAGGCGAAATAAGAGATATTATCCGGCCACGTTGACTTCTTTGGATGATTTCTGTAAATGATTTCCTTGATTTGGTGGGTGACATCTGCTTAGGTATTCTTAGCAGTATCGATCTCTTCATTTTGAAGGTTTCTATTGTCCTGTGGTGAGATGGGTGCCTTGTCAACGTCTGTAATAAGTCAAGCTGTGTCTAGTTGCGATTCTGGTATAATCTGATGAACCCGCCCAGATCTTAATTGAGAACAGGACTGCTTCGTAATCTGAGTCGCTGATGATTGTCTGCTACCAGCTCTGGTAGGATGTGTAGACCAGAATTATTGTTGTGAGAAGAATATAAATGGTTGTCTCGGGAATTTGGACTAGGGCTGTGAAACGAGTATTAGGAAGTGTTCCTCACTTTTTACACCCAGCCAAATAACAATAGTGTTCCTATCATTTCTGTTTTGGGTGCAAGACTTTGACAATATTCTAATTGCCTGACAACAGTA
Source organism: Dasysyrphus albostriatus (assembly GCA_946251815.1). Classification (NCBI taxonomy): domain Eukaryota; kingdom Metazoa; phylum Arthropoda; class Insecta; order Diptera; family Syrphidae; genus Dasysyrphus; species Dasysyrphus albostriatus. The sequence goes on from OX276337.1 coordinate 106,833,034, forward strand.
AAAAGTATTATTTTAGATTCAATTCAGACATACTTAGACAAGACGATATTAAGCAACACCTGAATATTAACAATTGCCCATCAACAATAAAAAGAGACTATAAAAACAAAACCTTTCTAAGGTTATAGGAATGATTTACAACTACTACAATGTACATAATGTGAGTTTGTTAATTTCAGTTCACTTATTAAAGAAAAAAATAAGAAAAAAACAACAAAAAACATTTACCGTAACACACTTTCTGTAAGTAAAAATCACTTCTTGTTTAGCAAAATAGTTAACACCTCCTTTGGGAGTACAAACCTCTTGGGTCGTTCATTAATGAATTTTTCTAATCTTTACACCTTTTAAGCACATACTCGCACAACATAAAATCGTGTTTACCATGCCACCTACCCCTTCTTTTTAAACTCCCATTTACAAATTTATTTTCGTGCTTAGGACTCTTTTAACACGACAAACTTTTCATTCCATAGCTAAATGTAGGCTGCTGCCGGCCACACGATACAGGAATTTAGGTATATTTTCAAAAATAAAAGAAGAAAAAAAGAAAATTAAGATATGTTTCACCTTAAAAATATTTTATTCATTCATGATCTATCGAAGCAGCGCTTCTGAAGTAATAAATTCCAACAACCTTCTCACACCTAAGGTGAGGATAGTCATCATACGTCAGTCGTATAACTCATCCCACCATCATCAACCCATCGCCATCGATTAGACACGTTATTTGCGGTTAAAAATATCAAACAAAAAATTTCCACTTTTAGATGCACACGCTCACCCACTTCCGATTTGACTAAAATAATAAAAAAAAAAAAAAAATAAAACAAACAAGAATGGAAAATTCATCGAAACGAAGCCATCTATAGCTTTAAAACGTCATAGATAAATATCAACAAATATTAACAAGACATTTTCATTCTAAGTCTCTCAGAAAAGATAGTTTCCGATTGTCGTCATTTAGTTGCTTTCATATACCATTTGCTTGTGTTGTAATTTGTAAAGCTATAGAATGAATTTCACCAGCTGATTTTTTTTTAATGTTATTTTAGGTCAAATTAAAGTTATGTATGTGTGTATGTTCTTGAAACTTGAGAAAATTAATCTAATTTTGAATTTATTAATTTTAATTTACTGACCAAAAACTGTAGATGTTCTCTTGTACTAAGTATACAAAATGACATAATGTAAATAATAGAAAATTGAAGAGATGGATAAAGGCCCCGACTCATAGAATCCGTGCGTCGTTTGCGGCGATGGATTCATTGGGTACGTTCAGACCACGATACACATATTGAAGGTAATATCATTAGCGTTTTCATTTTTGTTCAGTTCTGCGCATATCTCAAAATCAGTGGAAAATGGTGGATCCCGTGATACGTGACTGAAAATTATTGTATGTTATGTGTACTTGTTGAGAAAATAAAATTGTTTCGAGATATTTAATGTTTATAATTATTATTTTATTACTTTGACCATAAGAAAATTGGTTTTTAGTGTTATTTAAATAATTTCTTTCGTGTTTGTTGTTGTTGTAATACGGCAGACATATCACGAGAACGGCCATCTTGAATTCCTTCTGACAGTTCTCATTTTAAATAAACTGCGCAATATAATACCTTCTATTTTTGTACTGTGCGGTCAGACGACCCAAGGGACTAGATATTAAGGCAAGTTTTTAGTCTCTGATTGGTGAGATGTCAAAATATTTATTTCCAATCAAGGCAACTTTATTGGAAAGTTGGCTGAAAAGTAAGTCAAGAAAAATCTCCCTTAATTATCAAGTCAAGTGCACTTATGTCAGAATATCAGCTGATTACATTTTGTCATTGAACTGAAAGCTGAACTTTATTGTTTTGTGATTATTTTTGTTCACTTAATTTTTTTTTCCATTTTGTTCAAAGTGGTTTTTAATCAAATTCGAAAAAGAAAATAAAAAACTGTATGATAAGTAAAATATATGAAAATATCAAAAGTTTCTTATGAGATTTGTTAATTTTATATTGGGTATACCAATATCTAAATCAAATAATCTTGAAAACCTTTTTCAAAAAGCTAATTTATTACAATTCATAAAGGGCTTATACCTGTTGCTATTTATACTTTAGATGAAAATAATATCGGTACATTCTTCAAGTTCAACTGATGTAAATGTTTGAAGTAAAGCTCCAAGTTTGACATTTCAAACAAACCTATTTACCTTGGTTAAATTTGTGTTCAATGAATGCAGTTGACTGAATATCTAGTCCCTTTGGGTCGTCTGAACGTGCCCATTGACGTTTGACGGATACGACTGATTGAGGTGACCCAATGAATGCGTTGACATTCACATAACACAAAAAAAAATTAATTTTCAAATCCAAACACACACTCATATACAATATCTGCCCATTGACGGCTATTAATGATATGTCAACTTGGTTTGCTAACCCGAGTCAACTCGAGTTAAGCACAACTCGAGCTGACTCGGTTTGAATTTTTTCTAATTCCAGTTAGATTTTACATACATCAAAAAACAACTCGGTTTGAATTGACCGAGTTGACTTGGTTTGAATTTTTTTTAAACTCGAGTTATATTTTACCTAAACCGAAAGACAACTTGGTTCGGTTAGTAACAAAAAACATCTAAAAGCATTCGGTTTAATGAACTCGGTTTGTGTTTTGGCATCGAATTAGGCTGAAAGTTTACCAATTGACATCTGATTGAAATGAAATAGAAATTGATTTTTGAATACAAACTACCGAGTTGCGAGCTAAAAGCTTTCGGTTTAATGAACTCGGTTTGTGTTTTTGCATCGAATTAGGCTGAAAGTTTACCAATTGACATCTGATTAAAATGAAATAGAAATTGATTTTTGAATACAAACTACCGAGTTGCGAGCTGCAACTATGTAGGTTGATGGAATGATGGACCAAAAAATATGATAAGCAATCAGAAATATTCGGTTTTTTTTTAATGCTCTGGAAAAAAGATGATTCAAGAGCAATTGGGTATCATTTCAAACGAAATATACTATTTGCCGTAAAATATAGGTCGTCCACCATCTATCAAACTATAAACTGTCAAATTCCATCTAAGGATGGCTACGATGGTGATGGATTGAAAAACCTCTAAATACCAAAAAAAGTATTTTTTTTAATGCTTCAGAAAAAAAATGCTTTTAAGCCAAATGGAAGACATTTGGAACGAAATAAACTATTTGCCTTAAAATATAGTTGGTCCACCATCTATCAAACTATAAACTGTCAAATTCAATATAAGGATGGCTTGGATGACGATGGATTAAAACACCTAAAAAAACAAAAGCACATTTTTTTAATGCTTCCGAAAAAAAGTGCTTTGAGGCCAAAATGATGACATTTGGAACGAAATACACTTTTTGCCTTAAAGTATAGTTTGTCCAACATCTTTCATACTATAAACTGTCAAATTCCATTGAAGGATGGCTACGATGACGATGGATTTAAAAACTTTTAAAAAATCAGAAAAGGATTTGAAAAATCACGAAATTTCACAGTTTTTTGTATGCTCCAGAAAAAATCTAATTCAATGTGTTTTTATTTAACCACTTCAAATTTAAAAAGTTGATCTGATTCTGATGTGACCTCACCAAATTTCCCTTCAAATCGAGTTAGTCATCTCGAGTTGCAAAAACAACGCATGAAAAGTCTTCACATAATTTACCTCCAACTCGAGTTAGCCAACTTACTTATATTTTAACTTGGGCTAACTCGGTTTGAAAAATTTTCGGTTTGCTGCATCACTAACGGCTATGCTCTGATGTTTTTCTTAAGTATGCTAATAAATGTCTTCTCATACTTTTTGTCTCTGAAAAAAAAATCCGACGGAAAACCGCAAGTCACAATACACTTGTGGCAACGTAATTAAGCCACTCAGCGAATAAATGCTATAAATTCTAAAAATATTTTTTACATCACTTCTAATCTCTAATTTCTTTCTCGGTTACTTGTATTGGTTATCTCTATATGGAATTAACATGTCAATCGAAGAAGAAACTTTGTTTGTTTTTAAACTGCTCGCTGTTATTTATGATAATGTCGCAGTGCAAGTGGTCACATAATCAAGCCACTTCTTTAGATACATGTTATGTCTGTTCGCGTACCTCCCAAAACTACGAATTTAGCTCAAAGTTCTGTCAAAGTTCACATAAAAAAATAAAATTCGTAGTTTTGGGAAGTGCACGAACAGACTTGTTATTTATTTATATCCCTCGATGATTTTTTACTGAAATGTCTTTAAATAATTTGTTCACTCATTTAAAGTCAATTTTTATTGAAAATTTTATATCTTATCTGAAATTTGTTAAAACAGGAGCTACACTCCATCTGATAGAAAAATTGTCTAAAAATGCTTCCAAAACCAAAAAATTATTATGAAATTAACACAAATTTAATGTTCTTTGGGAGTTAAGCAAGGAACGCAATCCAGTATTATACAAAACAAAACAAAAAATGTTATATTCCCAAAAAATAGCCGCGTAAAACGATTCCTGCTGGTGATAGGAAACTCATATTAAATGCATATTTTGTAAAACAAGTTTATTTAGTTAAAGTTATTTTGAACTAAATTTTAAGCTTTATTTTAGTGGCTTAATTGTATGATCACAAGTGTAAATAGTCAGCTGTTAAGCAAAGTCAGCTTTTCTTAAAATTTCTCATCGGATAGTCTGGTATCCCGAAATATTTTGGATAGCTTAATATTTTTTTTCTCACATCAGCGACATGGCAAACATCATATCGTCTAGATCCTTTTTGGATTTAATTGAAATTGCTATTTCAAGAATTAATGTATAAGGGTTTCAAATAGTTAATCTCCACCAATGCTTTCCTAAAAACAGAAATGTTTTTCCCGAGGTACTGCCTCTTGCGAGGAACTGACAAATCTTCCAAGAGCATACTTGTCAGGAATAAGTGCTTCTCATCTAGCCGTTCGGACTCGAAAAAAAATGTAGATCCCCTCCATTCCTGCCAACAACAAGCACACAGGAATAGTTGAGAGTTGTAAGTCACTAGGCTCTAGTTCTCTACAAGCTGTTGCGCTATCAAATTTATTTATTTATTTCAATGCTTGCATAAATGGGCTTAAGATTTATAAAAAAGATTGTGTGTACATATGTAAATAAATATGCAAATACAAACCTACCATATTTCAACTATTTTTGTTTTGTCCAAGATCGATTTAAGGATAACTATATTCTTCGCAATAATCAGTTGAGTAGGGCAACTATCACATGTCAATTTTAGGACCATGTCATCATAAAACTCGTCCTAGTTTACGAACAGACTGTGCTTGTCTCAAAAGAAGACAACAACGTGTGTTTTCGACTGTTGTCCAGGTAGTGGAATAGTCCATTAATATTTAATACATCTTGCATCCATTAACAATTTACATCATAAACGAGCTGCTTTGTGAGTTGGGAAACTTTGGGGTCCTTTGGGCAGGAATATCTGAGAGTATAACTGCACGATCCTATGCTGGCAGTAGATCATATCTGCCTCTAAACTGTAAAAAAAAGAAGCAAAACATTTGCATCTGCAAAAATAAATATTATCTGTTCTATTTACCTTGTGAAATTCTCATTTAATAAGAAAGCAAAAAAAAACTTTCGTGTTTGATACAAAACAACAATATAATTATGTAAATCAATGGTGCTCACGCTGTCGACGGACGAACGAACTAACAACTGCCGGCCGGGTTGTTCATTGTGTGATTGTGTCTAGTCTCGAGGCTCTAGAGAGTTAGTTCAGGATTCTTGTCCGTGGTGCATAACAATCATTAAGTGATCTCCATTCGTGGGATACAAGTCTGTCTGTCGGTTGACTTGTCGCACAAAACGTTCGAACTATTTTCTGAAATAGAAAATCTTGCTGCTCTCGTAGCTTCTCGCTTCTCGTTGCCGTTGCCATAGTCGTGGCGTCGTCGTCGGATGCACTCGAAAGTTGTATTAGTTTGTATTAGAAAGAGTATTTAGTTTTTTTTTTTAACATAAGTGGGGTTCTTCTGGCTACCGGAGATTGTGTGTCGTCCGTTAGCTGTAAGTGTTTGTGTAAGTGTTCGTCTTCGTTTCGTTCAGAGCGGGAATCTTTCTCGAATTCACTTTCAATCCGACGAGCACTGACTTATTTTTGTTTACTAAATGCGTTTTGTTGATAAACAAATAAAATTCAATGGTGAACTTGACCTGGTCGTTGACTATATTTTTATTACCTAACTGTTGATAAATAGATAGAAATTTCACCATCAGAGGGGTTGTAAGGTTAATAATATTGTTTTTTGTTTTTGTTTTTCTTTTCTTTTTTCATAATTGTTACTTTTGACAAGAAGTATTGTTAATGTACTGGAACAAATTTTTGTTAGCTAATTTAAATGCGCGACAACGATGATGTCAATTGATATTTGATTCAAACAAATTATTATTTAAATGACCGGTTTTATTGCTAGAATCAATAAAAAACAAAACTCAATTTAATTAATACAGTGTGCATCTTGAAGTTTAAGTGGAATACGAGTACCTACCTACAATTATATAACCATATTTTAATTCTTTTTTTTTTCTTATGGATTGATTTTAATATTTCTGTGTGAAGTTTTTTTTTTTTATTAAAAAAAAAATTATTTTTAGAAATTATGATGATTTAAAGAATTAATGCTTTTTCAATTTGGCAATGAAATGTTAAAGGTAACCACAAATTATTTGTTTTAGGTTTAATTAACCATTAACTTTCTAACAGTTTATTTCACAGAACCCGTTTAAGTAGTTATAAAAATGGATTCATTTTTTTTATTGGATTTTGGCTATATTAGAATACTTCTGGAACTATAATTGATTTGGAAAACAAGCCCACCAATAATAAGTATTTCCTTTTGAGAAAATCTGAAAACATTTTTTTGAAGAATAAATAACGAAAAGACGGTCAAAGTGAATAGATAATGTATTAAATCCTTCGCTTCGCCAAAAATTGTTTTTCAACTTTCAACTTTCAAAATCGTCTAAGGTCTAAAAATAATTTCTTATACAATTTTTTTTTTAAACTAGCACTAAAATTAGTTCTTATCAATTGGGAACATTGTTCAGTTCTAGTCACTTTTATAAGAAAGTATATTCAACCAAGCAAATATTTCAGGACATTTCAAACACAAAATTTGTTTCGGTCCCTGACTTCAACAACTTTGGACCATGTTTTGACTTTAATTGTGAAGCCCTGTATGCAATATAAAAAAAAATAGGCAGTATCACTGAATTCAGCACCCCAGCACCATTTGCTGATACAAAACTTGAATATTTAGGTAGTAGTTGATCCCTTGAAAAGAATGAATGTAGCTGCAGTTTGTAGCAAAAGTTGAATCTTGTTTATTTACTGCTACACTATACATTTCATGCTACATTTACAGCTTAACATTGTGGCACCGTATACAATTTATAGGTTTGTTCGTTGAAGTTTACCCAGGGTTGATCCAGGTTTTCTTGACAACCTCAAGAATTGTCAAAAAAGTCGGGTTTGTCGGTTCTGAAAAAACACCAAACAGCTCTCAATTGTGTTCTACAGATAAGCAAGAAACAAAATTTGATGTAAAATAAAAAAAAACACAATTTCCATTTTCTATTTTTATTTGTTTTTATTTAAGTAAATTGGTGCATCCCTTGAAATTCCATTTCAAAAACAAAAGAATTTCAACAACAAAAAAATGCACCAGAGCTCGTGCCAACTTGACATTTTATTGTTTACCTCAACTCGCCCCAGCAAAAAACCTAGTTCTACTTCAGGGCGATTTCAGGGAGACCCCAGGTTTAAAAAACCCCGAATTGGCTCTTCAGGGTTAGTTCAGATTATTCAAAAAACGCTTTGGGGCGACCCCAGGGTTAGTACAGCTACACCATTCTGTTGGGCCAGTTAAGTAGAACATAAATACCTAAGTTTCGTATTAGCAAACGGGTCTTAGTTTACCAAGTTGGATTAATTTGTATCAAGAATTGGCGTGAAAATATTAACTAATTCTAGTTTAAACTTATTTTTTTAAAGAAAATACGGCTTTAAATTTGTTTAAATAACCAACTAGCTATTTTTTGAGAATTATCAGACGCTAATTCACAATCCACAACATCCATAGAGCACATCATTTTTGTATGACAATTCATGTCTTTTGGCGACCAAGCTGTGAATGAAATGTCAAAACTCACTACCATTAGCAATAGATATTTCTACCAAATTGTCAGAATCAAAGTGACATGAGGAAGCAAGTAAAACAATTTATTTTGAAATGGTTTAAAATAATTTTAGGACAATGTACAATGTTTGAAAAAAATGGATAAACTACATACTTTAAAAAATCTGTGTGCTCATTCAGTTGAAGTGGAGTGTATTTGTCTCCGAAATAAAAAAAAAAAAAAACAAATAGGTGTACATAAATGTCATAAGAGCCAAGTTCTGGAGTTTGACGTTTAGAAATGAACAAGACAGAGATGTATTGTTATTTGTTAAAAAGCCCTATTTGCAGTTTGCTATTCACAGCTCATATGCAAGGCTTATCAGGCTGCATTTCAAAGGCTGAATTAAATTGATTATGTATGGGTTTAATTTTATTGAATGATAATTTTTTTCCTAAAACTAAAAGTTCAATAAATTTGATTTATAGGCAGTAGATTTGTTTTACGAAAAAAATGGACTAGATCTACTAGAATTGCGGCGAAGTGGCAACTCTGGTGTTAATATGTCATCTTCCTCTAAATGTAACGTTATTGTTTGTAATTCATTTAAAACTTCACTGTAGGCACAAAAAAAAAAACACGCTTATTGATATAAACGAAAAGAGAACAAAGTCGTTGACATTCACAGGATTCCTTTGATCATAAGGTTTGCTCGGCAGAGCTCTTGAGAATAAAGGTAAAACCGCACTCGACGGAACTGCACTTCAGCGGAACTGCGCGACACAGCCCGGCACTCTACGGTACTTGTTTGATAAACCGCACTACGCCACAGTACATATTGGCTTCACTCATAAATAAATGAGTAGTGCCTATAAGTGAACCCATTATAACGGGTGATTTTTTAGCTGGTTTGGTTTTGGCAACACTGGTCTTGACAGCTGACGTGTGTTTAGTACCTTGTGTCACTGTCAAACAACTTCAGTTTGGTTTGCAATTTAACCATGGATCGTCTTACAAATGAAGAATGCTTGCAAATTATTGAATTTTACTATCAAAATTCGTGCTGGGTTCGAAATGTTCATCGCGCGCTGCTTCCATTTTATGGTCGGCATTCTCGACCTTCTGAGCAGTCTATTCGGGAGATTGTGACCAAATTTCGCACCAAATTTACTTTGTTGGACATTAAACCACCAACACGTTTACGTACTGTGCGTAGTGAAGAAAATATTGCGGCCGTATCAGCTAGTGTGACAGAAGACCGCGAAATGTCGATTCGGCGCCGTTCCCAGCAGTTAGGCCTTTGTTACAGCACTACGTGGAAAATTTTGCGGAAGGATTTGGGCGTAAAGCCTTTTAAGATACAGCTGGTGCAAGAACTAAAGCCAGCCGACCTACCACAACGCCAAATTTTTGGTGAATGGGCTCTTGGAAAGCTGGCCGAGGATCCGCTTTTTTATCGAAAAATTGTGTTCAGCGATGAGGCTCATTTTTGGTTGAATGGGTACGTAAATAAGCATAATTGCCGCATTTGGAGTGAAGATCAGCCAGAAGCATTGCAACAGCTACCAATGCATCCCGAAAAAGCCACTGTTTGGTGCGGTTTATGGGCCGGCGGCATTATTGGGCCATATTTCTTCAAAGATGATGCGAATCGCAGCGTTACTGTCAATGGTGAACGCTACCGAGCGATGATAACAAACTTTTTTTTGCCCGAAATGGAAGTTCTTGACTTGCATGATATGTGGTTTCAACAAGACGGTGCCACATGCTACACAGCACGCGAAACAATGGCGCAATTGCGAGGCGAGTTTGGTGAACAGTTAATTTCACGTTTCGGGCCGGTCAATTGGCCGCCTAGATCGTGCGATTTGACACCATTAGATTATTTTTTGTGGGAGTATGTCAAGGCTAATGTCTATAGGGACAAGCCCGCTTCGATTGACGCACTGGAAGCCAACATCCATGCATTCATTCGTGAGATACCGGCCGATATGTGTGAAAGAGTATGCCAAAATTGGACTCAGCGGATGGGCTACCTGAGACGCAGCCGCGGTCAACATTTGCATGAAATTATCTTTAAACATTAAATTGCAAGGTTCAAACTATCGATTCAAATAAATATTTCATTCATTTTTTCGAATTTTTTGTGTTTTTTTTTTTTTTTTAAGTTCTAAACCTCTTAAAAAATCACCCGTTAGTAGTGCCATTGTGATGGTATTGCTAGTATGTTCGACAGCAAAAAAATAACTATTTTATCTCCTGGCCGATCTCCTTTTTTTTTCAGAACTAAATATTTCTAAAATGTAGGCTCTACTTCCCATGTGGCACAAGAAAAAAAAAACAAAGCACATAGCCAAAACACAACGTTTCGTGACGCTTGCTATTCCGCACTTACGTCAACAGGATGGAACGGAACTTCAGGCCACGTCAAAGTTGGTCAGATTATCAACTTTAACGCATGGTGCCGTGCCGTGAAGTTCAGTTGTCGCTTAGTGCGATATAGCTCATACAATTGCAAACAAAAAATATTTTTAAGTTCAGTTGCGGTGCAGTTCCGCTGAATCCGTCGAGTGCGGTCTTAATTACGACTATAATGCACATAAATGTTTCTAGCAGAGGATCGGAATTAAAGGATGATTGAGATAGCTTGTCAAATTTAACTTATCATTTGCGTGTTATTTGCGAATGTTGTGACAAAATACCACAAATTGTCTGTTTTTTTTTGACAATTCTTAGGGTTGTCAAGAAAAGCTGAATCAAACCTGGATACATTGTTCACCTATTCATTAATGTTTCAAACCCGCATCAAACTCTTGCAGTTGCAACATTTTTGACATCTATTCCAGCTCCGTCTCCCATTCTGTTCAGGCAGTTAAGTAATGCACAAGAATTTGACGTTTATGAATTTACAAGTATGTTACCAACTTGCAACATATACTTTTTTCGTGACGTCAGTAGCAAAAAATGAATGCGACCAGAAATTAGAATAAGAGAGATACCAAATCTAACGAATTGACTTCCACAGTTTAACACGCATTAAGGATTCTTTAATTCAAAAACAAAATTCTCAGAATTGGAATGAAATATTTGTAGGTATCTCCAAGACCATTTATTTTATATAAATAAAAGGAAAATTCCACTTAGGTGTTCCCTCATCACGACATTTACTTCGTTTTGTTATACCGATGATAAATGTATAACATTTACGCCCAATTTATTTCCAAAGTATACAAATTTATATCATTCATAAATCCCCATATGTCGAAATCTGCGTGTTTTCTATTTTGTATGGAAGATGTTACTGCTACAGAATTAGAAATGTATAATTAACTAATTAAAAATTAGCAATTCAGAAGCGTTTTCCATTTTCATGTCATGGATTATTTATGGTTTCGCTCAATAAATAACATGACAACGTGCCATCTTCTATATATCAATCTCTCTCCTGTAAACATATTGACTTGCTTTGCGTCTATTAATACAAAAAAAAAAATATGATCCTTTGCTGAACAACTTTTTGAGTATATTCAAACAAACCCTCTGCCCGAGCTGTCTGCACTTTTGGAATGCAACGGCATCCCTTATATCATCATGCGTTCAACAATTTTTTTTAATACTCTACTCTGCGCGGAGACAATTGACATTTGAATGGATCATTTGATTTGGCTTCGTCGCACGTCGCATTGCACGTTCTTTTTGAAACTGAAATAGAACACAAACATTCTTGCTGAACTTCGGATCGTTTGCGGTGTGGTTAGCGGTGATGGTCAAAGGCGCGCATTTTTTTTTTTAGATACAATTAAAAGATTAAAAAAAAACGCCACAGCACATGTTTGCTGCTACTGATGCAATAGTAGCAATTGAAAATAAACACATGTGAAACTTGTTGTCTAATCACAGATCTAGAGCAGGGGTGTCAATTTACGAGTACTTTTATATGAAGTAGATTTGTTAGTAAAGTTTAAACTTGCTTTAGTAGGAAATATTGAGCTTGATGTTTTCGAAGTGAAACTTCGTAAATAGGTACGGCAGGTTCTGATAGGATGAGGGATTAACACAGACCGAGATGGAAGTACTGTGGGGGAAGTAAATTCCACACTAGAATTCAGCATAGAAAAGAAAAAAGTCTTCTTGAGCTTCGAGTACGAACTCTATGAGCTCTGCCAAGGGGTCTTCTAGAATAAGCGAATGAACAACAATGCTCTAGCGATGAGATTCTTAAAATCCTACCCGTAAGCCTGTGGCGACAAAGAAGACAAAGCTATCGAAGATGCTACGCTGCTTGGTTTGGCTGACTGGAAGAAAGGTGCTCGAGATCGTTGTGTGATTGATTAAACTATAATCATAATCAATTAATTTCTTAAATAATCAGCCTAAGTATGAGTTTCACATGGAAAATATTTCGCCCGAATAATTTTGTTCCCCCGGAATTGAAAAAGCTATTTTGAGTTTCACCTGAACTTCTCTTGGCCTAAAGTAAACAAAAACATGCGCAAAGGCAGCAGTGAGTACCCTCTGTTTTTCTTTCGTTTACTGTCAAAAAAAAAAGTGAATGAGTACTCACAAAAAGGGGAATATTCTTTTTTCGGGTGAAACTCACAATAGACGAAAAGTGAAATGTAAAAATTTCCCCATGGAATGGTTTTCATGTGAAAGTCACAACAAGGCTGAATATGAAAAAAAAAAATATAACATTGCAAATGTTAAATTTAAGCATAAAACAACAACAATAAGAGCCTTAAGTTCACAAATAAGGGTGCTTTCATAAATGCATGGTTGCAAAATTCTGACGAATGCATAACTTTCATAAATGCAAATGATAAATGATAAATTTGCAGCTCAAATGTGCAAATATAAAAACTCACATGCATTTTGAATTGCTCTCTTAAAGAAAGAGATGGATATGGTTGAACCGATGATTTTCTTGGCAGTCTTTTGACAGATGACGCAAATAAAAAAAGGCTTCATAAATTCAGTGAAAGACGCATGTGCAAATTTTTTTGTAAATCATTAATATGATTGCAAATGCACGCATGTAAACAAAGTAACTATGATTTATGAAAGAACCCTAAATCTTATTTCTAATGCCACATTTACACGAGTAACTTAGCCAGTTTATATTTCTGAGATCTCAGAGGACTCAGAAATATAAACAGGATTCCTCTCAAAAATTCCTCACTTTTCCCCTTAAAAACTGAAACTGAAATTTTTTGGATTCGCTTGCTCAATTATTTTTTGTCGCAGTAAATTACATAAGAAGAAAGAAAAGGAGAGTTGTTTTGACTTCTATGTGAGGAAAAAAACCAAAAAACTGACAGACAAAGCCTTAGTTCACACGGCAATGAACCGCACGTTTTTTCGCAGTATAAATCCCTGCAAATGAGTAGTGGCATATACGTTCTACATACAACCTTTCACACAACATTTGTACGTTTGTCGTTTGAATTTATACTGCCGTCTGGATTTATACTGCAAAAAAAAGTACGGTTCATTGTCGTGTGAACCAGGCCTTAGAGCCTGTTTTGAGGGGAAAAATTAAGTGTAGACTCGTGAGTCTCAGTGTTTACATTAAAAACTATTGAGATGGCTTAAAACATATTGAACCAACAACTCTAATATTTTGCTAATTGAAACAGCAACTATTCATGAGTTTGGTGTTTATATTTTCTTTTTGCAAAAGCAATATTTCCTGTTACTGGCCTTTATCTTCCCAATCTAAACAGTGCCTAATGGATTAAATCAATGCATAATTTATCCTTAGACAAATTAATTATGAGTTATTATATAATAATTCAATATTAATGGCGCTTTGATGTTATGTCATTATATTAGCGAGAATGAGTAGGTTCATTCTTTGTTAAGTAGTCATTACCTCCGTTACCTTACTTCCCAAAACTGCCCATTATAGTCTTAAATCCTGCCAATTTCATTTTTTATTTATTTTATTTTGACAGAACTTTGGGCTGATATTGGTTGAAATCGGTAGTTTTCGAAAGTAAACGAACAGACCTATTATGTATTTGCAAAATGGTGTCAGTGTGCATTTACAAAAAGTCATTTGACAATATCAAATGCCAGTTAAACCTTTGACCATTTTTTTCAATCTTTATTGAATAGACCGGAAAATTAAGAGTATACAGGAACAATTACGAGCAAAGGTTTTTATTATTGAACATGTTTGTTTGGCCAATAAGCATATGCTTAAAACCGAAAATGCTACTAAGGCTGTGTGCGAATTGCGTTAAAATTTTGGTCTAATTTGATCCCAGTTAAATGTCATCCTCTTTTATAGAGGTGAATAAAATTTAAGGTTTTTGCTGTGCCAATTGAATTTTTTAAACAAACATTTTCCATTAATTTTGTTGTTGCATTTTTGCAGTAATGACTGTACGCCAAATAAAAAATTCACTTTGCAAAATGAATGATCATCAAAAAAGAATGTCCAATTAATTTTATTGATTCTTTTGTACTATCAATATAATTTATCACATGTAATCTAAACAAACGGCGGAGAAAAATTCGAAGTTTTATAAGCAAATCAGTCAAAATGGCCGCAAACATTAATTAAAAATTTTGTTATATTAACCGAGAAACTTGTTTACGGTTACACTTAACTTTACACTTTAACCCGTATCATGGCCAATTTCATAAACAAATTCTAAAATTGGTTTTATGTAAACTTCTTCTAAATTTTATCGGACAATTAAAATTTTTCGGTTTCACCAATGTAGAAAAGGCATATTTTAGAGACATTTTAGGTTTGTTCGTTGAAGTTTACCCAGGGTTGACCCAGGTTTTCTTTTTTTCTTGCCAACCCCAACTGTCAAAAAACCTGGGTTTTTCAGTTTTCAAAAAACAGAATTGGCTCGTCAGGGTTAGTTGAGGTTTTTTTTTTCAAAAAACGCTTTAGGGAGACCCCAGGATGACTTCAGGGCTCAACGAACAAACCTTTCAATTAAACTGAGTTTGCATCACATCCCTGGATATAAAAGAAGAGGTTGTTTCACTCGCACATGCGAAGTGTGTGAGAAAAAGTGAAGAAACATTATGGATGAGGGGACAATTATTCTGACAGCAGAATATCAGCTGTTGTTAACTGGAAAGGCTGAACAAAAAGGACTTAAAATTTAGTGCATTTGGTGAAACCAAAAAACATCATCTAAAGGCTTAATGGCTTTTAAAATAATTAAAAGTCGTTCGTGAATAGGGGCATTAGGGTGTTAAATTAAACTATTTTTTTAAATCTAGTTTACTCGGGTAATATTAACAGAGTTGGTTTGCAGGTTGTATTTAAGTGACATCACTTATTTAAATGTGTACGAGAACTTCTCTTTAACATATTTCTGCATGCACTTTTCAATATTTTTTGGCATAACTCAGAACTCAGTCGCATTTGACATAATAATTTAAACTTAAAAAATCACATTTAAATTTTCTATTGAAATTAATAGTTTAAAAAAATTATATAAACAAATTTAAACAGGAAGAGTTCACAAAAACCCAACATAAAACAAATCGAAAAATCAACTAATAACTTTTTTTAAAGCAAAGATAGGGTCAAGACATGCATAGACAAAATAAAAGAAGGGACTATAGGCATGTTCAAAAAATCATTTTAATTCAAATTTGGTTATGTCATTTTTGATCAAAATAATCTTGAGCTAGAATATTTTAATAAATGTGAAATTTGCCATACTGTACCAAAAAATAGACTTTCGGGCAAAAACTGCAAAAAATTATTAAATAAAAATTGTAAGTTTGGCTATATCTCTTACAATTTTTTATTAATATTGATTTTTTAACATGTCTAATTAATGCCATAATGGTATGTTTCCACCTAAGGTTTATCTCAGTTCAGATTTAATAAATCTATTTGGTGTATCCACCACAGAAAAAGATTTATTTTGACAGCACCTTTAAAAATGCAAATGGTGTTTAATTTTTGTTCATAAAGTGGAAAAGAGATAGAATGTTTCATGCGTGAATGACTGAATTCAGCCATGAATGACTCCTTCAGCGCCTTTTAGGAACAGGTTAGTTCGATTTGTTAAATTATCTCCCCTAGGAAGATTTAACAAGATTAATCTCTAATCTTCAAGATTTACGAAATAAATTTGTATGGTAAATCTTCGAGATTTGAAGAAGATTTGAGATAAATGTTATTTAATCTTAGTTAATTGTAAATGTAGTATTGGACTCTACTTTATTTTGTTTGAGCATGTTTTGAGCGTATCTTTACTCCGAAACAAGTTATGCGCAATTTAGAAAACAATTTAAAAATCTTTGATTTTTCGATTTTTTTATGATGGTTTTGTGAACTTTTCCTGCGGCTATTCTCCCAGAAACTCATGGGTGAATTTAATAGCATTTTCGGTTTTAAACGTACTTGTGGACCAAATTAACATATTCAATAATAAAAACTCGTGCACGTAATTTTTCCTCTTTAAAAGGTGTATTCAATAGCCTATACCTATCCTATACATATGTATGTAAACATGGAAGATACACAAATGTGCCATAAAAGTTAATAAATTTCAATTTTTTTTATTGTTTAAGTATTTTTTTGTAATTTCTTTTAAAGTTTTTTCATCTCTGATCTAAAGACCAAATTTTTGTGTTTAAATTGTATTTAAAAACCCACTTAAAACTATGAAATATAGTTTTTTTTTAGGTTACAAACGTCATAATTGTTTTGAATTATGATTGACCGCCACCGATGCTACCGCGCCGCCCCGCCCCGCCCGCGCGCCGTTGGTGAAGTATTATTATTAAATACTCGTTCATATAATAACTGACCGGAAAGCATCCAATTAATCAATAAAACAAATTAGATACATCAACTGATTGATGGATAAAAAGGGTGTGAAGTTGCGTGAGGTTTTGCAATATATTTACGCAAAATTAGTTTGCGTGCGTGCCTAATGCGTGAAAGTGAGAAAAGAATTGGTTTTTAAAAAAGCTCTCTCAACGAAAAAAAAAAAAAATACTTAAGGTTGAGGCATTTTATAAATATTTAGGTACTTACGCAATCAATTTGTTGATTGATTTAAATTGCAATTGGCACTAATATTAATGTGCATCAGTATTCAGCAGTAGAACGATGTTATTCGAGAAACTATAAACAAGCTTATAAGTAATGACGACACTTCAGGGTTGTTTTTTTTTTGCAAATTGATTTTTTTTTTTATTTTTAATGTACAATGTTTTATTAATTTTTGTATTAATTTACAAACATTAGCTATAGTAAGTTAGTTGATAATCAGAAGATTGACAAACAATATATTGAAAAGCCATAGAGCGTGTTCGTAAACGTCAAATGCATTTACAAACAAGTAAATTGAATGACGTCGATCAAACCGATTTTGTGCAACCAAGATGGTTGCTTATTTGACGATCACAGTATCTGTGTCAAAAAATGATGATCATTTGACGATCAAATTAACTCTGATTTAACATTTTCGAAAACGACCATATATTACAGTTCCCATGCGAATAAAATTGAAAATTTCAAAATAATTTTCCATCTATTCTGCGCTTAGTTTTGTTTGCCTCGGTCTTAAGCCATTAATTTACCTTAATTAAGGAAACTATAGGCCTAAAAATGGAAAACAATTACTTTTGGATGCAAAAACATTTGCTAATAACGCTGTGAGCATGAGTAAAATGTATTTTTGCTAGCGATTATGTAGGTTTTATAATGGCAAGTTATGCATTCGTAAGAACAATTGAACTCGAAATTTTGTTAAAACTTGACATTATGATGATAGGGAAGACGAAAAAGTGAGTCTGAAAATTCTGTCTGTCTGTCTTTTCAAAAACATCCTAAACAGCTAGAGTGATTTTCTTAAAACTTGGTACATAGTGGTATTTGGTGGTTCTGTCCACACGTTTCTGTAGAACTATAAATAACGGTACCTGCCTTATCATTTTTTTTTAGCAATTTTACAAATTCTTATTTTTCTCAAAAACGGCTCTCTAGCTTTTCCTAAAACAATTTAAATACATTTTCGACGCCATAGCAACACTGTACGTAGAGAGACAGGAAGACAGGAAGCAATTTAAATGGGCATTGCTGTTGATATCTTACAGCTCTGTCAATACAAATTGCTTAGATATTTTTTAAATTACAAATTAACTTAAACGTCGATCAGGAGTAAGTTCACGAATTAAAATTTGATATCAATAAAAATATAAACTGCTAATCTACGTTAAGTTCAAAATCTCAACGAAAATCTACTACAATCAAAAAAAAACTATTTTTTGAACTGCACATTTACTTTGTCACAAAATGTGAACTTTTCCGCATACACTCTTTCATTTGAAGTTATAAGAAGCATGTGTGTCGCTAGCGTCTGTTTCCTTTTATATCTAGTTTTTGGCAACAATGACATAAGTATTTTTAACTTAATTAATACATTAAACAATGTATCTATTTTGGTGAGTTAGTTTATTACCTTGAATTTTGATTTTTTGGTAAGATTTGACTCATTCAACTCACTGACTACAGATAATTCGTGTTTTATTTGCGATTATGAATACCGGTGATATATTTTTACTTCCAATTAAGAAACAATCTCTTAAAATAATATTAAGTAGGTACTTCTATTTGTTAAACATTTCTCTTAATAAAGGCTACCTTTGGATATAAAACCATATTTTTCAAAAACTACGTGGTCGATTTTTATAAAACTCGATTGTTAAGGTATTTTTAACACTCTTTTAAAGTATTTTAAAAACAAATTTTACTTTTATGAAAAAAATAACCGTACCTAAAGCCTAGTTTACAATTCCCGTACGCCAAAAATAATATGCTAATTTTCTCGCATGTCAAAAATAATTGAGGTGAAGTGCAAAATTAATTGTTTGTATGATTGGTTTACGGTTTCATGCAATAAAAAAAAACATTGCTGTCATGAAATGTCATGCAAAACAATGGACTGGCAATTGTTTTACATGCGAAAAAAAGGTGGTGAATACGAAATTTTGTATGATGGTCCGCTTACACTTCCAAAAAAAAGAAACGAAATATATTCACCTCAACGAATTGTTGTTTGCATACAGATGGTTTTTGCATCCAAAAATAATATAATTATTTTCTATTTTAACCCGCCACCGGTGACGTCAATTTGACTTACATCAATGGTGACGCCGGTCTCACAGACCGGGTTTTTCAACTGAAGATTCTTTCAAATCGTGTTATTACTATTTCATTTTTTTTGTTTAATATAATATTTTACAATAAAACAAAAATATTTTATCGACTATGGCTCATTAATTTCAATGTTAATAGTTTAAAAAACTATTTTGCGTAGAGCATTAAGAATAACCATGTTTTTAAACTTGACTTTTTTTTAAATTAAGAAAAAAATAAAAAAACACATTATTTTAAAACCAAATTACTGCAAGGAGTCTTTCCATATTAGAAACTTCTAAAAATTAATGAAAACTGGTATCCTTCCATATAAGAAATAACAACAAATTCGATTCCAAAAATAACTATTTTGCATACAAAAATGGTTGTTTTTTCGAATAAAAAAGTGTTTTTTTAGGTAAAACATTGATACAATCTCATAAAAAGCTCACCGATCATAAAAAAAATACTAGAAAGCACTGAAAATAATAAGAAAGTAGAAAAGATTCTTGAAGAAATTTTAAGAAAATTTTAAGAAAAATTATTTAACTATGACTACTTCACTTGCATAAACGCCGACGCACGGTCTCATGCACCGGGCTTGTACCAAAAGAACAGAATTTCTCCTCACTTTGCCGTTTTGTTGTGAACAGTTAATGAAGGATGTGAAATGCGGCAGCTACACGAAATCACGGCGAAAATCAGTGAGAGAGGACAAAGTTATTCAAATTTTTAAGAACACCCGGTCTCACAGACAAATAGGTCACCATTGGCGGGTTAAGACCTATTGCTTATTAATTAAGGGGAAATTAATTACACAATAGGTGGTTTAGGCCACGGCAAACATTTCTGGCCTTGAAAATTTGGTCACAAAATGGGTGGAGAATGGTTTTGAAAATTTGGGTTTTTTTCCTATGGGAACTGTAAACTAGGCTTTACATACAAATGTTAAAAACCGTTAAGGAAAATAATTTTTTTAACGGCTCCGACGGTTTTTGTATAATTTTTTCCCTATACTTAAATTAGTGTGATCTACTTCTAAAAAAAATTAAATTAAATAAATTTGGTGGTACAACAGCTAGTGAAGAACCAGGGCCTAGTGACTTACAACTCTCAACCATTCCTGTGTGCGTGTTGTTGGCAGGAATGGAGGGGACCTTATTTATGACAAGTATACTCTTGGAGGATACTTTTCTCGGGAAAAGCAATCTACTACTAAAAATAAAAAAAAATACAAATACATAGCAACTATTAATATAGTACCTCTCATAGAACGCTTTGTTTAGTTTAGAATATTCTCATTATCGGCTGAACGGATTTAGATAAATTTTTTTTTATATACAAACTTTAAATAAGATTAAATTAAATTTTCTCTCATAATTTCCATCTCTTTACATATTATTTTCTTAAGCCCTAAGCGTCTTGAACATATGTATGAAAGAGCAAGTACGTGTGACCCAGTCGAGCATTTTATTTTTGTATGAACTTTGGACTAAGTCCCGGTGCACACTTGCGTCTTTTAAACGCGTGGAACAATTTGATATAGAATCATTTATCAATGAGATAAAAAAGTTTCCAGAAATATATAAGTTTAAATGCCAACTATTTTGGGAAGGTTTAGAGGATGGTCATCAAAAAGATGTACCCAATAATGTCGTTTCTTTATAGGAACGTATTTTTTTTGCACTAAGTACACGAAAACTACTCCTTTCTTTTTATAAACCTCCACTGCTGCAAGCCAAACGCGAATTGCAGATTTATTCCTGCAAGCAAAAACCCGCATATGTGCATTCAACTATTGCGCACTTGTGCACGGGGGTTAAATGAAAAATATTTAAAGTTTTGAGAAGTACACGAACAGTCCTTCTATCGCACTTGCACATCATAAGAGCCTGTTTAGATTGGGAAAATGGAGCCCGGACTCGTGAGTCTCATCTTGTCTACATTCGAAAATTTGAGGCACCTCAAAACACATAGAAACAACAACAACTTCAATGCTTCAATGTCCTATGTTTATATTGTGTTTATGCCTCACGACATACCTGACCCACACTTCTCTTATCCAGAAACTACCGTGAGACCGGTCTCATTCTTCCCAATCTAAACAGCGTCTAAGAAAACTTTAAGAACCATTTGCATTTTGAAAGGTGCTATCAAACTTGATATTTTTCAAATCTTTTTGTGTGTTGGAAACACCAACAAGATTTATTTAATTTAAACTGAGATAAACCTTTGGTAGAAACAAAGCGTTATGTCTTACTTATAATCATCTGTCAAATAGATCACGTGCTTAAGATTGCAACGCTCCGCTCCACTGCCGCACTTCATCACCTGATGCATTTCCTGACGAAAAGAAAATCATTAATTCAATCCTCCCACTAGTTATTTTTATTTAAATCTCTATCTCGTCTCATTAGTCACAAGTTCGTGAATAGATTTGGAATTATTCCCAACATTTTTATTTTTATTTTTATTTATATTAATTTACCTCAACTTTTGTGTTGTCTGTTGTTGTATGGAAAATAATTCAAAATCAGACAGATATCTTGTAGGTAGGTACTGGGTGTCGGTGTACTAAAAAAAAACGCGGGAAAATGTATATTTACAAATTAATTAAAATTAAACACGACAACTGCAAATAAAAAACAAAGTGTTTCGAAAACACTGTTATCACACTGTTCTCATCTTATCGCTTAAATTATGCATGAAGAGTTCTTTCTGATAAAATAAATTTACTACAATTTTATCAAAAAGACTTTGAATATTTAGTGAGACTTTTGCTTTATTCTTCTTTACTTTCTAATATTTTCACGGAGGTTAAATATACATATTAAAAACCTCGAAAATAAAAATAATAACATTTAATCAAATCCGTGCATATTTTAAGGAGTTTGTCAGCGTTCAAGCATTTACACGTGACGCGTTCAAGTCCATTGTCAAATTGTCAATTTATCATTGGTTATGGTGGCGCTAAAATAAAAATCTTTACACAGAATCAGAGTTCTGCTATGAATCTACAAACAACAAACTATCACAGAATTCGAAAACTCGTAGATTGTTTTTCGAGATTCCTATACCAAATATATGGACTGGTGCTGGGAGGATGAGAGTAATGTTAGTGTTTTGGTGTTTTAGCTGTCAATCAAGTTCCGGGCTTTTATTTTGTATGCAACAAAGAAAAGAAAACAAAAATATCAATCTATTCTAAATAATTTGTGACGTATGTATTTTCTTAAAAATAGAAAACAAAAAAATCATTCAGAAAGACATAATGCATATAAAGTGTTTGAAATAAATAATAATGTCCATACATAAATAAATTTTTAAAAGTCTTTAAAAAAAAAATAATAAAAAGAAGAGGGAGGACAGAATAATTATGACATCAGTCAAGTGTGAACATAAAGTTTTTTGTATATAGGTGGTTCTTAAGTGACTATAAAGCACATTGTATATTTGTTTTTCGTTTTGATGTCACTTTAAATAATAAACAAAAAAATATTGTGTATGGTGCTACTTAAAGAAAATAATAAATAAAATAAAATACAAAATGGATCGTACAATGTATGGAAGAATGGATCCTGGTTCAAGGCAGCCATATAGGACGATATTGAGCAAAGGAACACAACCTGGATGTGAGTATTTTGTGTGTTTTTTTTCAATTATTTTTACTGCAAAATATCTATTTGATATTCAAAAAATTAATCACAAGTGAAACTGGACGATTATGGAACAGTGTTTATATTACGAAGCTTTATAGTTTGTTTCCACCAAACACTAAACCGAGATTCAATTCATCTACTTCTAATCTCATTCAAATCTCTAAGATTTACCACATACATTTATTTCGTAAACTAGTAGATTAGAAATTAATCTTCCTAGGACAAATGGTTTTACAAATGGAACTAACCTACTCTTTTATGGCGTTGAAGGATTCATTCATGGCTGCATTCAGTGCTTCATTGTTTGACACAAATGAAACATTCTATGATGCTGTTTAGATTGGAAAGATTTAGACTGGTCTCACGGTAGTTTCTGGACAAGAGAAGGGGGGGCCAGGGATGTCGTGAGACATGAACAAAATATAAACACTGGGCTCATGAGACTCATTTGTTGTTGTTTCGATGTGCAAGATCCTGTTTAGATAATCGTCCGCAATCGTGAGTCTCATCGTGTCTACATTCGAACATTTGAGGCGCCTCAAAACACATAGAATTAACAACAACTTCAATGCTTTGCACATTGAAACAACGACAAATGAATTTCTTGAGCCCAGTGTTTATAATTTGTTCATGCCTCACGACAACCCTTACTTCTCTTATCCAGAAACTAACGTGAGAACGGTCTCAATCTTCCCAACAAACTTTTGTTCATTTTTGAAAAAAAGTGATATTACTTGAATTATGTATGTAATTTGTTTTGGCGTGTCATTCAACATTAACTTTTATAGTTACCCCGAATGTTCACTTATTTCATTCAATCCTAAAACATTTTTATTGTATTTAAAGCTTTTAGTTTGCTTGAATGAACAAAAATTATCTGTCTATTTAAACCGATAAGCTACCTAAGTATTAGCAGGGGCGGACTAAGACGCAATGGCCCCGTGGCGGTAAAGCAATGTTACACCCTTAAAACATTTACAAAGAAAAACACGAACAATGATTTTATTTGAAGGTGTTTTCGAGTTTTATTGTACTGAATGTTACCATTAAATCATAAAAATCTATATTTTGTATGTGCTCCTTTTCGACTGAAAGTATAGGTGGCCAGATAAGTCAACTTATTTTGGCTCATTGTTAATCTTAGCTAGGTCTTAATTAATTTTAATTTTAAAAAGCGATACTGTTGTGTTAGTTCTGCTAATGTCGAGGTTAGCATTGGAACAATAGCCGGCAGTACTTCTGCCATTAAATACAGCAATATTTTCGGTTGAAGGGCTAAGGAAGCTGACGAATTGCTTCGATGGCCTGGTCCCATGAATAAGTTCAGTGTAAAATGTATCCCATCTTAACATCTCGTCCTACTTCAAACCAGGGGTCGAATCACCACGTCAGTGGCCGAGTGAGTGAGTGCCATCGGTGTTCGGGTGAACACGCGATTCTATTCTATAATATGCTTCCTAAATAAAGTTTTTATTTAAAATAGTTTCTGAGAAAATAATTTTAATCTTAAAAAATTATCATTTTTTTTAAATTTTTAAGTTTAAAAATTATTTTTTCAAAAACTGTTTGCTATAAAAACTTTATTTAAGAAGCATATTATAGAATGGAATCATGGCTTTAAAAAAAGCTGAGGCGTGGCATTGTAAGTGTTCCTGTTATTTTGTTACCCCTCCTGTATTATGTACATATTTTTTAGACAGTTTTAATATCATTTAAAAATTCGAATTCATATAATAAGTGCTAAGCAAAATTTTGAGATACAATTGAAACGAATTTTTCATTCACTACTTTGTGGAATAGTAGTACCTCGTGGCATGATGGTAAGTGCGTTGGACTGTCAATGCGAAGGTGTGGGCTCAATTCCCGTCGTGTCACCTAAAAACAGCAATGTTTTCCCGATGTACTGCCTCTTTTGAGGAACTAACAAATCCTCCAAGAGTATACTTGTCATGAATAAGTGCTTCTCATCTAGGCCTGGGTTTAATTCCCGTTAAGGCAAAAAAATGTAGGTTCCCTCCATTTACTGGTTTATTTTTCATAACAATTCGCGTCTGTCGGCGACCACTCATGTGAAAAAAATGTCAAAACTCACGACCACTCGCAATTCGCAGTGTGCTATTCGCAGCTCATGTGAAAGGCACTTAAGTCTATACGCCCTAATTCTCCATGAGCTGTTGCGCCACCAAATTTATTTATTTTTTATTTACTTTGTGAAATGCGTCCTAATGTTGTGGATTGGGAATTAGCGTTTGATAATTTCTAGAAAATAACTTGTTGGTAGCATAGAAAATATAAAAATATTAAATTTTACAATTTATACAAAAAATGAAGACAAGATGTTTTATTCACTTTATCAAAAACTTAAAACAAGTTTATATTGGCGGAAGGAATCAAAAGGATCTGACTTACACTTTCTGACTACGGCTCTGTCAATGCGTATTGAAGTTCTGAGAGGGATGGTTTTCGAATTTATTTTTTTTTTTTATTTTAAGCTCAGGATCGTGTTTCACTGAATTGAATTGCATTTTACACCATTTTTCGAGAACATTTTTTATTAATTTAGCAATTTTTGAAGGATTATTACCTTGTTCTTGGAGCTTTAAGTTAATGCTCCTTCTTTTCAAGAGTACAATGAACTCTTCTGCCCATGTTTTGGAAATATTCGTTTAAATTACCGTCCACAGTCAAAATAAATAACTTTCGCCTTCAAGGTTAAATTACAAAATTTAAACTTCATACTGAACTCAAAAGTGTGCTATTTCTCTGTGTCCTACTAAAAGACTAGAAAATGATTTAAACGACCAAAAACAAAAATCTATGGGTGATAAGTGGTTGGTATTTGAACTTTTTTGTACTGTCAGTTGCTGTAGGCATCATACTAAAAAACAAATTTCCAATGATCATTCAAAATAACTGAAATTCTTAAATAGCTGTACATTTTGTTATAATAACTATTTCTTTTTCTTTCAGGTAAGTTCTCAGCTTGATTTTATTAATTTCGATGGCGTCTTGCTTATATTTTGGGTGGCCTTAACCCGTAAGTGTGTTTTTTTTTTTTATTTTAAATCTTTTTCATTTCGTTAGTTTTTCTTAGCCTAGAAGGAAAATAAACTTTGTTTCAGGAATAATCCCACTGAACTCATCTACCTATTAAAATTGCGAACAAAATTTTATTTTTGTTTGTATACTTTTCGACGCGTAGGATCTATCAATTGAGGTTTCATTTATGTATAATAATACTAATAACAATTTTTTTAAATTAAAAAAGGCCCTCAGTCCAAGATAGGTATTTAATTTACAATTATAAAAGTCACGAAAAAAGATATCGGGTTTTTCAATAAGAGCGCTACAAAAGTTTTTTTTAAATAAAACAAAAACGGTTTTGGATATCAATGAAATTCTTTATTTCTGTGAAAGTACGTTCGATGCTATTATGTATGGAACTCGATTCCTTTTGCATGGCCACCACGGACACGCTTGCAGAACTCCAGACGCTGAACCCAATTTTCGACGGCTTTCAAGCATAAATCGGCCGATACTGCTGCAATTTCACGTTCGATATTCGTACGAAGTTCATCAATCGTCGCTAGCTTGTTGGCATAGACCATAGACTTGACGTAGCCCCACAGGAAATAGTCTAACGGCGTCAAATCGCACGACCGAGGCGCCAAGCGACTGGACCATTTCGTGAGATAATACCTTCTCCAAAATTGGTTTCCAATAAATTGATTGTGACATTCGCTGTGTGGCTTGTGGCGCCGTCCTGTTGGAACCACATGTCCCACAAGTCCATATCATCCAATTGGGGCCAAAAATATTCGGTTATCATTGAACGGTAGTGATCCCCATTCACAGTAACGTGCCGGTCTTGATCATCACGGAAGAAGTACGGCCCAATGACGCCGCCGGCCCATAAACCAGACCAAACCGTAATTTTTTCGGGATGCAATGATGACTCATGGAGTACGTATTTTGTTTATTGACGAACCCATTCAGCCAGAAATGAGCCTCATCGCTGAAGATGATTTTTCGATGAAATTCTGAATCATTTTCAAGTTGTTGCTCAGCCCAATACACGAACATACGACGCTTCTGCTGGTCAAGCGGCTTCAGTTCTTGCGTCAATTTAATCTTGTAAAGATGTAGGCCAAGATCTTTTCGCAAAATTCGCCACAACGACGTCACAGAGATGCCCAACGTTTGAGAACGACGTGTGAGAGACACATTTGGGCTTTCTGCAACTGAAGCCTCAGCGGCAGCAATGGCTAGGACGATTATGACGACCATAAATTTGACGTAGCGCTCTTAATGTTGAGGCCACTGACTCCGAATTTCGGTAGTAAATTTTAATAATTTTTTTCGTTGTTGGTTCGTATATCTTTTCATCATGAAATGGCAAACCTTACTGAAGAGAAATGTCAAAAGAGCGGCAAGAAATATGGCGTCGTTTGCTGTCACTGTCGCTCTACTTTTGTAGCGTCCCTGTTGAAAAACCCTTTACTAGTAATAGATTTCCAGAAAAGCCTTTGATAAAAAGTGCGAATTTGTCAAAATATTTTTGTACGGCCTTTAATCCATACATATTGGGGTTTCATCTAGGCAAACTCACTTAAGTAAAAAAAAAGTAAAAATTTATTTTGAATCAATAATAATTTAACAAAGTGTAATAATTAAAAAAAGCTAAGTCGTCTTTATGACTGATTTATTACAGTTGTATAGAATTTGTATTATAAAAACCTTTATTAAATAATGGACTGTAAGTTTTTTTTCGAAAGTCAATTTAATTTAATTTTTTTTATGATTACAATAGAATAGCATTACTTTTCACACCAATTTTCATGACCACAGACATTTAATTTAATTTATTACTTTCGATAACAAGTTGAAATGGCTACTACGACGAGCACCTTCCTTATTTTTTAAAACCAAAATACTGGCATGGTAAACTGCTAAGCTTCCTTACACAAATGAAAACGCTTTAAAGTTTTATTTCTTGTGTGTTCAACACTTTAAACTACTTCATCATAGGTGTCGCTACATTATACTCAAAAGAATATTCAAACACGAGAACATATTTTTTTAAGTTTTCCTGCTCCAATTCAGCTAACAAAAACAAATCTATCAAGGTTAAATGACGAAGATGGCGATGATGTGCAAACGTTTTTGAATCGCTTACCCTAAAATGGAATTGGCTACTTATTGTTGTGGTTTTTATTCAATTCAATGTGTGGGTGAAAATGCTTTTTATTTCTTATGCCAGGTAATTCTTAATTCCAAATGAAGTTAAATGAAAAGCGATGTCGTCATATTTGCTGTTTTATAAATTTAAGAAATTAAAAACAAAATATAACTGCATGGCTTGAGAATAATGTTTGTATGATGTATAGTTAGATTTAAATGTACGTACACATATTCTTAGTAAAAGTTAGCTTATATCGAAAATAAAGTTATAGTCAAATCTCTTTTTTAAAAATAAAATATAAATATTTATATTCGTTAGTATATTTATAATGTTACTGTAAAATACTGAAATATTTAAATTTGCGTGCAACCCAAGATTCTTTTGTATAAATATAGACTTATTTATACAAAAAATTAAGCTTAGTGCCTACCCAAATGATTTATGTGTGTGGTTTCCAACGTGATCTAAATAAACAAATTTTGAACACCACGAATTGGATTACCCTTTATATGCACCATCAGCAGGTGATTTTATAAAAATAAGAAGGCATTTATGCAGTTTTGGATATTGACCTTTGCTTATTAAGAATTTGGCTATACTTCTTCTTTGTTCATGCATAAATCACCTCCTAAGTCCTGACTGGACCTATTAAATGACCTATCTGAAATGAGATGTTTAATTATTTCTACCATTCTCACCTTCAAATTATATGCATTATGATTATTGATATTTATATTCATAAAAACCTTGAGGAAAAGGATAAAAATGCAAACAGAATAATAAAAGCAACTATTTGTAAACATTTTTTATCTCATCTGCTGGTTTAACCTCTAAAGTTTTGTTCACCTCCTTCTACAACAGGTTAATATCATAATTTTTTTTTAAACACAACCACCACAAAACGTAAATAATAACAATTCATTCCTATTTTAGAGTTATTCTCGAGATCGAGGTGGATGAGAATATTATTGTTTACATCAGATACCTACTTTGTATTTTATAAGCTTTGAGATGCTACTGTCAGCTGCTATGTGAGGTGTACTCACCCATCTTGTACTAAGTCTGTGGATGTGAAAACAAATGATGCGACTCCAGTACGTGTGTGTAGTTAATATATTTCTCAGGAATTTGTATAGCAAAATCCATTGGGGGTACTCTGCTGTGACTGGGGCATCATAAGTAGAGTAACTAATACACTTTTTATTTCTTGTCTGAAAAAAAGTCAGAATTAAAAAAAAATATTGTTGCCTTTTACATGTATTCCACAATCCCACAATCCACATACGTACCTACCTAGTATTACTTTTAATTCTAAGACGATCAGTTGAGTGTAGTTATCTCGACAGAATAGACAAATATTTCTTGAGTTCGATTTGAATATTAATACTAACGAACAGCCGTGCTAGCAGTAGCAGTGTCATTGTGTAAAAGTCTACATTTATAAATTGCTAAATAAAATAACATCTCTCTCTTACTCACATTGACTTTGGTGAAGTGTGCATTTAAATTGATTCGCATTATCCCGTCAAGCGTGCGCCAGCCAGGGCTGATTGAACACACACATCTCTAATAATTATATCTGACAGATAAAGTTAGATCTATATAAGACAAAACAAACAGTGGTGACATCATGAAAATCGGTAAGGAGAATTTATGAATTGAAAAACGAATCTTATTGAATCTATATTATTGGACAACTCCCACATTTATGTTTACATAAAAATTTATCTTAAACGGAAGTGGTGTGTACTTATATTTTTGTTGTTTATTTTTTGTATCGAAGACTGTCTATATTTGGGGCTATTGAGTTCGATTCATTTGACTAGAGAGTCACACCGCTTCAATAAATATTAACTTTTAAATCAAATATTAGTTTATTTTATAGGAATCAATTACAGTGGCATCAATAATAAATTTAAGTGGCATATTATGACCATGAGTACATTTATAATTAAACGCCAAAGTATTTTAATTTCAAATTAAATACAAAATCAAACACATTTTTGTGTTGAATTAAGTGTAAAAGGGCTTCTTATGATAGACTTTGTAGATCAAGAAAACTATTTGCACTATAAGATTTACATACTAATGTGTCTAGTCTATTCTTATAACTATGCCTTAGTCGATTTATCAATATAAATATGGCAAGAGTACTAAAGCGTTGGATCGCTCGGAAACGTTCGGAAGCGATAATGCTTTTATGAAAGCGTTCATTTGACTAATAAAAGAAGGTCTTCTTCTGAAAAGAAGTACAAATCGATCCTGGATTTGAAGAAAGCTTCAAAAGCAGAACGCATGCATGCACACACTTATCGTCTCTGGCACCGTAGCACCTCGTTATGTAAGATATTGGCAAAAAAATTATTTTATCTAAAAGGAAAGGTAATTGTTCAGAGCCATGGACCTTTTCTTATAATTTTTTAAAACTTTTTTTTCAAAGTCATGAAAGGTTTTTTGCACTTAATAGGTCTGTTTCTTTACTCGCCCGCGGGATCCCAAATCTACCCAAAACGTGTTTCTTTACTATTTTCTGACACAAAAATGCTAGAGTTTTTGACTTTTTTTTGCCTTCTAGCAAGAATCTACCAGAACATTTTAGTTTTTAGTTCCTGCACTTTCTTGCTTGTCAAACAAGAAATCAGTTGAAAAAAATTTAAATTAAATTTGTCAAGTAGCGTATAAAAAATTGTTTAATTTAATTAAATTAAGGGAAAATGGAGATAAATATAAATTAAAATATTTCTTCTGGTACCTTTAAATAGAGCCCAAAATGATAAGTGCAAACGTTAATAGAATTGAAATTGCATAATTTTGTATGCGTTGAGCGCAACAAACCAAAAACATCCCAAATGCATTTCTTTAATTTTCATTTCTGGTTGAACATTACAACAACAACATCAAAAAGCTCATCCCCAAACTTTTTCCTGAATTTTTTCCCAAACTTTATCCCAAAAGTAAAGAAACAGACCTTATTTGTTTTTTTTTAAATAAATTATATAAATACTTTCTGACAGGCTACTAAATCTTTTCCCCCATAAGTACCCTCCGCGTTGATGTATAAATCAGGCTTTACAGTAAAATTGTTACATTATAACAGTAATATCTCAATCAAAAACGTGATCTGATAGAATTTTTCTGGCTTCAGATTCGAGTTCACCATTTGGGTTCCATATTTTGGGTTCTGTCCCAAAATTTTAAATTGGTTGACCACTCGAACAACATTCCACAAGGAAAAATTAATATTTCGTCGCTTAAGAATAATAAGGTCGTATCTCGAAAAAGTTCAAAATCGAAGTTTTGATGCAAAACGGTTCAAATTCCCACTAAGTATCGTTTTGCATTATTTAAAATGAGTCAGCATTTAAGTTAGAGCAGGAAAAGCCAGTAAATCAAGGCCGTTTGTAGAAATTTGAACCAATTACTAATTCAAGGTCGTATATGATTGAAAATTGTTTTGTTTACTTATTACCTGCCCATTGTTTTGTGTTTTTATTTTGATTTTGGCTCGTTATTCAATGAGCTAATTATTTTATGCCATAATAATTTGTTTATTTTATACTATTGAGAAAAATATTTACATTGTTTTTTTTTTTTTGTTGAAAAACAATTGAAAATTCAAAAAAGTAGCTATATTTTTATTTTTGTCTTTTATCAATTTTTTTCTCTACCATTAGATTTTCGGATGCATGTACACAAAATTTCAGGACTTTTTTTTTATTTTGTTCCTTTATGTAGATATTAAGGTACAAAGACATTATATCCAACATACAACCATGACCTAAAAGAAAATTTGCTACAAAGTCGTATGTAGATTTCAAAAAAGCTTATTATTTAATTTGTGGAAACAATTGTAGTTATTTTTTGTTCAGGGCCCGTGTTACGAATTACGAAACCAAAGGCAAAAAAAAAACGATACTCAAGGAAACGATAGTCACGACATTGAATTGTGGTCACAGTTTCTTTAGGAATTTATTGGTATGGAAAATAAATATTCCATGGCCACTGGGCTACCATTTTGATCGACCAATTTGAACCTGCAAGGAACATTGGAAAATATTTTTGACATTTCCAATATTAGAAAATGGGAGAAATTCCGTGGGAAATTTTATCCACAATAGCCACCAATAAATGTGCGACAACTACAAAAAGTCATTTGTCAAAACTATAAAAAAAAACATGTCAGAAGCAGTTGTAAAGCAGTGTAAAACGTAATCACAATACCACCATTGCGATGGATTTTGATTGATAATCGTAATTCGTAATACGGGCCCAGTTTAAATAACTCAATTTTTGTTTACCAGTCATATACATATTTGTCACATACGGCTTTGTAATTCTCAGCTGACAATTTCACTTTTCGATTATTGTAAGTTGAACACGAAAAAATATTTCAGGCCCCCATTATGACTTGCAATGCGCAGAATCGTAGAATTTGTATAAAACTAAGTTCTCTACAATTTATATTAACATAATTTTTTCGATAAAATCGATAAGTAATGGGGGACCCTTAAAATTAGACGAACATTTTCCAGAAAAATATTATCAAAAAAACTTTTTCCTATTAATTTTATTGAGAAAACACTTTAGATATTCGTCTATTTTAAATAGAATTGTAAGGAATTAAAATCTCAAAGAAATTAAATTAAGAGCGCTTATCCTTGCAATTGTTACCATGTGGAAATGGACATACTGTGCGCTTTACTTAAAACAAAATACAACCAGCAACACTCGTTTTAAAATATCCCCTGAAGTTTAAATACAAGTTTGTCAGGGGGTTATGTTAAACTTAAAAAACCAGCAGAAAGTAGTCGAAGAAACAGTAAAAAAAAAATATAACTTGATCAAGTGCATAAGATCCGACTGAAAACTGGTAAAATTATATAATTACTTTACTCATCCGATCAAGGCTTCAGTTCTAACTGTATGGATTTGCACAATCAACTAAGCTCATGTTTTATTTTGGGCAGACAAAAAGCGGGTGAATATTATCTCTAAAACGTTCGAATTCGCAAATATATACGCTCGATAATTTTTAAGCAAGCGCTTATAAAAGGAAATAAAACAGCAAAATTGAAGATTCTGTGACAAAAAGTAGGACCCAATAAAATTTGATCCTTTTTTCTTACATACTATACTACCACTCAGAATAAGCATTGAAAATAAGTTTCGAATGGATTCGAAAGTAGAACAAAGTTACATAGTTGGCCCCCAGTTCACTTATTAGAAAATGTATCATGACCTTTGAGTATTTTACAATCCTGATTGGTCTAACAGACCCGGGCTGTGACTAGAATAACTGAAGATCTGGTACACATTCAGAATTGGTGAGATACAAACAAGAAGTAACATTTTTCCCTTCAAGATTATCCTTCCTTAGATCTCAATGGCATTACTTTGCGCTATGTAGAACAGGTTAAATGCCTAAGTTTCATGATTAATATGGAAATTAAGTTGTTGTGATGCTACCTCAGATACCATCAGAAAAGTCTACGGTGGATTACAAAGTCTAAGATCATCTCCGAGTTTATTGATTCCAAAAATTAAATCATATTTAATTAAGACACTTTTGGTGGCCTTCTCTTCTTACAATTGTATAGTTTATCCTTTTTTAGACTTTGAATGTAAGCGAAAAAATGAATGTCACGTTTAATGACTGCATGCGTATATTTATGGTATGGCACATAAGCATTTTAAAGCATAACAAAAAACGCTAATAGGAATGACCCTGGATGAGTATTATGACTTAAGATAAATTATTAAACTCAGGGCCGTAAATTATATAAGATGTCCGTCCTGAGCATTTGTACGAATATCTCGGTTTTTTTAAATCACCTAGAGGCCTGAAGTTAAGAATACTTTGTAAGAGCGATTCGGTGGTGGGATAATCTTCCACATTAATTGAAAAGAATTATTTTGTCGATGATATTTCGGGAGAGACTACGCACATACATGTTGTAACAATTTAAGTAATTAAACTTTTGATAATTATAACAATTTATATCTTAAAGTACAATGTTATTTACCTTTATATGAAATAAATGAAAACAAAAATTAATTGAATAAAATAAACTTTCTTAAGGTACCTACAGCGCGAGGCACACAGTTTTGGCCACGTTTAACTTGAAAACTGTTCTGCAGACAACTCATATTTCGCTTGACATAATGTGCAATCATAGGTTTTTTTTGTGCACGTATGTTATAAGATACATCCTTCCAGTTTTGTTGGCATTTGAATTTACTCACCTGTTAATAACTTATATCAAAAAATAACAAATATTTTCATCTACCAAGCTAAAACATGTTTATTCACAATAAACAAAACTCGCTCTTCAAAGATTTCGTCCGTCAAACAGCCAAACCTCGCAATATTTTGTCTGGTCTCATATGGAAAAAGTTTTTGAACAGGCTCTGAGGATGATAAACATGTGTTGTACTTTAAAAATACACGTTTAACTGCAGGATAATCGTCCAGCATTTTTAAATTCCTCCGTTCATCTCGCAGGTATCTTTAATATCGAAGAACAATAAATATGCAAATGCATTTGATTCGTAAATATTATTCTCAAATCCTTACCTTATTGCTTCCAGTTCAACTGATTGCTTTGCTTTTATTTTACCCTTCGGTAGTTGTTCCTCGCCGAAATAGAAGTCATCAATTGGTTGTTCGCTTTCATCTTCCTCGTCGACATTTGTCGCTGTGTCACCATTTGATTTGGAGTTTTCATTTTGAACCTTTTTAATAAATTTTTTTCTCAGTGTTTCCTTTTGCGTACCATTGATGGCAGGCACCCATCTTTCTTTGATAAAAGGATGTGATGTACTGGCAATAGTACTATTAACAAATTGTGAGCTTTGTTTGAAAAATTCTTCAAGTCTTTTCAAAGATTTGGCTAGAATTGTCTTTGCAATCGGTTTGCATATACTAAGGGCATTGGATTTCTGAAGTATCTCGCATTTTTTCTTAAACTCTAATAGAGTTGGCAAAATAAAACCATGGTATGTACCTTGTTCGCATTGTAATCGTTCTAATGCCAAAGCCAAAGGCCGTAATAATTTGACATAATCCCTAAGATAAGCGATCTCAGTAACAGCTAATGGTTTGATCTCAAGCGTGGCGAACATATCAGCAAATGCTCGCTTTTCTTCAAGTCTCAAAAAATAAACCAAGGAATCGTAAATCGTATTCCATTTGACGATATTTGGCTTCTTATAATTTGCAAACATCGGCCCCAATGTAGCATCGGACGGTGCCATATATAAAAATGAAAAAACTTTTTCCAAAGTTGATTCATGGATATTCCTCAATGAAAGTCGTGAATCAATTATCAAAGGTATATCTATGGTTGCTACCAAACTTAGTGTTTTTGCATAGCATATATTGGGCATTAGATCAGAACTTTGATGAAATGGAACAGCGTTATTCTCATTGATGATATCGCATTTGAATATTGAAGGTATATTCAATTGTTTGAAGAGCTTAGAAAAATTGTAGCAATTTTTGGTAATGTTTGATGTGATTTTATTCTTAGGCAAATTATAATCCTTTAAAACTTGTTTGAGGTGTTCTTCTGCGTTGACCAAATCTGGGTTAGAGTCTGAAAAAAAAGAGGAAGGTTCTTTGTGACAGTGTCCTTTCATATTCAAAAACGAAAAAACAAGCGTAAACGCTCTGTATTCGAAGGAGAGCATAGTTACGAAACTAATTTGAAGTTAATTTAATAACATAATTCATAATATAATATAATAATTCATATTACATGAATTATTGAAAGTTTGAATCAAAAAGCAGCCCGAATAAAGGTTCTCCCAAACGAACGCGAAACATTCGCCAATGACAGTTTTTTGTGTTGTTTAGCTTTATGTAACTGTCATATTTTGTAGCATTGTGAATGATTCGCTGTGAATGGCTCCGTAGTCGCGTTGGTTTGGGAGAGGCTAAAAGGTATAGGAAAATAAAATTACATTTACATTTTACAGAATATGAAAATAATTTGATGAAATTACCACAACGTTTACAAGACAATGCCACTGATTTCCTCTTATAAGTGACAATATCTATCCAATGGCAGGTTATAGCTAAATAGGAATGACACTTAGATGACCACATATCTGTAGTTACGCAAACAAAATCAACGCCTTCCAGGAGTGAAATGATTTTTTCTTTTACCAACTTGAACCTGATCTCAATTTGTGTGGTTAGAAGTTTCTTACTTATTCGAGGCATTATAACGTTCGAATGATTAAACATAGCCCAAAACTCTGGGGTTTCAACGGCACTTAGTGGAGAAAATGACCTTAGGAAAAAATTCAGAACATTTTTATTGAACTCCGCTGCTGCTTTCGCTGTTGCGTCCGCTGTTGGTGTAGTAGGAATAGATGGCGGGGATGGCAAACAGATCTGTATCTTTTCCAATCGAGCTTTTTTCGATTGAATGTGTTTATCAAGTTGAACGTTGGTCAAGTGACCATGATCTCTCTTTAAATGTGCTCGAAAATTTGAAGATATCCCCCAAATCTCGCGAATTTCCTTCGTTGGTCGGCATAACTTACAATTTGCGACGAGCACTTTTAACTTCTTTGTCTTTGATTTATTTAAGGCAAAAAACGTTCCATCGAAAATTGCTTGATTTGTTGCAGATAAATCATCCATAACTGAATCATTCGAGCTAGACGAACTTTCAATATCCACCGTTTTCACTGGAGGAATTTCCAGTTGTTTTGGTGCTCCATCATCCTTATTTGATGGACCAAGTCCGAGACTAATTCCATTCTCGCTAGTGCTAGTGCTAGCTTTTGGTTCTTTTTCAAATTTAGTGGAGGGGGATTCACTCCCTAAATCTCCATCGTAGTCTTCTTCACTTTTGCAAAGAAATTCGGATAAAAATATATTATGGTCATCCCATAGTGGTGTTGAATTTGTATTTAAGCTTCGTACATTTGCAACAGTTAAAACTGATGATGGGTCTTTATTATTATTCATTTTATTTTTAGTTTCGGAAACTTTAATAATAATGAAAAATTCATTTCAGACCACAAAAAAAAGTATAAAATCAAACCGAAAACGTAATTCAATACGCATCTCTAATCAACCAACACCAACATTTAAATCAACAAATATGAAAACCAATGTATGAATGCAATTTAAAACATGTATATAAATTTCTAATAGAGGGTAACATTTGTCAACATGGTTGGACAACATGCTTGATGGAAACGGAACAGTTTTCAATTTATTTCGAAAACCATACAACGAAGTTGGATAACATAGTTGGTTTTTGCGTTTAAACGGTCCAACATCGATGGCTGTCAAATAATGTTGGACAAGATGTTGATCAATGTAAACCCTCCTTATATGAAAGGGGACGGATGAGTGTAACCGCAAAATAGAGAGCAACTGGTGGTGTCACAGCACAGTATGCATATATGTTTACTGTGGGTAGCGGTTGTATGACACTATTTCTCTCGCTCTGTCCTCTCCGTCTCAGAATGAATATCGAAATTGGAAATAAACAAGTTGTATTTGTGTTTTTTGGAAAATATAAATCCATTGAAAAATTGCATGTGTGTGTTGAAAAACTGTCATTCTATTATGTTTACAAAAGTTGTTTATTTTTTCTATTATGTTTAGGTATATTGATATTCTGGTTGCCGGCGTGTGGGTCGGTTAGCCGCTATGACAAAAACAGCTGACGAGAGATCGCCCCTTTCGTGAAATATAAAATGATGCAAAGAAAAAGAAATAGAGAAACTGGAGTGTGAGTAACACAAATCACAAACACAAAAGTATTTAAACAGGACTGGCGCGCGGTTACACTACTGAATGCTAGGGCCCCTAGGAAACAAAGTTAGGGGTTTACAGCCTTTGTGCTCTATTATTGGTAAAAGCCTTTAATATGCGTTTTTCTTTTTTAGTGCAGAGTAGAGTCTGAACTGTCAAACAAAAAATTGTGTTTCTTTTATAGCTCTGAGTGTGTTCTGATAGGTGCTGAATAAGCACTAATAAAAATCTCGCGATTTCGCAATTGAATATTCATTACGTTTTTCATCGAATATATTGAACAGAGGCCTGATTATGGAATACGCGGCGAATCGTTTTGAATTCGATATATTCTTTTCGACTCGCTTCGAATTGTTTTATTAAGGAATTCGAAGCGAGTCGAAAATATTGCTTCCAATATTCCAGTGATTTGACATTTGGGCTTCCACGATTTTTGTTTATTAAAATAATTTTGATTTGTTGATTCGGTTATATTGAAATCTAAATTAAAGAATAAACAATTATGGATTCAATTTTGGTATTTATTTATGCCGAAAGAGAGGAAACAGATGAATCTTCGGGGTTGCAGATATCCAGAAAAATATATGTATGCCTTCAGGAAGCTCGGTTGAAAACAAAGGGTGATGAATTTCTTCATTGCATCCGCTTGGAGTGCTTGGATTGATTTGGTTCTCTTCTGATGGTTGTGGTAGATTTTCTTCCTCCAATCCAAATGTTCTTACATGCATGCCACTTTCACATGCCTTCAAGTCGAGAAGCGCAACTACCTATATCTTTTTCGAGAGAAGAAAATACGTGCTGCTTATTTGGACCACCACCTGTTCCGCGAATACATTAAGTGTTGTGACGAAGCTTCTTCTTGATATCTATTATATAAAAAGAAGTTGCCTTATGTTCGGGCTCGATAAACTAGAGATTGGCTGGGCCGAATTTTTCAATTTTTTTTATAAAGTTATCTTTCATATTGAGGATGGTCTTTTTGTGAAGTTTGGTCAAAATTCGGTAAAGGGAAAACCGCAAAATGCATTCTTAATGCATTTTATCAAACTACTGACAAATCTTTTCGTAGGGTCTTTTAAGAATGTCTATTAAGGTTTCTGTGCAATTTGGTTAAAATTTTGTAAAGCAGTTTGCCATAAATGCATTTTTAGTGCATTTTGTGTTTGTCAAATTTCTAACAAATATTTTGGTAGGATCTTCTGATGATGCCTACAAAGGTTTCGGTAAAGCGGTAACGTCGTTCTTTTTTATCAAGCATTACTAAACCAACAGGTTTTCTTCCTGTAATTATAATTTGTGAAAAACTGATTTAATTAATTTAATTAGTTTTTTATTATTAAATTCAGTATTCAGTTCATCAGAATGGCCCAGCAATTATTTCAAAAAGAAGAGTTGGAGAAGTGCAGGGAAATATGTTAAGATAGTAACCTGGATATTGGTAAAATAAAAACATCATCAGCTATATATTTTTATTATTATTGGTTTATCGAGAAACAGTGAAGATGCCCATAAAAATAATAGAACAATGATTCCAATAAATTTGAGCCTGTAAGATATTTTTTTTTATTTTCTGCTTTGGAGTGTGAATGAAGAGTGAGGATAGTTTATAAACTCGGGAACATATACCTGACGGCAAATAAAATGAAGGAAGCTCGCAGAATAGTGAAAAAAACCGCTTGGTTTTTTTTTTTAAGTCCTTTCTTCATTAAACGGCATTATCTATCCGTGTATATTGATTTAGCTCTTATCTTGCTTTATTTGTTTGCGATGGCTAATCTCAAAAACTACAAATCCGATTTCAAAAATTCTCTTGCTGCTTGAAAGATTATTTTAAGAAAATCGTCTTAGGCATACAATTTTGTAAAAAATGTGCGTTTGTAGAGTGAAAAGGGGTAAAAACAAGAAAATGGTGTCGGGTTTTTTATTTTGTTTATGTTTGAAAAGGCTAACTAAGAGGATGGGTTCAAGGCTAAATGTTTTCTGTCGTGTCTGGCTAGCTTTATGGCAAGAAAACTTCGAGCGAGAGCTCATAACAGTTTTTGAAATAACAGGGGAACACAATATTTTCCGGGTGGAACTCAAAATAAGGCTGATAATTTATTCTGTTCAATTTATTTGTTTAATTTTGTTATTTTTTTTTTAAGAAACTTTTGTCTATACCCGAGCGAAGTCGGGACGGGCCAGCTAGTTATATTTAAAATCTTTCCATACCTTTCAAATAAAAAGATATGTGAGTAAGAAGACGCAAAAGGAAACATGATTATACTTTTCTCCAGCCGTCAGCATTTCTTGTAGGAGGCCCATGACTATTTAAAACGACAGTAATACTATCCCACAGTTCACATGTTTTATATTTGTACTCGGAGGTATTAAGTGCTCCTCTTGCGATGCCCTCATTTTCTTTCAGGAAGTCAACTATGACCACAAACTGTTCCTGATTTGTGTGCTTCTGTTTTTGGCTCCTTAAATTTGATTAAATTATTATTAATTATTTTTCATAACTTTTTTTTTGCAAATTAATGTATATAATTGACATAAAACTCAACTCACATTGTTTTATTTCATTAAATACACAACAAAATATCTCTCGGCTATCGAAACATTCACAATCCGCCAAATAAATGATGTCGAATATAAAACAAATTATGACATTTCAAATTCGCTTTCGTTTTAGATAATTGGTCGAATTCAAAACGATAGAGGCGAAAGCGAAAGCAGTAATACCAAATTTCATTTTCGCCACCTAAAACGATTCGCCGCGTATTCCATAATCAGGCCTCTGATGAATAAGGCAAGTACATGTATGCAGTGAAATCACAGATTATGCAATCACCAAGTTTTTCATCACCTGGGTCGGTGAATAAACATCTTCCAACGAAGTAGTGATTTCGTTGAGGAATTTTCATCAAGAAAGTGGCATGTGCTTCCCGCCAATGGCACGCCCATGTTAAATTTATCAAAGGAATAAGCTGAAAAGTGGCTGATGCAGCTTCCATTCCTCAATGAATTTTTAAATTTTTCCCGCTGGGTATGGTGTAGTGCAATGTACTTATAACAACT
The DNA here is from genome assembly GCA_946251815.1 of Dasysyrphus albostriatus. NCBI lineage: Eukaryota > Metazoa > Arthropoda > Insecta > Diptera > Syrphidae > Dasysyrphus > Dasysyrphus albostriatus. The sequence continues at coordinate 106,874,015 of OX276337.1, forward strand.
TCAATTCGCCTTTCGTCAAATAAAAGATTCGAATACTGGGGAGTATTTAATTTATATTTATCTAGGATAATAGAAGTCATAATGACTTATGCTATGTTCCCACCAAAATGGAATCCGAGATTTTTGTTGAATTTAACATTTCAAGTTGATGGAACAAGATTTCATGGAAATTTCTAAGAAATCTCAATGAAAAATCTAGATTTCAACGAGATCTTAATGGAATCCCGCTCCAACAATTCAAAGTTCCCAGTTTTCGACGAAATAGCCCCCGTTGTATTTTATGTACGATTTCTCATCGCAAATTCGACAGTTCATTACCAAATGATAAACTTAACCAAATCGTTAACTTATCTAGTGTTTTGCGATGGTGACGTTGCATTGGAACGTTAATTTCGGATTCAAAAGCAAGATAAGTCAAATTTGTTAAAGCTTAGATATTAAAAAAAATTAGAATGGTACCTAAGATGTTTTTTGATGCATAGATGTAAAAACACGAGTATGAATTTTTCCTTAAAAAGAAATTACATCACTTTTGAACTCACGGCCTCATATGATTGTTTGTGGTGGAATCTTGAGGTAGCCCTTTTCAGTAATAAGGTGCATTTATTCAATGCTAAAATCGATTAACAAAAATCTTCGTCAAAAATACTCGCCAGAAGCGCACTGCTCAACATGGTATGAAAAAATTAAAAAAAAAATGTATCTACGATTCTAAAAAATCTTTATTAAGAAACACTAAGACTCGCTCTTCAAAAAATTCCTCCACCAAAAAGCCATACCTCGAAATTATTTGTCTAGCTTCAAACGGACAAATTCTTTCAACAGGTTCTGAAGATGCTAAAGGTGTGTTGTACTTTAAAAATACACGTTTAACTGCAGGATATTCGTTCAGAATTTTTAAATTTCTCCTATCATCATCCAGGAATCTGTAATATCACAGAAACATTAATATATAACAAATGTTGCTTAGTAAATTATTCTCTGGCTTACCTTCGTGCTTCTAGTTGAACTGAATGTATTACTTTCTTATCTTCCTTCGGACATTCGTCGCCAAAGCAGAAGTCATCCATTTGCTCTTCGAATTTATCTTCTTCCTGTTCTTCATTCGAGTTTGGGTTTTCATTGTTCACCGTATCAATAAACAACGCTCTCACTCTGTCCTTTTCCAAATCTTCAAAGGCAGGCACCCATTTATCTTTGAAAAAAGGATGCGATACACTGGCTATTATAACACGTTCAGGTTGCTGACTTGCATTGAAAAATTTTTCAAATCTTTTTTTAGTTTTATCTCGAATTGTCCTTACAATCTGATAACATAAATCGGCCTTATTTTCTTCAATTTTCTCACAATTTTTCCTCAACTCTATTAGCGTAGGCAAAACAAAACCATGATATGAACCTTGTTCACATTGTAATCGTTCAAATGCCACAGCCAGAGGCCTCATACATTTGACATATTCCCTTAGATATGTCAACTCATGTGGAGTAAATTGTTCCACCTTGAGCAAGTCGCACAATTCATTTAATGAGCGGGTTTCTTCAACCTTTACAAAATAAGCTAAAGCGTCGCAAATCGAATTCCACTTGTTGGCAACTGGCTTTTTAAAGTCCGCAAATATCGGCGCCAATTTAGCATTGGCCGTTGCCAAAAATAAAAATGAAAAAACTTTTGTTAAAGTTGAATAATGGATATTCCTCATCGAATGTCTGATATTGATTGTATTAGCTACATCAATAGTTGCTATTAAACTTAGTTTTTTAGCATAGGATATATACGGTGATAGTTCCATGGTTGTTTTAAATGATACAACGTTTCCCTCACTGATTGTATAGGGATTTGGCATGTAATGTAATGTAGGTATATTTAATTCTTTGAAGAGACTACAAAAATTGTAGAAATTTTGTGTTACGTTCGATGTGACCTTATCCTTAGACAAATTGTAATTCTTCAAAGTTTCTAACAGGAATACTTCTGCTCTGAGTCCATCTACACATGAATCTGGAAATGAAAAAAAAAAAAAAAAAAAAAATGATTATTTTGATTCTGCAATAATTGTTTTTGTGATTGTGTGTCCAAGAGTCGAAGACGAGTGAAGTTGGTGTTGAAATTTTTTGGAGTTGATTTAGGATAGAGTGGGGTTTTACAATCTTTGTTTATCCTAGAATAGTGAGTTTGATTGCAATGTCAGGTTTCGGTACGCTTCTTATGGATTATGCTTGGTGACCAGAACCACCAAGATTATGTGATTTTTCAACTATTGTGTTAAAAAGTGATCGAAAATTATCGAGAACCTCCATGGAAGTCATTTGATGCTGTTCCATAAATAACACAGGTTTACAACACGGGTTTTGACATAGCAGGCAAGAAACGATCTTAAGGTAATCCTTAACGCAAATCTTTTTCCGCCACCAGCTATGATTTTTAAGATATAATTTTGAAAACCGCGTCATTGGTTAAACCTTAAAAAATAGTAAAAACGGTTATGGCTAACATAATATAACTAACCATATCTCGAAAAGTAACAAAAATAATAAAATGATTTTGGTAAGGTTTTAAAGAAAAAGATTAGTGCTTTTAAAAATTGTTACTAATATAATTGCAAAAATGTACCTCTTGTTGTTAGCTATATAACCTCAAAAATTGGGAAAAATTGTTATTTTTTTCATTTTCTAACAGGAATGTCTCTAAAACCTGAGCTGATGGTGGATAATAGATGACGGATTTGTGATCGCCCAAAAGTATGCCTAGATCTTTCATTTTTCGTATCGAAAAGTAAGCTGGCGGGTAATTCCGTAACTCGATTATCGTCGAAAATTGTCAAAGCGCTATCGTCAAAACGATGCTCTTCTTGTATTAATTTGTAAGTTTTTAGGTGATTGTAGTTGAATAATTGAGTACCAACTGTAATTGGACATTGCTTTATTCTGTTTTCTGTTGACAAATTGAAGTTAAAATGTTTCAATTATTTTTTGTTTGTCTTCAGAAATAGAGACATTTTCCAAAAGTCCCAAGATCCAAAAGGTCCATGCCTAAATTTTTTTTCGCAATACTTATAATCTTTTCACACCTTTCTCCATAAAGCAATGCTCTTCACTGGCATCCTATGGGCATTTACTATTGCAGCCAAATTAACCCACAATTTGTTTATCTCATATATTTGTTTATATTTTATATATCCTTTGGCCAAGTCGGGATTTTCTTCCATGAATTATTTTAAAATTCAATTTTAGATTGTGTGAGTGCCTTAAATGTTGAGGTATTAGATTTATATTAATTTGTAAAAATATTACGATAAAGTAACTAACATTTTGTGGCAATTTCTTAACTATTCGGCATCACGCACAAAAGAACAAAAAAAAAAACATTTTATTGCCATTAATCAGTCCGTTTGACAATTGAAATTCAGTTTGAGAGTTTCTAAAACATACCAAACGTTTTTAAATTGTACACGATAGACGACACAATATTGGATGAGTTACGTGAAGCAAATTATGGATGATCTCGTCGACGATCATCGTTTTTACGATTGCGATAGGTTTTTTTTAAACAACACTGAAATAGTACTTTTTTGCTACCGGTGTTATCCTCTTTGCTCTCCTAAACGACGAAGTCAAACATAAATATATATTTAATACCTAAATAATAAAATTTTAAGGAAGCTCGATGACACTTTTCGATACGAGCGTCCAGTTTTAAGTTATTGCAACTTTAAAAATGTTCAAAAAATCTCGGTAGATGCTCACAAAAATGAGAAAATACATCTGAAATGGAAAACGACTGAGAATTTCCATAAATTAATGTGGAAAAAGACGTAGGTTCAAGTGCAAGGCGCGTCTCACCAAATAAAGTTTCTGAGCGCTCAGATCTTTAAGTGGGACAAAAAATCCCACCTGAGTACTATTTCATTTCTCAATGTTCTTTCTCTACTAAAACAGCTATTCATTCGACAGCCATTTCAATTTAAAATAGCCTTAACATTTTTGGTTTTAAAACTCTTAACGTGACCATGCAACAGAAGAATATTTAAGGATGTAGGTTCCTTCTCGGAAATATTTGCGATACTTTTTGTTCAGCCTTGATATATAATTCTTTTCTTGTTTAAAGAATTGTACTATGAAAAACTTGGTTTTAAGCAGTTTTAACTTATTAGCAACCATATGTATCTAAGTATCAAAATAATTACAAAGACATTTTAAGAATATGAATACAATTTGAAAAATTACCGAAACGTTTACAAGCCAATATCACTGATTTCCTCTTAAAAGTGACTGCATCTATCCAGTGGCAGGTTATAGCTATATAGGAATGGTATTTAGACGACCAACAATCTGTGCCTATGCAAACAAAATCAACACCTTCCAACATTTTAATGATTTTGTTTTTTATCTTCTCGTAATTGGTCTGAATTTGCTTAGTAAGATCTTCCTTACTTATGCGAGTCACTGTTGCGTCCGAATTATTAAACATGGCCCAAAACTCTGGTGATTCAATCACATTTAATGGGATAAACGATTTTAGGAAATGATTAAAAACATTTGTATTGAATTGCCTTTGTTTATCTAATGTCAAAACTTTCGTAGATGTTGTTAGTGGTTCAGATAGTGCTGAAAGAGGTGGCTGACCATTATTCGGAATATATCTGATTCCATTATTGGGCTCTTCCAATCGGGCCCTTTTCGATATTTGCTTAAGAACTTCATCGGCAACCACATCACCATGATTCCTCTTCAGATGTGTTCGAAAATTCGTTGCTACCGTAAAATTTCCTCGGAATTCTTTGCTTGGTTTGCATAAGTTGCACTTAGCAATCCATTCCTTCCAATGCGTCACTTTGTTTAATGAAAACAAAGTTCCATCGAAAATTGTTTCATTAGTTGCAAACGCATGCTTCATAAATGAAGCGGGCGAGCTAGAAGCGCAGATACTTTTGCCGTCATTCATTTCTATTTCAGTAGCTGCTGCTGCTGCTCTAACTTGTCTTGTGTCTTCATTATCATTTGATGATGGACCAAGACAAATTCCATGATCGCTGCTAGAGCTAGCTTCTGGTTCTCCTTGATTTTTAGTAATTCTTCCATTGAATCCCGCTTCGTTCTTAGATTCTCCGTGTTCGGTGTTGACTTTATTACTTTCGGAAATAAATTCGCCCAAAAATACATTACGAATTTGAGTTGGTGGGATTTCAATTTCATTAAAACTTTGCACATTTATAACAGATAATCTTGGTTTGCCTTTATTAACACTTTTGTTTTGATTTATATCCATTTTTATTTTAAGTTAAGACAAATTATAAACAAAAACAATACAAAAACACTAACGACGTCGTAATTCCCATTTCTCTCTGGTGTGGAAAATACTGTCATCCATAGTCATTTTGATTTTATTTCAGCTGGTCAACAGAGCAAGCTGCAAAAAATAGACATTTTTGCTCTCCCTCCACCCATTCATATACAAGACGTGCCCATAGACATTTTGTGTGGTACACTACTTTTCTCGCTCTCTCTTTCTCCGTCGCAATTTGAATTTCGAAAATAAACAGACAAATTGTAGTTGGGTAGGTAAAGCTATTTTAAATTATTATGGTTTCATTCATTCTTCAGGGTGTTTACATGAATCAACATTATTGGAAAATATTGCTTGATGGAAACGGAACACGTGTTGGACAACATGGTTGTATTTGAGTTTCAATGCTCCATCATCGATGGTTGTCAAACAACGTTGGACAATGTAGTGATCCATTTAAACCCCCCTATTTTGAAATGACCGTTTTTTGATAAATTGAAAAGTCGGGTGGGTGTAGTAGAATGCTAGCAAAAAAAGAAACAACTTAAATTCGCTTTAAAGCATTGTATATATATTTCTATATATATATGCAATACTTAAAGGTCTAATAAAATATTCCGGTCAGAATACAGGGGTACATTTAATTATATTAGCAGGAAAGGCGGTAGATATTTGTTCAGCGTTCTTTTATATGAGGTTATTTCAAGTTCTATTTTCCAACTTTTTGATGGCATCATTTCAACTGGTTTGTCGGCATTTATATGACCCGATTTTTCCAGTGACGATTTTTGTTGTTGTTGTAATACATTGGTTTACCCTTCATTTTTATTTCCCTGCTATTCCCTCCACAAAAAAAAAAACAAAAATCGGGTCATGTAAAACCGACTTTAGAGTGCTAATTCCAGAAAGCCAATTTTCGTGTAATACTTACATCCCTTCCGATTAAAAGAAAAAAATATTAAAATTTGAAAACTCAATGGTAATTTGAATTTGCGTAGGTACCTAGTTATTATAATTTGATTTTTATCTTTTTAAGAGGTGGGGCTAGAAGGATTGAATGATGATGATAGAAATTATTGATTTTAATATGAATACTTAAAATAAGAATCTTAGAACACCATTGAACGAAAAAATGTTAGTAATGATTTTAAATTGATCGAAAAATTAAAAAAAAAAAAAAAGGCATTGATTTTACTTGCTTGTACCATTGCCGACCAGTACTAGTGGAGAAATCCATTATTAAAATTATTGAATGTTTTAATTCGAATTTGATATGGTTAGCTTAAAAAAAATCATAACTCCCATTCTACTCATAAGAAAAAACTCTAGGGTGTTTAGGTTGGGTCAAAAGAAGAAAAAAATAATTTAAGAACGGGGGTACATAAATCCCCCTTAAGGCGTGAGGGGCAACTATCACAAAAACTGGCACAAAAAAGTGACTTTAAACAGAAAAACAAATATAAAAGAACAGTGGTAATATCTGGAGAAAATGCCCTTAGCTGGTCTATGGCCAGAAATAAAAATAACCAAATCAACTTCAATAAATACAGTGCAAGGACCTTGTTAAGCAAGGGAGAAGAGACACTGCATCAAATCTGGTGGTAGATGTGATTTTTTACTCAGTTGTTTATGGTCTTGTGAAAATTTAAGTTTTCGACCTCGAGCGCCGTAATAAAACTTTGTCGAAAATCTAAAATACCGCTATTTGTTTGAGCTTGATTGATTAATTATTATAACCTTCAAAGACTCATTTTAGACTGCAATTGCGTATTACGAGTAATTAAAAGATTATATTGGCTTCAATTTGAGCCTAAAATCGTTTCTGTAAACCCAATATACAGCTGTTCAAAAGAAAGCAATAGTAAAGTTATAATAACAAGTAGTGTAGTTACAAACAGTGTAATAACAATAATATTTAATTTAATTTATTTTCAGTTTTCTCAAAAACTACAAAACTTTTTAGCATCTGGTTTTCGGTATTTGACTAAAAATTGGTAGGAGCATTAAATATTTACATCAAAAGTGGAAAAAATTAAATACAATAAAAAAGAGAATATATAAACAAAAAATGATCAAAAACGTATAAAATCGACAGTTTCTGAAAAAAGGGAAACCATTTCCCGTTTTTTAAACAAACATTTTTAAACTTGGATTATAGTTATGTGTCCTTGATTGTAATAGTGAACTTAAGTCAAGTTTTTTTTTTTTTAAATGAGTTAAACTCGAATTTGGCATTACTTCATTCCAATAAACAGTAATCTGAGTACATTTTTGTGCAACTACAAAAATCGTACCGTTAAGCTTTGTTTATTTTTTCGATGAACAAAATTCAATTTCTGTTAATTATGAAAGTGGACTAAGTCAGTTGGTTTCTGTTTTTAGTGAAATGCATTGGCCTATAAATCGAGTACCATCAGATATCGGACGATAACGAGAGAACTCGTTTGATTTATCACACCGGAAACCATAGAACTACATTATTCATTATCCCCGCCCCTCTGCCTGGCGCGCTGAGGGTGGCAAAAAGTCGTGATGGCAAAGGGCATTTGTAAAATCGAAAATAGTAAGAAAAATATTTATATTACATATTAAAATATAAAGACGCAGAATTTCACCATCTATTTACATCATATCCAAAATCCACCAAGAAAATCTGATTTGGTTTTTAAATAGTTGCTTTGAAAGTGGAGGTGGCAGTGGCATAATTATATTTTATCAAACTGAAATATTAATGTTGATTCAAGCATATGACACATGACCTTAGGATGTTTTTTGCCCTAAAAAATTATAGTCTTAAAATAATGACTGCATTTTAAGTCAAGCACGTAAACATTTTTCATTTTTCGACAAGACCAAAAGCCACAAGAGACCATTCATCTATGTTCTGAAGGTGATTTTTTAATGATAATTACATGTTCGTTTCAAGAAATACAGTTATTTTCACTTTTTATATGAATAAAATTTTCCACGGAATTTTTCACGTCGTCGAAAACTGGGAGCGCGAATTGTGGTCGCAGTTTCTCTCGGAATTTATTGACATCGAAAATGAATATTACATAGCCACTGAGCTACCATTTCAATCGACCAAATTCTAACCTACAAGGAACAGTGGAAAACTATTGGCATTTCCAATCTTAGAAGATGGGAAAAATTCCGTGGGAAATTTTATTCACGATAGACCCCAATATGTACCTATCACCAAATAGCCTTAATATTTGTTTTTCACTAGATTTAATATTGAAAAGCTAATATAATATATAATAATATATATATATAATAAAGTTTCCGAAAATCTAGAATTGGCAATTTTCTTATATCATAGTAACATCTGGTGTCTCTAGTTACCTTTCTGAGGGCACCAAAAGGAAGTTTTGAACCTTTTACCTTAAAAAGGAAGGCCAAATTATTCGAAAATATTAATTTTTTACTTCCATTATATACCGCCTTCAAACAATCTAAGCATAGGGATATGATGAATTTATAACTCTTTTTTTTTCTAGAACATTATGGAGAATATTTCAAAGAACTCTTTGCTGAAAATTCTAAGTCTTAATATTTAAATATTGATGCAATTTTTTACTACACAATATTATTTTTTTTTTTCAAATAAAATTCAATATTTTTCATTGTTCCAAGTCACTTTTTCGATTTTTGTTTATTATGAAAATGGACTCAGTCATTTAATGTCTCCAATATCATATATACTCATTTGCTCCTGGGAAAATTTAAATGAAACATTTTGTCACTGGGAACAAAAATATTTTTTGATTTACTCAAACGCAAACCCTTAAATATCTCAAAATGAAAATAATATGAGTTAGACCACTTTCATAATTAAGGGCACATTTATTAGGCCAACATCACATAGAAATCAGCAAAAAATCAGAACTGCCGGATATGCCGCAAGGGTTCCCTCCTATTAAACTAAAAGGTTACTGGATAGTGGTTAATTAAATGTCCTTGCTTGGGCAGCAGGGGTTATTTTATAAAAATCATTAAATAGAACAAAATTAATTAAAACAAAGCGGCAATACTTACAGTATTGTTTTGTAGCCTTTGATGTTAGCGGTTAGTCAACGTTCTCGAGTTTTTTATTTTTTCCAATATGTCGAAACCGTGAGATAATTTGGTTGAATGCAAATCAATACGTTTAACTGAAAGCTTAACTGAAATGATCGTCTTAGGCCGCGGCCACGCAGTAAGCGGCTAGCGGCTGAGTGGCAGCTCTAAGCGACGTATGGCCAGGCACTGAGCGACTGCTTTTGAGCTATTAGTAGTTAAAATGCCGTTGTCAAGAACAGTTCGCCGTTTCACCAACTTCCTTCCATAGTTTCTCAGTACTATTTTTATTTTTAAAATTGGCATTTCTATCTTGCCATAAATCTGGTCGAGATTGCACACACGAAATTAACAACTCAATGTTTACTTTGGCCATCTTTACTTCTTGCCGCTCAGAACATTACTAAAAATTAAAACAGGTTTGGTTGCTGAGCGGCGCCGCTTAGCCGCTCAGAATTTTGTTTCGCCGCTCGCTCATAGCGTGGCCGCTTCTATGTGATTTCATATGTTTTATATTTTTTTTTCCGCTCAGCCGCTTACTGCGTGGCCGCGGCCTTAGGCGCCAATTATAGCTATCATTAAAACTCATCATTGATTTTGAGACGTTTATAAAGCAAAATCATTTATTATTTTGATGGAAAAATAAAGCCCAAGACTTAATTAATATTTCTAGTCAAAAAAAATTCGAATAGGCCCAACTTTCCACATAAAGACTTTTCTTTTTTCAATATTGAACTATCTTGCCAATGATCATTTTATAAGGAAAGTTGGGCCCATTTGAATTTTTTTGACTGCTTCACAAAGCCGCTAAGCATACAAAAGTAGTTTTTGTGTAAAAATTTTTTGAGTTGCTTTTACGTTTTTTTTTTAACGAAAGGTAATTTTGTTATTTTCAATGATCTGTGGAAGTACCTACTAATTTTTTTCTTGAAAATCCAATCAAAATTATTAAAAAAAAAAAAAATATATTCGTATCTACGAATCTAAAACATCTTTATTAACAATAACCAAGACTCGCTCTTCAAAAATATCTTCCTTCAACGCGCCATATGTAGCAATATTTTGTCTGGTTTTATATGGAAAAAGTTTTTCAACCGCCTCTGACGATGATAAAGATGTGTTGTACTTTATAAATACACGTTTGACGGCTGGATAATCGTTTAGCATTTTTAAATTTCTTCGATTATCCCGCAGGTATCTGAAATATCAAAAAGGAACAAATAAATTCAATTTTTTATTAATAAATATGTAATTCTCAGGCTTACCTAAATACCTCTAACTCTAATGAAATGTTTTCTCCTTTACAATCTCCTTCCTCACCGAAGTAAAAGTCATCAATTTGGTGTTCCGACTTATCTTCTACTTCAACATTCACTCTGGCTTCATTTGACTTAGAGTTTTCTTTCTTTACAGCTCCAATTAATTTTGCTGTAACAATGTGCTTTTGCAATCCAAGTGCAGACACCCATTTGTCTTTGAAAAATGGGTGCGACAGACTGGCAATAATAACAAGGTCGGCTTCTGGGGATGATTCTAATAATTTATTGAATCTTTCCAAACATTTTGATCGAATTAAGTATAAAAATGGTTCGAATACAATAAGATTCTCTAATTGAGTCGGCGTCATTGGTTTCTTGCGGTCGCTACATCTATAGAGCTCCTTATTTTCAATTAATTGGTCACATTTTTTTCTCAACTCCACTAGCGTAGGCAAAATATATCCATGATATGATCCTTCTTCAGATTGCAATCGTTCAAATGCCAAAGCCAAAGGTCGTAAGCTATTGACATATTGTTTTAGATCGTCTACCTCCACTTTAGTAAATGGTTCCATTTTTAGCAATTCGGTCATTTCAACAAATGAACACTTTTGTTCAAGTTTCAAAAAATAAGCTATCGAATTGTAAATCGAATTCCATTTTGCAACATCTGGCTTCTTTAAATCTGCGAACATAGGCGCTAATGTAGCATCTGACGATGCCAAAAATAAAAATGAAAATACTTTCTTCAAAACGCGGTCATTGGTGTGTCTAAATAAATGATACGAATCCATTAGCTTAGGTATGTCGATAGTAACTATTAAACTAAGTGTGTTATTATAGCATATATAGGGTTCTTTCTCCAAAAGATGAAATGGAAAACTGTAATCCTCTTGGATGGTATCGATCTTTGGTAGTGTATTTATGTTTAAATCTTTGAAAATATTAGAAAAATCTTGAAAATTTTTTGTAACAATCGATATGACCTTATGCTTGGGAATTTTATATTTCTTTAATGTTTGTTTGAAGTATTTTAATGTATCTTGTGTTGAGTCTGGAACAAAAATCAAATATAAATGGTACCCATATAAGCAGAAACAAGTAGTTATTTTGTATGTATTTAAAAAGGTGGTAAGTAGTTATTATATAAAATAATATTTTCAAATATTTTAAGTGGTATTTATAATTACCTACATTCTTACAAGCCAAAGCTACTGATCTCCTCTTTAAAGTGACTGCATCTATCCAATGGCAGGTTATAGCTAAATAGTCTAAATAGTAATGACACTTGGATGACCACATATCAATGGATATACAAACAAAATCAACGCCTTCCAACATTGTAATGATTTTGTTTTCTATCATGTTGAATCTGTTCTCAATTTGCGTGGTTAGATGTTCCTTACCTATGCAAGGCATTGTTACATCGGAATGATCAAACATAGCCCAGAATTCTGGTGATTCAACAACATCTAATGGAGTAAATGTTGTTTGGAAATAATTGAGAACATTGTCATTGAACTGAATTTGTGTATTTAATAATACTGCCACACTGGTTGTCTGACAACTTGTTGCTGCTATGGTTAGTCTAGATGCAGCTGATGTAGACGGCAAACTACTATCCTGATTAGAATGAATCTGTTTGCTTGTGCTGTTAGTCCCTTCAAATAATCGAACCTTTTCCGATGGACTATTTTTACCAAGTTCATCAGCAATTAAGTCACCATGATCACTCTTAAGATGTATTTGAAAATTGGACGTTTTGCTTAAAGTCTCGTGAATTTTCTTGTTTGGCTGACATTGCTTAAAATTTTCAACCACCACTTTGCATTGACTTATCCTCCTCGAGTTTAATGGACAATTCAACGTATCACCGAAAAGTGTTTGAGTTTTTGCAGATGAATCCTTTATAAATGAATTTTCAGAGTTGGAGGAGCAGATTCTCTTGGTGTCATCCACGTCCACCTCTATTTTAGGAGTTCCAAACTGTGTAGATTTTGCATCATTATTATCTGGTGGATCAAGGCCAACTTTTGGTTCATCTACACTTTCAGTTTCAGACACGTATCTGTCCGAGTTTATTGAAATTTCTGAAACGTCGTCGTCGCATTGTATATCTCTGTTCATGCCAGGACATATATTATCAACTACCCATTCTGGGATTTCATCAAAATCTTTTGCATAATTGTCTTCGTCCTCGTAATCATCGGCTATTTGATTCCATAACTTCCAATCCATTTTATTTTTCTGAAAATTTATAAACAAACAACTTTGAAATTGAAATGAAAACACGATTGGCAACAAATGCAAATAATTGCGACTGCGACACCATTATAAATAAACATTATTAAAATAAAAAATATATATACAATGGCGCGAGACCTCAAGCATTGTATATATATATACATACAATGTTTGCACTTCTCCGCCAGTGAAACAGAACATTATTAGGGGGTTTACATCAACCAACATATCGTTCAACATTGTTGGCAACCACCGATGTTAGATCGTTCATAGCCGTTCCACACTATCCCATTGCGTTTTAACACATGTCAAAAAAGTGTGAAGAAAATCATGTATAAAAGTGTGGAAGCGAAATATGAAATTTCATCACACACAACTTGACTTGACAACATCCAACACGATTTGACATAAATGTTAATATATGAAAATATTTAGGAACGGTTCTAAAACCATCACACTTTCTATCCCACTTGGGGTTTCAGGTTATGGTGAAACTAATTTGTATGGACACAAGTGTGGAAGCAAAATATGAAAATCGTTTTCAGCACACACATTTGGCAGTCGTATAAAATTCTTTCCCACTTTCTATGTAAACCCCCCTATTTTGGGTGGTTTATATGGATCAATATTGTTTACAACATTGCTTGATGGAATGGGAACAAAACATTTTGAAAATGGAATTTCAATTTTATTTTTATATTCTTCAAAAAAAAAAAGGATTTTTTACATTAATTTACTAAGCATTAAAAAAAATAAATACGATTACACATAAAATTCTGTATAATTAAAAAATAAATTTTTTTGTTATGAGATATTAGTTTGTTTTTAACCAAAAATGAAGCACTTCACAATAAACAAAAACACGAAATTCACAATTAAGTCACATTTTCTATTTTAAAAGCAGATCAATAAAATGTATTAAATACAAAAAAGGAACAGATAGGAAAAGGAAAAACAACTTTACAAAAAAAAAAAAAACAAAACCAAATGTAAACAACAGCCATTTTGTTTTTGAGTTGTTGTTCGCAACTCAGAACACAGAACTGACAATTTCTGCCCAAACAAATTTCTTAGACAGAATTTGGCAACAGTGTTCTTTCTGCTAAAAACTACACAATTTTTGAGTACAGGAACAGCTTTGGGCTAAATTTGGTCGATTTGGGTAGAATTTGGCAGTTTTGTAGAGGACACAAAATACTTGGAGCCTGATTAAACGATTCGTTTTTTCGTTCGTTTCGTGTTTCGTCTTTTTGACACATTAGTGAGGGGTGTAGAAGTGTAAAGGGAACGGAATAACGAAAGGCCGTATAAAAATTTAAAGATTTTTCCGGTTGAACTTTGACGTCTATGATTCGACAAACGATCTCCCAAACCAACGCGAATTCGCGGCGACGGCGAATTTTTGTTGTTGTTTAGCGTTGTGTATTTGTCATATTTTTTAGTATTGTGAATGATTCGCTGCGAATCGCTCCGCATTCGCGTTGGTTTGGGAGAACATTAAAGTAATGCGTTTTAAAATATCTTCGTGATTAAATAGAAATACATACATAAATTCGAAGAAGAAGTGATTTAAAAATATTTTAAATTATTATTATTGTCTATTTTCCAATAAATGAACCTCATATTTTTTAATGTCAGAAAAACGAATGGACTTTTTTCGTTGTGTGTAATCACGAAGGTACGAACCTATCAAAAAGATGAAAAACGAAAAGAACGAAAAAACGAATCTTGTAATCAGGCTCTAAGAATATCTCTCTCTTTATTTCTAAACGTCAAATTCAAGACTGAAGGTAGAACTATAATTGTCAGAAGGGCACTGAAGCTAATGTCAAACAACAACGAAAAGTAGCTTTCTGTATTGTCAAAAGGGGTACGCACTTATACTGTACTTATTGTCTAGCTCTTTTTGGCATTTCTATTTCACTAAATGTCAGTTTTACTTAAGTGAGGTGCGCTCCGGAGCACACATCACTTCCGTAAGTAAAGTTGAACGAAACTTGACAAAACGCTCCACTCCGCAACTATATCCACGCCATATTCTTTCCGTGTATTGGCTTGTTTTCTTCCGCCTCTCCGAGCACTATAGTTCTAGCTTGATTTTTATAACATTGGGTGCGTTCATCGGCAAAAATCTGAAAATTAAGTACTGAATCGAAAAGCACTATTAAGACCGTCTTCGGTGTTATACAACGTTTTCATTAGACCAAATGAGGTGATTTCGTTGAGTGTTTCAAATTTGATACGAAATTATATAATTTCCCATACAAATTCAAATTTCGAAATAAGATAATTTAACCAAATTTGCACGAAGAATGGTTGGAGTTTAATGCCATTTTCGATTGGATTTTTGGACTGTTCTATTCCTTTTTGATTCCAATCGAATACGTGAATATCATGTTGTCAAATTTATGTTTTCATAAGAGCTGAAATGATGTAATTTCGCAAATCACAAAAAAGTGTTTTTATTTGAGATTTGGTAATTTTATTTGACAGCTTCATTTCATTTTTGAATTTCAACTTTGACATTTTTCAAAAAAATGTCAAAACAAAATCTTTTCAGAGCTCGTCAAACTGCCTAATGGGGCGTGTTCGGTATACTATGTTTCCACCGAACACTCAAACGACATTGAGATTTATACTACGTTTTCATTAGAGCCGAATTAAGGTAGTTTCGCAAATCACGGAAAAAGTGTTTTCATTTGCAATTTGGTTATTTCGTTTGACAGCTCATTTCATTATTGAATTTCAACGGGCTGTTCGAGGGTTTTTGTTATTTTTTTTTCTTTTTACTCTTTTGAGCTTTGATATTTTCATACAAAACTTTTTCAGAACTCTTCAAACTGTAGCCAAATGTGTGTGTTCAATAGGTTTTCACTTAATTTCCAACCTAATTTCTTGCAAATTTGATTGAAATTATCTCATTTCGAAATGGGAATTCGCATGAGAAATGCGATGATTTTGTATTGGATTTGGAAATATTCAACGAAATAATCTATTTTGGCGTAATGAAAACGAAGTATTAATAAGATTTACCTCAAATCTCATCCAAATCTCGAAGATATACCATACAAATTTATTTCCAGTAGATTAGAGATTAATTTTGTTAAATCTTCTTAGCACAAATAGTTTTAAAAATCGAACTAACCTATTCTTTTATGATACTAAAGGATTCATTCCTGGCTGCATTCAGTTTTGCATTCTTTGACACAAATGAAACTCTATGTCACTTCCAATTCATAAGAAAAAAATTAAACCCATTTGCTTTGAAGTGTGCTGTCAAAGTTAAGCTAGCTTACTATAAGTGCAAATTTTTTTTTAAATTATCTCATTTCGGAATGTGAATATGTGTGATAAATGAGAAGATTTCGTATGGAATTTGGAAACTTTTAACGAAATTACCCCATTTAGTCTAATGAAAACGTAGTATTACCTTCCCATCTCCCATGCAATAGAGCCATTGTTTAACTCAATTTTATCCACAATTGCAGATTAAAATCATTGATTGAAAGAAACTCAGACAACATCCCTTGCCCACACGGTAGCCAACCAGTAGTGCGCTTACAGTATTTTTTTAAGGTAGAAACCAACTAACTATAAAATGCAAAAAATTGTATGCAGCATTTTTCCAAAAAATTTTTTTACACTTTATCATCCCTCTACTGTATTAAGTTGTTAAATATAATTGCATACTTATAGGCTTGTATTGCAAAAATATTACTCCACTCCCACTTTCCAATTTCAGAAAGTATCTAAATCTACTAGTATATTTTTTTTTCTCGGAATATCCATGTGCGTGAGTTTTCTAACACTAAAATAAACATGCGAATAAAAATAGGCTCTCTAATTTATTTCTTTATCGCCTCCGCGTTGGCTGACTGACTAAACTTGACATAATGTATTGGCATTCGAAATAAGAAACAAACGAAGGTACCCCCAGGTTCACCTCAATCTTTGTTATGCTGCAAAAATAAAGAGAAGTGTTCTTCAAAACTGATTATAGTGATTAGTCAGATGTCCGAAAATAAATTGATTCAATTCGGCTACTTATGCGATCGACGACAGATATTTTACAGTGCTGTTTAAAAAATATAGGGGTGACTTTCCATTACGAGAGCACGACTAGAGTTTAATAGAATAAATATAAAAAATAACAGCTGGGATACACTGTTTAATGTGATTAAAAAAAATGTAATTTTTTGCGACTGGCATTCTTTTGCGGAACAAAAATTGCGTTTGACATTTGTATGTATTTGCTTTTGCATAGAAAAGTCTCATTCAGACTTTTTTTACAAACTGTACACTGACGATGAATAAAAATATTTTTTTTCGGTTATTTTTTATTTGCCGAATTTTTTTTCTCACCATCAAGCTTAGTTTTATTCAGAAGAACTGTATAATAAGCTTTATGTAGTTAGGGCTTAACAAGTTTTTTTTATTAAGGTTAAAGATTAAAAGTACCTTGCCCGGTGGTCGTTTAAAAATATAAAAATCCAAACAAATATATTTTATTCACCACATTATTTTTCGCATGCAAAACAATTGTCGGTCCAATAGTTTGCATGACATTCCATGACAGTAATGGATTTTTTTTTCATGAAAGTCCCCTTTCACACGAAAAAACTGAGTTACTAGCAACCAGAGAATATCAATTACCAATAAGCCAATCTTTCGTACGTTTCACCCTCCAAAACCCATTTGTTTACATTGTTGTATTTGTAATTTCACTTCGTGACGATGAATAGATGTAAATTGCAACAACAATGTAACGCGGTGAGATTTAATTGTTTTGACACACTGATCTCTATAATACACTGGATAGCGTATCAACACAAGAAAAATGCTTCCATTTGAAGAATTGTTATATTATGAAGCTGACCACTTTTTTGTATAACAATATAACTGTATAATAAGTTATACGAAATAATCCACTATGAAGACGTCAAATCTCAGTTCGTTGGTCCCCCCCATATCTGTTTGCTAACATTGTTGTGTTTGTAATTTTATTTCATTCATATATGGTTAAATGAAATGGAATATCAAACGTAGTGTGAGAAGGAGGTAAAATCATAAAAAATCACAGACTAGCTATGTAATTGCATTCTATTCATCAAACTTTTGTTTTGTTCAACTTGTTTTCAAACTGAAATGATGAACGAAGTCTACATATTTACTTTTACCTATTTTAACACCTTTCTAATGATATAATTCTAGTGCCATTGGAAAATAATAGCACAAAAAAATGCACACAGTGAAAAACTTAATGATAAATAATACTAAAACAAACTTCTACAAAGTTTTTCCCTTTCATATCATTGGTCGGTTTCTCTTTCTTCAGATTTACATCTTTGAAACACGTTTTTTTTGTGTAGATGTAGACGTCAAATTATGAAGCCGACCACCTAATTGTCATCTTCAAATGGAAGCAAAAAAACTGTTATACATTATAACGAATACACTATCCAGTGTATTATAGAGATCAGTGTTTTGACAGCTCAGTTTTTTTTTTTCTTTTGAAAATTGGAAAATAGTTTTGAAAATTCTTCGGCTAAAAACAAAAATATCGTTGTTAAATTGTTTAATGTATACAAACAATTGTAATTAATAGTTAATATTCATCCACAATTATAATAAAATACAAAAAATTAATCTATAAATTGTTTTCAATCACTCAGATTTCCGTTCATCTTCAATGCATCTTGCATATAGTACAGGGTGGCCCTTTCTTCATCCAGAATAATTCTAAAATTATTGTTGGATATATTCTAAGGAAAAAAATAGTTAAGAAAGTACGAAATAAAAAAATAGTTTTTCTGCAATTTGACACCCGGAACTTTAATTTGTTGTTTAAATTCCACTAAACTCTCAATTTCCACTTTAGAAGTAACGGGTGATTTTTTAAGAGGTTTAGAACTTAAAAAAAAAAACAAAAAATTCGAAAAAATGAATGAAATATTTATTTTAATCGATAGTTTGAACCTTGCAATTTAATGTTTAAAGATAATTTCATGCAAATGTTGACCCCGGCTGCGTCTCAGGTAGCCCATCCGCTGAGTCCAATTTTGGCATACTCTTTCACACATATCGGCCGGTATCTCACGAATGAATGCATGGATGTTGGCTTCCAGTGCGTCAATCGAAGCGGGCTTGTCCCTATAGACATTAGCCTTGACATACCCCCACAAAAAATAATCTAATGGTGTCAAATCGCACGATCTAGGCGGCCAATTGACCGGCCCGAAACGTGAAATTAACTGTTCACCAAACTCGCCTCGCAATTGCGCCATTGTTTCGCGTGCTGTGTGGCATGTGGCACCGTCTTGTTGAAACCACATATCATGCAAGTCAAGAACTTCCATTTCGGGCAAAAAAAAGTTTGTTATCATCGCTCGGTAGCGTTCACCATTGACAGTAACGCTGCGATTCGCATCATCTTTGAAGAAATATGGCCCAATAATGCCGCCGGCCCATAAACCGCACCAAACAGTGGCTTTTTCGGGATGCATTGGTAGCTGTTGCAATGCTTCTGGCTGATCTTCACTCCAAATGCGGCAATTATGCTTATTTACGTACCCATTCAACCAAAAATGAGCTCATCGCTGAACACAATTTTTCGATAAAAAAGCGGATCCTCGGCCAGCTTTCCAAGAGCCCATTCACCAAAAATTCGGCGTTGTGGTAGGTCGGCTGGCTTTAGTTCTTGCACCAGCTGTATCTTAAAAGGCTTTACGCCCAAATCCTTCCGCAAAATTTTCCACGTAGTGCTGTAACAAAGGCCTAACTGCTGGGAACGGCGCCGAATCGACATTTCGCGGTCTTCTGTCACACTAGCTGATACGGCCGCAATATTTTCTTCACTACGCACAGTACGTAAACGTGTTGGTGGTTTAATGTCCAACAAAGTAAATATGGTGCGAAATTTGGTCCCAATCTTCCGAATATACTGCTCAGAAGGTCGAGAATGCCGACCATAAAATGGAAGCAGCGCGCGATGAACATTTCGAACCGAGCACGAATTTTGATAGTAAAATTCAATAATTTGCAAGCGTTGTTCATTTGTAAGACGATCCATGGTTAAATTGCAAACCAAACTGATGCTGTTTGACAGTGACAAAAAGTACTAAACACACGTCAGCTGTCAAAACCAGTGTTGCCAAAACCAAACCAGCTAAAAAATCACCCGTTATTAAAGTAGATATTAGGTGGTTTTTATTATCTTCTGTCGGGATTCGGGTATTGATCTGGATTAACTTTAAGCACAAAAAAGATAACTGAGGAATTTTCAAAATCGTTTTTGTTGCACGTGTTAAAAGGTATTTTTGATTTTTTTAAACTTCACGACATCTAAGCATTTGGTTTTGAATGTTGAATATAGGAGTATTGAATATTTTTACTGAAATTATAATTCATAATGTAAAAAAATTAAATAGTTTTAACAAAAACATTAACTCTTTTTTTACTTTAAAGTTTGAAAATTATTTTTTAAAAAATCATTACGAAACAACTTAATTTGAAAAATTGATTTGAGAATGGATTTTAAGAAATTATAGCATGATTTCGTAGCTGTTGTCGTATTTTTAAGTTATTTTCATTCATTAAAAAAAAATTAATTTAATTTTGATTAATTTTTATTTATTTTATTTCTTATCTACAAGGGGAGAAATAATCGGCCCCTCTTAAACAATTTGTTTTTCTAAAAATATTATTTCATAAATTATACTGCATGAAATAGGGGACACCCCGTATTTGGTTTTGTTTTGACGTCTAATTGACAGACCGAGGTGAATAATTCTGACCACGGAGCGTGTTCAACAAATAGAAACCAAAGTAGGGCCCGGTTCACATTGGTACGTATTTGGCGTAAACTAGTGTGTAGCAGCGTAAAGGCTCTCCCTAACCAACGCGAATGCGGAGCGACGACGAATTTTTGTTGTTGTTTAGCGTTATGTAATTGTCATATTTTGTACTATTGTGAATGATTCGCTGCGAATCGCTCCACATTCGCGTTGGTTTGGGTGAGGCTTAAAACAAAGTGACGAAAACTTAAATCTATTTTCACATGTCCTACTCGTAGCTACATTTTTGCGTAGTAGGCTTTTCAATTATTACTTCAATAGTGCACAAGAATAGGTACTCGTAGTAGGTATATTCATCGAATATGAAATAAATTTTAATTTCCAAAATGGAAGAGAGTTGACGAAAGTTTTTTATTTTTGCATAGCATTGTTTATCTGTTATATTTTGTATCATTGCGAATAATTTGCTATGATTTGGTGTTGGTTTAAAGGAGCTTTTAATTCAATTGCACTCATAAAGCATGAATTAAAAAAAAGAATAACGGATTTAGGTGTGGATTTAACTAATAAATAAAGGCAACCCCAAACCAACATGAAATCATAGCGAATCATTCGTAAAGATACAAAATATGGCAAGCACACAACCTTTAAAGGCTCTCCCAAACCAATGACAATTTGAATCATTCACAATAGTTCAAAATATGACACATACACAATGCTAAAGAACAACAAAAAATCGTCGTTGCTCCGCATTCGCTTTGGTTTAGGAGTGGAACCGGACATTTCGGTCCGAATCTTCACATTTCCCCATACAGTTTTGAAATTTCGAAATGTGCGATTTCGGTGAATTTAAATAAAAACGAACGAGACAAATATCTAATCTCACAGTTTGCACTAATTTAGTTTCAAAAAAAGGAATGACTCAAAAGTTATGGTGTAATAGCAGAAATAATTCCGTGTAAACACCAAACACCAATGAAAATAAAGACAAAAACAATTTGTCAATATATGTTCCCACCAAAATGAAATTCGAGCTTGTGGTTAAAAACTATTGATATTTCAAGTATATGGAACAAGATTTCATGAATATTTCGATGAAATCTCAATAAAAACTCTAGATCGGTTTCGTGGGAACGTAGTATTAGATTGCGTATTAAGCCTTAACTACAAGTCTGTTCATGTACTTCCCATAACTTCGAATTTTATTTATTTTATATGAGCTTTAACAGAACTTTGGGCTTAATTCGTGGAAATTTGTATTTTTGGGAGTACGTGAACAGACATTACAGTGGCACATTTTTGCAAAATTACCAAAGTAAAAATATTTCCCCTTTGAGCAGTTGTTTTATGAAAAAGAATATACAAATTTTTTCCTTAACCAAATTTTATTTTTATGTTTTATTTTTGCAATATTACAAAAGTAAAAAAAAACTTGCTGCTAGAGCAGTTGTTTTGTGAAAAAGAATACACAATTTTTTTCTTAAATCAAAAATTCAAGCTTCCTGCATCATTTTCATAAGTTTCCCAGTGAGAAGCACTTTCCCGAAAAAATCAAAGCTCGTGTAAACAAGAAAAACTCAAATTATGAAACCATGCTTTTACCATTTTGCTCTCGTAGTTTATAACATGAACATGACACACTATAATATCCGTACCACTTATTTGTCACGGGTATTATATCAGTAACTTACACCTATTTTTATTTAAGGTTGCTCCAAATCTTCTAAATAATTTTAATTTGGATGATATATAAGGTTAAGTAAGCACTTTAAACTTCGTTCTTCAGGTTTTAATACTTTTTGAACATGTTCACGATTTTCAAAAATAACCGACAAATTAACTCACCATTCCTATACAGACTGTGGTCAGTGACTAGTTGCTTCTATGTGTGCGGCTGTCACTAGTGGTGAGTGACTAGTTGATTCTATGTGTGCGGCTTGTACTGCTTTTCACTAATACTTTGCAAATATAATCATTACAGCTGATCGCTTCAGCTTGTAGGCAAATCAAACTGACAGCTGAGGATTGCCATCTTTATTAGTTTATCTATGCTAGCAACTTTCAGTTCCATAGTGAGAAAGGCAAGATAATAGAGGGGTGGATAAAATTTCCCCCGGTCGAGGATTTAAAGAGAATTTGTTGACATTTCCTTTCACATCTAAGGTCAAGGTGCGTTCAACCAATAGAATTTCAGGAACTCACAAAATTGCCTAAACAAAAAACAATCCCTCGTGTGAAAGGTACATGAGATTTTTTATGAAATTAAAAGAAAAAGTACCTACAAACAAATTTCCAGCAACTTCTTTCTTCGTGTGAAAGGAGACAAGCTGTTAACCAATTATGTAAACAATAATTTCTTATTTCGCCTCAATAATTTTTGACATGCGTAAATATTTGCGTAATTTTTTTTTGCGCTCGGGAACTTTTTTAAAATAATATAAACTTGAGAAAACAAATAGGGTTTTTTTAACAAGTATTTATACATCCTTGTCTCGTTCATTTCCAAAACGTCAAATTCAACACTTTGGCACAATGACATTTTACTAGCAGCCATTTGTTTTTTTTTTTTTCTAGGCAAATAAATACACAAATGTTTTTATGTCAGACCGCTTGTTTGGCCTTGCAATTTCATCCGTCAGTGTATTAGAGCATTAGATTGACATAGGTTGTACATGTGCGTGGGCGTTTCCATCAAAGCAAACAAAACTCACTAATTGGCAGAGTATTTTAAGTTTGAACTGGGATGGCCGTTATACTATGTTTTCACCGAATACTAAACCGAGATTTAATAAGATTTACCTCAAACCTCATTAAAATCTCGAAGATTTACCATACAAATTTATTTCGTAAATCTAGTACAGATTTCGTTGAATTTTCCTAGGACAAATTACAAATCGAACTAACCTATTTTGGTTATGGTGCTGAAGGAATCATTATTGGCTGCATTCAGTTTCTTATTCTGTGACACAAACGAAACATTCTATCTCACTTCCAGTCTATAATGGGGTTTTCTTTTGGTAAATTCAGAGATTTTGTCAAAACAGAGATTTTGACAATAAAAGCCTTCCAATGGCGAAAAAAATCAATTTTTTTTTTTGATCGAGAATCAATTTTGGAGATCTGGATTTTTCGGCAGATTTACCCCGCTTTTACTAACACAATTACACAACAGAACAATTGACAGCCATCAGTTTGACAAGCTTGGATCGCCACAGTTTCACAGACACAAATTGTACACCAATACAACAAAAACGAAAAATCGCAATCGTGTACCATTCGCGACGAAAAAAATCAATTTAATAATCAAAATCTGAGTTCCGCTTGAACTTTGACGTTTATGGTTCGACAAAAGAGTAGATGCAGAATAGGTATATAAATTTGAACAAAAAACGTTTTAAAAATATTTTAAATTACTATTACAGTCTATTTTCTAACAAATTAACCTAAAATTTTTTAATGTCATAAAACACGAATGGATTTTTTTCGTTGTGTGACGAAGAAAACTAATGGTGTAATTAGGCTCAAACTCTCAAAATCAGAAACCATATTATCTTTTTTGACATAAGAGCTGTATTTTGTATGAAAACTGACCTCTACATATCAATATTAAAAGCTCAAATTTAAGAACCCTCTATCGAGATTTTGAGAGAAATAATGAAAAATTAACATGTCGTTTTCCGAAATATATATTTATGTACACAGCATTCATTCACGCATATCGTCGGCATCAAATAATGCAAAAGATAACAAATTGTCAGATTTCTATTTGAAGTTTGACAAGAGAATATTTGCGTGTATGAGCGAATGCAAATCAAATCTCTCAAACTAGCAAGATCGCATATTTCGTCTTCAATTTTCATCTTTTTTTTTTTTTTTAATAAAAAATGAAAAAGTGGAAAACGTGCAAATCTTTTTAAAAATGAAAAACGAAATAAGATGAGTTCAACTATCAACTACCGAAACTACGAAACGCATTACGGAATTGATCTCATTTGAATTTATTAAGTTAAGTTTGTTATGCAGCATTCCTTATAAACTACCTATGTACGTGCCCATTTGAATAATTCCTAAGGTACGTAAGTACCCAGGCTTACTCGTATCTTCAAAATAAACGTAGCTAAAAGTAGCCATATGTACAGTACATCCCTAAGAGCTGAAATTGTTCATACGTTTTTATTCAAAAATCACCCAAGATCAAAGATGTTCTTCATATAGATCAAAGTTTCTAAAAATAAATTAATACGTAAATCTGCTGGGTATATCTACAATTCTACATACATATATCGTGCTTGCTGTGTACAGGTGTGAAATTAATTAAAAAATCGGAATTATGGTTGTTTCACTTGTGTGATTTGTCTGAAAGGCAGACGCATGTAAAAATTCAAAAAGATGACTTCCCGAGCACCGACATATTTATCTGTTTCAAGTGACAGTTCCATAATAATACTTTATATCCTTCAGCTCTAAAAATAAATCTTCATGATGTTCTGCGAAATTAACGTTGGTTCTTATGAAAATCCACATACAGAATAAACCCTATATCCACTGTATATATGAAAGAAGCAAATGACTTTATTATAGGGAATATTTTAAAAAGTCAGACTTTCTTCAAAGTTGCATATAGACACAGACGCCCAAGACCAAGATCACCCAGTCTTTTTCATTAATTTTCCATGAATGACATTATGCACTTAAGTCATGTTCCGGTCCATAAGGTACTTTCAACTATAGATATAAGGTACCTCTACTATACTCACTATAAACATACATCCACATCCACTGACTTCATAAAAAGACAATTTGGGCCTGCACTTAAGTTTAATTTAATTAAACTAATGCCCGGATACATCAAGATGTATTTAAATATATATTTTCTCGGGTGATATTAGTTTTTTTTTGAAAAATTGAAGATTATCGCTCATAATTTTAGATTATTACGATATGAGTTATAGTTGTTTTAAGTTTAAAAGTCGATTTTCCAAATTTTAATTCGAATTTACTGCTATTCTAGCTTTAACATTTAATTAGAGATCTAGGATCTAATTTCATATGACACTTTGACATTTCAAAAACGGCGTGTCTTTTTGACTGTTTAGTTTGAGAAGATTGAGACCGTTCTCACAGCCGGCCGTTTCTGAACAAGAGAAGTAGGGGGTCAGGGATGTCCTGAGGCATAAAGAAAACAAAAACACCCGACTCATGAGTCTCATTTGTGTTTTTGTTCAATGTGCAAAACATTGAATTTGTTGTTGCGTTAATATGTTTAGAGGCGTTTCAAAATGTTAAATGAAAACACAATGAGATTCACTAGGCTGGACTTAATTTTAACAATTTAAACAGGCTATGTGCTTGATACTAGTTAAACAGTTTTTAAAACTAGAAAAAAGTTAGTAAAATCTTTATGTTAAAATTATTCAATGTGTATTATATCTTTAAAGATTGGCACTGAATTGAATCCGTACGGATTGACGATGGAAAATAAAAAGATACCCGAATTAAATCCGTAAAAAATAATAGTGGATTGTGCGAATCTGTTCGTTTAAAGTTTCCGTGCATAAAGCAAATATATGCAAATATTTTCTCATGTCAAATATTATTGAGGTGAAATAAAAAATAAAAGAAAAAAAATATAGGGATACAATTTAATTGCCTTGGTGTAACAAGGCATATGAATCTTCTTGTGATTTATTTAAGGCTAAAGGGGACCTTTTTGAAATGAACATTCCATGATAAGATCATGCTGTTGTACAGTAGCGATGATCAAACAATAATTATTGTCATCCCAAATGTGAATATTTCATTCATTACAAATCGTGCGCATCATTTCCAAAAGTTATCATCATCTTTTCCTCACATTCAAGAGGGTAAATGGTGAACAAGGAAATTTCATTTTAGATTGAACCTCATCACCCCTCTTCAATCATCATTAGGTTGTCGAAATTTCCTAGCGGTTTTTCATGAAAAAAAAATATATGAATTTTATTGTTGTTAAAATGCACACTTCATAAATGTATACATTCTAAATGTCACTTTTTATTAAGACGAAATGACCCACACACTAACTGTGTAATGAATCTTCTTTCTATAGTCTTTGCTCTTTTCATTCATTATTTTTCTTGTTCGTTTCACATAATATTGTAGAGGGCTCACAACTTCTTTATATTTTTTTTATTTTTATATTGACATATATCAGAACTATACTGTGCAGTTGCAGTTAAACAAACTGTTTATATTCTAGGGCGACATGCCTGTATTAATTTGCTTGACGTTTTTTTTTTAGTTCTAAGCCGGAGGCTGAGTTGTCAGGCGAAACTGTGTGTTTCTTTTTAAGTAAAGAGAAAAATTTACAGAGCAGTCTTAAAAAAACCTGGCGAAATAAGACAGAAATAACTTTAGACCTGCCCAACTCCAAAAAGTTATAAGTAAACTTGGTTTCTGTTGTCCTAAAGTTGTCTTACTTGGATAACGGCATCGGTTTTCTAAAATTTGTATAACTTGACATTTTATTTCATCAAATAAGGCATGTTTCCCAACTATTAAGGACTTAAAAAAAAAACCGATTAGTCAACCACCTAAAATATCTAATAAATAAAGCTGAAGATGTATTTCTTCTTTTTTTTTGGTTCAGAGCAGAAATCTGAACATTGATCAAACAGATCGATTATGCTCTGAACCGCCTCTAAACCAAGCTAGGTCCTATTAACACGAAACAACTGAAAATTAACCTCTAAAAGTTGAACACGCCTAAATAAATGCCCGTTCATGCTTCAAAAAATATAACAGATGTTATTATACAAGTAAGTGTGACACTATTGTATAACTTGACATTTTATTTCATCAAATAAGGCATGTTTCCCAACTATTAAGGACTTAAAAAAAAAACCGAATAGTCAACCACCTAAAATATCTAATAAATAAAGCTGAAGATGTTTTTTTTTTTTTTTTTTTTGGTTCAGAGCAGAAATCTGAACATTGATCAAGCAGATCGATTATACTCTGAACCGCCTCTAAGCCAAGCTAGGTCCTCTTAACACGAAACAACTGAAAATTAACCTCTCAAAGTTGAACACGCCTAAATAAATGCCCGTTCATGCTTCAAAAAATATAACAGATGTTATTATACAAGTAAGTGTGACACTAATGTTGTTTTCGATTAGATTTTCTGACTCACTCGTTTTAGATTCTAATCGAATATAAAAACGTCATGTTGTAAAATGTAAATACACACTATCGAAAGGCCATTTTACATTTTTACATTTTTTTTTTTTAGACAAGTAGTCCAAAGAAAAACTGTTTGTGTATGCGTATGTTCAAAATGTATTCCTTCTTGAAATCGGGAACAGATAAAGACTCTTAAAACATTTCTGGGAATAGCCAATCGAATGCTTTTGAAGTAGTAGGAGTGAAATGAGACATTCTTGAGGTGAATATATTTTTTCTTAGAAGTGCAAACCGTTCATCCAAAAAAATATATTTTATTCACCTCATTTTTGTTCGCATGAAGAACAATTGCCGGTCCATTGTTTTGTGTGATATTCTATGACAGCAATGTTTTTTTTTGCTTGAAAGTGTAAACCAATCATGCAAAATATAATTTCTTATTTCACCATCAATCATTTTTAATATGCGAAAATATTTGCATGGATTTTTTTTGACGTACAAAAATCCGTGCTGTGTGAGAGAAAACAACTAACAAAATAAAACGTCAACAAAAATCTATCAATTTTGAAAGAAATTTATAAAATCCTGCCTGACTTGGCCGTCCCTTTCTCATCATGACGTCATCGGTCGTAGTGAGAGTGAGATAAAGTACAGAGACGTCAAAACAAAATAGGAGTTCACACCTTCAGTGTTATTGTCCGGGTAGTTTATGCGTGTGAATTTTTGGATGAACTTTGCTCGTTGTTTGTGGAACAACGTTAACCGAGTAAAGGTTTGAAATGGTCTTTTATTTACAAAAGTGTCAAGTTCTTCTAGTACCAAAGTAAAATTGTTTTTATGTTGAGTCAACTTCACTTCAAATTTCCACCTTTGATACAAGCCAATACACCACACCCTCCTCAAAGTATCGAAACAATGTCTTCTGATATAAAGAACTCCTTACCAAATAGTAATATGTCAGTCTCTCCTTCATTTGGATTTGATGTCAAAATCATCATTTTGTGGAATCTGTCAAATTGAACTGAATAATTGGTCTGTTCGTGTATTTCCCATTACTACGAATTTCTACGAATTTTATTTTTTTATATGAGCTTTTACAGAACTTTGGGCCAAATTCGTAGAAATTCGTAGTTTTTGGAGGTACACGAACAGACATAATATGTACATACATATATATGATTCTAATTGATGTATAGATATAGTTTTTCATTTCTTTTATTTCGTAAGATTTTTGTAAATAATTTACGTTTTAAATATTACAATTTAGATTAAACTTCATTAAAGATAAAAAAAAGACAGTTCCTTCAAAATGACTTTTGACATTGACACATTCGTTAAGTTGCATACATTTTGCGCTATTGAAATTGAATTTAATTTGATTTTTGCTCAGTTGTAAAAAGAGGTTTTCTGTGAGATTGAAAAATATTTGATTTGATTTTTTTTAATGAAAAAAAAAATGAAAAATTCTTCAGATGGTTTGCGGTGATTTATGAATTCCCAAAATTCTGTTTACGAGATAGCGAAAATAGAATTCAACAAAAATCCATTGATTTCGTTGTGTTATGTGAATTTTTTGACATTTTACTCATCTGTCACTCAATCTTTCATGTAATTGTTCTTATTTCGCTCCCATTATTCCAAGGAAAATCAAGAACTAAATAACTAATAGAAAATGAATAGCCACTCATTGAAACAAAATACACACAAATATTCATCCACAATTCATAGTTCAGCCAAATACCTAGTAGTTGGTCGTCACGGTCGTCCGCCGTGCCGATGCCGCCCCCTTGCTCTCAAAAATTCAACCTGAACGTATAATAAACATTGGAAAACAGCAAGGCGCCCATGCACCCCATAACTGACAGGGAACGAGAGTTTGTATAATAGTAGGTAGCGTGTATGCCGCACTTCACAAAAAATACGCATAATATGATGACTCCTCCGCTTCTACGGCTGGCTGCTGCTGCTGGTGCTGGTGCTGTTGCGGCTGCTGGTCCGATAGATCGTGCCTTTTGATGGCAGCCACAAACCAGAGACGACAGTTGGCACTCAATATCACAATACATTGAGCATTTAGTTGTGCTTTAGGTTTTACGAGTATGAACACAAAAATTTAATTCGTGCGATTTTTTTTTTTTTAGAATTTCTAGTTTTTATTTGACTTTTGCGGGAAAAAAGAAAAATTTAGTGGTATTTTTTTTAAAATTTATTCCTAATACTAAAAATAAAAAAAAAAAACTAGACTCTTGTCTACTTAAATGTTTTTATCATCTATAAAAAAAATGGCGCAATAAAAAAATTATGACGGTTATGAAACCAAAACAAAGAATTTTTCAAAATTCATATCGAATTTCATTTGCAAATCTAAAAAAAAAATTATCATAAAATTAAAGTGAAATTAAATTAAAACAACTAGTGCTTTTACAACTTTATAAGAATTAAATATTTTTTGCGATTCCTCAATGTTATATAGAGATAAAGCAATTCAATTTTTGTGATTTCTCGATGTTATATAGAGATAAACCAATTATTGTTTTTGGTTGTGCAAAAGAAAATTATAGTTGTTTTGCAGTGATAATGAAATGAATTGTGTTGTCAGCGCCGCCAATTACAAACCTTGGAATCATAAAATAGAAGCAAAAAACATCGAAATCATCGCATTTATTATCCCCTTTAACCGTTAATACGTTGCCTTTGCCTTTGCCTTGGCGTTCTCCACATAAGATCTGTTTGTTTTTATTTTGAAATTTATGTTGTTTTCAAAACTTGTTGTGTATGTTTTTAGAACTTTGTTTTTTTTTTTTTAATTTGAGTATTTGGTGTTTTCTTTTTTTGTTCGAGAAGAGTGACGTTTTATGACATTGAACGACATTAATTTAGGTTGAATTTTGTTTTCTACTGGGCGCCGTCATACATAATATTTGTGTGAAAGTTTATTGGAAAATTATTAATTTAATTACCCATAAAAAGCTGATCCTCATGCCTGAAAAGAAGATAGAGCTAGATTTAACTTGCTGTGAAAAATAACTGTCGCTTTCGATTTGATCGGGAATCATCCTTATTTCCTATCGAATATGGAAAACTTGGAATAGAAGAAGTAAAAAAGAAGTAGCTCCGAACTTCCAAATGAATACGACATACATACTCGTATATGAAAAAAACTTGTTGTACAAATTTAGATAAATATTCAAACTTTAATTCTAACTGCTCAAATTATCAATTAAAAATGATCGCACATATTGATCTTATGTCATTTTTGTACTAAAGCTTAAAGTAAGAACTGTCAAATTCGGACATCATTCTTTTGTTATATGCTATGTGAATTGTCAAAATTAGAAGACTTCAATACTGTACCTTATCATCTGTTTCTGACCCGGATCAGATCGTGATAAATAAAAACACACCAGGATCTTGGTGACAGGAGTGTTATGCTGTATACCCGCCAAAGGGTTACCTCAATTCAGATTTAATATATCTATTTTGTGTTTCCACCTCATAAAATTATTCAAAAAAGATTTTGCTTTGACAGCACCCTACAAAATTCAAATGGTGTTTCATTTTTTCCTATGAAGTGGAAGTGAGATAGAATATATCATTTGTGAAGAACTGAATTCAGCCACTAATGATTACTTCTGCGCCATATAAAAATAGGTTAATTCGATTTGTAAAACTATTTGCCCTAGGAGGCTTTAACGAGATTAATTTCTAATCTTGAAAATTTACGAAACATAAATTTGATTGATTATTGTTTGGTGGAAATCAAACAATAACAAAATTATATATTTGTCTCTTTTTACTTAATTTTATTTACTTCTCATGTGTATGCTGCCTATATTCTTTGCACTACTGAAACTATTTACAATAGCAAAATCTGCCAGAGTAAAAACTTATCTTTGGATCATTGAAATACATAGATCTAGTTAAAAGCAGGATATCATGTTATTTTTGCTATAACGTCATAAAAATTGATCCGAATCAGATAATATGGATACAGAACAAAACAAACTTCGTAACTCATGTCATTTTGACAGTTTACCTCAACTCACCACAACAAAAAACCTAGATATTATTTAGGGCGAGTTCAGGAAAACACTCGTTCCCAAAAAACACAGAATTTACTCGGAAAACGAGTTCAGGTTTTCCAAAAAATGGCAGCGTGCCTTCACGAATTAATTAACAAACAACACATTTGACAAATGTTATTCTTCCAACATTGCTGCTTTCCCATAACCTAACTAATAGGTTTGTTCGATATCGGCATTGGGTCGCCCTGAAATCGCACTCAGGTGTTTTATGTGACATTTTCACGATGTTTGATACTGAATTCGCTTCTCAAATTTTTTCTCGGGTAAAGAACTCAGAGCTGCAAAATTGAAATCAGCTGTTGATAAGAGTTGAATGCCAAAGAAAAAGTATTTACTTTGCAAATTATTATGGCGATATAAATGTTAAATGTGAAATTTTTTGTAAACGATTTTATTGCTATTAATTAATTTATATATTTATAAACGAAATTCTAAGGAAAATCTATGGAAATCTAGTTCTTGTATATTGTATAAAGATTTTGAAGCTCCACAAAAAGTGAATAAGCAACTTAACATTTTTGTCATACAAATGTAGTACTAAAGTGCTCGATGTGAAATCAAAACCGTAGCAGCCACAAGTTTTTTGACATTTGAATGACATCTGCCCGTGCGCCCTGGGACAAGGAAACTTTGAACAAACCTAATAAGAGTCGCTTCAGGATGGTGTTCACATTGGACTGACTCCTCCGACTTTTTTTGACGTCTCTGTACTTTATCTCACTCCCACTTTATGGTGAGAAAGGTATGGCCGAGTCAGGCAGGATTTTTAAAATTTATAAAATTGAAAATGTATAGATTTTTTTTGACGTTTTTCTTTCTCTCTGTACTTATGTATTCCTTGGCAAACAAATACTATAGACTTCAATGTTATTTAATTTGAAAAGTTTTTAAACAAATAAAATTTAAGTTATTAAATGAAAACAACATCAGTTAATCCCCAATGAGCTTAGATTTGTGCTTTCTTTCAACTACTTCTCAACGTCAAAGTGAGTCTTTTGTGTTTTGTTTGTGTCCGAACAAAAGAAATTGGATGAATGTCAAAATAAGTCGGAGTAGACAGTCCAATGTGAACACCGTCTAGAGATTTAGATCACACACATAAATCCATGTAATATAAACCTATTAAGGGAAATTATTAATTTTTTCTTGTTGATAACCACCCTTATGCAAAAATATACATACATAATATGTCTGTTCGCATACCACCCAAAAAACTACGAATTCCTACGAATTTATCTCAAAATTCTGTCAAAACTCATATAAAAATAATAAAACTTGAAGAAATTCAAAGTTTTCGGAAGTACACCAACAGACATAAGTCGCCTAATTTTAGGAAAAACTTTTCTGAAATTCAATATTCAAAAGTCATTGTTTGGATTTACCCAACGTAATTATGTTTTATGACAGGAAATTCTATTGCTTTTACATTGACAATAATTCTTTTTACCTGATGTTTGTTGACCCAGTAATTTGAATCTGAAATATGTATGTAGGTATAATGACGTTAGATTAACCTAGAAGACAACAACTCAATTTTCATCGGTTGTTGGTTTTTCCAACAGACTGTGTCCAGATTCTATCTGACTTGTTAAACGGGCAGGTATGTACATGTATGTCTGTACATTGAATTGTGATTGTTATTTTTCCATTACAATTATTAAAACAAAAAATAGAACATCGCATTGTCTTTTTGGCTATGTTGAATGTGAAGTTGAATACAATAAGGTGGCAAACTATTTTAACAAACAAAAAATCGTTTTTCAATTATAAATTGTTTTGTCGGCAGGTATAAATTGTTCTATAACCAAAAATGCAAAGCCGTTAGTTTTTGTTACTTTTAAGCTAAGAGTACACGGCATGTTTAATGTCGCGGGCATGCATGACGTCACTGTGCATGCACATGTGACATTTAACATGCCTTGTACTCCCGACCTGGATTTAGTATTAAGATAGTTCTTAGGCCGAAAGGCATTAGCATTAAGTTATTCTAGTTTAACTTAGAGCGCCCGACTGGGGCCAGTAAGTTAGTTTTAAGATATTGATAAGTAGGCTAGTTTTTATGAATTTTTGTCTAGCTTTAAGATAGCTCTAAGATAATTGAAAAATAAAAATGAATATACAAAAAAAAAAAAAAAAAAAAAATGCCTTGTACTCGTAGCATTAGATTTATCGACCTTATTGGGCTTAAGATTGCGAGTTTATAAATACAAAAATATTGATAGTCCAGTGAAAATAAGGAGTGTTGAAAATAACGCAATATTTGAATTTGTGTAGCAAAGTATTGGCAACCCTGATGGAAATGACAGCTTGGGGTTAGTAACAATGGAGCATTATTATACGCGTGGGAGAACAAGGTGTTGTTGAACAATATTTCAAAAATAATGAAATAATTAATCCTGCAAATAAATTAAACCCTAGGTAAATCAGAAACAGTTTTTCAGCGGAGGATCAACTTTGTCTTTCAGCTGTCAAAAATCTATTGAAATCGAAGTTCGAAAATACTTTACTTTCGAATGAGAGCATCGATCGCTATTGCACTTCGATTTCAGTGTTGACATAGAATGCCGTCTATATTAGACATGATCAGAAAAGTTCATAGATTCAATGGCGGCTTGACTGTCTGAGAAGATATTAATATCAGTATTCATCATATCAATACTCATAATTTTGTTTTCGAATAGACATTCGCAGTACTCCTTTTACACTCTACTACTACTTCAAAAAGATTTCAAAAAAGAGTCGTTTAGAAAACGCATTGTAGACTCCTTTGTTGGACTACTTGTCAGAAATGATAAAAGCTTGAAGAAGCCATTGGCAAATACCGTCTTTCAGTAGTGTGTGTTTAAATTTGACAACACGATATTTTCATATTAATATGGATCGGTTCATCTTCGAATGCCAAGTAGGGATGGAGTCTTGAAATGTGTTTTTTTTTTTTTAACTTTAATAATTGTTGAAAAGTGTTACTAATGTTGCATAGAACTCAAAATGATTGGGTGGCCAATCTCATTTATGATTCAAAATCTAATTACAACTGTGATAATTGACTGCAAATGTTAGAATGCGGATTTGTCTTAAGAAATCGATTAAGAAGCCAAGTTATCGACTTCGAACCGATAAGTGATTGCCTGGCTGTGATTCACATTAAAGCCAATTGTTCACATGGAGTTGAATGCTCTTAAAAAGATCATTTTTATGACCTCCTGGGCGGAACTTACGGAGACTGCCTGGAGTACGATATAAAAAATTTGCTCGGGGACCTTAATGGCCAAATTGGCATAGAAAACACCCTTTGCATTTAAGTTGATAGACACAGTATGCACGAAGACACAAATGATAACGACCTCAAACTAATAGACTTTCAGAAGATCGTAATATAGTAATAAGTAGTACTAGGTTTCCACGATGCTCCCCAAATGGTCGATACGTCTACTAAATTGATTATTTGCTAATCGACGGAAGGCACGCCTGTAACAACCAAGAGGTGCGTACCTTTCCAGGGATAAACGTCGAATTTAACAAGTTCCCTGTTGTGGCAAGGTTTAAAGTTCGACTGTCAAATAAAAAGAAAATACGAACCTCCCAAAAAAAAAAATTTACGTTCGTCACCTAAGCTTTCCTGGAGTCGCCAGAGCCTACACAGAGCACCTGAGTGAGAAGCTCCTGGCTGTGCATATCATCAAAAAGGCAAGCGAAACCACAAAAGGCTACCAACCACCCCCGAAAAAAAACCTGTAGTATGTAGATGAATGCGTACAGCTGAAAAAGTTGACTGAAGATGCACATGCTAATGTTAAACAAGAGAGAAGTATTGAACAAGGAGACAAATAGGCGTCTCAGCCCCCCAGCTCAAGGAGATCCGAAGAGTCTGGCGAACTGGCTTCTGGCTTTAAAATCGGTATGCAAGCTCTTCGAAATAGCGAATATAACTTAGTTACCGAAGCACAGGAAATAGAAGACGTATTCTAGAAGAATTTCCAGTAGCTGCTAAATGGGCATCAGGTAGAGCGTGAAATAAGACAAGAAGAAAACCCAGCTCTATAAGTCAATGAAAACCCAGTGCCAACCCCCAGTAACTATAGAAGCGGTAAACTTAGTTTAAAGATGCTCAAAAACAACAAGGCTGCCGGATCTGAAAGTTTACTAGCAAAGCTCTTCAAGCATGAAGGGGATGTGCTGAAAGGGTGTATGCATCAACTTATCAACCAAGTTTGGGTGGAAGAAAGCATGCTGCATGCCAGATGGCTGGTCCATAAGTTCCATATGTCACATCTACAAGAAAGGCGTCCCTTTTTATTGTAAGAATTATACAGGCATATCCGTGATAAAAATCGAAAAAAATATAAGATCCTTTCCAATGTACTATGTGAGCGTCTTAAGCTGTTCGGCAACAATTTAATTGGGAATTACCAATGTGGCCTTTAGCCAGGCAGATCGACCATAGACCGAGTATACATTCTTCGACAAACTCTGGAAAAGACCAACAAAATTCTAAGTTGAGACTCACCATCTGTTCATAGACTTAAAGCCGCATATGATAGCTGAACTTGGTATCCCGCGAAAATTGATCCAATTGTTTCGCATGAAATTTTAAAACGTGCGATACAATGTGCAACACGAGAAAAGCCTTTCCGCAGGCGTTTACCCTGGAGTTTCTAATTTCAATAGATCTTTCCAACATTAAGGGTATGTCGATGATATTCATCTCGATTAAAGAATCCAACAAATGAGCAACTTTTCTACAAGCCAAATGTCATGGCAAAATTGATTTTGGCTCACTCCGCAGCTTATTCGTCGGACTCTGTCATCAGAGTGATTTACATCATCAGCCGCTCTCAAAAGTCCTTTGCATAGTTTTGTGCGGCAATTGAAGAGCAGACACACTTTTTGGTCTTCAAGTAAACGTGGACAAGACCAAATACATGCCATCAACAAACAATGAAATATCTGTCAATAGGCTAGGAAAAAACGTCACTGTTGTTCAAAGCAACTACTCGAAGTAGTTAAGAAGTTCATTTGTCTCGGAGTAAATATTAATCCCACGAAAGACATCCTAGTGGAAATCCGACGAAGATTACCCTACCAAACCGGTTTGGCGCAACAAATGAGCTCAACACTCCTCACTCGTGAGACGAAGTGTACGCTCTATAAAAATCTTATTCCGCCAATCCTGCTTTATGGCGCTAAATGTTGGGTGATAAGTAGAAATTGAGAGTTGAAATTGGGCTCCTTAGAAAGAAAATTTTTTCGGAGGATATTTAGATGATAAATACAACTGCGAACTCAGTAGGCTGTGTCAAGATGTGGATGAAGTTCTGAAAATCAAAACATGTCTACTATATTGACTCGGCTACATCGAGCAAATGGACAATAGCGCTATTAACTTGAATAGAATTAACCCGAAAGAAATAATAAAGTCATTTAAAACTGGTAGTTTACTACGGCCTTTCAAATAGAGAGTTAGGTTCATACAATTTCACAAACTACAACCAAGATACATTCATTAGCCTTAAAAGAATTAACATTCTTACATAGTTATGATATGAATATCTATAGATATTCATGAATTAATGGAATTTTACGTGTACCTCTCTGCATAACTCAATTCAGAACCATAATTAACTTGTGTATTGTATACATTAGCAAACCAATAAAGAATATTCCACCTTCTCAAAATTCTCGCTATTGCACCCACCTACTTCTAGATTTTGCCAAAATTGGCCTGGTTTCTATAACGCCGGTAATATTTAAATTAATTTAGTCAAGTTTAAGGTTGAAACTTCTAAATTAAAACAAACATAATTTGTGTGGGTCGATGATAAATGTGATGATTTCGATACCTTTTTGTGCGTATAACTATTTTAATTATAAATTAACCAAAATCTCGTCATTGAAATCAATTAAAGTTTTATAGAAGTTGCAAAAAAAAAAGAAACACTTGCAGCTGCTACCTCCTCCGAAAATATTAATAATACTAATCACCGCGTCTAATCTTACAACGACAACAACAACAACAAATACGAAATGTCAGCTAAACTAGTATCATCGTCATTCAAAAGCACCATCAACGATTTCCAAGTAGGTGAATTCGAAAGACGTTTAGGTAAGTGTCATAGCTAACACCAAGTAAGAGATACAATAATTTTTTTTATTTTATCATGTCCTACGCTCTGCGAACTCGTCGTCTTCATCAACGTAGACGCAACAAATGATATATTGAATTCCGTAATTTTTATTTCATCTACAGGCAATGTATTGGATTCTCAAAAAAAAAAAATAGAAAAATTGAAATTCCATACATGGGTTTGTCCTTATGATGGATTTTTATTATTTTCTTAATTATTCAAAAAACATTATATAAAAATAAAGATTTTCCACACAAAATGAAAACCACATTTTCTAAAAAAAAATCAAGTTATTCCCACTTAAAGTGATTTAATTTTTAACTTCATTTATTTGTAAGTGAGGAAGACACCGAATAAATATTTCCATGTTGAGATAATTGTCGTGAAATTCTATATATATCCCCACACAATCGATTCCTTATCTATAAACAATAATAGTCGTGTTTATAAACGTTGTCTAACTTTAGACAGCCGTTAAACTCCAAAAAAATTATTTATAAACATAGTTTACTGTTGTCCCAAAGTTTTCTAACAGACAACGGCATCGGTTGTCTAGGATTTGTCTAACTTGACATTTTATTTAATTAAATATTGCATATTTTCAACTATTAAGAACTTTAAAAAAAAAAAATAATCAATGAAACAGTGCTTATTACTTCCACTCAATTCTGAAGTTTTGTCCCTGTTTTGGTGAATCATTAAATACAAACCTTTTTCTGGCACACAAAAAATTATGTTAAAAATAACAGTGTCTCCACCCCTAACTTATAAACAATAAGTTTTCTTTTTATTTTCCTAATGTGTTCATTAAATTATACTAGTACTTCCAGCCTTCAAAACTCGATTGCTAATAATATTATTTGTCACTAAAAGCTGTCTTTAGCATAGAGAAAAACTGATCCTTGGAGAATTGAATCCGAATTGAATCAGGATTTAGGTCCATGTAGACCCGGATCGGATTGAGTCCGGATAACTCGATCCAATCCAGCTTGTTGTCATAAACCTGGAACGGAATTTCGATCCGGATTGATTGATAGTCTCGCTCTTGTTCGCACTTATTACGCAATTTTTTTTTATTGTTTTTAAGTTTTTATGGTGTAGTTATTTAATAAATGTTTGCATTGCAAAAAATCGTTCCAACTATATATAATTTATATGCCTTCGGCTTTTGTAGACCGCGTAAATTCTACCAAAAAATTCGTGTTTACTATTAAATTTTTTGTTTTCGATTGCACAATTAATGGAATGGACTTTTAAAAATGATATGAATCTGCACCACAGTTTGTTTTCATTTGAAATCAAGAAGAGAATTTCTCTTCTCAAAAAGAAGCAGAAGAGGATTTTTCGCCAATGGAATGCTTTTAGAAGACTTTCGGACGCTTCGGAAGCCTTCTGGATGTCCAATGGAAAACGACAGAAAGTTGTAGAACTCTAAGGCTCGGTCAAACAGGGTGCGTTTCACCGCCACATTTGACATCTGCGTTGTTTTGTACGGAAACGCATAACGACCTGTCATACAGAGCGCGTTTTTCATAGGGAACTAGAGAAAGGAACTTTTTTAAAATAAGTTTTATACATTTTTCAAGAACCTCCTCTTTCAGACTCCACTCCATCGCGGGTCTGAAAATTCTAAAAAGTAAAAAAAAAAAAATCACCTCCAGAATCTGCTCCATCAGGCACTACTCCATCGTAATCATCACCAACAAAAATCTATAAAAGAACCGCTTTTGTCAGACACTACTCCATCTATGAAAAAGTTGTTTAAAAAAAAGTTATTCCTTTGTCCCAGTTTCAGACCCACCTCCAGAATCTCCTTCATCGGACCCATCACTAAAAAAGTCTTTCAGAGATATTTAAAAATAATTTGTTCCTTTGTCCCAATTTCAGGCCCACCTCCAGAACAACCTCAAGAGCCTTCTGGGTCATACCCTTCTCAATCACAATTAATAGAATGGAATATAAAAATAATATGAATTTGCGCTACAGTTTGCTTTGACGTGCTTCTCGAGTGGATTCTGATTTCAAATCAAGAAGTGAAATTTTCTTCTTAGAAGAAGCAGAAGAGGATTTTTGTGCCAATGGAATGGTTTCAGAAGACTTCTGGACGCTTCGGAATGCTTCTGAGTGTGCAATGGAAAACGACATAAGTTTAATGTTAAAATTGCTTTATCATCGTGCTAAATAGTTTTAAATTTTGCACCAGTTCTTTTTGCAACTTCGGAAAGGGACTTTTTTTAGGGAAATTCGTTAAAATTTGGATCATAATACACTTTTTCGATCAAAAACTTTGTTTGTCCCCAATCTGCCAAGCTATAAACTGTCAAATTTTATGGAAAGATGGCTTCATTGTCGATGGATTTAAAAACTTCTAAGAAATCAGAAATTATCAATTTTTAATTTTCTAGAAAAAGGTGATTTAAGGCCAGTTGGGTGACATGTGGATCGAAATACACTCTACATGGTTTTAACAAAATATCATACTTTTATTCATTGTAATATGTACATATGTATGTATATATATTATGGCTAAATATATTTGTCTTTCATGTTTAAAGATTTTATGACCTTTAGTCCAATTGCGTTTCGCCCAGGCGAGACAGTTGGGTTCATCAGTTAAAGTGCCTCTACACTATCTCACATAACACATGTCAGAATAAAGTGGGAAGAATTTCACACAACTACCAATTTGTGTGCTGAAAATAATTTTCATATTTTGCTTCCACACTTGTATTTAAACAAATTAGTTTCACCTTAACCTCAAACACCCAAGTGGGATAGAAAGTGTGATGGTTTTAGAACCGTTCCTAAATATTTTCATGTATTAACATATTTCAAATCGTGTCTGATGCGCTGTGAAGTTGTGTGTGATGAATTTTCATATTTTGCTTCTTTTTTGGCATGTGTTAATACTTAATGGGATAGTGTAGAATGGCTATTAGATACTGTCGTTTCTCTTCTAAAGCTAATTATACACGATTGGAAGATCTTTCAATATTGGCAGACCTGTCAGAAGCTCAGAAGTCTTTCAATTGCTTCCAATAAGCTTCCAATTGAAAATTTTCTATCAAGTGAAATTTGTCCTTTTGCATGTTTGGTTAAATTTATCAAAAAATCTGCCAATTTTTTGGTAGAAAATTGGTTAAAGTTTTTGTATTCCAACTAAAGACACTTCTGACAGGTCTGCCAATTTTGTATCAAGTGAAATTTGTCCGTTTGAATGTTTGTTTAAATTCATCCAAAAATCAGCCAATTTTTTGGAAGAAAATTGGTTAAAGTTTTTGTATTCCAACTAAAAATTGGCTGTTTACACGATTGGAAGTCAGGTCTGCCTTCAATCCTCCAATCGTGTAAATAGCATTTATCAAGTAGAAAAATTGTGTGTTTCCACATGTTCACACAATTGCAAGCATTCTGCCAATTTTTTCTTAAAAAAATGTGTCAATATTGGAAGATCTTCCAATAGTGTATACTTAGCTTAAGACGCAATAATTTGGTCGGTGATTATCGACACTAATTTAATTTTCAGCACAAAAACTCTGCAAATTATATTATTCTAGGGGAATTTGGTTAAATTCGTGCACCTTTTTTCTTTATTATTTGAACCATATTTTTACAGACTCCAGCAGAAACCAAAAAATAAGATCGCAATCGAATAAAATACCCAATTCACATTTGAATTTTTTACGAGAGAACGAATCATATTTACGAACCTTGACTCTGATTGATTCTTGAATTAAAAAAAAATATATAAAAAATTTCTATTACGAAAATATTGCAAATTGTAGCAATTATGTTCCTGACAAGTTAACTTAACTCCTTAAAAAAGTTTTAAATTTATCTTCAAATTTTAAAGTCTACTCAATGAGCACGTTTGTACGACCCTCACTTGTGCATTTCAATTTGATTTCCAAGTTGAATGTATGGTGTGATCCAAGTATTATTATTATATTGATGTCGCCCGTAATACTGTTGTTGTACATTAATTAAAATCAATTTAAAACCATTCTTAATGTATTTTATCAATTTATTTATTATTTGTGATGCTGCATTGCAAATAATGGTCTTAAATTGCGTGTAAGATGCGATTAACAACAACTACTCGTTTAATTGAATGCGTTTTTTTTTGTTCGCTGTTGATATTGTTGTTGCAGTTTTATTGGATCAATGCATTGTAGCAGTCGGCGGGCATCAGTTACATGAAATATTATATTGAAATCGATATGGGAACTTAGGATAGGCGCGGGCATCAGTAAATGTTTCCGTCTTGTAGAATACAATAATTTTTATTTTCTCAATGAAAAGGTCATTAACGCCTTCTTCAAATTCTCTATAGAACTATATTTATGAACCGATTCACTAATTGCTAGATCGGAAAACCCCCGCAGAAAACAGCCAAGTTGTTTAAATGGTGTATTAAATATATCGAAGGTGGTCTTGTCTGCTTTGCATAGTCTTGTTTGATTTTTACTACAACAGCTTAATACAGTTGATTCGCCAAAAAATGGCAACCCACGAACTCACGATAGTTTTTTTTTTTTTGTTCTTAAAAGCTGTCAGGTTGATAAATTAAAGCTTCCCTATTCCTCTATTATGACGTTTTATGGTAAGCAGGGCTGGACAAACAATGAAGTCGACATAGTACTAAAAAAAAACCAGATAAGTCTCGGAATGAAGTTATGCAATCTGCATACAATAAAACATTTTGTATTGAAGTAGAACCGTTTTGGGTGAAAGTGTTCATTTATGTGTTTTGGGGGTGAAATTCTAAACAAACTTGGAGCACCTACCTACTAAAAGTTTTCTTTATTTGGGACCCTTATACTTTGTGAGTTAAAAAAAAAACATTAAAAACAGAAACATAAATACTACACTCTGATTCAGTTGTCTGAATCTGAATGTACTTAAAAAAAAGTTTAAATAAGGACACTTTATCGATGAAACTAAAGTGTTGTTGGTTTTGTATTCGACCGCCATTAATCTCTTTTATGACCAAAGCTTCAATATTTTATGAAATTTTGTATGTAAGTTAACCCGTCGCTAGGCAAAGAAAAGCTAGCAACAGATTAACTTATGTACATAGGTGCATTTCAAGGATTAAACTTTGATCATAAATAGGTCTTTTGACAAATGCATAACAACAGTCTTCAACTCTACTTCAGTCGACTAGATCCTTTATTTATAGTTTTTTGTTTAATTAATTACGGCCTTAGCCACTAAACCGGAGTCTAGCATTTATGTGTTTATACTTGATGACCATACAAAACTATTTCTGCCACCAAAGTTTGATCTACATATGTATAGGCCAATGTGATCAGAAACAGGGGCCCTATAAAAAGGAGAAGCCTTTGGGCAGTAGCTTTTCGCCACTTAAATGATACGGCGCTGAATGTTAAGAC
This sequence comes from Dasysyrphus albostriatus, assembly GCA_946251815.1. NCBI lineage: Eukaryota > Metazoa > Arthropoda > Insecta > Diptera > Syrphidae > Dasysyrphus > Dasysyrphus albostriatus. The sequence goes on from OX276337.1 coordinate 106,917,421, forward strand.
TTCAAGGTATACAAACTGATATGAACACTCTTAACTTAGAAATATCTCACATGATAAGCAGACAACAAGAGCGATAACCTTTTTTTTAATTTTAAATTTACTTCAATCGCTTCGGTGTGATTTTGCATTATATTACGGCAAAAACTTGTTACTCAATAAAAATGTTTGTATGCGTCATTTGTGATTGTAGGTATTTCCTACGAGGAAGTTAGACTAATTTAAGTTGGACGTTAGAGAGTAGAAACAAACAAAAAAACAATGACAAGTTCTGGAGACTATGATAATCTTGGTATTCCTCACATTGAAAATGCATTATTCTCAAAAAGATTTTTTTTTTTTAATTTTTCCATACATTTTGAGATTCATTTTAATGCTTTTTGTTTCTTTTTTTTTCCAGACGCTCTATTAGCTGATTTACAAAACAGCGTACCTGGGCAAAATAAGCAGCAATCAACAGCATCTTCAACAAACTATCAGCATAATTATGGAGGCACACCTGGTTATGGAAGTGTACGACCGAAACAAACCTCAATTTCTGTAAGCCATTTTTATTTATAAATAACTTGGGTGTAGTTTTTATTTAAAAATCTATTTGTAGTAAGGTCATCTGTACGAGCACCCACAATCGAATGGATTTTGCTTTCACATGATAACTTAAAGATTTTTATAGATTTTAAACGGATCTCGAGTAAAAGTTTGTTCGACCTTTCGTTGATAGCATACGGTCCGATACACGACAAGCTCAATAATTTCGTAAGAACTTCCAAACGACTGTCTCGCCGTCCTCGTACACAAGACCAAATATCCACCGAAGAATTTTTCTTTCAAAGGAGCCTAGTATATACTGTTTTGCTTATCGCCCAACACTCGATGCCATTGGCAGGATTGGCAGTATAAGGGTTTTTGAACCTATCTCTTGCGTCAAACCGAAGTAGCACTGCTTTTCTTCGTCGGATCTCCACTAAGATGTCGTTCGTGAGATTAATGTTTACTCCGAGGTAAACGAATTCCTTAACTTATCAAGTTGCTATCAACAACAGTGTTTTTTTGTCCTTGCCGATTGATAGGTTTCTCATTGTTTGTTGATAGCATGTATTTGGTGTTGTCCTCGTTGACTTGGAGAAATAAGTTTCACCTGTATTTTAATTGACTTGAAAGCCTCTATAAAGGTCTGTTGGGAGTGGCTGACGATGTCGATATCATCTGCATACTCTAAAAGTGTATACGCCTGCCTTGCACACTATTTCCTCATGAAAGAGATTGAAGAAATCACATGATAGCGCTTATCCTTGCCGCAACCATATGCATGGTTGGAATACTTCTGAATAACTTTTCCTTAGTTGCGTAATGCACCGCTTATTTCCCCATGTCCGCGACACGATTTGATCAGTTTTCCTGAGATCCCAAGTTCAGCCATCGCCATAAGAGCTCCTGACGACTAAGGCTATCATATCGATGAATAGATGGTGACCTTCTACTTGAAATTCGTTGGTCTTTTCCAGGATTTGGTCTATGATCGATCTGACACACTGCTACTTGCCGATTATAGTGTTGCCGAAGGGCTTACGGCGTTGACTCAGTATATTGGATAAGTTCTAAAAAAACAATAATTGTAAACTCATCGTCATCAGTCTTGTCCTGTCTCTAACTATTTTTATTGTCGTAAATTTTGACTTTGATTTCTCGTGCGAAATAAATAAAAGAGTCGCAGAGATTGTCTGACAACCCTTTGGAGCAACCAACCAGTCGAAAATACCCACACGCTAAAAGAAGATAAATTTGAATGTACTCAATTATTCGTGGTTTCGCTTTCCTGGCCAGATAACACCCGATGGAAAGTATGTTGAGGTCTTTGCTGAGTTAAACCTATTTACTCAGCTTATTGACGAGTGAACTCGAATTGCAGGTTAAACCGGTGCACCAAAACAACTGAATCAATAAAAAGTTGACTCCACCACATTCCCTCAAAACTGGCAACGATAAATTTATTCTATTAATTTAAACGTATATTTGAGTGTATCGAGATTTTTAAAATGAGAATCGTTTCAGGTCATAAACTTGAATGATCTTAATCTTGACCACAAGACTTAAAATAATCTTTTTGCTACTTCTGTCTTTTGAGATTTGAGTTTAAATATCAACCTCTTTGTAAACACCCCATACTTAATTCTTGAAACAAATTTCTGCGAATTTTTTAATATTGTAGCTTACACAATCGACTGAGTATAAAAATGTATTATTTATAACAAAAAGCTCGGAGAAGACATTAACTTCAATTTTCAACGGAAAATACTTAAAGGCACATATATGTAGTTTGAATGTTAAATAAACATTTGATAAGCATTCATAGAGACACATTTCACAAAATCGACAACAATACTTCAGTAGAATAATATTATAAATGTTCCACAACGTTGTGCTCCTCTACTCGTATTTGTTAAAAATGATTTCTTAGAAAACCTGATCTATTTTCATAGGGTTTCTCATTGTTTTTACAACATTTTAGCCCTTTTATCTACCTTCTTGTTGTTACTGAATATTATTGAGAATATTTTGCTCTTTGGCAAAAGTATTTTGTTGCTTAAATTAACTAAAACAATATTTTCTATTACATATTATTAAAACTTACTTTTCGCATTCTCTTCCAACAGCCTATTTATCAGGAACATTATACAATGACAGAGTCACGAAAATCCACGTCACCAGCATTCAATGGAAATGGTGGAATAGCTGTTACACCAAATCATTCGTATCAATATCAAAGTCATCAGCATCAAGGTGCAACACCAAGGACGCACAATAATGGTCTTTATGGAACAGCAAACAGAGGTGCTGCTCCAGCAGCTAATGCCAATAATTTATCTGAATTGGATAATCTGTTGCATGATTTAGCAATGGAAGATATGATAGCACTTTGGAGAGAAAAGGTAATTTTTTTTGAAAAGAAGTTGATTAACAGAACACTTCTTTGAAGTTCGGTGTCAATATTTTTATAGAAGCTGCTATGCCAGTTGCATATGGTATAAGTCAGGTCAAGCAACAGCCAGGAAGTAATTATAGTACTCTAAGTAATACTACTAAAAGGCCAACTGTCGATAGTCTGCTGGATGAATTGACAAATGCTTCTACAAATTCTATCTACGCTGTTCCAAATGGGTAAGTGAATCGGGAGTTTTAACATTTTAAAAGATGTACTTAGAAAAATATTTTGTATTTCAGATCTGTTTCGACTGCCGCAAAATCGCCCACTCCTGGACGCCATGTTACAATCACTGTTAGGGAAACTACTACTGAAAAACTCACTGGACCAGAAGGTGTACCAGGTATGTTGACTATTAATTTTTAATAAAGTTTGTTTGTGAATCAAAGTTTCTTTTCTTTTTAATTTTTAGTTGCTTCACTGGAGGAACAAGTTGTTCATAAAAAAGACTCATATGCACCGCCACAGAGTGTATCTGGAAATGCATCTTCGAATATATTTGCCTCTTCGGCCACTAAGGAATTGGATGACCTTATGGCTTCTTTGTCTGATTTTAAGGTGAGTGATAGTTATAATTTTTTTAATAAACATCTCACTAAGAACAGTTTGTTGATGCTTGCTTAGAAGCATACAATTATTTTTAATATTTTAAGTAGGACCTTGAAGATTGGGTGCCCATCTAGAATTTTATTTCATCGATTTTTATAAAACAAACAAATCGGTTGATCGCGTTACAAATGACGACAAAGCAACAAACTATCCAATTCAATTTTCGAGTTCTTTGGATGTGTTCAATTTACCACTGTACACTTGCAACTCAAAGTCGGGTCTGTCCTCTAAATGCTGGGGTAATTGAATCAACCAAAACAGTGAAAACTTGACGGTGTGTTCACTTCAGTTCAGTTCATTAACAACGTCCTCAAACTCAAAGGTACCATAACCATAATAAAAGGCATGTTCAAATGCGAGGAATTTCTCATCTTTAGAATTCGATGCAAGGCCAATCGTTGCAAGGGTGGCCTTAATCATGTATTGCATTTCATACGGAAAATTATACGGGGTGTGTCAGAAACCCAGTCAGAAATCAATTTAATTTCAAAATAGGTAGGTTTTTTCTTTCAATTTTGAAAGTGACACCAAAATATCAATTTTGTGGCGGTACAAAGTTCGCCGGGTCAGCTTGTAAGAAAATAGTAATAATAATTTAATTAGAGAATAAACTTTAGACTTGTCCTTTTATATTCATTCATTAATGGCAGTTTACTGACTTAACCTCTTACTATCTTCGAATTTTGTTCTGACTTGGTTTTGACCTAGACAATTTATTTGCCAGCTTAAAAAAAGCATATGATTAGATATGAAATTCCAGAGACCCTTTGATATCTTTTTCCTTGAAAAGTTTAATGTCAATTTTGTACCTAACCATTTTCTTCATCAATATTCATTGTATGCTGCACATTGGAAAATGAATTTATATTTCTTAATTTATATAATAAGTTTACAAATTGGATAAGTTTATCTTTTGGTTAATGAACTGTCAAATTTTGTATGGGAAATGATTTACACAATTTGGTTAAACTTATTAAAGGATTTTGTTGCGAAAAATTATCCAAACTGGTCAAACGTCATTGTGACTCTGACTCTGATTGAATTACCTAGCATTTTATCAAAAGTATGAAAAAGGTCATTCATGCAAATCTTGCGTAAACTTATCATTTTAAACAATTTGTAAACTTACCCTTATTAAGAGTATTCATGCAACGTCGTAAGTTTACAAATACCCTTAATATATATTTACATATCCATTTGAATAATATATATGTATTTATATCCGTTTCATTGAAATTATACTCGCACTAATGGGTTACTCCTAAAAAGAAAAGTCATCCGCTTCACCTTAGATTAATAAGCAGCTTCGTGAATTAAAAATGAAACGAAAAGATATTTAAGCAAATTACGTAAAGATTTTGTAGTTCTTAGCAAGTTTTTATACAGAGCTTATCTTGAATATTGAAAGTAATATCAAAAACATTAGCAGATTCTGGTCGTTTGTCAATTCCAAAAGAAAATCACTCGGAATTCCAAACACAATATTTTTCAAAGGTGTTTGAATCCTCGCATTCAGACTATACATTAAGTAAAATTGCATGCTCACTATTTTGAGTCTGTTCAGAAGAAAACCTATCTGTGGGATATGGTTAAGGTACGGTTGTACAAACCTGGTTCAAATTTTGATCCGTTGTTAAAAAATTTTTACTGGCTGAATTTGGTGGAACTACTTAGGTTCACCAATGGTAGTTGGAATTGATGTTTTCGAATTGAGACTTTATTGTTATTACAACATTTTCTATGTCTTTAGTTTTAATAACAGCGAAAACATTGTCTACATAGCGAAACCAGATTCGTGGAAGTAAACCTCTCGTTTTCAAATTAATTTCAAGTGAAGACATAAAAGCTTCGGCAATTAAAGGTGATAGAGGATTTCCCATGCCGGTGCCCGTATCAATATGATAGAATTGTCCTCTGTACTGGGAAAAATTGTGTGACATGCATGTATGTACAGTAGTTTCTTGTCGCCATCGACTCCATAATTGTATTTATAAATATGTGTCTAGAGCAGCTAATGCACTTGGAATGGGAATGCTTCGAAACAAAGCTTCAGTGCATAGCTCGCCCTGCCAGACCGTTTAAAAAATTCAAAATTTAAAGTGAAAAACAGTTTTTTTTTAAACAGTTGGACAGGGTGAACCATACACTCAAATGGCCTCGGATTCCGTCATATGTGATCCAAGGAGCTTATCTAGAAGAGGTGAAAATCAATTTTGGCTAACTCGATTACCTTTAAAGTTGAATTCATATTTTTTTTTGATGTTTTGTTTAATCATAAAGGCCCCAGTTGTGGACTGCAAGACTTCGATTTTTGACGCTTATACTTCTTTTTTTGCTATCATTCACACAAAAAATCTTCTGTCGGCTCTTAGTCTAATATTGTTTTGTAGCTTTTTGGAAAGCCAGAAGCCCTAGTATTTTTGTTTCAACCATTTTGGTTGGAGAAACGAAACGAACAATCTAGTAACACTGTTTCTATCCTCAAAACCAAAAATATGCTCCAGAATTTTTTTGGTTGCTCTAAAATTAAAGTGTACGAGTATGTAAAATAGTGTAAAATATGTCTGTTCATGTACTTCCCCACTACGAATTCCTACAAATCCAGGCCAAAGTTCTGTCAAAGCTCATATACAAATACTAAAATTCGTAGAAATTCGCCTAGATTACGCCTAGATCAAAGGGCGCTAAACCCGTTTTAAAGGAACAGACTCAGACGGGTTTCGACCCCCTATAATTTCAGTATCTCTCACCAAATTATATTTTCATAAAATAAGTCGTTCGTAGGAGATGAAATAAAGGACGGGCTCATTTGAACCATTGACTGATTCCTTTGAATCAAAGGAACTACTCCTTAGGGTTGTTCCAAATCTTAAAAAAATATTTTTTTTATCAATATTAACAGTAATTAATGGTTTTTATAATTGAATATTTTTTTTTGGGACCTAAGTATACTTAAAGCCGAAAATGTTACTAAATCCATCCTTGCGTTTCTCAGAAAATGGTCACACTGCCACTCTTGAATATGTTTGAAATATGTATGTAACTCGGAAACTAAGTCGAATTTGAAAATTATGCACTTAGCACTTTTTGTTCAAAATTAAATTTCCTATCGAAATGGATGGTTTATAAATTTCATAAAAAAAATATTTACTGGAAAAATGTACAAAAACAAAAAATCCAAGAATTCTAATCTTGTTTAATAACATTTTTGGAGCAAGGATAGGCTCAGACATGCTGAAACGAGGTAAAGTAGAGGCTAAAGGCTCGCTCACAAAGTCATTTTTATTCAATACTGACAGCAGACTTGCCAGTTTGGGCTATTTATCGGAAATTGGGCTCCCTTTTTCTGAAATTCCCCACAAAAATTTAATTATGACAGCCCAATCATAATTGAGCTACTAATAGCCCAAATCTAATCTTGGGCAATATTTTTTTGTTCGTATAAATAAATCATCATTGAAATACTTTTCTCCCCCTAAACATACTCTTTAATTACAAGTCGATTCTTTACGTCTGACTCTTTTCAAAATTCAATGGGTGCCAAGGTGAAATCAAATGTTTTTTCTCATTTGCACTCATGAAATTTCAAAAAGAGTCAAGCACAATACGCAAAGAATCATCTAAGCATTCCAAAATTTGGCACCACTTTTTATTCACTGAATAGTCCCCAATTACATAATGATTCTTTGTGTCTAACTCTTTTCAATTCGTGCGAAGGTGAAATCAGATATGAAAATTTAAAAAGAGTCAGACGCAAAGAAACGTCGTGTAAGACCCCTATTACGCGATGATTCTTTGCGCCTGACCTTTTTCGAATTTCCATGGATGCGAAGGTGAAGAAATATCTGATTTCACCTTCACACTCATTGAATTTTGAAAAGAGTCAGACGCAAAGAATCATCGTGTCTAATAGAGGGTCTCTAATGGGCCTAATAGAGGAAATGTGGTTTCGACATTTCAAATCAACCGCAACAAACTTCACTTTAAAATCATTCAATTTTTGTTTTTTTCCCAGAATTTCCATTTAAACTATACATTTTTTTTTATAAAAAAATGTAATTGATTTTTCGTTGTCTTTTAAAATAAAAGTAAATTGTGATTGAAATTGTGAGAACATTTGTTTTATTGTTATTGGGCTACTTTTTCGGTTCCGATTTTGGGCTACAAACATTTTTAAATTGGGCTTTCGAGCTTGTTCCAGATATGGCACCCCTGACTGACAGAGATATGTACAAACCCTTCAAGCAAACGATTCCGGTTTGGATCCGCAAACGAAGTGAACAACGTATGAAAGACTACGTTTTAGGATCCAAAAGTGGATCCTCAAAACTGCGTTTTACGGCTCCGATTAGTATGGAAATTAGAATCACCGCGGACCCACTTGCGCATGTATTGTGAGATAAAAAGTTCACCATACTTAGCAAGTACCAAAACCAAGAAGTATGAAAAGGAAATTCCCTTTCGGGTTTTTCAACCACAGACAAACAAAGAACAAAACGAACTTTTTTTCCTACCAAGCCACATTTATTTGGAATTTATACAAATAATTACAAAAACACAATAATTTACAGTACAAATGATTAAATAAATTTCAATTGCATTTGGTTTGTAATATTAACCAAAAATGTGATTAAGTTTTCACGACAAAACGTACTAAAACACGCAATGATCTTCACCGCACGACCTACAAAAATAACCTAAAAAAAAACAAGCAGGAAAAAAATAAAATCCCTGTGTGAGACTCATTTTTTTAAGGATCCAAGAAGTACCGACAAAGTGGATCAGTGAATTTGCTTGAAGGGTATATGTATCTTTCAAACTTCACAAGTCTTTATCACTTTCAACAGTTTTGTGTTGAAATGTCAAATTCGGTTAGTTTCCGAGTTATACCAAACATATTTAAAAGCGGCCAGTGCTACCATTATTTCAGAAATGCAAGGGCTATTAAGTAGCATTTTTCAAAATTTCCAACATGCTTATGCTATGTTTCCACCTAAGGTTTATCTCAGTTCAGATTTAATAAATCCATTTTGTGTTTCCACCACAGAAAAAGATTTATTTTGACAGCACCTTTGAAAATGCAAATGGTGTTTCATTTTTTACATGAAGTGGTTAAGAGATAGAATGTTTCATGCGTGAAGGAATGAATTCATGAATGACTCCCTCAGCTCCTTTTAGGAATAGGTTAGTTCGATTTGTTAATTTATTTATCCTAGGAAGATTTAACAAGATTAATTTCTAATCTTCAAGATTTACGAAATAAATTTGTGTGGTAAATCTTCGAGATTTGAGGTAAATCTTATTAAATCTCAGATTAGTGTTAAGTGGAAATGTAGTTTAATGTCCCAAAAATTCAATAATTTAAAAGCCCTTGAATGAAATTATTATTCTTTATTCAAATGTATAGCCTTTTAATACTTTCGTGACAAATTGTTTTTAAATCAGTTTAAATATAAATAAAATATGTTTAATGTATTCCTAACACTGATTTTATCACATTCAATCCATTAAAAAAATATTTTTTCTTTTTTTTTTTGTAATATGGAAAAAGTATCCATGAAAACTAATTTAAAGGCATGGAAAATTAATTAATCAATGGTTTTACAAAATGAAACAACTGCTAAATGGCAACCATCCAACATTTATTTTTTTTACTTCTCATTTTCAAGGACATCCCGCCCACTTGTTTTAAACCATAAAACAGCTTTAATATGAAGAAATAAAATTCTCATTCACAACCCCTCAGGAAAAAAAAAAATAAAACATTCAGCCTGTTTCTATAATTTTCGAGGAGATGAAGATTAACAAATCATAATAGTTTTCGAGACTCATATAATTTTGAATCTAAAAAAAAAAAAAAAAAAACTAACCATCATCAAGTGAAAATATTTATATTTTATAAAATTTTTAATTTAATTTATTTTATTTTTCCTGTGGCTAATTTGGATGTCTCTCTACTCTACCACTAACCTCGATTGTACGAGTGCAAAAATGTCTATTTTTAAATTCTAGAGGAAAAGTTCTTAAATTTTCTTAGAAAAGCAAAATAAAAGAATTAAATTTAAATAAAAATATAAATTTAGCCACCTTCATCATTGTATATAGAAATGGCATTCATTTTCTAAATCTCTCTGGAAAGTGAAATGCTAATATATCTAATTATTGTTTGTGCATATGTACTCGTATGCAAAGCATCTCAGGTCTATAAAAATTTGCAGTCAAGAGTATTTTTAAGATGAATGCTGAAGAAATTCATATGGCACGCGAAACGCCAAAATCAGTTTTTATTTTCAAAAAAAAATTAAAACACAATAATTTCCTTGCAAAAAAAAAATTATATTGATAATTAAAAATGAAAATTCTTGCCAAATTTATATTTCTAAACTAAATTTTCAAAAATATTCTACGTTGAGGGTTTTAAAGTCTATTGGGAATTAGTTGTTATGACATTTTTTTTAAATTAAATTTCAATAAAATAAAAAATAATGAAAAACTTGTTTCTAACATGGTTCTTGAACATTTTACTAGCTTGCTGCCAAATTAGCTGCTGACGGTTGAACATTTTGTTAGTTTTTTTTTTCAATTTTATTATTTACCTAAAGATTTTTGAAATATCTACAAAATGCATCTCCTTGTCAACAGGTGAGCTAATGTTTTCTTAATATTTGACACATGACATTGGGAATGCGCCTTTAATACAAATTATATGGTTGGTTCTCGTATAGCTGTAAAATTATTAAGAGAAAAAAGAGAAATCATCTCGATACAAGGTCGGCCGCCAAACCGTAACGAATTTAAACAAAATAAATTAACAACCGATAACCTTTGAAGTTTTGACACTTCTTGAAAGCTAGAACAATTTTTTTTCAAATTTATCCCAAGTGAAGTGATATATACCGATCTTTTTGGTTACGCTTCCCCTGAACCAACGCGAATTCGCAGTGAATCTTTCGCAATAGTACAAACTATGACAAATACACAATGCCAAACAACAACAAAAATCCGTCTTCGGAAAATGCTTCGCAGTTTGGTACAGCCTTTATAGAACTACGGACTTTTCACGGGTCGTTTTTCTTTTTTAGTTCAGAGCTGAGCCTGCTAAGTATTACACGATTGGAAGATCTTTCAATATTGGAACATTTTTCGCAAAAAATGTTAACCAATTTTCTATAAACCGTGTAAACATTCACTTCAATCTGCCAAAATTGATAGAAAAAAATTGTTCAGCCAATTGTTCGCCAGTTTTTTAACAAAAAATTGGCCGAATGCTTGCAATTGTGTGAAAATGTGTGAACACACAATTTTTCTTCTTGACAGATAATTTGACGGTTGACCAACTAATTGGATATTGGAAGATGTTCGTGCGAAGAACCTCTTCCAATTTTTCATTTGGCAGACAAGTTTCGTTTGTCGTCGAGGATAGATCTTCAAATTATTGAAGATCTTTCAATATTGGCAGACCTGTCAGAAGTCTTCCAATAGTGTAAACATCCAATTTTTAATTGGAAGACAAAAATTTTTAACCTATTTTCTACCAAAAAATTGGCTGATTTTTGGATAAATTTAACCAACCGTGCAAACGGTCATTTCACTTGATAGAAAATTTTCAATTGGAAGCTTATTGCAAGCAATTGAAAGACTTCTGACAGGTCTGCCAATATTGAAAGATCTTCCAATCGTGTATACTTAGCTTAGTTGGCTATTTACATGATTGGAAGATTTTTCAATATTGGCAGACCTGTCAGAAGTCTTCCAATCGTGTAAACAGCCAATTTTTAATTGGAAGACAAAAAATTTAAACCAATTTTCCACCAAAAAATTTGGCTGATTTTTGGATAAAATTAACTAACCGTGTAAGCGGACAAATTTCACTTGATAGATAATTTTCAATTGGAATGGAAGCTGAAGTTAGCAGCATAACACTATTAAAGAGGGTGTGAGAGACTCGATCGGAAAAGAGCCTGACGATTTCTTGCGATTGAAGCCGTTTCTCACAGTATTTCCCTGTTTTGACTTTGGTCTGGATATCAGTAAGATAACCTTGGCTAAAACGAGTTAGTGGTCCGAGTTTACGTTGGCTCCTCGAAATATTCGGACATCTTTTATACTGGAGGAGTGCTTTGAGTCGGTCGCAAAGTGGTCAATTGTTGACGGTTGATTGACCAAGATATCGTTATGTCCCTTTGTGAATCTCGAAATGCGGGAACTGCGTACCAGCTACCACAACGTTTTACCCCCCAGCAAAGTCGATTAACATGAGTCCTTTATCAGAGGTGGTTGTAAGACTCGTTTCACAAAGCTAAAATTCAAGACTTCGTGCCTTAATCTGCCTCTGACGAGGCAGCCGCGTATTGCTCGATAGCTGATGCAGTAATTCGGCCCCAGAATCTTAGTATTACTTCAAGGGCTCAGAATATGTCGAAGTAGCCCGTATTAGGTGTTCCCTAATTAGTTTAGCCTGACTGGAACAACACTGTTGATTCTATCTGAGAAATTATCCACAGCTGCCTTGATGAAAGAAAAAGTGTCGTATTTTAAACACTCCTCTCTCCCCTCTCTCGTTTGCTACCCCCAAAAACCGTCCACAGGGATTGATATTGGAAACCCATGTTCGGTTGAGGTATTACAGACACCCGATGTTCAGGTAGAGGTGTCCTCTTGAATGCACATGTCTACACTTTAAACTCGTAGAATTTAACTGTCATAAGAATAAATTTAGTGGCGTGACAGCTCGTGGGGACTAACGGCCTATAAAAATTTACACCTCCCAACCATTTCTGTTCGCGTGATGTCAGCATGTTGCGCGTTTGGAAGCTTTAAATAAAAATCGATTAGCCTAGAAGTAAAATTTATTTATTTTAAGTGAATACCCCAACAGATTTATTTTATTAATTAAAAAACTATATTCTACAATCAACTTGTAAAATAAACAAATTTGATAGAAGTAAAACAAAAAAACCTTGCCCTAGCAAACGCTTTAAAGATTATTTTAAATTTTAAAAAAAAATCAATGTGCTTAAAAATCGTTCATTAAATACAAATTAATTCCTTGGCCTGTCAACAAGGTTAAAATATTTTTAGAATTGTTTGTGCTTTACAAAATTTCGTTTCCAAAGAGAAAATTTCTTTGTAAAACAATAAAAAAAAATACCTACTTATTTACATTTGTACATTCTTCCAACATTGATTACTTAAACTTTCGTTAAATATTCGTCAAGCGATATATTTTCAGGTTCAAGGCGTTTATTACGGAAGTATCTTTGTTTTTGAATTTGCATGTATATTGAAATTAAGTAGAAACTATAATAAACGAATTTATAAATCACAGATGAGCCAATTCAAATGGTTGCTATGAGAACAAATTCGAATCTAAATTTGTTTTGTTTATTACTAAAGTGGCTATTCATGTTAAAAAAATCACACTTCATGTCCAAGTTTTAGGGGTCGTATAGATCCTGGTAATATTTGCCATATTTAGTTCAGAGCATAATCAAGTCTTGTTCTAGGCGCACTTACCGAACTCGCAGGAAAAAGTGTTAAACAAATGGAGGCTGTTTTCGAAAACGTCATCTGCGTCAAAAATGCAATTGCAGAATGTTTTTAAGTGCAAACTGCAAAAGTTTTCTGTTCGAAAACGCTAATACAAATTTTGCTGTATAAGCAGTGTGTTCGATAATGCAGCTTACTGAAGCCAAATTTTGGAAAACATCATCTGCAGTGCAGCTGTGCAGTAAAAAAATCGACTTGACAAACAAAATATTAAAAAGTAAGAGAGCGTGTTCGTAAACGTCAAATGCATTTGCAAGTAAATTAATTGACGTTGATCAAACCGATTATTTAGCTCGCAGGACAATTGCACACAATCGGACAATCGCAGATTATGCGTCAAAGAATGACGAACATTTGACAATCAAATTGACTTTGATTTGACGTTTTCGAAAACAGCGGAAAACAAACGTTTTCATTTGGTGATTTACTTATCACAATCAATTCACTTCCAGTGAAAACCTGTCAGAAGATAAATGATAAGCAAAAACATGGTATGCCTATTAGATACACCCAAGTCGCCATCTTGTTCTTTCTAAGACACAAATTATCTGTTAATATGAGTCACGGTATTTTTCATTTAAGTACTTTTAAGTACCTACTCGCTTTGACTGCTGTTTTTCATAAAGCTGGATCTATACCTTCGTTCTTCATTCGGTGAACGTTGTTCCACAAAACAATGAACAACGAGCAAAGTTCATCCGAAAACTAAAAATGGCTTTGAATTTCTTCGTTGTTCGTGCTCAGTGTTATCAATTACAACGAACAACGTACACGACGATAACACCGAAGGTCTGATTAAAAAATTCGTCAATCGCCTTGCGCGTGCTTGTGAAGTGATGAAATAATAAAACTCTGGTTAAACGCCATTTTACAAAATGGCTTTATCAAGCATTTATTACTTTTGACAAGTAGTCCAACGTAAAAGTGTATGTGTATCCATACGTACCAAATTTACTCCTTAAAATTGGGAACACAAAAAGACTCTGAAAGTATTACATACTCGAGCACTAATCAAAGGCTTTTGGAGTACAAAGAGTCCTTTTCGATTGAATTTTCGAAATGTTCTACTCCTTTTTGAATTCAATCGAATATGAAAACATCATGTTATTAAATTTACACACACACTACTGAATGACGCCATTTTACAAAATGGCTGCTTCAAGCATTTATCACTTTTGACAAGTAGTCCTACGAAAAACTGTATATGTATGCGCGTGTTCCAAATCTACTTCTTCTTGAAATCGGGAACACAAAAGACTCCGAAAACATTACTCGGAAGAGCAAATCGAAGGCTTTTGGAGTAAAAGGAGTCAGAAAGGATTGGAAAAGGAGTACGCCGAACCTCCAAACGAAAACGACGTTAAAATGAAGTGCAAAAGGAGTACTCCGAACGTCCAATCGAAAACGAGATAACTCATAAAAACCTGAGCAACTGGCTCGTTAATTGGCTTGCTTTTTTTATAATAGGACTGAAAATTCCACTGGATTTCCTTTTTTAAGACGAAAACCTAATCCCTTCTCTGTGATGATTTTACCAGACACATTTTTATATTTGCAGGATTTTCATAAAAGCAGAAAACACAATCTGTTTTTCAGTAACAGCAATTAATTATCTTCTTTATTCGAGGTGTTTGCTATAAATTTAATCAAGTAGGTTGGTATATATAAAGTTATAAGCTCTTATTTTTGTTTGAAAATTCTCTCTTAAATAATTTCGATGACAATAATATAATATTTATTTGTTAATAAACATAAATATGTACGCATTTATATTAAATCTAATTTGGAGCTCTTCAACAAGTTTGTTTGCGTCATTTAAAATCTGAAAATTTAGTATCATTTCATTTAAAGAAAAAAAAAAATTAATTAGTACTGGCTGCTGAGTGAATGGTTGGTTGGAATACAAATTTAAACCGAATATTTACGTCGCGTCGCATATTGTTAAGTTACAATTAGAAAATTACGTCAACTTAAATAATAATAAAATTGCGCCGCTGGCTGCTGGCTATGTAGTATGTAGTACTTATCTATTTTTTTTCTATATAAATAATTTCCCATTCAAAAAGTACATCGTGTGTATCGATCTCACTTTCTTCAAATAAGTATTAAAGTCATGCGTTTTTATGAGAACAGATGTGTTTTCTTTTTCATATTTGTTTTTTTTTTTTTTAATTAAAGAAGAATTAAAGGTTTTTAATATTTTAACAAAATATATTACAAAAACCAATTGTAAATAATGTAACTTGTCGAGCTGATTGCTTCAATCGTGCAGGTGTTTAAGCGCGGTGTCAATCTGCCGAAAAATCTAGATCTGCAAAACTGATTTCTAATTAAAAAAAATAATTTTACCCATTTAATTGTCAAAATCGTTATTTTTTAGTAGCAGCAATTAAAATTTTATAAAAAGAAGAAAAGGAAAAAGTCAAGAAAGAAGAAGACAAATAAATATTGGAAATCGAGTTCGGGCTGAATAGTGGTTGGAAAAGCGTCGTTTTTATTTATTCTATTTTTACACACCTACTATTTTTCATATCTCTTGAAAAGCTCTGTGAATTTCAAAAAATTCTCTCTAAAACTGATTTTGCCGTTTTTATATTCTGTCTTATTGTGAGCTTCACCCCAACAATAACCCTCCCATCCGGAAAAATTGACATTTTACTTTTCACCTATTGTGAGTTTCAACCGCAAAACGAAAATTCCCCTTGTTGTGAGTACTGATTTCGGGCGAAATTAATCGTAATTATAAACTGTCATTTATTTTTAGACGGCGAACAAAAAAAAAAAAAAAAACACGAGGTACTGGTGCCCTTTGCGCCGAGAGAGAAGTTCGGGCGAAACTCATAATAGCTTTTAAAATTCCCAGCGAAGGAACATTTTCGGGTGAAATATTTATTTTCTGGGTGATACTCACAATAAGGCTGATTATCTTTTAATAATGTTCACCGCTTGAAAACTTTCTGAATATGAAATTTTCACATTATCAAATTTGCTTGTCATGTCAGCGAAATTTCAGGTCATTTTGATATACCATCAAAAACGAAGCAATCTTTAACATCAGTAATATTTTGTGCATGATCTGTCATTAGGCGTGTCTCACCAAATAAAATCTCTGAGCGCTCAGATTTGTTAAGCGGTCCAAAATATCTGTCTTACCTAAGGACTGTGATTTTTTCCGGAGATTACTGAGATGAAAATATTTTGGGTTAGTTTCTAAATATTTTTTTTCTAAGTTAAAAAAGCTATTCATTTGACTACTAAATTGCAATTTCTCGATAATTTGCAAAGATTAAATTGATAAAAAGTACAAAATAAAGGTGGAATGTTAATAAAATTTAAATTAAATTTAACTTACTATTACTTTTCATTAATTTTATAAAGTTTGTGCTCTAACACTTTAATATTTTAAGCAAAGCTAAAATGTAGTTTCCAGAATTCCAATACGGGAATTATGGCCGTTTTCGAAAACGTCATCTGCGTCAAAAATGCATTTACAGAATGTTCTTAAACGCAGATTGCAAAACTATTCTGTTCGAAAACGCAAATTTTACTGTATTAGCATTGTGTTCGATACGCAGTTTGCTGAAGTCGAATATTCAAAAATATCATCTACGGTGCAGTAAAAAAAAATCGAGTTCATGAGCAAAATATCAAAAAGCCAGAAATCGTGTTCGTAAATTCATCAACGTAAATGCGTTTGCAAGTAAATTGGGTGACATTGATCAATTTGATTTTGTACAAGCACGACGATTGCATATTTGACGATTGCAGTACCTGCGTCAAAAAATGCGATCATTTGATGATCAAATTAACTTTGATTTGACGTTTTCGAAAACAGCCTACAACACATGTTTTTTATGCAATTGAACGAAGAATCTTGTCCCACAAAGTATTCCGCCTCCATCAACTTAAAATGGAGCGCTCAGTAAGTTGTGAGACGCGCCCCTTTTGATTTATACATGTTCATGAACATGAACTGTCATTTATTTAGATGCGTTCAGCTTTAATTTCTTAAGAAAACGCAACACTAGTAAAGCTACAGTCAACGTAAATGATGAACGCATTAACTCTCCGACGTCAAAATGACGTAAAATTGTGTCCTTAAGTTGTTTTGTAGTAGGTGTGTTCCAGAACGGGATTTAGTCATTTTTAGTGGGAAGTCATTCGACAAGTAAAAGTTTGTAGTACTTTTTCGGACCAGAGAGAGTGCTCACAAGAGAGTAAAAAAATTCCCCGCTTTGCCAGATTTGGTCCGAGAAATTTCTGGTGTCTGTTTAGTATTAGATGTCAAACGCCAGGTGTTCGTAAGTCAGATTTGAAAAAAAATGTCAGTTTGAACTCAAATAACAAAGCAGAATACAAATATCTAGGGTTACCCAAGTGTTACTTTTTTTGCTTTGTTTTTGGTAGATGTATGCATTTTTTAAAGTTTTTATAAATCAAAGGATTTTCTTAAAATGCATGTGCCGCTAAGCAAATCTTTTTCGTAGAAGAAAATTTGTGTATGGTTTGTTTATTGCAGTTTTTTTTTTATCTTTTTTAAACAAATTTAAGTTTCATGAGTTAATATATCATTTAAGAATAGTTCTTTGCTTTCAATTTTATACGAGCACTTTTCTTTTTTCTTAACATTCAATTTCTTGTAGATTGATCTTATAAAGAAATTGATTGACTTATGATTGCCCTACGGCAGCTCTAGTCAAATATTTCTTTTGACGTAGTGCAAATTAGTGCCAAAATCGTTCCCGACATTTCCACAGTTTTTCTTCTCTCTGAGAGGATTTCATCCCCACCTGTCACACTTTGACATTTAATCCGAAATAGTGCGAAGAATTTCAGGAAATCACCTAGTGTGATCGTCAAACGCAAAATTCTGTCCTTGCGCTGACGGCTGCGTTGACACTCTCTTTGGCACTAAAACAATTTTTTCAGCAGCAAGTAGAGGTTCTAACATTCATTGATCAAAATTAACTAAAAATAACTTCAATCAAAGTGCTCAGAGTGTAAGTTCAGAAACCTATACTCTGAAAAAGTGGTTACACCTCAAATCACTTCGATATCTTAGTACTGCGAGTACAAAACCAGAAACCAAACAAACTATAATATTTATTCGCATATTAACTAAACAAAACTTTAAATAGCACACATCTCTTTAAACAAAAGTCATTTTTTAAATTTAACACTTGACTCACCGGCATCAATTAACAGATATTTTTGTGTATATTAGACTTTTAAGACGAATTGTTTCACGTGCTGGAGAAAATAATCTCGATACATATTATGTTCTATTTTTAAAGTTTGCTTTCAAAAAAAAAAAAACTCAATCTTATTAAAACCACTCAGTCCATAGAAGAAGATTGTTATTGTTTTTTTTTTAGTAAATATTTGAAATAGAAAAGAAACTGCAACAGGTATATTAATCTCAAAATGTATATTCCGAAATTTTGCAGATGTTGATGTTTTATAAATGTACTATTTGTATATCGATAAAAAAGAAAATAAAAACGTTAGTTGATAAATAAATCATTGCAAATGTTATCAAGTTTTAGTTTAATTTCTTTGCTACAAATATATTTTTTACTCAAATCAATTAATAAATTTCCAGGTGGTAATTGCTTTTTTCGTACTTATTAATTATACTCGCTTTTTCATGATAATCGCAAAACAAAAATTAAAATATAAACAAACATTGAGTAGTCTAGTAGTTTTTTTTTTTTTTTTTTTTTTTTTTTTGATTTTAAAATACAAAATAGCCCAAGTGGAAAAGTAATCTAGTTTGTAAGGAGGCACTACAATGGTTTTCATTGATGTTAAAAAGGGCCTAGCAAGAGTAACTATCGAAGTTGTCTAGGCCCTCACCAGTTATGTAACCCTTTACCTTGAGAAGAAAAACAAAAGAAATAAACAAAAAAGTTGTCTTATATAAGATTCGATCTTGCAGCAGTACCAGTACAACATAATAGCTACTGAGCTTATTCGGAATAAAATTGTACAATGCTGAAAATGAATAATTATAGTGTATGGTGGGTGTAAAGATTTTTTTATAATATATTTATATGAGTATTTGTGTTACAATAACAAAATTCACCAAAAAGTTCTTACTAGCCGAGCCGAGTACTTGAAAAGGTTTCCTCGTTTAGATTTCCCTTTCCGAAAACTTTCTAGGGCCTTGCCTTAACTTGCCAAAAATTTGGTATTTTTTCAGACGGGAAGTATCTCCTAATAGTCTGATCAGGAAAACAAATCCCGTGCGCTTTTTGAGGGTTAACCCTTCTCTTATGATTGGAATTCATTTCTTGTATAGTAAAGATGACATTTAGCGTACGAATAATTGTTGAAATCCTATCGCTTTTTCCAATTTATGGAAAATTAAAAAAAATGTAAATCAATTGGAAATTTTCTTGGTTAAAATAATGGTTGATATCTTAAAAGATAGGCGTTGTGAAGACGCACTTTCGGGTAAAATGTCAGTATTGTCACTTTTCAGAACTTACTTTTATTGATTTCAAAGGGTGGGAACCTCACTTTTTAATATTTTGAACATGAAAAAAGTTGCAAAAATGCCTCCAGACGCCAGAAGGGTCTTGGGAAGATAATGGTTGATGTGTTCAAAGATTGGTGTTGACTAGACGCTCGGGTTAAATGTCAGTGTTGCCACTTTTCGGGAACATCCTTTTTTTGATGTCAATTTTTTAATATTTTGAACATGAAAAAAGTTGAAAAAACGCTTCCAGATGAAAAATACCTGTTGGAAAAATAAGTTACAAGTTTTTTTTCATATTAAAATGTTTTAATTTACCAAAAAAGTAACATCTTCGTCTGTACCACCTCGGTACGGTTGCAAAGTATTCCTTCCATCTTCTGAGTTGATTCTCAACCGTTCCGTAACCAGCAGGGATCGTCTTAATCCTTAACGAAATGTTTTTGGGATTTATTTCCAATCAATTCGTTGGTTATTTTACAGACTATGTAACTGTCGCACCTGGAAGCCGCTCCTCGGCATATTTTATGGGGGCTTTGATGCGATACCGTTTGCCACGCCTGACACTACACTGCATATCATTTCTTCTCCTTCGATATTGAGATTCGATGTCAATTCTCTCACCTTCTGATCTTTCTCCAAGTATCTGAAGAAATCCATATGTGCTGTGGTTTTTCTTTTTATACCCAACAAATTATGCGTCGTTGTGCTGGTGATTGCTTCATTTTCTATTGCGATGTTGTCCTTGTATCTTTGGGGCGTATTAAGAACCCGTAGTCTAACGGTATCGTACTTATGGGTGTACGGAGGAAGTTTTGTTGATTTCCATTCGCAGATGCAGGTCAAAGTAGAAGATAGGCTAGTCTTAGGTGTTGATCGTGAGCTAACCCGCACCGCGTCTGTTTCGGGCGTTGAGACGACAGTTGTTAAAGCACATGCTACCCAAAATGATCAATAAAGTTCGCTGTGCCTTACTCTGGTCTATGGATAACGAACTAATCTTGTGCAGGATCCAATGTTGTTCCCTTGTCCCTTCCCTAATACTGTAGTCACCCAGAAGGTTCATAAATAGTTAAAATCATTTCATATGTATATACTTTTGCACTCCAATTTCTTTCCTACCACTCCAAAAACCCCCGATTAGCTGTTTTGAGTAATGTTTTCGGAGTCTTTTTCTGTTCCCGATTTCAAGAAGGAGTATAAATTTAGAATACGCGCATACATATACAGAATTTCGTAGGACTACTTGTCAAAAGTGGTAAATTCTTGAAGAAACCATTTTGTAAAATGTGTTAATTTGACAACACGATGTTGTCATATTCTATTAGAATCAAAAAGGATTAGACCAGTAAGAAAATCCAATCGAAAACGACATTAAAATAAATTGACATTTTGTTTTCAAATTTATTTTGGGACTGTTCCACTACTTTTTGATTTCAATGCAATATGAAAACATCGTGTTATTAAATTTTCACATACACTACCGAATGACGCCATTTAAAACAAAATGGTCTCTTCAAGTATTTATTTGACAAGTAATCTAATGAAACACTACATATTTGCCTCGTTTTTTTCCGAATCTACTCTTTCTTGAAATCGGGAACAGAAAAAGACTTCGAAACATTACGTTTGTTGCGTACAACATTTGAATAAAATTATCTTCAAAAATTAATGTCGTTTTCAATTCGATTTTCTGACGGTTCCACTGCTTTGTTCCAATGTGATTGTTTACACGTGAAGAACGAAAGTGTTCAGATGTGAAGAAAACTACTCTGCAGATTTTGTTTTCCTCTTTGTTTTTCGTGATTTCATATTCGATTGGTTGGATTGAATAAAAGATGGAACAGAAAAGAGAAGTAATCAGGAACAATCGAATATGAAAACATCGTGATGTCAAATTTAACCACACTATACTGAATGACGTATACGTCTGTTATGTCGTTTTCGATTGAATTTTCGGAATGTTCGACTCCTTTTTGAATCCAATCGAATATGAAAATATCGTGTTGTCAAATTTACACACACACTACTGAATAATGCCATATTACAAAATGGCTGCTTCAAGCATTTATCACTTTTGACTAGTAGTCCAACGAAAAACTTTATATGTATACATGCGTGTGTTCCAAATCTACTCTTGAAATCGTGAAGGGAAAAAGACTCCGAGAACACTACTCGGAATTCGGAATAGCCAATCGAAGTCTTTTGGAGTAGTAGGAGTCAAAAAGAAGTGGAAAAGGAGTACGCCGAACGTCATGCAACGTCGTAATGTTATTCTGTGTAAAATAACTTGTATCTATTTTAAGCACTTATTGTTGATTAATTAACAACTTAATTTTATGTCAAAAGATAAAAAAAACGCCCCAGATGTATTCATGTTCTTTTTCTTATTAACTTCAACAATATTAATGGCATCCTGCGAAAATAGTATTGTTTCATTACCAAATGCATTAATATAAAAATCTCTTTATTTATTATTTTATATGCAAAACATGTGCAAAGTACTCTGCCTTTCGTCAAGCATCATCATTATTTAAACAAAAACAAAATAATAGCACTGTGATTTAGAAATACAAATTAGCTAAATCCAAGTGTGCAAAATTGGCACACGTTCCCATTTCCCATCCGCGAGGATATACAAATATATAAGATTTAATGCGATTTCTACAGAGAGACTCGCAACCTTTCATCCGGAAAATTTGTATAAATTTTATATTTCTCAAAAACAATATTGCACACACAGCCTGACATATCGTGCAACAACAAATTGTCTTAATTTTTTTTTGATAGAAAGAAGAAACAAATAAATTTAAATTTTGACTTCGGAACGAAGGTATAATAGAATCATTATTTTCATCTGTCTAAATTAATTTTTCTGTATTTATAATTTATCTGGATGTTTTTATTGTCAAAGGAAAACCAAAAAAAAGAAAAAACACAAAAGATTTGTTGTTTTTTTTGTTTTTTTTTTTATCGAATTAATAGAAATTTTAAAATAACTTATGAAAGTACGTCAATTATTTAGTGATAAAATAAATAACTTTTTTGAGATTTGGTTCATCTGAGGTTTATCAACCACACAAAAAAAATTGCAGAAATTTGCGTGGTAGCCGAAAACAAAAATATTTAAAAAAAATTGTTTACTTTTTGCTTATAGCTTGGTAACCCAATTTCGGGTTGGTTATTTATTTTTTTTTATTTATTTAAAAACTAGAACGTATAGATCCTGGTAGTTTAAATATATTTGAACTTTAAACGAACAACAAAGACGAAAATTAAGCTTATTTGAGTTTTAAAATTATTTAAGTATGTCAAAAATTACTTTTTCAAATAACTTTATTTATAAGACTAATATAAAAATATATTTACTTAATTACTTGCTCTTATGTTCAAGATACTTAAAATATGTAAGCAATTGTTGAAAAAATATATGTAAATCGTTCTCTTAATTTTACAAAATACAAGTAAAATAGCTTAGAGCTCAAAAAAAGTATATCATTGGATTACTTGGAAAAATATGAATATGTATATGCAAAAAAAAAAAAAAAATCGTTGGAGCGGCTTTCTTAAAACATAATTTCTTACATATAAAATGTTGGCCACATTAAACAAAAAAAGTTTGCTATGTCAGCTCTGAGAATTTATTAATATACATTTATTATATTATATTGAATTTCCAAAAAAAAAAATATATATTTTTCTTAAAAATCCAAAATTTTTATTGCAATATTATTGACATTTTAAACAAGCTTTTGTATCAAAATTTTGACTAGAATCGTTTAAGTCGTTTATGAGAAAATGGAAAATCAAAAAAATATTTTATGACTGGTATCGATAATAACAGTTTTTGGTCATTTTTTTTTACGAGAAAGTAATCCACTGATATTTTTTATCTGAATCGTTGGAGACATTTTTGAGATAAGTAATCTTTTTCTTAACGGTTGTATAGCAAGTACCGTTATTTTATTTTTGCAGTTGAAGCTAAACAAACATTTCAATTTCCCCTCTGGAGAGTTACAAAAAAAGCATTAAGTTCAAAATTTGAAAAAAATCGCTTTATTGGTTGAGGCTTTAGGTGGTACAGACAAACAGACAAATAAAAACAATCTTATCTTAGGAATACGGCTTAAAATCTCATTGACTGTAAGGACTCTAAATCTTTATTGTGCAATGTAAGGCTTTAAGGTGGGTGCACCAAATCAGTGTCGTTGAGCATCGGTGATCAGTGTTCAGCAGCTTGCCTCGTATTGAAAAACTTCTAGTAGCAGATTCAAATAAAAATTCAATTAGTTTTGCACTTCCAAATATATCCTTTGTCGAGTTAGACCCAATTTTTCAATGTCTGGGCTAAAAAAAGAGCTCACCTAAAAAAAAAAAGCGAAGAATAACAAAGCTACCGAATCATATGTTATTTTGATAGAATTCTCCAAGAATTCAGCACTTGAACTTCTGGACTATATTGTTGATTTACTGAATAAAATTTTTACTGAAAAAGCCTTTCCAAAAAGTTTTCGCTTGGTAATCCAAAACAACTTAAAAATTATAGAGGGAAAACTTTACCCAAATTCTATACCTCAGTCTGTCAACATTAGCGCAAAACAATAGTTTACAAGCTGGTTTTCAAACTAACCTTTCAACTTCGGGTCAGATTTTTGCACTTACAACCATAGTAAGGCAATTCATCGATAAAATGATGCCCTTAGGTACGTTCAGACGACCCAAGGGACTATAAATTAAGGCAAGTCTCTAGTCTCGGATTGGCCAGCTGCCAAAATATTGCTTGCAATTAAGACAAATTTATTGGAAAGTTGACTGGAAAGTAAGTCAAGAAAAATCTCCCTTAATATCAAGTCAAGTGCACTTCTGTCAAAATATCAGCTGATTATATTTTGTCACTCCACAGAAAGCGGAACTTCTTTTGTTTTGTGATTTATTTAATTTTTTCACGATTGTTTTTACCATTTTGTGGGAAGGTTCCTTATCAAATACGGAATAGAAAGTAAAAAACCGTATGATATTTATAAAATACAAGTTTTGTATGAGATTTTTTTAATTTTAGGTTTGGTTTCCTAATACCAAAACCAAATAGTCTTGAAAAACTTTTTTCGAAAACTCAATTTATTAAAACTTGTATTGGGGTTATTATAGATGCGCTTGTTTTTCTTAGATTAAAATAGATAATATCAGTACTTTTTTCACAATCAACAGTTGACTGAATATCTAGTCCCTTGAGTCGTCTAAATGTGCCAATTATTTGCATTCTTTGCGGCATTTGACACTAGAAGATCACTGTTGTATAAACTCTAAATGAGTTTCTACTTAATTTCTTCGGGTTTGTAAACAGCTCTTCTTAATATGTCAGCAATTAGTATCCTTTTTTAATTCAGAATAGAGCTCTGAACAGAATCCGAGCATGTCGAGCATGTTCTGAACATCCTCTGGTCTGAACCAAGCGTGCTCTGAGCGCTCTGAATTATTTTGGAAACACACCTGAACAGAAAACTAGCTGTTAAATGCTTGTGTTCAGCATTAAATCTGTATGCTCAGTCATCTTATTCTGAGCTCATAGAGCGCGTTCTGAACAAACTCAGAACACACTCAGAACGAAAAAAGAAACAGAAATTCTACCTCTGAACGCTCAGAGCTAAAAAATAAACACAATTTTTTGTTTGACAGCCCGGGCTCTACTCTGAACTAAAAAAGAAAAACGCCTAATCAATCAAGTTTATTTAGATTGGAAACAGGAGTTCCACAAGGATGTGTTTTAAGTCTGTTAATGTTCGCATTGTTCATCAACGATATATCGGGAGCCATTAACCAGAAGGAGTCTATTTTGGTGATATGGGTGTTTGTAAAACTTTGGTTGTATTTTGATGACTTCGTGCTTTTTGCTGACAACCCATTGACACTTCAACTTCAAATAAACAAACTCAATGCCTTCTGTGATCTATGTGATCTGAAAATTAAATCAGCCAAATCTAAGATCATGGTTTATTAAGTCCCAAAGCAGATATAATAGAAATTCAAGAAACTGGACATTAGCTGGCACCAGCATAGAAGCTGTAAATGAATTCACATACCTAGGTTCCATTATTTCACACAATCCAAGTATCAAGATCAAGGCTCATTATAAAAGAAAAACTTGTTGTAGCTAAAAAATTCTATAAATTCCATGTCGTCACAATTTTTTACAAAGTCATTTGTGGACCCAACATTTAAGTTTAAAGTTTTTGATGCCACAATAAACAGTTGATTCTGCTACGGTAATGAAGTTTATGGATATGAATCTATGGAGGAGATCGAAACAATTCAGAGATACTCTTTCAAAAGAATATTAAGATTCCCTTCTAGTACTCCGAACTACGCTATCTATGTAAACTAAAACAATTTATTAATCTTTAGTTTTAAAAAAAAAAGATTTATTTAATTGCTCGGAACCAATCTGTTCCTATTTATTTGGGTGCAAGCTTAAAACTGACTACAAAAATTATTCTTAAAGATAAATTATCCTAAGTACCGAATCGATCGTCAACATAGGAAATGCTGACTCAACGGATGGGTCCATGGGTGGATGGATGCTGTGTCATATAGATGCAATGATCGCCAACAAAGGGAATGCTGTTTCAGCGGTTGGGTGCTTAGATGGATGGATGATGTTATTTGATATATTTCCAATAAAGATATTGAATTAATTATTTTTGAATATTTGCACTTTTGGGTGGGATATTGCATTGTGGTGCATGATGATAACTTGTAGAGTCCAGTCTGTTGCAAATTTTTGTAAGAAACTTAAAGGCTTGTACAGAGTTCTTTACGAAAGTTATAAAGAGGCCTGATACTAGCTTGCATAAAAGGGTACTTGTTTCTGTTCACTGCGGTTATACTCCTTTTAGGAACTGATAACTGCAATTTGGACAAAGCCCTTTATTTAAAATAGTCAATATTTAAACATATTAAAATTGTTAACTTTGAATTTTTAAAAATTTCAAGCTACTGTCAAATCGGCCGCAAAAAATTTGATTTTTCGTGTGTTCCTTGCAACCAGAAAAAAAAATCAATTTGAACGGTTTCAAGGAATTCAACATATAAGAGCAGCAAACTGTTTTTAAGCCATGCTTTAAAATGGGAGCGGATCGGAATCCTGGTTTTCAAAATTCTGTTTGGTCAAAATTCTGCTTTTTTTGTAAACTCTGTCTGGTCAAATTTCTGCTCGGCCAAAATTCTGTAAATGCAAAATTCTATATTTCAAAATTCTGTCTGGTCAAAATTCTGTTTTCCCAATGCTTATGCTTATGAAAACTAACAAATTTTCATAACACAAAACCTTTTTCTTATGATTCTATTATGACTTAGAGCCCAGAGAAAATTTTGGATGTCAGTGATAGCAAAACAAAAAGTATGGGCGTCAAAAAATATGAGTAAAGGCTATTCCAAAAATCAAAGTCTTGGAGTTCATTACCAGTTATGGACTGCCAGACTTTGATTTTGGGAATAATCTTGACTGAAACCTTCGACACCTACCTACCTACCTACATATACTTTATTTCAAGTCGTTTTTATATGACTCGCGCTATTTGCTTAATTTTTTTTAGAAAACTTTTCTTCTTTTTCTTTTTCTTTGCTCCCCATTTCTTCCTGTATTCACCTGCGCTTTAGCGAAAAGAAATTCATTTTTTAGGTTGTTAATGAGCTCATTTTCCAACCAAGCTTTTTAGTCAACGACTCAAAGCATCGATACTTTTTTATGTTCTTAGAAAAATTTCCGTTTTTGTGTTTTGATCATCAAAAACAGACCAAAATTCTGCCTTAAGATAGTATGTTTTTAGATAATTTAAATCGTTTTAATGTATGAATGTTCTTACCACGTTTAATTTAGTTCTATTACAAGAAATCTGTTTTTCAAAATTCTGTATTTAAAAATTCTGTAAATATGTTGTAAGAGAGAAATCGTTTTGAAAATATAAAAAAGTTCTCACTTTTTTACATTAAAAAAACGATTTCTCTTTTAAAACATATTTACAGAATTTTTAAATACAGGATTTTGAAAAAAATAATTTTGACATGCAGAATTTTGAAAGCAACATAATGACCGTACAGAATTTCGACCCCAACCCCTGATATATCTTTATATGAAAATTGTATTTATTTTTGTTATCGGTAAAGAATCACATCTTATTTTATTAGACTAAACTTTCACACTAGTTACCTGATTACTTTAACGATCTCGATATACACAAATCTGCTTGCCCCCCTAGCGAAACCACTGCGTAGGCTTCAACATCTGTCCCACTTCCCACATTATACTGGTATCTTTCCGGGTGGGTGGAAGGAAAACCACAATTCCTAATTTTTTTATCTTCAGAGACTCTTCATGTACATACTTCGGAAATTTTAAAAGATTATATCTTTCCGAGTTCTTCATAAAATATTTTATTCTAAGAAATATTAGGATAATGATAAATCTCAAATCCAAAAACCTCACAAAATAGATAAACAAATCAAAATCATATCCGGTTTTTGTAATAATTATTTGTTTTTCTTTCTCTATACTTAAACTGCCACAAACCAAAATGTTTAAAACTCTTTCATGTTAGTATCTTGAACATGTGCCCATGAAAAAAAAAAAAAACAATTATAAATCTACATTTTTATTATTTGTTTTTCTTTTGAAAAATTCACAAAAATGATTTTCTTTTCCAATTTTATTATTTATTACTGGCATTACTCTTGTTTGATCACATCACTATTGTTCCCTTCTACATTGATTGACATCTTCCATTTGTATAAAAAATAATAATAATTAACTATAGCTGCTGTTTTTTCTGACATCAACAAAAAATTTATATTTTTTTTTTTCAATTTTCCACGAGAAATTGCATATTGTCATTGCTATTCAATTTAGAAACAAAATTAATAATCAATTCGAATCTCATTTTGAAATAGTTCGTGGCAAGTATAGAAACGGTTTCGCGGACAATATCATGTCAAATAAACACCACGCTTATCTAAAATTATTTAAATTCAAAACCAATCCAAATTCAAGGCAACAGTTGCAATCGCTTTATCTTTTTTTTTTTTTTAAACAGATCATCCTCCACAAACAAGTTCCAATCGTACGTATCGGCGTCATCATGTTCTTCGTTTTTTTTTTTTTTTTTTTTGTAGTCTATACCACCTTAAATATTCATTTCTTCTCATCTGTCCAACTATGTCTATATGGTGTATAGCATCTACGCAAGGGGACATTTCAAAAAGCCGAAACAGGGATGGACATGGGAAAATTTATTTGTAAAATACACAAAATTTGCACACGACCCGAACATTTGGCTTCTAAATTTTCCCGCTTCTTCGGAAACGCAAAAAAAAAACTCTTCTTCTTCATTTTGTTGTTAACAAATTTAATAATAGGATTTATATTTTGAATTAAAAAATTAATAAATATACTTATACACTTTTTTGCAAACTGATTCCTCCATGTCACCCTCTCTATGTTTCCATGCGTGATCTGATGATGATTTTCCAATGAAAAACATAACGCCTTCATCCTCCCTCGTAATGTATTTTTGTTTTCCAACTAGAAATAATAAACAACACACACTTACCGCCTCCATGATCTTCAAATATCCAACAGCCATACATATCTCCAAAAAGATGTTACAGCCAGACTATTGTATTTTCAAAAAATAGCCTCTTAACTAAAAAAAAAAAAAAACAATCCGAAACGACCCAGTTTTGTTGATATGCAAATATCCATTAAAGACCTCAATGTCGCTGCTGTATTGCATTGGAATCACCCATGATCACCCCCCAAATTTCCAATGTCTACTCAAAAGTGTCATAATCGGAACAAATTAAATCCAATCACCCGGCACATCCCCTCCTCTAGATTTGCCTTTGAATGTAGTTGTCTTTTTCAGAGAGACAGCAGTACCGATTTGGTCTACCAGAAGTGCAAAAATCGAAAAACAAAAGTTATAGATCAAATTTTTTTCCGTATTGGAGTATAAGTGAACTTTTTGAAGACCGTTCCTCGAAGGGACGTAAGATGACGGGGTTATAATATATTTATGCGCCTGTCTACCAATGATGTCGGCGCAAAAAATGAATATTTTTATATTTAAGTAATACACACATACCCATACAAATATACACACAACAGAATATAGTCATAGATACACACCAACATCATCATTTTCAAATTTAGCCCCAAAGTTTTGGGATCGCACATAAAAGTGTTTTCAGTTTAAACATTTCGATCAAACGATTTGGATCGCGCTTCTAAATCTTATTAAAATTAATATATTCCTAGAAGACCTGTTCAAGTAAGAAGAAAAAAATTACTTTTTTCTTTTTTTTTTAATTTTCTTTTTTGTTTCACGGTACGGTTGGAGTTTTTTTTCGAAAAAAATACAAAAAACCACGGAAACGGCATACAAAACTAATCATAAAGGATCTGCTGGCTTAAATCAATTTTTTCAATTCTCACTGTGGATTAACCGGATAAGAAATTTCTACATCATCTGTTGAAAAGAATATTCTGAAGCTATTATTGAATGCTACCGACTTATCTAAAAGGAAAAATAATTTTGGAATTCGAAATGAATCAATATATTCTGATATATTCGGCTTCGATTCGTTTCGTTAAAGTTTAAGTTTTTGAAACTTCAAAAATTGAGCAATAATTTTTTAACATTTCTTTTGGACACCAAACTTAGTGAAGAATCCTTTTTAAAATTTCTGAGATTGGGAAGATCTCGAAAATCTCAAAACCTGAACTAGCCTTATTCGCAGAAAATAATTCAAACAAGTAAAATCGATGTTACACTAAATCGCTGTTATCGTCCTGTGCTTAAACTTTATTCCATAATCTAGTTTACTTACTGAAGACGGCGACTACATTTTGTCGATATCTCTGCAGTTCAACCAATAAAAGTCTCCAACCAACTGGACCTTTTTCCTCCATTTTCGCACGTACAGTTGCTTGAGGTTTTCACGAACTACGTGGGGCACATAAATCGTGGATTTCCTTATCTCTGTCCATGTCCTTTCGAAGTGGATTCTAAAGTTTTCCTTCCCTGAGCACTATTTTCAATGCACTCTGAATTCCATAATCAGGCCACGGGCAGAATTAGCTATTACTTATAGTTTTGTTCATTTCGAAAAAGTATCAATTTCGATATTTGTAGTCGCTCGCGAAGAAAGCTGACACAACTCATCAAATCCCACTCTTCGGAAGATAAGGCAAACAACAACAAGGTCCAGAGTATTTTTTGCTATCGTTCACTGCGAAAATAAAATGAAATATCTTCAAGAGTCTTCTTATAAATTTTCCTCGCTTTAAATGATTAATGGGAAAATATTCACAATCCTAAATGAATCCATTTAACGAGAAGTGTTGAAAAATTCCGAAATTCCGATCCAAAACGCTTTGACAAAAACATCTGTCTACTTTCCTCATTTTAATTTTAAAAAAAATCAAATTTATATTAATTTTTGTTTTTTTTTTGTCTCTTTGCAGGTCAATTCAGGTTCCCATCATCATCAAGCTGTTGTTACGGATTACGCCAAACCAAACAAAGGCATATCCCATCTAACTCAAACCGAAATCACTGAAACTTCTACAATCGTAGAAGATATTCATCATCCACCACTACCACCACCACCAGCAGCGGCTAATATAGTTGGAGGCGATCAGTTAGATTCTATGCTTGGTAGTTTACAAGCAAATATGTCTCGTCAAGGTGTCAATACTGTGCAAAAGGGCTGCTGCAATGCCTGTGAGAAACCAATTGTTGGTCAAGTAATTACTGCCTTGGGCAAAACTTGGCATCCAGAGCATTTTACATGCAATCATTGTAGCCAAGAATTGGGTACACGTAATTTCTTCGAACGTGAAGGATTCCCCTACTGCGAGCCGGACTATCATAATTTGTTTAGCCCACGTTGTGCCTATTGTAATGGTGCTATTTTGGATGTAAATATATATACATATTTTCATATCTATTTTTATAGATTAACTTAAAAAATCTTTTCTCTTTTTATTTTTATAGAAATGCGTCACAGCTTTGGACAAGACCTGGCATACAGAGCATTTTTTCTGTGCCCAATGTGGACAGCAATTTGGTGAAGATGGTTTCCATGAGCGTGATGGCAAGCCATATTGTCGCACCGACTACTATGAAATGTTTGCACCCAAGTGCAATGGATGCAATCGTGCAATTATGGAGAACTATATCTCTGCCTTGAACTCACAATGGCATCCAGATTGTTTTGTTTGCAGGGTGAGTATCCGCAAGTGGATTCCTATTTCATTTATTTTTCTATAATTTTTCTTTTTATTTTATTTCAAAAAATTATTTTAGGATTGCAAAAAAGCCGTTCGGGGCAAGTCTTTCTACGCAATGGAAGGCAAACCTGTTTGCCCATCATGTGTGGGTGTCGATGAAGAGGAATAGGATTAGTTTTTGTGTTTTTTTTTAAATACTCAGCTCTTTTCTCTTTGGTGTGTGAATCGTATGGCTTATACGATTTGTTTTTCTTTTTTTTTATATATAAAATGTCTATCATGCGATTGGATTCGATTGAATTCGATTGTCCTCTTCCTCTTCATTCGGCATCTACCAACAGTTCCTAGATGTTAGCACCAAATGATCATGTCCTGGCCGATTACTTTTTAACTCCTATCAGTCTTATTCTGCTATCCGTGAGGATTTAATTTATTATCCGATGAACCTATGCACTCTGAATTCAAATCATCGAGAGCAAGGTAAATCGAATAATTCAATTCAAAACGGAGATGAACAGAATATGACGGGATATCTCTTTGAAGCTCGATTATGTGAGCTGCCAGAGAGAAAGAGTCAATAAAAGCAAATCTGTGCCTTGGCAAATTGAAAATTATGGTCTCTGCCCTATATATGCCCTTTGAAATTGTTTATTTTCTCTTTCAGCAAAATGATTTTTATATCATTTTCTTTTTAGTAATTTTATAATTTAATCTAAAATCCACAAATTTGACACTAAAACAACAAACAAAAAAAATTGGAAAAATGCACTAAAACTTATTGTTAGGTTATAAGAACTATGATTATTTTTATTATTAACTATTAGGTTTTTATTATTGTTAACTTGTAAATTTATATATTTATTTATAATAAATAAAAAAAAAAAACAAAAAAAAAAACAAAAAACCAAAACAAAAACCAAAACCAAAAACACAAACCCACAAACAATTTAGCTTAGGGATATTTTCGGACGAATCTATTACTTAAAAGATTCTGTCTTCGAAATTTTTGGAGGATTAGGTTCAGGCAGCTCAATGCCTAATGTCTGTTCACCTAGGATTCCTTACAGACGAGAAGAAATTTTTTCTCTAAGGGAATTTCAGTTTATAAGGAGAGAAGGGTATAAAGAATGGGGTATTCCCCTTTCCTAAAAACTGAAATTCGCAAAAGACAAAATCTCATCTGCAAGGGGTCTAGGAAGTGTATGATATGGCATTGTCCTTTAGTAGAAAACAGGTGTCATTGGCATGGACTGTCTTGAAGGGTTATGTGGCGCTTATCGCCGCCTCGGTGCGCCATTGGCACATCCTTGTAGTTGTAGGTCAGTGTTAGAGAGATTGAACCTTGAGTTTGTCGATTGGTTTGTGTTATAAATGTAGTCTAGGGGTTATTGACCTTGGTTGTTTTTTTTGCAAGTTCTTGAGGTAGTTTTGTTTATATTTACCGTTTAAAGTCAAGGTAAAATTGAAATTATGACGACGTAGTTGCAGTATTTTTATAAAATGCTATATTTGATGCTGGATAAATGCCAAAAATGTTCAAAGAGTAGTTTTGGTTTATGGTTGTGGTCGAGTGTGGACACATTTGACATAACATAATTCTCATTATTAAAATCTCTGTGGTACTTGGGCAAAACCCCATATGTCATAAAAATCAATTTTTCATTTTTTTTTTTTAGATTTGTATGCATGTTAAGTATTTAAAATTTTCTGATATGTTTTTCTTTGAGGACAATTTTGAATGATTTTGTTTTCGAATTTTAAAATCTTGTTGGTAAAAAATAAAAAAAATATATACTAGGTCCATATGTACTCGTTCTTATATCTTTGTATCAGAGTTGTAAAGTTCTTAAGTACATTTGGACTTAAGGACTTTGTAAGTACCCAGTACCTTGTACATAAAAAAAAAGTGAAAAGTACTTGGTACTTAAAAAACACCAAGTACAAGTACTTTTTCAAGTACTTTGTTTCAAGTACATTTACTTGGTACTGTATCACTGTCCAGTACAATTTCAAGTATTTTTCAAGTACAAATACATTTCAAGTACTTTTCAAGTACAAGTCCATTTCAAGTACTTTTCAAGTACAATTCCATTTTAAGTACAAGTCAATTTCAAGTACAATTCGTTGAGTAGTCTGTTTTAGCTAACGAATAATGTACTCTTTTCCCATCGTTAACTGTCACAAATGTATATGTATGTATATGTTGTTATGTTGATCTTAAATATTTAATGTTGAATTCCTTATTTCAAATCGGTTTTTTTTTCTGGTTGCAAGGAACACACAAAAAATAAATTTTTCGTGGTCGATTGTGTGTGTGCCATTTGAAAGTAGCTTTGGTGCAAAAAGTAAACAATCTAGTGCACATACAAATTAATTTCAAATATTCAAAACTGGATGCACACGTTATCACGTCGTTTTGTTAGATTAAAACATATATATTTTGAAGAAAAGTTGCAGAAATAGACAGAATTAGTTGTGCGGCCATTAAAGTACCAAAAAAAAACAACCCAAATTCATTAAAAATACTCATCAATCAAGGAAAACATAGGCGAGGACGAGCTTTATATTTTTAATTGGCTTTGGGCACTTTGAATCGAAGATAATTGATATTTTGATAACTTTTTATTAACAATTAACTATTTTTTGACTAATAAAAAATTTGTTTTAATAATTTATTTGCTTTAAATCTATTTTAATATAGGACGAAAACCTTAGAGTATTTGTTAAACCCACCGCAGAATACTTTTAACTCCAGAGAAATTTCATATGTTGCTAGTGTGTGTGAAATCTACCTGAAATCTTGCTGAAAATACAAGATTTGTTTTGACAGAATAAAATCGATTTTGTTTAGAAAAAAATCGATTTTGCTTAGGAAAAAATCGTCTTTTTTGGTTGTAAGGAATTCAACATAAGTTTCTTTTCAGCAAATGAATTTTATTGTTTTTTCATGATTGTTTTAAGTTTGTAGGCGACTGTAGTTGAATGACTGGGTAGCCATACTGTAATTTGATATCAAGTTTGTTTTGTATCTTTTTTGTTGCAATTTTTCGAATCCTACCGGTACCAAAGACAGAAAATGCAGATTATCATTTACGACAAACAATTGGACAGTTTATATTTCTTGAGCGCTCAGTATTTTTCCTCAACTTTTTGGCAGAGCAGGAGAATAAAAAATAAACAATATTCCTCACATAGAAGTCAAAGCAACTCTCCTTTTCTTTTCTTCTTATGTAATTTACTGCGACAAAAAATAATTGAGTAAGCGAATCCAAACAATTTCAGTCTCAGTTTTTAAGGGGAAAAGTGATAAATTTTTGAGAAGAATCCTGTTTATATTTCTGAGCACTCTGAGTCCTCTGAGATCTCAGAAATATAAACTGGCTAAATATGGCATTTGAGGCCATGGGTGCCATTGTTGCCTAACTACATTTTTTATTATTTTCAGTAGAGCCCAGAATAAGAAACAGATTATTTCAAAAGTCTTGCATCCTTATTTATTAGATTTCACTAAAACTCGTTTGAACCTCGTAATACTTAAACCGAGTCGAAGCACTATAACTTCGTTGCTATGCCACGTGAAACTAATCTTTATTTATAAAAATCCGAGCTGTTTTAGTTACGCTCTCATTATGTCAAAAAACGACAAATCTAGAACTCTGGTTATTAAAAAACGTAAACAAACCTTAGCTGATCTCTACAATTATTCATTTCGATAAATTATTTTTGATTGAGTTTTAGAAAAGTTATAATTAATATATGGTTAAGAAAAGTTAAAGAAAAAGTTGTTAGTAAAAAAAGGTGAAATAAATTTCATTTACACTCCTTTTTGTAAATTTCACACGATGTCTTGTCAAAATGATATTTATATTCTAAAACGGCTCTACAACGACCTTATACCTCCTATGAACCAGTTTTAGCTTTCACGTTTTTCAGGATTAGAGTTTTAAATTTCAGGATTAGAGGCGTTGCAAGGTCGCAGTAACTTTACTCCGTCGCTAAATCGAGTTTATAAACAAGGCTGTAGTAGTTTAAACATTTTCCAAACCATATTTCGAAGATTTATCTAACTTGATATTTTATTTAGATAGTTGGAAATATGCAGTTGTCCAAGTTAGGAAGCCTTAGGACAAGAGTAAATAAAGTTTATAAATATCTTTTTTGGAGTTAGAGGGCTGTCTTAAGTTAGACAAAATTTTGAAAATACGACTATAGTAGTTTTAAAATAAAGAAATATTTATGTACAAGCTCTGATTTTATTTGCAAGAGAGATCAAAAATTAAAGTATTTTGATTTTGTATTAATGCCTATAACTATGACATGGATGCGTCAATTCAAAAAAGTAAAATGCAGAAATATTGTTTAATACATATACATACCTAGATTCAATTATTCAATATATCAATAAATCTGCAGTTAGGCCACACAGTTCAAAAACAGGAATCTCTCTCAAAAGTGCTTGAGTTACGCGAAGCAAATTTTTGACGATCATGTGAACGATAATTTGAAAATTTCCGTAAATAAAATTTCCCAAACAATAAAAGATTGCAGCTTTCGCCTTGAAATCTATCCTAAAACGCATTTTTGTTTACTTAAACATGAAAAATGCCAAAAGGTCAAATTTTGTCAACAACGAAAAATGCAATTAAAAAACTTTAAAAAGGCATCACTTATGTGAAGCTCTGAAAGCGTCCGTTTTCTGTGTCCAGACGACAATTCTTCTCAAATTAGAGGAAAAAATGATTTTTGATAATGTTTTACAAACAACGAAACACACAATTCTAACTTTTTCGTTTGGCATTCCAAATCGAAGAGTGGTTCCGAATTACCAAAAAAATGTTATTAAAAGAGTGAACCATGCTCAAATTGTGTATGAAGATTTTAAACTTCTTACCAAGAAAATATATATGTACATATGTAGGTACAGTGAACACATAAATGTAGTTCATCATTTGAAGAGTAAACAAGTCATTAGCTTGATTGTTATTATTATATTTAAAAACTAATTATTTTTTTTTTATAATTAATGTTTTGAAGTAAATAATATGTTTTTTTAAATGTTAACAAAATGTGTATTCAAGCTCGAATTCTCTTTCAAATTGTATCCCCCATTCTGTCACAAAAAATCACAAAACATGAAGCTGTTTATTAATTTATCATACAATACATATTTCAACAACAAAAAAAACTGTTAAATAGGAGAATTTTTGTTCAGTACCTGCATATATTTAAAGCAAACTTAAATACGAAAAAATTAAATTTATATCTCGTAAACTCTTTGTTTATATTAAAATAGAATAGAAAATATTAAATTAATTTATTTAGAAGACATTTTTTTTTTAATTTATGTTTCCTCTGAAAATTGTTATTGATTTTGGAAATATTCCAAAAGTATCATTTACAATAGACTAAATGTGACGTCTTTGTTTTTCTTTTTTTTAAAACAAAAAACATATTATTTAAAAAAAATATCTGGATACCTACTAAGTATCAATAGAATTGTATATGTTTGTTTTTGGTACTCGTGCTTGTACACATTGGTTATAACATATGTAATTACTTTCACTTGTCATTTAACTCTGACAGAAAAAAATATGACAATTTGTTTAAAGTTTGATATGTTTACGTTTGTTCGTTGGTATTTGACTTGGCAAGAATTCAATAGTAACAGCAAAATATGCCCGACGATTCAAGTTTATAACGTTGCAGGTACTATCGCATTGTATAGGGAAAGTTTTAAAAGATTCAAAAATACTATAAAAAAAATTATCTTGCCGTACTAGATGGACTTAAACAAAAATTAAAAACGCTTGTAGGGAATTCCCTGTAACAAATTTAAAGCAAATCAGTCCACCCGACGACGGTATGACGAAACCAAATTTGTTGGACTTTTCCATCATCATCATATTAAGTTTTTTTTATTTACCAAACCAGTACATGGCCTGTAGAGCAAGTAAAAATATGTAAACAATTTCCTTAAAAAAAAAAAAATATCAAGCAAATTACCTCACGTGGTTTGTTGATGTCCATGACTTTGAGCTTTGTTCGAAATTAAATAGTTGTTGACCATACCAGAAAAATTTAAATATGTATTATTTATTGCCAATTTAAAATTTAATAATAATATTTTTTTCTCAAACATTTTCATTTTGTTGTTTCTTTTTAGGACTGTCGTCGACCCTTCCAAGGTGGTTCATTCTTTGATCACGAAGGTCTTCCGTATTGTGAAACTCACTACCATGCGAAACGTGGTTCACTCTGTGCTGGCTGCTCGAAACCAATAACTGGACGTTGTATTACTGCAATGTTCAAGAAATTCCATCCTGAACATTTCGTGTGTGCCTTTTGTTTGAAACAACTCAACAAGGGAACTTTTAAGGAACAGAATGACAAACCTTACTGCCATGCATGCTTTGATAAAATATTCGGTTGAAAATAAAAAAATCAACATAAAAAATCTAAAAAGTTATAAAATTTGATTACCTACTAAAAAAAATATAATTAACAATATTAAAAATATAAAATTCAAGTCAACACAATTATAAACATTATGTCAATGTTACTTGTTAATTTTTAAACATTAAAAATAAAACTTTTTGTAAAACATTAAAGATGTTAATGAAAAAAATAAAATAATTAATATTTAAACTTCCGATTAGTGCCAATCAAAATAATAAAAGAAATAAAAAATATTAATGACGATATGACTATAAACAAAATAAAAAAGCAATTGATAAAATTCAAACGATATATGTAGATCCAATCTAGGATGTGTTATAGAATAATTTATTACATATATATAGTTTTGCCTGTTACTCATTTTATTGTACTTTGTTCTTAACACACATGCACAACACACCCATTGATTCTTTTATTTTTTTATGCATAAAATTGCTAATAAAATATTTTGCTTAATTATGTAATTTGTATCGCATTTTTTTGTATTTTTGTTTCTATAAATGTTTCTATTTTTTGTAATTATTAATTTTAAAATAAAACAAAAATTAAGATTTTATTTACGATAAAAATATTTTACGATTTATATCTATTTTGCAATAAAAATAAAGAAAAAAGATATTTTTACAAAAAATAATGTTGTTATTTGTTATTTAGTATTAATAATATTCGGGAAGAAACAACAAAATTACCTATTTCATGCCATGTCGTAAAATCCATTCAATAGCTGGCATTTTTTTTTCAAATATTTACATTAATAACGATATTTCACTATATGAAAGAATCACATCATATTTTGACAAGTTCATTCAAATTGCCCACTTTCAGCGTTCACACATGCTTTGAGTCTGTAAGGCTAGCAATGACTAAATTTAAAATTTTCTTTATGGTTATGCAGCTTACCTGAGGCTATGAGCTTCAATCTGAGCCATTTCACTTAATCCATCAGATTAAAATCAGGACTGCCTCGTCAGCTCTAATGAACTCAGGAACTTGCTGCTCAAACCACTCTTCAATTTTGCTTTGTGAGCTATATAGCCGAGTCTATTTGAAATAACCGGTGCTTTTTTGTTTGAGAATAGGTCGTTATTTAATAGCTACACATTTTTCTCCAGCCCTATGTTATTTCATAGCTATTATTCCAGCTAATTCAATTATGAAAAAATAATAGTATTGCCTTCCTATTTGCAGATATTATAGTTTTGATAAATAGTACGCATACGCCACAGTGTTTAATTTTAATAAAAGTCGGAAAGCTTCTTTTGCATATACAAACATTTTGTTGTTCAAATGTGAGCGCAGTACGTTTTTAAAAAAATGTTAATATCTTTATATATGTAAGTATATACAAATAACACATAAATTAAAAGAACTGCTTTATAAATTTGTTTTATTTAGTTAGACAAAAAAAATGTTTTCAGAAACAATTTTTTTTTATAAAGCGTAGCAACACGGGTAGGGTTAGCCACTTTGTGTATGCTGTATGCTTGATTTGGGACTAGTGAAGTACAAAACCAGGGTCAGGCAGAGTTGCCGTGATTGAAAGGTTGTAATTGGATTTTTTCTCAATATGTTAAAAAATGGGCAAAATTGATTTACTTCAATAAGGCTGAAATTTATTTATAATTTTGTTTATACATTCTGATGAATGAAACAAATTATGCCTAATAGATTTGATGAGCGGTCGAAAGTAATTGCCAGACGTGTCTAAAGTTTTTAAAGATTATTAAATTACATTGACTTATTTCACAAATTTTTAAACTTGTGGTGTATTCTATACTTGTGAAAAAATAAGTCAACAAATAGGTAATAGCCGTTTTCCTTTTGAGTTGGCAAAGTACTCATGAGTACTATTCCAATGGAACACATCAAACTGCTTTCCCTTCTAAAATGTACATATCTACGCGCACATGAGACCATGTGCAGTTGATAGTACTAGATTAGTGTTTTCTGCTCTTTAGTACTTTGCCACCTCCAAAGGAAAACGGCTAGCAAACTATTTTTTTTTTTTTTCAAATTGAAAATCACTACTTAAATTAATTCGGCCAACACCTTTTTTACTCCATTTGTACTTCTAGTACTTTAAAATCCCTCTAATTGCTGTTACGAGAAATATTTTTGGATTCTTTTTTTGATCCCGACTTCAAGAAGGAGTAGATTTGGAACACACGCACATACTATATGAACATAGTTTTTCATCGGACTAAAGGTTGAACTAGAATAGTCGAAATCCACGTGCGTGGTCGTACGAAACTGAGGGAAAACAAGAAATTCATATGGCACGCATATAATTGCGAAGTCGTACTCTTTGTTTAGATTTTGTTAACTTCTCTCATCTAATAGCCCTTCCACACTAGCCCACTGAGTATTAATACATGTCAAAAAAGTGGGGGTAAAAAAATGTGTATAGTTTGGAAACAAAATATGACAGGTATTAATACAAGATGTGACAGCCCATCTTACACAGCTCTGCATACATGATTTGACATGTATTAATACTTTACAATTTTTAGGGTTGGTTCTAATTTTAATACATTTCATCTGTCTGTCAACACAAGTTTGGCATGTAATAATACAAGCCAGTGTGGAAGGAAAATTTGAAAGTTATATTTCCCACAAATTTGACAGTCGCAAGAAATTCTTTCCCACTTTCAATTTGACATGTATTAATACTCAGTGGGCTAGTGTGGAAGGGCTATAACGTGAATTCGCTCACCCACCGCTCTTTCGTGACTGGAAGCATGGAAAATCAAGATGGTGGAAGCAAACTAAAAAGAATTTGACGCTTGGTGCATAGCTTTCGACAGCTTCCGCCTAATCGAGTTCTACCATAAGCGCTTGCAGAAGCCATTTTGTTTTAATGGCGTCATTGAGCAGTGTGTAAATTAAAAAAAAAAAAAACTGTAGAACAGTCAGATGTCAGAAAATCAAATCGAAAACTTTATTAGAAGCAGGCGTCCATATTAATTTTTTGTTTTACATCAGTAGCGTACTAATTTTTATGCTAAAATTTAACCAAGTATTTCAGCCGAGAGGTACGCCGCAGAGGCTTTTCTACAGCGGTTATCTGTCAAAATTAAGCGCGTGCAATAATTGTCTTGCACATAAATTCTGGAGTGAAATTGTGATAGGGTATTTTATTCTATTTGTGATTTTTACTTTGTGAAAATAAAAATCGAAGACAGGAAATGTTCGAGCACAAGAGTTTATCAATGTCAAAGAGAAAAATCAATTTTATTACATTAGATTCATTTGAAATATTGAAATAAATCTCTTTGAAATGTTTAACTAAAATTTCTCTTCAGAAAACAATTGTTTTCTGTAAAATATTCTCCTCCGAAACCTTGGGCCTATTTCACGGCACATACATATATCACAATGTGCACTAAATTTGGTCACTGATGACTCAGCGCCATTTTTTAATTTAAAAAAAAAAAATCAACTTCTACCTATTTGCATTGTTTTATAAAAAAAAAAAATAAAATCTACCACCAAACATATCTAGGACCATTTTCAAAATGATGCTTCAAATAAAATGTATGTGATGTATGTGCCGTGAAACAGGGCCCTGATGTCATAATTAAGCTTGGATTTTAGCGGATGTTTGGAGAGAAAAGTACAAAAATTATTGCGATCTGCGTAATAGACTATCTCATTTTGAAAATCGGAATGGGTGTCGTAGTAGTTATTTTTCTTTCCTAAAAATCGGAGTAGAGTTACTCCATTTGGAATAAGAAACCTTTGGTCTAGCAGAAACCAGATTTGCAAGGTTTTGTATTTTTTTTTTTTTTAATTGTGCATGGATTCACGACATAATACAAATGAAAAAAATAGAGGGTTGATTCAACATTGAATAATGTAAAATTAATTAGATTTTCATGTTAAGATAACTGGACATTGAAAATTAAGTCATTTTAAGCTAACTACATTTTCATGTAAAATTACCTAAATTTTTAAGTAAAATTAACAAATTTTTAGGTAAAGTTTACATTTTTATTATTTGAATGCAGTCTAAAATTTACAAGATATCATGTAGATCTTACGTTGATAAAATACGACGTTAAAATCAGGTTTCTTGTTAAGCAGTTTACCTGATCTACCGTTTTCAAAAACCTGGAATAATAAAGCAGGTATAACTAACACAAATTGGTTAGTTATACCTGCTTTTTTTCTCTGAGTGTACATATCTGCTAACAGAATTCGTAAATTTTACGAGTAACATTAAGATTGATTCACAATAATCACCAACAAAAAATGTCTACAGAACTGTTACTTTATGCCAATAATTTTTTTTTTGTTTTGTTTTGTTTTTATCTTTTCCGTGGAATCATCTTGACCAAAACAAAAAACAGAAAGACAAAACAATATCACGCGCACATGGTACGGAATAACCTGTTCCGGCATACCTACATATGTACATGAACATATGATGTGGATGTCATGTGCAAATTCACACCGGTTTTGGTGAAGCCTGATACTGTTCTTAGTTCTTTATAACCCTTTGTATTTTGTTATTGTGTAACACAATTCAGTTTCTGTTTCTTTACCCCAACTCCCTTTTGTAATCCACAAAATTATTACCTACCTCCTCTGGCTTTTTTATGTATTCATTTTGTTCATCTTTTTCTATACATTTGTTTTTTTTTTTTTTGATCCAAATTTTTTGGCGAATATAAACTGAAAGCTTAAGTTATACGACAGTGTTTTAGATTCTTGCTGATAATTCAAATTATATAATTTAATGACAAAAGCTAGCTATTCGGCCGGTCTAAGAAATAAGGTCGAAAAACGCCAAAATTAAAAAATTGAGTTAGTACCATTAATTGGATCCGTTAAATAGTTTATTATTTTTGTGTTACGCAACGGCTAAAACACATATTTTCTACTGCATGGCTAAAACTCGTGAATGCAATTTACATTACAGGTTTCAAGTAAGTTGTCATGTCAAGTCAA
The DNA here is from genome assembly GCA_946251815.1 of Dasysyrphus albostriatus. Taxonomy (NCBI): domain Eukaryota; kingdom Metazoa; phylum Arthropoda; class Insecta; order Diptera; family Syrphidae; genus Dasysyrphus; species Dasysyrphus albostriatus. The sequence goes on from OX276337.1 coordinate 106,960,729, forward strand.
GTGTCAAGTCATGTGCATATACTTAGTTTAAAGGTCGCAATTTCATTTCTCTAAGCCATCACAAAACAACTATGATTTAAGCGCATAGTAATCTTACATGATGTTGTTTTTATTAAAAAAAAACTCGTTCTTAAAATTTTCCTGTTTTATTCAATTTGAAGGCGAGTAAAGCAAAATCATTAAAATGCATACATCTCAAAACAGACTGCGGTTTTTGAATATAATTAGTTTTAAATAATGTTCATAGATATACAGAAAGGTGTAGTTTTGTATCTAGCAGTTAAGTCAAAGTTGCTGCTAGCTCTTACTGCATTTCCACCTAACACAGATTCACCTCAAATCTTCTTCAAATATCATATTTATTTTGTAAATCTTGAAGAACATAGCGCTGAAGGATTCATTCGTGGCTGCATTCAGCTCTTCACAAATTAAATATTCTATCTCATTTCGACTCCATAGGAAAAAATTAAAGACCATTTGCTTTTATAGAGGAGCTTTCAAAATGAATCTTTTTGTGCTAATTGTGCTAATTATATCTGAGCTGAGATAAACTTTCGGTAGAAATATAGATATAGCATTATGATAAGAGTCCAAGGCATGTTAAATGCCACATGCACATGAAATTTATAAATTTAAATAAAGTTTGTATGAGATATCTTCGAAATTTTTAATTCATTTAAAAGGTCTATCGATGCCTCTATGTATGGAATATAACATCATTCAAATGTCCACCTTCACTGGATGGCTCTGGCACGAAGTGTCTAAATGCCCAAAATACATACCCAACAGCGACTTTTTCGGGGTAAATTGGATGCTCTTGGATCTCATGTGGATTGGTATCTTCTTGATAGTTTGATTTTTTGACGTACCCATTCATATGTAAATGGGCCTCATCGCTGAAAATAATGAAGCCAGCAGAACTTTTAGCGAAAAGAAGGCCCATTTAAAAAAAAAACAATTTTATCATTCACATGTGTTTTTGAACACTATATCCAAGACTGGTAATTTGGTAAAACAGACCAAATAAATGACAGCCAATTTGACAGATATACATAGCTTCAACAATAAGGCCGCTATCAACTGTCAAAATTCCGATGACCCTGTATGTATGTGTTAGGCATAATATAGGAATATATAGATTAAGTTTTGGAGCAATTTAGTGCTAAAATTTAAAGTAAAATATATTTTTTAAGGTTATGTGTTGTAGAACACTCGCTTTGACGTCACACGACAACAAATATGGCAACCCTCCATCTCATATAACATTCCTTGTATTTGTATAAATTGTGTGTTGGGCATATTATACCACATTAAAGTTTTTAATATGTTCATGTTTGACGAAGTTTAAATGGGGAACAATGAGACCGGTAAACCGGAAGTTTGTAGACAAGAGAAGTGGAGGGTCAAGAATGTCGTGAGGCAAACATAAACAACGAGCTCATGAGTCTCATTTGAAACTATATGCCAAAACATTAATTATTTGTTGTTTCAATGTGTTTTGAGGTGGCTCAAAGTTTTTTATACGTGTGTAGACACAAAGACACTTACAAGTCGGTACTCATTGTTCGCAATGTGAACAGAGTCTAGGATCTGAAATAAAGACAAATGCTAGGTTTTCACTAACTTGTAAAGCTGGAACTATAATGCTTAGGGGGACACTTAATTTGTCGGAATAAATGTGTATTTATGTATTTATTTATGTGCTTGTGTCAATTTACTAAAACTACTAACCACACATGCATCCATGATAAGCCCTGATCCAGCTTTGCCATAAATACAGATTTGTCTGCATTTTGCAGATTTTCAACCCACCCACAGAATTTTTAAACTAAAACGGCACCGCGGATTATGTCTACACTCGTGCCTAATTCAATATTTTGTTCTTCTTTTGATTTCTTTATAAAATCATCAATAATTTTGCTGTTCTTTTCCATAAAAACAAATCATAATAACTGCACTAACTTTAAAGTAAAATATGAAATGCTTTAAGCATAGCAAGGAAACAATACTATTTTATTTATTATTTATGTGTTCTGTTTTAGTTGTCTTATAAAAAATATTTATCTATGAACACATTTTTTCTTTAAAAATCTGCATTGCAGATTTTTTCGTCATTTTTGAAGATTTCTGAAAAAAAAATATGGCAACACTGCTCTGATCTAAGAATGCAGCTTGCTTTAAGCTTACTACAACAAAGAATTCTGAAGTTAAAAGAAAAAAAAAAAGTACATGTAAAGCATATGATGCGGCTATATTTGTGAAGTGGAACATTTCGTTAAGTTTCGTTCAACTTTAATTTTGAAAGTGAACTTCCCAGACGCACTTCGCTTAAGTAAAACTGAGATTTGGTAAAATAGGAATGTCAAAAAGAGGTAGATGATAGGTTTCACACCGCCAGATTAAGTGCAAACTCGTTCCACAAGTGAAATATTGTACTGGCCCACAATAAATCAAGCGGTTTGAAACTGTTTGAAAAAAATAAGGAACAGAGGTGATAAGTACAGTATTGGTGTGTTCCCTTTTTGAAGATACGGATAGCTACTTTACGTTGGTTTCTGACATTAGCTGCAGTGCCCTTCTCACCATTATACATAGTTCTACCTTTGGGCCTCTATTTAGCTCCGTTTAGACCTTTTTTCTTCATTCAGTGAACGCGTTGTTACTCAAACAACGGATAAAGTTCATCGAATTTTCAAAAAGGCTTTGAATTTCTTCGTTGTTCGTGATCGGTGTCATCAATAAAGTTGCATTTAGACCTTCGTTATTTATTCGGTGAACGTTGTTCTACAAGCAACGAATAATGAGCAAAGCTTGTCCAAAAACTCAAAACGGCTTTCAATTTTTTCGTTATTCGTGTTTGACGGTAACCATTTACACCTTCGTTGTTCTGCGCACGGGTAAAAACGAACAACGTACAGGGACGATAATACCGAAGGTCTAAATCTGGCTTAAGACCTTCGTTGTTCCGCGTACGGCAAATTTTACACGAGGTGATTCCTTGGGTCTGACAGTTTGCGAATGTTGATGAGTGAGAAGGAGCAACAAAATTCTGATTTTACCTTCACAATTTTTGACGTTACTAACAGTTGAAAGAGACGCAGTTGAAAGAACAGGGTGTAACATAAATAAAAAGGTACTTTTTTCCATGATGAAATCGAACAACTTGTTCTGTCAAATGCATCTTTTCGTCATATAATAACATAACAGACATGCTGAAATCTAAGATTAGAGCTAAGGATTTCTCCAAGAGAAAAAACGAATTGAATTGAGATTTGAAGAATCATTTTATTCAAATATCATTTGAAAAAAAAAAATACCGCTCATTTTTACATAATGTCAAAATTGCGAGAAAAAAACTTGTTTTCATTTTCAGTCGAAAAACCCAAGAAAACCTGAGATGATTTGTGTTCAGTACCACTAAGTTTATAGGAGGTTTTTTTCTACCCTTCTATCCAACCATGTAATTCTATGTTATTTGAAGACCAATACACAACCTTAAGCAATGAGAAGGCGTAGAATGTGGTGACCGCTGTGGTTAACATAAATGTTTAGTTTTTTGTGATGGTAGGCATAGCCTCTAGGCAATGAAAATGACTAAGTAGTAAAGTACTCTTCCAAATCGGCGAACAGCACACGGTCGAACTCTCTACACCAGCCCAGCCTTACATGCTCGTCAGAGTCAGTTAGTTAAGTCAGTAGATACAGAAACTTTGCCGGTTCTGGAGGGCTTCATTTTTGGTTTGGTTCTTATTATTGGCTCCGTTCGTTTTCCTTCAATTTTTTTTTTGCGTGCGCCCTTGTGTAATTTAAATTAACTCTATATCTAATTTTTTTAGTCATAATTGGATATATGTACGTAAATATCTAATTCAATGTTCTAGATAGTTCTGTGCCTTAATTTTTCATAGAGAATCAAATTATAATATGATGCACTACCTATAGGTTGTACCTACTTGTTGCAAATCATTTTTAATACCTTAAGTAATATTATATGGTGTAAATTCTTTGTGCTTTAAATTGTGTCGTGTTCGAGTGTGGTGGCATTCAACTAAAGTGCTTTATTGATTTGTATCTTTTTATCTATTCTGGTTAATAAATAGTTTCTGAGAGTGTTCATTGTCTTTATGTTTTTTTTCAAATTTAGTATAATGCGAGGCTTCACTTATCAAAGTTGTCAGTAAGTCCTTATTAAGCATTAATGTGTTCCTAATTTTAACCGGTAAACTGATGGTTTTCCTTCGAGTGTATAAAAAGTTTGATATCAAAAAATAAAACTACAATCGTTTCTTGGAAAATTTCTTTAAGGAAGCTATATACGTGCGAAGCGGAAAAAAGTGTTACTTGTTTAATTTAAAGTTTGTAGTTCGAGCACAACAGAATTATATTGTGATTTGAGAACAATCACTGTGAATTATCCAGAGAGAATAACCATCGTCGCAGATTTACAGAAGTTACAATAGCCATCACATATCATCATCATCATCATCATCGTTATTTATTCTGATTTGACAAGTGTGTGACGTGTGGCGGAAAACGAACGGTATAATAAAACAGATAATGTCATTTTAAAAATTTAAATCTTTAGCAACAGATATCAAGTGAGGATGGTACTATTTTTTTTATCTGAAACTGAGCAACTAAGTAATGGGATAACTAGAATCACTTGAAGTGACGTAATTGTAAATGTAATTGACAGTTTTGATGAGGTGGCACAACATGGGAAGACGTAGAAAGAGCAAGGAGAATCACTTACAAAAGACTCATTGATGGTGATGTTTGTTTTGTTTTGTTGTAAGAGATTGATGGCTAACATTATATTTTGCCTTTTTTGTTAAGTAGGTGCCTCATTTCCTGTAATGTTTTGCTTTTTTAGGGGGTGTCAGATGATAGTTTATACGAAAAAAAAATAGACATTTTTGGTTGAATACGAAAGAAAAGTGATTTAGTGGACTGCCAATCCCATATGATGGGTCATGGGTGACGGAAAAATAAAATGATAACGTTATAGATACCTAACATGAATGGATATAAAATGTTTTCATTTTTATTGCTACAGATCAGGCTAAAATTTAATTTAATTAATTTAAGAACTAAGAAGCCTTGTATTGACAGGCGAATAGAGAGTAGTATGACTAGTAAGAGATAGTTTAATTGATGTTTTTTTTTTGTTTAATGTAAATGAAAACGAAAAATACATTCATACCTACCTACCTATGGTTTACGTTATTTAGTATAGTGATGAAATACAATAATTTTTCTTTGCATAAATAAGTATGTGTACATGTTTATTTTGTATCTCAAAAAAATTACGACACAAAAACAAGTAAGTTTTTGAAAACGTCATCTACTTTAAAAATGCATTTGCAGAATGTTCTTAAACGCAAAAGACTTCAAAAACAAAAACACACATTTTAATGCATTAGCATTAGCTTTGTTTGTTGAAGTTTACCCAGGGTTGAGACAGGTTTTCTTGACAACCCCAAAAATTTTAGAAAAACCTTGGGGTGGAATCGGCTAAGGTGATTTGTGATAGTTGACAGTTACAACTCAATAGAAATGTAATGGCGTTGTGACAGAAATCACCTTAGGCAATTCCACCCCTGTGTTTTTTTTCGGTTCTCAAAAAAACACCAAAGAGCCCTCAATTTTGATTTTGAGATAAGAAGGAAACAAAATTTGTTTTAAAAACGAATAAAAACAAACCACAATTTACACGTTCTTTTTCTATTTGCTGTTATTAAATTAAATTTGTGTTTTAGTTAAATTTCCATTTTCCTACACGCCACGGCAAAAAAAAAACTAGTTCTTCTGCAGGGCAAATTTAAGGTCTCAAAAACACAGAATTCGCTGGCCAGGTGGAGTTCAGGGTTTTCAAAAAACGCTTTGGGCAACGCTTTAGAACTCAACGAACAAACCTATGACGGTGTTCACATTGGTTTGAAAAACTGGATTTTTTTTTTGACGTTTCAGTATTCATATCTCGCACTTACTTCTTCAGTAAAGGAAGATGTAAATACTGAAAAATCCAGTTTTTCAGTCGAATGCGAACACCGTCTATTGTGTTCGATAGTAACCGTCAAATACGTTTGCAAGTATGTATGTGTATTCACTGACGTTGAACACACTGATTTTAGGTGTGTTCCACAGCGAGTTTCAAACTGTTTGAAACCACCAGATTTAGGGCAAACCCGTTCCACAAGTGAAATTTTGTATTGGCCCGCACTAAATCTGGCGGTCTGAAACTGTTTGAAAAAATTTAGGGAGCAGGGTTTTTATGAAGCAGCACAGTTGCATATTTTGACAGAAGCAATATCTGCGCCAAGAAATGAGGATCATTTAACAATGAAATTGACTTTGATTTGACGTTTTCGAAAAATGTTCAGAAATATAAAATTCATATTCAAACACCGATCGGCTATTTATCTTGTTCGTCTGAACGAAAAAAATAGTTTAAAAGTTTTTGAAAAGTGTCAGATTTCCAAAATGTTTGTATCTTTAGATCTTATGTGTTGCCAAAAAACAATTCTTTAAGGGATTTTTCTATTCTAACGACACTGCAAGAAATAATGGATTTTTGTAGAGGGAGACCAGACAAGTGTATTTTAAAAGGGGGATCAATCTCTTGTTGTTAATCAATCTCAGCACTCTTATACAAAAAGCACTTAAAATACAAAAAAAAAAGTTTAAAAACAACGGAAAAGTTACAACTAAGTTTTATAGCTCGTTTCAGACCTAAAACTTTAATCATGTTTTTAAACGAGTTATACATATTGGTTAGTAATTTTTGAAAAATAGTCGAACATAGCAATAACTACTTTGTAAGTACTCGTAAATTGAAAGTGCATTTTTTCTCCAAAAACAATTGACAAATATAACGCGTTTGAAAAATAAAATTTAAGTCCCTTAACGAATTATTTCTTTCCAAAGAAGCTAAAAGGTGACTGTTTTAATATTCGGTCGAATTGAATTCGTACAGATTTAGATCGGCCAACAAAGAGATACCGGATTGTGGATCTATTCGTTTTGCTGAACATCTATGATTCATAAACATTCGGAAAAACGAACGGAATGACGTTTTCAATTAGGATTTCTTTTTGTATTCTGTTTTCAAACCGTACGGATTTAATTCGACCGAATATCAGAACAGCCGTGAATATTTTGGAGTAATCATTGATTTCAAGCTATCATGGAAAAATAGCACAGAGGACAAAATGAAAAGAGCACTTTGGGCTTTCTACACATGTAAAAAAACATTTGGTTCACGGTGGGGTATGTGACCGCAGGTCATCTAGTTCAATCATGTGGTGGAAGGCAGTTGAAAAAGTTTGCTATCTTAAAAATCTGAATAAGGAGAAGAGATTAGCTTGTATAGGAATAACTGGGGTGCAGGGGTCTACGCCACAAGCAGGGCTGGAAATTATTCTAAACCTTCCAGTCCTGGACGAGCACATTAGATGCAGAGCAACCAAAAACGCACTTCGAATCAAAGAACTGGGCTCTTGGACGTACAGCTCCTTTGGTCATGGCCATGGGTCTATCTTGCAAAGATATGACACAGTTGCCGGACTTGACTTGATGTGACGACTGCTACTTACCACTTCTAATAGATTTTAACAAAAACTTCCTTATTTTGACACCCAAAAGGCAGGGATAGGACTCCACTCACTAAGTTGTGAACAGAGTCCTCTTCTTCACCGATGGTTCAAAAATGGAAAAAGGAACTGTAGCTGGGGTATTCTGTGAAGCTCTTTATATCATGAAATCATTTAAACTTCCAGATGAATGAAGTGTTTTTCAGGCTGAGATTTGGGCTATTGGAAAAGCGGCAGAAATGATACAAAAAAAAACTGAGCTCCTCGAAGATCACATTTTTAATGAACAGCCAAACTGCTATCAAAGCAATAGCCAGTGAGATTATAAGATCCAAGGCAGTAGCAAAATGCCAAGGCATTCTGAACATTATTTTCAACACTTACCTAGTCAAACTCTGCTGGGTTCCTGGACATAGCAATATAGAAGGGAATGATATAGCAGATGAACTGGCAAGAAAAGGGTCAGTAACAAATAGAAACAGTAGTAGTCGAGGGATAAGGGACCAGACATCCCCATCGGCGTGATTAAAAGGAAAATAGAGCTAATAACGAAAAAGCAAATCAATAACTTCTGGTCAACTAGAAAAAACTGCGTTATCTCTAAAAGTTTATGGCCTAGAATTAATGAAAAGAAAACTCGGTACATTTTATCGCTGAGTAAAAGGAATATTAGAATCTTGATAGGTGTACTACCTGGTCACTGTGCCATTGGCACAATGGCCACTAGATTTCTGTAAGAGCTGTCATGATGTTGAAGACATAGAAACCATCAAACATCTGTTTTGTGACTACTCCAAACTCCAAACAAATCACCTTCGTCATTTTGGAAAACAGGTTTGTTGGAGAACTGGATGATCTAGCGCAGATCTCAATGGCAAACATGAGAAAATGTATAGAAAGTACGGGCTGGTTCGCGAACGAACCAGTCTATCTCAACCAGTAGTTAAGGAGCATCTCTGCTTTTATTTCGTAAGGGGATCCACAATGGACCAATAGACTTCCATGTATGCAACGGCCCCCGTGCTGTGCACACCCCTCCTAACCTAGCCTAACGTATCATTTGCTGTATGCTGGCATCTTTGTTACCCTGTATTTAAGTCAGTTTTTGTTTCACATAAAATCTAAAGATACAAAAATTTGGGAAGTCAGGTACTTTTCAAAAAACTCTTTAATCAAATTTTTCGTTCAGGCGAACAATAGGTGAGATAAGGGCTAAAAATAATTTTTTTAAACAAAATTTTAGAGTTTTTTGACAATAACTGCTAAAAATTTTGACTCCAAGTTCAATAGGAGCCGAGAAAATTGTATTTTTGTATCAACACACTTTTTCAAAATGGCGGACAACGCAACACCGCCTACCAGCCAGAATGCTCTTACCCAAATCTATGGAGTTAGAGCGAACATACATTATATAAAAAAGCCAGCGATACTAAAATGACTTCTCAAAAACGTTGCTAGGTCTTTTGTTCTAAAGAATGAATTTTCGTATAGAGTTTAATGAAATCACAACCGAAATTGAGACCTTTTCTTTAAGGAATAATTCGTCAGTATAAGGTATTTTACTACAGAAAACCTGTTATTGTTATTATTTCTACAAAAAGAAATAAAAAAGTTACTTTGAAATAAATTTAGTGATTTGCCTATTTTATAGCTTTGAGTAAAAGTACGTATACGCCACAGTGTACAATTTTAATAAAGGCCGAGCTGCTGTTTTTTTTTAATGCCAAAAAGTATGGTAGTTCAAATATCAATAGTAGTTGATAAATTGTGTTATTATTTTATTTTTGACGTTTCAGTATTCACATCTCACTTGACTGAAGGAGTTGCAGCAAGATGTAAATACTCAAAAGTCAAAACATTCTACTTAGTTTTTCACACGACACACCGTCGATTAAAAAGTTTTAAAATTAACCATTAGTTTAACGGAGTGCAAATATTGACACTTTTCGAAATATTTAACTACATATGAAGATTTAAGGATTATGAGATTTTAAATATTTCGAAGATTTTGTTGAAATGAATGCCAATTACGACTACGCCCTTTAATGTTTATATTATTTGATTCTCTGAGACTTTTTACCCAATTTTTTCTCTCTTTGGCTTAGTTCTAATAAAGTAATATATTTTACTCTGTAGTACTACCTAACCTATAGTCCTGCAACATGTTCTGTTACAAATGTAAAACAACGGCGTTAGGAAATAAGCTCAAGGAAAAAGTGCCCAAATTGATTTGGAAATATTACCCACAAAAATTTGTATCACCTAAAAGAAAAGAAGAAATTGGAAATATTGCCCAAAACTACTTTGTGACCAAATGTTAAAATGAACATATCGCACAAATATTTTGCATGTAAATTTTTTTTTTTAGAATTTGGGCCACATTTCTTCAATTTTGGGTGACATTTTCAAACTTTAAGCATGTCCCTAATACATATCTCACTATTTTTTCAACTTTGGGCTTAAGTTCCAATTCCAATTTTTAAGTTTTTTTTCAGGCATTGTTTCAATCTATAAAAGTAAGCTAAAAAAAGAAAATATCATTCAAAATTTTAAAAATATTACAACAATTTTTTCGTAATTTTCTTGGGTGCTATTTCCAAATTGATTTTGGTGTTCTTTCCTTGGGCGTTATTTTTGAACCCCTTAAAGACCATAACAATAAAACAAGATAGTTTTTTTTTAACTTAAAGTTATTTAATTTATTTAACCGTTATTTTATTTATACAAAAAAATTATTTCACCCAAAATGGTTGCTTTGGTGCTGTTTCTATTAATATTTTTGCCACTGCTTTGGTTAATGCTTTATGAGGCTATCCAAATTCCTGTGGAGATACTTACAGACGACCATGCTCTCATGTTTTGACCACAAGCAATAATCAAAAAGATTCAAATCTGGACTGGAACAAAAGCTGGAATTTTGATTTTAAGACACTTCTGCGGGATTTTGGCTATGTGTGCCGGGGCAGAGTTCCGTTGAAAAATCCACCTTACCCCATTGAACAGAGAACTTGCTAAGCCTTTCAGTTTTGGTAACATTTTGCAGCCTTTTACACACTTTCTAGTCGTCCACTTTGACAATTCAGCAAACTGACCAATCAGCCCAGGAAAATCAGACAAAAAAGTGGCAAGACTACGAAAAAATTCCGACAGAACTGAATTTTGGTGGAGAGCTTTGTTTTGATGTCTTAAGCATTTCCTGAAAAGTTTCGTAAATTTGGAGTGAGGCTTAATTTTTTTTTGGGGTGGGGGGTGTTAGAGGGGGTAGAATACAGTTTTTTCTTAATTTTTCGAAAACTTTAAGTTACAAATTGTAGCTTATGTCATTCTACACAAAAAAGGTTAACATACTTTTTTCATACAAGATTCTGCTAAAATCACTTCATCATAACATCACATCACACTTTTTTTTGTAGAAGCAATAGATTTTGAGAAAAACGTGCACAAACGCTCTCATTACCTATTTTACCAAGCCAAAATGAAGAATAAAATTCATTACAGTGAAAATCTCTTATTTCTTGAAATCTGTTACTCCTACGAAAAAAAGTGTTATAATCTTTCTTGTCCAGAATTTTATGAGTATAAAAAAAACTAACTAGGTTATTAGAAAAAAATTATATCTGCTGAGATATTAACAAAATACTGTTTTTTGTCCATTTACAGTACAAAATAAAAAGTGTGACTTTGATACGCTATAACTTCAAGATTAATAAGCCAACAGAGTTCATCAATGGCTCATTTTTTAGATAATTTTACTTTCTAAATGTTATTATTTTTATGATTTTGTTGTAAAAGTAAATTCTATTTGTTATTCAAAAACCAAATTACTTTCTTTTTCAAGATGGCGGTCTACCCCTTACCACGGGCACCCAAAAATCATGGCTTTGTAAAGAAGAGATGTAGCTAAACTCAAATCGTACAAAAACTTTAGCCTACTGATTAGTAAAATTTTAATAAATTTTTTGACAAAATGTACTCCACCGTGAAGTTCTTGAATGATTTTCTCAGAATCTATTGCTTGTATGAAAAAAAGTTTGTTAATCTTTTTTGTGTAGAATGACTTAAGCTACAATTTGTATCTTCACAATTTTTCAAAAAAACTTGAGAGTTTTCGAGAGATTAAAAAAAAAAAAATTACCTGTCTTTAAAAGTTAAACCCCGGCCCAAATTGATTGAACCTTCAAGAGACGTCAAAACAAAGCTCTCCACCAAAATCAGCTTTTTCGGAATTTTTTCGTAGTTTTTCCATTTTTCTGTCTAGTTTTCCTGGGCTATAGTGGTTTTAACAAATCACAAATTCGACCGGAGCTTTTTTTACACCTTATGCAAGAGCAATAAAGGCAAGTCTATGTACTTTAACGCCCCACTCCAAATTAAAAAACCATTTATGTCGAACCTAAATTGACTTAAAAGCCCCTACCAATAACCAAATTTAGAGACGACTTAAATATTAGTTAAATGGAACATAATGATTTAAATGTATACTATATAATAAACTAAGCATGGAATGACTTAAAATATTTAAGTGGGCCCTGAATAATGAATATTAGAAGGTATGGACTCTTGAATATGAAACATAACATGCAAAGTTCATTGTTTATAGTCTACACCATTATAGTTCACTTTACTTAAATATTTAAGTCATCCCTAAATCTGGTTAGTGGTAGAGCCCAAAGCCTTTACTTAACAAAAGACATATATATACAATATATACAATATACACCAGCTTAAAGTTGGTGTAACAGAACATGGCAGGACTTGTTATATACGAGTAAGTATTTGGTATGTACAAACCAGTCATTGGCTGCAGGTACTGTAAACTCAACCAAATCTCGTACATTCAAATATGTATGTTCATATTGAACTGAGGTTTTTTATGTGGTGAAATATGTAATTCAGCGTCTGACATGTCTGAAATACATTAAGATTACAATAAATTAATAAGAATGCAACTTTTAATGTTTGCCCACATTATTTTTTTATTGATTATATTTCTCACGCGATACAGTTAAAATAAATCTGGAATATTCTTATAAATGTTTGTATTCAAATTAAAGTGAAATTAATGACCTCAAATTAACTACCTAGTCACTGGGGCATTGAATATTAAATTGTGTCCTTTTATGTAGTCAAGGTAACACAGTGTTGACAATGAACTTGTAAAAGACTTCTACAAAAAAAAAAAAAAAAACTAAGCAAACAAAAAATATGAATACATATTGTTTTGTCCCAGCATGCAGGTCAAAGCAACAGGATGTTAAAGTTAGAGGGTGCATATGGCCTGTTGAGTTTATTGCGGCAAGGAAAAAAGAAAAGAAAAACAGCTCAAGCAAATCGTTGTGGAGAAATATGAGGCTAAATTTCTTTAAAATTCCACAATAAATTCAAACTGATGGTTTCACAATCTTTCATAATTTGTATTGATTTTGTGTTCAAAAATCATTTGAAGTATTTTTTGTGATCAAATTGTTTACTTTTAAATTCTACAGTTTTTCAACAATAACATTTCATCAGAAAGAGATGTCAAAAAGTTCTTTAAGATATTTTTACCTACAAAGTCAAATAAAAAATATTGCTCTACGCCCAAGGACTTCAAATTTTGAACCCAAACTAATGCAAATTTCGAGCCTTATTGCAAGGTCCGAGGATGCCTGAGTTCACTGTGAAGTAAACAGGTCACTCGATTACACCCCTATTTAGTGAAACTCAAAATCCGGAATAGAAAATGACCCCTTGAATAGAACACAGAATGAATTTAGCTGCAGCATGTAGCAAAAATTGAATTTCGTTTGACTTCTGCTACACTATACATTTCTTGCTACATTTACAGTTTCTCATTGTTTCACTGTATACAATTTTTGTATCTTTCTACTTTGACAGTGCTACACGCCACAATTACAGCTGAACTATTCTCTATGTCCAGTAGCTGGAATTATTGGGCCAATAAACTATTTCATGCCATAAATTTTGACAGATAAAAGATATGTCAAGTACTTGTGCAGTTAACAGTAGTTATAGAAATGAAAATTTTATTCTTTAGTTGAGCTGCGTACAGCGCACCTCTCAGCTTAAATGCTTGGCTATATTCGTTGCATGATGGTTAGTGCGTTGGACTGTCATGCCGAAGGTCTGGGTTCAATTCCCAGCCGCTGCCACCTAAAAACAGAAATGTTTTTCCCGAGGTACTGCCTCTTGCGAGGAACTGACTAATCCTCCAAGAGCATGCTTGTCATGAAAAAGTGCTTCTCATCTAGCCGTTCGGACTCGACAAATAATTGTAGGTCCCCTCCATTATCTGCCAGTAACACGCACACAGGAATGGTTGAGAGTTGCAAGTCACTAGGCCCTGGTTCTCCAGGAGCTGTTGCGCTGCCAAATTAATTTTTTTTTATATTTAAGCTTGGCTTAATTTTGAAGAGAACTTTGTATGGGAGCGAAATTTTATCTCGGTGAGTGCAGCTGCGCACTAGGTTGCATGCTGTTCGGTGTACATACGTTTTTCGTTGTTTGAATAACATCGTACACAAAAAATCAAAAATGGCTATGTTGCTCGTGTTGAGTGTTGTCTTTTAGACAATTTTTGTTCCAAGTACGGCCAACAATGGGTAGACAAAATTAACACCATTAAAACCGCCTGACAAATATTTAACATATTTTTAGTTATAAAACAAGATTTTGGCAAAAACTGACTATAATATGACAGAAATACAAACATTTAATATAAAAAAAAAACGGCAACACTTACAATGCCACGTCTTAGCTTATTTTAAGGCCACGATTCCATTCTATAATATGTTTCCTAAATAAAGTTTTTATTTTAAATAGTTTCTGAAAAAAATAATTTTAATCTTAAAAAGTTACAATTTTTTTTTTATTTTTAAGTTTCAAAAATATTTTTTCAAAAACTATTTGCAAAAACTTTATTTAGGAAGCATATTATGGAATGTAATCGTGGCTTTAAAAACAGCTAAGGTGTGGCATTGTAAGTGTTCCTGTTTTAAATAATGTTTTCTGTTTTTAGCCAAATTTTGAGAAAATTACCCTTCCCGCCTAAACGGGGACAAATGGACCCCCACCGATTCTACTTTTTTTTCTTTTTTTCAAGTTTTATACAAATCACCTTAACCCCATAATTAGTAGCTTAAAGTGAAAACAGGGGCCAAATTCAACAAGAGTGAGTTTTATCTGTGTACACAGAAAACCGTGTACACGTCAATTTTTGCAATTCCGCAAGAGTGAGTGTTAAGTTTTGTAAAATATCGTATGCACAATCATGGCCTTTTCGATTGGCAATTCGGAAGAACTTTCCGATCCGGAACACCAATAAAACAAACAAATACATGCAATTGTATTCTGAAGTTTTCGTATCTCTGTATTTGTGCGACTTCACATGCGGATTCCGAAAGAGTTCTTTGCATTTGGAAACTTGGCGGACACAAATATGATCGAGCATATTAATTTTCAACAAAGAAAATTGCATAATAATATTCTGAATGGAAAATATTTGTTCTTAGAAACAATAGAATGTGCTAAATTTACTTATTTTTAGCTAAAAACTTACTTTTTGTAAAATTTGACAACACTTTGACAACTATGTGTTTGAATAATGTGAGTAGTTCTGGTTTCAATTCTAAAATGAAATCCAGAATCGTTTTCTGTTCTTTTCAGGAGAAGAACTGTCATTCTGAATGCCAAAAGAACACTTTCAGAAGGGTTTACACGCATTTCGAACGCTTCTGGATTGCCAATCGTAAAGGCCATCAGTCAAATTTATTAACACTTGTTTTGGGCGTGAACAGAATGTACACGGAAAATCATTCACATTTGCGGAATTGGGCCCAGGGAGAAGAAATAAAAATCTGAAAAAACCTTTCTTCTTTTTCTATGGCTTCAGTAGCGCACCTACTTGGCTTATAGCCGCATCCTTCAGTGTTATCGTCCGTGTACGTTATTAATTTTAACCCGTACGTGGAACAACGAAGGTGTATATGATAACACCGAAATCAAACAACGAAGAAATTCAAAGCCGTTTTGAATTTTTCTCGTTGTTCGTTGTTTGTAGAACAACGTTAAGGTTCACTGAAAAAGGAACGAAGGTATAAATCCAGCTTAATATTTTACATAGAGTCTAATTACACGATTCGTTTTTTCGTTCGTTTCGTTTTACGTCTTTTTGACAGATACGTACCTTCGTGATTACACACAACGAAAAAGTCCATTCGTTTTTCTGATCTTCAAATATATGAGAACCATTTATTTGAAAATAGGCAGTAATAATACTTTAAAATATATTTAAATCACTTCAAATAAATATCTATTTGAACACGAGAAACAATTTTAAAGCTTATTATTTAAAGTTTATAAGCATCCCCCGCATCTACTCGTTTGTCAAATCATAGACGTCAAAGTTCAACTGGAAAAAATCTTAGACGGTGTTCACATTGGACTAAAAAACTGGATTTTTTTTTGACGTTTCAGTATTTACATCTTCCTTTACTTAAGAAGTGGGAGCGAGATGTGAATACTGAAACGTCAAAAAAAAACCAGTTTTTCAGTCCAATGTGAACACCATCTTAAAATTTTCATACGTTATTTCGTTTGTTCGTTCCCTCTACATTTCTAAACTCTTCACCCAATGTGTCAAAAAGACGAAATATGAAAGTCCCGAAAAACCGAATCGTATAATCAGGCACAAAATATATGTAGGTCAATTCCTTAACATTGTATTTCTATGATTTTCTACGCATTAAAGTCCAAAGTTCTGTCAAAATTCATATACAATTTTTTTTTGACACAAGTTTGTCTAAAAATCACAAAAATTTAAAGTAAAGGCACACACGGTTTGTTTATTGTTTAAGCTCTAACGTGGATTTTTCGTGCAATTTCCTTTGGGGTTTGAAAAAAAACACACCAAAGTACATTCTTATGACATGTTTGAACATTCAATAATTTTCATCATTCATTTTTTTTTGTGTCAATAGTAAAACTAAAATAAAATAAAATTGAAGAAAAAAACACTTTAAAACCCCTTAATGGCATAGCATTTCCATAATATCATATAAAAATTCCAATTAATATCAATTAACTTTATTTTAAAAGTATATCAGTTGAACTTGATTGACATTGAAAGAAAACTATGTGACTTTGCTGGCGATTCATAAAACCTTGACGAACATCTTAGCATGGTGGTGTTTCATTTATTTTACGAATCGTATTTTTGTTTCTTGTTTCCTATTATCGGAATTTTGAACAATTTAAAACTACCAATAACTCAAGTTTATTTCAGAACAAAAGAATAACAATAAGAACGACTGATCAAAATATTTCAAACTTTTTTCATAGCTAAGTACATCGGTACACAAATGTAAATGTAATTTTGTTAAATATCGCATAAATTATTCAGTGTGTGTTTATAGCTTTATTGGGATAATTATTATAAAATTAAGTATATAACGGGTTCTTCAATAAGAGCGCTACAAAAGTTTTTTTAAATAAAGCAAACACGATTTTGGATATCAATGAAATTCTTTATTCCTGTGAAAGAACGTTCAATGCCATTTTGTATGGAACTCGATTTCTTTTGCATGGCCACCACGGGCACGCTTGCAGAAGTCCAGACGCTGAACC
This sequence comes from Dasysyrphus albostriatus, assembly GCA_946251815.1. Taxonomy (NCBI): domain Eukaryota; kingdom Metazoa; phylum Arthropoda; class Insecta; order Diptera; family Syrphidae; genus Dasysyrphus; species Dasysyrphus albostriatus. The sequence goes on from OX276337.1 coordinate 106,977,945, forward strand.
CAATTTTCGACGGTTTTCAAGCATAAATCGGCCGATACTGCTGCAATTTCACGTTCGATATTCGTACGAAGTTCATCAATCGTCGCTGGCTTGTTGGCATAGACCATAGACTTGACATAGCCCCACAGGAAATAGTCTATCAGCGTCAAATCGCACGACCGAGGCGGCCAAGCGGCTGGAGCATTTAGTGAGATAACACGTTCTCCAAACTTGGTTTCCAATAAATTGATTGTGAAATTCGCTGTGTGGCTTGTGGCGCCGTCCTGTTGGAACCACATATCCTCCAAGTCCATATCATCTAATTGGGGTCAAAAACATTCGGTTATCATTGAACGGTAGCGATCCCCATTCACAGTAACGTGCCGGTCTTGATCATCACGAAAGAAGTAAACCACACCAAACCGTAATTTTTTCGGGATGCAATGATGACTGTGGGTTGCTGCCTGGCCAATACTGCATATTTTGTTTATTGACGAAGCCATTCAGCCAGAAATGGGCCTCATCGCTGAAGATGATTTTTCGATGAAAATCCAAATCATTTTCAAGTTGTTGCTCAGCCCAATTCACGAACATACGACGCTTCTAGTGGTCAAGTGGTTTCAGTTCTTGCGTCAATTAAATCTTGTAAGGATGTAGGCCAAGATCTTTTCGCAAAATTCCCCACAACGAAGTCACAGAGATGCCCAACGCTTGAGAACGATGTGTGAGAGACACATTTGGGCTTTCTGCAACTGAAGCCTCAGCGGCAGCAATATTCTCAACACTACGGGCACTTCTTTGTCTCACTGGCACGGGAACATTTTGTACTGTGCCTGTGGATTCAAATTTTTCCACTAGACGCTCAATTGTTGATCTGCTAGGACGATTATGACGACCATAAATTGGACGTAGTGCTCTTAACGTTGAGGCCATTGACTCCGAATTTCGGTAGTAAATTTTAATAATTTTGGCTCGTTGTTGGCTCTTATATCTTTCCATCATGAAATGGCAAACCTTACTGAAGAGAAATGTCAAAAGAGTGGTAAGAAATACGGCGTCGTTTGCTGTCCCTCTCGCTCTACTTTTGTAGTGTTCCTGTTGAAAAAGCCTTTATTTTCATAGGGGTCCTAAAAGAAAAAAGTACTTTTATCATTTCCTGAATAATAGTGCAAAGTCAAACCCATACACATTACATAATATAAACTGTTCAGTCTAAACTTAAAGTGTTTTATTTGATAGTAAAAACTTAAGTACCTATACGCATTTGAGTGAATCAATTCTTGTAATTTAATTAAAAATATAAATCCATAAAATATAATCTTCGAATATTTATTTGTACGTTAGAGAGTAATGCCTTAGATACTTCATAGCGCTGCACCTGCAGTAGGTAATATTGATCATCGTAAATTCTATTCTTGACGAATACATGGTTTTGACTGGACTGATAACACAATTCTTGATGAGAAACAAACACGTTCATTCGATATTTATTTGTATGTTAAGTTAGATATACAAATTGAGATTATGACTGATTGGGAAGTTCAAGTTGTGTACCCGGAAGTAGCTATTAAGGGACCTGACGTCAAGCTTTTGCTGTTATGAAGAGTGCATGCCACCCACTCTTTCAAAAACGTGGAACTGCTTGCTATAGACAAAAAATAGTATTAAGTCCCCTTTCCAGCGTTGCCACAAAGTGCCCGATCGGGTCTTTTGGCTCCCACTTTTTTAATGTGTTAATTAATAAATGGTACAAAACTAAATATAGATTATTGCCATTTGAAGCAAAAAGCTCATATGTAATTTAAGACTGATTTCTGTTTAATTAACCACTCTTTTAATAAAATTTAAAAATTTCCTGAAATTCTATTGGTTGAACGCACCTTAACCTAAGATGTGAAAGGAAATGTCAAAAAAAATCTCTTCAAATCCTCCACCAAGCTGATTTTTTCACCCCTCTTTCTTCCTGTCCTTCTCACTAAGAAACTAAAAGTTACTGGCAACTCAGTTTCCTCGTGTGAAAGGGGACTTAGTTTCTTGGTGAATTATCTAACATCGATGGTTGCCATAACAAGGTTGGACAAGATTTTGATAAATGCAAACCCCCCAAATAGACAAACAAAATGTCACTGGCCGTGGTCTAACTTATATCTAAGGCGATCTGGTTTTTGTAATCCTTTGTTTAAAACACAGCTGATGTGAAAACAGCTGTTAGCAAAAAAAGAGATCCCAAACTATCCCTTAAATTTTAGAATACTTAATCAAATGCATAAGAAAGGTAAGCTTATGATTTTACACAACTTGTAAACTTTCAACCTGGCATGAATACCCTTAGTAATTCTTCGCACACACACAATCACACGTTTCATTGAAAATTGACTGGCAGCTGGGAAAATTCATTTGCAATAGGTTCGTTCGTTGAACTTTACCCAGAGTTCACCCAGGCTTTCTGGACAACCTCAAGAATTATCAAAAAAAAAAAATAGGTTTTTCTGTTCTCAAAAACCACCAAAGAGGCCTTCATTAAGGAAGAAACAAAATTTGTTTAAAAAATGATTAAAAATTTAATAATTTTAATTTAGTAACGTAAATTTGCGTATTCCTTGAATTTCTATTTCAAAAATAAAAGAATTTTATGCGACAAAGCTCATGCCATTTTGACAATTTATTCTTTACCTATACTCGCCCAAGCAAAAAACCTAGATCTACTTCAGGGCGACCCTGCGTCTCAACAAACACAGTATTTGTGGCCAGGGTGAGTTCAGAGTTTTCAAAAAATGCTTTAGGGCGACCACAGGGTGACTTCAGTGCTCAACGAACAAACCTAATAAGTGTCTGTTCATAAAAGACGAAGCAAATGGAAATTGCTGTCAATTTACTGACAAAGCCGTTTGTCAAAATTTGTTTTGCTTTTGAAAATATCAATATTTTTTTTCGATTTGAAAATAAACTGACAATTTTGTCGTTCAAAGACTAATGCCGTTTTTAATTTTTCAAAAGATTTGATCATTGATATTTTTGCGAGAAGATTTGCTTTTTCCCCATTTTTTGCATGTCTTATTCAAAAAAGATGAGATCTTTCTAGTTTGGCAGATTTGATCAACACTCACCCATACTTACAAACATTCTCTTGCCGAACGTCAAATCGATATTGGGTAATTTGTTTGTTTTGTACTATTTTTGGCGTCTATGAAGTTAGCAGAATTATTTTAAGCTTGACCAATGGGACCACGGCAGGAATTTGCAGTTTTTTTTAGATTTTTAATGAATTTCCTTTCCTGACTTTGCAGTTCACCAAAAAGTGGGTGTACCCCACTGCACTGCTAACTTCACTGTGAAGTTAGTAGTGCGCGTCCTTTTCTCAGAAACCAGGCTAGCTATGAATCTGAAATTAGGCTCGGAATTTGCAGTTTAATTAGCATTTCAAGAAAAAGATAACCCAAAATTTCTTTTTTCACTTCACTGTGAAGTTAGCAGAACATTCCCTTTCTCAATAATGGAGCTAGCTAGAAAATTCCAGTAAGGCTCAAAATTTGCAGTTTAATTTGCATTTAAAAAAAAATTAAGCCGCCGATCTACCGTTCTGCGGCTGACGTGGTAGATTAGCGGAACCGCCGATCTATCCTGGATCAACCCTCGACTGTCTAGGTGAGAGAATGCATCGGGCGGAATAAAGCCGCTTAGACGCACACTCTCGTAGTATTCGTTGTTTTGGTAATAAGCCCCGAAAATTAAGCTGTTAGTCGAGGACATCGCTCTTGCAATGTGACTTCGAATAAGCTTCAGCAAGAAATTATCTATCCTGTTTATGTTGGCCCCGTTGTATAGAGCCAGGTTGGAATAGTAGTGTTTGTACTCCGACTCTGGTATTCTGTGCAATCCAAGGCAGCGTCGAAGACACTTCCTCTCAAACACCCGAATCTTTTCCATTTGAGATGGGGCAACGTTGAACCAAACCGGGCATCCATAGGCAATCATCGGCCGGATAAGGGCAATGTAGCAAATCACCTTCACCCTGCTGTCAAGCCGGCTGCTATAAAACAACCGTTTCGTCAGGGCAAAAGCTCCCCTAGCCCTGGCCAGAGCAGCATTTATATGTCTGTCGAAATACAAGTACTGATCCATTCAGATGCCAAGGTACTTTACTACACTTTAACTCGCCAGTGGATGTCCATTTGGCCCTCCGATCAGCAGCTTGCGCCAGTTCTTTCTCGTATCCCTTGTGGCTCTAAGCAACGGAGTCCTAAACAAGATAGTTTCTGATTTCTGAAAGTTGATTTTCAACTTCCAGTCATCGCAATATTGCTGAATCTTCTCAAAGTCACGCTGCAAGAGAATCCTGATGACCTCGACTTTTGGAGCTGTTCTGTACGCAATTAGATCGTCGGCATACGCAATTGCCTGAGTCCAACGCACTTACCATCATGCCACGAGGTGTACTACAAGGTACGATCAATTGGCAATGAAATAAATTGATCCTACAAATTTACATCAGATTTTACACCTTATATTACTTACAATGTTACCCAAATGACTCGTCATTTTTTATCGGCTCTCAGTCTAGTACGTCAAAGTCACCTCACAGCTAACATTTGAATGAAATTATCTCATAAAAGTAAGTTTCAGAAATTCTTCTTTCGGGAAATAATAAAGATTCCACAAAAAAAAAATTCTAAATGAATCACCCGTTCATTTGATGGGAATAAAAGGTATTGTTCGAAAATAGTTTTTAAGAATAACAAGATTAATCATAAAAATCACTCATTCATAATTACTCATTCATATTCTAACAACTAATCGCAATAGTAAGTATATTTGATTACAAATTCCGATAAACTTTATCTATGTATAAGGATAAGGAATATACATTTTTTAATGTCTCACGTGTTTGATATGAAATTTTTATTATTTTTTTTACCAAAAATTTCACGTACATATGTACCTACCAAAAAATGTTTATATGTTTTTATCTTAAAATGCGTCAAAAAAATTCACCTAATTAATAAGATAGAAGTATTTTTACCTAAAACAAATGTGCTGATTCACTTTGTGACAGGCTTTCGATTCAAGAACTCTAAAAGGCTTTTGGAAGTTTTTTAAAAGCTATTTAAAAACTTTATTTATTTTTTAGAAAATTATAAAAATGAAGAGGAAATATATCCCCCCTCTTGATTTTTTTTAACACATTTTGTCAAGATTATTTCAAAAAATACTGGCCCATAACTTGGAAATATCCTGTATATTTCTTGCCTTTGAAGAAAGAGTGTCTCTCATTTGATTTTTTCACTGTAGTAAACAAATTAAAAAAAGGAGATTTTAAGCAGAACAACATTCCGTACACCCATGAATCCATGACCATGAATCAGTATATACTTACTTTTTCCGATATTTGTAGGTAATAAATTAAATAAGTTTAGTGGCGCAACAGCTCATGAAGAACCAGGGCCTAGTGACTAACAACTCTCAAGCATTCCTGTGTGCGTGATGTTGTTGGCAGGAATGGAGGCGACCTACAATTTTTTGCCGAGTCCGAACGGCTAGATGAGAAGCACTTATTCATGACAAGTATACTCTTGGAGGATTTGTCAGTCCCTCGCAAGAGGCAGTACCTCGGAAAAAAACATTTGTTTTTAGGTGGTAGAGGCCGGGTATTTGTAGGTGAATTAATCAAAAAACATGAATTATGCAAGACAATAACGTTGTTTTTCAAAGGTTTGAAATTTCTACTCCACGCTTCTTTCTTAATTATACTATTACCGAAAATATGAACAGAAACTTTTTTTGGGAAATGTATGTCGTTTTCGATTGGATTTTTGGAATGTTCTACTCCTTTTTAAGTCCGATCGAATGTGAAAACATCATGTTGTCAAATTTACACACACACTACTGAATGACGTCATTTTACAAAATCACTTCTTCAAGCATTTATCACTTTTGACAAGTAGTCCGACGAAAAACTGTATATGTATGCATGTGTTTTAAATCTACTCCATCTTGAAATCGGGAGCATACAAAGACTCCGAAAACATTATTCGGAACAACCAATCGAAGCTTTTTGGAGTAGTATAATGTCGTTTTCGTTTGGACGTTCGGCGTACTCCTTTTCCACTCCTTCTACTCCAAAAGCCTTCGATTAGCTGTTCCGAGTAATGTTTTCGGAGTCTTTTTCTGTTCCCGATTTCAAGAAGGAGTAGATTTGGAACACACGAATACATATAAAGCTTTTCGTCGGACTACTTGTCAAAAGTGATAAATGCTTGGAGAAGCCATTTTATAAAATGGCGTCATTCAGTAGTGTGTGTGTAAATTTGATAACATGATGTTTTCATATTCGATTGGATTTAAAAAGGAGTAGAACATTCCGAAAATTCAATCGAAAATGACATAAGGCAAAAAGGAGTGGAAAAGGAGTACGCCGAACGTCAAAGTGAAAACGACACAAGACGATTAATTTTCTATGGAGTGAGAGAAATTTTATACCAGAATAAGTTTCTTATATCAGTGTTTTTCTTATAAACAGTTTTCTTATATAAGATTAATTTTACACGTAACTTTATGGGAATGTGCATTGTGTTTTAAAATGTCTGCCTTATAAGCGAGTTTTTCTAAAATGAGATTTACATATATCCGTCATGTACTGTATAATGAAATAGTAGTATTTGGGTGCGTTCAACCAATAGAATTTTATTTAGTGTAAAAGGAGACTAACAGTATGTTGGGCTAGGAACGCACCTGCAATTTCTGTCGCATGATTATCCAGCCCCAAGGGAGGGTAGATTGCTCTTCCTATTGTTTATCCTCCAAATAAATTTAAGGAACAGTTTTTAGTGCAGGTACTTTTAGGGAGAGCTTTTGGCCCTCGGTGACGTCCCAAATAGCTTAGCTATGATGTACAAGTGCATCAAATCTATTAAGAATGTATCCCGGTGTCTCCTTGTGAACCTGTATCTAAATCTACTGCCTACCTACACTATGCCATGACACAAATTTATTTCCTAATAACTTTCATAATCACAATTTAACATTTGATTCTACTTGATTATTTACAGATTTCAAATGGCAGCCAGTACTGACACATCATTCATTCCAGACTTGCCAGCAGGTCCACTTTGCGTTTACAGAAAACGTTCCAAATTCGACTGGAAGCGATTGCGATTGATTTTTGAAACAGAAAATAATTTACGTATTAAGGTAAAATATTTATTTATTTAACTAAAAAATAAGAAAAATATTGAAGATTATTCCGTTTTCGTTGAAATCTGAAAGATTGATAATTTGATTTTACCACTTTAATGACGTGAATTAATAATAATTTGTCACTCGTGTAAGTCTGGCATTAAAGTGCCTTTGACATGAGCCGCGGACTGCGAATGCGAATAAATTTGTTTAGGCATTCCAAGCCAAAACATCAACAAATTCTTATTTTTACTTTTAAACAAACTGAATAAACGATCCTATCTACAGTTTTCAAAAGAAAACATGGCCTAAAATTAATTTAAATTCTTAAATTTAGCATTTTTATATTTTCTACCCGACGAATGAGATATTTTCTGCGAATTGTCAAACACTCATTCGCAATGCACAACATCAGGACGCATTCCACAAATCTGCGAATGAAAAATTCGCTCTAATTTAACCTCCATTTTTTTTAGCACCTATTCTACTGCTTTATTTTGTATGACAATTCGCGTCTGTTGGCAACTACTCATGTGAAAGATATATCAAAATTCGCGTCCATTCGCTATTCGCAGCTCATGTGAAAGGCACTTAACTGCCTGAACAGAATGACCCCTATTACACGGTGATTCTTTGCGTCTGACTCTTTTCAAAATTCAATGGGTGCGAAGAGGAAATCACATGTTTTTTCTCCTTCGCACTCATGAAAATTCATTCGAAAAGAGTCAGACGCAAAGAATCATTTGTAATAGGGACCAATGGGAGACGGAGCTACAATAGATGTCTAAAATGTTGCAATGAAAGTCAAAATTTGTTCAACTCACGAGTATTTTTGACATCTATTCGAGCCCCGTCTCCCCATTCTATTCAGGTATTAAAGCTAGAACTATAATGCTCGGAGGGGCACTTCAGCGGTCGGAAGAAAACAAGTGAGTACACGGAAAGCATATGGTGTGGCTACAATTGCGGAGTGGAACGTTTCGTCAAGTTTCGTTCAACCTTCCTTCCGCTCCGGAGCGCACCTCAGTTAAGTAAAACTGACATTTGGTGAAATATGAATGCGAAAAAGAGATAGATGATAAGTACAGTATGGGTGTGTACCGCTTTTGACGATATGGAAAGCTACTTTTCGTTGGTTTTGACACTACCTTCAGTGCCCTTGCGACAATTATAGTTCTATCTTAAGTCGTTTATTTGAGTCAAATCAAGCAAGTAAAGTAAATCGAGTCTGGTCGAGTCGTGTCAAGTATAGGTCTTAACACAAAATTCTTCTTTTAATCAAACTAATTTAATCAAATTTACTATTTATATTTTATATTTCAGCTGAAAGTATGGAAGATTCTTGAGAATGATCCACTTTTCGCCAAGTCTACTACCACACTGCCTACAGATGAACAAAAACGTCTATGTGCAATGCAAATGAACAAAATGGCCCAATTACAAATTGTACCAAAAGAAATTGAAAAACAAACTTTCTCCGACCGAACCAAATATCTGATGAGCGTAAATGAGGCCCTCCACACCTATTCGCCAAGTCTTTCGGTCAAAATTGCTTTGGGTGTTGGTTTATTCAATAATGCCATTCGAGCGATGGGCACCGAAAAACACATGAAGTATTATAATGCAGCTTGGAATCGGGAAATTGTGACTTGCCTAGCTATCACAGAAGTAGCTCATGGTAGCAATACAAAGAGTATAAGGACGACAGCTACATACGATCCCAAGACGCGGGAATTCATCATTAATACACCTGATTTTGAAGCAGCCAAGTGTTGGGTGGGAAATCTGGGCAAGACAGCAACGTATGCAATGACATTTGCCAATCTATACACAAACGATGGCACCAACCATGGATTGCATGGATTCTTGATTCCGGTTCGAGATCCAAGAACTTTACAGGCATATCCGGGTGTCCTGGTAGGAGATATTGGGGAAAAGATCGGCCTTAATGGAATTGATAATGGATTTATGATGTTCACCAACTATCGCATTCCCAAGGATAATTTGTTAAATCGCACAGGGGATATAACTGACGAAGGAACTTATGAAAGTGTATTTAGTGAACCTGGGAAGGTTTTGGGAGCAGCTTTGGAGTCATTTTCTGCGGGGAGAATCGGAATTATGCAGGAATCTGTAAATACTCTGTCAAATGCAGCTGTGATAGCTGTTAGGTATGCAGCGCTTAGAAAGCAATTCGGATACGAAAGGGATGGTCCTGAGATACCAATAATTGAGTACCAGTTACATGTAAGTTAAATTTTGGTGTGTGTGTATAATTTTTAGGACAGAGGCAAACATGTCACTTTTTGAGAGCTACAACGCTCTTTAAGAACTGAAACGTCAAAAAATTCGGATTTTCACTCCACTAGGCGTTTTTCTTTTTTAGCCCCGAGCATAGCACTCAGCTGTCAAAAAAGATCTGAGTTTCTTTTTAGCTCAAAGCAACCAAAGCGCTTAACTTGTGTTTCTTTTTTGAATCGGAGCTAGCTCGGAGTACGTTCCATGAGCTCAGAATAAAAAGATCGAGCGAATGGAGTAAATAGCTGAGCGTAGCCAACTTCGTTCTTTTTCCACTCATTTCACTTACAAAATGGGCGCATTCAACACTTTAATTTTAGTTCACATTTTTAAATTTTTCGAGTTTTTGATTGGACAGCTAACAGATGATATTCAAAAGTCAGTAACAAATCGCAATCGCATCGCAATCATATGACAGTTCAGTGCTCAGATGAGCTTCAAAGTTGTATCGGAGAGCTTTGGTCATACTATGCTCAGAGCTAACTCAAATAGCTGAAGCTTTTCTCCATGCTCTGCTCAGAGCTAAGAAAGAAAAACGCCTAATGATGTGAACACCTTCTAAAGTAAGTTCTTATTGACGCAAAACTGTTATAAATTGATATTTCCTTTCGATGCTTCCATCATATAACAGGTCTGTTTCATTACTTTTGGGATAAAGCTTGGGAAAAAGTTCGGGAAAAAGTTTGGGGATGAGCTTTTTGATGTTGTTGTTGTAATGTTTAACCAGAAATGAAAAGTAAAGAAACGCATTTGGGATGTTTCTGGTTTGTTGCGGTGTAAATTACCCATTCGACTAGGCTCAACGCTTACAAAATTATGCAATTTCAATTCTTAACATTTGCACTTATCATTTTGGGCTCTATTAAAAGATACCACAAGAAATATTTTAATTTATATTTGAATCCATTGTACGAGTTTCATTTTCATTTAATTTATTAAAATTAAACCATTTTACATACGCTATTTGATAAATTTAATTTAAAATTTTTCGATCAGCTGATTTCTTGTTTGACAAGCAAGAAAGTGCCGGAACTAAAATGTTCGGGTAGATTCTTGCTAAAGGGGAAATGAAAAAAAGTGAAAAGCTCTGGCATTTACGTGTCAGAAAATAGTAAAGAAACACGTTTTGGGTAGATTTGGGTTACTTTGGGAACCCGCGGGCGAGTAAAGAAACAGACCTAATAGGTCTGTTTCTTTACTCGCCGGCGGGCTCCCACAAAAATGCCAGAGCTTTTGATTTTTTCTCAATTACCTGTAGCCAGAATCTACCCGAACATTTTAGTTCCTGCACTTTCTTGCTTGTCAAACAAGAAATCAGCTGATCAAAAAATTTGAAATTAAATTTGTCAAGTAGCGTATATAAAATGGTTTAATTTAATTAAATTAATGAAAATGATACAATGGAGTCAGATATAAATTAAAATATTTCTGCTGGTATCTTTTATAGAGCCCAAAATGATAAGTGCAAATGTTAAAAGAATTAAAATTGCATAATTTTGTATGCGTTGAGCCTACAAGCAATGAAGTCGAATGGATAATTTACAACGCAACAAACCAGAAACATCCCAAATACGTTTCTTTACTTTTCATTGCTGGTTAAACATTACAACAACAACATCAAAAAGCTCATCCCCAAACTTTTTCCCGAACTTTTTCCCAAACTTTATTCCAAAAGTAAAGAAACAGACCTAATATGGATACAATAACAAATGTTTTCGACATAATTTGTTTTATTTTTTTTAGCAATGGAGAATATTTCCATATTTGGCAGCAGCTTGTGTGCTTAAAGTCTCAACAGCTGAACTCACGAGCACGTATTTGGAGGTTATTCAGAGGTCTCAAGCTGATTCAAATGGATTTGATCTATTGGTGAGTTGTCATAATATTCTATGGCAGTGTTTTTCAAACTTTAAGTCACGACCCCCTAATGCAAGCCGTTAAGATTTAAAAAAATTGTAAATCCTGTACTAAAAAAATATCAGCACAACATTATTAAGTGGGACTGGTGCGCCTGTTCATTTTTTTAATAAATAATCAAAACTTGTTTATATCTTTCAGACGTTAACAATTAAATCATTTTCGTTTGAAACAGTTCAACTCATTACCTTCTTTGATCTTTAGAATGTTTAGTTGAGTGATGTCGCGTAAGCTTTGGTGGTTTCATACTGTCAGTACCTAATACTTCACCTCGAATTACATACTGAGGCTTATCATTAAAATCTTCAGAGGTAATTGTCGCCAAAAAGTCTATTTTTCAGTTTTGCCGTGCTTATGCTTATGACAGTCTTTAGATAAACTTATTAATTTCATGTTTAAAGATATTGCTGGACAGAATGGAAGAAACTTTTGGAGTTTATGTTGAAGAACACTCTACAAATGCATTTTTGCCACAGTTGATGAAAACGGCCATCAACAACGTATCTTACATATTAATTTTATAGCTTCCAATCCATTATGGATCGCAGCCTTCATCGTCTACGATGCCAAGCACACTGCTTCCAGTCATCTAGACCAAGCTTTTTGGCATCCGTGATGGCTTGATATTTAAACCGGAGGTTCAGTCTTCTTCATTCTTTCGAATATGGGGACTGGTATTCAAAGACTCTTGGAACCCTACTGTCCATTTGTTTGATGTGACCGAGCCAATGAAGTCAAGATGTTTTAAATTTTGCGGTTATATCTTCTGCTCCAATCGCCCTCTTCGCACTCGAAGAATTTTTTTTCAAAGAAACCCAGTATATGAGCTCTTCTTTTTTGATTATTGTGCATTATGGTTGATTTACAATGACGAGTCGAGACAAAGCGAGAACAAAATTCAAACTTTTTTTCAACACAAGATGGTCACATGCGTAAATTAAAAATCGAAATGTCAAAACGCACGCAAAAGTTGAATAATTTCTACTTTTGCGTTGCAGATGCTTACGTTACGTTGGTTTGTGTACTTACTAGTGGATGCAAAATCGTTACGCTCAACTCGTCACTGTAAACACTAAGCAGAAATCCACTTTTTTATTCTTTAGACATCATTTTGATTGGTATCTAAAATCTTTGTTTTCTTTTTTCTAGACTCAAAAAGTTGCAGAAATTCATGCACTAATTTCCTCATCCAAAGCCTTGATAACGTGGACTGCTCGAGATGCTATACAAGAAGCTAGAGAGGCCTGTGGAGGTCATGGTTATCTTAAAGCTGCTAAATTAGGTGATCTCCGAAACGATCATGACCCCAGTTGTACGTATGAGGGAGACAACAATGTCCTGGGGCAACAGGCATCTAATTGGCTCCTTCGTCAATGGGAGGATAAAGTTGAGAGTCCTGAGGGTACAGCGAATTTCATATCACAACGTGAACGTATTCTATCGGAGAATTTTGAAGATGTCTCAAGAAAATACAGCGTAGGTTCTATGGAGTGTGAGTCTTACAATTGCAGATACCGTTTTGACTTTTTTTTAATTCAATTGTATTAAATATTTTCAGTTGTTCTTTGTTCGTACGAATGGCTTCTTTGTTTCTTATTGGACAAAACTTCAAAACAAATGAAGCATGAAATGAAATTAGGCAAACATCGATTTGATGCCAGAAATAATTCCCAGGTGTATGCAGCTCGAGATCTATGGAAGGCATATGCTGAGTATTTTGCTTTGAAAAAATTCTATGAACGTTGTCAGCGACCCGATGTTACACCACAACTGCAAGAAGTTCTTCATTTACTTTTCGCAGTGTATTCACTTTCGTGCCTCGACAAACATCTTACGAACTTTTATCAAGGTGGCTTTGCTAATAAGTCAAATTTAGCCGATCTCATTCGGTTACAATTGCTAGTGAAATGTGGTCAGCTTAAAGATTCAGCTGTATCGGTTGCTGATGCTATTGCTCCGCCAGATTTTGCCTTGAATTCTGTGATTGGAAAATCTGATGGACTTCTCTATGAAAATATACAAAGTGAATTCATGACAAATCGAGGAGCATTTGAAAGACCATCTTGGTGGAAGGATGTCATTATTCCGAATGTCAAATCGAAATTATAAAATCAGGAGCTCTATTTTCGAATATCTGCATTTTTTTTTGTCTTTCAAGTTTATTTTTTTTAAATATTCGTTTTTAGCAAATGAAAATTGCTTTTCTATCAATATTGTAATAATTATGTCAAGTATTACACCAATCAAAATTTATCTACCTTATATAGAACCAACGAGAAACACACCTGTAGGTATACATTTGAATTAAAAATATGTATGTATTTACCTATACAATGTATATGTAGTATTAGATTTAATTTGTCTTGTTGATAAAAATAATACAAATGTTTAAAAATGTTTAGTATTTAATTTCATAGAATTTTTTTTAAGTGTAAGAAATTGGCTTGTTGTGATTGTGTGATGGGAAATGTCCAAATACGTCAATGTGTCCAAAAATGCAAATTTTCACGATTGAATTTCGGTTATAACACTTTATCACACAAACCAACAAAAAAATGTACATAAGTGAGAAACAGATTGGCATAGCAACTTTAAAGAAACCACATCTCACTTTTTAGAACCAGTTACAAGAACATTGGATTTCTCACATAGAATTGAAAGCAAAGAATTAAAAAATCAGATCTGGAAGGTATTTAACCCTAGAAAAATTTCAAATTCTCAAGGATAGACTAGGGTCAAAATTTGGAATCCACAATTTGAAAAATGTCATTGACTTCAATTTGAATTGAAGTTGGCAAGTCAAAGCGTTTATCGCAGGAACAAAGCATGCTAGGAACTTGCAAGATAAGACTAGGTCAGTTTTCAAATTGAGGACTTCAAATTCTGAACTTGAGAATATCGTTGAAATGCAAACAAATCTGCAAATTTGGAGCTCTACTGCAAGTTTATTGCATGCTTGGTTCCTGAGATACGCTATGTAACCTGCTAACTTCACAGTGAAGTTAGCATCAGTTCATTTGATTCAACCCTTATTTCCCGAACTGCAAAATCGGGAATAGAAATGCAAAAAAATAAATGCAGAAATATTGCAAATTCCTATCAAGGCCCCATTTAAGTGGTTGAAAGCTGCCCTGCTACTTCAGAGACGTTACATAGTTTGAATCTTGATATTAAAAAAAAATTTCTATAAAATTTCATTTATGAGGTGACAAAATGAATCTAATGGCAAACACTTCCTGAGGCGACAAAACTCATTTCCCACTCTTAATTACAAACTAATGAAATTTGGTACACTTTATGATTTGGGGATGCTGAATTCAGTGGTAGTGCCTTTTTTTTCTTTTTCGAACAAAGGGGTTCAAAGTTTGGGTCACAGGTACTGCCGAGGTCATCAGGAACTGAGTCAAGTTTATGTTTGAAATATCTAGGCACACTTAAGTCTGAATGTATACTTTAATTCAAAATGACTCCATTACTGATTTGTAATAAATTTAAAGGGATGGCTAGATGCTAGAAATGTTTCCAAAGGAACAAGTAACAGTAACAAATAAAATAAACAAGTAAAAATAAGTCGTTAGTCGTAAGTCATAGGTCAAAAGTCATAAATCATAACACTAATTTACAAAATTTTGGCTCATGATAGGGTCCTTAAGAAAAAATATATTTTCTGGACTTATTTTGCTGAACACGAAAATGAAAATTTTTTTTTCCAAAGAAGCGTTTTCGAGTTATGCCCAAAAATATTATTTTTTTATTTTTTCAGATACTGAAATAAATCTCGCTAACGGTTAAGCTAATTTACAAAAAAAGTGTACTCTTTCTGAATCGTCTGATCTGTCTCCCTCCGACAGTGTAATGCTTGTGTAAGCCGGGATGAAATTTAATAAGTTACAGGGACTCAAAGTTTGAAAAACGAGTATTTTTGAAAAATTTCTAATTTTTGGTTGCTCCATATATAGCCCAGTCAAATTGTAAATTTAAACCGCATTTTTCGATGGACAAAATTTATAATAGGTTTGTTCCTTGAAGTTTACCCAGGTTTTCTTGACAACCCCAAGAATTATCAAAAAAAAAAATGGGTTTTTTGGTTCTCAAAAAACACCAAACTGCTCTCGAATGTGTTGTTTAGATAAGGAAGGAATAAAATTTGATTTCAAAATGAAAAAAAAAAGAAACCACACTTTCCATTTTCTATTTCTATTTGTTATTATTTAAGTTAATTGTTGTATTCCTTGAATTTCCATTTCAAAAACGAAAAAATTACCTGCAGCACGTGATGAATCCACAACAAAAAAAATGCATTAGATCTCCTGTCGCTTTGACATTTTGTTCTTAACTTCAACTCGCCTCAGCAAAAAACCTAGTTTTACTTCAGGGAGAGTTCAGGGCGACCACAGGTTTCAAAAAACATCGAATTGGCTCGTCAGGGTTAGTTGAGGTTTTTCAAAAAACGCTTCGGGGCGACCTTAGGGTTACTTCAGGGTTCAACGAACAAACCATACGTAACCTCATTATAAAAACGAGTTTTCGGTATTTTTGGGCTCAGGAGGGCCGCCACTTTGAAAAAAGATATGTTTCGTTTTTAGTTAATTTATTTTCTAATAAAGTCATATAAGTATATATTAGATATGTTCGACAGGGAGTTTCAAAACGCCAGATTTAGTGCAAATCCGTTCCACAAGTGAAATTTGACAGTCTGAAACTGTTTGAAAAATCACTGTTTCAACAGTTTTATTGTTGTGTGTGTTATTTCCCAAAACTCATTTTTTATGATCAGACACCTCTAAAATCAACTCTCTTTTTCTTTTCCTTTTGATGTACTATACTGCGAAAAAAATAAAGTTAAAAGTTAAAAGTGAAGAATTTTTGAGAGGAATCCTGGGGCTCAATTCCGCAAGAGTGAGTTTTTTCTTTGTACACGTAAATTTTTGCGATTCCGCAAGAGTGAGTTTTAAGTTTTTACAAATATCGTATGTACAATTGGTAAAATTTATTGACACTTGTTTTGGGCTTGAACGGAATGTGCGCATGGAAAATAAATCACACTTGCGGAATCGGGCCCAAGTTTATATTTCTGAGCGCTCTGAGTCCTTTGAGATATAAACTGGCTAAATGACAAAACATATATCATTGGATAGGTATTTTAATAAACTACAATAATTCCCACGGGACCTCATTTCAGATCACGTTGGGAAAAAGTTAATCGCTAGTCAAAATAAAAAAATAAGTCCTCATGCGGATTTTCATTTCAAAACCTATCCACCAAGTGACAACTGACAACTTTTTTGTTTTTATAATGTGCCCAATTCATCATATAAAATATTCATTATTAAAATAATTGGTCAAATATTATTAATTCAAAATTTTTCACTTTTGTTTACTAATACTTTCGCCAGTTTTATTGATTACTTTTACAAAAAAATAAAACAGAAAACAATTCAGTCATTTTATCAAATTATAGTTATTAAAATTAAAGATTACAAATATTTAGAATTTGAGACGGAAAATATTGTTTTTGTACAGGACTAATACAAACATTCCATGTGTCGGTATCAAGACAATATTCATCGACATAGTAAGAACTGCAATCGAAAGTTATAATTTTATTTTCAAAAACTGTTATTTTTAAATTATTGCAATTGCGTGGCAAAGATGCCATTTCATGCCAGGAATCATTGGATAAATTGTAGCGTTTAACAGTTTTGATCCATTCTTTAGTAGTCTTATTATAACCACCAATAATGTATAAAAATCCTTCAACCGCAGCAAAACTATAAGAATGTAGTGATTGTCTGTCAATTTCTTTCGAAGTCCATTTATTTGATGAGATATTATAAAATTGCAAATTGCCAAAACTGATATCAAGAAGGTATAACATCTTATTGTGGGTAGCTATTTGAACGGAGGAACTTGGTGGTGGCCAGAGATATACATCTTGCCATTTGCGTGTGGAAAAATTAAAGGCCTCCATGGAAATATCTTTTTCATCAATGTTACGACCAAGAACACATAAATTTTCTTTTAAATCTGCCATCTGCCATATAATTCGTTCATTTTTCATCGAAGGTAGATCAACCCACTCCGAAGTGTGTAGGTCTAAGCATTCCACACTCCTTGAAAATATACTCATATTATTTCCTCCAGCAACAATCAGTTTACCATCAACTACAATTGATGCAGTACATTTTCTCTTTGTCGGACATTGTGTTTCTTTTTCGATGGACCATGAATTGATTTTAGGGTCAATAGTTTTGATATTAATTTGCCCATCATCCGAGGTTTGTATGACTGCAAGCTTCTTTTTCGGCTTTAAAGAATAAATTCGCTGATTGTTGGATCGAGTTTCCGGCGACAAATGCCATTGAAGCCAACTGCAAATCAATTCATAGCTTTCGACGGTATTACACACTAACTTTCTGTTTTCAATGATGAACTTGGGCGTAAGAACCTGAAAACAAACCATTGATAGCAGTTGAAGGACAAGATGGTTGCGATTTAATTTGTCAAAACCTAGCCATTCCACTATAGCCAAAAAGACATCCTCCTCAACGTCTCCATGGGGACCATCGTTGAAAAGTAAATCCTTTAATTCATTTTCACTCAGCATCAGGAACTCTTCCCCCATCGATATTTCCTTGAGGTGAGTATAAATACATTCTAAGGTAGTGGTCTTCAAAGTGGGTAAGTTTAGTTCATACCCCAATCGAAACCAACTCAAAGAGTTGCTGGAATCAATGTTTTTTTCGATTAACTTAAAGCAACCATCAACTAGAGATTTAATTTTTAAAAACGATGCAGTTCGCAAAATTTCCCCAACAGTTTCGGCACTCAATTCGATCGATCCCGAATACATGAAATCGATTATAGTTTTCAGTGTTGAGGCTTCGATTTCTTTGAGTTCCACTTTATCCCCTGATTGATCACCACGGAATATTTCCAAGAAGTATTCACTCAATGCACACAGGATAACTCGATGAGCTTGTATACGTACGGAATTGCTTCCAGCTATAATGTCTGTGTCGAAAAATTCGTTTTGTTCGTAGAAATTCTGGAGTTTTTCGGAAACAATGGCAGGGTGTTGATGGCATTTGAAAATTATCGTGTTTGGAGATCGATTTTTTGTCGCCATTGTAAATCTGCAAATAGAAGGAAATAACAATTAATAATCTAATTTATAAATAAATTTCTTTTGTGTAGAAGATATCACTAGAAAATTAAACAAGGTAATTGTTAGTTATTCTGGGACTCTCAAAAATAATACAATAGTCAAAAAAAGCACGGAACAAGATTTTTTCAATTTCAAAAGCTCTTCAAAAAACACTAAAAAAAAATCAAACAATCTTGTTCCGTTAACTTTTTGACTAATCTATGAAACTCAAGTAGATAGGTCCTAATGAAATATTTTGTCATCAAAGTAGTTGGGCGATTTAGTTAAGAAAATTAATTACGGACTTACTCTCATTTAATAAAAATTGCTAATCTATTGTTGAAAAAAAAAAAATAACAAGAGCATTCATGCAACGTTGTAAAATTTCGTAAATGTCAGAAAGTTTCAAAATTTGATGTTTACGATGGTTTTACTACGTTGCATGAATACCCTTAATAATTCATTTAAGTTTTAATTCTTGTGTAATATGTATGTATATGTACATATGTATGGGAAAGTGGTTATTAAATTTTTATTATTATTGCAAAAACACAAAATAATGAAAGCCATGCTGTAATGGATGAAATGTATAATGTTGGTAGGCTTATTTTAAACCCTTTCTCTAACCTCCAACCACAAATAGCTTTCATCAATCAATATCATATACTATTTGCGATTAATTGCTCCAACAATGACGTGATCTTTTCTTCACACACACACATTTAATTATAATTTTGAATCTCACCTTCATTTTTATTTTTTAAATGAATAAGTACAACTTTTCTGATTTCTTTGCTTCTTAGCTCAGAAATAATAGATAAATTTTTCTATTTCTGCGACAAATGGTGTAGAAGCCAATGTGGAACAAATTCGGCATTTTCAACAATTCTTTACAAAAAGAGAACATTTTGCTCCTCTTTAAGTTACGAAAAAAGAGAACTTCCAAAACAAAAACTAGAAAAAATGAGAACATACAAAAATTAGGAAAAAATATTTAACATAAATTACAAAACATAAGAAGAAAACTTATTAGGTATGTAAAACTAAAAATATGTACGTCTGCAATAAAAAATCAGATATTGTTTGTTGAATTTGTGGCAACGCATCATTTATATTTTACTTTCATTTATTCAATTTAAATTAAATAATTTTCATTCTATTTCATTCAGTTCCACTTCAATTTTACCTGTTCATTAAATATTCAAAATTCACTCTTGATAAAATAACGTAGTAACTTAATTTAATAATTTATATTTTTGTATCAATAAACAAATAGATTTTTTAGAACCGTTTCGAACATACCTATCTCAGTTCAGTTATGCTTTTTATTAAATAAAAAAGTAATTTGTTCTTTTGTATCAGCTATCGAGTTTTGATCAACTATTCGAAGTTTAAATGGATATTGGTTCCTCTCAAAAATGATTTAATTTAAATCTACGTCATTAAGGGCATCTTGTATTTATTTTTACCTACCCTGAGGCCACATGAGCCAGCACTGGGCACTGGGCACTGGCTAGCCAGTCGCAATACACTCACCTGAGACCTGACACCTGAGCAATTGGCTCGTCAACTACTCTGGCTTGATTTTTTCATAGCCAGTTGGGAAGCCAGTAAAGCAGCCAATTACATGGTTTGGCAGTACTTTTTCTGAGCAGTTTTCAAAAAATAGGTCCAAATTTAAAGTTTACTTACATTTTTTTCACAAAATATTTATAAAATAAGAATCGTGGAGTCCATGTCCAGTCCTAAACAACTCAAAGTTTTATACATTTGCTAACGCCCATATAATTCACTCGTTTAATCTAGATTTAAACGTAAATCCAGATCAAAAACGTTGGTAGATAAGAAATAGCATCGTGACCTGCAAATTGAAATGGTTACAGAAGTGATTAAAAAAAGACGCTGAATCACACAATAAGCGACTGCAAAGTCATACTATCTCCGAAATGGAGACCGCCTTAAACGTACTAGACGGAGATTAAGAAGAACCAAGCCTCATTATCTGGTGGTCTAAAAGCTATGGGAAATTCTTACCGAGCGTCTTTTTGAAGATTTCCATCGGAATAAAAAAATGCGCACTCGTATATATCAAAAACGATCTATGACGAAATCATAATGTTAGTTCAAGATAAAGTATTACAACATATTTCTACTGAAATATTTTTGTATCATTATAAGTTCTACAGCAGATATTGCCTATTTCGATCAGCTTATAATAACAATAATTTGAGTTAAGTCTCTCCCAAACCAGCGCGAATGCGGAGCGATTCGCAGCGAATCATTTACAATCGTACAAAATATGACAAATACACAACGCTAAACAATTCGCATTGGTTTGGGAGAGCCTTTAAACGAAAAAATGCTGAAATCGTCGAGAGATGTTTTGAATTTTTACCAACTGGTCATGTACCTAAAGATATGAAAAGAGCTGTTTTATACCCTTTAGAAAAAAATGGTTTTGACAAAACTTAATTGTCGTGCTCAATCTTATGATAATGCCGGTAATATGTCAGATATATAATTTGAGTTTTTTTTTTTAAAGATTTCTCCTATGTCGTTTTCCATTGGACATCTATAAGCATTCCGAAGTGTACAGTAGTCTTCTGAAACCATTTCACTGACACAAAAATCGTCTTCTGCTTCTTCTGAGAAGAGAATTTTGCTTCTCGATTTGAAATCAGAAACACAATCCACTCGAAAAGCAGCAAATACATTCAAACTCAAACGTCAAAACGAACTACAGTGCAACTTTATATTTTTTAATCATTCCATTTGAAATAATTGTGCACCCGAAAATAAAGAAATTAGTACAATTTAATAAACAAATTAGGAAAATTATTATTTTTGTTAGTTAGGAGTAGATACACTATCGTTTTTTTTTTTTTTCTATTTAATGATTCACCAATATAGGGACAAAGCTTCAGAATTTAGTAGAAGTAACAATCACTTTTCCATTGGATTCATGAACACAGTTCAAATTAAAAATCGAATTTCCATAAATAAAATTAATTTTGAATAAAATATTTTGCTGAAATTTGAAAATCAAAAATTCTCAGAAAAATGTGAGTAATTTCTTGGGTGAAGCCAAAAGCTCAAAATCCCATCAAAATTAACGAGATTTCCCATACATTTTAAGATTTCGTAATCTAGTAGATTTCCACCAAATCTTCTTAAAATCTAATTGGCCTATTCACAATCACAATCACACTTCATTACTCATGTTTCTCTCCCGTATAACAGTTTGTCCATAAAAGAGATAAGGGAGAAAAAAGAACGTTTATATTTATGAGTATGTGTAGTACAATGTAAACAGATTGAGGTCCTTTTAATGTTTTATTCAAAGAAAAAGTTTATTATGTACAATTGTGTCCTGGGACATTGACTGATTACAATGGATCTTTTTTTCAGAGTTCTTATGAGCAATTAAATTCTTTTACCACACGATGTCTAAATTATGTGTGGTGAGAATGATTCTAGTAGATTTTGAAAGCTTGTTGCTCAAAATCGAGATTTCGGTTCGGCGTGATAAGACTATTACCAATATCCACGAAATATTATTCGTGAGTTGCTTGAGAGACATTAGCGAAATCATCAAAATCCAAAGAAGGAAAACACAGATGGATTCAAAAACACCATCTCTAACAGTGCTAAATATGTATGTAAATATATCTTACAAAGCTAACAAAATTCTGAATACTCTATTCACAAAACTATCCAAAAAGCACCAGTATACAGATTTTGGAGTTGTGTACAAAATAGACTGTCTAGAGTCTAGGCAACGAGACCGAAAATTGTGAGCTCACCATGTTCCAGATTTCGCAAATACAAAAATTCTCTAGGCGGAAAAACATATTTAACAAAAATACACTTTGGAGACACTACACATCTTCAACAACAAAACAGTGTACTTTTCCCTAGTCTCTACTTAACTTTTTTTTTTACTATTTTTTCTTTTCTTTATCTTTCTCTTCTCTGTTTCCGCCTTTTTTCATTTGTGTTTTTTCCCCACAAGTGTTGACAAAATTTCTTATTATGCAGATAATTAAATACTATAACACCACCTGCTGTATGAAAAATATTCAACAGGTGTCCGAAAATATCCTTAAACTGCCGCAAGGATATTTCCAATATGGTATTAAGGAATCTCTTTGTCATTTCACAGTTTGGGAAAACTAAATCAATTATGCTATAAAGAGAGACTACACCGAATACCAAAACTTATCTCTCTTATCAATCTTATTAATTTTTGCATAAAATGGCAAAAAAGCCAAGTGAGGCTATTCTAATGTTACAAAAAAAAACGTTAATTTTAGTTAAGTTTAGTAAACCATCAAAGTATCTTATAAAATTTCACCAGCTTTAAGAAATCAGATAAAACTTAACTTAATCTCAGGAAGGCTATCTCATCTTGTGACTCAATTTTCAATTCCGTATGTTGCCATTTAAAAAAAAGTACCCAACAGTTGATTTTAATAAAAAATATAAGTTCGACTATCCAAATGTTACGGACTGTACATGCTTTCTACATTTTGTTCACGTTTATTAAAGTGCCCTTGAAGAAAACAGAACATTCAGTTAAAACGTCAGGAAAACTAATGATATTCTTTCATTAATAAATTATTGAGACCAATAAAGCTGAATAAGACAAATGTTTAAAAAAAAAACTCAAATTAAACAACGAATTAGTTAGATAAACTTGTCAGGTATATATTCAGAACTACAGGCACAAATTAATTGAATTCTTTTGCTACCTACTCTGCAAGAACTTTATCTATAATTTTTTAACATAATTTTAGTGCCAGTAATCGATAGTCTTATAAAACTATCGATAGTTTTTTTCTCAATAGAAAGAATACAAAAATAATTAACTTGTATATTTTAGTTCCAATCGAATGGTTTATTAAAGTTAATTTCTTAAAATTTAATATTATTCTTATAATTTATAATTAGACATTGATTTTTAAAAAGGGCGGCACATCAGACAAGTCCTAAGGCGGCATCTTATCTAGATCCGCCACTGCCAATTAGTATTTAAACAAAAACTTGTAGTCAGTATGCATCAATTTTACTTTTTTTATATAAGACTTATAAACTACATTAAATCTAATTAAAACTACTTACTTTAGACATCATAACTAGGATCTTCAGAATTCAACTGAAAAAATTGGTTGAATTACCGGGTGTTTTTGCGCCCGATCGGACAGAGCTCTACTTAACGGCAGGCGCCCTAATCGATTGCAACAAATCAGAAATTTAAATTGCACTCTTACAACCTCCACTCACCCATTTAAGTAAACTTAATTCCTTGTCCAAGTGAAACCAATGTAAGCAATTGATAGCGTTAATTTTTTTCAACAAAACCGGGGAACCCATCGACTACCTACCTACTAAAAAGAGTGCACTTCACAAAAGTCTCAATGAACTATCAATTTGATAGTTTTGACTTCTTCTTATTTAACTTCGTGGCACAACTGGTTTAAAAAAAAAAAAAAAAACACCCAAGGCAGACAAAAGAATTATATGAGCTATGAATCAATACAAGCGTTAAAAAGAACAGTGCCACAGAACTCCTTTAGATATAGAAATTTAAACATTTTTTTTGCAATTTTTTTTTCTTATTCAAAGCTCAACTTCTCCCTTGGAGATAATGGATTTGAAGTCCTCATTGTTAAAAAGAATTAAGCAATTTATTGGACAGTTTTTTTTTTATCCTTGAGGCTCAACCTTATAATTTACTATTTTACTTTATTCACTTTCACGTTTATTCGAAAGATTTTTTAATGCTTATTATTATTATTATTTATTTACTATTATAAGTAACAATAAATGTACCTATGAAAGTAGAATGAAATGTAAGTAATATTGTCACAAAATCTTCAATTAGCACATTGATTTAGTTCAGTTTATAAGTGTGGAATAAGCCAATTAGGATTTTGCGGAATCAATAGTTTTATTTAAAATCGATTTTCATAGTTGGGCTCTTGAATCAAATATGCTAGGTATTAAATAGACTTTCCAACCTAGTCAGTAGGTATTTGATTAATGTTTTATTGTCTTAATAGGGGGAAAAATAATAAAAAAAAATTTGAACAACTTACCGCTAACTTACTTATTTGTTATTCCAATATAAATTTAGAGAAAAATGTAGGTGTAGGCTTCTCAATTTGTAAACCAAAGCGTACAATCTTTATCGCTGTTTGTATTTAGTTTCTTTTTAATTCAACAATTGAGCACAAATAACGAACAAATACATTTCTCTCATTAACATCACACTTATTAAAAATCAATACAATGGAAAGTCTGAATAGTTTCTGCCGAGTTCTTTTTGAACTGAAGAAGTAGTTTTAGTAGGTATAGCGTTTCTACCCGAGATGGACTTTCAATAAGATAAAAATGATTATTTTCCTAATAAGTTTTGAAAGAGTTCCTAGAAATACCCAATTGAGAAGCAATATTGTTTTTTCTTTTATCTCATGAACAAAATAACTAGAGTGAAGAGTGTTTGTATTTGTTTGTGGGTTTTGGCCATAGAGAAGTACTTTACTTCTTTGGTTTTGGTTTGGCATTTCAGATGAACAAATTTGGGTGGATTCCGTGCGTAAAGGGTTTCAGATATGTGAATTTTTATAGCTTCTGATTGGTGGGCTGTCATAAAAATTCTGATGACTTTTCGTTACGTTTGCTTACGTTTTTCAGATAAAAATCATGTTCCCTAAATTTTTTTAAACAGTTTCCGACCACCTGATTTAGTGCGGGTCAATAAAAAAATTCACTTGTGGAACGGGTTTGCACTAAATCTGGCGGTTTCAAGCTGTAAGTGTTTTCCAAAACAAGATTCAAGCAGTTTGAAACCGCCAGATTTAGCACAAACCTCTTCAGCAAGTGAAATTTTGTATTGGCCCGCACTAAATCTGGCGGTCTGAAACTGTTTGAAAAAATTAATGGAACAGGGTTTGTTTGAAACTCGTTGTGGAACACACCTAATGTGTACACTCGTACACTCGGACTCTTGAGTCCTATCGTGTCTACATTCGACCATTTAAGGCACCTCAAAACTCATAGAAATAACAATAACTTTATTGCTTTGCAAATTGAAACATCAAGGAATGAGTCTCATGAGGTCGGTGTTTATATTTTGTTCATGCCTCATGACATCCCTTACCCCCCACTTGTCTTGTCCAGAAACTACC
Source organism: Dasysyrphus albostriatus (assembly GCA_946251815.1). Taxonomy (NCBI): domain Eukaryota; kingdom Metazoa; phylum Arthropoda; class Insecta; order Diptera; family Syrphidae; genus Dasysyrphus; species Dasysyrphus albostriatus. Next base: position 107,003,649 of record OX276337.1, read on the forward strand.
GTGAGACCAGTCTCAATTAGTCAGTTTATATTTCTGAAATCTCAGAGGACTCAGAGCGCTCAAATATAAATAGGATTCTTCTCAAAAATTCCTCACTTTTCCCTTTAAGAACTGAGACTGAAATATTTTGGATTCGCTTGCTCAATTATTTTTTGTCGCAGTAAATTGAAAAAGAAGAAAAGAAAAAGATAGTTGTTTTTACTTTTACGTGAGGAATACTGCTTATATTTTATTCTCTTCCTCTGTCCAAAAAGAAATTAAAAGTCTGTTCGTGTATTTCCCATAACTACGAATTTCTACGAATTTTATATTTTTTTTATGAGTTTTGACGAACTTTGGGCAAAATTCGAAGAAATTCGTAGTTTTGGGAGGTACGCGAACAGACATATAAACTGGCCAAATCTTCCCAATCTAAACAGCGTCAAATGATGGGTTGACACTTGACACATGTGGTGCTTATAAATTTTTTTGATACTGACTGACCACGCAGTAAACAAATAGAAACTTTGACATATGCGCAGAACTGAACAAAAATGAAAAAGCTGATTAGCCAGTTTATATTTCTGAGATCTCAGAGGACTCAGAGCGCTCAGAAATATAAGCAGGATTCCTCTCAAAAATTCCTCACTTTTCCCTTTAAAAACTGAGACTGAAATTTTTTGGATTCGCTTGCTCAATGATTTTTTGTCGCAGTAAATTACATAAGAAGAAAAGAAAAAGAGAGTTGTTTTGACTTCTATGTGAGGATTACTGTTTATATTTTATTCTCCTGCTCTGTCAAAAAAATGAGAAAAAATACTGAGCACTCAAGAAATATAAACCGACCAAATGATAACCGTGTTTGTTAACGTGAAATTTCCTGTTTGTTAGCTCAAAAAAAGTTGCATCGAGAGAGCGCGATGAGAGAGCAAATAATTTCTCCTCCGTTGGAAAACTTGCAAATTCCTGCTACACAAATTTCGGTGCACACGAAGTTTTACAAGTACTATCAAAAATCACAGTGGTCAGTTTTCATCACAGCGTAGCCATTAATCGGAAAATTTTCCGAAGTAGGTTTTCAAAACAAAAATGCAGTAATTAAATTTTCTTACAGAAGATGAACATATTCCAATTTTTACATTTATTTTGGAAATAGAAGAACAAAAGATATAAAAAAAAGCGTAATATAATTAACTAAGCTGTCACGGTTGTTATCAGAGCAAGTCGATAGCCGGGAGCCGTACGAACAGAATTGAAAATTTAGTGGACGCATTAAAAACAAATTTGTCAGTCACTACTGTGCTGTGGAGCAACTACTCAAGGCTTCAACTATTGGAACCCTCGGTTTGTTGGGTAGTTGATCGATGATGTGTACACAATTTAATTCATGAGCCGTTATTTACAGGAAAAAACATGCATTATTATAGCCAATTAGTGGAAAAATGGAAAAAAAGACGATTCGTGGTTAAAATAACCTTGAAATAAATACAAACAATTTTCTGAGAGTAGTGGAATTGCTTTGCCTAACGGCCAGCACAACTGAAAAGTAGTGTGTACGCGAAACTTTTCACTCAGCTTTGATATCCAACACGAGTGACACTCAGGCTTGCAAATGTGTACCACGCTTCATGTGTACTACACTTAAGATACGTCAATTTTGACATATAAAAAAGTGTTTTTTTTCTTACTTCATCCGACATTCGTTATTCGTTGTGATAGTCAAAAAAATCTTGAAATATTTTTTTATATCTACAATTTATTTAAAAACTAAAGAATTAAAAAAAGATCTTATATTTGAAAATAAAAATCAGATCATTCATAAGCAAAAACAAAAGGCCCACAAACCAAAATAAATACTGAAAAAAGGAATCCCAAGTTTTTCTTCTCTAAACTGCTTAGTCCTCAAATTTGTTGCATTTTTTCTATTTGTTGAATTTTTCTTTTAACACAAAATCACAATTAAGTACACAATCAAACAGATTTTATGCAAAAATAATCGAGTTATAAACAAATTCGACCATCAAACTTCGGGTAAATCATGAATTAAACCTCAAAATTATGTGAGTAGGAAAGTTAATTAATTATTGTGCCATTAACTTGCCAAACGAGAAACTGTGCGAAGTATATGTAGATAGCATTTGGAAGTTAGCAGATAGCAACACATAAAAAAATGGGATATGACCTACATAGATTCCAAGGCGAAGTCGATGAAGAGCTAACGTGTCCCATTTGCTCTGGGGTCTTAGAGGAGCCTCTACAGGTGAGCTTCTCGGCATTTCTCTGCAAAAGTATGATCAAATTTATACGACAAAATTTCAGGCTGCTATGTGCGAACATGCTTTCTGCAGGGTTTGCATCAACGAGTGGCTATCACGACAGCCATCGTGTCCAGTGGATCGAAATGCCCTTACTACAGCCAATCTTCGGGCTGTTCCTCGGATTTTGAGGAACCTCTTATCGCGGTATTTATCTCTTATGGAGACTTGCTATGAATTAATATAAATCAAAATTTTTTTTTCATTATAGACTTTCCATTACGTGTGATAATGCGGCTTACGGTTGCAATCTTGTTCTCAAGCTAGATGCATTAAATTCGCATCTAGAAGAGTGCGAACATAATCCCAAGAGGCCTTTGCCTTGCGAGAAAGGCTGTGGCTTCGTTATACCCAAGGACGAGCTGAAGGACCATAATTGCGTCCGAGAATTGCGCACTCTCATTCACACCCAACAACAAAAACTGACGGAATTTAAAACCGATATAACCGACCAGAATTTGACTATCAATGAATTGAAAAGAGAACTGCAACTGTTCAAGGACTTCATGCGAGCAATGAGAGTTTCTAATCCGGCGATGCGAGCAATTGCCGATCAAATGGAACGCGACGAAGTCATACGTTGGAGCATCACGTTGGCTAGGGCCAGAGTAACCCGTTGGGGTGGAATGATATCCACACCTGACGATGCCTTGCAGGTTTGCTTAAAATTTTTTTTTTTTATTACAGTAGATGATGGATATAAGAAAATCTCATATCTATTAGAAAAACTCGCTTATAAGATCGACATTCTTAATCACCATGCACATTCACATAAAGTTACATGTAAAATCTATCAGAATCTTATCAGAAATCCGTTTATAAGAAAAACACTGATATACAAAAATTATTCTTGTACAAATTTCTATAACTGCTTAGAAAATTAAACGTCTTTAAGAAACCACCCCGTGATAATATAACTTTAAAAGAAATTCATAATTTAATATTTGTTTTTGGAAGGTACGTTATGAGCAATATTTATGAATAAATGAAATTTTCCCCATGTAAAGTACAAGTTGTGGCTATTATTGAAACTCATGGGAATTTTTTTCTTCAGTTTAGAGACGTTTGGAAAGTGATATCAATAATTATTTTTATGTTCAAATAATTAGTTAGTTAATATTTCTGAGATGTCAAAGGACTCACAGCATTCAGAAATATAAGCAGGATTCCTCACAAAAAATTCTCATTTTCCCCTTAAAAACTGTAACTGATTTTTTTTAATTCACTGGCTTTATTATTCTTTGTCGCTGTTAATTACATAAAAAGAAAAGAAAAAGAGTTATTTTGACTTTTACTGTTTAAACTTTTTTCTCCTTTTCTGTCAAAAAACGGAGGAAACTTCTAAGAGCTCAATTTCAAATATAAGGGCAAGTTCGCTCTAGTCTAGGTGAACCAGCTACCTAAGTCGTTAGATCCTAATTTTTTTGGCTAGGTCTTTGTTGGTGTACTGCTCAGAGTTCGTATTTTGTATTTTCATCTTTCCTCCCTGCCTGATAGGAATACAAATTAACGGATCAAACCAGCCTAAAGCTTTCTCATCCGCCTTTAATAATGTCCATGCCACTGCACCATTTATTTATCAGGACCGGGATGACTAAAACTGCGGTGTTTGGTGTCCTTTCGGGATAACAGCATAAACTTGATCTTATCCCAATCTTTAGACCTTGAGTGTCGATTTCAGATTCATATATGAAGTACTTTCGTTTTCCTGGCTTAAAAGCCATAATGCGACAGAATTATCTCTTTCGCCGTCTTAGGAAGACTGGTGCCTCTATTATTGTTGCAATACTACAGGGTCTCCTTCTTTGAAAATCAGTGGCGTATGGTGGTTTGTGCATTAAACTGTCACGCGGGTCATAGGTCAGAGATCTAATCCTAGCCTATTCCACCTTAAATGTTTTTTTTTCTCCAAAAATACTACCTTCTGAAAGGAAGGGGCAAATCTTCCAAAAATATCTCTTTTCATGATATTGTACTTTTATTCTGCTAAATGTTATTAATTCAAATTTTTAAAACGCCAAATTTCCTTTATAGATGATGATAAAACGAGCATTATCCGAATCAGGTTGCCCTCCGCATATTTTGGATAATTTGATGGAAAACTGTCATGAACGACGATGGCCTAGAGGTTTGAGTTCTTTAGAAACCAGACAAAATAATAGAAGAATATATGATAACTATATTTGCCGAAGGATTCCAGGTAAGTTTTTGATATTTGTTTTATCTATTTTTTCTTAAATTAACATTTATTTTTTTTTTATTTCAGGTAAGCAAGCAGTTCTGGTACTCAGTTGCGATAATGCTCACATGTCAGAAGACGTTATGGTAGACCCTGGCTTGGTTATGATTTTCGCTCATGGAATAGAATAAGTTAAATTGATTTATCAAAAAAAAAAAAAAAAAATGTGCTCCAATTATTTTGAATGTTTTAAATTTAATGAAAACTTAAGGATATTTAAATGCTATTTGTAGTATATACGATCTCAAAAACAAAAAAAGGAACTTTTAAACTAAACAAGAAATACAAAATTATCATTCTATGTTTTATTTAACGAATTTAAGTAAACAGTATTAATTCTTGATTATTATAATTATTATTAAATTGGACAGAATTTCTTCTACAATAATAAATGGTTGATGAACCCTATCTGCATTCTAGGATTTAGAAAACTGGTTGAGCGAATGTAGTGAAGTGAGCAAAACGATTTAAATGGCACAGGGCGACTACAAGATAGACACCACCAGATAACACAAAACGGATTGGAAAACCATAGGAGAGATTTGCAGACGATTATGAGTGTTGTTTGCTTTCGTATGTAAGAGCTCCCCACTGTATGTAGTGTAAATAATACAAGATACTGTAGATACTATAGGGCAAGTGTTTAATTCGGGATACAAAAATCGAGATAACAATCCAAAATGACATAACGGTGGGAAAATTCTGTCGGTCTATCTGTCAACCTACAGTCAAGCCATGGGTCTCGTACTCGTAGTCGAACTCGTATTCTTCTCGTAACAAAATCGTTATTTTTAAAGTTGGATACGTTGTACAACGAAAATGTTACGAAACTACATGAAAATTTCTTATTCCAACGCTTAATAAAACCAATCATTCTGTGAGAAGTAAACGCCCAGGCACAGATCACATGTTGTGTTTACTCTACTAGCAGCATTTTCACACCAAATCCAAAACTCGATTTCGAGCAACAAGATTTCAAAATCAGCTTGAATTGTTCACACCACACGGAATCTAGATATTGCTTGACATTTCAAAAGAATTTAAGTGCTCATAGGAACTCTAAACAAAAAGATCCATCGCAATCAGTCAAAGTCCAAGGACACAATTGCACATATTTCACTTTTTCTTTGAATAAAACATTAAAAGGACCACAATTTGTTTATACTGTGCTCATAAATATAAAATCTCTTTTCCCTATCTTCTCTCCTCTATGGGCAAACTTTTATACGGGAGAGAGAAAAATGAGTAATTAGTTGTGATTGTGTGAATAGGCCAATTAGATTTTAAGAAGATTTAGTGGAAATCTTCTTGATCACGAAATCTTAAAATGCATGGAAAGTCTCGTTGATTTTGATGAGATTTTTGGCTTTTGGCTCGAAATCTAGATTTTCATTCGGGGTGAAAAGGCTTTTAGTTGAAGCAATATCAGATGAAAGCTGCTGGATATCACTTTTTCTTGTCAGGTCTTTAAGTTTTACATCCAAAATAGCAGATAGAGCTGTAAGAGTTACTGCATATCGTCCTCTATAGGCATACCTAATGAAAAGTACAATTTCGAAGAGCATGGAACTATTGTTTCAGGGGATGTATGATTTAAATTTCTTTTATCCATTTACTCAATTGGTTGACAAAATGTTGGATTATGTCTTATAGCGCAAAGAAAAAATAAGAAATGCAGCAATTCTTAAGGCTAGGACTTACATTTGAAGAACTTTTATTCAAAATCTTTTGTCTCTGTTTTACTATGTTTTCATGCAAACAAGTATACAATATTTTAGATTTTTTTTATTTTTATTTATTTATTTTTCTTCAAGCACTTAAGTTTAACTTCTTGTTAGGTAAACGCCAGGGTTGCCATGTGACACCGCTTCTTTATCACTGTACTGTTATAAATGTTATAGGTTTGACTAAAACCTCTATAACGCCAGAAGTTAGAAGTTTCTACACTTTCTAACTCATGAGAAGAAAATAAATTTTCATTAAAGTTTATTTTATTCTGAATAAAATCACAATTTTCCATTATCCCATTTCAAAGAATTAATTACATGTCAACAAACAGCCATTAACATTATTTGCAACCATCCATGTGTTAAAAATATTAATACCTACCTACCAACTCTCTTAAAAGTAAAATAGATTGCTGGCTGTTTAGTTGGTATGCGCAACATAATATTCTGTGCGTGTTTGACACGCGTTAGATTAGCAAATTTATGCAAATAGATAATAGAATCACATATAGGAAATTTGCTATAAATACGCGCCTCATTATCATTCAAAAATAATTAAATTGTTAATTTAATTATATAATTTATGGAACAGATACCAATTTTGGTTATCATTATCACACAGTCATGAGATAAATATATTGTGCTTAAGCCATTAGGTAGGTGTACAATATTAATTGAGTTTAGGTAGGTACCCTTTGGTCTTTTGAAAATAAGTTAACCTACATAAATCCAATTGAATATTTAAGTTACTTCTTTGCCTTTGTAAAATAATTATTTGGAATTCCTCTGACGTTGGCATTTAGGTAGGTATAAGAGATTCGCTCTTATTGATCGGAAAGTATCAATTATATGCAACACACATACATATATTATACATTTGTATCGACAACAAGGAAGTGGAATTCACAGTCCCATCTCCAAATATTTTTAAAGGTTGTTCTCGAGAAATTTATGTGACAATCACTTTCATACAAAACCACAAAATCAAATTAAAAAAGAAACATGATAGAAATATTCTTAAGTTTTTTTTTTTTAACTTTAGTCAACGAAGGAAAAGTAATGTATTTGAATATCGAGTCACATTTTATAGTGGTCGGAAAAAAACATGCGAGTAGATCAGGATTTTCTTTCTCGAATATTTGCAGTTCCTTCATAGCTGTTTTGTAGATGGTGAACCAAACTGGGAAGCTGTAACTGATAACTGGTCTCAAAAGTAGCTTGTAGATTAAAACTTTTGTCTGCTGGCTTAGCCCAGTTCTCTTTTTCATCAGCGGGTAGAGGCGATGGAAAGCAAAGTTGGCCTTTTTGAGTACAGAACGTGAATGTGGGTTGAATTTCAGAAGCTTGTTGAAGTTGATGCCTAGGTACTTGGCGCTGCGTTTGGATGGTAATTTGGTACCATCTGGGAGTGCTAGGGAGATGCTTCTGCAGCTTCCAGCTGAGCGACCGCGTCTACCCCCTGGTTTTCTGAAGCAAACAAGCTCTGATTTTAATGAGTTGATCGGGGTATCCGGATTTGGTGTAAAACTGAAATAGTTTGAGGATGTGTGCCTCGAATTCTCGAACAGCTATCAATGGAGAGAATGATGAGCAATATGTTAGCGAGTCATCAGCGAAGAGAAGGTTCTCGCATTCACTTAAAATTGGTTGGTCAGAGGTCATGATGTTGTAGAGAAGTGGTCCAAGTTTCAACCCTTGGGCAACTCCTGCCCTGATTCTCTTCATTGTCGATTTGCAGTTCTCCAGTTGCACGAAAAAGTTAAACATGCGAGCACACGGAAAGTATATCGTCCTATTTCTGCGTTAACCTCATATCTTCAGGAACACAATTTGTCAGGAGTTGAAAAAAACATTTGGTTTGTTACAGTTGAGCACAATATAAATTTATATTTTACAGTGTTTATTGACTGCCATTTTTAAATACTATTAAAACATATTTATTTACACGTTCTACCTTTTTTGGTTACTTATGAGTCTCCGTCTCAAATATTTATGCTTTTTATAAAAAAGCGGATCAATTAAAACTAAGTATTTCGGAAAATTTATCTTACTAAGTACGATTTTTAATTTTTATGGTAAAATACGAGTATATTAAACGTAGAGTAATTGTTGCTAAGTTTCATTTTCATACATAAGTTAGATTTTTGTTAATAATTTTATAAAAGACTTTCATGTTCCTAACAAGGCCAAGAAAAAAAACTGAGTGGTCTTATTAAGCATATGAAAAATTTCATTCCATTTTTTGTTTGGTGTCAGGCAAAATGTCAAGACTCAAGTTGAATAAAAGGGCCAGAAATTGATATAGAAAAGATTCAAGGCCAATCAATTGAACGGGGTTTACTATTGCAGCTTGAGGCTGCAAGACGTTTTAACATTCCCAGAAAAACCTTGCGGAACCATATCAAAAGTGGTTCATCAAAGAAGAAAATACGCCGTTCAGCAACGTATACCCATGAAGAAGAGGAAGATTTGTGCAGAAGGATCATAAGGTTGTCTCAAGTTGGTATGCCACTCACACCAAACATGCTAAGATACCAATCCATCTAAAACTGTTGCGGGAAAAAAATGGCTAAATTTGTTGAAGAAACACCCAGAAATATCAGTACGAAAGGCTCAAATGATGAACCCCGAGAGCACAGAAGACGAACAAACAAATCGTAACTGACCATTTTGAAAAGGTGACCACTATTTTGCACAAGTTGATGATCGAAAACAGACGAGAGTGTATCTATAATATGGATGAGAAAGGCTGCAGAATTTTGCTTCATCACCAGCAGAATGTCCTGGTACTCAAAGCATCAAAGTGGGTTCACCAAATTACAAACGAGCACACCAAAAGTGTCACCATAGTGGGATGTGTGAACGCCATAGGCACTGCCATTCCACCTACGGTAATTTGCAGAGTCAAAAGACAAAAGCCAGAACTAAGGGACAACCTCCCAACTGGGTACGTGATCAAAATGACGCCCAAAGGTTACATGAACCATGCCACTTTTGTTGATTTCATAATCCATTTGAACAAGTACAAAACTGGTGGACCTTGTCTCTTTGTATTTGATGGAGCAGCCTGCCACTTGGATTACAGCATCGTTGATGAAGAACGATACCTCTAGACAAGGCTGTATATAGATCGTTTTAACATCACTGGGATCAAGAACGAATAAGGTTCATTGGAAAAAAGCCAGCAAGAAAGCTTAATAAAACAAGTTTTAATGTTATTCTTTCAAATGTTTGGTCAAAATGTATGACATATGACAACATAACTGCGAGTTTTCGAGCAACAGGATTGTATCTTTTGGATCCAAGTACGATTCCGGAAGAAACATTCACTCCATAAGCTCTTTCGTTCTAAGCTCTAATCCATCTACAAGTGAACCTTCCTTAGATAAAGATCAGGAGACAAATTTACAGGACCCTAACAATTCGGATTCAGATGACGTGCCTCTTTCTACCTCAATAAAAATATCAAGGGCTGCTGCCGTAATTGAACCAGAAACAAGGTATGGAACAGCTGCAATGCTTCAAACTGTGGAGCAGATGGAGTCAGAGGAACAGCATCAGCCAGAAAGCCATTTCAAAAGTTTCTACCAATGCCATAGCTCAAGGTCAACAGAACAGCTCCATGAAAAAAGGCTTTGAATTTTAAAGGTCAGGAAGTAACCAAAGATCTATTCCATGACAAAGCTTAAGTGACGATATCCAGCCAAACAGCTCCACAGAATCCATCATCATCAATTACCGTACCGAAATAAAATCGTGGAACTGGAGCTTGGTATTGCCACGCTTGTAAGGAGGATCGATGAAAGACATGAGGCATAATGTCAGGCTTGCGGTGCGTGGTATCACGAGCTCTGCGTGGGACTACTGCTGATGACGAGGCTTTTGAATGTCCAGGGGCATGTGAATAAAATTTTAAGGTTTTTTTAGTCAAGAGGATTGTTCATTTAAAATGAATTTATTTATTTTGTTTAGTTTTATGATTGTTTGAGTCAAGAAGGCTTTTTTTGTTTTTTTTTTTATATATTATTTAGTTTTAAGGTTCTTCAGTCAAAAAGGCTGTTTTTTTTATTTAAAATTAAATTATTTATTTTTAGATATTTTAGTAGGTAAAGAAGGTTGTTTTTTGTTTTTTTTTTTTTTTTTATCTGACATGAATAAATAATTAAAAAAATAAAAATTTACTAAGGATTCTACTTTTTAATACTATTTACTTAAAACTAATTTTATTTTAGCCAGATATCCGAAGGAATTTCAAAGAAATATGTATGGGCCCTATTTAGGAACCGGTGTTCCAAATAAGGCCAAACGTAAGGTTTGCAAAATGCTCGAAAAATATATATTCTTTTTGATTTATAAAACATTTTTTTTGTTTTGGTATATATAATTTAACTAATGTCTATATTCAATTTAGTTAACAAAAATATTCCAATAGATGGTGAATATTATTAAGGAAAAACAATAAGGTGGGTCTTATTTGGGTCACCTATTTACTAAAGAAAGAAAATTCTTGCTTTAGTGATTAAACAGTGGATTGAAAACAAGATATGAATGCAACTTTAAGATATTCAATTCTGATTTTCGCTCCGAGTTGAATTCGCTACCGAAATTGATTTTCGCAACGGTTTTCTCAATTTCGCAAGAATTTGCCTTGCAGTGGTACCAACATGCAGACCAAATTTTTGTTTGAATTCAGCTGTCAGTTGTTAAAGACAGTACATTAAAATCTAAAAATATTTGAAGACATTTTGAAATCATACTCATTCATTCAATTTTTATTTCATAAAAATGGATTCTGTTATTGTCTTTCAATGAAAGAAAAGAGAAATTTGAAGGTTCCAACGAAAGTTAAGGGAACATTCCAATTTGATGGAAATTGGATTCTGATGCATGCATGTTAGTAAATTTGTTTATATTCTCTTATTATAAAGGTAGTTTCAGCACATACTGGATGAGTCCCTAGGCTGTTGAGTCTAGTTTTCTGGAAATTTTTCACCACAAACTATCATACATCTAAAGTCCTACTATAGGTGTTGTTAAAATCTTTTGCCAAACCATAAATTTTAAATATAAGATAAGAGCTGTGAAAAGTGCATTAGTGTCTTCTTTCAAAATAACTATAAGTTTTAGAGTTTTGACTTCAAATTTGAAAACATCAAAATAATGAAGTTATGCCAATTTGACAGTTTCTTAGAACACCACAATTCACAACAATTGAAGACGAAACGAAATTTGGAACACCTCCCTTTCAAAAACGAAAGAATTGCCTTCGTAAATGAAAATCAGAAGAGGTGATGGTAATGCTCTTCCGATCACAGATCACGGAGTCCGAGATCATTTGAGTGCGTAGAGTACTACATTATCAAATGGTCTTAATTTATAAAAAGTATTTGAAATTTTGACATACAACCATCAAACACTTTTGACAAATTGTCGTATAGTATTATGTCGCCACACGAATTGTAGATGATTAGTTAAGTTGACGTTTCGATTTTCTTCGCTACATCTATCGCTAAACACAACTGTTAGAATACCTACCTACTATGATCACAAACATTTCTAAAAACATGAGAAAATCATGAAGCAAAAAAATTAGAATTAGGTGACAGTTATAGCTGTCATTGGTGACACGTATTTGCTCTTATGTTATGAGGGTTTTAAAAAATTGCAAATTTAAAAATTGCAAAAATTTATAACAGAAAGGATCATTAACTCCTCATGGGTGTGTTTTTTATTTAAAACAAAACTTTGACGCACCCCAACTACTGCATTTGAAGATATTTTTTTTAATAAAGGGTTTTTATAAGGAACGCTACAAAAATAGAGCGACAGGGACAGCAAACGACACCATATTTCTTGCCGCCAATTAATGGTCGTCATAATCGTCCTAGCAGATCAACAATTGAGCAAACAATTGAGAAAATTTGAATCCACAGGCACAGTACAAAATATTCCCGTGCCAGTGAGACAAAGAAGTGCCGTAGTGTCGAGAATATTGCTGCCGCTGAGGCTTCAGTTGCAGAAAGCCCAAATGTGTCTCTCACACGTCGTTCTCAAGCGTTGGGCATCTATGTGAAGTCGTTGTGGCGAATTTTGCGAAAAGATCTTGGCCTACATCCTTACAATATTAAATTAACACAAGAACTGAAGCCGCTTAACCACCGGAAGCGTCGTATGTTCGTGAACTAGGCTGAGCAATAACTTGAAAATGATTCGGATTTTCATCGAAAAATCATCTTCAGCGATGAGGCTCATTTCTGGCTGAATGGCTTCGTCAATAAACAAAATATGCGGTATTGGTCAGGCAGCAATCCACACGTACTCCATGAGCCATCATTGCATCCCGAAAAAATTACTGGTTGGTGTGGTTTATGGGCCGGCGGCGTCATTGGGCCGTACTTCTTCCGTGATGATCAAGACCGGTACGTTACTGTGAATGGGGATCGCTACCGTTCAATGATAACCGAATATTTTTGGCCCCAATTGGATGATATGGACTTGGAGGACATGTGGTTCCAACAGGACGGCGCCACAAGCCATAAAGCGAATGTCACAATCAATTTATTGGAAACCAAGTTTGGAGAACGTGTTATCTCACGAAATGGTCCAGTCGCTTGGCCGCCTCGGTCGTGCGATTTGACGCCGTTAGACTATTTCCTGTGGGGCTACGTCAAGTCTATGGTCTATGCCAACAAGCCAGCGACGATTGATGAACTTTGTACGAATATCGAACGTGAATTTGCAGCAGTATCGGCCAATTTATGCTTGAAAACCGTCGAAAATTGGGTTCAGCGTCTGGACTTCTGCAAGCGTGCCTGTGGTGGCCATGCAAAAGAAATCGAATTCCATACATAATGGCATCGAACTTACTTTCACAGGAATAAAGAATTTCATTGATATCCAAAACAGTTTTTATTTTATTTAAAACAACTTTTGTAGTGCTCTTATTAAAAAACCCGATATTTCTAAATATTCAAATTGATTGCAAGATTTTTTAAGTGATTCCATGCCTCATTATTATGCATTTTTTATTTAAAGACGCTCATCAATAACCGAAAGCAAAGAAAAAAAAACTTAGCTCTGTCTGACTTAGTATAGTTCTAAGAAACCTCCATTAATTTTTATTGAATACAATTACATGACTATGCAAATAAGAATAGAGGTACTTAATATAATTATCTGTTTTACAAGAGTTTCACGAAATCACAGAAATCTCTTTAAATGGACACCCACTCACGAGTTTCAATTAATCAACAAACTCAATTAAAAGAATCAATCATCATGAAGAACTTATTACACAGTAATAGATATACAAAATAAAAAAAAAAAACTAAACCACAACTAAAAAATAAACAAACTTTACTACTTGCTATGAAAGTGTAGAACCTTCTATAACATTAGTAGTTTAAAATTTTATCAATTTTATATACAAACCTATGTAGGTATCTGCATTATGTACAATGTTATGAATGCAATTTTTTCTTTTATTTTTATCTGGGGGATAAAAGCAGTAGGAGGAATTTTATTTTTTTTTACAATTTAGTATCTTAGAATTATTGTATTATACTTATGGGTATAGGTAAGGTAAACCATAGGTACCTACTTGTTTTTGTTTGTTTTTGTTTTAAGAACTAACGATTAATGTATTTTTGAGTAATCGAATTTGAAAGAAGCAAGAAACGTGACGACAAGACACTGATTGCTATAGTGTTGTCTTAAAATGGACAAACTGAAACCGTGATTAATCAATCATGTTTTTTAATTACCTAATAAGAGTTCCTGTAATACTTAGAAAATACACAACAAAAAAATGCTTCGAGCTCCTGTCACTTTGACATTTTATTCTTAACCTCAACTCGCCCCAGCAAAAAACCTTGTTCTACTTCAGGGCGACACCATAGGTTTCAAAAAACACAGAATTTGCTCGTCAGGGTTAGTTCAGGTTTTTCAAAAAACGTTTCGAGGCGACCACAGGGTGACTTCAGGGCTCAACGAACAAACCTTATTATTGTTGCCCATTAGGGGGGTTTACATGGATCAACATATCGTTCAACATTGTTGACAACCACCAATGTTAGATCATTTAAACGCAACAAAAAGCATGTTGTCAACCTGTGTTGCATAGTTTTCAAAATATTTTGAAAACTTGTTCCGATTCCATCAAGCAATGTTGTCCACAAAGTTGATCCATATAAACCCCCCAATTGTCATAAGTCCCCTATTAGACGATGACTCTTTGCGTGTGACTCTTTACAAAATCATCCCGTTCGGCAAGCGCTATGTCCCCTATTACACGATGACTCTTTGCGTCTGACTCTTTTCGAACTTAATGAGTGTAAAAGAGGTTTACCTGTGTTTAAAACATAACGACACAACTCATCTCTATTTAACTAATTTCAGTTTCTTGCAATGAAAAACTGGCTCTTAAAGTCCGTTTTCTCAGACATAAAGTCCGAATTAACATTGCGAAGTATTTTTGTAGTGGAGGGTATTAACAAGTTTCAGTTGTCAAAAATCTATGTATAAGAAATTGAACTTCACTATCAAAATCAAGATCACGTTTCTATGGAAATCTCCCTTTCTTCAGTGCCGCACTTCGATTTCTATAGATTCGCATCTGTCAGAAGTAATTGTTCAATAAGCCCGAACAAAAAATTTGGTGAGTTAGCTCGAGATCTTATAAAGCGTTTTTCTTTTTTAGCTCCAAGCAGAGCATGGACCATGGAGTAGATTTCGAGCTATCGGAGTATGTTCTCCAATATAATTTTAATTTTGAAACACATCTAATAAGCACTGAATTGTCATACGACTACGATGTGTTCAACGCACCAAAATTAAGTACTGACTTTTTGTTTTCATCTGGCAGCTGACCAGTCAAAAACTCCAAAAATTCATAAATTTTAATTAAAAGTGATGTGTTGAAATGAGTTAAAAAAGAGTGAAGTTGGCTGCACTCAGGTGTTTTGTTTTTTAGCTCCGAGCATAGCACTGAGATGTCAAAAATTATATGTGTTTCCTTTTTTTTTCAGCTCAGATCACTCAGAGCGCTCAACATGATTGTGTTTCTTTTTCAAATCAGAACTAGCTTGGGGCACGCTCCATGAGCACAGAATAAAAAGACTGAGCGAATAGAGTAAAAAGATGAGCGCAGCCAACTTCACTCTGAGCTCAGGGCGCGTAGATACTCCGAGCCAGCTCTGATTTAAAAAGGAAAAACAAGTTGACCGCCTTGAGCTAAAAAAAATACCTTTTTTGACAACTCAGTGCTATACTCGGAGGTAAAAGAAAAACTCTTATAGGTATTTGAATGAAAAACATAATTCAGCATTCAGCTCGGGCTTAACTTCTATAAACTAGGTCTGTTTCTTTACTTTTGGGATAAAGTTTGGGAAAAAGTTCGGGAAAAAGTTTGGGGATGAGCTTTTTGATGTTGTTGTTGTAATGTTTAACCAGAAATGAAAAGTAAAGAAACGCATTTGGGATGTTTCTGGTTTGTTGCGGTGTAAATTACCCATTCGACGTCATTGCTTGTAGGCTCAACGCATACAAAATTAAGCAATTTCAACTCTATTAACATTTGCACTTAATATTTTGGGCTCTATTTAAAGATAGCAGAAGAAATATTGTAAATTATATTTGTCTATATTGTATCATTTTCATTTAATTTAATTAAATTAAACTATTTATATACGCTACTAGAAAAATGTAATTTAAAATTTTCGATCAGCTGATTTCTTGTTTGACAAGCAAGAAAGTGCCGGAACTAAAATGTTCGGGTAGATTCTTGCTGAAGGGGAAATGAAAAAAAGTCAAAAGCTCTGGCATTTTCGTGTCAGAAAATAGTAAAGAAACACGTGTTGGGTAGATTTGGGTTACTTTGGGATCCCGCGGGCGAGTAAAGAAACAGACCTACTAGTTATTATTTGAAGATTTCCCAGCAAGGCCTTATTAAAAATCTCAGCCAGGTGACACTGAAATCTATTTCGGCAGTTATCATAAAGTCAAAACAAAGAGTAGGTAGGTATTTAGATTTTGTTTTAGATTTAGATAGTTTCTTAATTGCGGACTTAGGCAGAAATAATTTTCCCTTTTCATTATTATTTTTTGATGAAAGTCATTTGCACAGCTTATGCAAAGTTAAAATGAATTTGAAAAGATATTTTGTATAAACCCAGATAATATTTATGATCATATTCTAGATAACACCCTTCTTCATGACCATCATTTCTATCAACGTGTTTATTACCTACAATTTCTTCTCCAAACCGGAAAGCCACTCATCGAACATCACTTTTGCACTTGAAAAAAAATGCAATTAATTTTTTTTTTCTATGGAAGTAACATTATTATTACCTGCAAACATGAGTTGTATCAGTAAGATAGAAAGAAAATAAAGAACCCGACTGGGTCGCATCTGAATGTTCTCTTTAGTGCTTTAAAGATGTTCAGTGCAGTTGTAGTTTCAAGAACATGCAAAATTTTAAACAGTCTTATTACCTATGTACCTATTAGTATTTGCTGGGCTTAAAAACTTTTGCTCAATTTTAGAATTTGCTTAAGCTAAAGGGTTTACCAACTAGGGAGGGTTGATGTTGATATTAAATAAAGTAGAGATACATACATATTTAACCCATGTAAAAAGAGGACAAAATGGAAACAATACGAAAAAATTTCGAAAAATCTGAATTTTAGTGGAAAGCTTTGTTTTGACGTTTTGAGTTTATTACGCTGCTTATGCGAAGCGAAAAATCCCATACAAAAATGACACAACGAAATCATAAACTAAGAGATTGAACAGTTGAACACTTTTCGTTCAGTAAGCTGTTCGATGAGTGAAATTGATAATTGTAGCAGATTATTTGGTGAATCCAGACCATTTATTCGTTTTCATAAGCATTTTGTTGTCTAGTTGGAGATGGAGACCAACTAGAAATTTTGTTTCGCATCAGCAGGCTTTAAGTAATTCTTAAAAAGTACAGGGCTGATTAACCCTGAGGCCACACGAGCGAGTAATCGCTTGCGAGTTAAGGACATCGAAGCCTTGCCTACTCGATAGTGTCAACTGGCTTGCCTTTTTCGAAGCCAGTTGAGAAGCGAGTAGAGCAGCGACTGATTTGACAGTTAATGTATGCACCCAAATGGCTAGTGACAGTGAATACTCGCTCGTGTGGCTTCTGGGGAATCAACAGAGCGAGACAGGTTCCAACACCGAGGCATTGCAAAAAACTCCAAACAGACATTATGCAACACGGTGTGAATTTTCTCATAAACATAACTTTTGATTGTGTGCCAGCGAAGAAAGTTGTCGAATTGCAATCGTGTAAAATGAAACCGAACCTAGGGCCCAATTCCACAAGGGTGAATGATTTTCCGTGTACATACTCTATTAACCCCCAAAAAAGGGAACTATTTTCACTGATGGTGTACACGTGTACACGTTCTGACAAAAAAAATTAACTCACTCTCGCAAAAATCAATACTCACTCTTGCGGAATTGGGCCCCTACATAGGTACCTAGATGTTAGAGCTGGTGGAGACCCTTTCAAATTGATTATCACGGGTATCTATGGGAAGTACCGATCTATGTACCTCCTCGTGGTGGTTCCTGAAAACACTCAAGCTAAGATTGAATGGTGTTTATGAAAAAAAAAGTAACAAGTAACCAAGACTTAACTCTCAGGAAGATCTCTTAAGACAACCCAAAAACTCCTTCCTTTGAAGCTTGATCGGCCAATCAGTATGAAAACTCGTTATTAAGTTCTGTTCAAGTCGAATAGGATTTTCTAATACTTAGGGCCGGTTTTTCACAGTAGCTTAAATTTGTAATATGACTTTCACAGGTTCTCATTGAATGGCGATAACTAACCAAAACTATTGATCCACTAGTTAAAATTTTGATAAAGGTACCTAAACATTCCATGATTTACCATCAGGGGCAATAATCATTGATTAAAGATGATTGGCCCTTAGAGTAAGTGTCCCTATAGAGTTTCACTGTGGGTCTTACGGGGCTGAAACTTAACCTAGTGACCATATTTTTATATGGCTAGCAAGCAAACAAAAAACCCTAAATGAGTACCACGGAATCACAGACGATCCTCTTCAATTAATTCGAACCATTTGTGATATTGAGTTGGCCCTCCGGGAAGCTTGGTGGTGGCTGTTGGTTGTGTTTATACTCGTGATCAGTCGGGCTGATTGCAGGCATCCTGGTTAGATGAGAAAATAACTTACCTCAACAAGTTATTCTAAAATGGAAGTATAGATGTCGAAGACTTGTTCCTTTGGTGGTGCATGTTTGGTTTTTAGGGTGGATGGATTAACATTATTTGGACCTTTGAGACACTATACCTACTTGACGGTGAATGAGCCCTTACTGGGAGGTGCCATGAGGGAGAAGAATTTAATTTTTGATGCAATCCTGTTAAAGAGTGTCAAAATGTAAATTTTTCAGGTCAGAAAAAAAATGTTATAATTTGGTTGGGGTCGAAATTCTGTAGGGTCATTATTCTATTTTCAAAATTCTGCATGTCAAAATTCTGTTTTTCAAAATTCTGCTTGTACAAAATTCTGCATGACCAAAATTCTGTATTTCAAAATTCAGTTTGTTCAAAATTCTGTAATTCAAAATTCTGTTTTTCAAAATTCTGTATTTAAAATTTTTGTAAATATACTCGTATTGTAAAAGAGAAATCGTTTTGATAATGTAAAAAAGTGCGCGAATTTTTTTAGACAGAATTTTAGTTTTCATAAGCAGAATTTGGGAAAACAGAATTTTGACCAGGCAGAATTTTGAAATACAGAATTTTGCATTTACAGAATTTTGAAATACAGAACTTTGGTCAGACAGAATCTACAAAGAATTTTGACCAAACAGAATTTTAAAAACCAGAATTCCGACCCGCTCCGGTTATAATTTTTAATCGAAACATGTAAAGCAGCTAAGTCATACGCAATTTATATTAAGTTCATTTAACTAACATGAATTTTTTGACAAAAAAAAACACTGTTAACTATATCCAATAAAATTAATGCTCCTAATCATTGAGCTGGAAGCATTTTTGACAGAGGCCAGGCATAGTTTCTATAAGGTTTTTATATTTTACTATGATTTTATAAAAGTGTAGATATGGATTTGGCAAATCTGTTAACTGCCAGGGCACATGCATCAGTTTACAATCCCCCCCCCCCCCCACCTGTAGATCCGGAGCTGGCTACATCATAAAGTTCCTGCTCGTTTTCAATCAATTTATTGATTACATGAAAATATACCTTTGCTAGTCCTTTTTTTTTTTGTAAAATATCGGAAGCTTATACCTTCTCAAAATTTCCAACTAATTTGTTGCGCAAACTAAAAATTTGTTGCTCGAGTACTTTTTGTCATTAAGGTTTCCGCTAAAAAGATCTGAACTTAGTGGAAAAAATCTAAAATTTATACTAATTTTGCTTTTAAAATGTCAGATACACATTAAGCTAATTAAATACTTATTTGTTGCACAAGCCCCCAATTCGGTCCCTCCCTCCCAATGGCTTATTTAAAGCCAATTTGTTTAGCAAATTCCAATTTTATAGCTCCAATGGTTTTTAAATATTCAAGACTGAAGTTAGCAAACGAAAATTTAAAAATCATAATTCTGTAAATGGACAAAATTGAATCTTTTTGAATGCCAATATTCTGAGCAAAAATTTTGCAGCATTTATGGATAATTTTTAATTTTATTTCAAATTTTAAAAAAGTGCATTTCCTGAAGACTATATAGGTACCATAGCTTTTCGAAAGCTAATTTGCGCGGAGACTAAAAATATTACATTTTGTTCAAATTATTATTATTTTAGTGGAAGCTTGAATATTTATAAAACCGTGTGTATTTATAAAAATGTGTAAATTCACAAACGTATCATTGTAGAGATGACGCACAATCATTACCGCCAAACATTCATAAATGCATCAAATCCGCACCACTTTTTGCGTAACGTGTTCATTATTGCAAACTTGCATCGAGTGATGGGCAAACTTCAAACAAATAAGAATAAAAAAAATTCTTCATACATTGTTGCTGATGTAATTGTATCACCATCAGTTGCGTCACGCATCAGCATCGCAAAAAAGCAGTAATGGCGAGACATTTGACGTTTATGAATTTACACTTTAAGATTGGAGTTTGTTGTAAAATATCTATTTTTTTTCCTTACGAATAATATTTTTTTTATATAAAGGGTGATCCAATGCAATAATGGCATGTGTTTCAGGAACCAAATTTTTGTTTTAAAGCCCTCATTTATGAAATATATCGGTTAGCCAAAATTCAAAAAGTTAACAAAAACTACAAACAAGGGCGGATCCAGACTTTGCCCCTGGGGAAGTCACGTTTTTTAAAATTTCCATAAAGTATTGCATCCCAAATTAATTTTTAATTACGATATAAGGCAAGTTTTGTATCCGTGCAGATACAAGTTTTCGATATAACAATCAAACATGACATTACGATGAAACAACACAAAAAAAGTGGGTGGCACAATTCTGTCTGGTTGTCTGTCTGTCTATTCTTTGATATTCCTTGGTCAACAGCCTAAACCACTGAAGCGATTTTCTTCAAATTTTGAGTTTAAAGTTTTTCTTAATTCTTCAGAGGGGAAATCCATATTTCTTTAGCTCCAAAAATAACGGTACTTGCTATACAACCGTTAAGGAAAAGCTATAATGGCATACTTGGTTTAAAGCCTTAAGCTATTTGACAAGTTGATTAAACAATTAAAAAAAAAAAAACAATTTAAATGCCTTTGTTTTATACAATTTTATATTTTTATGTATGTAATACTGACATATTTTAAAAGTTCTTAATTCCAAGCAACTTGAACATCAGAACAAGTAAATGTAATAAAGTCGTGCATTTAATTTCCATTGCAAATATTTTTTGAAAAATAAATAAATCAATTAATGAATTGAAGCCAGACCTTCAGCATAACCAGTCCAACGCAAAAACGATTATGCCATGAGGTACTAAAAATATTGTTTAGAAAAAGTTTATTTTTGCCCTTAAAATCTCAACTCTTTCACAATAAGTTCGTATTTACTCTACAAAATCTATTTTGCCTGGCAACTAGAAGCAACTTTTGATGCTTACGACTTTCCTTTATGACATCCCCCGAACAAAACAAGTTCATGAATTGTCAAAATTACCAAACAAAAAAATTTGTATTCCCAAAATTTGAAGTAAAATTCTTAAAAAGCTTGCTTTTACGCATCGCTTCGGGTTACTTTTAGCTCAATGTTGCTTCCTATAGTGCTAGCAACTAAAAGTTGATCACAATTCATAACTTAGTTGCCTTGTGGTTGCTAGACCTTAATTTTGAGCAAAGACCTTCATTTAAAGCAAGCGATATGTCATTTAGGATATTTGCAAAAAATGTATGCGATCAGTCCCACCTGAAAAAAAATCTAGTTTTTAACGGGGCACTAAAAAGTTTTACATTGGCCCTAACATGGGCCTAGCAAGTGTAACACTCGAATTTGTATCGGGCCTCACCCGCTAAGAATCCTTTTGCCTAGACAGACAAAAAAAAGTCCCTTCCGACGGTGGGGATTATAAAACCACACAAGTTCTCCCACTTGGAATCCGTTCGTGGTTGCTTTTGTGTCGTATAGTGTTTTCATCCGATCACTTAATAGCTTTATTTTTGCCCTTGTCCTTTCGTGAATGTCAAGAAGCTTTTCTTTCAGGTTTTCCACGTAGTCGTCTATTTCTTGGGGCTCATTACCTTGACATACAGTTTTTTCATGATTCAGTATAAATTTTTGAAAATTTTATGTCTGCAAAATTATCTACTGTTACTACCTGACCTTTTGTGACTACTTAGTAACCTTTCGAAGAACATATATGAGATGCCATGGAATCTATAATCTGATTCGGTTTATGGTGTCAGAAATATTCACAAAATTATCAAATCAGTTTAAAAATTATTTTTACAGTAAAACTATAGTAAACGAAAAGTTAAATTCTGTATTATTCTTGAAATGAAAACGGTTCGGCTGAAGAATTATTTTTACGACTTTCACAAACGGCCTTCTGTCAAAACCTAACAAGTCCTTAAATGACATTTTAATGTACTTTTGGTTAACAAGAATTACTGAATTCGAATACCATACCCAGTTACTGTGTCATGGTCTCTTTTGGCTCTTTCAACCAGTTTTAAAACCTTTTATTATCGACTTAGTTTCCGAGTTATGCTAAACATATTTAAAATTACTATAGTGTGACCATTCTCTCATAAGCTCATGGGTGAATTTAGTGGGAAGGAAACAAAATCTCGAATATGCCAAAAAATAAAAACTCAGAATGACCTAATCCCGAATACTCAACCCATTCGGAGTTTCGGCATTCGGGATTCTATCATCGTCTATTTGTTCATTTGGGATTTTTTTCCATTTCGGGTTTTTGTATTTGTATTAAGTACTTAGATATACTCGTATACCTACATAAAAAAACATATTTAATAATTATATTATATTTCAATAATAAAATCCCATGAACGTAACTGTGCCTTTAATGCGTGTGTTCGTTTTGTTTACTCTCTAAAAAAGTATGATCACGTATCTTACCTAACTAATTGTATATTCGATATACCAATTATGTTACATTTTGTTATTGGAATATCCAAATATATTTTTAACTTAATTCATCAACAACAAACTTTCTATTTGTTCTATAAACTTCAATTTTCTTCATCCTTTCGCAGTAAAAATTTAATTATCAAGATCAAGCAATTCCAATGGGAAACTTAACAGTTTTAAGCAATCAAATCTCTCTGCAATGTAAAACTACGTTACGTTACGTTAAATATATAATGATGTTGGTTATTTAGACGAAAGTAAGAGTCCGCCTGACTCGCTTACTTCTTCAGCTCATCCGCTGGTATCTCGACAAGACACCGCCCGTCTTCTTAGTAATTTAAGTTCGTGGATTTTGGAACCAACTGTTCCACTCAAATCGCAAATCGATCGAAACCTGTTTTTGTTACTTTTCCAAAATACTTTAAGAGTAGGTCTCTGGCTGATGGACGCCAGGTATCTACTGACTCTACAAATATTTTGGAGCCGCAACGGAAAAACGAAAGGCTAAAAATGGATAATGATTAAGAATAGGCAGGTGCAACTTGTTGTGGTAAATTTTACCGCAACAATTCGAAGATGTTTTTTAAAATTTGTTTTTAAGCTGTTTTACAATTCGTATGTACATCGTTATGCTCATCACATATATATACCTATTATTAAATATTGGAAATAAAATAACTTTCAAAAAATGGGGAGCCGTAGTTGGCATTTTCGAAAAAAATTTAAAAGACTAAATATATCTTTTTAAAAATTTACTCTACAACTTTTATTTTTTAGAACAATGTTTTGAAAACTTTTTTAAATCTGACAAAAAATTTAAAAAGCACGAATTTCAAAAGGTGGGCTACCATTTGTTTCGAATTTTGCTCACAAATTTTGGAATTTTGAACATATAGCTCCAACAACTAGAACAATCTGGAGCAATTTTCAAAATTTCGTTTCTTGAAAAAAGTGCGGCTAGGTCAAAATGTGTTTTCTGGGTCTAAAAAATTGGAACAATCCGGAACAGATCTTACAACTTTAAAAAGTAACAAATTCAGAAAAAGGGGGGCTAACTTCATATACTTTGCAGCCTTCAGTAAAAACAAAATAAAATATTTTAATATTAATTCATAGACAAAAATTTCTGCATAAATAAAAAAAGTATAACGGTACATTTTAGGACTTGAAAAAAACTTTAATGACGCGGAACTGCATTAAATTTTTGATTTGTTGTCTGCGGTAATTTCTAAGATAATTTCAAATAAATCAATAAAGAACCATGAAAAAATATTAGGTAAAGGTCCAAAAAAAAATTACCAATACGCAAATTTGTCCGATTCACTTGGGACTTGAAACTGTTTGTTGTAAAACGAAATTTCCCTGTGGTCTCCAACAGCTCAACGAAAAACATATTAATAAACACAAAAAAATCATTTGAAGAAATAACAAAACAAACGTTTCTTTTCGCTAACAATTAATACTTCGATTCCTAGTTAATTCTTTTAAACAGCTACAAAATTTAACTCATCTAGGAATCCGAAACTTTTAAAAAAAAATTTCTTCCAATAATACAAGAAAAAAAATGTTTTGGTTTAAGAAAACACTTCTCACTTCGGACATATTTTATTTCAATGAGGTACATTCATACAAACAAAAATAAAGTAAAGGTTATTCTAGAATAAAATAAATCTTTTAGTAAATAATGAAACAATGAAATTATATTTTGAACGCGAGAATTCATGAATTAAAATAAGACAAACTGTCAAGATCAGTGATTTGAAACCAAAAAAATCTTATCATTGGAAACTCATACAAAACTAAGGGTATTCATGCAACGTCGTCGTAAGTTTACAAATTGTGTAAAATGATAAGTTTACGCAAAGTTTTCATGAACGACCTTTTTTATACAATTGATTAAATGCAAGGTAATTCAATCGAGGTGACTCAAAATGACGTTTGGATAAGTTAAACCAGTTTGGTTAATTTTACGCAACAAGATCCTTTGATGAGTTTAACCAAATTTTATAAATCATTTCCCATACAAAATTTGACAGTTCATTAATCAAAAGATAAACTTATCCAATTTGAAATCACTAGAAAAATTCCAAAGGCTCGCATGCTTATGCATAACTGGAGCAATGAGAACTTGCCCCACAGCAGCCATGGAAGTTATCTTTCATCTATCCCCTTTACATGAAGCTATAGCAAGTGCTGCAAAGGGAGTCATCATGAGGTTTGCCAAAGAAGGAACCGGTACTGGTAAATGCATTAGTTGCATTCCAAAGTCAGCGATATAACAAACCTTATTGACATTCCAAGAGGTAGTAGATCAAGAGATATAACTTCGAGAAGAACTTTCAAACGAAGGTAATAATAATAAAAAAGGAGTGGGTAGGAGAAACAGTAACCTATACTCTCAAACCAAATGCAATCAAGTGGTACACTGATGGATCGAGAACAACTGAAGGGACTGGGGCTGGAATCTTTGGGCCTAGAACCAAACTTTCCATACCGATGGGACAGTCTACTAGCATCTTTCAGGCGGAAGTTCATGCCAAACCAAAACAAAATGTGATACAACACAAAATTAAAGAACTGGAGGAGGCCAATAGATCCAAAAAATGGAAAGAACTCCCCAAGCTAAGGCAGGCAAAACTATTACTTGGTAGTTACAACCGAGCACGATTTAAGGACTGCATCAACCTATCTAGAAACAACCTTAGGAAAATATCTGGTCTCCACACCGGGCACTGTAAACTTAAAAGACACCTGAATATCCTTGGTGTAGTTTGCAGTCCAACATGCAGATTCTGCTGCACACATGAGGAAACACCAAACCATATACTAGGAAAATGCGGTGCAATAATGCACCAAAGGAAAAAACACCTGGGAAACTACCAGGTAGAAGAGAGTGATCTTTCTTCTCTAAAAGTCCTCCAAATACTTAAATTTCTTAGGGAAATAAAATTGGAGGAAGAACTGTAGAATGAGCAACCTTATCCGGTCTAAGGTGGGGATGGGGACACAATAGATCTTAAGGTCGCAGTGCAACAACCCCCAATATTCCATTCATTTATTTATAGGGTTTTACGAAGTTGCATGAATACCCTTAATGTAATATTTTTGAAGGAACCTTAGACGTGTTTTTCTCTTGGAATGCTATCCGTAGTACTGTGGAATTTTATATTAATAACAAAAACAATATAGGACATACTCATCGAAGTTGTTTACTCCAATATGGAGTTTATTAAATTGAAACTTCATCATGTAAACTCTAGATTTGTCTAGCAACAGCTTAAACAACATCTATGAGTTTGCCATTTGCTCCCAAGGAATTCTGCTGCAGATAAATTTTTGACGTTTGTTCGAGTATCAATACGCGATTGAATATAATTTGATTGATTTATTCATATTTGTTTAAATTTCTACGAGTATGTTTATGTTAATAGTGAAGTGTTGTGTTATTTTGAGTGCTTTGGCCCTGTTTATATTGTGACTTTTCACTTCGTCGTAACGATGGCTTTGTGGATGAGATCGGTTTGTCGGTACATTTGGCTCGAGAAAGTTGCCAGGGATTACTTTTAACAGCATATGAATTTATATAGTATAAGAAATATCTAACTCACATACAATGACAGCTGTTTTTATTTCTTTTTTTTTAAGACAATTTAGCAGACATACAAGTTACAATTTGTTTGCTTTAAAAATATCATCTACCTAAATCCAAGATAGTTACCCATACTGTAGTACAATAAATATTGCGCTCTTCTATTTGAAATTTAGAAGAGATATTTATGTATGATATGATGATATTATAAAACAACGGTAATTACGGTAAAACACCCTAATCATGATGTCATTTTGTGCTCCAAATCGTCAATTTTGGAGTAATAAGGCCAGCCTGTTATTAAATGAGCGGTACTTGTATAAAATAAGATTTTAATTAAACTTTTTTTTTTCAAATCAAATGGCATTATATTTTTAGGATCAAACTATTTTAGACATTCAAAGAAAGAGTTCCATTGTTTTGAATACTTTGCTTCAATAACTCGTACAAGCACTCTAAAATATTTGAAATTCCAAGAAAGCAGGTGTGACCCAGACCTGCATTTTATTTTATTTTTCTCTAATTACTTAAATCTCTTTCCTTTCGTAATGATTTAATTTATTTTTTTTCCTTTTTTATTGCTCATCTCTTACCTGATTGTGTTTTCGATCTGTTCGATTTAAGTTTTTCTCATGCATTGTGCCTGTAATGCTGTAATATTCGTAGCTTGAAAGTCGTGTGCAGAGAATATCAATTACCAAGAAGCCAATCTTTCGTACGTTTCACCCTCCAAAACCCATTTGTTTACATTGTTGTATTTGTAATTCCACTTCGTGTCGATGAATAGATGTGAATTGCAACAACAATTTAACGCGGTGAGTTTCATTTTTTGACAGTTCGATATTTTTATTTCCAAAGTAAATATTTTTGTGCGTCTGCCTCATTGTTTTTAGTAAAAATTTTTGTTTATTAGTAATTTTTCAAAATAATTGTGTATTAAAAAACAATAAAACTTGTGCCGGATTCAAAAGAACCAATCGGTACCAATACTATGCTACCGAGAAGTCCTGAAATATCAAATTGAAAATTTCTTGCCATCTGCAATCTACGAGTAGTTTTGATTTGTGAATTGTTTGTCTGTGAATTTTCTGTGCATCCGTGTTTTTTTTTTCATTATAAACTCGAAATTCGCTTTCGATTCCGCGAAGTAGAAATTATTCTTTTAAATCTCTACATCTCGTCCACCAAAACCATTGACCCAAAAAAAGTCCAAATACTCGTAAGTTAGTTGCTGTGTAAAAGTTTGCTTTCCCGATACATGGACGCAGTTCGCTCAGTTCGGAAACGGAAAAGTGCTTCCTTTAAAACAATCAAACTCTCCACGAAAATCAAAGCAAAGGCAAAAAAAAGGAATCTGACTCTGAAAATAACAACTCAGAATTAAAATACCCCAAAAAGTGCCATACCGAACTAAGCCCTTGCTCCAATTCGAAAGAAAATAAATCCATTGAAATTTTGACCTCCCCAGAATACAAAGAATGTGGCAGAGTATTTATGAGCGAGCGAGGACATTGTTGGAATTTAACATTTGCAATGAAAAGTAAGTTTAAAGTAAGTTTTAAGTTTCTCTTTTTGCATTTTACATTAAATGATATTATTTTTACAGATACGAGTCTCAACTACTTGTGTTGCAACACAGAAAAAAACGTCATGAGATAATCCCAAAATCGAAGAGATATATATATAGAGTTTCTGCATACCATCCTGGCCAAGGCCAAGAGTACCCATCTTAACGTCAAGATTGGGCTTTATAATAAACCTAGCAAAAGATAAGTTAAAGAAACAAAATTATTAGTTTAAGAATTTTAAAATAGACTAAGGGTATTCATGCAACGTCAGAAAACTATTTTAAACATCGTAATCGGTGGAAAGTTTACTTCATTGTAAACGAACTGTCAACATTCGTATGAGAAATCTTTTCCAACAAATCGTAATTTTTCCAATATGAATTTGTATCGTAAATAAAAATGGTAAACGTGGTAAACTTTTAAACTAATTCTGAACAAAAAACAATCAAAAACAAACAAATTAAATATCAAAACAAGAAACATTTTAATCAAAATAGCTGAGGAAAGATACAATTAAAAGAAAAATAACAAAAATTGAAAACAAAATTGGATGAAAGTATCTTTTTATTATACGTTAAACAAACAACGGATTTGTTTACGATGTTTACGCAGGCCGTTTCAAAAGGGTGTTCATGAAACGTTGATATACAGTTGAATGCATTAAATTGGAATTACATTTATCTTGAATTGCCTCCTATGAGACAAAAAGCTTGCATTAATAAGAAAAAACTTTGTTCAAGAAAAATATAAAATAATTGATTGGTATGGCTATAACAAACACATATTGTTAAATTAATTAATAGAGGTAAAATAGATTAATTAATACCAACCTAAAACATTGACAATAATAAGAAATATATGTGCTCAGATGCCAAACTAAATATATCTAAATTATAAAATGGCCGATTTTAGCTTGGCGTCACCATATTCACTTATACAAGCAATATAGAAACAAAGACTAACATAAAGATTATATAATAATTTTACGGGATTACTATTGAAGCGAGTGTATCTTGGTTACTTCATAAAAGCATTATAGAGAGACTAAAGAAACATTGGTACATCGTTTCTATCAAGCTGATATAATTTGCATCAGAAAATATTAAAGGATTCAGTAATAGTCCAATAAGGTATTTACTTTCTGTCAGAGGGCTAAATGGAACACTATAGAAACAAATAACACTTTAATGTCTGAAATGCGGAGCAATTTTGTTAGTTGGGTTGAGTCTTTAACCACCGTTGAACCTCAGTGAATTCAGCGAGTTAAAAATTTCTGAACCACGAATCAAAATTTTAACTACCATTCTCCATACAAATGACTTTTAATGCAGAGATGTACGTGGACAAAAACATTACGACTTTTACTACGTTAACATGCAGGATCGAGAGCTCGAGTTGCAATAGGGTCGAATATTTGACCAACGTTTTTCGTCACTTGAGTTGAGTGCTTCATTTGGAGTTGAGTTAAGGGGTAATGAGATTCCAGAAAAATTATTAAGGGTATTCATGCAACGATGTAAACTTTTCGACGTAAGAATTTTTTTTAGTTTACAATGCACGTTTCATGAACACCCTTTTGCGTAAACATCGTTAACTAATCCATTGTTTGTTTAACGTCAAATAAAAAGATACTTTCGACCAATTTTGTTTTTCATTTTTATTATTTTTCTTTTAATTGTATCTTTTCTAAGCCATTTTGATTAAAATGTTTCTCGTTTTAATGTTTCCATTTTTTGGTTTTTGATTCTTTTTTGTTCGGAATTAATTTTAAAGTTTACCACGTTTACCATTTTTATTTACGATACAAATTCACATCGGAAAGTTTACGATTTGTTGGAAAAGATTTTTATACAAATGTTGACAGTTGGTTTACAATGTAGTAAACATTCCGACGATTACGATGTTTACAATAGTTTTCCGACGTTGTATGAATACCCTTATTGACATTTGTGTATTTCTTAAATGCTAGACAAATGTAATTAAATTAACACTAGTACTTACTACACCTGTCTATTAAAGCAAAACTATATTTGCTCACAAACAAGCAAATAAACAGACCATAATGCTTTTTCGTCACAAATTTCGACTCGACTCCGCTCCCCGAACAAGATCTAGTCAAATCAAGCTCATTTCAACTCGACCCAGGTTTACAAAGAGTTGACGCGAGCTTCAAGCTGGTTTAACAACACATGTAAGCGTAGTATATATGCCAAAATTTTAGTTTGTGAATATCTTTTTTCATTTCGCAAAATTATTTAAAACTTTCTTCTTACTCACTGTAAGTTATTTTAGTACATTTTCTACAATCCCTTATACATTTCGGGAGTTGAAAAGAAAAAAAAAACAGAAAAGACAAACTGTTTATCGAAAAAAAAGTAACTAAAGATATTTATTTTCCAGACAGGCGGGAATTAGTAAAAAGCGACTACAATTTACATTTAAAAAAAAAAACCACAACTTATTCTCATAAGGTCCGGTCAGCACTTGATATATAATTTCTCCCTTTTTTATACTTTCTGAACAAGCCCATTGCAGCCCAAGTGAATTTGAAAATAACTGAAGATTTTAAAAAATAACCGACATATTCGTGGTGGGTCGATGCCAACTGTCTATGTGTGCGAATAAATCAGTGGTGGGTTGATCCCAACTGTCAGTGTGTGCAAAAACCTAGTGGTGGACTTAGCCCAACTGTCTATGTGTGCGTGTTTCAGTTTGTAGGCAAAGCCGGATGACAGCCAGGGATTGGCTTCTTGGTAATTGATATTCTCTGGTCGTGTGATCTTGGCATAACTAAATGGTAATCTACCCTCGCATCGTCTTTATCATAATTGTAATAATTTTAAGCTGTAAGGAACCTCAGCATTTCAAAACAAAAGGATTTTCAGCTAACGATTTAGGTAGGTACCTGTGGGATTTTTGTTCTGCATAAATGAACTCAACCTTTCTGCTTCTTTGTCAGTTTAGTTTCTCGTGTTCTCTGTTATTTTGAGCGATAATTGCTTTATAAGAAGACATAAGCCATTTTCTAACAACCCAAATAACTTCAATATTTTCGTATACTATTCACAAAAATAGACTTTAGAAACAGGTAAGTTATTTTTCTTTTCAAAGGTTTGGGTTGAATTTTTAAAACATACATATTAATTGTATTTATTTTCTCTTTTAAGGTACATACACAATGTCGACTTCAAATTCTACTTCTACATCTTTATCTCCAGCTGATGGAAAATTCATCTTTAAATGCGATCAGTATGCAGCAATTATTTCCGAAAAATTGTTGAAATTCTATGAAGAAGAAGAGGATTTCTTCGATACTGTTCTTATTGCCGGCAATGATTGCATCAAGATTCCAGCTCATAAAATTGTCCTGTCTGCATTGAGTGAATATTTTTGGGAAATATTTCATGGCAAGCCCACAACTTCACAAGCCAATGAAGTAAAATTAAAAGAAGTCGAAGCTCCGTCGCTTAAATTCATAGTTGACTTTATGTATAAGGGTTCGATTGAACTGAATTTTGAAAACATTGAAACACTTTTGCGAGGTGCAGTGATTTTAAAAATCAAAAACCTTATCAATGTATGCTGTGATTTTCTCGTAAAAAATCTAAACGTTAGCAATTGCTTGGATTGGCTATTCTTGGCAAAGGAACTTAGATTATCGGAACTTCAAGAAAAATCATTGGATATAGTCTACACCAACTTTGAGGAAGTTAACAAGAAGTCTGAGTTTTTGCATATGAACAAAATTGAATTGAAGGATTTACTATTTAAGGACAATCCCCATGCATACTTGGAGGAGCAAGTGTTTTTGAGTTTGGTGACCTGGTTAGAATATGATGAAGTCAATCGGCAAGATCTCTTGTTGGAATTGCTTTCCATGGTTCGCTATCAGTATCTCACGCCCAAGTTTATCGTTGAATATAGCACGTCAGTAAGTAAAACGATCGAAAGCTACAATTTGATTCTTCTTTGGCTGAAATATCATTTGTCGCCAGAGTCTCGAACAATTGAACAGCAAAACTTGAATTCTTTCTCTGAGTCCGAGCCAAAGAAGGAAGTAAACTTACAGGAAGAAAGTGGTGAGGTTGCAGCTTTTTATTTGAACGGTTACAAGGAAGCAGAAATTCTTAGTTATAATCAAGCATTGCAAACGTGGTCTGTTAGAAGAAGATCACATAGTCTTTTGACAGAGGCTAGAGATCCTTCTATGATTGTGATTGATGAGAAACTATTTCTAGTAGGAAGGATCGATGATAGTACTAAAACCACAAACTTCGTCCAATGTATTGACTTAAAAACTTTGAAGTTGACTGATTTGCCACCCATGCAAATTGGCAGATATCGAAGTCAGTTGGCATATTTAAATGGACATTTATGTGTCTGTGGTGGTTTTGAGGATAACAACGGAATGAAATTTATTGATTCGGTGGAGATTTTAAATTTGTCAACACACAAATGGAGTGCTCTGAAAACGCCTTGTAAGCTAACAAAATGGAGCGAAATAGTTGGTCACAACGGGATTTTATACATTTTTGACTTTCATTATGGCTCTGTGCAGTTTTATGATGTTTCTTCTAATCAATGGACTTCAAAACAAATACCAACAGATGATAGCATAGAATATATCCGTATGGCTGCTGTTGGTAATTTTGTTTACGCTGTCTGTGTGAGCCCGATTATTTCTATTTCTAATTCGAGGAATACCATGATAAAATGCTTTGATTTATCCAACGATACCTGGTCTGAGTTAGTTGAATTATCAGGATATTATTCATGTGTAAGGAAGGTTGCTATAAATGGAAACAAATTTGTTATTCAAGGGGACAGTGGGCAAATCGTTGAGTACAATGTTAAAACCAACAAAATTACTAATCTCGGCTATTTATCTACGTTTCCTTCATGTATTCTTTTCTTTAAAACATAACTTCAAATTTCAAAATTCAAACAATACGAATTTTTCCAACACAGTTAAATTTTTTTTATTTCTTTTCAAGAATTTGAATACAATTTTTTGTGATAAAAATTAATAGAAGGAAGTAAAACTACTTAAAACAAAAAGTATTTTATTTGGTAATTCAAGTAGTGGGTAGTGTCACTTTTTTTCATTATAGCTCTATTAATTTGAACCGGCATGGAATCATAAAGTCTCTTTACGTAATTCAGCTTTTGAATTTCGATCCAGGCTACAGTTTCATGGCTGAAATTTAAGATTTTCTGACCTTAAACTGTGATAGCCGGACTCGTTAACTCGTTTTACTAGCCATCGCTAAAATATTCCAATTAGGTTTTGGCAGGGTGTTTATTGAGACAATTCGACATTTAGCTCCGCTTTGAAATCTTTGACTATGCACGGCACGGGTACATGGGAGGTTGACCTGGTTAAAAATCCCATTCATGAGCCCACAAATATCAAAAAATTAATAAAGCCTATTTTTCAATATGTTTTTATAAGTTATTGCAGTTATTTTTGAGGCTTGAAATTCAAGCTGAAAAGTGCCAAAGAAGCTAACTTCTCCTAATACCATATAAAGATAACATCATCCTCTCGAATATGGTGCTGCGTTTAAAAGGTTTTTTTTTATCCAATCAGAGCTTTTAAAATTAATTTGTTTTTCATCCGAATGACCCCCTTTTTTTCCAACTCATATGAATTATTGCAGAAAAGGTGATGTTATGATATGGGGACAAATTAGCTTTCTTGGCATTGGCACTTTTGATCTTGAGTTTCAAACCTAAACAATGACTGCAATAACTTATAAAAACGTATTGGAAAAATGGTTTTCCTTAATTTGAAGATATTTGTAGACTTTTTTCGTCTTCCCTCACGGTGGCCTTTGAAACGCGGTAGGTTTCTCTAAAATGGATCCCAAAAGTAATGATGCAGATTTGTTGGAAATAATCTCAGGATTGTAAATTTTGAAACCCCAATCTCCTACGTGAACCCTTTTTTGAATTTTAGGCACATATATGTATTTAGGCGTAAGGGCATTTTGACATTGGTATGGGAAAATATTTGTTAAAAATCAACGAAAGATGACACTATTATGTTTTGTATATTTTTGGAAAGCTTGCATGCCAATTTGTACCTTAGTTTCTAAGATTAAAGAAATTAAGGATCTTTTCCTTTAAGAAATGTTTTATTTTTCGCGTTTTTCTTAATAGTCTAGTCACTTTATACACCAAACCTTCTGTCAGATCCGTTAGTTCTAAAACTTATCGAGATGGTGTTTGTTACTGATATTGGCCTAGTAATTAATCCAAGTTTTCGATCTAGAGGGCCGATGCAGCATTGGTAGAAATCGAAAAAAAACGGATTTTTTTTTTAAATTTTGAGTTTTAATGCTTTTTTCAAAATTATGGATTAAAAGAATATTATTTAATAAAAAATTTAAGAATCAATTTCTGTCTTTAAGATAAACTATAAAATTTCAATGCCCGGTGGAAGTCTTAATTTTTAACA
Source organism: Dasysyrphus albostriatus (assembly GCA_946251815.1). Classification (NCBI taxonomy): domain Eukaryota; kingdom Metazoa; phylum Arthropoda; class Insecta; order Diptera; family Syrphidae; genus Dasysyrphus; species Dasysyrphus albostriatus. The sequence continues at coordinate 107,038,135 of OX276337.1, forward strand.
ATTAATTTTCTATGGGAAGCCATTTTTTTATGAAACTGACCCTAATGTATTAATGTTCATATATTGTATCTAATGTAAACTAGTTTTGTAAGCTCGGCTATCGTTAGTTATTTAACGGATTTAATAAATATAAATAATGTCTGAGCGGGGCATATAACCCCCTCTCCTATAATTTTTTTTCTTCATTTGATCCAACGTACATGCTTAAGTATCTTAATGCATCATATGTTAAGCACCCTGTATTTGTTCTTATATCGGGGTTTTTTTTTTAATAAAACGAAAACGGTTTTGGATATCAATGAATTTCTTTATTCCTGTGAAAGTAAGTTCGATGCCATTATGTATGGAACTTGATTTCTTTTGCATGGCCACCACGGGCACGCTTGCAGAAGTCCAGACGCTGAACCCAATTTTCGACGGTTTTCAAGCATAAATCGGCCGATACTGCTGCAATTTCACGTTCGATATTCGTACGATATTCATCAATCGTCGCTAGCGTGTTGGAATAGACCATAGACTTGACGTAGCCCCACAGGAAATAGTCTAACGGCGTCAAATCACACGACCGAGGCGGTTAAGCGACTGGACCATTTCGTGAGAAAACACGTTCTCCTAACTTGGTTTCCAATAAATTGATTGTGACATTCGCTGTGTGACTTGAGGCGCCGTCCTGTTGGAACCACATATCCTCCAAGTCCATATCATCCAATTGGGGCCAAAAATATTCGGTTATCATTGAACGGTAGCGATCCCCATTCACAGTAACGTACCGGTCTTGATCATCACGGAAGAAGTACGGCCCAATGACGCCGCCGGCCCATAAACCAAACCAAACCGTAATTTTTCGGGATGCAATGGTGACTCATGGAGTACGTGTGGATTGCTGCCTGACCAATATCGTATATTTTGTTTATTGACGAAGCCATTCAGCCAAAAATGAGCCTCGTCGCTGAAGATGATTTTTCGATGAAAATCCGAATCATTTTCAAGTGAATGAGCCCTTACTGGGAGGTGCCATGAGGGAGAAGAATTTAATTTTTGATGCAATCCTGTTAAAGAGTGTCAAAATGTAAATTTTTCAGGTCAGAAAAAAAATGTTATAATTTGGTTGGGGTCGAAATTCTGTAGGGTCATTATTCTATTTTCAAAATTCTGCATGTCAAAATTCTGTTTTTCAAAATTCTGCTTGTACAAAATTCTGCATGACCAAAATTCTGTATTTCAAAATTCAGTTTGTTCAAAATTCTGTAATTCAAAATTCTGTTTTTCAAAATTCTGTATTTAAAATTTTTGTAAATATACTCGTATTGTAAAAGAGAAATCGTTTTGATAATGTAAAAAAGTGCGCGAATTTTTTTAGACAGAATTTTAGTTTTCATAAGCAGAATTTGGGAAAACAGAATTTTGACCAGGCAGAATTTTGAAATACAGAATTTTGCATTTACAGAATTTTGAAATACAGAACTTTGGTCAGACAGAATCTACAAAGAATTTTGACCAAACAGAATTTTAAAAACCAGAATTCCGACCCGCTCCGGTTATAATTTTTAATCGAAACATGTAAAGCAGCTAAGTCATACGCAATTTATATTAAGTTCATTTAACTAACATGAATTTTTTGACAAAAAAAAACACTGTTAACTATATCCAATAAAATTAATGCTCCTAATCATTGAGCTGGAAGCATTTTTGACAGAGGCCAGGCATAGTTTCTATAAGGTTTTTATATTTTACTATGATTTTATAAAAGTGTAGATATGGATTTGGCAAATCTGTTAACTGCCAGGGCACATGCATCAGTTTACAATCCCCCCCCCCCCCCACCTGTAGATCCGGAGCTGGCTACATCATAAAGTTCCTGCTCGTTTTCAATCAATTTATTGATTACATGAAAATATACCTTTGCTAGTCCTTTTTTTTTTTTGTAAAATATCGGAAGCTTATACCTTCTCAAAATTTCCAACTAATTTGTTGCGCAAACTAAAAATTTGTTGCTCGAGTACTTTTTGTCATTAAGGTTTCCGCTAAAAAGATCTGAACTTAGTGGAAAAAATCTAAAATTTATACTAATTTTGCTTTTAAAATGTCAGATACACATTAAGCTAATTAAATACTTATTTGTTGCACAAGCCCCCAATTCGGTCCCTCCCTCCCAATGGCTTATTTAAAGCCAATTTGTTTAGCAAATTCCAATTTTATAGCTCCAATGGTTTTTAAATATTCAAGACTGAAGTTAGCAAACGAAAATTTAAAAATCATAATTCTGTAAATGGACAAAATTGAATCTTTTTGAATGCCAATATTCTGAGCAAAAATTTTGCAGCATTTATGGATAATTTTTAATTTTATTTCAAATTTTAAAAAAGTGCATTTCCTGAAGACTATATAGGTACCATAGCTTTTCGAAAGCTAATTTGCGCGGAGACTAAAAATATTACATTTTGTTCAAATTATTATTATTTTAGTGGAAGCTTGAATATTTATAAAACCGTGTGTATTTATAAAAATGTGTAAATTCACAAACGTATCATTGTAGAGATGACGCACAATCATTACCGCCAAACATTCATAAATGCATCAAATCCGCACCACTTTTTGCGTAACGTGTTCATTATTGCAAACTTGCATCGAGTGATGGGCAAACTTCAAACAAATAAGAATAAAAAAAATTCTTCATACATTGTTGCTGATGTAATTGTATCACCATCAGTTGCGTCACGCATCAGCCAGAGAATATCAATTACCAAGAAGCCAATCCTTGGCTGTCATCCGGCTTTGCCTACAAACTGAAACACGCACACATAGACAGTTGGGCTAAGTCCACCACTAGGTTTTTGCACACATTGACAGTTGGCATCGACCCACCACTGATTTATTCGCACACATAGACAGTTGGCATCGACCCACCACGAATATGTCGGTTATTTTTGAAAATCTTCAGTTATTTTGAAATTCACTTGGGCTGCAATGGGCTTGTTCAAAAAGTATAAAAAAGGGAGAAATTATATATATAGTGCTGACCGGACCTTATGAAAATAAGTTGTGTTTTTTTTTTTTAATGTAAATTGTAGTCGCTTTTTACTAATTCCCGCCTGTCTGGAAAATAAATATCTTTAGTTACTTTTTTTTCGATAAACAGTTTGTCTTTTCTGTTTTTTTTTTCTTTTCAACTCCCGAAATGTATAAGGAATTGTAGAAAATTTACTTACAGTGAGTAAGAAGAAAGTTTTAAATAATTTTGCGAAATGAAAAAAGATATTCACAAACTAAAATTTTGGCATATATACTACGCTTATATGTGTTGTTAAACCTGCTTGAAGCTCGCGTCATTTTTTGTAAGCCTGGGTTGAGTCGAAATGACCTTGATTTGACTAGATCTCGTTCGAGGAGCGGAGTCGGGTCGAAATTTGTGACGAAAAACCGGGATTAAAGAGATGGTCTTACAGATATTGCATTATGGTCTGTTTATTTGCTTGTTTGTGGGCAAATATAGTTTTGCTTTAATAATCGTCGAGCATCAGCTAACCAGTTTTAATTAATTAGTTAAAATTACTGAATATTGGATTAAATAACTCTACAATGAGCCCTATAGTTTTTGATCAATTGGTTATTAATAATGATAATATTAATATAATGCATATTTAATCGTTTTCATAAGAGCCCAAATGAGGTAATTTTGCAAATTACAGAAAAAGTGTTTTCATCTGTAAATTGGTATTTCTTTTGACAGCTCATTTCATTTTTTGAGTTTCAACCCTGCCTGTAAATCACTTTTTGTTGTTAATTTTTTAATTCAGTTTTAACATTTTCGTTCAAAATCTTTTCAGAGCTATTCAAAATGTGCCCAATTCGGTGTGTTCGTTAGGTTTTGACTTAATTTCCTAGAAAATTGTGTGCAAGTTTGGTTGAAATTATCTCATTTCGAAATTTGAATTTGTGTGGAAAATGAGATGTTTTCGTATCAAATTTGAAAATTTTCAACGAAATTTCCTCATTTGGTCTAACGAAAACGTAGTATTAAGGCTCTCCAAAACCAACACGAATACCGATTGATTCGCAGTGAATCATTCACAATGGTACAAAATATGACAAAAACATAGACAATACTTAACAACAACAAAAATTCATCGTCACTCCTTGTTGGCGTTGGCTTGGGAGAGCCTTTAGTTTGTTTTACTTCATTTCTATTTTGATTATACTAGTAAACATGGTCACGCTAGGAGCTACTAGCCATTTTATAATTTTAATTCAGTTTGTCACCCGAGCATATTTCTATTATTTCTCATTACTGTAAGCCAAAATGCTTTAGGTTTGTATTTATTAATTAATCTATTATATCTATCTATGTATTTATTTAACGATATGTGTTCGTATTAATTGAACAGGGTTATTGTTTTGATCCATAGCTCCGCACTTTTAGCTCACTGATTTTGTGGTTTAACTGAGGGTGGTTCAAGCATGTAATTGACTTTTATAACTTACATGAAACCTAAATCATCATTAAAACCCAGTTAATCTACAGAAATTGATGGATTAAAAATTTTTTGAACCACGGAGCATTGTTTAGCCCCGACGTCGTTTTTTTCGTCCAAGCTCATTCAGACAAGGAAAAAACACACCTAATGTGAACCTGGCCCTAGTTGGGTTTCTATTTGTTGAACACGTCCCGTGGTCAAAATTATTCACCTCGGTCTGTCAATTAGATGTCAAAACAAAACAAAATACATGGTGTTCCCTATTTCATGCAGGATAATTTATGAAATGATATTAAAAAAAATCGTATGGGAAGGGGGGATTATTTATCCGCTATTAGATAAGAGTAGTAACTTTCTTAAAAAAAAAATTGAAAATCAACGGCACTACTAACTTGCAACTTGCAATGTTATGCTCTTTATTTTTGTTTAATTAACTTTTTTGAATTTTACGACCAAATATATTTAAAATGAAAATAACTAAAAAATAAGACAACAGCTAGAAGGTCATGCTAAAATTTCTTAAAACCATTCTCGAATCAATTTTTCTAATTAAGTTGTTTCGTAATCATTTAAAAAAAAAAATAATTATACAACTTAAAACTTAAAAAAAGTTAATGTATTTGTTAAAACTATTTCATTTCTTTTATAGTATGAAGTAAAATTTCAGTAATAAGTATTCAGTACTCCTATTAAACACTCAAAACCAAATGTTTAGATGTCATGAAGTTTAAAAAAATAAATTAAAAATAGCTATTGCTGTTTTATTATCTGCAAAAGAGGGCTGGATTTACTTTTAACACGTGCTACGAAAACGATTTTGAAAACTCCTAATTATTTCTTTTTTGTACTTAAGTTAAATCCAGATCAAAACCCGAATCCCGAAAGAAGATAATAAAACCCACCTGACATCAACTTTAATACTTATAAATTGTAAATTGACAGTTTAGTGGAGTTTAAACAAAAAAACTAAAGTTCTGGTGTCAGGTTGCAGAAAAACTATTCTTTTATTTCTTATTTTTCTTAACTATTTTTTTCCTTAGAATATATCCAACAATAATTTTAAAATTATTCTGGATGAAGAAATGGCCACCCTGTATAATATGAGAGATGCATTGAAGATATTTGGAAATCTGTGTGATTGAAGACATTTTATGGATTCAGTTTTTGTATTTTATTATAATCGTGGATGAATATTAACTGACAATTACAATTGCTTGTGCACTTTAAATTAATTAAACAATTTCACATCGATGTTTTTGCTATCAGCCGAAGTAAAATTCTCAAATTATTTTTCCAATTTTCAAAGAAAAAAAACTGAGCTGTCAAAACAAATAAATCTCACCGCGTTACATTGTTGTTGCAATTCACATCTATTCATCGACACGAAGTGAAATTACAAATACAACAATGTAAACAAATGGGTTTTGGAGGGTGAAACGTACGAAAGATTGGCTTCTTGGTAATTGATATTCTCTGGCATCAGCATCGCAAAAAAGCAGTGATGGCGAGACATTTGACGTTTATGAATTTACACTTTAAGATTGGAGTTTGTTGTAAAATATCTATTTTTTTTCCTTACGAATAATATTTTTTTTATATAAAGGGTGATCCAATGCAATAATGGCATGTGTTTCAGGAACCAAATTTTTGTTTTAAAGCCCTCATTTATGAAATATATCGGTTAGCCAAAATTCAAAAAGTTAACAAAAACTACAAACAAGGGCGGATCCAGACTTTGCCCCTGGGGAAGTCACGTTTTTTAAAATTTCCATAAAGTATTGCATCCCAAATTAATTTTTAATTACGATATAAGGCAAGTTTTGTATCCGTGCAGATACAAGTTTTCGATATAACAATCAAACATGACATTACGATGAAACAACACAAAAAAAGTGGGTGGCACAATTCTGTCTGGTTGTCTGTCTGTCTATTCTTTGATATTCCTTGGTCAACAGCCTAAACCACTGAAGCGATTTTCTTCAAATTTTGAGTTTAAAGTTTTTCTTAATTCTTCAGAGGGGAAATCCATATTTCTTTAGCTCCAAAAATAACGGTACTTGCTATACAACCGTTAAGGAAAAGCTATAATGGCATACTTGGTTTAAAGCCTTAAGCTATTTGACAAGTTGATTAAACAATTAAAAAAAAAAAACAATTTAAATGCCTTTGTTTTATACAATTTTATATTTTTATGTATGTAATACTGACATATTTTAAAAGTTCTTAATTCCAAGCAACTTGAACATCAGAACAAGTAAATGTAATAAAGTCGTGCATTTAATTTCCATTGCAAATATTTTTTGAAAAATAAATAAATCAATTAATGAATTGAAGCCAGACCTTCAGCATAACCAGTCCAACGCAAAAACGATTATGCCATGAGGTACTAAAAATATTGTTTAGAAAAAGTTTATTTTTGCCCTTAAAATCTCAACTCTTTCACAATAAGTTCGTATTTACTCTACAAAATCTATTTTGCCTGGCAACTAGAAGCAACTTTTGATGCTTACGACTTTCCTTTATGACATCCCCCGAACAAAACAAGTTCATGAATTGTCAAAATTACCAAACAAAAAAATTTGTATTCCCAAAATTTGAAGTAAAATTCTTAAAAAGCTTGCTTTTACGCATCGCTTCGGGTTACTTTTAGCTCAATGTTGCTTCCTATAGTGCTAGCAACTAAAAGTTGATCACAATTCATAACTTAGTTGCCTTGTGGTTGCTAGACCTTAATTTTGAGCAAAGACCTTCATTTAAAGCAAGCGATATGTCATTTAGGATATTTGCAAAAAATGTATGCGATCAGTCCCACCTGAAAAAAAATCTAGTTTTTAACGGGGCACTAAAAAGTTTTACATTGGCCCTAACATGGGCCTAGCAAGTGTAACACTCGAATTTGTATCGGGCCTCACCCGCTAAGAATCCTTTTGCCTAGACAGACAAAAAAAAGTCCCTTCCGACGGTGGGGATTATAAAACCACACAAGTTCTCCCACTTGGAATCCGTTCGTGGTTGCTTTTGTGTCGTATAGTGTTTTCATCCGATCACTTAATAGCTTTATTTTTGCCCTTGTCCTTTCGTGAATGTCAAGAAGCTTTTCTTTCAGGTTTTCCACGTAGTCGTCTATTTCTTGGGGCTCATTACCTTGACATACAGTTTTTTCATGATTCAGTATAAATTTTTGAAAATTTTATGTCTGCAAAATTATCTACTGTTACTACCTGACCTTTTGTGACTACTTAGTAACCTTTCGAAGAACATATATGAGATGCCATGGAATCTATAATCTGATTCGGTTTATGGTGTCAGAAATATTCACAAAATTATCAAATCAGTTTAAAAATTATTTTTACAGTAAAACTATAGTAAACGAAAAGTTAAATTCTGTATTATTCTTGAAATGAAAACGGTTCTTGTTTTTCTGGCTGAAGAATTATTTTTACGACTTTCACGAACGGCCTTCTGTCAAAACCTAACAAGTCCTTAAATGACATTTTAATGTACTTTTGGTTAACAAGAATTACTGAATTCGAATACCATACCCAGTTACTGTGTCATGGTCTCTTTTGGCTCTTTCAACCAGTTTTAAAACCTTTTATTATCGACTTAGTTTCCGAGTTATGCTAAACATATTTAAAATGACTATAGTGTGACCATTCTCTCATAAGCTCATGGGTGAATTTAGTGGGAAGGAAACAAAATCTCGAATATGCCAAAAAATAAAAACTCAGAATGACCTAATCCCGAATACTCAATCCATTCGGAGTTTCGGCATTCGGGATTCTATCATCGTCTATTTGTTCATTTGGGATTTTTTTCCATTTCGGGTTTTTGTATTTGTATTAAGTACTTAGATATACTCGTATACCTACATAAAAAAACATATTTAATAATTATATTATATTTCAATAATAAAATCCCATGAACGTAACTGTGCCTTTAATGCGTGTGTTCGTTTTGTTTACTCTCTAAAAAAGTATGATCACGTATCTTACCTAACTAATTGTATATTCGATATACCAATTATGTTACATTTTGTTATTGGAATATCCAAATATATTTTTAACTTAATTCATCAACAACAAACTTTCTATTTGTTCTATAAACTTCAATTTTCTTCATCCTTTCGCAGTAAAAATTTAATTAGCAAGATCAAGCAATTCCAATGGGAAACTTAACAGTTTTAAGCAATCAAATCTCTCTGCAATGTAAAACTACGTTACGTTACGTTAAATATATAATGATGTTGGTTATTTAGATGAAAGTAAGAGTCCGCCTGACTCGCTTACTTCTTCAGCTCATCCGCTGGTACCTCGACAAGACACCGCCCGTCTTCTTAGTAATTTAAGTTCGTGGATTTTGGAACCAACTGTTCCACTCAAATCGCAAATCGATCGAAACCTGTTTTTGTTACTTTTCCAAAATACTTTAAGAGTAGGTCTCTGGCTGATGGACGCCAGGTATCTACTGACTCTACAAATATTTTGGAGCCGCAACGGAAAAACGAAAGGCTAAAAATGGATAATGATTAAGAATAGGCAGGTGCAACTTGTTGTGGTAAATTTTACCGCAACAATTCGAAGATGTTTTTTAAAATTTGTTTTTAAGCTGTTTTACAATTCGTATGTACATCGTTATGCTCATCACATATATATACCTATTATTAAATATTGGAAATAAAATAACTTTCAAAAAATGGGGAGCCGTAGTTGGCATTTTCGAAAAAAATTTAAAAGACTAAATATATCTTTTTAAAAATTTACTCTACAACTTTTATTTTTTAGAACAATGTTTTGAAAACTTTTTTAAATCTGACAAAAAATTTAAAAAGCACGAATTTCAAAAGGTGGGCTACCATTTGTTTCGAATTTTGCTCACAAATTTTGGAATTTTGAACATATAGCTCCAACAACTAGAACAATCTGGAGCAATTTTCAAAATTTCGTTTCTTGAAAAAAGTGCGCCTAGGTCAAAATGTGTTTTCTGGGTCTAAAAAATTGGAACAATCCGGAACAGATCTTACAACTTTAAAAAGTAACAAATTCAGAAAAAGGGGGGCTAACTTCATATACTTTGCAGCCTTCAGTAAAAACAAAATAAAATATTTTAATATTAATTCATAGACAAAAATTTCTGCATAAATAAAAAAAGTATAACGGTACATTTTAGGACTTGAAAAAAACTTTAATGACGCGGAACTGCATTAAATTTTTGATTTGTTGTCTGCGGACATTTCTAAGATAATTTCAAATAAATCAATAAAGAACCATGAAAAAATATTAGGTAAAGGTCCAAAAAAAAATTACCAATACGCAAATTTGTCCGATTCACTTGGGACTTGAAACTGTTTGTTGTAAAACGAAATTTCCCTGTGGTCTCCAACAGCTCAACGAAAAACATATTAATAAACACAAAAAAATCATTTGAAGAAATAACAAAACAAACGTTTCTTTTCGCTAACAATTAATACTTCGATTCCTAGTTAATTCTTTGCTTAAAAGGGAGACTTCTCCAAATAATCTTTTTAAACAGCTACAAAATTTAACTCATCTAGGAATCCGAAACTTTTAAAAAAAAATTTCTTCCAATAATACAAAAAAAAAATGTTTTGGTTTAAGAAAACACTTCTCACTTCGGACATATTTTATTTCAATGAGGTACATTCATACAAACAAAAATAAAGTAAAGGTTATTCTAGAATAAAATAAATCTTTTAGTAAATAATGAAACAATGAAATTATATTTTGAACGCGAGAATTCATGAATTAAAATAAGACAAACTGTCAAGATCAGTGATTTGAAACCAAAAAAATCTTATCATTGGAAACTCATACAAAACTAAGGGTATTCATGCAACGTCGTCGTAAGTTTACAAATTGTGTAAAATGATAAGTTTACGCAAAGTTTTCATGAACGACCTTTTTTATACAATTGATTAAATGCAAGGTAATTCAATCGAGGTGACTCAAAATGACGTTTGGATAAGTTAAACCAGTTTGGTTAATTTTACGCAACAAGATCCTTTGATGAGTTTAACCAAATTTTATAAATCATTTCCCATACAAAATTTGACAGTTCATTAATCAAAAGATAAACTTATCCAATTTGAAATCACTAGAAAAATTCCAAAGGCTCGCATGCTTATGCATAACTGGAGCAATGAGAACTTGCCCCACAGCAGCCATGGAAGTTATCTTTCATCTATCCCCTTTACATGAAGCTATAGCAAGTGCTGCAAAGGGAGTCATCATGAGGTTTGCCAAAGAAGGAACCGGTACTGGTAAATGCATTAGTTGCATTCCAAAGTCAGCGATATAACAAACCTTATTGACATTCCAAGAGGTAGTAGATCAAGAGATATAACTTCGAGAAGAACTTTCAAACGAAGGTAATAATAATAAAAAAGGAGTGGGTAGGAGAAACAGTAACCTATACTCTCAAACCAAATGCAATCAAGTGGTACACTGATGGATCGAGAACAACTGAAGGGACTGGGGCTGGAATCTTTGGGCCTAGAACCAAACTTTCCATACCGATGGGACAGTCTACTAGCATCTTTCAGGCGGAAGTTCATGCCAAACCAAAACAAAATGTGATACAACACAAAATTAAAGAACTGGAGGAGGCCAATAGATCCAAAAAATGGAAAGAACTCCCCAAGCTAAGGCAGGCAAAACTATTACTTGGTAGTTACAACCGAGCACGATTTAAGGACTGCATCAACCTATCTAGAAACAACCTTAGGAAAATATCTGGTCTCCACACCGGGCACTGTAAACTTAAAAGACACCTGAATATCCTTGGTGTAGTTTGCAGTCCAACATGCAGATTCTGCTGCACACATGAGGAAACACCAAACCATATACTAGGAAAATGCGGTGCAATAATGCACCAAAGGAAAAAACACCTGGGAAACTACCAGGTAGAAGAGAGTGATCTTTCTTCTCTAAAAGTCCTCCAAATACTTAAATTTCTTAGGGAAATAAAATTGGAGGAAGAACTGTAGAATGAGCAACCTTATCCGGTCTAAGTTGGGGATGGGGACACAATAGATCTTAAGGTCGCAGTGCAACAACCCCCAATATTCCATTCATTTATTTATAGGGTTTTACGAAGTTGCATGAATACCCTTAATGTAATATTTTTGAAGGAACCTTAGACGTGTTTTTCTCTTGGAATGCTATCCGTAGTACTGTGGAATTTTATATTAATAACAAAAACAATATAGGACATACTCATCGAAGTTGTTTACTCCAATATGGAGTTTATTAAATTGAAACTTCATCATGTAAACTCTAGATTTGTCTAGCAACAGCTTAAACAACATCTATGAGTTTGCCATTTGCTCCCAAGGAATTCTGCTGCAGATAAATTTTTGACGTTTGTTCGAGTATCAATACGCGATTGAATATAATTTGATTGATTTATTCATATTTGTTTAAATTTCTACGAGTATGTTTATGTTAATAGTGAAGTGTTGTGTTATTTTGAGTGCTTTGGCCCTGTTTATATTGTGACTTTTCACTTCGTCGTAACGATGGCTTTGTGGATGAGATCGGTTTGTCGGTACATTTGGCTCGAGAAAGTTGCCAGGGATTACTTTTAACAGCATATGAATTTATATAGTATAAGAAATATCTAACTCACATACAATGACAGCTGTTTTTATTTCTTTTTTTTTAAGACAATTTAGCAGACATACAAGTTACAATTTGTTTGCTTTAAAAATATCATCTACCTAAATCCAAGATAGTTACCCATACTGTAGTACAATAAATATTGCGCTCTTCTATTTGAAATTTAGAAGAGATATTTATGTATGATATGATGATATTATAAAACAACGGTAATTACGGTAAAACACCCTAATCATGATGTCATTTTGTGCTCCAAATCGTCAATTTTGGAGTAATAAGGCCAGCCTGTTATTAAATGAGCGGTACTTGTATAAAATAAGATTTTAATTAAACTTTTTTTTTTCAAATCAAATGGCATTATATTTTTAGGATCAAACTATTTTAGACATTCAAAGAAAGAGTTCCATTGTTTTGAATACTTTGCTTCAATAACTCGTACAAGCACTCTAAAATATTTGAAATTCCAAGAAAGCAGGTGTGACCCAGACCTGCATTTTATTTTATTTTTCTCTAATTACTTAAATCTCTTTCCTTTCGTAATGATTTAATTTATTTTTTTTCCTTTTTTATTGCTCATCTCTTACCTGATTGTGTTTTCGATCTGTTCGATTTAAGTTTTTCTCATGCATTGTGCCTGTAATGCTGTAATATTCGTAGCTTGAAAGTCGTGTGCAGAGAATATCAATTACCAAGAAGCCAATCTTTCGTACGTTTCACCCTCCAAAACCCATTTGTTTACATTGTTGTATTTGTAATTCCACTTCGTGTCGATCATAAATAAACAATGTAAAGATGGGAAACTTTCGTACGTTTCACCCTCCAAAACCCATTTGTTTACATTGTTGTTTTTGTAATCCGACTCCGTGTCGATGAATAGATGTGAATTGCAACAACAACTTAAAGCGGTGAATTTAATTTGTTTTGACAGACCAATTTTTTTCCAAACTTGATATCATGTTTTTTTTTATTTTAGTGCGTCTGCCATTCTGCATCGTTATTTTATTTATCTTTTTATATTTTTTATTAATTTTTTCGTTTTTTGTTAAATAATAACAACAAATATTTAGTTGTGCCAGAAATTTTAAGTAATATTTTTAATTTAATCAAAAATTTCCGGCAACCAACTTTCCATTGAATTTTAAGAATTCATAAACTTTGTGACATTTCTGAATTCACCTCAGGGGATGTGTTCTAAAAATTCTTGTTTTGAGGGTGCAAACACACCTTTTTTAATGGAATATTATTGAAAGGTACGACTGCAACATCCATATGTTTACCTAAATATAATTTTTTTAAACGAATTGCAGCCAAATGGTTTGCCGTTCCAATAAAATTGAGTTGTTGATTATAGAAATCGCTAATTGGCCGTTAGATGCATTTAACCAGATTCTGTGACTTACTTACTTCAAATTTAATCTAATGTGAACAAACTGGCCCTGATTCTCCACTATCACTTACTTGGCCTTAACCATCATTTAACCTAAGTTAATCCAATTTTGATTCACCGATTTGGTGAATTTAATTTAATGAACCATTGATTAAAATTTGAACATACATATTTTGATAAAATGTGCAATTCTTTTTACCTGGTTACATAATTAAGGCTCTCCCAAACCAACGCGAATGGGGAGCAACGACGAATTTTTGTTGTTGTTTAGCGTTATGTATTTGTCATATGTTTTGCTGTTGTGAATGATTCGCTGCGAATCACTCCGCATTCGTGTTGGTTTGGGAGAACCTTTAAGCAAAAAGAAAATTCAAAACATATTATAGTATTAGTTGTGTTTTTTGTAACTCAAAATAATTCTGTCTAAAAAAACGACAACAAAACAAAGCAATTTACTAGTCAAATACAACAACAACAATATTAATTCAGAATTAAGCCTTTCCCAAACCAACGCGAATGCGGAGCGATTCGCAGCAAATCATTCACAATAGTAAAAAATATGACAAATACACAACGATAAACAACAACAAAAATTCGCCGTCGCCGCGAATTCGCGTTGGTTTGGGAGAGCCTTTAAGGTAGAACTAGAATAGCCAACGTAGTGGTCGTAGGAAACCGGGCGAAAACAAGTAATCCATATGACGCACACATAATTGCGAAGTGGTACTCTTCGTTTAGTTTTCGTTAACTTTGTGAAACCTTGTGTTTTCGATAAGGTTTTTTTCCAAAGCCAATATTTTAGCGAAAACCTCGTTTTGAGTTCGGTGTAAAAAGGCTAACATATTTACTATGAAATTTCATATTTCACAAACAAATTTCCTCCCACTATGGTTCAATTAACATACATTTATTTATTCAATTATTTATTACTACCAATATGTCTTTTATTATCTTAGAACGCTTTGAATTTAGGTAGCCAATGCAATTTTAAAATAAAATTATATAAAGGGAAGTGAGCACTTAAAAATTCACTTCACCTGCTTTTATACTTTATGAACATGTCCATTGGGTTTTTAAAATAACTGACAAATTTAAAAAAAACCGACGATTTGTGGTGAAAATCAGTAAGTTGCATTAGTGTTAGTGTGGTAAAGGTTACTAGTCCAACTTTATGATATTCACCACGGTCGGAGCTTGTAGGCATAAATAAACAATGTAGAGATGGGAAACTTTCGTACGTTTCACCCTCCAAAACCCATTTGTTTACATTGTTGTTTTTGTAATCCGACTCCGTGTCGATGAATAGATGTGAATTGCAACAACAACTTAACGCGGTGAATTTGATTTGTTTTGACAGACCAATTTTTTTCCAAACTTGATATCATGTTTTTTTTATTTTAGTGCGTCTGCCATTCTGCATCGTTGTTTTATTTATCTTTTTATATTTGTTATTAATTTTTTCGTTTTTTGTTAAATAATAACAACAAATATTTGGTTGTGCCAGAAATTTTAAGTAGCTAATATTTTTAATTGTATCAAAAATTTCCGGCAACCAACTTTCCATTGAATTCAAGAATTCATAAGCTTCGTGACATTTCTGAATTCACCTCAGGGGATGTGTTCAAAAAAATTCTTGTTTTGAGGGTGCAAACACACTTTTTCAAATGGAATATTATTGAAAGGTACGACTGCACCATCAATATGTTTACCTAAATATAATTTTTTAAAACGAATTGCAGCCAAATGGTTTGCCGTTCCAATTAAATTGAGTTGTTATTTATAGAAATCGCTAATTGGCCAATATTGGTAAGTTAGATGCATTTAACCAGATTCTGTGACTTACTTACTTCAAATTTAATCTAATGTGAACAAACTGGCCCTGATTCTCCACTATCACTTACTTGGCCTTAACCATCATTTAACCTAAGTTAATCCAATTTTAATTCACCGATTTGGTGAATTAAATTTAATGAACCATTGATTAAAATTTGAACATATTTTGATAAAATGTGCAATTTTTTTTACCTAGTTACATAATTAAGGCTCTCCCAAACCAACGCGAATGCGGAGCAACGACGAATTTTTGTTGTTGTTTAGCGTTATGTATTTGTCATATTTTTTGTTGTTGTAAATAATTCGCTGTGAATCACTCCGCATTCGCGTTGGTTTGGGAGAACTTTTAACCAAAAAGAAAATTCAATACCTACATATTATAGTATTAGTTGTGTTTTTTGTAACTCAAAATAATTCTGTCTAAAAAAACGACAGCAAAACAAAGCAATTTACTAGTCAAATACAACAACAACAATATTAATTCAGAATTAAGGTAGGACTAGAATAGCCAACGTAGTGGTCGTAGGAAACCGGGCGAAAACAAGTAATCCATATGACGCGCACATAATTGCGAAGTAGTACTCTTCGTTTAGTTTTCGTTAACTTCTCCCGTGAGACGGGAGAGTGCTCACCATGGTGAAAGCGAACTAAAAGAATTTGGTGCTTGGTGCATAGTTTTCCAGTCTTTTTTTTTTTGTTCAATGAGTGAAACAAAATCTTAAATCACTGTGCTGTAAACAAGTAAAAACAAATTACATTGAACAAATAATAATTAAATGTTAAATGCTTGCTGGTTATATAAAATGGCAGACCAAGGCAAATGTTAAAATGTCCCGAAGTTGTTTTTTCCCCAAAGTCCATATGGACATGCAAAAAACGTAGCTATTAATATCCAGACTAATTTTGATAGTTCGTTTCTGTGGAGATCATAAATCTGTGGAAGTATTCCAGTATGAAATAAAAATTTAAGGAATAATAGGATTTTCACAACAAACCCCAAAACCAGACTTCGGCAAAAACTTTTCAAAAACCATTCACACCAAACATTACACTATACGTTTTCGTTTGACATTAAAGTTTTTCTTTCACCAACCACTTACAATTATCTTTTCATTTTGTTGTTTTCTTCACTTTTATGGATGTAAAATGGTGATTATTTATATAAATATGATCCATATAAAAGCATCCAATCAGTTTCTTTTTTGACATTTTACTAGGCACTGAACTTTTTAAAAGGTACGTTTGTTTTGTTCATCTCTGAATTCCAACAAATTTTCGACTGGTTTTATATTAAACTTGTGTTTTACGAAAACCTGAAGCTCAAAAAAATGTATGTGAAGCCTTGTGTTTTCGATTAGGTTTTTCTCCAAAGCCAATATTTTCGCGAAAACCTCGTTTTGAGTTCGGTGTAAAAAGGCTAACATATTTACTATGAAATTTCATATTTCACAAACAAATTTCCTCCCACTATGGTTCAATTAACATACATTTATTTATTCAATTATTTATTACTACCAATATGTCTTTTATTATCTTAGAACGCTTTGAATTTAGGTAGCCAATGCAATTAAAAAAAAAAATTATATAAAGGGAAGTGAGCACTTAAAAATTCACTTCACCTGCTTTTATACTTTATGAACATGTCCATTGGGTTTTTAAAATAACTGACAAATTTAAAAAAAAAACCGACGATTTGTGGTGAAAATCATTAAGTTGCATTAGTGTTAGTGTGGTATAGGTTACTAGTGCAACTTTATGACATTCACCACGGTCGGAGCTTGTAGGCAAATCAGTTTGACAGCCGAGGATTCCCATCTTTATATTATTTATTTATGGTGTCGATGAATAGATGTGAATTGCAACAACAATTTAACGCGGTGAGTTTCATTTTTTGACAGTTCGATATTTTTATTTCCAAAGTAAATATTTTTGTGCGTCTGCCTCATTGTTTTTAGTAAAAATTTTTGTTTATTAGTAATTTTTCAAAATAATTGTGTATTAAAAAACAATAAAACTTGTGCCGGATTCAAAAGAACCAATCGGTACCAATATTATGCTACCGAGAAGTCCTGAAATATCAAATTGAAAATTTCTTGCCATCTGCAATCTACGAGTAGTTTTGATTTGTGAATTGTTTGTCTGTGAATTTTCTGTGCATCCGTGTTTTTTTTTTTCATTATAAACTCGAAATTCGCTTTCGATTCCGCGAAGTAGAAATTATTCTTTTAAATCTCTACATCTCGTCCACCAAAACCATTGACCCAAAAAAAGTCCAAATACTCGTAAGTTAGTTGCTGTGTAAAAGTTTGCTTTCCCGATACATGGACGCAGTTCGCTCAGTTCGGAAACGGAAAAGTGCTTCCTTTAAAACAATCAAACTCTCCACGAAAATCAAAGCAAAGGCAAAAAAAAGGAATCTGACTCTGAAAATAACAACTCAGAATTAAAATACCCCAAAAAGTGCCATACCGAACTAAGCCCTTGCTCCAATTCGAAAGAAAATAAATCCATTGAAATTTTGACCTCCCCAGAATACAAAGAATGTGGCAGAGTATTTATGAGCGAGCGAGGACATTGTTGGAATTTAACATTTGCAATGAAAAGTAAGTTTAAAGTAAGTTTTAAGTTTCTCTTTTTGCATTTTACATTAAATGATATTATTTTTACAGATACGAGTCTCAACTACTTGTGTTGCAACACAGAAAAAAACGTCATGAGATAATCCCAAAATCGAAGAGATATATATATAGAGTTTCTGCATACCATCCTGGCCAAGGCCAAGAGTACCCATCTTAACGTCAAGATTGGGCTTTATAATAAACCTAGCAAAAGATAAGTTAAAGAAACAAAATTATTAGTTTAAGAATTTTAAAATAGACTAAGGGTATTCATGCAACGTCAGAAAACTATTTTAAACATCGTAATCGGTGGAAAGTTTACTTCATTGTAAACGAACTGTCAACATTCGTATGAGAAATCTTTTCCAACAAATCGTAATTTTTCCAATATGAATTTGTATCGTAAATAAAAATGGTAAACGTGGTAAACTTTTAAACTAATTCTGAACAAAAAACAATCAAAAACAAACAAATTAAATATCAAAACAAGAAACATTTTAATCAAAATAGCTGAGGAAAGATACAATTAAAAGAAAAATAACAAAAATTGAAAACAAAATTGGATGAAAGTATCTTTTTATTATACGTTAAACAAACAACGGATTTGTTTACGATGTTTACGCAGGCCGTTTCAAAAGGGTGTTCATGAAACGTTGATATACAGTTGAATGCATTAAATTGGAATTACATTTATCTTGAATTGCCTCCTATGAGACAAAAAGCTTGCATTAATAAGAAAAAACTTTGTTCAAGAAAAATATAAAATAATTGATTGGTATGGCTATAACAAACACATATTGTTAAATTAATTAATAGAGGTAAAATAGATTAATTAATACCAACCTAAAACATTGACAATAATAAGAAATATATGTGCTCAGATGCCAAACTAAATATATCTAAATTATAAAATGGCCGATTTTAGCTTGGCGTCACCATATTCACTTATACAAGCAATATAGAAACAAAGACTAACATAAAGATTATATAATAATTTTACGGGATTACTATTGAAGCGAGTGTATCTTGGTTACTTCATAAAAGCATTATAGAGAGACTAAAGAAACATTGGTACATCGTTTCTATCAAGCTGATATAATTTGCATCAGAAAATATTAAAGGATTCAGTAATAGTCCAATAAGGTATTTACTTTCTGTCAGAGGGCTAAATGGAACACTATAGAAACAAATAACACTTTAATGTCTGAAATGCGGAGCAATTTTGTTAGTTGGGTTGAGTCTTTAACCACCGTTGAACCTCAGTGAATTCAGCGAGTTAAAAATTTCTGAACCACGAATCAAAATTTTAACTACCATTCTCCATACAAATGACTTTTAATGCAGAGATGTACGTGGACAAAAACATTACGACTTTTACTACGTTAACATGCAGGATCGAGAGCTCGAGTTGCAATAGGGTCGAATATTTGACCAACGTTTTTCGTCACTTGAGTTGAGTGCTTCATTTGGAGTTGAGTTAAGGGGTAATGAGATTCCAGAAAAATTATTAAGGGTATTCATGCAACGATGTAAACTTTTCGACGTAAGAATTTTTTTTAGTTTACAATGCACGTTTCATGAACACCCTTTTGCGTAAACATCGTTAACTAATCCATTGTTTGTTTAACGTCAAATAAAAAGATACTTTCGACCAATTTTGTTTTTCATTTTTATTATTTTTCTTTTAATTGTATCTTTTCTAAGCCATTTTGATTAAAATGTTTCTCGTTTTAATGTTTCCATTTTTTGGTTTTTGATTCTTTTTTGTTCGGAATTAATTTTAAAGTTTACCACGTTTACCATTTTTATTTACGATACAAATTCACATCGGAAAGTTTACGATTTGTTGGAAAAGATTTTTATACAAATGTTGACAGTTGGTTTACAATGTAGTAAACATTCCGACGATTACGATGTTTACAATAGTTTTCCGACGTTGTATGAATACCCTTATTGACATTTGTGTATTTCTTAAATGCTAGACAAATGTAATTAAATTAACACTAGTACTTACTACACCTGTCTATTAAAGCAAAACTATATTTGCTCACAAACAAGCAAATAAACAGACCATAATGCTTTTTCGTCACAAATTTCGACTCGACTCCGCTCCCCGAACAAGATCTAGTCAAATCAAGCTCATTTCAACTCGACCCAGGTTTACAAAGAGTTGACGCGAGCTTCAAGCTGGTTTAACAACACATGAAAGCGTAGTATATATGCCAAAATTTTAGTTTGTGAATATCTTTTTTCATTTCGCAAAATTATTTAAAACTTTCTTCTTACTCACTGTAAGTTATTTTAGTACATTTTCTACAATCCCTTATACATTTCGGGAGTTGAAAAGAAAAAAAAAACAGAAAAGACAAACTGTTTATCGAAAAAAAAGTAACTAAAGATATTTATTTTCCAGACAGGCGGGAATTAGTAAAAAGCGACTACAATTTACATTTAAAAAAAAAAACCACAACTTATTCTCATAAGGTCCGGTCAGCACTTGATATATAATTTCTCCCTTTTTTATACTTTCTGAACAAGCCCATTGCAGCCCAAGTGAATTTGAAAATAACTGAAGATTTTAAAAAATAACCGACATATTCGTGGTGGGTCGATGCCAACTGTCTATGTGTGCGAATAAATCAGTGGTGGGTTGATCCCAACTGTCAGTGTGTGCAAAAACCTAGTGGTGGACTTAGCCCAACTGTCTATGTGTGCGTGTTTCAGTTTGTAGGCAAAGCCGGATGACAGCCAGGGATTGGCTTCTTGGTAATTGATATTCTCTGGTCGTGTGATCTTGGCATAACTAAATGGTAATCTACCCTCGCATCGTCTTTATCATAATTGTAATAATTTTAAGCTGTAAGGAACCTCAGCATTTCAAAACAAAAGGATTTTCAGCTAACGATTTAGGTAGGTACCTGTGGGATTTTTGTTCTGCATAAATGAACTCAACCTTTCTGCTTCTTTGTCAGTTTAGTTTCTCGTGTTCTCTGTTATTTTGAGCGATAATTGCTTTATAAGAAGACATAAGCCATTTTCTAACAACCCAAATAACTTCAATATTTTCGTATACTATTCACAAAAATAGACTTTAGAAACAGGTAAGTTATTTTTCTTTTCAAAGGTTTGGGTTGAATTTTTAAAACATACATATTAATTGTATTTATTTTCTCTTTTAAGGTACATACACAATGTCGACTTCAAATTCTACTTCTACATCTTTATCTCCAGCTGATGGAAAATTCATCTTTAAATGCGATCAGTATGCAGCAATTATTTCCGAAAAATTGTTGAAATTCTATGAAGAAGAAGAGGATTTCTTCGATACTGTTCTTATTGCCGGCAATGATTGCATCAAGATTCCAGCTCATAAAATTGTCCTGTCTGCATTGAGTGAATATTTTTGGGAAATATTTCATGGCAAGCCCACAACTTCACAAGCCAATGAAGTAAAATTAAAAGAAGTCGAAGCTCCGTCGCTTAAATTCATAGTTGACTTTATGTATAAGGGTTCGATTGAACTGAATTTTGAAAACATTGAAACACTTTTGCGAGGTGCAGTGATTTTAAAAATCAAAAACCTTATCAATGTATGCTGTGATTTTCTCGTAAAAAATCTAAACGTTAGCAATTGCTTGGATTGGCTATTCTTGGCAAAGGAACTTAGATTATCGGAACTTCAAGAAAAATCATTGGATATAGTCTACACCAACTTTGAGGAAGTTAACAAGAAGTCTGAGTTTTTGCATATGAACAAAATTGAATTGAAGGATTTACTATTTAAGGACAATCCCCATGCATACTTGGAGGAGCAAGTGTTTTTGAGTTTGGTGACCTGGTTAGAATATGATGAAGTCAATCGGCAAGATCTCTTGTTGGAATTGCTTTCCATGGTTCGCTATCAGTATCTCACGCCCAAGTTTATCGTTGAATATAGCACGTCAGTAAGTAAAACGATCGAAAGCTGCAATTTGATTCTTCTTTGGCTGAAATATCATTTGTCGCCAGAGTCTCGAACAATTGAACAGCAAAACTTGAATTCTTTCTCTGAGTCCGAGCCAAAGAAGGAAGTAAACTTACAGGACGAAAGTGGTGAGGTTGCAGCTTTTTATTTGAACGGTTACAAGGAAGCAGAAATTCTTAGTTATAATCAAGCATTGCAAACGTGGTCTGTTAGAAGAAGATCACATAGTCTTTTGACAGAGGCTAGAGATCCTTCTATGATTGTGATTGATGAGAAACTATTTCTAGTAGGAAGGATCGATGATAGTACTAAAACCACAAACTTCGTCCAATGTATTGACTTAAAAACTTTGAAGTTGACTGATTTGCCACCCATGCAAATTGGCAGATATCGAAGTCAGTTGGCATATTTAAATGGACATTTATGTGTCTGTGGTGGTTTTGAGGATAACAACGGAATGAAATTTATTGATTCGGTGGAGATTTTAAATTTGTCAACACACAAATGGAGTGCTCTGAAAACGCCTTGTAAGCTAACAAAATGGAGCGAAATAGTTGGTCACAACGGGATTTTATACATTTTTGACTTTCATTATGGCTCTGTGCAGTTTTATGATGTTTCTTCTAATCAATGGACTTCAAAACAAATACCAACAGATGATAGCATAGAATATATCCGTATGGCTGCTGTTGGTAATTTTGTTTACGCTGTCTGTGTGAGCCCGATTATTTCTATTTCTAATTCGAGGAATACCATGATAAAATGCTTTGATTTATCCAACGATACCTGGTCTGAGTTAGTTGAATTATCAGGATATTATTCATGTGAAAGGAAGGTTGCTATAAATGGAAACAAATTTGTTATTCAAGGGGACAGTGGGCAAATCGTTGAGTACAATGTTAAAACCAACAAAATTACTAATCTCGGCTATTTATCTACGTTTCCTTCATGTATTCTTTTCTTTAAAACATAACTTCAAATTTCAAAATTCAAACAATACGAATTTTTCCAACACAGTTAAATTTTTTTTATTTCTTTTCAAGAATTTGAATACAATTTTTTGTGATAAAAATTAATAGAAGGAAGTAAAACTACTTAAAACAAAAAGTATTTTATTTGGTAATTCAAGTAGTGGGTAGTGTCACTTTTTTTCATTATAGCTCCATTAATTTGAACCGGCATGGAATCATAAAGTCTCTTTACGTAATTCAGCTTTTGAATTTCGATCCAGGCTACAGTTTCATGGCTGAAATTTAAGATTTTCTGACCTTAAACTGTGATAGCCGGACTCGTTAACTCGTTTTACTAGCCATCGCTAAAATATTCCAATTAGGTTTTGGCAGGGTGTTTATTGAGACAATTCGACATTTAGCTCCGCTTTGAAATCTTTGACTATGCACGGCACGGGTACATGGGAGGTTGACCTGGTTAAAAATCCCATTCATGAGCCCACAAATATCAAAAAATTAATAAAGCCTATTTTTCAATATGTTTTTATAAGTTATTGCAGTTATTTTTGAGGCTTGAAATTCAAGCTGAAAAGTGCCAAAGAAGCTAACTTCTCCTAATACCATATAAAGATAACATCATCCTCTCGAATATGGTGCTGCGTTTAAAAGGTTTTTTTTTATCCAATCAGAGCTTTTAAAATTAATTTGTTTTTCATCCGAATGACCCCCTTTTTTTCCAACTCATATGAATTATTGCAGAAAAGGTGATGTTATGATATGGGGACAAATTAGCTTTCTTGGCATTGGCACTTTTGATCTTGAGTTTCAAACCTAAACAATGACTGCAATAACTTATAAAAACGTATTGGAAAAATGGTTTTCCTTAATTTGAAGATATTTGTAGACTTTTTTCGTCTTCCCTCACGGTGGCCTTTGAAACGCGGTAGGTTTCTCTAAAATGGATCCCAAAAGTAATGATGCAGATTTGTTGGAAATAATCTCAGGATTGTAAATTTTGAAACCCCAATCTCCTACCTGAACCCTTTTTTGAATTTTAGGCACATATATGTATTTAGGCGTAAGGGCATTTTGACATTGGTATGGGAAAATATTTGTTAAAAATCAACGAAATATGATATGGGGACAAATTAGCTTTCTTGGCATTGGCACTTTTGATCTTGAGTTTCAAACCTAAACAATGACTGCAATAACTTATAAAAACGTATTGGAAAAATGGTTTTCCTTAATTTGAAGATATTTGTAGACTTTTTTCGTCTTCCCTCACGGTGGCCTTTGAAACGCGGTAGGTTTCTCTAAAATGGATCCCAAAAGTAATGATGCAGATTTGTTGGAAATAATCTCAGGATTGTAAATTTTGAAACCCCAATCTCCTACCTGAACCCTTTTTTGAATTTTAGGCACATATATGTATTTAGGCGTAAGGGCATTTTGACATTGGTATGGGAAAATATTTGTTAAAAATCAACGAAAGATGACACTATTATGTTTTGTATATTTTTGGAAAGCTTGCATGCCAATTTGAACCTTAGTTTCTAAGATTAAAGAAATTAAGGATCTTTTCCTTTAAGAAATGTTTTATTTTTCGCGTTTTTCTTAATAGTCTAGTCACTTTATACACCAAACCTTCTGTCAGATCCGTTAGTTCTAAAACTTATCGAGATGGTGTTTGTTACTGATATTGGCCTAGTAATTAATCCAAGTTTTCGATCTAGAGGGCCGATGCAGCATTGGTAGAAATCGAAAAAAAACGGATTTTTTTTTTTTAATTTTGAGTTTTAATGCTTTTTTCAAAATTATGGATTAAAAGAATATTATTTAATAAAAAATTTAAGAATCAATTTCTGTCTTTAAGATAAACTATAAAATTTCAATGCCCGGTGGAAGTCTTAATTTTTAACAATTAATTTTCTATGGGAAGCCATTTTTTTATGAAACTGACCCTAATGTATTAATGTTCATATATTGTATCTAATGTAAACTAGTTTTGTAAGCTCTGCTATCGTTAGTTATTTAACGGATTTAATAAATATAAATAATGTCTGAGCGGGGCATATAACCCCCTCTCCTATAATTTTTTTTCTTCATTTGATC
Source organism: Dasysyrphus albostriatus (assembly GCA_946251815.1). Lineage (NCBI taxonomy): Eukaryota > Metazoa > Arthropoda > Insecta > Diptera > Syrphidae > Dasysyrphus > Dasysyrphus albostriatus. Next base: position 107,063,111 of record OX276337.1, read on the forward strand.
CAACGTACATGCTTAAGTATCTTAATGCATCATATGTTAAGCACCCTGTATTTGTTCTTATATCGGGGTTTTTTTTTTAATAAAACGAAAACGGTTTTGGATATCAATGAATTTCTTTATTCCTGTGAAAGTAAGTTCGATGCCATTATGTATGGAACTTGATTTCTTTTGCATGGCCACCACGGGCACGCTTGCAGAAGTCCAGACGCTGAACCCAATTTTCGACGGTTTTCAAGCATAAATCGGCCGATACTGCTGCAATTTCACGTTCGATATTCGTACGATATTCATCAATCGTCGCTAGCGTGTTGGAATAGACCATAGACTTGACGTAGCCCCACAGGAAATAGTCTAACGGCGTCAAATCACACGACCGAGGCGGTTAAGCGACTGGACCATTTCGTGAGAAAACACGTTCTCCTAACTTGGTTTCCAATAAATTGATTGTGACATTCGCTGTGTGACTTGAGGCGCCGTCCTGTTGGAACCACATATCCTCCAAGTCCATATCATCCAATTGGGGCCAAAAATATTCGGTTATCATTGAACGGTAGCGATCCCCATTTACAGTAACGTACCGGTCTTGATCATCACGGAAGAAGTACGGCCCAATGACGCCGCCGGCCCATAAACCAAACCAAACCGTAATTTTTCGGGATGCAATGGTGACTCATGGAGTACGTGTGGATTGCTGCCTGACCAATATCGTATATTTTGTTTATTGACGAAGCCATTCAGCCAAAAATGAGCCTCGTCGCTGAAGATGATTTTTCGATGAAAATCCGAATCATTTTCAAGTGAATGAGCCCTTACTGGGAGGTGCCATGAGGGAGAAGAATTTAATTTTTGATGCAATCCTGTTAAAGAGTGTCAAAATGTAAATTTTTCAGGTCAGAAAAAAAATGTTATAATTTGGTTGGGGTCGAAATTCTGTAGGGTCATTATTCTATTTTCAAAATTCTGCATGTCAAAATTCTGTTTTTCAAAATTCTGCTTGTACAAAATTCTGCATGACCAAAATTCTGTATTTCAAAATTCTGTATTTCAAAATTCAGTTTGTTCAAAATTCTGTAATTCAAAATTCTGTTTTTCAAAATTCTGTATTTAAAATTTTTGTAAATATACTCGTATTGTAAAAGAGAAATCGTTTTGATAATGTAAAAAAGTGCGCGAATTTTTTTAGACAGAATTTTAGTTTTCATAAGCAGAATTTGGGAAAACAGAATTTTGACCAGGCAGAATTTTGAAATACAGAATTTTGCATTTACAGAATTTTGAAATACAGAACTTTGGTCAGACAGAATCTACAAAGAATTTTGACCAAACAGAATTTTAAAAACCAGAATTCCGACCCGCTCCGGTTATAATTTTTAATCGAAACATGTAAAGCAGCTAAGTCATACGCAATTTATATTAAGTTCATTTAACTAACATGAATTTTTTGACAAAAAAAAACACTGTTAACTATATCCAATAAAATTAATGCTCCTAATCATTGAGCTGGAAGCATTTTTGACAGAGGCCAGGCATAGTTTCTATAAGGTTTTTATATTTTATTATGATTTTATAAAAGTGTAGATATGGATTTGGCAAATCTGTTAACTGCCAGGGCACATGCATCAGTTTACAATCCCCCCCCCCCCCACCTGTAGATCCGGAGCTGGCTACATCATAAAGTTCCTGCTCGTTTTCAATCAATTTATTGATTACATGAAAATATACCTTTGCTAGTCCTTTTTTTTTTGTAAAATATCGGAAGCTTATACCTTCTCAAAATTTCCAACTAATTTGTTGCGCAAACTAAAAATTTGTTGCTCGAGTACTTTTTGTTATTAAGGTTTCCGCTAAAAAAATCTGAACTTAGTGGAAAAAATCTAAAATTTATACTAATTTTGCTTTTAAAATGTCAGATACACATTAAGCTAATTAAATACTTATTTGTTGCACAAGCCCCCAATTCGGTCCCTCCCTCCCAATGGCTTATTTAAAGCCAATTTGTTTAGCAAATTCCAATTTTATAGCTCCAATGGTTTTTAAATATTCAAGACTGAAGTTAGCAAACGAAAATTTAAAAATCATAATTCTGTAAATGGACAAAATTGAATCTTTTTGAATGCCAATATTCTGAGCAAAAATTTTGCAGCATTTATGGATAATTTTTAATTTTATTTCAAATTTTAAAAAAGTGCATTTCCTGAAGACTATATAGGTACCATAGCTTTTCGAAAGCTAATTTGCGCGGAGACTAAAAATATTACATTTTGTTCAAATTATTATTATTTTAGTGGAAGCTTGAATATTTATAAAACCGTGTGTATTTATAAAAATGTGTAAATTCACAAACGTATCATTGTAGAGATGACGCACAATCATTACCGCCAAACATTCATAAATGCATCAAATCCGCACCACTTTTTGCGTAACGTGTTCATTATTGCAAACTTGCATCGAGTGATGGGCAAACTTCAAACAAATAAGAATAAAAAAAATTCTTCATACATTGTTGCTGATGTAATTGTATCACCATCAGTTGCGTCACGCATCAGCCAGAGAATATCAATTACCAAGAAGCCAATCCTTGGCTGTCATCCGGCTTTGCCTACAAACTGAAACACGCACACATAGACAGTTGGGCTAAGTCCACCACTAGGTTTTTGCACACATTGACAGTTGGCATCGACCCACCACTGATTTATTCGCACACATAGACAGTTGGCATCGACCCACCACGAATATGTCGGTTATTTTTGAAAATCTTCAGTTATTTTGAAATTCACTTGGGCTGCAATGGGCTTGTTCAAAAAGTATAAAAAAGGGAGAAATTATATATATAGTGCTGACCGGACCTTATGAAAATAAGTTGTGTTTTTTTTTTTAAATGTAAATTGTAGTCGCTTTTTACTAATTCCCGCCTGTCTGGAAAATAAATATCTTTAGTTACTTTTTTTTCGATAAACAGTTTGTCTTTTCTGTTTTTTTTTTCTTTTCAACTCCCGAAATGTATAAGGAATTGTAGAAAATTTACTTACAGTGAGTAAGAAGAAAGTTTTAAATAATTTTGCGAAATGAAAAAAGATATTCACAAACTAAAATTTTGGCATATATACTACGCTTATATGTGTTGTTAAACCTGCTTGAAGCTCGCGTCATTTTTTGTAAGCCTGGGTTGAGTCGAAATGACCTTGATTTGACTAGATCTCGTTCGAGGAGCGGAGTCGGGTCGAAATTTGTGACGAAAAACCGGGATTAAAGAGATGGTCTTACAGATATTGCATTATGGTCTGTTTATTTGCTTGTTTGTGGGCAAATATAGTTTTGCTTTAATAATCGTCGAGCATCAGCTAACCAGTTTTAATTAATTAGTTAAAATTACTGAATATTGGATTAAATAACTCTACAATGAGCCCTATAGTTTTTGATCAATTGGTTATTAATAATGATAATATTAATATAATGCATATTTAATCGTTTTCATAAGAGCCCAAATGAGGTAATTTTGCAAATTACAGAAAAAGTGTTTTCATCTGTAAATTGGTATTTCTTTTGACAGCTCATTTCATTTTTTGAGTTTCAACCCTGCCTGTAAATCACTTTTTGTTGTTAATTTTTTAATTCAGTTTTAACATTTTCGTTCAAAATCTTTTCAGAGCTATTCAAAATGTGCCCAATTCGGTGTGTTCGTTAGGTTTTGACTTAATTTCCTAGAAAATTGTGTGCAAGTTTGGTTGAAATTATCTCATTTCGAAATTTGAATTTGTGTGGAAAATGAGATGTTTTCGTATCAAATTTGAAAATTTTCAACGAAATTTCCTCATTTGGTCTAACGAAAACGTAGTATTAAGGCTCTCCAAAACCAACACGAATACCGATTGATTCGCAGTGAATCATTCACAATGGTACAAAATATGACAAAAACATAGACAATACTTAACAACAACAAAAATTCATCGTCACTCCTTGTTGGCGTTGGCTTGGGAGAGCCTTTAGTTTGTTTTACTTCATTTCTATTTTGATTATACTAGTAAACATGGTCACGCTAGGAGCTACTAGCCATTTTATAATTTTAATTCAGTTTGTCACCCGAGCATATTTCTATTATTTCTCATTACTGTAAGCCAAAATGCTTTAGGTTTGTATTTATTAATTAATCTATTATATCTATCTATGTATTTATTTAACGATATGTGTTCGTATTAATTGAACAGGGTTATTGTTTTGATCCATAGCTCCGCACTTTTAGCTCACTGATTTTGTGGTTTAACTGAGGGTGGTTCAAGCATGTAATTGACTTTTATAACTTACATGAAACCTAAATCATCATTAAAACCCAGTTAATCTACAGAAATTGATGGATTAAAAATTTTTTGAACCACGGAGCATTGTTTAGCCCCGACGTCGTTTTTTTCGTCCAAGCTCATTCAGACAAGGAAAAAACACACCTAATGTGAACCTGGCCCTAGTTGGGTTTCTATTTGTTGAACACGTCCCGTGGTCAAAATTATTCACCTCGGTCTGTCAATTAGATGTCAAAACAAAACAAAATACATGGTGTTCCCTATTTCATGCAGGATAATTTATGAAATGATATTAAAAAAAATCGTATGGGAAGGGGGGATTATTTATCCGCTATTAGATAAGAGTAGTAACTTTCTTAAAAAAAAAATTGAAAATCAACGGCACTACTAACTTGCAACTTGCAATGTTATGCTCTTTATTTTTGTTTAATTAACTTTTTTGAATTTTACGACCAAATATATTTAAAATGAAAATAACTAAAAAATAAGACAACAGCTAGAAGGTCATGCTAAAATTTCTTAAAACCATTCTCGAATCAATTTTTCTAATTAAGTTGTTTCGTAATCATTTAAAAAAAAAATAATTATACAACTTAAAACTTAAAAAAAGTTAATGTATTTGTTAAAACTATTTCATTTCTTTTATAGTATGAAGTAAAATTTCAGTAATAAGTATTCAGTACTCCTATTAAACACTCAAAACCAAATGTTTAGATGTCATGAAGTTTAAAAAAATAAATTAAAAATAGCTATTGCTGTTTTATTATCTGCAAAAGAGGGCTGGATTTACTTTTAACACGTGCTACGAAAACGATTTTGAAAACTCCTAATTATTTCTTTTTTGTACTTAAGTTAAATCCAGATCAAAACCCGAATCCCGAAAGAAGATAATAAAACCCACCTGACATCAACTTTAATACTTATAAATTGTAAATTGACAGTTTAGTGGAGTTTAAACAAAAAAACTAAAGTTCTGGTGTCAGGTTGCAGAAAAACTATTCTTTTATTTCTTATTTTTCTTAACTATTTTTTTCCTTAGAATATATCCAACAATAATTTTAAAATTATTCTGGATGAAGAAATGGCCACCCTGTATAATATGAGAGATGCATTGAAGATATTTGGAAATCTGTGTGATTGAAGACATTTTATGGATTCAGTTTTTGTATTTTATTATAATCGTGGATGAATATTAACTGACAATTACAATTGCTTGTGCACTTTAAATTAATTAAACAATTTCACATCGATGTTTTTGCTATCAGCCGAAGTAAAATTCTCAAATTATTTTTCCAATTTTCAAAGAAAAAAAACTGAGCTGTCAAAACAAATAAATCTCACCGCGTTACATTGTTGTTGCAATTCACATCTATTCATCGACACGAAGTGAAATTACAAATACAACAATGTAAACAAATGGGTTTTGGAGGGTGAAACGTACGAAAGATTGGCTTCTTGGTAATTGATATTCTCTGGCATCAGCATCGCAAAAAAGCAGTGATGGCGAGACATTTGACGTTTATGAATTTACACTTTAAGATTGGAGTTTGTTGTAAAATATCTATTTTTTTTCCTTACGAATAATATTTTTTTTATATAAAGGGTGATCCAATGCAATAATGGCATGTGTTTCAGGAACCAAATTTTTGTTTTAAAGCCCTCATTTATGAAATATATCGGTTAGCCAAAATTCAAAAAGTTAACAAAAACTACAAACAAGGGCGGATCCAGACTTTGCCCCTGGGGAAGTCACGTTTTTTAAAATTTCCATAAAGTATTGCATCCCAAATTAATTTTTAATTACGATATAAGGCAAGTTTTGTATCCGTGCAGATACAAGTTTTCGATATAACAATCAAACATGACATTACGATGAAACAACACAAAAAAAGTGGGTGGCACAATTCTGTCTGGTTGTCTGTCTGTCTATTCTTTGATATTCCTTGGTCAACAGCCTAAACCACTGAAGCGATTTTCTTCAAATTTTGAATTTAAAGTTTTTCTTAATTCTTCAGAGGGGAAATCCATATTTCTTTAGCTCCAAAAATAACGGTACTTGCTATACAACCGTTAAGGAAAAGCTATAATGGCATACTTGGTTTAAAGCCTTAAGCTATTTGACAAGTTGATTAAACAATTAAAAAAAAAAAACAATTTAAATGCCTTTGTTTTATACAATTTTATATTTTTATGTATGTAATACTGACATATTTTAAAAGTTCTTAATTCCAAGCAACTTGAACATCAGAACAAGTAAATGTAATAAAGTCGTGCATTTAATTTCCATTGCAAATATTTTTTGAAAAATAAATAAATCAATTAATGAATTGAAGCCAGACCTTCAGCATAACCAGTCCAACGCAAAAACGATTATGCCATGAGGTACTAAAAATATTGTTTAGAAAAAGTTTATTTTTGCCCTTAAAATCTCAACTCTTTCACAATAAGTTCGTATTTACTCTACAAAATCTATTTTGCCTGGCAACTAGAAGCAACTTTTGATGCTTACGACTTTCCTTTATGACATCCCCCGAACAAAACAAGTTCATGAATTGTCAAAATTACCAAACAAAAAAATTTGTATTCCCAAAATTTGAAGTAAAATTCTTAAAAAGCTTGCTTTTACGCATCGCTTCGGGTTACTTTTAGCTCAATGTTGCTTCCTATAGTGCTAGCAACTAAAAGTTGATCACAATTCATAACTTAGTTGCCTTGTGGTTGCTAGACCTTAATTTTGAGCAAAGACCTTCATTTAAAGCAAGCGATATGTCATTTAGGATATTTGCAAAAAATGTATGCGATCAGTCCCACCTGAAAAAAAATCTAGTTTTTAACGGGGCACTAAAAAGTTTTACATTGGCCCTAACATGGGCCTAGCAAGTGTAACACTCGAATTTGTATCGGGCCTCACCCGCTAAGAATCCTTTTGCCTAGACAGACAAAAAAAAGTCCCTTCCGACGGTGGGGATTATAAAACCACACAAGTTCTCCCACTTGGAATCCGTTCGTGGTTGCTTTTGTGTCGTATAGTGTTTTCATCCGATCACTTAATAGCTTTATTTTTGCCCTTGTCCTTTCGTGAATGTCAAGAAGCTTTTCTTTCAGGTTTTCCACGTAGTCGTCTATTTCTTGGGGCTCATTACCTTGACATACAGTTTTTTCATGATTCAGTATAAATTTTTGAAAATTTTATGTCTGCAAAATTATCTACTGTTACTACCTGACCTTTTGTGACTACTTAGTAACCTTTCGAAGAACATATATGAGATGCCATGGAATCTATAATCTGATTCGGTTTATGGTGTCAGAAATATTCACAAAATTATCAAATCAGTTTAAAAATTATTTTTACAGTAAAACTATAGTAAACGAAAAGTTAAATTCTGTATTATTCTTGAAATGAAAACGGTTCTTGTTTTTCTGGCTGAAGAATTATTTTTACGACTTTCACAAACGGCCTTCTGTCAAAACCTAACAAGTCCTTAAATGACATTTTAATGTACTTTTGGTTAACAAGAATTACTGAATTCGAATACCATACCCAGTTACTGTGTCATGGTCTCTTTTGGCTCTTTCAACCAGTTTTAAAACCTTTTATTATCGACTTAGTTTCCGAGTTATGCTAAACATATTTAAAATGACTATAGTGTGACCATTCTCTCATAAGCTCATGGGTGAATTTAGTGGGAAGGAAACAAAATCTCGAATATGCCAAAAAATAAAAACTCAGAATGACCTAATCCCGAATACTCAACCCATTCGGAGTTTCGGCATTCGGGATTCTATCATCGTCTATTTGTTCATTTGGGATTTTTTTCCATTTCGGGTTTTTGTATTTGTATTAAGTACTTAGATATACTCGTATACCTACATAAAAAAACATATTTAATAATTATATTATATTTCAATAATAAAATCCCATGAACGTAACTGTGCCTTTAATGCGTGTGTTCGTTTTGTTTACTCTCTAAAAAAGTATGATCACGTATCTTACCTAACTAATTGTATATTCGATATACCAATTATGTTACATTTTGTTATTGGAATATCCAAATATATTTTTAACTTAATTCATCAACAACAAACTTTCTATTTGTTCTATAAACTTCAATTTTCTTCATCCTTTCGCAGTAAAAATTTAATTAGCAAGATCAAGCAATTCCAATGGGAAACTTAACAGTTTTAAGCAATCAAATCTCTCTGCAATGTAAAACTACGTTACGTTACGTTAAATATATAATGATGTTGGTTATTTAGATGAAAGTAAGAGTCCGCCTGACTCGCTTACTTCTTCAGCTCATCCGCTGGTACCTCGACAAGACACCGCCCGTCTTCTTAGTAATTTAAGTTCGTGGATTTTGGAACCAACTGTTCCACTCAAATCGCAAATCGATCGAAACCTGTTTTTGTTACTTTTCCAAAATACTTTAAGAGTAGGTCTCTGGCTGATGGACGCCAGGTATCTACTGACTCTACAAATATTTTGGAGCCGCAACGGAAAAACGAAAGGCTAAAAATGGATAATGATTAAGAATAGGCAGGTGCAACTTGTTGTGGTAAATTTTACCGCAACAATTCGAAGATGTTTTTTAAAATTTGTTTTTAAGCTGTTTTACAATTCGTATGTACATCGTTATGCTCATCACATATATATACCTATTATTAAATATTGGAAATAAAATAACTTTCAAAAAATGGGGAGCCGTAGTTGGCATTTTCGAAAAAAATTTAAAAGACTAAATATATCTTTTTAAAAATTTACTCTACAACTTTTATTTTTTAGAACAATGTTTTGAAAACTTTTTTAAATCTGACAAAAAATTTAAAAAGCACGAATTTCAAAAGGTGGGCTACCATTTGTTTCGAATTTTGCTCACAAATTTTGGAATTTTGAACATATAGCTCCAACAACTAGAACAATCTGGAGCAATTTTCAAAATTTCGTTTCTTGAAAAAAGTGCGGCTAGGTCAAAATGTGTTTTCTGGGTCTAAAAAATTGGAACAATCCGGAACAGATCTTACAACTTTAAAAAGTAACAAATTCAGAAAAAGGGGGGCTAACTTCATATACTTTGCAGCCTTCAGTAAAAACAAAATAAAATATTTTAATATTAATTCATAGACAAAAATTTCTGCATAAATAAAAAAAGTATAACGGTACATTTTAGGACTTGAAAAAAACTTTAATGACGCGGAACTGCATTAAATTTTTGATTTGTTGTCTGCGGTAATTTCTAAGATAATTTCAAATAAATCAATAAAGAACCATGAAAAAATATTAGGTAAAGGTCCAAAAAAAAATTACCAATACGCAAATTTGTCCGATTCACTTGGGACTTGAAACTGTTTGTTGTAAAACGAAATTTCCCTGTGGTCTCCAACAGCTCAACGAAAAACATATTAATAAACACAAAAAAATCATTTGAAGAAATAACAAAACAAACGTTTCTTTTCGCTAACAATTAATACTTCGATTCCTAGTTAATTCTTTGCTTAAAAGGGAGACTTCTCCAAATAATCTTTTTAAACAGCTACAAAATTTAACTCATCTAGGAATCCGAAACTTTTAAAAAAAAATTTCTTCCAATAATACAAAAAAAAAATGTTTTGGTTTAAGAAAACACTTCTCACTTCGGACATATTTTATTTCAATGAGGTACATTCATACAAACAAAAATAAAGTAAAGGTTATTCTAGAATAAAATAAATCTTTTAGTAAATAATGAAACAATGAAATTATATTTTGAACGCGAGAATTCATGAATTAAAATAAGACAAACTGTCAAGATCAGTGATTTGAAACCAAAAAAATCTTATCATTGGAAACTCATACAAAACTAAGGGTATTCATGCAACGTCGTCGTAAGTTTACAAATTGTGTAAAATGATAAGTTTACGCAAAGTTTTCATGAACGACCTTTTTTATACAATTGATTAAATGCAAGGTAATTCAATCGAGGTGACTCAAAATGACGTTTGGACAAGTTAAACCAGTTTGGTTAATTTTACGCAACAAGATCCTTTGATGAGTTTAACCAAATTTTATAAATCATTTCACATACAAAATTTGACAGTTCATTAATCAAAAGATAAACTTATCCAATTTGAAATCACTAGAAAAATTCCAAAGGCTCGCATGCTTATGCATAACTGGAGCAATGAGAACTTGCCCCACAGCAGCCATGGAAGTTATCTTTCATCTATCCCCTTTACATGAAGCTATAGCAAGTGCTGCAAAGGGAGTCATCATGAGGTTTGCCAAAGAAGGAACCGGTACTGGTAAATGCATTAGTTGCATTCCAAAGTCAGCGATATAACAAACCTTATTGACATTCCAAGAGGTAGTAGATCAAGAGATATAACTTCGAGAAGAACTTTCAAACGAAGGTAATAATAATAAAAAAGGAGTGGGTAGGAGAAACAGTAACCTATACTCTCAAACCAAATGCAATCAAGTGGTACACTGATGGATCGAGAACAACTGAAGGGACTGGGGCTGGAATCTTTGGGCCTAGAACCAAACTTTCCATACCGATGGGACAGTCTACTAGCATCTTTCAGGCGGAAGTTCATGCCAAACCAAAACAAAATGTGATACAACACAAAATTAAAGAACTGGAGGAGGCCAATAGATCCAAAAAATGGAAAGAACTCCCCAAGCTAAGGCAGGCAAAACTATTACTTGGTAGTTACAACCGAGCACGATTTAAGGACTGCATCAACCTATCTAGAAACAACCTTAGGAAAATATCTGGTCTCCACACCGGGCACTGTAAACTTAAAAGACACCTGAATATCCTTGGTGTAGTTTGCAGTCCAACATGCAGATTCTGCTGCACACATGAGGAAACACCAAACCATATACTAGGAAAATGCGGTGCAATAATGCACCAAAGGAAAAAACACCTGGGAAACTACCAGGTAGAAGAGAGTGATCTTTCTTCTCTAAAAGTCCTCCAAATACTTAAATTTCTTAGGGAAATAAAATTGGAGGAAGAACTGTAGAATGAGCAACCTTATCCGGTCTAAGTTGGGGATGGGGACACAATAGATCTTAAGGTCGCAGTGCAACAACCCCCAATATTCCATTCATTTATTTATAGGGTTTTACGAAGTTGCATGAATACCCTTAATGTAATATTTTTGAAGGAACCTTAGACGTGTTTTTCTCTTGGAATGCTATCCGTAGTACTGTGGAATTTTATATTAATAACAAAAACAATATAGGACATACTCATCGAAGTTGTTTACTCCAATATGGAGTTTATTAAATTGAAACTTCATCATGTAAACTCTAGATTTGTCTAGCAACAGCTTAAACAACATCTATGAGTTTGCCATTTGCTCCCAAGGAATTCTGCTGCAGATAAATTTTTGACGTTTGTTCGAGTATCAATACGCGATTGAATATAATTTGATTGATTTATTCATATTTGTTTAAATTTCTACGAGTATGTTTATGTTAATAGTGAAGTGTTGTGTTATTTTGAGTGCTTTGGCCCTGTTTATATTGTGACTTTTCACTTCGTCGTAACGATGGCTTTGTGGATGAGATCGGTTTGTCGGTACATTTGGCTCGAGAAAGTTGCCAGGGATTACTTTTAACAGCATATGAATTTATATAGTATAAGAAATATCTAACTCACATACAATGACAGCTGTTTTTATTTCTTTTTTTTTAAGACAATTTAGCAGACATACAAGTTACAATTTGTTTGCTTTAAAAATATCATCTACCTAAATCCAAGATAGTTACCCATACTGTAGTACAATAAATATTGCGCTCTTCTATTTGAAATTTAGAAGAGATATTTATGTATGATATGATGATATTATAAAACAACGGTAATTACGGTAAAACACCCTAATCATGATGTCATTTTGTGCTCCAAATCGTCAATTTTGGAGTAATAAGGCCAGCCTGTTATTAAATGAGCGGTACTTGTATAAAATAAGATTTTAATTAAACTTTTTTTTTTCAAATCAAATGGCATTATATTTTTAGGATCAAACTATTTTAGACATTCAAAGAAAGAGTTCCATTGTTTTGAATACTTTGCTTCAATAACTCGTACAAGCACTCTAAAATATTTGAAATTCCAAGAAAGCAGGTGTGACCCAGACCTGCATTTTATTTTATTTTTCTCTAATTACTTAAATCTCTTTCCTTTCGTAATGATTTAATTTATTTTTTTTCCTTTTTTATTGCTCATCTCTTACCTGATTGTGTTTTCGATCTGTTCGATTTAAGTTTTTCTCATGCATTGTGCCTGTAATGCTGTAATATTCGTAGCTTGAAAGTCGTGTGCAGAGAATATCAATTACCAAGAAGCCAATCTTTCGTACGTTTCACCCTCCAAAACCCATTTGTTTACATTGTTGTATTTGTAATTCCACTTCGTGTCGATGAATAGATGTGAATTGCAACAACAATTTAACGCGGTGAGTTTCATTTTTTGACAGTTCGATATTTTTATTTCCAAAGTAAATATTTTTGTGCGTCTGCCTCATTGTTTTTAGTAAAAATTTTTGTTTATTAGTAATTTTTCAAAATAATTGTGTATTAAAAAACAATAAAACTTGTGCCGGATTCAAAAGAACCAATCGGTACCAATATTATGCTACCGAGAAGTCCTGAAATATCAAATTGAAAATTTCTTGCCATCTGCAATCTACGAGTAGTTTTGATTTGTGAATTGTTTGTCTGTGAATTTTCTGTGCATCCGTGTTTTTTTTTCATTATAAACTCGAAATTCGCTTTCGATTCCGCGAAGTAGAAATTATTCTTTTAAATCTCTACATCTCGTCCACCAAAACCATTGACCCAAAAAAAGTCCAAATACTCGTAAGTTAGTTGCTGTGTAAAAGTTTGCTTTCCCGATACATGGACGCAGTTCGCTCAGTTCGGAAACGGAAAAGTGCTTCCTTTAAAACAATCAAACTCTCCACGAAAAACAAAGCAAAGGCAAAAAAAAGGAATCTGACTCTGAAAATAACAACTCAGAATTAAAATACCCCAAAAAGTGCCATACCGAACTAAGCCCTTGCTCCAATTCGAAAGAAAATAAATCCATTGAAATTTTGACCTCCCCAGAATACAAAGAATGTGGCAGAGTATTTATGAGCGAGCGAGGACATTGTTGGAATTTAACATTTGCAATGAAAAGTAAGTTTAAAAATTATTTTTCTCTTTTTGCATTTTACATTAAATGATATTATTTTTACAGATACGAGTCTCAACTACTTGTGTTGCAACACAGAAAAAAACGTCATGAGATAATCCCAAAATCGAAGAGATATATATATAGAGTTTCTGCATACCATCCTGGCCAAGGCCAAGAGTACCCATCTTAACGTCAAGATTGGGCTTTATAATAAACCTAGCAAAAGATAAGTTAAAGAAACAAAATTATTAGTTTAAGAATTTTAAAATAGACTAAGGGTATTCATGCAACGTCAGAAAACTATTTTAAACATCGTAATCGGTGGAAAGTTTACTTCATTGTAAACGAACTGTCAACATTCGTATGAGAAATCTTTTCCAACAAATCGTAATTTTTCCAATATGAATTTGTATCGTAAATAAAAATGGTAAACGTGGTAAACTTTTAAACTAATTCTGAACAAAAAACAATCAAAAACAAACAAATTAAATATCAAAACAAGAAACATTTTAATCAAAATAGCTGAGGAAAGATACAATTAAAAGAAAAATAACAAAAATTGAAAACAAAATTGGATGAAAGTATCTTTTTATTATACGTTAAACAAACAACGGATTTGTTTACGATGTTTACGCAGGCCGTTTCAAAAGGGTGTTCATGAAACGTTGATATACAGTTGAATGCATTAAATTGGAATTACATTTATCTTGAATTGCCTCCTATGAGACAAAAAGCTTGCATTAATAAGAAAAAACTTTGTTCAAGAAAAATATAAAATAATTGATTGGTATGGCTATAACAAACACATATTGTTAAATTAATTAATAGAGGTAAAATAGATTAATTAATACCAACCTAAAACATTGACAATAATAAGAAATATATGTGCTCAGATGCCAAACTAAATATATCTAAATTATAAAATGGCCGATTTTAGCTTGGCGTCACCATATTCACTTATACAAGCAATATAGAAACAAAGACTAACATAAAGATTATATAATAATTTTACGGGATTACTATTGAAGCGAGTGTATCTTGGTTACTTCATAAAAGCATTATAGAGAGACTAAAGAAACATTGGTACATCGTTTCTATCAAGCTGATATAATTTGCATCAGAAAATATTAAAGGATTCAGTAATAGTCCAATAAGGTATTTACTTTCTGTCAGAGGGCTAAATGGAACACTATAGAAACAAATAACACTTTAATGTCTGAAATGCGGAGCAATTTTGTTAGTTGGGTTGAGTCTTTAACCACCGTTGAACCTCAGTGAATTCAGCGAGTTAAAAATTTCTGAACCACGAATCAAAATTTTAACTACCATTCTCCATACAAATGACTTTTAATGCAGAGATGTACGTGGACAAAAACATTACGACTTTTACTACGTTAACATGCAGGATCGAGAGCTCGAGTTGCAATAGGGTCGAATATTTGACCAACGTTTTTCGTCACTTGAGTTGAGTGCTTCATTTGGAGTTGAGTTAAGGGGTAATGAGATTCCAGAAAAATTATTAAGGGTATTCATGCAACGATGTAAACTTTTCGACGTAAGAATTTTTTTTAGTTTACAATGCACGTTTCATGAACACCCTTTTGCGTAAACATCGTTAACTAATCCATTGTTTGTTTAACGTCAAATAAAAAGATACTTTCGACCAATTTTGTTTTTCATTTTTATTATTTTTCTTTTAATTGTATCTTTTCTAAGCCATTTTGATTAAAATGTTTCTCGTTTTAATGTTTCCATTTTTTGGTTTTTGATTCTTTTTTGTTCGGAATTAATTTTAAAGTTTACCACGTTTACCATTTTTATTTACGATACAAATTCACATCGGAAAGTTTACGATTTGTTGGAAAAGATTTTTATACAAATGTTGACAGTTGGTTTACAATGTAGTAAACATTCCGACGATTACGATGTTTACAATAGTTTTCCGACGTTGTATGAATACCCTTATTGACATTTGTGTATTTCTTAAATGCTAGACAAATGTAATTAAATTAACACTAGTACTTACTACACCTGTCTATTAAAGCAAAACTATATTTGCTCACAAACAAGCAAATAAACAGACCATAATGCTTTTTCGTCACAAATTTCGACTCGACTCCGCTCCCCGAACAAGATCTAGTCAAATCAAGCTCATTTCAACTCGACCCAGGTTTACAAAGAGTTGACGCGAGCTTCAAGCTGGTTTAACAACACATGAAAGCGTAGTATATATGCCAAAATTTTAGTTTGTGAATATCTTTTTTCATTTCGCAAAATTATTTAAAACTTTCTTCTTACTCACTGTAAGTTATTTTAGTACATTTTCTACAATCCCTTATACATTTCGGGAGTTGAAAAGAAAAAAAAAACAGAAAAGACAAACTGTTTATCGAAAAAAAAGTAACTAAAGATATTTATTTTCCAGACAGGCGGGAATTAGTAAAAAGCGACTACAATTTACATTTAAAAAAAAAAACCACAACTTATTCTCATAAGGTCCGGTCAGCACTTGATATATAATTTCTCCCTTTTTGTATACTTTCTGAACAAGCCCATTGCAGCCCAAGTGAATTTGAAAATAACTGAAGATTTTAAAAAATAACCGACATATTCGTGGTGGGTCGATGCCAACTGTCTATGTGTGCGAATAAATCAGTGGTGGGTTGATCCCAACTGTCAGTGTGTGCAAAAACCTAGTGGTGGACTTAGCCCAACTGTCTATGTGTGCGTGTTTCAGTTTGTAGGCAAAGCCGGATGACAGCCAGGGATTGGCTTCTTGGTAATTGATATTCTCTGGTCGTGTGATCTTGGCATAACTAAATGGTAATCTACCCTCGCATCGTCTTTATCATAATTGTAATAATTTTAAGCTGTAAGGAACCTCAGCATTTCAAAACAAAAGGATTTTCAGCTAACGATTTAGGTAGGTACCTGTGGGATTTTTGTTCTGCATAAATGAACTCAACCTTTCTGCTTCTTTGTCAGTTTAGTTTCTCGTGTTCTCTGTTATTTTGAGCGATAATTGCTTTATAAGAAGACACATAAGCCATTTTCTAACAACCCAAATAACTTCAATATTTTCGTATACTATTCACAAAAATAGACTTTAGAAACAGGTAAGTTATTTTTCTTTTCAAAGGTTTGGGTTGAATTTTTAAAACATACATATTAATTGTATTTATTTTCTCTTTTAAGGTACATACACAATGTCGACTTCAAATTCTACTTCTACATCTTTATCTCCAGCTGATGGAAAATTCATCTTTAAATGCGATCAGTATGCAGCAATTATTTCCGAAAAATTGTTGAAATTCTATGAAGAAGAAGAGGATTTCTTCGATACTGTTCTTATTGCCGGCAATGATTGCATCAAGATTCCAGCTCATAAAATTGTCCTGTCTGCATTGAGTGAATATTTTTGGGAAATATTTCATGGCAAGCCCACAACTTCACAAGCCAATGAAGTAAAATTAAAAGAAGTCGAAGCTCCGTCGCTTAAATTCATAGTTGACTTTATGTATAAGGGTTCGATTGAACTGAATTTTGAAAACATTGAAACACTTTTGCGAGGTGCAGTGATTTTAAAAATCAAAAACCTTATCAATGTATGCTGTGATTTTCTCGTAAAAAATCTAAACGTTAGCAATTGCTTGGATTGGCTATTCTTGGCAAAGGAACTTAGATTATCGGAACTTCAAGAAAAATCATTGGATATAGTCTACACCAACTTTGAGGAAGTTAACAAGAAGTCTGAGTTTTTGCATATGAACAAAATTGAATTGAAGGATTTACTATTTAAGGACAATCCCCATGCATACTTGGAGGAGCAAGTGTTTTTGAGTTTGGTGACCTGGTTAGAATATGATGAAGTCAATCGGCAAGATCTCTTGTTGGAATTGCTTTCCATGGTTCGCTATCAGTATCTCACGCCCAAGTTTATCGTTGAATATAGCACGTCAGTAAGTAAAACGATCGAAAGCTGCAATTTGATTCTTCTTTGGCTGAAATATCATTTGTCGCCAGAGTCTCGAACAATTGAACAGCAAAACTTGAATTCTTTCTCTGAGTCCGAGCCAAAGAAGGAAGTAAACTTACAGGACGAAAGTGGTGAGGTTGCAGCTTTTTATTTGAACGGTTACAAGGAAGCAGAAATTCTTAGTTATAATCAAGCATTGCAAACGTGGTCTGTTAGAAAAAGATCACATAGTCTTTTGACAGAGGCTATAGATCCTTCTACGATTGTGATTGATGAGAAACTATTTCTAGTAGGAAGGATCGATGATAGTACTAAAACCACAAACTTCGTCCAATGTATTGACTTAAAAACTTTGAAGTTGACTGATTTGCCACCCATGCAAATTGGCAGATATCGAAGTCAGTTGGCATATTTAAATGGACATTTATGTGTCTGTGGTGGTTTTGAGGATAACAACGGAATGAAATTTATTGATTCGGTGGAGATTTTAAATTTGTCAACACACAAATGGAGTGCTCTGAAAACGCCTTGTAAGCTAACAAAATGGAGCGAAATAGTTGGTCACAACGGGATTTTATACATTTTTGACTTTCATTATGGCTCTGTGCAGTGTTATGATGTTTCTTCTAATCAATGGACTTCAAAACAAATACCAACAGATGAGAGCATAGAATATATCCGTATGGCTGCTGTTGGTAATTTTGTTTACGCTGTCTGTGTGAGCCCGATTATTTCTATTTCTAATTCGAGGAATACCATGATAAAATGCTTTGATTTATCCAACGATACCTGGTCTGAGTTAGTTGAATTATCAGGATATTATTCATGTGTAAGGAAGGTTGCTATAAATGGAAACAAATTTGTTATTCAAGGGGACAGTGGGCAAATCGTTGAGTACAATGTTAAAACCAACAAAATTACTAATCTCGGCTATTTATCTACGTTTCCTTCATGTATTCTTTTCTTTAAAACATAACTTCAAATTTCAAAATTCAAACAATACGAATTTTTCCAACACAGTTAAATTTTTTTTATTTCTTTTCAAGAATTTGAATACAATTTTTTGTGATAAAAATTAATAGAAGGAAGTAAAACTACTTAAAACAAAAAGTATTTTATTTGGTAATTCAAGTAGTGGGTAGTGTCACTTTTTTTCATTATAGCTCCATTAATTTGAACCGGCATGGAATCATAAAGTCTCTTTACGTAATTCAGCTTTTGAATTTCGATCCAGGCTACAGTTTCATGGCTGAAATTTAAGATTTTCTGACCTTAAACTGTGATAGCCGGACTCGTTAACTCGTTTTACTAGCCATCGCTAAAATATTCCAATTAGGTTTTGGCAGGGTGTTTATTGAGACAATTCGACATTTAGCTCCGCTTTGAAATCTTTGACTATGCACGGCACGGGTACATGGGAGGTTGACCTGGTTAAAAATCCCATTCATGAGCCCACAAATATCAAAAAATTAATAAAGCCTATTTTTCAATATGTTTTTATAAGTTATTGCAGTTATTTTTGAGGCTTGAAATTCAAGCTGAAAAGTGCCAAAGAAGCTAACTTCTCCTAATACCATATAAAGATAACATCATCCTCTCGAATATGGTGCTGCGTTTAAAAGGTTTTTTTTTTATCCAATCAGAGCTTTTAAAATTAATTTGTTTTTCATCCGAATGACCCCCTTTTTTTCCAACTCATATGAATTATTGCAGAAAAGGTGATGTTATGATATGGGGACAAATTAGCTTTCTTGGCATTGGCACTTTTGATCTTGAGTTTCAAACCTAAACAATGACTGCAATAACTTATAAAAACGTATTGGAAAAATGGTTTTCCTTAATTTGAAGATATTTGTGGACTTTTTTCGTCTTCCCTCACGGTGGCCTTTGAAACGCGGTAGGTTTCTCTAAAATGGATCCCAAAAGTAATGATGCAGATTTGTTGGAAATAATCTCAGGATTGTAAATTTTGAAACCCCAATCTCCTACCTGAACCCTTTTTTGAATTTTAGGCACATATATGTATTTAGGCGTAAGGGCATTTTGACATTGGTATGGGAAAATATTTGTTAAAAATCAACGAAAGATGACACTATTATGTTTTGTATATTTTTGGAAAGCTTGCATGCCAATTTGTACCTTAGTTTCTAAGATTAAAGAAATTAAGGATCTTTTCCTTTAAGAAATGTTTTATTTTTCGCGTTTTTCTTAATAGTCTAGTCACTTTATACACCAAACCTTCTGTCAGATCCGTTAGTTCTAAAACTTATCGAGATGGTGTTTGTTACTGATATTGGCCTAGTAATTAATCCAAGTTTTCGATCTAGAGGGCCGATGCAGCATTGGTAGAAATCGAAAAAAAACGGATTTTTTTTTTAAATTTTGAGTTTTAATGCTTTTTTCAAAATTATGGATTAAAAGAATATTATTTAATAAAAAATTTAAGAATCAATTTCTGTCTTTAAGATAAACTATAAAATTTCAATGCCCGGTGGAAGTCTTAATTTTTAACAATTAATTTTCTATGGGAAGCCATTTTTTTATGAAACTGACCCTAATGTATTAATGTTCATATATTGTATCTAATGTAAACTAGTTTTGTAAGCTCTGCTATCGTTAGTTATTTAACGGATTTAATAAATATAAATAATGTCTGAGCGGGGCATATAACCCCCTCTCCTATAATTTTTTTTCTTCATTTGATCCAACGTACATGCTTAAGTATCTTAATGCATCATATGTTAAGCACCCTGTATTTGTTCTTATATCGGGGTTTTTTTTTTAATAAAACGAAAACGGTTTTGGATATCAATGAATTTCTTTATTCCTTTGAAAGTAAGTTCGATGCCATTATGTATGGAACTTGATTTCTTTTGCATGGCCACCACGGACACGCTTGCAGAAGTCCAGACGCTGAACCCAATTTTCGACGGTTTTCAAGCATAAATCGGCCGATACTGCTGCAATTTCACGTTCGATATTCGTACGATATTCATCAATCGTCGCTAGCGTGTTGGAATAGACCATAGACTTGACGTAGCCCCACAGGAAATAGTCTAACGGCGTCAAATCACACGACCGAGGCGGTTAAGCGACTGGACCATTTCGTGAGAAAACACGTTCTCCTAACTTGGTTTCCAATAAATTGATTGTGACATTCGCTGTGTGACTTGAGGCGCCGTCCTGTTGGAACCACATATCCTCCAAGTCCATATCATCCAATTGGGGCCAAAAATATTCGGTTATCATTGAACGGTAGCGATCCCCATTCACAGTAACGTACCGGTCTTGATCATCACGGAAGAAGTACGGCCCAATGACGCCGCCGGCCCATAAACCAAACCAAACCGTAATTTTTCGGGATGCAATGGTGACTCATGGAGTACGTGTGGATTGCTGCCTGACCAATATCGTATATTTTGTTTATTGACGAAGCCATTCAGCCAAAAATGAGCCTCGTCGCTGAAGATGATTTTTCGATGAAAATCCGAATCATTTTCAAGTGAATGAGCCCTTACTGGGAGGTGCCATGAGGGAGAAGAATTTAATTTTTGATGCAATCCTGTTAAAGAGTGTCAAAATGTAAATTTTTCAGGTCAGAAAAAAAATGTTATAATTTGGTTGGGGTCGAAATTCTGTAGGGTCATTATTCTATTTTCAAAATTCTGCATGTCAAAATTCTGTTTTTCAAAATTCTGCTTGTACAAAATTCTGCATGACCAAAATTCTGTATTTCAAAATTCTGTATTTCAAAATTCAGTTTGTTCAAAATTCTGTAATTCAAAATTCTGTTTTTCAAAATTCTGTATTTAAAATTTTTGTAAATATACTCGTATTGTAAAAGAGAAATCGTTTTGATAATGTAAAAAAGTGCGCGAATTTTTTTAGACAGAATTTTAGTTTTCATAAGCAGAATTTGGGAAAACAGAATTTTGACCAGGCAGAATTTTGAAATACAGAATTTTGCATTTACAGAATTTTGAAATACAGAACTTTGGTCAGACAGAATCTACAAAGAATTTTGACCAAACAGAATTTTAAAAACCAGAATTCCGACCCGCTCCGGTTATAATTTTTAATCGAAACATGTAAAGCAGCTAAGTCATACGCAATTTATATTAAGTTCATTTAACTAACATGAATTTTTTGACAAAAAAAAAACACTGTTAACTATATCCAATAAAATTAATGCTCCTAATCATTGAGCTGGAAGCATTTTTGACAGAGGCCAGGCATAGTTTCTATAAGGTTTTTATATTTTACTATGATTTTATAAAAGTGTAGATATGGATTTGGCAAATCTGTTAACTGCCAGGGCACATGCATCAGTTTACAATCCCCCCCCCCCCACCTGTAGATCCGGAGCTGGCTACATCATAAAGTTCCTGCTCGTTTTCAATCAATTTATTGATTACATGAAAATATACCTTTGCTACTCCTTTTTTTTTTTGTAAAATATCGGAAGCTTATACCTTCTCAAAATTTCCAACTAATTTGTTGCGCAAACTAAAAATTTGTTGCTCGAGTACTTTTTGTCATTAAGGTTTCCGCTAAAAAGATCTGAACTTAGTGGAAAAAATCTAAAATTTATACTAATTTTGCTTTTAAAATGTCAGATACACATTAAGCTAATTAAATACTTATTTGTTGCACAAGCCCCCAATTCGGTCCCTCCCTCCCAATGGCTTATTTAAAGCCAATTTGTTTAGCAAATTCCAATTTTATAGCTCCAATGGTTTTTAAATATTCAAGACTGAAGTTAGCAAACGAAAATTTAAAAATCATAATTCTGTAAATGGACAAAATTGAATCTTTTTGAATGCCAATATTCTGAGCAAAAATTTTGCAGCATTTATGGATAATTTTTAATTTTATTTCAAATTTTAAAAAAGTGCATTTCCTGAAGACTATATAGGTACCATAGCTTTTCGAAAGCTAATTTGCGCGGAGACTAAAAATATTACATTTTGTTCAAATTATTATTATTTTAGTGGAAGCTTGAATATTTATAAAACCGTGTGTATTTATAAAAATGTGTAAATTCACAAACGTATCATTGTAGAGATGACGCACAATCATTACCGCCAAACATTCATAAATGCATCAAATCCGCACCACTTTTTGCGTAACGTGTTCATTATTGCAAACTTGCATCGAGTGATGGGCAAACTTCAAACAAATAAGAATAAAAAAAATTCTTCATACATTGTTGCTGATGTAATTGTATCACCATCAGTTGCGTCACGCATCAGCATCGCAAAAAAGCAGTAATGGCGAGACATTTGACGTTTATGAATTTACACTTTAAGATTGGAGTTTGTTGTAAAATATCTATTTTTTTTCCTTACGAATAATATTTTTTTTATATAAAGGGTGATCCAATGCAATAATGGCATGTGTTTCAGGAACCAAATTTTTGTTTTAAAGCCCTCATTTATGAAATATATCGGTTAGCCAAAATTCAAAAAGTTAACAAAAACTACAAACAAGGGCGGATCCAGACTTTGCCCCTGGGGAAGTCACGTTTTTTAAAATTTCCATAAAGTATTGCATCCCAAATTAATTTTTAATTACGATATAAGGCAAGTTTTGTATCCGTGCAGATACAAGTTTTCGATATAACAATCAAACATGACATTACGATGAAACAACACAAAAAAAGTGGGTGGCACAATTCTGTCTGGTTGTCTGTCTGTCTATTCTTTGATATTCCTTGGTCAACAGCCTAAACCACTGAAGCGATTTTCTTCAAATTTTGAATTTAAAGTTTTTCTTAATTCTTCAGAGGGGAAATCCATATTTCTTTAGCTCCAAAAATAACGGTACTTGCTATACAACCGTTAAGGAAAAGCTATAATGGCATACTTGGTTTAAAGCCTTAAGCTATTTGACAAGTTGATTAAACAATTAAAAAAAAAAAACAATTTAAATGCCTTTGTTTTATACAATTTTATATTTTTATGTATGTAATACTGACATATTTTAAAAGTTCTTAATTCCAAGCAACTTGAACATCAGAACAAGTAAATGTAATAAAGTCGTGCATTTAATTTCCATTGCAAATATTTTTTGAAAAATAAATAAATCAATTAATGAATTGAAGCCAGACCTTCAGCATAACCAGTCCAACGCAAAAACGATTATGCCATGAGGTACTAAAAATATTGTTTAGAAAAAGTTTATTTTTGCCCTTAAAATCTCAACTCTTTCACAATAAGTTCGTATTTACTCTACAAAATCTATTTTGCCTGGCAACTAGAAGCAACTTTTGATGCTTACGACTTTCCTTTATGACATCCCCCGAACAAAACAAGTTCATGAATTGTCAAAATTACCAAACAAAAAAATTTGTATTCCCAAAATTTGAAGTAAAATTCTTAAAAAGCTTGCTTTTACGCATCGCTTCGGGTTACTTTTAGCTCAATGTTGCTTCCTATAGTGCTAGCAACTAAAAGTTGATCACAATTCATAACTTAGTTGCCTTGTGGTTGCTAGACCTTAATTTTGAGCAAAGACCTTCATTTAAAGCAAGCGATATGTCATTTAGGATATTTGCAAAAAATGTATGCGATCAGTCCCACCTGAAAAAAAATCTAGTTTTTAACGGGGCACTAAAAAGTTTTACATTGGCCCTAACATGGGCCTAGCAAGTGTAACACTCGAATTTGTATCGGGCTTCACCCGCTAAGAATCCTTTTGCCTAGACAGACAAAAAAAAGTCCCTTCCGACGGTGGGGATTATAAAACCACACAAGTTCTCCCACTTGGAATCCGTTCGTGGTTGCTTTTGTGTCGTATAGTGTTTTCATCCGATCACTTAATAGCTTTATTTTTGCCCTTGTCCTTTCGTGAATGTCAAGAAGCTTTTCTTTCAGGTTTTCCACGTAGTCGTCTATTTCTTGGGGCTCATTACCTTGACATACAGTTTTTTCATGATTCAGTATAAATTTTTGAAAATTTTATGTCTGCAAAATTATCTACTGTTACTACCTGACCTTTTGTGACTACTTAGTAACCTTTCGAAGAACATATATGAGATGCCATGGAATCTATAATCTGATTCGGTTTATGGTGTCAGAAATATTCACAAAATTATCAAATCAGTTTAAAAATTATTTTTACAGTAAAACTATAGTAAACGAAAAGTTAAATTCTGTATTATTCTTGAAATGAAAACGGTTCGGCTGAAGAATTATTTTTACGACTTTCACAAACGGCCTTCTGTCAAAACCTAACAAGTCCTTAAATGACATTTTAATGTACTTTTGGTTAACAAGAATTACTGAATTCGAATACCATACCCAGTTACTGTGTCATGGTCTCTTTTGGCTCTTTCAACCAGTTTTAAAACCTTTTATTATCGACTTAGTTTCCGAGTTATGCTAAACATATTTAAAATGACTATAGTGTGACCATTCTCTCATAAGCTCATGGGTGAATTTAGTGGGAAGGAAACAAAATCTCGAATATGCCAAAAAATAAAAACTCAGAATGACCTAATCCCGAATACTCAACCCATTCGGAGTTTCGGCATTCGGGATTCTATCATCGTCTATTTGTTCATTTGGGATTTTTTTCCATTTCGGGTTTTTGTATTTGTATTAAGTACTTAGATATACTCGTATACCTACATAAAAAAACATATTTAATAATTATATTATATTTCAATAATAAAATCCCATGAACGTAACTGTGCCTTTAATGCGTGTGTTCGTTTTGTTTACTCTCTAAAAAAGTATGATCACGTATCTTACCTAACTAATTGTATATTCGATATACCAATTATGTTACATTTTGTTATTGGAATATCCAAATATATTTTTAACTTAATTCATCAACAACAAACTTTCTATTTGTTCTATAAACTTCAATTTTCTTCATCCTTTCGCAGTAAAAATTTAATTAGCAAGATCAAGCAATTCCAATGGGAAACTTAACAGTTTTAAGCAATCAAATCTCTCTGCAATGTAAAACTACGTTACGTTACGTTAAATATATAATGATGTTGGTTATTTAGATGAAAGTAAGAGTCCGCCTGACTCGCTTACTTCTTCAGCTCATCCGCTGGTACCTCGACAAGACACCGCCCGTCTTCTTAGTAATTTAAGTTCGTGGATTTTGGAACCAACTGTTCCACTCAAATCGCAAATCGATCGAAACCTGTTTTTGTTACTTTTCCAAAATACTTTAAGAGTAGGTCTCTGGCTGATGGACGCCAGGTATCTACTGACTCTACAAATATTTTGGAGCCGCAACGGAAAAAGGAAAGGCTAAAAATGGATAATGATTAAAGCTACGAGCAGACGATTTGCGATAGTCGCAAATCTTTGCGAGCACTGACGTCACAAAAAAACTCGCAAATACACCGCAAATGCCTTACGTTTGACAGTGCTCGCAAACCTGCAAATACACATGTTCAGACGATTTGCGAAGGTTGTCCCAAAGTTTTTAAATACATTTGCGATCAAGGTACTCGCAAATGACATGCTCGCAAATAAGATCGCAAATTTTGAAGCATATTTGCGAGGTGTTCACACGATTTGCGGCGACATTTGTAGATATCATATTCTTACTCATTTGCAGATTTGCGAGCCTGACATTTCTCTATTGACAAATTTGTTTATTTGTTGAGTTTTGTCATAGCTAGTCTCAAAATACTATATAGGTAAACATATGAACATACAAACACATAAGGGTATGTATCTTATATGTATATTTTGGTGATGTTTTATGGGCTGTAGGTCAGTTTAATTTTTTTTAACTACGTAAAGCTTATTTTCATAAAAAAACGAAAATAATCTAATTTAAATAATAGAAAATAATAATAAAAATAATGAAGGTACCTACATACATACTAAAAACCACAGCCAATTACTTCAAGTACAACAACAAAATTCATCGCAAATGTCCGCATTTGCAGTGTTCCATTTTCGTGTTTTCGCAAATGGTTGTGACGGTCGCAAATACTCGCAAATTGTCACAAATTATTTTTGTGAGTGTTCACATGATTTGCCAAAATGTAACAAATGTATTTGCGACTTGGGCCTCGCAAATCATACGCAAATGATTTGCGAGCATTTGCAGGCTGTCCCAAAGTTGTGTTCAGACGATTTGCGACCAAAGACCGCAAATGATGACGTAAAACTGACGTCACACATGCAAGTATTTGCGACTTTTGCAAATCGTCTGCTCGTAGCTTAAGAATAGGCAGGTGCAACTTGTTGTGGTAAATTTTACCGCAACAATTCGAAGATGTTTTTTAAAGCTTGTTTTTAAGCTGTTTTACAATTCGTATGTACATCGTTATGCTCATCACATATATATACCTATTATTAAATATTGGAAATAAAATAACTTTCAAAAAATGGGGAGCCGTAGTTGGCATTTTCGAAAAAAATTTAAAAGACTAAATATATCTTTTTAAAAATTTACTCTACAACTTTTATTTTTTAGAACAATGTTTTGAAAACTTTTTTAAATCTGACAAAAAATTTAAAAAGCACGAATTTCAAAAGGTGGGCTACCATTTGTTTCGAATTTTGCTCACAAATTTTGGAATTTTGAACATATAGCTCCAACAACTAGAACAATCTGGAGCAATTTTCAAAATTTCGTTTCTTGAAAAAAGTGCGGCTAGGTCAAAATGTGTTTTCTGGGTCTAAAAAATTGGAACAATCCGGAACAGATCTTACAACTTTAAAAAGTAACAAATTCAGAAAAAGGGGGGCTAACTTCATATACTTTGCAGCCTTCAGTAAAAACAAAATAAAATATTTTAATATTAATTCATAGACAAAAATTTCTGCATAAATAAAAAAAGTATAACGGTACATTTTAGGACTTGAAAAAAACTTTAATGACGCGGAACTGCATTAAATTTTTGATTTGTTGTCTGCGGACATTTCTAAGATAATTTCAAATAAATCAATAAAGAACCATGAAAAAATATTAGGTAAAGGTCCAAAAAAAAATTACCAATACGCAAATTTGTCCGATTCACTTGGGACTTGAAACTGTTTGTTGTAAAACGAAATTTCCCTGTGGTCTCCAACAGCTCAACGAAAAACATATTAATAAACACAAAAAAATCATTTGAAGAAATAACAAAACAAACGTTTCTTTTCGCTAACAATTAATACTTCGATTCCTAGTTAATTCTTTTAAACAGCTACAAAATTTAACTCATCTAGGAATCCGAAACTTTTAAAAAAAAATTTCTTCCAATAATACAAAAAAAAAAATGTTTTGGTTTAAGAAAACACTTCTCACTTCGGACATATTTTATTTCAATGAGGTACATTCATACAAACAAAAATAAAGTAAAGGTTATTCTAGAATAAAATAAATCTTTTAGTAAATAATGAAACAATGAAATTATATTTTGAACGCGAGAATTCATGAATTAAAATAAGACAAACTGTCAAGATCAGTGATTTGAAACCAAAAAAATCTTATCATTGGAAACTCATACAAAACTAAGGGTATTCATGCAACGTCGTCGTAAGTTTACAAATTGTGTAAAATGATAAGTTTACGCAAAGTTTTCATGAACGACCTTTTTTATACAATTGATTAAATGCAAGGTAATTCAATCGAGGTGACTCAAAATGACGTTTGGATAAGTTAAACCAGTTTGGTTAATTTTACGCAACAAGATCCTTTGATGAGTTTAACCAAATTTTATAAATCATTTCCCATACAAAATTTGACAGTTCATTAATCAAAAGATAAACTTATCCAATTTGAAATCACTAGAAAAATTCCAAAGGCTCGCATGCTTATGCATAACTGGAGCAATGAGAACTTGCCCCACAGCAGCCATGGAAGTTATCTTTCATCTATCCCCTTTACATGAAGCTATAGCAAGTGCTGCAAAGGGAGTCATCATGAGGTTTGCCAAAGAAGGAACCGGTACTGGTAAATGCATTAGTTGCATTCCAAAGTCAGCGATATAACAAACCTTATTGACATTCCAAGAGGTAGTAGATCAAGAGATATAACTTCGAGAAGAACTTTCAAACGAAGGTAATAATAATAAAAAAGGAGTGGGTAGGAGAAACAGTAACCTATACTCTCAAACCAAATGCAATCAAGTGGTACACTGATGGATCGAGAACAACTGAAGGGACTGGGGCTGGAATCTTTGGGCCTAGAACCAAACTTTCCATACCGATGGGACAGTCTACTAGCATCTTTCAGGCGGAAGTTCATGCCAAACCAAAACAAAATGTGATACAACACAAAATTAAAGAACTGGAGGAGGCCAATAGATCCAAAAAATGGAAAGAACTCCCCAAGCTAAGGCAGGCAAAACTATTACTTGGTAGTTACAACCGAGCACGATTTAAGGACTGCATCAACCTATCTAGAAACAACCTTAGGAAAATATCTGGTCTCCACACCGGGCACTGTAAACTTAAAAGACACCTGAATATCCTTGGTGTAGTTTGCAGTCCAACATGCAGATTCTGCTGCACACATGAGGAAACACCAAACCATATACTAGGAAAATGCGGTGCAATAATGCACCAAAGGAAAAAACACCTGGGAAACTACCAGGTAGAAGAGAGTGATCTTTCTTCTCTAAAAGTCCTCCAAATACTTAAATTTCTTAGGGAAATAAAATTGGAGGAAGAACTGTAGAATGAGCAACCTTATCCGGTCTAAGTTGGGGATGGGGACACAATAGATCTTAAGGTCGCAGTGCAACAACCCCCAATATTCCATTCATTTATTTATAGGGTTTTACGAAGTTGCATGAATACCCTTAATGTAATATTTTTGAAGGAACCTTAGACGTGTTTTTCTCTTGGAATGCTATCCGTAGTACTGTGGAATTTTATATTAATAACAAAAACAATATAGGACATACTCATCGAAGTTGTTTACTCCAATATGGAGTTTATTAAATTGAAACTTCATCATGTAAACTCTAGATTTGTCTAGCAACAGCTTAAACAACATCTATGAGTTTGCCATTTGCTCCCAAGGAATTCTGCTGCAGATAAATTTTTGACGTTTGTTCGAGTATCAATACGCGATTGAATATAATTTGATTGATTTATTCATATTTGTTTAAATTTCTACGAGTATGTTTATGTTAATAGTGAAGTGTTGTGTTATTTTGAGTGCTTTGGCCCTGTTTATATTGTGACTTTTCACTTCGTCGTAACGATGGCTTTGTGGATGAGATCGGTTTGTCGGTACATTTGGCTCGAGAAAGTTGCCAGGGATTACTTTTAACAGCATATGAATTTATATAGTATAAGAAATATCTAACTCACATACAATGACAGCTGTTTTTATTTCTTTTTTTTTAAGACAATTTAGCAGACATACAAGTTACAATTTGTTTGCTTTAAAAATATCATCTACCTAAATCCAAGATAGTTACCCATACTGTAGTACAATAAATATTGCGCTCTTCTATTTGAAATTTAGAAGAGATATTTATGTATGATATGATGATATTATAAAACAACGGTAATTACGGTAAAACACCCTAATCATGATGTCATTTTGTGCTCCAAATCGTCAATTTTGGAGTAATAAGGCCAGCCTGTTATTAAATGAGCGGTACTTGTATAAAATAAGATTTTAATTAAACTTTTTTTTTTTCAAATCAAATGGCATTATATTTTTAGGATCAAACTATTTTAGACATTCAAAGAAAGAGTTCCATTGTTTTGAATACTTTGCTTCAATAACTCGTACAAGCACTCTAAAATATTTGAAATTCCAAGAAAGCAGGTGTGACCCAGACCTGCATTTTATTTTATTTTTCTCTAATTACTTAAATCTCTTTCCTTTCGTAATGATTTAATTTATTTTTTTTCCTTTTTTATTGCTCATCTCTTACCTGATTGTGTTTTCGATCTGTTCGATTTAAGTTTTTCTCATGCATTGTGCCTGTAATGCTGTAATATTCGTAGCTTGAAAGTCGTGTGCAGAGAATATCAATTACCAAGAAGCCAATCTTTCGTACGTTTCACCCTCCAAAACCCATTTGTTTACATTGTTGTATTTGTAATTCCACTTCGTGTCGATGAATAGATGTGAATTGCAACAACAATTTAACGCGGTGAGTTTCATTTTTTGACAGTTCGATATTTTTATTTCCAAAGTAAATATTTTTGTGCGTCTGCCTCATTGTTTTTAGTAAAAATTTTTGTTTATTAGTAATTTTTCAAAATAATTGTGTATTAAAAAACAATAAAACTTGTGCCGGATTCAAAAGAACCAATCGGTACCAATATTATGCTACCGAGAAGTCCTGAAATATCAAATTGAAAATTTCTTGCCATCTGCAATCTACGAGTAGTTTTGATTTGTGAATTGTTTGTCTGTGAATTTTCTGTGCATCCGTGTTTTTTTTTTCATTATAAACTCGAAATTCGCTTTCGATTCCGCGAAGTA
This sequence comes from Dasysyrphus albostriatus, assembly GCA_946251815.1. Taxonomy (NCBI): domain Eukaryota; kingdom Metazoa; phylum Arthropoda; class Insecta; order Diptera; family Syrphidae; genus Dasysyrphus; species Dasysyrphus albostriatus. The sequence continues at coordinate 107,093,962 of OX276337.1, forward strand.
GAAATTATTCTTTTAAATCTCTACATCTCGTCCACCAAAACCATTGACCCAAAAAAAGTCCAAATACTCGTAAGTTAGTTGCTGTGTAAAAGTTTGCTTTCCCGATACATGGACGCAGTTCGCTCAGTTCGGAAACGGAAAAGTGCTTCCTTTAAAACAATCAAACTCTCCACGAAAATCAAAGCAAAGGCAAAAAAAAGGAATCTGACTCTGAAAATAACAACTCAGAATTAAAATACCCCAAAAAGTGCCATACCGAACTAAGCCCTTGCTCCAATTCGAAAGAAAATAAATCCATTGAAATTTTGACCTCCCCAGAATACAAAGAATGTGGCAGAGTATTTATGAGCGAGCGAGGACATTGTTGGAATTTAACATTTGCAATGAAAAGTAAGTTTAAAAATTATTTTTCTCTTTTTGCATTTTACATTAAATGATATTATTTTTACAGATACGAGTCTCAACTACTTGTGTTGCAACACAGAAAAAAACGTCATGAGATAATCCCAAAATCGAAGAGATATATATATAGAGTTTCTGCATACCATCCTGGCCAAGGCCAAGAGTACCCATCTTAACGTCAAGATTGGGCTTTATAATAAACCTAGCAAAAGATAAGTTAAAGAAACAAAATTATTAGTTTAAGAATTTTAAAATAGACTAAGGGTATTCATGCAACGTCAGAAAACTATTTTAAACATCGTAATCGGTGGAAAGTTTACTTCATTGTAAACGAACTGTCAACATTCGTATGAGAAATCTTTTCCAACAAATCGTAATTTTTCCAATATGAATTTGTATCGTAAATAAAAATGGTAAACGTGGTAAACTTTTAAACTAATTCTGAACAAAAAACAATCAAAAACAAACAAATTAAATATCAAAACAAGAAACATTTTAATCAAAATAGCTGAGGAAAGATACAATTAAAAGAAAAATAACAAAAATTGAAAACAAAATTGGATGAAAGTATCTTTTTATTATACGTTAAACAAACAACGGATTTGTTTACGATGTTTACGCAGGCCGTTTCAAAAGGGTGTTCATGAAACGTTGATATACAGTTGAATGCATTAAATTGGAATTACATTTATCTTGAATTGCCTCCTATGAGACAAAAAGCTTGCATTAATAAGAAAAAACTTTGTTCAAGAAAAATATAAAATAATTGATTGGTATGGCTATAACAAACACATATTGTTAAATTAATTAATAGAGGTAAAATAGATTAATTAATACCAACCTAAAACATTGACAATAATAAGAAATATATGTGCTCAGATGCCAAACTAAATATATCTAAATTATAAAATGGCCGATTTTAGCTTGGCGTCACCATATTCACTTATACAAGCAATATAGAAACAAAGACTAACATAAAGATTATATAATAATTTTACGGGATTACTATTGAAGCGAGTGTATCTTGGTTACTTCATAAAAGCATTATAGAGAGACTAAAGAAACATTGGTACATCGTTTCTATCAAGCTGATATAATTTGCATCAGAAAATATTAAAGGATTCAGTAATAGTCCAATAAGGTATTTACTTTCTGTCAGAGGGCTAAATGGAACACTATAGAAACAAATAACACTTTAATGTCTGAAATGCGGAGCAATTTTGTTAGTTGGGTTGAGTCTTTAACCACCGTTGAACCTCAGTGAATTCAGCGAGTTAAAAATTTCTGAACCACGAATCAAAATTTTAACTACCATTCTCCATACAAATGACTTTTAATGCAGAGATGTACGTGGACAAAAACATTACGACTTTTACTACGTTAACATGCAGGATCGAGAGCTCGAGTTGCAATAGGGTCGAATATTTGACCAACGTTTTTCGTCACTTGAGTTGAGTGCTTCATTTGGAGTTGAGTTAAGGGGTAATGAGATTCCAGAAAAATTATTAAGGGTTTTCATGCAACGATGTAAACTTTTCGACGTAAGAATTTTTTTTAGTTTACAATGCACGTTTCATGAACACCCTTTTGCGTAAACATCGTTAACTAATCCATTGTTTGTTTAACGTCAAATAAAAAGATACTTTCGACCAATTTTGTTTTTCATTTTTATTATTTTTCTTTTAATTGTATCTTTTCTAAGCCATTTTGATTAAAATGTTTCTCGTTTTAATGTTTCCATTTTTTGGTTTTTGATTCTTTTTTGTTCGGAATTAATTTTAAAGTTTACCACGTTTACCATTTTTATTTACGATACAAATTCACATCGGAAAGTTTACGATTTGTTGGAAAAGATTTTTATACAAATGTTGACAGTTGGTTTACAATGTAGTAAACATTCCGACGATTACGATGTTTACAATAGTTTTCCGACGTTGTATGAATACCCTTATTGACATTTGTGTATTTCTTAAATGCTAGACAAATGTAATTAAATTAACACTAGTACTTACTACACCTGTCTATTAAAGCAAAACTATATTTGCTCACAAACAAGCAAATAAACAGACCATAATGCTTTTTCGTCACAAATTTCGACTCGACTCCGCTCCCCGAACAAGATCTAGTCAAATCAAGCTCATTTCAACTCGACCCAGGTTTACAAAGAGTTGACGCGAGCTTCAAGCTGGTTTAACAACACATGAAAGCGTAGTATATATGCCAAAATTTTAGTTTGTGAATATCTTTTTTCATTTCGCAAAATTATTTAAAACTTTCTTCTTACTCACTGTAAGTTATTTTAGTACATTTTCTACAATCCCTTATACATTTCGGGAGTTGAAAAGAAAAAAAAAACAGAAAAGACAAACTGTTTATCGAAAAAAAAATAACTAAAGATATTTATTTTCCAGACAGGCGGGAATTAGTAAAAAGCGACTACAATTTACATTTAAAAAAAAAAACCACAACTTATTCTCATAAGGTCCGGTCAGCACTTGATATATAATTTCTCCCTTTTTGTATACTTTCTGAACAAGCCCATTGCAGCCCAAGTGAATTTGAAAATAACTGAAGATTTTAAAAAATAACCGACATATTCGTGGTGGGTCGATGCCAACTGTCTATGTGTGCGAATAAATCAGTGGTGGGTTGATCCCAACTGTCAGTGTGTGCAAAAACCTAGTGGTGGACTTAGCCCAACTGTCTATGTGTGCGTGTTTCAGTTTGTAGGCAAAGCCGGATGACAGCCAGGGATTGGCTTCTTGGTAATTGATATTCTCTGGTCGTGTGATCTTGGCATAACTAAATGGTAATCTACCCTCGCATCGTCTTTATCATAATTGTAATAATTTTAAGCTGTAAGGAACCTCAGCATTTCAAAACAAAAGGATTTTCAGCTAACGATTTAGGTAGGTACCTGTGGGATTTTTGTTCTGCATAAATGAACTCAACCTTTCTGCTTCTTTGTCAGTTTAGTTTCTCGTGTTCTCTGTTATTTTGAGCGATAATTGCTTTATAAGAAGACACATAAGCCATTTTCTAGCAACCCAAATAACTTCAATATTTTCGTATACTATTCACAAAAATAGACTTTAGAAACAGGTAAGTTATTTTTCTTTTCAAAGGTTTGGGTTGAATTTTTAAAACATACATATTAATTGTATTTATTTTCTCTTTTAAGGTACATACACAATGTCGACTTCAAATTCTACTTCTACATCTTTATCTCCAGCTGATGGAAAATTCATCTTTAAATGCGATCAGTATGCAGCAATTATTTCCGAAAAATTGTTGAAATTCTATGAAGAAGAGGTTTTCTTCGATACTGTTCTTATTGCCGGCAATGATTGCATCAAGATTCCAGCTCATAAAATTGTCCTGTCTGCATTGAGTGAATATTTTTGGGAAATATTTCATGGCAAGCCCACAACTTCACAAGCCAATGAAGTAAAATTAAAAGAAGTCGAAGCTCCGTCGCTTAAATTCATAGTTGACTTTATGTATAAGGGTTCGATTGAACTGAATTTTGAAAACATTGAAACACTTTTGCGAGGTGCAGTGATTTTAAAAATCAAAAACCTTATCAATGTATGCTGTGATTTTCTCGTAAAAAATCTAAACGTTAGCAATTGCTTGGATTGGCTATTCTTGGCAGAGGAACTTAGATTATCGGAACTTCAAGAAAAATCATTGGATATAGTCTACACCAACTTTGAGGAAGTTAACAAGAAGTCTGAGTTTTTGCATATGAACAAAATTGAATTGAAGGATTTACTATTTAAGGACAATCCCCATGCATACTTGGAGGAGCAAGTGTTTTTGAGTTTGGTGACCTGGTTAGAATATGATGAAGTCAATCGGCAAGATCTCTTGTTGGAATTGCTTTCCATGGTTCGCTATCAGTATCTCACGCCCAAGTTTATCGTTGAATATAGCACGTCAGTAAGTAAAACGATCGAAAGCTGCAATTTGATTCTTCTTTGGCTGAAATATCATTTGTCGCCAGAGTCTCGAACAATTGAACAGCAAAACTTGAATTCTTTCTCTGAGTCCGAGCCAAAGAAGGAAGTAAACTTACAGGACGAAAGTGGTGAGGTTGCAGCTTTTTATTTGAACGGTTACAAGGAAGCAGAAATTCTTAGTTATAATCAAGCATTGCAAACGTGGTCTGTTAGAAAAAGATCACATAGTCTTTTGACAGAGGCTAGAGATCCTTCTATGATTGTGATTGATGAGAAACTATTTCTAGTAGGAAGGATCGATGATAGTACTAAAACCACAAACTTCGTCCAATGTATTGACTTAAAAACTTTGAAGTTGACTGATTTGCCACCCATGCAAATTGGCAGATATCGAAGTCAGTTGGCATATTTAAATGGACATTTATGTGTCTGTGGTGGTTTTGAGGATAACAACGGAATGAAATTTATTGATTCGGTGGAGATTTTAAATTTGTCAACACACAAATGGAGTGCTCTGAAAACGCCTTGTAAGCTAACAAAATGGAGCGAAATAGTTGGTCACAACGGGATTTTATACACTTTTGACTTTCATTATGGCTCTGTGCAGTGTTATGATGTTTCTTCTAATCAATGGACTTCAAAACAAATACCAACAGATGATAGCATAGAATATATCCGTATGGCTGCTGTTGGTAATTTTGTTTACGCTGTCTGTGTGAGCCCGATTATTTCTATTTCTAATTCGAGGAATACCATGATAAAATGCTTTGATTTATGCAACGATACCTGGTCTGAGTTAGTTGAATTATCAGGATATTATTCATGTGTAAGGAAGGTTGCTATAAATGGAAACAAATTTGTTATTCAAGGGGACAGTGGGCAAATCGTTGAGTACAATGTTAAAACCAACAAAATTACTAATCTCGGCTATTTATCTACGTTTCCTTCATGTATTCTTTTCTTTAAAACATAACTTCAAATTTCAAAATTCAAACAATACGAATTTTTCCAACACAGTTAAATTTTTTTTATTTCTTTTCAAGAATTTGAATACAATTTTTTGTGATAAAAATTAATAGAAGGAAGTAAAACTACTTAAAACAAAAAGTATTTTATTTGGTAATTCAAGTAGTGGGTAGTGTCACTTTTTTTCATTATAGCTCCATTAATTTGAACCGGCATGGAATCATAAAGTCTCTTTACGTAATTCAGCTTTTGAATTTCGATCCAGGCTACAGTTTCATGGCTGAAATTTAAGATTTTCTGACCTTAAACTGTGATAGCCGGACTCGTTAACTCGTTTTACTAGCCATCGCTAAAATATTCCAATTAGGTTTTGGCAGGGTGTTTATTGAGACAATTCGACATTTAGCTCCGCTTTGAAATCTTTGACTATGCACGGCACGGGTACATGGGAGGTTGACCTGGTTAAAAATCCCATTCATGAGCCCACAAATATCAAAAAATTAATAAAGCCTATTTTTCAATATGTTTTTATAAGTTATTGCAGTTATTTTTGAGGCTTGAAATTCAAGCTGAAAAGTGCCAAAGAAGCTAACTTCTCCTAATACCATATAAAGATAACATCATCCTCTCGAATATGGTGCTGCGTTTAAAAGGTTTTTTTTTATCCAATCAGAGCTTTTAAAATTAATTTGTTTTTCATCCGAATGACCCCCTTTTTTTCCAACTCATATGAATTATTGCAGAAAAGGTGATGTTATGATATGGGGACAAATTAGCTTTCTTGGCATTGGCACTTTTGATCTTGAGTTTCAAACCTAAACAATGACTGCAATAACTTATAAAAACGTATTGGAAAAATGGTTTTCCTTAATTTGAAGATATTTGTGGACTTTTTTCGTCTTCCCTCACGGTGGCCTTTGAAACGCGGTAGGTTTCTCTAAAATGGATCCCAAAAGTAATGATGCAGATTTGTTGGAAATAATCTCAGGATTGTAAATTTTGAAACCCCAATCTCCTACCTGAACCCTTTTTTGAATTTTAGGCACATATATGTATTTAGGCGTAAGGGCATTTTGACATTGGTATGGGAAAATATTTGTTAAAAATCAACGAAAGATGACACTATTATGTTTTGTATATTTTTGGAAAGCTTGCATGCCAATTTGTACCTTAGTTTCTAAGATTAAAGAAATTAAGGATCTTTTCCTTTAAGAAATGTTTTATTTTTCGCGTTTTTCTTAATAGTCTAGTCACTTTATACACCAAACCTTCTGTCAGATCCGTTAGTTCTAAAACTTATCGAGATGGTGTTTGTTACTGATATTGGCCTAGTAATTAATCCAAGTTTTCGATCTAGAGGGCCGATGCAGCATTGGTAGAAATCGAAAAAAAACGGATTTTTTTTTTAAATTTTGAGTTTTAATGCTTTTTTCCAAATTATGGATTAAAAGAATATTATTTAATAAAAAATTTAAGAATCAATTTCTGTCTTTAAGATAAACTATAAAATTTCAATGCCCGGTGGAAGTCTTAATTTTTAACAATTAATTTTCTATGGGAAGCCATTTTTTTATGAAACTGACCCTAATGTATTAATGTTCATATATTGTATCTAATGTAAACTAGTTTTGTAAGCTCTGCTATCGTTAGTTATTTAACGGATTTAATAAATATAAATAATGTCTGAGCGGGGCATATAACCCCCTCTCCCATAATATTTTTCTTCAATTGATCCAACGTAGATGCTTAAGTATCTTAATGCATCATATGTTAAGCACCCTGTATTTGTTCTTATATCGGTTTTTTTTTTTTAAATAAAACAAAAACGGTTTTGGATATCAATGAATTTCTTTATTCCTGCGAAAGTACGTTTGATGCCATTATGTATGGAACTTGATTTCTTTTGCATGGCCACCACGGGCACGCTTGCAGAAGTCCAGGCGCTGAACCCAATTTTCGATGGTTTTCAAACATAAATCGACCGATACTGCTGCAATTTCACGTTCGATATTCGTACGATATTCATCAATCGTCGCTAGCGTGTTGGAATAGACCATAGACTTGACGTAGCCCCACAGGAAATAGTCTAACGGCGTCAAATCACACGACCGAGGCGGTTAAGCGGCTGGACCATTTCGTGAGATAACACGTTCTCCAAACTAGGTTTCCAATAAATTGATTGTGACATTCGCTGGGTGACTTGAGGCGCCGTCCTGTTGGAACCACATATCCTCCAAGTCCATATCATCCAATTGGGGCCAAAAATATTCGGTTATCATTGAACGGTAGCGATCCCCATTCACAGTAACGTGCCGGTCTTGATTATCACGGAAGAAGTACGGCCCAATGACGCAGCCGCCCCATAAACCAAACCGTAATTTTTTCGGGATGCAATGATGACTCATGGAGTACGTGTAGATTGCTGCCTGACCAATATCGCATATTTTGTTTATTGACGAAGCCATTCAGCCAGAAATGAGCCTCGTCGCTGAATTTTTTATTGATTATAGGTGTGTTTTATGAATCTGCTCCGAACAGAAAATTACAGAAAAGTACAGGATTGTGTGTTCCATGAGGAAAAACCTTACCCCAAACTGATCTACATTCTGTCACTTTGTGTTCCATGACGTTTTTCAGAACAGTTTAGAACAACATTTCCTGCATCTACTTTTGAGGTGGAGCAAGTGAGTGAGAAACGTCAAACTAACAGCTGATTTGTTTGTTTGGGATAATAATAGGCTAAAATTTATCACAGAAGTACTTTTCTTGATATTTTTGAACTAAACACGAAGAAAAAACATAAAAGAATACGAAAAAGTAAATTGATATTAAATTCGAATTGAAAATTAATGAAAAAAATATCATTTCAAACATTTTTAAATTTAAATGTTTCACAGTTGATAGGCAACGGCCAATCCCTTCAACACAAAGCTGCACTTTTCTGTTATTTGTTGTTCTGACAGCTTTCACACACTACTTGTACTGTTCTGATCTAGTTTTTCAACACTAAACACAGCTTATAATAGTAATCAACGAATTTACTAAGATGACGTTCTTTTTTCATCTCGAACTGTCAAATAAGTTGTTTTGTTTTTTATAATTAATTATCATATTTAATGCTTTTGAACATTTTTCTCTCTTAAATTCTTTGTCTTTGAATACAGTTTACATAAACCCTCAGCAGCCAGCGTCGTGAATTCGTACGTGCGATTTTATTTTGTATTATTGGAAGAAATTCTGTGTGCATATCAATCTGCATGGGATTCTCGAATTCTTATTCTCAGTTGTAGCAGATTATTTGGAAAAGTCTCCATTCCATTATTTGCCCAAATCATTAATAACTATTGTGAAGGTACGAAAAAATGATATATTTGTGTTTTTTACTTGCAATATAATGAAGGTAGATACAATACCCGTTTTGTTTTTGGGATTTCATAAATAGTACAGTGAGAAATTTCCAATAAAACGTATCCGCAGCTGCCTATATTTTTGTATTTGTAATATGGTATCCCTGAATGGCTGTCACAACACAAAAGTGAATTTTATGAAAATTAAAAGTGGAAATAAAGCAAAATTATTAACAATAACTAACTTATGTTGAAGTAAAATATGAAATATAACTATATATTTATATAATTTATTAATTAAATCGAATTTTTCAGTCCATATCATCTTTGTTTCCCTTTTTCAGATTCGGAAATTGATTTTGCAGCTAATAATAGAAATAAAAGTGTAGGGGTCTGTTGGTAGATAATGGTCAAAGTAAAAAAGTTGTCATTTAGTCTGCTATTACACGCGGACTCTTAAGTCAACTTTTTTTTTAAATTAAATGAGTGCGAAGACAAAATCAGATATTTTTTTCATTTGCAAACATTCAATGGTTACTTAAAAGTCTTCGTATAATAGCGAACTTATTACACATGGAATAATTGACGTTATTAGTGTTAAGGGTATTCATGTAAAAGCATAAAGTCGTCATAAACGTTGCAAAGTTGTAAACTGTGTAAATATGTCAAATATTACATACAAATTGTGACAGAATTACGAAGTTTGAAATTTTACTAATTTTAATGGCTTTACGCTGTTGTATGAATACCCTTAATTTAGAAATTATTATAATAAGGACGTGATTGTATTGCTCCCTTTAATGTTTTACCTAGTTTTCCATTGGTAATTCTAGCTTACCAATCTTAGCGGATTACCTGAGGTTCAACGACATTTCAAGTATGTGATAGTAGCAAAATATGTTTGCTATAGTTTCCAGTTGTATATACTTGGGTCAAAATTTGATCCGTGGTTCAGCATTTTTAAAATCGTATAACCACGGATCAAAACTTAAACCATATTTGTACAACTGGCCTTTTATTTGCCAAAAGCTGAACATCAAAACCTAAACTACATTTGTACAAACTGGTCCTAAGCCAAGATTACATATATAAGTTTTAATTATTATCAGTAACGTTAAAGTGCTTTTCATAAAGCTGCGAATAGCGAAGTGCGAATTGCATGAGCAATTTTTTTGGTTGCCGATTGATGCGAATTGCCATTAAATATAAATTACGCCATGACGATGAGTTTGTGGGTAAAATTGTATCTTCACTGATTTCAACTTCAAAACCATCGTCATGACGAAGCCAAAAGTAACAATCTAAACACTCAACATAACTCTACTCTACGAACATAGCCATCGAGAATTCAAGATACATTAAAGTATCAATCGTTCCAATAACGAAACATCAAAATTCTATTCAGTTGAGGTCGATACTCGAACAAACGTCAAAACTTTATTCGTAGTAGGATTCTAGATACTTTAACTCTTATCGGCAGTGAGCCTACTGCCGATATTGTTTTTGTTATGTGTGTCAAATCCTACTATACATCCAGAGCTTTTCCAATAAAACACGGGTTATGATACTTCTCGTAAGTTTTGAAATCATAAAAACAAAAATAAAACTCTCAGCTAGAACCTAAACGGACTTTGTCGATTTTTCTTTTGGTAGAAAGCGTTTTTTTGGTTATTCTCCAGGCACTTTTTTTTCATTTTTTGTAGAACCAAAAATAACGGTGCCTGCTAGCTTAGATAAAAAAAAAAAAACTTAGTTAACTTTTCTCAAAAATGGCTTCATTGATTTTCTTAAATAAATTTTATTTGAATAAAGCTCTGTTTTGGAAGAAACCCATTCACTTTTTTTCTTGTACTAATGATAACAAATTTTTTTTTTATTTTTGAATTATAAATTTTGATGGTAAATTCTATTCTTTACAAAAATGATTTGCAGATTATTTCGAAATTTTGCATAATTTTCTAGTTAAATGCAAAATAAACATTAAGGTTGTTTCTGCCCCATTTCCTCTAAAATGCACCCCTTAATTTAAAATCAATACACAGTTTTCTAATATTCATTATGACCCTTTTAATGATTTTTACAATAAGAGCCAATTCACGACTAAGTTAATTTTTATATGACCTAATAAGGGCCGTGTCTACGGGTTGGGCAGAGGGACAAAAGCCCCAGGTGCCCCGTACCACGAATGGCTCGCCATGTTCCATGAAAGGCGTGGTCATGGGTGGGTTTTAATACGTCATCTGCATCAAAAATCTGTTTGCAGAATATTCTTAAATGCAAACAGTAAAAGTCTTCTGTTCGAAAAGGCAAACACAAATTTTACTGCGTAGGCATTGTGTCCAAGAAGCCAGTTGGCCTATGCCACATGTTTGAATACAACAATCTACGGTCAAACTGAGCAGTCAAAAAATCGAGTTGACGAAAATTGAAAAGCCAGAGAGCGTGTTTATGAACGTCAAATGCGTTTGCAAGTAAATTGACTGGCGTTGATCAAACAAATATTCTGCAAACAGAAACAGATTAAGCGGTTACATACTACTTGTCATGACGCAATACCTACGTCAAAAAACGACTGTCATTTGACTACCAAATTGACTTTGTTTTGACGTTTTCGAAAACGACCGATATTTTTATCAGTTCATAGTAAAGGGCATGATGGTAGAATTGAATTGAATTGTCATCAATTAAATAAGGCGATCGGAAGAACATGTATTTTAAACATAATCTTAAATTTCACAAAGCATCAAATAACTGTTAAGGAAGTCAGACAAAAATGAATGATTTGAGTTATTGTTGATTTCGTGCAAGCATTCCAGGTAAAGCGCTGGTATTTTATTTTAAGTTACGTTTAAATGAACAACAGAAAAAATGTCGAATTGTTGAAATGTTGACAGTCTGAAAAGTCGATTTATGAATATCGATAGGTCGATTAAATTCGTTCCTTTTTTCGAAAGGTAACTGACTTTTTGTCTAAGTTCAAAGGTAATTGTTTTATATGGATAAGTAATCAAAATAGGTTTTCTAACGGGTCGATATAAATTGACATTTCAACTGGTTAAATCGCCTTTATTTTGCCGATCATTCGTATAAAGACGGTGGAAGTACAACGATTTAATATTCGACTTTTTTTTATTGATTCTTTATTAAAATTTTTGAAGCGAAAAAGGCGGCTTCTTCGTGCTTGCCTCAGGAGTTTTAAGGGATAGGAACGGCCCTGGCACATAAATAATCAAAAGCCTCTATCACACCTCTGGTGGCACAAGGGCTTAAGTACAAAAATTGAAATTTTTGAGTATTATTTTACATACTGAAAAATTTCAAAAGGCTCAACAAAAATGTTTCTTTCCGTTGGAATATAGTCGCAATTGAAATAACTCTATTTCTCTCCAGGGAAGAGATTCGTCTTAATACCATTGCTTAGTTTAAATCAAATAGTGTCTGAAGAAAAAGGGCGTATCTGTTAGTTGTGTCTTGATGATTCAAGTAGCAATTATTTATTTACATAGAAACAATGACGCAATTGCACTTTAGGTTGGATTATCAAGCAATTTTTCATATTTTATGAATTTTTTTCCGATGGTGCAAAGGCACAAATGTGTGTTACTTCCATTTTGTGCTTAAACCTTAGAAGCATTTTTTCAACATTCAGTGAAACAAAGACAAAAGTGTCAATTTTTTAATAAATAAATTTAGTGGTGCAACAGCTCGTGGAGAAGCAGGGCCTAGTGACTAACAGCTCTCAATCATTCCTGTGTGCGTGTTGTTGGCAGGAATGGAGGGGACCTACAATTTTTTGCCGAGTCCGACTGGCTAGATGAGAAGCACTTATTCAAGACAAGTATACTCTTGGAGGATTTGTTAGTCCCTCACAAGAGGCAGTACCTCGGAAAAAAACATTTCTGTTTTAAGGTGGCAGTGGCTGGGAATCAAACCTAGACCTTTGGCATGACAGTCCTACGCACTAACCATCATGCCACGAGGTACTACAATTTTTTAATACTTTTGTTATTAACGATTAAGTAATTATTATATTAGGAAATTTTAATTAAAATGCACTGCCAGAAACTTTATTTAATTTAGTTACTCACTTTTTTTTAAAAATAGAGAAATTATTGAATTTTTTTTAAGAAAAGTGCAAAATAAAAATTCAATTGCATTTTCTGAAAATGTTTGCCCTTGAAACATTGAAGGAGGTGCGATATGTGCACAAATATTTGTTTTATAAAGAAAGAGCCTTCTTAATGTAACAGACAAGTAGGCGCGCTTATCCCCCTCTAATCACAATATATTTCATACATTCGGCAATTTGTCTTCTTTTGAATGCAGTTTTTGTTTTAAGTTTTATATACCCAAGCTATTTTTATAAAGAGTTTACCCCTCCCCTGATCGAAATCCTGCATACGCCCTTGATTATCTATTGAGATTTTTCTTTAGGAAAAAAATCAATCTAATAAAACTTTTTAATTTATTAGAAAATCAAACGAAGAATAATATAAGAAAAAAAATTCCATAAACTCCTAGGTAGGTTAAGTTTATTTGAATATACAATAATTAAAAAATAAAGAATAAATAGAATAACAAGGTAAAATAGCAAAGTTATTGAGTAATAAGGTTGGTAATAAATATACCACTAATATTTCAATAATTACATTGCAAAGTTAAAGTTTATAATTATTTTCCAAGAAGATGTAAGATAAATTGCTAAATTAATAATTCAGCTAGACTTATAAGTTGGGAAATAGCTACTTCTGTGATCTTTCTGTAGTTGAGGTACTTCTATAGACAAGTGGATATACTTTAAAAAGTATTTTTTGTTATATAAAAACTAGCTATTTTATTTGTATTTGCCACCATTATTTTTTTTTTAATTTCATTGTATGTAATCTTGGCAAATCAACTGCAATTTTGGTAAGGGTAAAGGCGGACAAGTGATCAGGTTACCGGGAATCTGCAGTTAGGCACCCGAGGGAAGAAAGTACATAAGAGCTCTTCAGGTACAGGAAGAGACCTCAGAGTGGTTGGACAAAATTTGTTCAAGACACAAATGTCAAAATTGAGCCGCTGCTGCTTTAAAAAACAGCACTAAAGGGTTTAATTTCCTCGGAGCCTTTAGATGACAGGATCATAAAAGCTAGGCTCCGGACTATAGTACCCCGCCCCAACGGAGGATAGCACACCACTTGGAGACATTCTACTAGTAATGAGAGACTTAAATGCCGAGGTTGGCAAGGACAGTGATGGGCGCGAGCATGTTATGGGAAAGCATGGTGTTGTTGATCGCAACGACAACGACGAACTTTTGCCGATTTCTGTAATGCCAACCACTTTTTAATAAGATGGACCATACTTGAGCATTAGACGTGCCACAAAGCCAGTTGGTTATTGACGGACAGAAAAGTATTTTCCTACCAAATTGTTCACTTTGCGATCATTTGGTGATCTTGAAGCAGGTTGAAACAGAAGAGGCAATAGTCTTGGACCACCATCTGATGGTTGCTACAGTTCGGAGATCCCAAGAAAACACCAGAATCCTCCGAGTTCACCGATAGACTTAAGGATTTCGCAGTCCGCCAATAACTTGGGACTACCTTCCGCTAAGGGTTGGGAGCAATATCAGTAGCGCGAAACCCTCACCCCCATCCATTTGTGTGCTGTGAAAAATGTGTTCATATCCGGTGTTGAAAATATAGTCGATCGGTTGCAAGAAAGAACCAGTGCCTGGCTTTCTGTAGAAATTTGAACTAGCAACAAAGAAAGAAAACAGCTCACGGTTCCATTGTTGCTACTCAGCAGCTGAAGAAACGTGCTAGAATCGGCGTGACGTATGAATCAAAAATAAATTTGATGGCGCAACAGCTCATGGAGAGCCAGGGCCTAGTGACTTAAAACTCTCAACCATTCCTGTGTGCGTGTTGTTGTTTGGCGGGAATGGAGGGACCTACAGTTCTTTGTCGAGTCCGAACGGCTGTATGAGAAGCACTTATTCATAACATATATCGGGTTTTTCAATAAGAGCGCTACAAATTCTTTTTTTAAATAAAACAAAAACTGTTTTGGATGTCAATGAAATTCTTTATTCCTGTGAAAGTACGTTCAATGCCATTTTGTATGGAACTCGATGTCTTTTACATGGCCACCACGGGCACGCTTGCAGAAGTCCAGACGCTGAACCGAATTTTCGACGGTTTCCAAGCATAATTCGGCCGATACTGCTGCAATTTCACGTTCGATACTCGTACGATGTTCATCAATCGTCGCTAGCGTGTTGGAATAGACCATAGACTTGACGTAGCCCCACAGGAAATAGTCTAACGGCGTCAAATCACACGACCGAGGCGGTTAAGCGGCTGGACCATTTCGTGAGATAACACGTTCTCCAAACTTGGTTTCCAATAAATTGATTGTGACATTCGCTGTGTGACTTGAGGCACCGTCCTGTTGGAACCAAATATCCTCCAAGTCCATATCATCCAATTGGGGCCAAAAATATTCGGTTATCATTAATCACAGTAACGTACCGGTCTTGATCATCACGGAAGAAGTACGGCTCAATGACGCCGCCGGCCCATAAACCAAATCGGGATGCAATGATGACTCATGGAGTACGTGTGGATTGCTGCCTGACCAATACCGCATATTTTGTTTATTGACGAAGCCATTCAGCCAGAAATGAGCCTCATCGCTGAAGATGATTTTTCGATGAATATCCGAATCATTTTCAAGTTATTGCTCAGCCCAATTCACGAACATATGACGCTTCTGGTGGTCAAGCGGCTTCAGTCCTTGCGTCAAATTAATCTTTTAGGGATATAAGCCAAGATCTTTTCGCAAAATGTACCACAACGACGTCACAGAGATGCTCAACGCTTGAGAACGACTTGTGAGAGACACATTTGGGCTTTCTGCAACTGAAGCCTCAGCGGCAGCAATATTCTCGACACTACGGGCACTTCTTTGTCTCACTGGCTCGGGAACATTTTGTACTGTGCCTGTGGATTCAAATTTTTCCACTAGACGCTCAATTGTTGATCTGCTAGGACGATTATCACGACCATAAATTGGACGTAGCGCTCTTAACGTTGAGGCCACTGACTCCAAATTTCTGTAGTAAATTTTAATAATTTCGACTCGTTGTTGGCTCGTTTATCTTTCCATCATGAAATGGCAAACCTTACTGAAGAGAAATGTCAAAAGAGCGACAAGAATTATGGCGTCGTTTGCTGTCTCTGTCGCTCTACTTTTGTAGCGTCCCTGTTGAAGAACCCTTTAGATCTAAAATAAATTAGCTATATTGTCGGCTTTCTGTCAAAACCTAATACGCCCACTTTTAAAAATGTCTTCGAAGATATAAGAAACAGGTTGAAAAGGTAAACTGGCAAGGTTTTGACAGAAAATCGACCATATACTGCTACTTTTTTATTATTTTTTTTTAACAACCGTTATGAATTTCTTGTGCCTACTTTTAGATGTTAGATGGGTTAAAAGAGTACCGAGGTGGTGTACTGAGTTTTGTGATATTGATATTGATTTGGTCTGTTCGTGATCATGCATTTACATTCATGAGTTGTAAGAACTAGTGTTCGTTGATGGACCCTGAATAAGAGGGTTTTTACTTTAGTGTGTTAATACTTTATTTAAGGGGACAATACAAAAGTACCTACATTAATAAAAAGTGATTAATACTATATTCCCATCAAAGAGAAATCCATACTCTCTCTTTTTGCCTGCTGGAGTGAAAGATCTTATTTTTTTTATCAAAAAGCTGAATATGGGTCTGTTCATAAAGAAGAGTTCTCATCGTTATAAGATTTCATTGAGATTTTAACGAAATCTCGCATCTGTATGCGGAAATGTAAAAATTTGGACTAAAATCTCTGAAATTCAAGATTTCGATCCGGTTGGAATATAGTTTTAGATTAATATTTTGCAGGTGAATACTAACACTTTAAGGAACAAGACAAAAGAGACAAAAAAAAGTACATAAATAAAAAAAAGAACAAAAAAAGAATTTCATGAAAAAATAAAGAATAAGAAAGATCGGACGGAGTCCAAAAAGAGAACATATTCTCTTTTAAAAGAGATGTTCTGGAAACCCTATTGTAATGTATATTTCCCAAGTTCATTTTTTTTTTTACAAATCCACAACTATCCTTCATATTTCTTTCATCTTACGTAAAGCCGAATGTAAGATGCTGACGAGAAAGTTGAGAGTTGATTACTCATTTAATAAGATTGTAAAACCTGATGTTGATATTGTTGATCAAAATAAACCATAAGTTCGTAAAAGTATAGTTACCCCTTAAATACAAACTTCTTGAATATTCTTTTTAAATAGATTTTTACTAGTCATAATTTTTTTTTTTTTAAAGAACAAAAGCTCAAATTTGACAAAATTTAAATCAAAACATCTATCAATCACCGAAAGAATTATTATTAAAACAACAACAATAAAAATCACCTATCCAGCAGATACATAAATATAAAGATAAAACTACACAAATGTTCATTTTTATTTAATTGAGAAGATGAAAAATGAATGAACAAATAGAACAAGAAATTTTATAAAAGACAAAGCCAACTACCTGGACAGGTTTATTATAATTCAAAGCTTATAGAGGTGTAAGCAGAAGGTCTCTCGTCTCCCATCGTCTTAAAGTGAATTTAAATACAAATTGAACAAAAAGAAAAACAAACAAAATAACGTAAGACTCACTCTAATTGGATTTTATATGAAAATAATATTACTTACAATAAAATTACATACACGGAAATAAAATCAAAGCTACATTTGTTTTGAATTCAATGTTCAATCAATTTGATTCAACTGATAAGAAAAATTATTCAATGTGCAATGTTAAAAAAAAAATAAAAATTTAATTTAATTTTATTTGTAAACTTTGGAAAGGTCATGGGACGTATTTTTGTGATACAGAATATTTAATTATAAAATAATATACCTACTACGCAAATCAAAAATATATTAACACGAAATTCTAATCACGGTGTACTTCATACATATCTGTCTTTGCTCCTGACAAGCTAATTCATTGCATTTGAGTAATTTTATAATCTAGTTTCGATTAATGTTTTGCAAAGTGTGCTAAGAAGTGTTTGGCAGTTTTGAACAAAAAAAAAATCTCAAAAATTCATTTTAATTTGGTTTTACAAAAATAACATCATAATTGAATAATTATTAATTTTTTTTCTTCTAAGTTTGTGATCATTCTTGTCAATATAAAGTAAGAATCATCGTGATTTCATTTTCCGGTTCTTAAACACACCGCTCGTGTTGAGGTTCAATGTTAGAAGTTAAGTTGATAAACAAGAAGCAGAAGCACTCATTGCGATTAAAACCTTAATGACGACAAAAGTAGCAACAACAAAAAAAAAAACCGTGAAGAACAAACCGCAAATAAACAATTAATAATTTTAAACCAAAAAAAAAAAAATAACAAAAATAAAGAAAAGACATTGTTACTATATAATTGCAACCGGAAAGATACAAACAATTTGACAGCAATTTTATACACAGAGTGATTTTTAATAATTTTATTGTGAATTAAAAAAAAAAAACAAAAGAAAAATGACGACATCCTGAAGATCAGGTCTTGGGTGTTGTGATGATAGTCTATGTGATATGTTTGTAGACAATTAATTTGTGATATCTTATTGTATAAGGGTGTTTTGTAATTCGATACATTTTTGGTTTATATTCATAACACAATGCATTCAATGATATCCTCGCGCCCTACCTACTTTTGCATTAGTAATAACTCAAGTTGAATAGGTTTTTAACGTTTAACTTAAAACGATTAAAAAGACTATTCACGAATTCTTAAATATAAACATAAATTGTTAAGAAATGGTACTTCTGTACTTTTTTTAGTTAAAATTTGCTTTAATTGTTTTAAGAGCATTTCATATTAAATAGAAAAACTATGGGCCGAAGTGAAAAATAAAATTGAAAAATCGTTTTTATTTAATCGAAGTTTACTATGTGATATTCCAAAGTTAAGAAAAATTTCTTAAAACTTAATCAAAAATGAAAACATAATTATTTAAAATCAACAAAAGTACATATACTATATACATAAGTAGCCTAAATTCTATTCTTTTATTTGTTTTTTGAATCAAATTGTTTAAACAAATCAATTTTGAGAAAAAAGTCAAAATTTTTTTTGTTGAAAAACTTATCCACATTTTGAGCTCCCTAGAATCGGAATACATCATTTTCAGAAAGATTTTTTGTGGGAGGGAACCTTATTTTTATATTTGTAGTTAACATAAGATAAAATACGGATGCAATTCAGCTTGAGAGTCATTCTTGTAATCCTGTCGTTAAGACGCCATTTTCAAAAACTTCACAATACCACTATTGAACTTTGACAAAAAAATTGAAGTTGCCTTAACTTCCAGATCCACCTGGGAGGATGTTGGATTATTTAATGATCAATAGATTAATTTCTACACCAACGCATCGAAGACCAAAGATGGGGTTGGCGGAGGTATGCACTCTGATAGACGAAATTTAAATCTCTCATTCCGTCTTCCTATTCCTTATCACTGTAGCGTACTCCAGGCAGAACTTTTAGCGATAAAAGAAGTACTTTCTTGGCTCAAAGAAAACGTGATATCAACCTCAGATATCCGCATCTTCTCTGATAGTCAAGCCTGCCCTTAATTATCGAGCAAGCATCTCTGGTGGAAATGGCGCAACAGTTTAATCTTCACCTTTGCTGGATGCCGGGCCATACTGACATTCCATGAAATTGAAAAGCTGATGAACTCGCTAGAAGTGGAACATTACTACAAATTTTATCTGAAAGAATAAATATTGGTAAACCCATCGCTACGCTTTTGCTGAAGCAGGATGCTTTGGAGAGAACAAAAATTAGGTGGAATAACATCATTACTTGTTTGGCGACAAAACTAATATGGCCAAACCTTGATTTAAAGCGCTCCATGTGCTTAATATCTCTTAACCGACACTGCACATCAGCTCTGTTGTAGGTGTCATAAGCAGGACACTGTTTAATAGGCAGGCATGGAACGCGGCTTGGCATGCTTACAATTGATTTTTGTAGAAGCTGTATGGACGAGAAGAAGGAAGAAACAATTCCTCACCTTCTCTGTACATGCCTAGCACCTTCCAACAAACGTAGGCTCCACTTAAGTGCCTTTCACATGAGCTGCGAATAGTGAACTGCGAATTGCGAATGATCGCGTTTTTGGTTTTGACATATCTTTCACATGACTGGTCGCCAACAGACGCGACTTGACATAAAAAATAAACCAGTGGAACAGGTGCTAAAAAAAATTGAGGTTAAATTCGAGCGAATTTTTCATTCGCAGACTTGTGGAATGCGTCCTAATGATGTGGATTGCGAATAAGTGTTTGACAATTTGCAAAAAATATCTCGTTGGTCGTGTAGAAAATATAAAAATGCTAAATTTAATAAATTAAACTAATTTCAGGTCGTGCTTTCTTTTAAAAACTGTAGATAGGATCGCTTATTGAGTATGTCGAAAAGTAAAAACAAGAAATTGTTGATATTTGAGGTTTGAATTGCCTAAACAAATTTATTCGCATTCGCAGTTCGCGGCTCATGTGAAATGCACTTTAGGAGACTACTTCAACAGCGATCCTAGTGATCTGGAAAACATCGAAATAATAGGCTCGTACGCTTCGTCAGGAGCTCTAAGTGGTTCAACGAGTAAGGAAGGAGTCTTCCAGATTCATATGGTCAAGCGACCAACTTTGGTTAAAGTGTGTCAGTACTAATTTACTGACAACTGACAGCCACTTCGACCTAGCTAGTAGGTTAAAATGTCAGTTTTGCCACTTTTCGGGAACATACTTTTTTGATGTGAAAGTGTGCAATTTCCACTTTTTTAGTAACTTTTAATTTTTCAACACGAAGAAATTTGCATTTTTGAAAATGGCGCCCAAGCGACAGAATTAAAAGAATGACTTTAAATCTAAATTGCATTTAAAAGCGAAGCAGATCTACTCTACCGCATTTGAACTTTTGCAATAAAGACCGAAAGTTGGTTGTGTGTAGTTTAGTAATAACGGGTGATTTTTTAAGAGGTTTAGAACTTTTAAAAAAAAAACACAAAAAAATCGAAAAAATGAATGAAATATTTATTTGAATCGATAGTTTGAACCTTGCAATTTAATGTTTAAAGATAATTTCATGCAAATGTTGACCGCGGCTGCGTCTCAGGTAGCCCATCCGCTGAGCCCAATTTTGGCATACTCTTTCACACATATCGGCCGGTATCTCACGAATGAATGCATGGATGTTGGCTTCCAGTGCGTCAATCGAAGCGGGCTTGTCCCTATAGATATTAGCCTTGACATACCCCCACAAAAAATAATCTAATGGTGTCAAATCGCATGATCTAGGCGGCCAATTGACCGGCCCGAAACGTGAAATTAACTGTTCACCAAACTCGCCTCGCAATTGCGCCATTGTTTCGCTTGCTGTGTGGCATGTGGCACCGTCTTGTTGAAACCACATATCATGCAAGTCAAGAACTTCCATTTCGGGCAAAGAAAAGTTTGTTATCATCGCTCGGTAGCGTTCACCATTGACAGTAACGCTGCGATTCGCATCATCTTTGAAGAAATATGGCCCAATAATGCCGCCGGCCCATAAACCGCACCAAACAGTGGCTTTTTCGGGATGCATTGGTAGCTGTTGCAATGCTTCTGGCTGATCTTCACTCCAAATGCGGCAATTATGCTTATTTACGTACCCATTCAACCAAAAATGAGCCTCATCGCTGAACACAATTTTTCGATAAAAAAGCGGATCCTCGGCCAGCTTTCCAAGAGCCCATTCACCAAAAATTCGGCGTTGTGGTAGGTCGGCTGGCTTTAGTTCTTGCACCAGCTGTATCTTAAAAGGCTTTACGCCCAAATCCTTCCGCAAAATTTTCCACGTAGTGCTGTAACGAAGGCCTAACTGCTGGGAACGGCGCCGAATCGACATTTCGCGGTCTTCTGTCACACTAGCTGATACGGCCGCAATATTTTCTTCACTACGCACAGTACGTAAACGTGTTGGTGGTTTAATGTCCAACAAAGTAAATTTGGTGCGAAATTTGGTCACAATCTTCCGAATAGACTGCTCAGAAGGTCGAGAATGCCGACCATAAAATGGAAGCAGCGCGCGATGAACATTTCGAACCGAGCACGAATTTTGATAGTAAAATTCAATAATTTGCAAGCGTTGTTCATTTGTAAGACGATCCATGGTTAAATTGCAAACCAAACTGAAGCTGTTTGACAGTGACACAAGGTACTAAACACACGTCAGCTGTCAAAACCAGTGTTGCCAAAACCAAACCAGCTAAGAAATCACCCGTTATAATAAATTTGCTGTCCTTTTTTCTATCTTTACTTATACAATGAATTAGCACAAACAAAAATTCGCAGCTATAATCGTATTTTTTTTTTATCTTAATTTATTTCTAGAATAAAGGAAAATTTAATAAATAAATATGTGGAAGATAATTTTAGCTTGTGCTGTTATGCTTGGATTTGCGAGCACATGTATGGAAGAAATTATTTTATCTCAAAATACTTTTAACTGAAGTTTTTTTTATATTTTTATTAAACTTTTGAAGCTCAACAAAAAAGATATATTGACAAAAACGGATCAGGCAGAAATTATGCACCTGATTATGGATTTATTGATCCGTTCGAATTTCATCAACAATTAACTCAAAACATTATGGCACAACAAAATCAACAAAACAGGTACCTATAAATATATAACTTATGTATTATGTAGATTTAAATTTTAATATTTCAAATTAAATATTATTTTAATATTGGTGTTTGCTGCTTATAAATTTATTATCAAATAAACGGGTTAATTCACAGAAAATAAAACACACTCGAAAGAATTTTCTTCATTAAAACAAAAATCCTCTAAAAATGTTTCTTACATTAAACAAAAATTTGCTTTTGTTTTAAGGACATGTTTAGATTAGAAGAAAAAAATATTTTTTTAATATAATATTACTATAAAAGCCACTTTCTTTGAGGGTAATTTGGAATCATAAATGCTTTAGATAGTTACGCCTCTCTTCTGGCAGATGGTAGAGTTTATTGTTTTTAATTATAAAAAAAGTTTTTGAAAACATTTTTTTTTCACTTTAAAAAATTAAAAACAGGTTTCTAACTATACTATATTCATTTAACACTTAAAGACTTCTTCTTCACTTCACTTATTACCTAAGAATTAAATTAAAAAGTTTTTTTTAAAGTTGTAAGAAATAACTTGGCAAATCAAATCCTACCCAGGTTTTTTGCCTTTCAAATTGTGGGGTAGTTTTGATTTTTTTCCTGCTTTATGCTTTCGGGGTTGCTGAGTCCGAATCAAGGGTTCTCAACAAAAGTCTAATGACGCAACATGGAAAATAAAATACACGACTGGGTCGCACGTACTTGCTCTTATGTTCAAGGCGCTGAGGGCTTAAGAAAATTATATGAAAGGACACGGAAACTATGAGAGAAAAATATTCAAAAGTATGAAATATTAAATTAAAATAAGCTAAAATAACTTATGTGAGAGTTTTAAATAAAAAAAAAGAATGTCATCTTAATTCTTGATTGACGTTGATTGTATAGAAAAAAAAATTTAAAATCGTTGGAGCACTTTTCTTAAAAGAATTCAAATTCTTAAAATATTTTAAAGAAAAATTGTTGGTATGCAAATCGTTAGTATTTATTTATGTAATCATAAAATAAAATTAAAAAACGATTTGTCAAAAATTTGTTTTTGAAATGTCAATTTTTCAAAAAAATAAAATTTTAAAGTCTGTTTTTTTATTTTTATTTATTTCCATGTTGCATCACGAAATTTTATTCGCAAATGTCAGATTAGAATTCGCCCCCCCCCCGAAAACATAAAGCACGGAAAAAATCAAAACTACAATTTGTTCTCTAAGGCTAATAATAATTTCTAATAATAATTTCTCCAGAACCATGATGGATAACTGCCTGAGACGCGGTGGCCTTCCAACCTTTAAGACACCCAAAATGTTGTTTCTCCATATTAATCAAGAACAAAGTGTCTCCTGGCTGGTTGATTTTAGTTGAAATTAAACTTGTTAGTTTCATTTGATTGACAGAATCTCGAATAACAATGGTCTAAGTACTGTTTTTGGTATTCAAATTCTTTTTTTTACAGTTTGGAATTTTGGCATTAGGGAGTCCGTCAATAAGGATTTTGGGCATTAACGATTTTGGGCATTGGAGGTTATGGCATTCAAGATTCTCTGTTTTTGCAATTCGAGATTTTAAACCCTTCCGCTTGGTATTTTAGCTTTTGTTTCTTCCGAGGTAGATGAACTCTTTCGATTTACCTCGATTATGCATGTATTATGAAGTACTAAGGAGCGCCTTTTTGGTAATACCCTTTATGTAGCTGATATACCAGCTATTGGACATGCTTCTATCCACCCATACCTGGTTAATGTTTTGATGCATGCACTTCATCAACACATGACCTTAATTTTTGAAGATCTTTGCTTGTTAATCCCTCAGATCTGAAGGCTTCTTAATACATTATGTAGAATTCCTTTCAACGTTTAGAGATTGATTTCTATTTTCCGTTGCAAGGAATCTGTAAAAAACAATTGTTTTTTATGTGCTCGTGTGTGCGCCATTTGACAGAAGTCCTAAAGCAAACAGTAAACAAATTAGGTGTTTTTCTTAAATTCTTCGCACTATTTCGGACTAAATGTCAAATTGTGACAGGTGGGAATGAAATCCTCTCAGAGAGAAGAAAAACTGTCAAAATGTTGGAAACGGTTTGGGCACTAATTTGCACCACATCTAAAGAAATATTTGACTAGAGTTGTCGTATTGCACTACATAAGTTAATCAATTTTCATATAAAATCACTGTACAAGAAATTGAATGTTAAGAAAAAAGAAACTTACATGTATAAAAATGTTTAAGAATGATTGAAAAGTAAAAACAAAACTAATATAATTAACAGTGCCTTGGTGCTGTAAGTTTAATTAGCTGTCGATATCCATCGATTGAAAATAGTCTGTCTTAGAAGGGTACAACAGCATCTAACTGATGAGCCTAACTGTTGTACCTGGGCGAAACGCCAGGTACAACAGTACCTCTTGCGAGGAACTGACAACTCCTCCAAGAGTATACTTGTCATGAATAAGTGCTTTCTCATCTAGCCGTTCGGACTCGGCAAAAAATTGTAGGTCCCCTCCATTCCTGCCAACAACAACACGCACACAGGAATGGTTGAGAGTTGTAAGTCACTAGGCCTTGGTTCTTCACGAGCAATTGTGCCATCAAATTTATTTAATTTTTTTACCTACCAACTTATCCACTAAAGATGTCTCGCTTTGCAAATTTTGATATTGAGGTCCCCGAGAAAAAAACTTTGACATCGTACTGTGGATAGGCTCCATAGAACTCCTCTTGATAGGTTCTTGAGTTTCATCGGTGTAGGCTTGTATTATTAGTAGGCTTATGATTTGGAAAGTGGTGCTTGAAGTCCCATTCTTCTAGACAAATCTGCTTCTTAACACAAACAATCTTCTATCTTAGCTGAACAAAATACGGCAATTTTTTTCTTTTCATCATAGCGGATCCCCGAAAAAATCGATTGTATAGCTCTAGGTTTCATCGAAGTAATCACTGTAAGTCTGCCTGCTGCGACAGAGCTTACACCTACCTACTTTATTATATAGCCCTTTGTCTTTATTGTATGAAGTCTAAATAAATAAAATATTGAAGACTTTAACAGGTTAATTGAATTAAAAACCACAATGCAGCTTATATCTATTTTGAACTCTAATTCATTAGCTTCTTATGCTTTGTATATAAAATGCTTATTAATTCAACTTATAGAGCGCTTTCTTCGGTGTTTGCAACAAGTGATGCATCTGCATTTGCTGAAGCTTCTAATGTCCCAGACTTTGATGAGTAAATATTTTTATTTTTTGTTTTTTTTTTTTATTCAAATAAAAATATATTTTTAATTTTGTTTAATTTTGTTAAAGAAGAGAAATCAAAAAGAATTAAAATTATTATTTTTAACTTAATGTTTAGGCTTTTCCAAGAGCAATTCTCCCATCAACAGAGATTCTTTGATAATCTTCGCCGTCAATCCCAAGCAGCAGCATATGGTGGAGGTGGCCCTGGTTTTGGACCTGGGTCCGGATATGGACATGGACATGGGCATGGAACTCGATCAGGATCCGGATATGGTCCAGGATCAGGTTCTGATTCCTACTCTGACAACTATGCACCAAATTATGCTTCAGCTAGTGGAAGTTATGGTCCAGGTGGTGGCTATCAATCTGCTTCTATTCATCCAGAGAATCCTGTAAGATTATCTATATCAGTTGATTTTTTTTTAAATATTAATTTCATCTATTTCTATTTTTAGAGTCTTCCCAATATCCATAACCGATTTTCCGAAGCATCTGATAGTGGAAATGGAGGTGGTGGTGGTGGCGGCTATCGTGGTGTTTCTGTGAGTTCATATTCAACATCGTCTGATGTCAATGGAAAGAAGACAAGTCAACGTGGTGCCTCAACAACAATAAATGACAATGGCAAAATCACAACATATCGAGTTCACTCTTAGACGACAAGCTATTATATACAATGTCATACATACATATATGCAATTAACCTAAAAGAATATAGAACATTTTTGTTAAATAAATATAAATAAAAAAATGTAAAATTTGAGGTTATCGTTTTATTTTTGATTGATGAATGTGCAGCAATATTTATAACAATTTTTAATTGACTTAAATTTTGGAGCACAGCTATCAGTTATCAGCTTGAAACTCAATTTATTAATTGAATTTCAATTTTAATGAGTTCTTCGAACTAATATTATGGCAGCCATTGTAGGGAGGTTTTAGTAATCAAGTGCGTTATAGCATTTTTCGTTTGCCTTTTCAGCTAAACATTTTAAACATAACGGAAGAGGCCCATTGAAAAGCATTACAGTTCATAGAGATCACAGTTGTATCTTCATACAGGAGTACAGGACCTGTCGAAGAAGTTTTCTTTCGAAGGAGCCCAGTATTTGCTTGATTTCTGTTTATCGCCCAACACTAGGTGCCATAAAAAGGGACTGGCAGTATAAGGGTTTATTTATAGCGTGCACTTCTTTCGCGTGAGGAGTTTTGAATCCATTTGTTGTGACAAACCGAAGTACTAGATGATTTACCTAACATTTAGCTCATTTAAGAATCTGGTGACTCCAGGTATGCTAAGGCGACTAACTTCGAATTTCTTCTTTAAGGTGGTTCATAGATTCTTTTCATTTGACAATCAAGGCTCTAAACCTTGCCGTAACAAGAAAATTATCAGAGCTGACGTTTGCCACCTCACCTCTAAAAATATGCACATCTTAGAATTAGAGGCTTTTCTTTCGTCGGTTAGAACATGGTCGATTTGGTTGACGTATCGACTATTTGGGGAGCTTCAGGATGCTTTGTCGATTCTAAGCCGTGGAAACATAGTTTTAGGTACTTATCGCCATATTAGGAGTTTTTGAATAGTCTATAGGTCAAAGTCAAAGGGCGTTATCATTTGTCTCTTCGTGGAAGCTGTGCCTACCCACTATAATCCTCCCAGCACAAGTCTTACATCGTATTTCGTGTAGGCTACAAAATTTTGGTCCAAGAGGTCATAGAACTCATCCTTTGAAGAGCTTTAAACTCCATTGTGGGGGGCGTACATCTTGGGAAGTTGCCCTGATATGATCCTACCCGATTTTCCATGGCAAATTGCCAACCTAGCATTCGTAGACATCGTTGCATATTGGTTAGTGCATATGGGCAGTTAGTCATGCCGATGGTCTAGGTTTAATTCCCAGCCGCTGCCACATAAAAAAAGCAATATTTTTTTCCGAGGTACTACCTTTTTCAAGGAACTGACAAATCCCCGAACGTTTTAGGGAAACCAACCCAATGAGACAACACCAAACCCGGAGGAATGAGTTCTTGTTATGGCTTAGGACAGCAAGCCCAGATAATTCAATGCCAGTAGCCCACTAGGCAACTACAAGGACATGAACGCTGCCATTCGTTGGCCCGTAAAGGTTTCATCCGCCAATATCTCTTTTTCAGAGCCCTGGAAAGTACTAAAAATTTTTACTGACCTCAGCTGTAAGTATGTATTCTCTTAGTTGAATTCATCTGCCACACAGCATTCTTCTGATTGTCTCGTCTACGATTTCTGCCGAACTATACAGCAAGTCATTTCCAATTTGTTGTTTTTTCATCAACCGGAACCGGATGGACGGGTTCAATATCTGATGGTTACCACGTTGAGGTAAAAATCGATTCGCTCCTCTTAAATGCTGCTTATCTATGGCATGATGTGATGTGTGGCCTTTATTATAGGTACTGCTGTCCTGTTAGAAATAAATATTGTAGGTTATGTATGCATTTCATTATTATAGGTCACAAGATATTGCTAATCATCATTTTGCATTGCTCGCCATTGACGGTTCTTATGGCTATACCAGTTTACTAGCTAAAGGTGGCGCTACAGTCTGGGGTGGAGCAGGGCCTCAACCAACAAGCTTGTTCCAGCCGGTTCGGTTTCTAGCTAGCTGTCTCCAGTTTCGCACGCCAAGTTGGTTGAGGTCCTCTTCTACTTGCGTGCGCATCCTGTTACGCTGTCTTTCTCTACTACGCTGTTTCACGGGGTTGGATTAAAAGACTTTTCGGGCCGAAGTCGGTGTCGCTGTACTGCCCATACAGTTCCTGGTTGTATCTTCTTCTCCACTCCCATTCTATGCAGACGGGAACAAAAATCACCCGAAGAATTTTCCTCTCAAAATAGGCTAAAGCGTTCTTATCTACCATTAATAGCGTCCACGTGTCTGCACCATACATCAGGACCGGGATGATAAGCCTCTAAAACAGGGACACTTTAGTTGCCCGAGAGAGGGCTTTGCTTCTCAATTGCCTTTTTAGTCCAAAGAAGCAGCGATTGGCAAACTCACGAAAGCAGCATTGACAGTACGCTTTGTTCGTCCAATTACGTCAATATCGTCGGCGTAAGCGAGGAGTTGGACGGACTTTTGAAAAAATGTGCCTCTAGTGTTGACGTGAGAGTTTCGCACAATTCTTTCAAGACCGATGCTGAAGAAGTCACATGACAGCACGTCGCCTTGTCTAAAACCTTTTTTGACATCAAAGGTATCGGTGTGGTCTTTGCCGATTCTCCATTGTCATCCTGCACAAACGAGTTTGGAAGGTATGCTAAATTAGACATTGGCTTATATAGCTCGTATCTATAGATGCTGTCATACGCGGCCTTGAAATCGATAAAAAAGTGGTATCGATTTGAAACTCGTGGGTTTTTTTCCAAGATCTGCCGTAGTGCGAATATTTGGTCGATGGTGGACTTCGCTTGTCTAAAGCCACACTGATATGAACCTATCAGGTTGTTGCTTTCGGTGTTCACATAGTACGGCAGAGAAGATCTTGTATGCGATGTTAAGAAGACTGATTCCTCTGTAGTTGGTGCAGTCCAGAGGATAACCTTTCTTGACGATCGGGCAAACAATACTGAGGCTCCATTCATCGGGCATACTTTCCTCCGTCCATATTTGATAGGTGAGTTGGTGCATACTCCTAACCAATTTATCGCCTGTCACTTAGAACAGCTCAACCGCGAGGCCATCAGCTCCAGCAGCTTTATTGGACTTAAGTTTAGATTTAGCTATCTTAACTTCGTCGTGATCGGGTGGACGGAATTGTTGGCCTACGTGGTCCAGGTTGAATGGTGCAATCTGCATGGCAGCAGAATTCAGTTCGTTATCGCCATTATACAATTTAAAGAAAGGATTTTTCCATATCCTCAGCACCGACACCGATTCTACCACGATGTTCCCCTGTTCGTCCTTGCAGGCTTCGGTTCAGCCCTTGTAACCTTTTGGTAAAACTTCCGAACTTCATTCCTGCAATGGCATCCCTCTTACTCCTCGATCCCAAGCTCCTCATGCTCCTTTTTTTTTCTTCTGAGAAGACGGTGTTCCTCAATACCAGTTTAGTTTCGGAATAAGTACCAACCGATGATTTCACTAGATCAACAGTGGATTTTTCGAAATGTGTTTGGTGCTGGTATGCTTCTGCAGACTGGTATCGTCTAAAATCTGACATTTCCTTACCTCGTTCTCATCTTCTTTTAACCATAAATTGCATTTGTTGCTAAAGATGATAAAAATCCAGTCATGTTCGAAGCATTTCACGAAAGGAACACGAATTTTCAAAACGCTATAGGTAAAGAGGATTTGTCATAAACTAGACACTTTAACTCAATAATTAAGATGGCTGCTAAAAATCTAACATATTTCAAAGGTTTCTATTAAAAGACTCCTTAGGTAATTTAAATCCCACCTTTTAAAAATCTGAAAAACCTTAAACTTTTCTATACAAACTGGAAGAATTGTGTTCCGGAAATCATCTCATTCATGAACTCATGTCCAAAAAAAAATTTCATACCGATAACTTTGATGTTACACATCGAAATCTGTGTTGTTTTCTAATCTTTTAAGCCCAGAACAAAACAAATTTAACATACGTTCATAGCTCATCATTGTAATTCTATCATTCATAAAAAAAACTATGGAATCTATAGATAGTAACTAGAAAAGGGATGAAATTTCTCCTTTATCAACACTGTCCAGTGAGATGCCCGTGAACTAGTTTCATCATCTTGGGTTTTTTTAATGATTTTTGTTTTTTTTTGTGTTGAAGCTATTGTTGCTCTTATCATTTAACTCAGTGAGATAAGAAAAAGCTTCGTTAGATTAATAAGGTTATTTTTATTTTTTTAATGAAAAAGAAATTTAATAATTGTGTGCTTTTGCTCGACCTCGGCCATATAACTATAATTGTTTATCATTTTGCGTTATAGAGATTTTAATCATTAACATTAACAGTGAGAGTTTGAATATATATATATATATAGATGAACCTTAACACCAGCGTTGCCGGAATTTAATGTGTCAAAGTAGTATACAAAAAAGTAGTATTTTAAAAAAAAAGTATTACCGACATTTTTAAGCCTTCAAATGAGGGTATTTGAAAGAAGATTTAAGTCCATTTAATTCAATAACAATAATTTTTAGTAAAGCAACATCTTATGTTTAATTAAATAAAGCATATTTAAAACTATTAATATCTTTTCATTTAAAAAATGCTCCCTCGTAAAGGGTTTATTAACCTCCTTTGCATAATAAATGCCGATCTAAGGTTAGAATATGTTCCGAGCCAATGGAAAGTTGCGGAAGTCATAATGGTTTCGAAACCTGGCCAACCATCTCACGAAAAGAAGTCTTACAGGCCGATTTCACTTCTTCCCATAATATCAAAAGTTTTTGTAAGAATACTACTCCTGCGCCTGCAACCGATATTAGAAGAGAAACAATTAATACCTGAATACCAGTTCGGATTTAGAAGCAAGCATTCGACAATTGATCAAGTGCATAGAATTGCTGATGTAATTGAGGGGGCTCTTGAAGAAAAGAAAATCTGTTCGACTGTTTTTTGGACGTGTCGCAGGCGTTTGACAAGGTGTGGCACGAACCACGAAGGCCTCAAATTCAAATTAAGACAAGTTCTGCCTGAAGGACCTTACAACATTCTAAACGGATATCTAAATGAAAGACTTTTTCGTGTAAGACACGGAAATGACTATTCTGATTTCAAAGAAATAGTGTTTGGAGTACCACAAGGAAGTGTATTAGGTCCAGTTCTGTACCTTTTATTTACACGCGATATACCTCAAACAGATGACACTATTGTAGCCACGTTTGCTGATGATACTGCAATACTAGCAGTAGCCAAACGATTAGCGAAGCTACAATTAAATTACAAAATGCTCTTAATAATGTTAATGAGTGGACGAAAACATGGCGAATAACGCTCAATGAACAAAAGTCAGTCCACGTGGACTTTACGTATACAAAAATAATAGAATAGAACTAAAAAGTAAATTAAGAGATATGAACTGGTTACTCGGTAAATATTCAAAGCTTAGTATTGAAAATAAATTGATTTTATACCGACAGGTTCTTAAACCTGTTTGGACTTATGGTATACAACTTTGGGGTTGTACCTGCGATACAAACTTAAATAACTTACAAACGTTTGAAAATAAATTGCTTAGGTCATTTGTAAATGCTCCGTGGTATATAAGAAACGGAGATCTTCATAGGGATCTCGGGATTCCTACGGTGCGGGAGGAAATAAAAAGTTTCGCGCGAAAACATAGAAATCGACTGTTAGAACACGCTAATTCAACGATTATTGACATTCTTCCGACTTGGTGCGGTAAACAGAAAACCGCTTTAAAATCGCGGATTAAGCAGGAACTTTCACCGGAAAGTAACCTGCAACACGTTACTTAACTTTGTTAAAAATAAATTGCTAGATAAGTTTCAACGTAGTTGCAATCGGGAAGTGGAGGTGGTTTTAGTGTAGTAAGAATCTCACACTTCTATGAGTACGCGTTTTTCGGTCCTCATAGAGCCTGAATAGCAGGTTTTGCACCTAACCACGGGAAAGTAACCACAAAAAAAAATTAATATATTTTACTACATTATTATAATAGTCGAAATAAGGTCATTTTGCAAATTACAGAAAAAGTTTTTTTGATCTGAAATCAAGCAATTTGGTTTGACAGCTCATTTTATTTTTGAATTTGTTTCTGTTTATAAAACAACTAATTTCACCAATTACATACAAAGCCTTTTCAAATGGCTTCTGATTAAATGTATTCTTTAAGTTTTTACTTAATTTCCAAACTTATTTCGTTAAAATTTTTACATTTCCAAATTAAATTACCTTATTTGTTCTATTAAAAGTATGTAAGTCAAATTAGGCAAAACCAAATTGTCATTCATCTAGAAAATCTTATAAATAAAACCGAATTATGTATCACAGTTGAAAGCTGAATGCTGCCAAATAAGCAATCAATCTAACAACGAATTAAATTTGTACAGGAGACCTAGCTCAATACGTTGAGTTTTATAAAATAGTAGTATCTACAGATGTGAAAGTAGGATTGCAACAATACGGAAGTATTGAAAGTAGTATAATACTACTATAGTATTACTTTCGGCAGCACTGCTTATCATTATCTCTTTTCTATATACCTCTAAACATTTTATATAAAAATTAATTATTTCTATGAAATTCAATATAATTGTAGATTGGATTTTGGTCCATTTAAGAAGACAAATCAATTCAGTTGGTGGTTCGTAATCGACGAATAAGTTACTTCGAATTGCATTGGCTTTGGACTTTTGTTTTTTATAAATATCGACGATACTACAAGGATTAATAATTATGAAGTATTTAGTAGTATTAGCTTTGTGCTTAAGTGCTGCTGTTGCAGGTAATAAAATTTTTAAATAAAAGTGAAAGTTAAAGTTTTAATTATAAAATAGTTAATGAAAGAGAATAATAATAATAATAATAAAATAGGAAAACACATTTAAATTTTAGCACTAAAATTTAAAATCTTATCATTTAATTTATTTTTGATAAGACTTAAAATAGAAATCAATCTTACAGTCTTAACAAAAAAAAAAGAAGAAAAACAGTGTGAAAGAAATCGTGGTTTATAATTTAAGTGTAAATTTAATATTTTCTCTTTTTTTTAAATTAAAATACAAAAAAAACTAAGCCCGAATCTAGCAAATAATAATAAAATTTACAAAATTTTTGTTCCTGTTGATTCTGCAAAGAGAAATTGGCTGATATTGTTTCCAAAATAATTATTTTCTTCTAAGTCATGTTTAAACTAACAACCTCAAAAATGTCTTTAAACTGCTGATCTCAAGATTAAGATTCCCTTCTTTTCAAAGGATTTTTGAAACAAAAACGTTTTTTGACTATATTAAAGTTATTCAAATCATGAAATAGTTTTTCTTTGAAAAACTCTCCACCAAATACCTTTTTGAAATCAGTAGCATCTACGTACTCCATTATTATTCCAAAAACAAAAGAAGTATGGAAAGTGATTGTACGTACCTGAAATCCCATATCACATGCTTTTTTCTTAATCAACTTTAATCGGAGTTAAATCACCTTATTTGGTGCGTTACCTAAGCGTTTAGTATACCTAAGGCAATTCCCGTTGTTGTGCCACGTGCCTTAATTTGGATAAGTAAATTAAATAAATTTGTTGGAGTGACAGCTCGTGGAGAATCAGGGCCTAGTGTTTAACAACTCTCAGCTTTTCTTGTGTGCGTACTTAGTGCTGTTAGCATGAATGGAGCAGACCTGCAATTTTTGCGGAGTCCAAACGGCTATAAACGAGAAGCACCTAATTTTGTCAATTCCTTACAAGAGGCAGTGCCTAGGAAAAAACATTTTTGTTTTATGGTGAAAGCGGCTTGGATTTCACAAATTTGATATCAATCTGTAGTCCATTCAGGAAACCGAAATTCTTGCCTTAAATGGTTAAAAAAAACTCCTAAATTACTTACATTTCCATGATCCAAATAACTATTGATGATATAGATGTATAGGAGTAGACGTACCTTCGGGAACATAGTTTTTTTTTATGCCATGTTATGTCCCTCAAGTTTTTGATAATTTTTAATATTTTGAACACGAAACAAAGTTGCGGAAACTCCTCCAGATCTCAAACAAGAGTTGAAAAAAAGATTAAAATCTCAAAGATAGGTGTTGAGTATAAAAGAACATTCGGTTAAAATGTCAGTGTTACCAATTTTTGGCAACCTTACTTTTTTTTGATAACAAAATGTGGCATATCCAATTATTTGATAATATTTAATATTTTCAACTTGAAAAAAGTTGCGGTAACTCCTTTAAACATCAAACGTATGTTGGAAAAATAACGCTTAATATCTAAAAATACGAGTATTTGTGTTATATAGAGCACACCTTTGATTGAAATGTCAGTTATGACACTTTTTCAATAATATACTTTGTTAATGTCGAAGGGTAGTGCATCCACTCTTCTTCGGTAATTTGAAGCCGTGAATTCAAAAGTGGTGTAACCCATTTTTTGGCATAATAAGGGCTGCCAACCGTACTCTAAAATAGACAATTGTACTCTATTTAATGAAAGCGTACTCTATCTCTCTCTGTCTCTAATAGAGTACGCTAAAATACTCTTTTTTTTTTACTAAAATTATTTTTTGTCCACTATTCTAATTTTTTTCCAATATGTTGTATAAAGTGTAAGTATTTTCAACTCCATTTCACGAACTTTATATTTCTACACAGCCATATTCCATCCACTTACCTGCGTACACAATGTTTCCTAAATGTTTGTTTCTCATTTGTATAGGTATATTAAAAACCGGTTAATATTTTTTTTTAAAACTCAAAATAATAATTTTTGAAAAAAATGACAACAAAACAAAGCAATTTACTTGTCAAATACAACAACAACTTTGTCCATATAGAGTTAGTTATGTTCAGATAGTTAAGTGGATTTAACTTCTGTCATGATAAAAATGGCATTACCATTGTCGTTGTGATATCGATAATTTATTTAGAAATTTCAAATGTTTGTTGGAAAATAGTTCAATAAAAATGGTAGACTAAGGCAAATGTTGAAATCTTTTCGCCAAGCCAAAGTCCATTTGGATATACAAAAAAACGCAGCTAATGTGAGCCAATCCTAACACTCAAGTGTTTCTGAACGCACCCAAAACTGTCAAACTTGAAATGCCAATGGCCACGTTCCGATTTTTGAATGTTTAGTGGTGAGAAGAGAAAGATGGCTGCAAAATGAAGTTCTTATTTGTATTAACGTAAAGTTACAATGTTTAGACTCATATAAATATTTTAAAAACAATACAAAATTGTTTTTTTCAGTATAAAATACATATTTTAAAATTGAACAATTGATACTCTTTTTTATTGTACCGTACTCTTTATTTATCATCTCTAAAATCAAATATACTCTATTTTTCTTTAAAAAGTTGGCAACCCCAAGCATAATTGAAACTGAAGGGTGATATCCATAGTGTCGTACTTCGATTTGCCTAGATTTTTGACAACTGAAGGATAAAGTTAATCCTTAACTAAAAAACTATGCCTGATTTACCACGGGATTAATTTAATTTCAGAATAAGTTAATTCTGATTTAACTCAGAGGTAACCCTGAACTGAAAAATTGGTCCTTATGATCTGTAAAACATAGACGTATTTATAAACTTTAGCTAACTTTGGACAGCCATTCAACTCCAAAAAATAATTAATAAACTTTGTTTACTGCAGTTTTAAAGTTGTCTTATTTAGACAAAAGAAGCGGATAATCTTTGATTTGATTGATATTTTATTTAATTGATTAAAGCATACATTTTCAACTGCAACCATCTAAGGGCCTGTTTTTCAGGGAGATATCTCTTAGTCTCGGGTTTAACATGAGTAAGCACAAGAAACGTGTTTTTCAGCCAATTTGAATCTTAAAGGCCCGTTATACAGATGTGATTGCAATTTTTAACCAGGTTCAGTAGTTTTAACTTACCGATTTTGGTGGTTAATCTGATATTCAACGATGGTTCAAACATGTAATTAGCTATTACCACAAACTTGAACCATCGTTTGAAGATCAATAGATCCACCAAAATCGATGAGTACAAAATGCGGAACTACGTGAATCACGTTTGCACAACTGGCCATAAGTTAACTCCAAGTTATAGCTCACATAACTTTCTGTAAACTCCGAGACCATAGTTAATTTAAAATTACTCTGGTTGAAAATCTCCACTATCAAGCTAAAAAAGTATTATTTAATTTTTATAATGAAGCAATTGTGAATGCAACTCAAATACCTACCTAAATGTATTTAAACTATGGAAATTGTCCACAATTTGTTTTTAAATTTACAATTTGGCTCAGAAAAGTGCCCAAAAGTCTCCACTATTCTTTTCGCAGAAATAGTTATTTTTTTTTGTGTCCAGGGTCATAAGAATTTTGTCAAAATTGATGACATCCGGTTCAACATTGATAAGATAACTTACTAAGCCAATTGGTCACATATTTTCAGATTGATAATATACTATTTTTATTTTTAAACTTTGTTACTAACAGATTTTGTTTTTTGTTATTTATTTTCAGATCTTCCATCAAACCTTCACTTGAGGTATATTTAAAATTCTTATCTTTTTTTCTTTTATTTAAAACAAAATATATATACAAGAATATCACATTTTTAAATAATTATTATTTAATTTATATATTTTAATAATTTCAAATGAGTGACGAATCTAATAATTGAGTAGAGTAAAACAATAATCGAATTATTTGTAGACCTAATTCGATTCGAAATATGTAAGTATCAAGAAAACCATTTAGTTAGTTTTGTAATACAAAAAATACAAAATTTATACAAAATTTCCTAATTGGCTTAGCATGATACAAAAAAGAAAAAAATTATGATCAGAAATTCAAAAATTGGCAAACAGAAAACATACATTAAATTCACACATAAATTTTTAGTTTTAACTCAAACTCATTTCTTTTGTTTGTTTGATAAAGTCATGATACACAGCACTATCAAACTGTTGGAGATGCTAAAAGGATCGTCAACCAAAGATTAGGAGGTAGCTATTCTTCCAGTTCAGATGCTGGGTAGGTTTAAATGATTTTTTAAGAAGTTTTTTGAAACTTAAAACCACTTCTTGTAAATTTTAGACAACAACAACTACAATCATCATTAGAAGATGTCGACTCATATGGCGTTGGAACTGTAGGAATCAGTAATTATGGAAGTTCAGGCCTTAGAGGAACAGGTTCAGGTTCTGAATATTCTGGATCTGGATATTCAGGATCATCCTCATCTTCATCTTCATCTTCATCTGGAAACCAACAAGTCTTGCAAGAAGACTATTTGAGCGGTGGTGGCATTGGACTCGCTGGTGGAGCTGGATCATCATCACTCAACACTGAATATTCCTCCTCATCTCAGAATGCAGGTGCAGGGCCAGTTGTCATACCTGTTGTTGGTGGAGCTTCTGGTTCGGAAAGTTATGACGAGCAATCAGAGAGTCGTGTCCAAGGAGGCAGTTCACCAGTGGTGATCACTTCTCCAGGTGGTGGCTCTGAATCGTACTCACATCATCAAGAATCTCGAGTTCAAAGTCAGGCAGCACCCGTGTACGTGAGTGCACCATCAGGTGGCTCAGAAATGTACTCCCACCATGAAGAACGTCGTGTACAAAATCAAGCTGCTCCAGTTTACATCGCACCATCTGGAGGTTCTGAAAGTTACAGACGTCATGAAGAACGTCGTGTGCAAAGTCAATCGGCACCTGTGTATGTTGCCCCGATTGGTGGATCGGAAAGTTTCAGCAGCCGTCAAGAAGAACGTCGTGTACAAAACCAAGCTGCACCTGTTTACATAAGTTCACCTTCTGGTGGATCAGAGAGCTACACCCATCACCGAGAACAACGTATTCAGCAGTCTGCAATTCCAACTGTGTATACACCAAGTGCTGCTTCTGAGAGCTATACTCACCAACGACAACAACGTATTCAAAGTCAATCTGTGCCAATTATGTACTCGTCACCCAGTGGTACCTCAGAAAGCTACTCACATCGCAGTGAGAAGATAACTAAGTCCCAGCCTGTTCCCGTTTACATTACACCATCTACCGGATCGGAAAGTTACTCACAAATGAGCAAATTTTCTTCTCAATCGCAAGCTGCTCCTTTGACTATTGTTCCATCGGTTGGACTAAGCTCACACTCATCCCTTCTGAATAGTCATTCATCACAGAGCCTTCCTGGAGCCACATTCTTCCCCAGCGGAAACTCCTTCAGCGACAGATTGTCAGAGAGCATGTCAAACTCTCAGATTGCTCCAACCTACAGTGCCGTTATTCCAGGAGGAGGTGCTTCTGAATACAGCTTCACTCACAAGAGCTCAAAATCTCAAGCTAACCCAACTGTCATTTACTCAAGTCCTAGTTTAAATTCCCACTCTAGCTACACTTCACAACAATCTTCAAGAAACGCTGGCTCGAATTTGGTTCCTATTGTTACCGGGTTGGGATCAGCTAGCTCCTTAACAAATGCCAATAGTTTGTATGCCACAAATGGTCTCAATGGTGCTTTAGTTGTTCCATCATCGCCTTTTGGAAGTAGCTCTGGATTCGGTTCTCACAGTTCTCAATCAACCTTCGGAAGCTCTGGATTTGATTCCGGTCTTGGCCGCTATATGACTGAGTCAGAACGTTTGGCTAGAATACAAGCTCAAGATGTTGGTTATGGAGGATTCCGTGCTGGAAGTTCCCAATTAAATTTGGATGGAACTAGCTCGTTTGGAAATCTTGGATCTGGTAGTTTGGCTCTAGGAGGAGATGGTAATTCTAATTACCGTACAAAGTCTTGGGAAAAAAGTTCCAAATGGGCATCCGGTTCTCAGGTAAGGAGTAAAATCTTAATAAGTTATGATGATTATTGGTTTATAATAATAATTTTTTTTTCTAGTTCGGTTCTGATGGAAGGGCAAACAATTACAATCTTCTCTCAACTGCTGAAGCCGAAAATCACGATATCAATGGTAGAAAAGCTGGTTTTAAAGCTGCCACAACGACTTTGGATGATAATGGCAAAATCAGCACTTATAGTATCCATTCATAAGGAGGTGATTATTATAATGTTAGTTTTGAAGGCGTTTCTTTAGTGTAAAATAATTCAAGTGTTCAAGTCGCCATTTTGTAAAAAGTTTTATTCAAAAATAAAATCAATTTAGTGAATATTTTGGTATGTTTTAGTTTATAGAAACTTACTATCATATTTGAGTGATCAAACCCAAGTATTTTTAAATAGTCATTAAGGGTGGTGGCGCTTAGTGGGCCAGCAGTTTCAAAAATGGATCGATGAAAAATTAGGGTTAGCTGTTTGTTGATTTAAAAATGAACATGTTTG
Organism: Dasysyrphus albostriatus; assembly: GCA_946251815.1. NCBI lineage: Eukaryota > Metazoa > Arthropoda > Insecta > Diptera > Syrphidae > Dasysyrphus > Dasysyrphus albostriatus. Next base: position 107,133,590 of record OX276337.1, read on the forward strand.
AGTCCCTAATATCAACTACCAAGAAGCCAATCTTTCGTACGTTTCGCCATCCAAAACCCATTTGTTTACACTTTTGTATTTGTAATTTCATTTTCTGTCGATGAACAGATGTGAATTGTAACAACAACAAAACCTGTGCTGAATGATGTGCTGAATGACGAGTTGATTTTATGTGTGCATGTTTCATTGATTTTCACTAATACTTTGCAAATATAATCAATCCTGCTGTTCATTTCAGCTTGCAGGCAAATTTGATTGACAGCATTGCTTGAAAATCTCTGGTTTAAACTAATAAAGTCATTGTTGATAGATTAGAGAACCTTCAGTTCGTCCGAGGAGTTCGGAATCCTGTTTCTAATAAAGGGTTTTTCAAAAGGGACGCTACAAAAGTAGAGCGACAGGGTCAGCAAACGACGCCATATTTCTTGCCGCTCTTTTGACATTTCTCTTCAGTAAGGTTTGCCATTTCATAATGGAGAGTTATATGAGCCAACAACGAGTCGAAATTACTAAAATTTACTACCGAAATTCGGAGTCAGTGGCCTCAACGTTAAAAGCGCTACGTTCAATTTATGGTCGTCATAATCATCCTAGTAGATCAACAATTGAGCGTCAAGTGGAAACATTTGAATCCACAGACACAGTACAAAATGTTCCCGTGCCAGTGAGACAAGGAAGTGCCCGTAGTGTCGAGAATGTTGCTGCCGCTGAGACTTCAGTTGCAGAAAGCCCAAATGTGTTTCTCACACGTCATTCTCAAGCGTTGGCCATCTCTGTGATGTCGTTGTGGCGAATTTTGCGATCTTGGCCTACATGCTTACAAGATTAAATTGATGCAAGAACTGAAGCCGCTTGACCACCAGAAGCGTCGTATGTTCGTGAATTGGGCTGAGCAACAACTTGAAAATGATTCGGATTTTCATCGAAAAATCATCTTCATCATCTTCAGCGATGAGGCTTATTTCTGGCTGAATGGCTTCGTCAATAAACAAAATATGCGGTTTTGGTCAGGCAGCAATCCACACGCACTCCACGAGTCATCATTGCATCCCGAAAAAATTACAGTTTGGTTTGGTTTATGGGCCGGCGGAGTCATTGGGCCGTACTTCTTCCGTGATGATCAAGACCGGTACGTTACTGTGATTAATGATAACCGAATATTTTTGGCCCCAATTGGATGATATGGACTTGGAGGATATGTGGTTCCAACAGGACGGTGCCTCAAGTCACACAGCGAATGTCACAATCAATTTATTGGAAACCAAGTTTGGAGAACGTGTTATCTCACGAAATGGTCCAGTCGCTTAACCGCCTCGGTCGTGTGATTTGACGCCGTTAGACTATTTCCTGTGGGGCTACGTCAAGTCTATGGTCTATGCAAACAAGCCAGCGACGATTGATGAGCTTCGTACGAATATCGAACGTGAAATTGCAGCAGTATCGGCCGATTTATGCTTGAAAAAATATTATATTTAAAAAAAACTTTTGTAGCGCTCTTATTGAACAACCCGATATAAAAAAACCCTATTTCATTATGAAAGAAGCACTTATTTTAGACGAGTTTTGCTATCTCTTTGTGAGTATGCCAGCTTACAGCAGGTCGTTGACAAAATGATTTTCAAGGAATGCCCTTAGATTTCTGTAAAATCCTTGGTTTTTATCATTCTTATAGAGCATTAGGGTTGTTCCTCGAAGTTTACCCAAGGTTGACCCAGGTTTTCTTGAAAACCCGAAGATTTGTCAAAAAAACCTAAGTTTTTTTATTGTAAACATACCAAACGGCTCTCAATTGTGTTGTTGAGATAAGCAAGTAACAAAATTTGATTCATTAAAATGAAAAAAAAAGAAGCCACAATTTCAATTTTCTTTTCTATTTCTATTTGTTATTATTTAAGTAAATTTGTGTATTCCTTGAATTTCCATTTCAAAAACAAAAAAATTACCTGCGGAACGTGAATACAGGACAAAAAATCGTTCAGAGCTCCATTTTATTCTTAACCTAAGCTCGCCCTAGCAAGAAACCCAGTTCTACTTCAGGGCGAGTTCAAGGCGACCACAGGTTTCAAAGAACAAAGAATTGGCTTGTCAGGGTTAGTTCAGGTTATTCAAAAAATTCCTTGGGGCGACCTAGGGTGACTTCAGGGCTCAACGAACAAACCTATTATGAACGAGCAAACAGCTTCCAGGTATGACAGTAGCAGCAGTATTGGGATTTTCACAAGCACCTTCAAGAAACCGCCTGGTTTTATTCCGAATATGCTCAGGCAAACAAAGCCAAAACGGACGTGCACAGGTCGTGGATCTGGAAGAGAACTTGAGCATCTAGCTACTAAGTATCTGCTAGGCGTCCGCCAGGTATTTGCTAGGTATCCACTAGGCATCCGCGAGTCATCCGCCAGGTATCCACTAGACATTCACCTGGTATCCGCTAGGCATCAGGCAGACATCCGCAAGTCTTGCACCAGGAGGCATCCACCATGTATCCGCTAGGCGTCCACCTGGTCTCCGCTAGACATCCGCCATGAATTCCCTAGGCACCCACTAGGTATCAACTATGCATCTGCCAGGCGTCTGCAAGTCATCCAGTAGGCATCCACAAAGTATCCGCTGGGCGTTCGCAAAGTATCTGCTAGGCATCCACTAGGTTCCTGCAAGTATCCGCCAGGCATCCGCTAGGCATCCGCTAGGCGTCCGATACGTATTCGCTACTTTTTTGTAACCTTTAAACGACCTTTAAAAATTAAAAGAAAAAAATGTATGGCTGGCCAATACCTGAAAATAGTTGACTTTTTATCACGATCTAGAGATCTTTCGGGTGGTTAATTTTTGTTTTTAAATTTCCCACAAATGAGGTTCCAACAATCACGCGTAACCTAACGTGACCTTGAGAAAGCTTAAACTTTGATTATAAGTTATCTAAGGCTGATGAATTTCTGGATATAAGGTGCCAAAAGTCCTGAGCGTCATTCCGGTCCCGTTATATGGTGAAGAAGCATGGAACCTTACCCTTTTGTATAAAAAGTCCCTTTCCATATTTGAGATTTACGGTCCCGTTTGTGTTAACAGAGAAAGCAACATATGACTACGATGAACCATACACGCGTTTGTAAGTTACGTATTCAACGATTCAGGTGACTGGGCCATGTAGAGCAAATGGACATCAACGCTCCAGCTCGTATAGTCTTCAACGCCATTCCTGTGAGAGTCAGAAAGCAAGGTAGACTTCACCTACGATGGAGGTAGTGAAAGACCTTCGACTGCTTATGGAGTCAAAAATTGGAGACGGCAGGCTAGATATCGAGCCAGCTGGATGGACATGTTAATTATAAGTCACAAGAGCACCACGCCATCTTAAGTAAGTAGAACATTCGAAAAGGATTTTAAGAAGCTTGGAGAGAGTGGAAGAGAACGAACATTTCCAAAAACAGAACAAGATAAAATGTTACAGAATTGAAGTCCTACCTCCTATGCTACATGGATGGATGAGGGAGTTAAATAGGAAGAAAAAAAAGATGAGAACTATTTGCCTGTGGTCAGAATTAAGGGTATTAACCGCTACAAAAAGCAATCAAAAGAAAACTCAATTATACATTGATTATCTTCCCCCAATATAATAAAGTTTATTATTGCACAAGTTACAGAATCAATTCTTTCATATCAATGAGATTGCATAATGTTTTGTAAGTAGTCATTGTTGGCAACGATGTTTAACAAATTGCACTTTCCATCACCCCACGCACCATTCGAAGTCCTTTATTATTCTGTCTGCATTTTCAAAGTCTATATAAACTGAAATAATAAATTTCCAAGTATCTTTCAATAGAGAACATCACCCATCTGGGGAATTGATCTTAATCCCCGTCCACCCGCACTTATTTATTACTCTGCCAAAAATCCGGAGTCCTTTTGTCTTTTTCAAAGAAAATATTTGCACAAAAATGAAGAATATGTGCATTTCGTGTGTGTTTTAGATTTTACAACAATATAAATACGAGAGTCAACTCACCACATCATACTCAAGTAAAATTAAATAAAACAGATAACCATCAGTGGAAAAACTTCTCAAAACGAGAAGAAAACCTCTCAAGATATACTCTATTGCGCTTACACATTGTTGGACGATAATATGCAACGATCTGCAACAAGGACTAAATCTTCAATTATCTCTCGCTACATTAGGCATCGAATAAACTAAACTGAGGATGACTACAAGAGCCAAAAAGCTATTTTGGATTTTATTTTGAGGAATTTTTTTCAGGTGCGGATACAAACGGGAGGGGAAATTCATGAAAACATGAACAATCGAAATGAAAAATTTTTCATAAATTTCTGATTTCTTAGAGTTTTTTTTAACCCATCGACATCGAAACAATCCTTAAATGGAATTAGACAGTTGATAGCTTGACAGAAAGGGGACAAACTGTATTTTGACAGGGCTAGTGTATTTTGATCCAAATATCATCAAATTGCCCTAAAATCTCCTTTTTGGAGCAGTAAATATTCTACAAAAATTTGTTATTTTTTAGTCCATCGACATCGAAACCATCCTTAAATGGAATTAGACAGTTGATGGCTTGACAGATAGGAGAAAACTATATTTTGACAGATTAAGTGTATTTTGATCCAAATATCACCAAATTGCCCTAAAATCACCTTTTTTTGGAGCAGTAAAAATTCTACACAAATTTGGTATTTTTTAGAAGTTTTTTGATCCATCAACATCAAAACCATCCTTAAATGGAATTTGACAATTGATGGCTTGACAGGTAGGGGACAAACTTGACAAGGTAAGAGTATTTTGATCCAAATGTCAACCAATCGACGTAAAATCACATTTTAATGAAGCAGTAAGAAATCTGAAAATTTAAAGTTTTCTTAACAGTTTTTAATCCAATCAAATTGTATTGTTTGTTATTTTGGAATAATTTGAATTCAATCAACGGTGCAGTATTGAATTGAAGATTGGATTTGATCGGATCAAAGCAGTATCGAATCGAACTGAGTGAAATAAAAATGATCGAATGATCGATTGATTGAAATAATCGAATCATTTTTGTGATCGATTCGATCATTTGAAATGAACGATTAACACAGCTCCAGCTCTACATTCGTCTAACGATAGAGCTGCCAGAAAACTACATCAATTACAATCCGCTGGTGTGTGTTGAAATGGATAAGGCAAATAGTATAATGCTTTCACCTTCAAACAGGAACTAGACTGTATCTAATGCACTTGACATCTAAAAGTGATCTAGAACGCCAAGGAATAGGTATCAGCAATCAGCATCTAACCGTGTATGTGCAAAATCTGTATGCTCACAGATACTAGTTGATAAAATATCTCCAATGGATCCATCAGCGAAATTTCAATGCAACCAATAGCAACTACTCCAGGATAGTTTGGAGCGAACTGGAATGTTTCAACGTTATTTTCCGGTTCTGTATAAAGGACCATAACCATATCATCCTGTTCCAGAAGCGACTGTTAGTGATGAAACCATTACCCAATGCCTTCAAGAACAAAACAGAGTTTATCGAAAAGCAGCCACCGGTTTCGGGAATTTTAATCAGCAACACTTACTTACTTAAGGTGGCTCTACATTCCGGGTGGAGCAGGGCTCAACCAACAAGCTTTTCCCAGCCGGCTGGGTCTCTACCTGGCTGTCTTCAGTTGAGGTCCTGTTCCACTTGCGTGCGCCACCTGTTACGCTGTCCACCACTACAGCGCCATCCCACGGGGTTGGATTCAATGACTTTTCGAGCCGGAGCATTGATTCTCATTCGCTCTAGGTGACCTCTAGCCACCTCAGTCGTTGGCTTTTCACTTTTGTGGATATGTTGGAGTTGCTGTACAGCTCGTAGAGTTCGTTGTTATATTGTCTTCTATGTTTTCCATCTATGCAGATGGGACAAAAAATCACCCGGAGAATTTTCCTCATAAAACGGGCTATAGTGTTCCCATCCACCATTAATAGATGTCCACGATTCTGCACCATGCATCAGGACCGGGATAATAAGTGTCTTATATAGGGACACCTTAGTCGTTAGAGAGAGGCCTTTGCCCCACAATTGTATTCCAAGCCCAAAGAAGCAGCGATTAGCAAGAGTAATTCTTCGTCTGATCTCAGCACTGGTATTATTCACTGAGTTGATTGTGGGTCTCGGTACACACAGTCTTTGGCTACTTCAAAATTATGGCTGTCTAAGATGACGTTCCGTCCGAGACGTGTCGTGTTTGGGTGTATTTTATTGCTGACAGCATATATTCCCATTGGCCTTCATTCACCGTTAAACCCATCTTCTTGACTTCATTTTCAATACCCACGAAAGCACCATTGACATCACGCCTTGTTTATCAGCTATGTCAATGACATCAGCGTAAGGGAGTAATTGGACAGACTTTCGAAATATTGGGCATCTAATGTTGACGTGAGAGTTTTGCAAAATTCTTTCAAGAACGATGTTGAAGAAGTCCCATGACAGCGCGTCGACTTGTCTAAAAACTTTTTTTCGACATCAAAGGTATCGGTGAGGTCTTTGACGACCTTGATGAAGCAGCGTGCATTCTCCATCCTTATCGTGCATAAACACTGCTTTACTCGTATACACATAATCAAGCAAAATTTTGCATATTATGTTCAATAATACAAATTGAATGGGATTGAAATAAATCAAAATTAATTGGATTGAATTGCATTGAGTTTTATTAAATTGTATTGAATTGAGTTGAATTGAGTTGAACTGAATATAAATATCTTTCACCTTTAACATGTTAAACGTACCAAAGGAAAAAGTACCAAGAGACCCATTGCTGAGTGACTGCATTCCGCATGGTGCACCATACATAATATACAAAATACACAGTTTTTGGACTCCACGATGTTGGCCAATTTCCAATGACGCGTTCGCATTCACGATGAGTATGTCACATTCAACAAGCGTTAGGGGCGCGTCAAGATAAGCCGGGAACAAAATTCAAACTTTTTTTTTTAACACAAGATGGCCACATGCCTTAATTGAAAATCGAAATGTCAAAACGCACACAAAAGTTGAATAATTTCATACTTTGCGTGGCAACCGCTTACGTTACTTTGGTTTGTGTACTTACTAATTAATGCAAAATCGTAACGTAAATCTCAACGTGTCATTGTAAGCACTAAACAAAAATTCCAATGCCTTCACTTTTACATTGACAGCCAAATCTTTCAACTAAACGCCCAACGCGGCATTGTAAATCAACCATGATATTTGTGCCTTGGTTTTGGATTGGGTAGGTCTAGGAACTTTAATCTAACCGTATTTATGCTTCAGTTTTGACAAAGGTAAGGGACTTTACTTCAACTGTATTCGTACTTTATGTCTGATTTACAACGCCACGTTGGGCGTTGCGTTGAAAGATTTGTCTGTCAACGCAAAAGTTCAGGTATAGAAATTTCTATTTAGTGTTTACAATGACACGTTGATCATTATGTTACGAGTTTGCATCCATTAGTTAGTCACAAACCAACGTAACGTAAGCGGCTGCCACGCAAATTAAGAAATTATTCAACTTTTGTGTGCGTTTTGACATTTCGATTATCAATCTAGGCATGTGGCCGTTTTGTGTTGACAAAAAGTTTTAATTTTGTTTTTCGTTTTATCTCGATGCCTCCGTAACGCTTTTTAAATGTAACATACGCATCGCAAATGCAAACGCGTCATTGTAAGTCAGCCATTAGTTTTGCCAAGGGCCGCTTACACGGTTCCAACTCTACTTTGTATCTTCATCTTTGTTTTAACTAGGGCCAAAGAATCTATTCCTTTTTTTAATTTCAGATTGGCCCAGATACTCTTTCTCAACCGTATTTATGCCTTGGTTTTAGCTAGGGCCAGTGACTCTATCACAAATCACTACCGTATTTGTGCATTAGTTTCGACTAGGGCCGACTGTACTCTAGACATATCGATGTTTCGATTGTAAGGCCTAGGAACTATAATCCAACCATATTTGTTCTGTTTTTCGGCTAGTTCTGGGAACTCTATATAAATATAATTTTTGTCTTAGTTGTGGCTTAGGTTCAGGACTCTATCCCAACCTCATTTTGTGCCTTAGTAGGGAGTTGGGACTCTTTGGTTTCTTAACCTCATTCATATGGCTTGGTTTCAGCTAGAACTCTATCCCGACTTCATTCAATTATGCCCTGTGACTCTATCCCAATCGTTTTTTTGCCTTTGTTTCGACAAGCCAAAGACTTTCTCAATTGTAATTATCCCTTAGTATTGGCTTGAGCTTGTACCTTAGCTTCAGCTAGATACGAAGACTCTTTTGCACTTATTTTTTTTCATTAGCTTAGCCTGAGGATTTTCAAAAACTAACAAGTTTGATCGAAGCTTCGAAGTTGTTTAAGTGCACCCATTTCACCTTGCTCTGCATCCACGCCTGGAGACATTATATGCAGTTTGTGTATACAGAAACAAACGTATATAAACTCATCCATATAAGGTGGAATTATTAAGATTAGACAAAAGCCCCTTGCTATACTTACTCTAGCTGCCAGCCTCTTATCTTCCTTTTGAAACAAACTCTCAAAAGTTCTCATAAGTTCCCATCCCTTTCAGCATAATCGGAGTCAGAATTCCTTTAGGACGTGCAAACTGCACACTTTAACACTTTGCTGCATCGCATCGTCGTCGTTGTCGTCCTTTAGGACAAATGTGAATATTCAACTTCCTCCCATCTATGTAGTACATATTTATCTGTCTATCTTTCTATCTATCGTCCTTTCCAGTTCATCTTTATCGTCTCGTTCTCTAGAAAACCAAAAACCGAAAACAGGATAACAATAATAATTGTGAATTAGAATTGGACAGCGGCCAAATTTTAATTGGTTTTGTTTCAACAGCCTACAATCTATATGGATATATAATATATAGCCATAGTCGAAAGGACGAAGGACACATGCAGCACCACGAGCAGTATAGAAAATCCCTCCCCTCATTTGTTCTAAATTAAAGTAATAGTTTTCCGGCACTGGCACCATAAGCACTGCTGTTGCATTATCATATCCTTGGTGAGATTTCATAATGAAATTCTATAGTCTATGTTTGAAACAAGGATATTTCCAAGGACCAACTGCATATTAATTGTTGCTGTGGTTGAAATGAGATTATATTTTATTTTATTTTTTTCCTTCGTTTATGGGAGAGTGTACTTCGCAGAGCTCTCCCCCCCTCCAGCAATAATAGGCCTTGGAAGACCTTTTACACATAATATTTCGACTGCAAGATTACCCAAATGCCAAGCAAGGATTTGCAAGGGATAACTACGTGTGCAAGTCATCATTAGGATGCACAACATCCAAAAACACCAAGGACGAGCATCTTGTAATTGCACTTTTCAACTGAGAAAGGGTGGATGTAGCTTCTGATGCTACTGCTGCTGTTGCTGCTGTTTCTGATGTTCTTGCTGCTCTGCAGTGAAACATTGAAGCTGGGAGTTAATTCAGAGTTGGATATTATAAAACTTAAGAAGATAGGGTAGGTTTTGTGTTGGTTTTCGTCCTTAATGGACCATGTCGTCTGAATGAATGTTGCTTTTCGAGGGCTGTTACAGTTTTGTGCTCGAACTAAATGACCTATGAAGGAAATTGCATATAAATTTTGCAAATAACCTGCCCACCTGTCTTATGGAAATAACAATTCTTAAACAAAACAAAAATAAAATATGCAATCCCACTTCTGAAGGACAATATGAGAGAAGGACCTCGGTTTTATTGCTGGGTGTTATATGCATAAGAGATCTTCTGGGTTTTTTCCTGGTATTTCGTGCATGCAGTTGCTGAATGAAATAGAGAAGGTGCATACCTACACCTACATATACGGATGCGGTGTACTAAATGGTTCATAGTTCATTGAGCTCTGCGACTTGTTTTTTACGAGTATTTTTGTGTTTTTGTCTGGGCATACTTATGTTGTCGTTTTTGGTGTATAGTCTATAATGAATGGTATCCTGTTTTTGTGATTTATATTTTTGTACGTGGTTGTACTGTTGTTATTTATATGGATTGAGATAAATTGTTGGAAAACATTAAATTTTCACATAAAATTTTTAGGCTTTTTATAGAAATGTGCATACAGTGTGTTAAGATATACTACTGCCTGGAGTGGACCAGGGTTTAAAGTAAGGCTCCGTGAAATAATTAACCAATGAAATAACTCCCCAAATTGCAAAGGATATAACTCTCCAAAATTTTTATGGAACGGGGAAGTTTTTTCCAAATTAAAAAACTCCCCAAAATTGGGGATATATTTCATGGCTTTTTGGGGACTTTTCATTTTTTTGTTGGGAGATAATTTCATGGTGAAATAAGTCCCCAAAAATATTCTGTTCAATGCATTATTTTCTCCTGGATTTGTGCGTCATGAATTAAAACATTATTGTAGATAATTAAAAACTCAGGAACACAGGAAAATGAGATTCGAAGCAACTGCGTGCAATGTGACAAGCAGAGTTGGGGAGTAATGATACAAAAAAAGTTCAGTTTCAATTACTTGTCATTGAAATCTCCGACCACTTTTTTTCAATTACTCTTAAATGTAATTGAAGAAATTCAATTACTAATTACATGTAATTGAAAAGTGTCAATTACTTGTAATTCAATTACATCAATGTAATTGAAAACAAAAGTAATCTTCAAAAAATCTGTTATGATTACTTTTTTCAGTAATCATTACACAAAATGTAATTAATTACCTAACTGTTTTTGCCGAACACATTTTTCTTGGAATTGCACATAGTACAAATTCTAGCAACTCAAAAAAGAAGTCATTTTAGTATTACTAGCTTTTGTATATTTGTTTGCTCTAACTCCTCAGATTAGAATGTTTCAATCAATTTGTTTGCATTTTAAAGTCTACAAAATGAATATAATGTATTAGTTTGGCAGTAAGAAGGCCTTTTATTTACTTTTATTATTTTTAATTTTATGTTTAATTAACAAAAACATGTAATGAAATACAATCCAAGTAATCAATTACATTAAATGTAATTAAAGCTGAGTTTCCTTCAATTACTTGTGAAAAACCATTACTATTTTCAATTACATGTAATTTGTAGGTGAATTTTTTTAATTACAATTACGAGTAATTGAAATTCATGTATTTTTCAATTACAATTATGTGTAATTGTAATTGAAAAAAGTTCAATTTCCAATTACATGTAATTGAAATGAAAGTTGAAATAAATTACAAAAAGTAATCATTATTTCCCAACTCTGGTGACAAGTGAATTTCAATGCAATGCGCGTGGGTGGCGCGGAGTGGTGCGGGTGGTGTTGGCGTTGGCCGGGTGGTGGTGATTGGCGCGTTCTGCCCAGCACTGCCACCACGAGCGCTGAAGCGCCACCGGACCGCCGCACTATGGGTCCAAATGATGGTTTGCGTCTCAAAAATGATATTTTTCAAAACTATCTGTAAGATTAAGTTCTTGGCAGAAATGAATTAAGAAATACCTGAAGGACAGATTTCAATAAAATTTTATATTTCTTCGCTGCCTTTCTGTTATTTACCTTTTTTAAAGTTCTCACTAGAAAGCACAATGTTTGAGTGACAAAGTAAAGCTACTATTTAAACCACTTTTTTTTTTTAATTATTGATGTTGGTAAAGTATAAGTGTTATATGTTTTTGGAAAGCTTGTTATTACTGCTTTTCGAATTTTTGAAAATATATTTTAAAAAATCAAATATTTCAAATAAATAATAAATTTTTTAATAACACATGTTTTTTTTAGCTTTTGCCAAATTTTGAATGGAGTTTTAGATACCTCCACGGTCTTCTATCGTTTAGTTTTGGGTGCAATCAATTCCTTAGTTCATAAACTAAAACATATCAAAGATCTGTATGATTTAAACTGCTATTCTTCGCTTAAGAATTATAAATCTATTACGAGAAGTAGAATAAATAATCACAGCCTTTACTTGTTTTTTAGAAAATTCTTTTGCGTACGAAATTTTAAAATTTTAAATTTGGTTCCCAGCTACTGTAAGGTTAAAATCAATTAAAGGAACATGCTAAGAAATAATTTGTATAGTCAATTTTCATTTTATATTTGAAAAAAAGATGGTTTTAAAAGTTTTAAATATTCCGTTTGGATGGTCGATCTTTTAGTTTGCGAGTATATTTTTTTATTACAGTAGCACACTTATTATACTTTGATTTCATATGTTTCCATAATGCTTGTGTACAAAATTGGTAGCAGTGATTTATATGCATGAAAAAAAATTTAATTTTAAAAATAAAGTGCAGAAAGAAATGCTTAAAATTGGGTAAATTAGAATTTTCAAAGCCTGTCTTTTGTGCCTATTTGTGTTTATTTCGCTGATCAAATTTTTGTGGTGTTGTTTGCGAAGATTTTGTATTTTAAGGAAATCGGTGGATGCCACGCCCCTTGAATAAAAAAATCAAATCTCTAATGCAATACACTTAATTGCGTAACGGGTACAATTATTGACTGCCCTAAGGGAATTTCAACTTTGATCAACCACAACTTTTTTATCTGTAGAGTGATGATAATCGTTTGTATATTAAAGTATTATTTAATTAAATTTAACTTTTAAAGACAAGTAAAAATAGGTTTACCCAAAACTACAATTATTGGATATAGTTATTGGCACCCAAAAAGAGTACAATTTTTGGAACCATTTTTGATGGTAAAAACACGATATTTTGATTTTTAACTTTTATTTTCCAATTTTTCAAACTTAAATTTATAACGAATGCGTGATTATTGACACCCACTTAATTAATAAAACAAGGAATATTTGATCAAAATTTAAAATTGTCTTATTTAAAGCATCAATATAATAAATAAAATAAGTTTTCATCAAAAAATTGATCCAAAAATAGCGAAAAATTTAACAAAAACATCCCAATTTTTTGCATTTATTTATAACTATTTGTCGCCTGTGCTTAATTAAGAACTTTTAAAATATGAAAGTAAGTATAAAAAAATATAAATATATAAGAAAAGCATTTAAATCGTTCTTTTGATTGTAAAGGGTTTTTCAACAGGGACGCTACAAAAGTAGAGCGACAGGGACAGCAAACGACGCCATATTTCTTGCCGCTCGTCGAAATTATTAAAATTAACAGAAAGCCCAAATGTGTCTCTCACACATCGTTCTCAAACGTTGGGCATCTCTGTGACGTTGTTGTGGCGAATTTTGCGAAAATATCTTGGCCTACATCCTTACAAGATTAAACTGACGCAAGAACTGAAGCCGCTTGACCACCAGAAACGTCGTATGTTCGTGAATTGGGCTGAGCAACAACTTGAAAATGATTCGGACTTTCATCGAAAAATCATCTTCAGCGATGAGGCTCATTTCTGGCTGAATGGCTTCGTCAATAAACAAATTAGGCGGTGTTGGTTAGGCAGCAATCCACACATACTCTATGAGTCATCATTTCATGGGCCGGCGGCGTCATTGGGCCGTACTTCTTCCGTGATGATCAAGACCGGCACGTTACTATGAATGGGGATCGCTACCGTTCAATGATAACCGAATATTTTTAGCCCTAATTGGATATGGACTTGGAGGACATGTGGTTCCAACAGGATGGCACCACAAGCCAAACAGCGAATGTCACAATCAATTTATTGGAAACCAAGTTTGGAGAACGTGTTATCTCACGAAGTGGTCCAGTCGCTTGGCCCCTCGATTTGACGGCGTTAGACTATGTGGGGCTACGTCAAGTCTATGGTCTATGCCAACAAGCCAGCGACAATTGATGAACTTCATACGAATATCGAATGTGAAATTGCAGCAGTATCGGCCGATTTAAGCTTGAAAACCGTGGAAAATTGGGTTCAGCGTTTGGACTTCTTTTCCCATGCAAAAGAAATCAAGTTCCATACATAATGGCATCGAACGTACTTTCACAGGAATAAAGAATTTCATTGATATCCAAAACCGTTTTTGTTTTATTTAAAAAAACTTTTGTAGCGCTCTTATTGAAAAACCCTATATAAACAACCGATCTTGGGAGGGATATCAAAACTAGACATTGCATTGTATAGCTCGTCTCTATAGATGTCAAACATGCCATCGTTAGTGAACTTTCCCGGCCTAAGGTCATTGATAGGAAGCTGTCAGGTTATTTCAAAAATGAGCTAAGGTAGCCCTATATTAGCTGGTTAGAAACATCGCAATCCACCCTGAGCAACTAATCAGGAGGATTATGAACCAACAACGGCATCACACTAACGGATAATACTCCAACAATCAACGATGAAGCATTACCTTTCTATTCTGAACCAGTTTCATAGTTTCAAGCTTTTTGTAGTTACTTCCTAAGAAGATAAAAAGCGGCAAGTTAGTTTTCAAAAAATCACATAGGTTAACACATGATCTTTGGAAAATTCACTCTCTCTACAGAAAGTTTGAACTGTGACAACAATTGTTCAAAATGTCATTGAAATAAATTGATGTACAAAATTTACGTAAATTTGTACTCCTTTTCTACACGTATTTAGGAAGGCAGAGAAGCTGTACTTACTTCAACACCTATATATCCGAATTTTACACTAACAGAGAACTCACGAAACATCTGATTTAAGGTTCTCCCAAAACCAACGCCAATGCGGAGCAATTCGCAGCGAATCATTCACAATAGTACAAAATTTGACAAATACCCAACGCTTAACAACAACAAAAGCTCGTCGTCGCTCCGCATTCACGTTGGTTTGGAAGAGCCTTTAAAATAAAAAAAAATATTTAAATCGATAAAATTTAACATTTCACCCTTAAAGGTAGTTTTTTAATTAAAAATTGTGCCCTTCTTTAACATTAATTCCATCATTAGTTGTGGTTTTATATATTTTTTTTCTTTTGCTCTCGGAGCAGTTTATCTCCTCCAAACAGCCTACAAATCTACTGCTAAAAATCCAATTATGAAACATCATGATGACGAATTAACACTGCTGCTGCTGCTGTTGTCAATTGTCACCATCATCCAACCAACTTTAATATCGGAGCAAAACTCTGTCTGATGTTTCGTGTATGGTGTTGATAGCGTCCCGTCAAATATAATAAATCCCAAGATATTAATCGGATTATGGGAAACAGTTTTATATCGATAAAAAAGGACAAAAGAACAAATTCAAAAATGTGTATCCTGCAAAAATCTACCTACTACCTACTCACATTTATTCGAACTGTTAGTTTCAAATTACATATTCAGTTAACAGGGCTGGATTCAAGTAACTTGAAGGTAACTAGGTGCAGTAATATGTTTCATACTTTTACAATTAATTTTTACTTTCAATTGTGCTAAAAGCTTGGTACATATAAGAACAAGCCTGGTTATCATTACCGTACAAATAATTTACTGGCCCCATTCGGGCGCACTAAATTAAACCATTAATGCTAAGTGCTAATACCTTTTGACATCAACCCTAACGACTAAAGATAAAAATTCAATTCTATTTGATTTCGTATTTAGAAGAATTTGGAAAAAAATCGATGTCAATATCACTTTTGTAAATTTAAATAAAAACTACATTCAAGCTTATTAAAACTACTTAAAACTGCTATTAAGGCTACTTTAAAATACTTAGAAATTACTTTGAAACTAGAACAGCTTACAGCAAGAATTTTTCGGTTGCTATAAAATTTTTGTTTTTATTTTATTATTTTGTGCCAGTCTATCTGCCTGGTACTGATGTCAGAAAGAACGTCAACCAAAAAGTTAACCGAGGGCGCGCACTGCGGATTTGTGCGTATTTAACATTTTGACAGCTATTCCAGTTGCAGCATGCAGCTCCGTCTCCATTCTTTTCAGCCAGTGAGCTGATGGTCAACATTCGTAAATAACAGGGAACTTATAACAGGAACTTATTTCTTTCGGCGGTGATAGCATTTGTCAAGTGATCTTCATTGAACCCTGTTAAACCAAGGTTCTCCGAACGACACGCAATCGTGTCATTCAGAAGCTGAAGCAAGGCTCTGCTTTCCAGGTCATAATTTGGGGTGAATGCTCGCATTCACATTTTACACTTGCTGGAAAGCAGCCTGCAAAGCCTCCACTTTCTCCTTCGGATCTTCGTTTATAAAGAAGTCATCCCTCTGGATATAGTTCTGATGATAGAAGTCCCCATAGCCTTCACTTCCTCCTTTGTATATTCGATTACGAAGAAGTCATCATCCAAGACGGTTCTCTGGATCCATTTGTGCTGTTAGAAGTACTGCTTCGTTCTCTGAAGCTTACGACACGGGAGATCGTTTTGAGCATCCCTTCTAGATATCTTATTAATTTGTGGAAACATATTTGAGTTGTTGGCTCAGTGAAGCGTATTTATACAAGAGCTTGTCAATAGGCAAATCTTTAGGTATGTGTAGTGCGTCAATAGTCGCGTTTCGGTACATTTCGGTCACGTCTCGTTGCTTTCATTTCGGAATTGTTTTGTTCATTGATCGTTTTAGGCCAGGTGCACACTATTTTGCCAAAACCGACACACTTTCGGGACGATACAATATTTTTAGTGTGGCGGCGCTGCTCACTGTTGTTTTCGATTGTCCGTAAATAGTTTCTTGGTCTATAAACCCATTGTGCAATTATCAGTTTTGAGTCAATAAGCAATTAATAGATCCAGATAGACAACGCTCTATGGAAGCTATAGAGCAGCTCAATCTAGTTAAACAGAGGATGGTTACTTCTTGAATTTGGTGTTGGATTTTCCCAATCTCAGTTTTTGGCATTCAAACCACCGACCATGAGTGAGTTCTTCTAAGTTTAGTTGTCTCGTAAGCACTCGGAAAGTTTTCCTAACTTTTTTATAAAGTTAGTAGGCTGAGGTGATTCCAGTGCATAAGTTGCTATTACATACATCCGCTTTCCTATTTGGAGAGAAATACATATGATGCACGCCTTTAACCTCTAAAATCTGCTGAGATCAATATTATAAACAATTTTATAATTTATGCCTTTTCGTGTGGAGATTGTGAACAATGCCTTCGCCTAATGTGGAGTTGGACCGGTCTCCTCTAACAAAATTGTACTTAATTACTGTTATAGTCATTTTATGTTTCTGGTTCTGCTTAGTTTCGCTGGTCATAAGCACTCATCTGGACTGGTTCTACGTTCGGTCCTTATCAGTGAATTAACATAAACAGCAATTATTCGAAAGGGCCTCAACGGCAGCGCACCCTTAACCTCTAAATTGCATTTAGCTTGGCAAGACATAATAGAGACGGTCCACCCCGATTTCCTGCTCCTGGATCCGGAAGTAATTTATTCCTTGGTGTTATGTGACCAAAACCAATTTTCCCCGATAACTCCGTTTCGAACTTCTCGTCTTTATTCTGCAGTTCAGTGGCCAAGGGTATTTTGTCCTTATCCTTCTTCGCATGTTTTATATTTAAAACACTTGTCGCCTTATTTCCAGGTACTGATTGATAGGTCAAACAAAACCCAGAATTCTGATTAAGTATATTCGATTAAAAGATATATAAGTTACTAGCGGAGCCCAGCAAACGTGGTGTCATGTAGAACGTTCAAAATGAAGTTGTTGAAAATCTCCTGGACCGATTTTGACCAAATTTTGACAGGCATACTCTCGGGGCAATATAAATGTTCTTCAACTATTGAAGTGCTATTGCCTTGTTGTAGGTAAGACGTGTGAGTTTTTACACCAAATTTCAGACTTCTCAATCATCCTGCACTAGCTACATAAATCCGGCACTTGTATTAAATGGAAAAAACGTTGCGGGAGTTTCAAACAACTTATTCATTCGAAAATCAAATAAATGTCACACTCACACCCTGTCTCCGTCCTTTAGTTCGATTCGAATAAAGTCCTTGTGTCAAATATAATGGCGGTTTACACATCCTTTAAATGCATTGTGTGTGTGGGTTTGTTGAAGAAAATTTTCGTCATCACAAAACAACAGATGCATAATGTTCCTTTGGAAAAGAATAAGAATATCGGATTGTAATCGAAAACAGGGTGAAGAATGAAAAATGAGCACAATATGATTTTTATGCACAAAATTGTGGGTGGGGTTGAAATGAGGAAGAGGAGGCTGGCTCTGTTTGCATGAAGAGGTTCTATTGAATGATTGTTAATTCACCCCTTGAGTGCGTCACAGAGAAAAAAAAAGAGAAAAAAAACAACGAGGACACACAAGACAAAAAAAAACCAATTCATTTTTGGCAAAATTTAGAGGGTTGTGTCTCTTTGAGTATAAAACCGAACATGAGGTTTTTGCTGGTAAAACATGCCAACTTCAGTATATTTCCTACGACTTTTGAATGTATACGAGACGAGTATGTCTCGTTGAGGAATCGACAAGCTGCAGGAAGAATTATACAAACAATAAGATAGGGTGGACTCGGCAAAAAATAAAAATAAACTGAAATTGAACAAAATGACAAAATGTCTAAATTATACTTTATACGTATATGTAATCCTTGAATAAGAGGATGTTAATTTTTTTATTACAATATTTTATATGCAACCCACATATAGAAAAAAAAAGAATACTCTTAAGAGAGTGGAATGAGGCAAAGATTAAAGATAATTTTGATTGGAATAACTCTTTGCATTCAAAATGAATCCTTAAATTTAGAGCTCTATGTACCTTTTTTTTCAAGAGCGGACCCAGACTTTTGCCCACGGGGGTCATGGTCTAAAAATTCAATAGAGTATTGCACTCAACTATATTTTTATTGTAAATATTGTTTAGGAATAGCTTTTGTTGCACTTAAAACCTTTTTATGTAACCACATATCACAATAAGATCAGATTTACTCTACAAGATTTATTTTTCTCATTTGCCTCGCAACACGAAGCTACTTTTTTTACGTAACACTTTCTTTAATGACATCTCCCAAACCAAAAACACGTTTTTTCCCAAAAAAGTCAAAAAATCTGGATTTTTTGGTTCTCAAAAAAAGACCAAAGACCTCTTAATTGTGTTGTTGAGATAAGCAAGAACAAAAATTTGATTTAAAAATGAAAACAAAAAATAGAAACCATCCTTTTTCTATTTCTATTTGTTATTATTTAAGTAAAATTGAGTTTTCCTTGAATTTCCATTTCAAAAACAAAAAATTACCTGCAGCACAAGAATCCACAACAAAAAAATGCTTCAGAGCTCCTGGCCACTTTGACATTTTATTCTAAACCTCAACTCGTCCCAACAAAAACATATAGTTCAACTTCAGGGGGAGTTCGGAGCGACCCCAGGTTTCAAAAAACACAGAATTGGGTCGTCAGGGTTAGTTAAGGTTTTTCAAAAAAAGCTTTGGGGCGACCCGAGGTAACTTCAGGGCTCAACTAACAAACCTTATGAAAACATATTAACTTTACAGTTTTGTTTTTAATTAAAAAATTACAGCTGAAAATGGTTGAAAACAGTTTTTTTGCTCCAATATCTCAAGAACAAACAATATTATTTGCTTCGGGTTAATTTAATTCCACACAACTGCAGTTGACGCGCGGATTTCTATAACAATACGCGCTTTTGAGTTTTTCCTAACCAAAAATACGGGCGACACTTTCAATATTTTTTGTTGGTTTTTTTGTCAGCCTTATTTATTAGATTTTTTAGACGGTTGACTAGTTAGACAGTTTTTTTAAAAGTCCTTCATAATTGGAAGTATGCTTTATTTATTTAGACAAATTTCATATAGTTTTTATTAGTAATTTTGATTTATTTGTACTTTGAAATTAAAATTTTTATATCTGGGAAAAGTCCCAGGGGGGTCATGACTCCCATGAGCACCCTCCCTGTATCCGCCAATGTTTTGTTTGTCTTTAAATAGGAACAATCATTTTTTGAATTAAAACAAAACAAAAAATTGATGAAAAAAGGACATGTGTGTTGATTTGCAACATTGTTTGTATAATATGTACATTAGGGTGGTCCTTATATTGGATTTTTTTTTGAAATTCTGGAATAGATAGGCATCAAATGGTTCTACATAGAAAAAAAAATGTTCCTAATTTTTTGGATTTTTACTTCAACCCCCTGGGTCTACCTACTTTCACTTTAAGGTACTAACAACAGGGTTAGGGTGATTCTTATATAAAGCGAAAAAAACAATCTGAGGGTATAAATTAGAATTAGACGAGAAAAAAGTAGTTTCAGTAGTAGTTTCATTTTTCCCCGTTTAGGCGGGAGTGGTAATTTTTTCAAAATTTGGATCAAAACAGGGAAAAATTATTTTAAAAAAAACGGGAACGCTTACAATGCCACGCCTTAGCTTTTTTTAAAGCTACGATTGCATTCTATAGTAGCTTCCTAAATAAAGTTTTTATTTCAAATAGTTTTTGAAAAAATAATTTTCAAACTTAAAAATTAAAATAATAAAAAATTATAATTTCTTAAGATTAAAATTATTTTTTCAAAAACTATTTAGAATAAAAACTTTATTTAGGAAGCATACTATAGAATGGAATCTTGGGTTTAAAAAAACCTAGGGCGTGGAATTGTACATTTTCCCCTTTTTTTAAATAATTTTTTTCTGTTTTTATCCCTTCTGTCTGAACGGGGGGAAATTGATCCCCCCTGCGATTCTCGTCTAAATCTTATCTATACATTCTGATTTATTCTCGTGTTTTATAAGAATAATCCTTTACCCATAATTTGTACCTTCGAGTGAAAATAGGGAGACCAGGGGGGGAGAAATAAAAATCTGAAAAAATTATGTAAATTGTTTTTCAATGTTTTGAATCGAATGAGGTCTATCCAAGACAACGTCCAATTTAAGGACAACCCTAATGTACATACATTAGATAGCTACTTTCTTTGATTCGAAAAATAGAAAAGAAAGGAATTTGTCTGTTTTAGTTTTGGTTAATTATTAGGAATAGATATTTTTAGGTATGTGGGCATTTTTTTCTTTTAAGCCTTTGACAAATTTACAGACTAGGTACATAACTAGTTATTAAAAAAAAATAATTACAACATGAGTAGTGGAAATTCTTTCTTTGAGCATCTGAAAGCCAAACATTGTTGAGGCGTTGCTAACCACTTTTGACGAAAAAATGCATCACTTGAAAAAAGATGCCTTTTACAGTAAAAAGATGCCTTTTAATAATTTGAAATGGTGCCTCAAAGGCATGAAAAAGCCTCAGTTTGTATTTCTGGTTGAGAGTATCTATTTTTGTTTTTTTTTAAATTAATATGTAAAGGGTTTTTCAAAAGGGACGCTACAAAAGTAGAACGACAAGGACAGCAAACGACGCCATATTTCTTGCCGCTCTTTTGACATTCCTCTTCATAATCGTCCTAGCAGATCAACAATTGAGCGTCTAGTGGAAAAATTTGAATCCACAGGCACAGTACAAAACCGGCACGTTACTGTGAATGGGGATCGCTATCGTTCAATGATAACCGAATATTTTTGGCCTCAATTAGATGATATGGACTTGGAGGACATGTGGTTCCAACAGGACGGCGCAACAAGCCACACAGCAAATGTCACAATCAATTTATTTGAAACCAAGTTTGAAGAACGTGTTATCTCACGAAATGGTCCAGTCGCTTGGCCACCTCGGTGGTGCGATTTGACGCCGTTAGACTATTTCATGTGAGGCTACGTCAAGTCTATGGTCTATTCCAACACGCTAGCGACGATTAATGAACATCGTACGAATATCGAACGTGAAATTGCAGCAGTATCGGCCGATTTATGCTTGAAAACCGTCGAAAATTGGGTTCAGCGTCTGGACTTCTGCAAGCTTGCCCGTGGTGGCCATGCAAAAGAAATCGAGTTTCATACAAAATGGCATCAAACGTACTTTCACAGGAATAAAGAATTTCATTGATATCCAAAACCGTTTTTGTTTTATTTAAAAAAAACTTTTGTAGCGCTCTTATTGAACAACCCGATATATACTTGTCCCCTACACCCCAACAAGGAATACATATGTGGATGTCCAACATAGCAACCACAATCCAATCAACATTCAGGAGCTTTTTTCTCGCTGGGCAAATCATGTCATGTCGTTTCATTTCTCTCTCACCACTAATTCTATCTTTTGCAACAATATTCAACTCAAATTATAATAACGAAGCTCACGTTAATAAAAAAATAATTTTTGCAGCAATATTTACCTCCAGAAAATCAGAAAAATAAAACTCAAAAGCACGTGAAATCACAAATCTCATGACCAAGCATTGAACAGCGTTCATGTTGTGTTCAAAAGTTGCTTTTCTTCACCATGTCGTCGACAAGACATGGATTTTTCTGCCTCGATAGGTTCATAGTCAGAGCATGGCTCATGTCTAGTGGAGCCAGCCAGTCACACTTTATTAAAGAAATATCTAACTGATGTTAAAAGACATAAATGCAATTTTCTATTTTATTTAAAGTAAAAATGTTTGATTTTGTAGGTCAAAATATCTATTAAAATTCTTGGTCACAATTATTTTTCACATCTCTCTCCAATGAAAAGTTATTGTCGAAAAACTGTCAAATTTTATTTGCAAAAAATGTTTTTTAGCGTTTATCTCGCTTCATGTATTATTGTAAAATTTTCCTACATTTTTGTATCTCTAGATTTTATGAAAAATAAAAAATGTCTTAACTACAGGGCAAAAAAGTTGCCAACATATAGCAATAATTGCTTAGGGGATTTTACGATTCAGCAAAAAAAAAATGGAACCTTATAGAGGATTTTTCATAAAAGTGCCCCTCTTCCCTAAACGGTGAGAGATTGAACCTCCTTGTAAAGTAATAAAACACTTTCCTGATGGCCCTCTACATGAATCCGTCATTTTTTGCAGCACGGTACGTTATTTTTTTCTCAATTATGTAATACTCGTAAGTCTCGTGCTCCGTGGTAATATGAAAAATTCTACTTACTCGTATTTACTTATAATTTAAAGTTTTGAATGTTTTTGAAGGCTAACGTAAACCTTGGTTTATATTCCAGAAATTAAACATAAATGAACCATTTTATAGAGACACAGTTAACCCTAGTACTCTGCTCATACGAAATGAAATTTTCAATTCAAAAAATCAAAACAAATGCAAATAAAAAAAAATGCAAAAAAAAAAAACGAAAAATGCTGTAATGAAAGAAACAACAAAATAAACACCTGGGTAATTAACTGTGTGCAAAAAAAGAGTGTAGACTTCAGCAAAAAATATGCAACAATTATCAATTTCATTCATCGAACAGCGTACTGCAGAACGAAAAGTAAAGCTTAGTACGCAGATCGAGTAACGACAAATTTTACCTCTGCATTACTTTTCTCAGGACAATTTCTGAAGGTGTAGAGATAAAAACAAAAGTTAAATTAAACAGTAGCGGGCGTAGCTAGAAATAAAAAAAAAATAAAATTCCTTCAATTCACATAGAAATAAAATTCCTTCAATTCACCAAAATTTAAAAATTTTAAATAAAAGTTATATTTTTTCAAAGCATTTGGAGAGCAAGAAAAGTTAATCGCCTGCGCTTGATTTGCGCTTGATTTCGAACAATATAATGAGGATAGATGAAAATACACCTGAAAAGTCTGAAATCTTAAGTCTTATACTTCTTTGGAAAAAGGCGATTTTATTGCAATTTGGTAACATCTGAATCAAAATAAACTTTTTTCGTCAAAATATAGTTTCTCCCCCATCTGTCAAGCTCTCAACTGTCAATTTATGTCGAAGATTGATCGATGGATTAAAAAACCTCTTATAATTTTAAAATTTTTGAATTTTTTTTACTTCTCCGGAAAAAAGTGATTCTATGGCAATTGTTTGACATTTGGATCAAAATTAACTTTTTCCTTCAAAATAACTCAGTTTGCTGACTCTTACTTGGTCTAACCCACTTTGGAAATCAGTTTAATTTTTTTTATTGAAAAATATATTTACAACTGTCAAACTTTGTGCTGGAGTGCATACTGCTTGGAAACAAATGCGAGATAAAATTTGTCCTGGGAAAAATTTTATATGGGTAGATAAATTTTGTCTCGATCTGCATACTAGGCATAAGACAAAATTTTTCGTTAATGATTTCGTTGTGTTATTTTTGTATGAAATTTTTCGTTTCGCATCAGCAGCTTACTAGGCTTGAATAATGGAAACAAATTAAAGAGGGAGATGATTTTTGTCTTTAAGAAAGCAAAATATATACAAAACGTCACAATTTGTCCGGGAAAATATTGCTTCAAACCTTCTTTTTCCGCGCAAAATTAAGTGGAGACTTTCATTAACCCTTTCACGTACAGCGGTTAATTTTGTAAAATTTTGCTCTAGAGCTGCATGCATACTGCTGAGAAAAATATCCGAGAAATAATTTGTCCTGGGAACAAATTTTATATTTTATTTTTTTTTTTTTTTCAATAAATGTTTACAGTATTTTCTAACAAAATAATTTATTGACATGGCAAGTTGCCGTCTGCCAGAAAATTACATTTTTTAACATAGTTCTACAAAAATAAATAAAAATAATTGGTAGATTAATATTTTACATGAATTAAAAAGTGGGTACATAATAATTTAGACATATTTTGATTTGTTTTTACAATATTATGAATTTTATATTTTTAATTTTAATAGATAAATTACACAACAGTGAGGTACAAATCTATAAGCAAAGATTTAATAATAATTTAATTAAGAGGTTGAACACTGAACAGCCTTTATGCTGTAAATATTTCAAAAACTATTTCGATAATTTAGTGCATGATCCCAAAACATGTAGATTTGTCCATCCCACAGACCCATTCAATACATCAAGTAGTTGTTCTCTTGAGAGGACACTCTGTTCAAAGTATAGCCTTCGAATTTCTTGCAGTACTGGGCAAATGGCAATGAAATGGTAAACATCGTCGCGTTCATTTCTGTTACAAAAATTACAGATATTAGGCAGATCTGATCGATGTGGGACATAGCTAAGACTAAGAATTTCTACCCTTGCCCTAAAAATTGTAGTTATGGCTTTCACAGAAAGTCCATATTTGAAATAATTTCTGGAATTTAGAGAATGATTTAAATTTCTATAAATCTCGCGAGTGTCCGATAATGATGCTCTATTTAAATGTTGGAGATACATCTTTTCATCAATATTCGCAATAATAATAGAAAGTTGTTCCTGCCAGTTATCTACGTTCGATTCCGTTAAATCTAGAGATAGGTTGTGAGACTGTGCAAGTTCATTCCACTCCTTGAAAGGCGATGCACATGTCCGCAAGAGGTTTTTCATGATGGATTTGTGAAGATTACATCCTGGTTTTCTCATAACTTTCACAAGAAATTCTGAGTGAGATTTTAAGTTTTTTACATAAATAGATGTTATTCCTGACTCGACGTGAATTGCATAGGTTGGTGTTGCATTAGGAAGCCGAAATAAGCGTTTGAAAAAAAAACCGTTGAATCAACTCAAATTCTTCGAAATAGGTTTGACCAAAAGCTTGAACACCATAACACATACAGCTGTTAACAGTCACTTGAAAAACTCGATATTTAGAACCTAAATCAATATTTTGTTTTGAGAAAAATGTGGGCCACATGACACTGAGAGCAATTTTCGCTTCTTTACTTTTTTGCTGAACATGCTTAGTGAAGCTTACGTTAGCAGACATCAACACTCCCAGATATTTGAATTCCTGTACTATTTCAATCGGATCATTGCCCAGAAACCACCTTTCCTCTCTTAGTCTTTTAGACTTGCGAGCTTCAAACACCATGATCTTTGTTTTTTTCAGAGTTTATTTTGAGATCCCAAGTTTTGCAGTCCATCTGGAGCCTGTTTATTTGGAGTTGGAGAGAAAAAGGGTTATCTGCTAACATGACTAAGTCGTCTGCGTAAAGCAATACTTTTATGAGGATATCCGAAAAAGTGACTCCACCCGGTATATTCTCAGAAACATCATCAATGTAAAGCGCAAACAAGATTGGGCTTAAGATACATCCTTGAGGAACACCCGCAGTCGTTTCAAACCAATTTGAAGTCTGCGACCCATCATAAACTGTCGCATATGTTCGGCATAAAAAGTTTTCGTAAATGGACCGAAACTTTCTGGATATTCCAAGACAAGCCATCTTATAAATGAGAGAAATTTTATATGGGAGATAAATTCTGTCTTGATCTGCTTTATGACTAAATCAACAAAAAAGAAAATGGTTCTAGTACTGGTTTATTAAAATAATGGGTTTGGTAAAGCCTAGTACGCAGATCGAGCAAAGACAAATTTTATCTCTACATTTTTTTTCTCAAGACAAATTCAGAGGGTGTAGAGATAAAACAAAAGTCCAATAAGAACAGTAGCGTAGCAAGAAATTAAAAAAAAATATAAGATTTCCTTCAACTCACAATATACAGAAATCAGATCCATCCAAAGCATTTGCAGAGCAAGAAAAATTGATCGCCTGCGTTTTTTTGGGATCAGTTTAGTATGGATGGATGAAAGTACCTCTTAAAAGTCTGAAATTTTCATTTTATTATTCTCTGGAGAAGGGGATTTTAAGACCCTTTTGTACCCTTTCTTATTAGCTACACCTCTGACTGATTAAAGACAGCTGTTCTATATATTCTGTTCTCAATTCTGATGTCATCATTTTCTTTACGCATTTTATATTTTAATTCAGTCATGCGTCCTCAAAACGTCTTAATAACGGAAAGTATTAAACTAGGAGATTATTTAAGTTTAAAAAAAGTGAAATAAACATAAAATGTCACAATTTGTCCGGAAAAATAATGATTCGAGCATTCTTTTTCCGCGCAAAATGTAGTGGAGACTTACTTTTATCTTTTCATGTACGAACGTCAAATTTTGCGCTGTAGCTGCGTACTGATTGGGAAAAAAATCCAAGATAAAATTTGTCCTGGAGGAAATTTTATATAGGAGATAAATTTTGTCTCAATCTGCATACTAGGCTTAAAATTGTAACATAAATAAATGGTTTGACCAAATTCCTGTAAACTAGCTCAAAAGAACCAACACCGAAAATTTCTTCCAAACCATTAGAGTCGTTTCCGAGAAACCAATTAGGTAAAAGAATTGTTTGCTTCTTATAATCAAATTATAATAATCAAAATGTATTTTCTGCTAATACGAAATGATACCACCGAGAAAAATTTCCGATACCGAAACAACAACTACCTTAATTTCTCCTTCTGTCACAAATGTATATCAACTTACAAAAAAGAAAAATTTACAAATTCAAAACTGTACTCTTCTGAGGAATCATATAAAATCAAATAAAAAAACAGCATCGTCATTGAACACATGTTGGCTTGCTTAATATTTCACAAATATAAAATCCTTAAAAAAAAATAATTTATTTGAATGACTTGCATTAACTTCAATCAGCCTCCATCGACAACCTTAGCAAAAAATGAACCAATTCCCTGTATTTCTTCGCATCCATTAATCATTCCAATACACATTTGGCCATTAAGGAATCTGTCAGCATTGCCTGAAGATTTGGCCCCCTTGTGTGATAGATTTTTCATGAGATCCCAATTAATCCAGGACCTTTTGCATAATAAGTGCAAGATTGCGTCTCGCGTGCCATCGCCATCGTCTGTGTCGTCGTTTTTCCGTCAGCCAATAAAACCCCCTTTCAACGGCCAGAGGAACAATATTACATATCATTAACTCACATAATTAAAAGACACAATTCTTCAACAAAGACGCAGAACACAGAACAAAATTACAACAATGTCCTTCAATTAATGCCAAGTCATAAATTTCATTTCGTCCTGCAATGATGCCAAAAGTTCACGAAAACCAGAGAAACTAAAGGGGGAGAATTATTGCACAATCACCCCACAACAATAACACATATTCTATACTCTCCCAAAATCCAACTCACATCACGAGCTGCATGCTTATGTAAGGTGAATTTGGTGCGGTATATCATATGGCATACGTGTACCTTGTTCTGCTTGTCTCCTTAATCTAGGATAAGAATAATGTTTTTGTTATCCTGTGAGGCGTTCATTTATCCCAAATGGAACATAAAATAAAGTTCACCCATCATCACTGAGGCGCGCACAAAAACACAAAGGAAGTGCACACACCTCCCGCGTCCCACCCGCCATATTGCCACAAGCCGCATGCTAAGGTGGGCGAACGGACACCCTTAATTTTTTTTCCATCAGACCCAGAGCTGCTGCACTCCTCCATTTGGAAGTCTGGAGGCATTTATTATCACCCTTGTTGCGATAAGACTTCGGGGCTTTAAATATCCACATCTACACACATGGTATGGTGTTGAATTTTCCCTTGACGACGACGCGACGCCAACGACGGACGAGGACACCGACCAGGGATAGTGCACTGCACCTGTCTGACAATGAACTCTGCTCTTGATGCAAAGCTCAAAAGATGCTAATGCGAATGCCCTGAGGTGTGTTCACTATATGCAGCAGCTTACGCTTAGGTGGATATCACAACAACTTACGTGTATCATTTTCTATTACTCCCCCTCTCCCTCTCTGGAGTGTTTTCCATTCAATTTATTGTTCGCATGATATCTCAGACTTCAATCGGAGGTAAGAAGAAAATTACCTTAATGGATATCATGCCGGCTCTGATAGTCATCGTTGGCGGCATTGGCATTGCGACAGGCTTTTGATATTAAAAGTTTAAAATAGTTTGACAGACTCGTTGATATTCCGCTAGAATGGCGGGGTTAAAAAAAAAAAAAAACAGTCCAGGGGTTATTTCATACTTGATTCATTCCATTAATTGGGGTGATGAAGTTGTTGACAGTGAAACTAATAGGACTTCCGATTCCCATGGTTATAGAAAGCCCCGCTGAATGGTTATACCTATATATGCGGTTTGTCATTGAAATATAAAAAGGTGGGTCTCATCATACAACAAATTTTTGTTTCGTAAGAAAAATATCATATTTGCGGAATACAAAGACGAAAAATTCCATAGTTCTGTCTGTATACGTGGTCTGAATAACAATAAGAGTAGGTAAGTACACCGCGACCGAAACTCAAATCGCTATCCGCCATTTTAATTGCAGCCAAAATTGGTAAAAATCACCAAATCTGAACTGAAACTTAAAAAAAAAAAACCCGGGAGAAACCGATAAAAATATCGGACGCATGCGGTAAAATCACAGTTGAAACTTAAAAAAATCAGGGATGAAACCGATCAAATCACAGCCAAAACCTATAGAAATTTTGGATGAAACCGATTTAAACGCAGTCGAAAATGATCAAAATCACCAAATCTGGTAAAATCACAGCTAAAACTATATAAATCGTGAACGAATACAGTAAAATCGCAACCAAAACCCACAAAAATCAAACAACTTAAAAACACGGACGAAACCGAAGTTTTCAAGTTTTGTAATATTTGTGATAATTTGTTGGTTTGGTGTGATAAAATTTATTGAGTCTAAATATTCCTTTTTTTGATGCACTCTTTCTTTCTCTTTCCTCTTAGGGAATAGTGTTTCAAAGCCTGAAGCTATCAGAATTTTTGAAAGAAGTGAATGTAAAAATTATCATAATTGTTGTGAAATTGTGATTAAGATATATTATCTAACGTCAATAATTGAAAATTTATTTTGGTTTTGGAACTTATATAAGAGAACTATAAGAATTTTTCCCTTCGAAAACCTGCAGCGAACACGTCAGAGGACTGAGAATCAGACCCCTCAAGGAATTTTTTGAATGACGAGAATATGTCAGATCTTAATAATTTTGTCAAGCCATGTAGACATCAATTAGATTTGTAGTTATAAAAAAATCAGATAGAATACTTGAGCAGTTATTAAAATATCAACGGAGCCATCAAAAATTCCATCGTTTGTAACTTAAATATAAAGGAACAACAATACATCAACATTATAATTTGGAATATTTTGAGGGAAATCGGAAATAATTTATAAAGCTTAATTGAAAATAATATATAAAAAAGTATTTTTAAAAAAGTCTTACATTCAAAAACTAATAATTTTGCTAAATTTATGGCTTATATTTTTCGGCCACGCAAGTGGTGTAAATTTTTCTACATTCATTTGATTCATAAAATATTTCTGTACAATGCTAACCATCTTCACAACTAATTTTCAATTAATTAATTTATTATAAGAAAATTCACATTTTGATTATTTCTATGGTAGAAGCTAAATAAAATAAATAAAATTTTCGATAAATCTACATTAAATAGGATATAACTCAAGAAGTACTGCTTTGATTTTCAAAAATAAGAAGTCTATAAAAAGATTGATTTGCCTCAAATATTTTAAGCTTAAAATTATATTTGCATAAAATTTGAGTAGCTGAGAGGCTTCAAAAGGCTAAAAAGCTAATTTTTCACTTCATTAACAATTAAGTGTGTCCTCATTTTTATACCATCGTCAAATTTTTCATTTTATAATGATCTTGACTAACAACCAGTTATTTTGGTTATCAATTATATTTCTGATTTTTCAAAATTTTAGCCAATTGTCGTTAAAATTCGAGATTTCATGAATCAATATACATAAGCCTGATTGAACAATGAAAAATTTGTGAAAAAATGCTTGACAATGTGGAAAAAAAATTGTACGGGTTGTGTGAGAATTTTTTTTGGGAGAAAATGACAGATATCATGGATTAAGCAAGATACTAAAATATTAAAATAAGCATTTTGTGATTTTTACTTTAGTGAAATTGTAAAGGGTTAGGACGATGCTAAAATCGCTTACAATTTGCAAAATGCTATTGGTAGTTAAAATTAGTTAATAATACTTATCTGACTCCACTTATTAATTAAGCTGTGAATGAACTTTTAAGGGAAATTTATCAGCTATAAAGAACATGCCACATACATTATATCCATAGTCGTGAATGTTATTTTAATGGAAAAATTATGTTGTTATACGTTTGCGATAAAACATCTCTTATATTGGGCTTCCGTGTGTGTTATAATTTATAAGTAATTAATTAGGGAGTATCAAGCGGAAGGTGTGTATTGTGTTTGCAGCTTAGCGAGGATGACAATAACTATTATTATTATCACTTAGGTATTAGTTGAAATTTGAAAAGACATGGTAAATGTTAAGCTTTTAATAAAGAATGGTTCATTATCCCCTAATGTGAAAGTCATACTTCCTGTCAAGGACAGAAGGGTGTGAAATTTAAGACTAATCAGTTAGATAGTGTAAGTGTATAGTTCTCTTAATGTACAATGAATAATATTATAATAAATAATCGTGTATTACGGTTAGTATTATTACCTTTTTGTTCATAAATAAAAAGTTTTTCAAGCTTAAATGAATTCAGGGAAATTTATTTAAGAAAAAATCGGTTGAAATAGACCTACCTAATTTTGTATTGCTTCGTTTTGTCAACTAAGTATGTAGGTAAAAACGGAAGGAATATATGTATACAGGTATCTCTGTAAGGTTTAGATTATAATACTCAAAGTAAATAGCCAACGCATTAACTCCTTGACGTCACCAAAAACTTGACGTCACCAGAAACATTGATGCACTGTCAACGTAGATTGTGTCAACGCATGAAAGATTGACGATCACACGAATGACAAATGATTTTTTCCGTCAAAATATAGTTTGTTTTTCATCCGTCAATCTGTCATCAACTGTCAAATCTTTGAAGGATGGCTACAATGTCGATAGATTAAAAAACTTCTAACATGCCGATTCCACTAGACATGAACGATGCCCAACATCCAAATTGCATTCATATCAGCAGAGTAATTTGAATGGATATGTCATTGCTCAGACATGGATTTTTGTGTCTCCATTGGTTTTTTTCAAGACATGTTCTTAGTCTGAGCAGGGCCCATGCCCAGTGGAGCCAGCATGTAAATGCAGAATTTTTGAAGTTTCTTTACTGCTCCGGAAAAAGGTGATTTTTTAGATCAATTGGTTGTTATTTTGATCAAAATATACTTTTGCCATCAAAATATAGTTCGTCCCCCGTCTGTCAAGCCAATAACTGTTGATGTATGAAAATTCTTCCAAAAAAATGCTTAATTGACATAAAGGTCAACGAAGCCTACGTTGATATGGCACACAATTCTGCTATGTCAGAATTGTTGACGATATACACTAAACACGTTGGTTCTATCAACGTGTCCTAACTGCCTTGACAGAGTGATTTACCCGACCAACGGAATAGTCAACGCTGCCGTCAAGGCATGGGCAGTATTCTGCATTAAAGATCACACGAAAAGACTTTGGGACAGAATTTGGCGTCATTTCGACGTCAGAGTCAACGCGTTGATTATTTGCGTTGATCGTCTAATAGTAGTTCAAGTCTTTTTGACGGACTGACAGCTTTTTGACGAACCAACAGCCAACTTGGATTCCTTATGTTTATGTTCAATTCACTATCACTACCAGTTTTTTGTTTATGGTCTGACCCTGATATATACTCTTAAGCCTCAAAGCTAAGTTGAACTGCCTTCAATCATCTGGGAGTACCTGTAGCCTTAACCAAAGCCACGAAAGCCCTTCCCAGCAGATGTAAGTCCACGCAACTAATGGCTTGTAAATCCAGTTGATTTCCACGACGAATAGAATTGTGATGAGTATCAATTTTAAGACAACTTTTAAATATTTGTAAGAAGCATCCAGGGCTAGCCAATAAGATTTGAGTACCGTCAAACTTCAGAGTCTGAGAACAACACGTTCCACAGCAATAGATTCCAAACAACGGAAGGACTTTAATTCGTTGACACCATAGCTCTTGTGCTTAACGTTTGTCCATCTCTTTGGTACTATAGACGTTCACGTGCGCCGGTGCAACCCTTTGGCGCTCACGGATTCAGTGACGTTTTAGTCTAGCCGGTTGACAGATTGTTTGTTGATGGCATGTAATTGGTTCTGTCCTTGTTTCCATGAAGACCTAACAGTTTGGCCCCTTTTTCAACTGCCGTGAAAGACTGATGATGTCGATGAAATCATCGGCATACGCAAGAAGTTATACAGATATGTTGTTAATAGTGCCTTCAGGGTTAACACCTGCCCTGCGAACTTATTGCCTCAGGACGAGATTGAAGAAACCACATGAAAGTGCATCTCCTTGCCAAAACCTTGTGTATGTTTGGAATAGTTCGAAAGAGCTCTTCCCCAGTTGCACATTGCATCTCGTATCTTCCAATGCCACGCAACACAATTGGATCAATTTTCCCAGGATCTCAAGTTCATCTATCATCATATTGAGCTCCTGACTATGAATGCTATCATATGAGGCTTTGAAGTCGATGGCAAGATGTTGTGCCTCGACTTTAATTTTGTTGGCCAATCAAACTGGTTTTTCCCATCTAAAGTGGCTGTTGTTCCAAATCGCTGAAAATTCCAAATGTTTTTCAAAACAAAGGAACAAAATATATACATACTTCCGCATATAAAAAAAAATGTCGAAGACTGAGTAAGGCGTATAAGGGCTTTAATATTGCAAGCCTATGATAAAATCATTCTTTTTTTTTCAAACCTAATCTTGACCTCTGTCTCAGCTCAAAGTCAGTACGCATTAAAACATGATCACAATTAAGATAGATGATCTCTTCTGACCTTCAAGTCTGTCTGTCTGTTTGTCTTACAAAGCTTTTCATCCACCAAAAATATTTAAAACAATAAAAAAAAGAAAAAAGTTGAAGAAATTACAATTAAATTAGAAGCAAAACTTGAGGCGATTTTAAACGTTATTGTAATTATTTTGCAAATAATTGTTATCTACCACGATCGCCGCCGCCGCCTCGCCGCTCGCAGTTTACAGATTGACAGCTACTAGGCTATCTATAGCCGATGGTTGAATGTGGATGTAAACAGCTTAAGGAAGGTAACAACACAAGATTTAGTATCGCGGCAGAGAAAAATATGCCATTTCCATTATAAATGCGCCAATGGAATGGAAGCACCCTAGGTTGGGTTGTTGATTGTTTTTTTGTTATTTTATCGCCGACAGATCCCACCTTGAAGCTATAACTAATAATGTCAGACCGGATCTTGATGTTAGAATCTTTGTTTAGAATAGAGCATCCGCACCACGTGGTGCGTTTTTGGTGGAATCTTTTGTTTGGTTGTTTATTCTCCCATCAACGGAGAAGCCGCAGTAGCAGCATGCAGTAGACGTTATACATTTCAGTCACTATTCAACATTCGCTGTGAAAAGATAGATAACTAAGTAGTTTTTATTTTGAAGATACTTTCGTGTGCTATTCCGAAGATATGATCGGAAAATCATTACTTGGTTTTTCCATAGTAATTACTGTTGCTGTGGTCGTAAGATTTGATAACGTTATTGGTGAGCATGATCATAAGTTGGCACGACAACACGATCCTCTCTAAATTGTTTAAGTTCACTTCAGGCCAAACGGTATCACCGAAATTGGACTTCAATGATTCTAAGGAAGTGGAGCCAAAAGGTTCAACAAAGAGACCATTGCCTTCGTTTAGCCAGGATGAGAATGAAAGTGCTGGTCGTAGTGGCGTTGTTGGAGGAGGATCGGCTGGACCAAATGGAGGCAGTGGAAAAACTGGACCAAAAATTCATGGAGTTCGTGTCACTGTGGATACTGGTGATAACCAAAAAGGTTCCAAAGGTGGGTTCTATTTGAAATGAAAATATTCATCAAAATTTAAAATTTTAATTTTAACGAAGTATGAATTATGAGCCAAACAAAAGTATTAGTGAGGATTTTGAAACATTCGTGTTTGCATTTTAGGAATTTCCGTGTTCCGTATTTTTAAACTGGCGAAGATTACGAATCCGATGAAGCAGATTGTAGAGAAACCAGGAAACGACCACTGCAGTACCACCGAATAGAAATTGATTTGAACTTCTACACCTAAGACGGTGTTCACATTGGACTGAAAAACTGGATTTTTTTTACGTTTCAGTATTTACATCTTCCTTTACTGAAGCAGTGGGAGTGAGATGTGAATACTGAAACGTAAAAAAAAATCCAGTTTTTCAATCCAATGTGAACACCGTCTAAGAATAGTTGTTTTTGGCAGTTTTTGAAAACGTCAAGTTAACGTCAATTCGACAGTCAAATGATCGTCATTTTTTGACGCGAATATTGCAACTGTCAAATATATGCTATGGCATAAAAAATGTTTTCATCAACGTCATTCAATTTGCTTGCAAACGTCGTCAACTCCATTTTTTTTTACGCAGATGATGTTTTTAGCAAATGGCATTATTGAACACAATGCTAAGACTTAGACCCTGTTTAGATTGTGAGGTTTCACTTCAGTATGGTGACCATTCGTAGGTGCAATCGGTGAGGTACGAAGGGAGGGGTTAGTCAAGAAGAAAATATAAAAATTTGAGTGAGCAGTCATTTTTAATAATCAAAATGGTCGATTTCATTCGATATTGGTCAATTTAGCCTAAGCGTTCAAGAGATAGGTTCCCTTTCCCCGAAGAAAAAATTTACGAAACTAAACAAAACTTCTCAATCCGCGTATGAATTCGGTTGTTTTTTTCCAACCTCTTAAAAAACCCTACAGAGCATTATACAGGGTTCTACCATAGGCCAGAAGTCCAGTTAGCTCTTCGCTGAAGACTTAAACGACCAATTCTTTAAAGCTGTGTTCATTTTGTTGCTCCTTTTTAAAATATTCGATTAGGGAAGATCTTTCCAATGTTGCATTTTCACATTTTCGTAAGGATAAAAGGTTGCCGCTTTATTAAAAATTTCTCAACTAAATCAAAGCAATATCAAAATACCCCAGAAGAAAAGTGATCAAAATGCCTTTGGCCTGCTACTGACTCTCTTAAATACCACTTTTGTCAAAATCTCTTTTCCCTCGAAGTTTATGATTTGAGTCCCTCTCCCCCTGGAAGTTTTGTCCCTCTCTTGAAAAATCCTGTAGGCGCCTACGGCATATTGTATACGAGTTTTTAAGCCCTACTTACTTTAGGTGGTGCTATAGTCTGGGGTGGACCACAGTCTCAACCAACAAGCTTCTTCCAGCCAGCTTGGTCTCTAGCTAGCTGTATCCAGTTTCGCACACCAAGTGGGTTGAGGTCCTCTTC
Source organism: Dasysyrphus albostriatus (assembly GCA_946251815.1). Taxonomy (NCBI): domain Eukaryota; kingdom Metazoa; phylum Arthropoda; class Insecta; order Diptera; family Syrphidae; genus Dasysyrphus; species Dasysyrphus albostriatus. The sequence goes on from OX276337.1 coordinate 107,169,544, forward strand.
CACTTGCATGCGCCACCTGTTACGCTGTCCTCCTCTTCTGCACCGCGTCGTACCATGGGTTTAATGCAATTAAAACTTCCCGGATCGGAGTTATAATGTCCTTGTCACTGCACCATACATCAGCCCCCCCCCCCCCAAATTATAGCTGCTTATGCTGACATTTTTTCCGAGGCATCGTGACCATCGGTATAAGGTGTCCTTGGTGGTCTTGCTTTAATTCACCCATTAAACCTATCTTCTTGGTTTCCTTCTCAATACTCACGAAACCACCATACTGATATCACGCTTTGTTCATCTGACTATGTCAATATCGTCAGCGTAAGCGAGTAATTTGACGGACTTGATGTGAGACTTCTCAAGAAAGTCTGGGTAAGATTCAAAAATCGAAGAGTGTTTTAGGAACTCTACACCAATAGTGCCATCTTTCGGAGAACTTACGGTTTATGTACATTTCTCACAACGGAAGATCTTTTAAGAATTTTGAAAGCATTACCTACAGCTTAGTTTACAGTTCTCATGCGAAAAAAAAATCAAAATTTTCAAAATAGTTTTTCACCTATTCTGTGCACCAAATTGCATAATTTAAGGCAAAAATGTTGGCCTTGGCCTAAGCCACCCATTGAGTCATTAATTTACCTATATTAATAAACTTATAGGTCTTAAAATGGAAAATAATTTTTGGGTGCAAAAACTATTTGCATGTAAATAATGCCTCGAGGTGAATATATTTCCTTTTTGGAAGTGTAAGCCAACCATCAAAAAAAATATTTAATTCACCACACTTTGTTCGCATGCAAAACAATTGCTATTCTATTCCTTTGCATGACAGCAATGGCTTTTTTTTTTGCATCAAACTGTAAACCAATCGTGCAAACAATTAATTTTGAATTTCACCTCAACTATTTTTGATATGCGAGAATATTTACATAGAATTTTTTTTGCTCACGGGATCTTCAAAACTAGGCTTACATCAATAGTATTTTTTTTTTTGTCAAAATGAAAAGATAACTAAGATTTTATTCGAAAACAAATATATCGGTTTTAATAATTTTGTCTCTTTCAGAGTCCAAAGAAAGTGTCGAAATCACTGAAAGTAAAAATAAGAAAAAAATTGGCATTCATACTGATATAACATTTGAAATAACTGGCGATGTTGAAGATTCTAATTCTACAAGTTCAAGTCAGAGGCATGACAAAGGTGAAAATATACTTACTTTAGAGTCAGATTATGTTTGATAACTGTCTTTATTTCTGTTCTTTTGATTATTTTTTTTTTAGAAGAAAATGATGCTAGTGTACCAATATTTAAAGGACGCAAGGCCACCACAACAAGTCGTCCTCGAAAGCCCTACGATCCAAGAACTCATTGGAATCCAAATTTTTCTGCTGAACGTCGACGAAATGGTGGTGGAGACAATTCATTTCGACCATCATCACATCACTATCCGCATAATGTTCCCGTTTATCCTGCAACTGATAATGCCAATGGAGACGATATTTATCGTGGAATGGATAGCTGGTCGAGTTTTATTCCCATAACTAGTACTTGGACTACAGAACGCTCGTATTATGAACAATATCAACCACCGAATGCTGTCAGTGGTTACAGGGTACCAAGTTGGAAGCCATGCTATTGTGTTACGACTGCAGATAATAGACGTAGGAGGGATAGCATAGCACATCCAACAAGTTCTATTATTCGGGTAGTTGATAAGTTAGATAGTCCTTTTTCCAGTGGAAAAAAGTAATTTTATAGTTGTTGTTGATTAAAAGGTGTCCAATTTGCAACTAAGTGATCTTTATTTAATCAAAAAATGCTGATTCGGAGATTAACGGGGACTTTGTACTCACTTTTGAACAAAAAACCTGGAAGCTATGGGTTAGGCTATACAAATTTGGATTTAAATCAAAATACGAATTATTCGACAGGGCTACAGCGTGTTTTAAAGGTGCGTATCCATTGGAGAGTACGAAAAACTCTCAAGCAGCTCTGGAAAGTGACTTTCGGATAGCTGTCTACCTCTCTGTGAGCTAATTCCATGACTTTGTGCATTGCGAGTTTTGCTCTCGGGAGCTGTTTGAGAGTTGCTCGTAGACTTGTTACCCTTAGATTTATATAAACCTACTGTCTAGTGTCTACTTGTCAAGAGCATGTGATTACAGTTTGGAGAGTATCTAATGGAAAAAAATAAATTAACTGTGGTGGCACAACAGCTCGTGGAGAGCCAAGGCCTAGTCACTTACAACTCTCAACCATTTATGTGTGCGTGTTGTTGGCAGGAATGGAGGGAACCTACATTTTTTTGCCGAGTACGAACAGCGAGTTGAGAAGCACTTATTCATGATAAGTTTACTCTTGGAGGATTTGTCAGTTCCTCGCAAGAGGCAGTACCTCGGGAAAAACATATCTCATGGATAGACGGTGTACAAGGTAGTGTACACGAAAAAGAAAGGACCTCAGCTTCAACCAACTTGACATGCAAAACTGGAAACAGCTAATTAAAGGCCAAACCGGCTGAAAAAAGCTTATTAGTTGATGCCTTGGTCCTACCCGGGTTCCACCTTAAGTAAGCAAGTAAGGCCTATGCCCGGGTTTCTCAAAGTGTGCTCCGGGGAGCATTTGGAGCTCCACGAAGAATATCCAAGTGCTTCGTGGAAATATCGGAAAAATATCGAAATATTCATTTAAAGAAAATTGTACATTGAAGAAGTTTTTGTCAGACGTTGAAGCACGAATTCAATTTTTTCCTTCATAAAGCACAAAATTTTTCTATCGCTTGCAACATCATACACATGTGCGAATAAGGATTTTCTGCCTACGTTGAACCTAAAACAAAGCATAGATCTCGTTTTCTCATCTCAATGCAGCGCCCGATATTCTGTTGTAGTTGTCTTAAGTTCAAAAATATACACCAGCATTGTGCAGAAAAAACCAGATACATTTAGCCACGAAAAATAAGACTTAACATACTTCGAACAAACTCCGACAAAACTGAATTTCTGTGGAGTGCTTTGTTTTGACGTCTGAAGCATTTCCTGGGAAGTTCCCTGAAGATGGGTTGGGTAAAAACTTTTAAGTGGGGTAAATTCAGATTTTTCGTAATATCTCCAAAACTATAATTTTTTTTTTTGTTAAAAAATGCTAAGGTACAAATTGTAGCTTTTGTAACTCTTCAAAAAAAGATTAAAATACTTTTTTCGTACAGTGAATAGCTTCAGGGAAATACTTGCAAGAAAGATTTATTCCATTCATATGTAGATAGGCAAATCACCTTTTTTCAAGATGGCATCCTCCCCTTACCCCGGGCTCCCTAAAAACTTGGGTTCATAATGATGAGATGAAGCCAAACTAAAAAAAATTACCCCCTCCCGCAAAATTAAGGGAACTCCTCAGAAAATGCTTAGACGTCAAATAAAACTCTCCACCAAAATTCAGCTTTGTTGGAATTATTCGAAGTTTTTCCATTTTGTTGTCTAATTTTAAGGGGCTTCATCATTGACTTAATATATATGGACTGCTAGTCGTATGTTTTTTCCGTACAAAAGCTCAACAGAAAAGGGTTCAGCTTCTCCTAAGCAACATATGTAAGAGCTTCTGTCGAACATGCGGCGAACAAAACAACTATTCTAACGTCTCTGTATGTCGATCACTCCATCATCATGGGATCAAACGTGCAATTCATTGAAAAAAGCAGTGGCTCGTGTTAGCATCCACTAAATTGAATAGTACTTTTCGTTACATGGCTAGAGTGAGGCCTAAAATGCTGCTGAAGTGAAAGGAAAATTTAATGTGGTCTCCAATCGTCAACGACCCCTAACAAATAAATTTGGAGACTTTCATTAAATATCAAAATAAAAAAAAAATAATAATAAGACAGTTTCGACAGCCCCATAACAAATCCGCGAATATTTTTATTTATAAGCGCGTGTTTCCACATTTCCTTAAATATGTTTGTCTTTCTCCTCTCATGTGCATTCTTTTTTGCTTTTCCTTTTCATTCTTCAGTCTATGGTAGGAATCCAATCCAAACAATATGGATGCAGTTTTTAGTGTTTGCTTGTTTGGCTTCTTTCCAAAATATTTTCTTCAATTTTTCAAAATTAAAATTCAACTGAAATTAAAAAATCAAATGTCAAATTTTCATTAACAAAATGCTTCGAACAGTTAATTGTGTGCGAAAAAAAGTGGAGACTTGGATTCAGAAATCTACTACGATTCTTTATTTTAGTGACATTTCACTATCGAACTGCGTATACTTAAAAACGAAAACAATACGAAATTTTTCGTTTATGATTTCGTTGTTTCAATTTTTGTATGCAAATTTTTGTTTCGCTTCAGCTGCGTACTATGCTCAAGGGGAAATTACTGTAAGGCTGGGCATTCACGTAGAGACAATCGTAGTGACGATCGCTAGGTTCGCAGAGATTTTCAACGAACTTCAGTACAAACGTGGTCCATTCACAATAGATCTTTTGTCAATTTTCCATAGAAAATTTCTACGATTCTTGCGACAGTCCTTACGACAATTTCAACGTGACTGTTATTTTGGAAATTGTTTTTCTTATCATAAGTGGAAACATTTCAAACAAAAATTAATATATTTGTATCTTATCTCCACCGATGGATGGAAGCAAAAACTGAGGACATTTACAAACTTTTGCTATCCCGGACAAATGGTTCTTGTAAAGAATTGAAATGTCTTTCATATAACTTCGGTAGAGTTTAACATCCTCTTTTAAAATTCCTCTCCTCAAGCCCTTTAAAGTTTATTTATTACATACTTTGAAAGAATGAGTTATGTAGCTGTGTTTGAACATAGTTCTCTCTCGGTATGTCTAATATTTTATTTACATTAAGTCATAAATGTTAAGCCTTTCATTAAGAGACATAAAGCCTCTTAATTGCATTCGTATCCAATCCAAAGGCAGCTTAATCCCCCTCTATACTAAATGAATTCAAAAATTAAATTTCTTCATACATATAAAACTTGATGTGCAAAAATATTGCCTTCATTCTCCAAAACACACATATGTAAACCCCATCACACCATTAAGACTGACATTCATAAAATTTTCCTACTCAAACTTTCCAAACAACCACAAAAAGAAGGTCTTTGCCTATGTGCCATCATTTATAGCATTTGCCCTTCGTTCCACTTGATTCTTATATACATGCGCCACGCCAACCACTATGGATATGGCAAAGGCAAAACGTTCCTTAATCGCTCCATTGAGGGCGATTACATTTAACTGCTCATTTACGAATTCCTTAAGGACATCTCACAGACCATCATCATCGATGTATGATGTCTTACTTAAAGTACACAGCACTTCACTTCGGCTCTCTCCTGATGGTCGCATGGATGGCGGAGGCGGTGTGCTTAGTAAGTTTGAAGTTCCATGCATAGTTGCACTTTATATTGTGTCCTCGAGCTAAATGGAGTGAGACTTTCTTTGATTTTTGTCCTCAGGATATTTTTTAGTTAAGAGGGTTTCTATATATTTTATATGATGTGATGGAAGTTTGCGGAGTTCAATTGAATTTGACATACCGGCTGACACAAGGGGTGCACATTTTACACTCGCCGTCACCATTCACGAAATAAAACACCGGAAAGTGTATATACTTCGCTTGATCACGACACGATGACGATGTCATACCATGACAGGAGTGACACCCTATGCCACATCCTGTCAGTCTAAAGCAATAAACATCCACCGGCAAAATTGATAAAAAGGAGTGCTAACAAGGACAGGCACAAGGTACTCCGAACACTCTCATAACTAAATACCTACACCGAACGAAAGTGAATTTGATTTCGCAAAGAGAGGCAGCAGCCGGTTATGGTGTCGACAGTACCTACTTCCCATGCAACCATCATCAGAACCAAAGGGCTACACGCTACTGAACTGCCGAGACCAAGGCCGACCTCCTCGACCCTGAGGCAAGTGTCAGGCTTAATAATGGGATCTTGAGCCTGATTATTAAATGTAATTTAACTTTACGATCGATTCCAACAGAAACAGGACACCCATCAGCAGTCCCATGACATGCGGGTGCAAATTTTTTTTCTTTTTCTTTTCACAAGGAAAATGCAATTTTCCAATAAAACCCAAAGTTGATTGCAGAAGGAAATTCCATTAATATGCCCTCGGGGAAATTATTAGACAGGGGTTTTTGCCAGGAATGACTTTTTTGACGTTGCCACCATTTAAATTATCGTCGCAGTTAGTGTTACAGTGTGTGGCACAATAATGATGGCCAGGGTGAAATGTTCTTCTCTGGAGTCGAGTACCTACCTAACGATAATTGCGTTCATTGTTTGAAATGTGATGCAAATGTAACAAGTGTCACGACAGTTGCCATTGTCGTTGCTAGTTGCTGTGACAGTGTGGTTAATGTGGTAAGAGGCTTATTGAAAATCAATCTTTGGATTGTTGTGATAGAATGGCTTTTATTCCTTTGTATCGAACAAATTTATTTTTATGGCACTGCGGGAAGTTGATTGGACTTACTTTGAGTTTTTAAGTACTTGTCCTGTGCCTACTCTGATACTAATCTTTAAAAAATTTTCTAGAGAACAGAGGGAAATAGAAGGAGTTGAACGAAATAAAATTGTTGCGAAAAGTTCTGCAATCTCGAAAACATTTGTTTTAAAGGTTCCCTTAAACCGGTGGGTAAAATTTATTCAAATGTTTCCATACTGGGAGCACCTCTTATATTACTGTGGTTGCAACCCTATAGGGTCAGAATCGAAAGCTAATTGCTCATTCTTGAAATGCTTACGCCACTGATGATCAAAGTGAAGACTACTTTAAGATTTTCTTCTCGAGTATTCGCAGTTCCTTCATAGCTGTTTTGGAGATGCTGCATCAAACTGGGAAGCTTTAACTGATGACTGGGCTACTGGGCTCTGGAGCTGCTTATATATAAGAACTTTTGTCTGTTGGCATACTCCAGTTCTTTTTTTCATGGAAAGCAAAATTGGCTTTTCTGAGGACAGTTTGCGAATGTGGGTTGAATTTCAGTAGCTCCTTGAACTAAATGCCAAAGTACTTGACGCTGAGTTGGCTTATAATGCTATATTTCCATCAAAGGTTTATCTCAGTTCAGATTTAATTAATCTATTTGGTGTTTTCACCACACAAAAAGATTTAAAAAGATTTACTTAAACACGTCTTTAAATTCAAATGGTGTTTCATTTTTTTCTTATTAAGTGGAAGTGAGAGAGAATGCTTCATTTGTGAAGAACTGAATGCAAACACAAATGAATCCTTCAGCGCCATAAAAGAGTAGGTTAGTTCGATTTGTAAAAGAATTTGCTCTAAAAAGATTTAAAAAAAAATTAATAAGTTTGGTGGTGCAACAGCTCATGGAGAACCAGAGCCAAGTGACTTACAACTCTCAACAATTCCTTGGTGCGTGTTGTTCGTAGGAATGGAGGAGACCTACAATTTTTTGTCAAGTCCGAACGGCTAGAAGAGAAGCACTTATTCATGACAACTATACTCTTAGTGGATTTGTCAGTTCCTCGCAAGAGGCGGTGCCTCGGGAAAAACATTTCTGTTTTTAGGTAGCAGGCTAGAAGGATTTAACAAGATTTATTTCCAATCTTCCAAGTTTACGGAAACTTAATTCGAAAATTTATGAACTTTGAGGTTAATCTTATTAAATCTCAGATAAGTGTTAAGTGGAAATGTTGTATAATCTGGTTCCTCCTGGGAGTGCTAGGGTTATGCTTCTGCAGCTCCCAGGTGAGTGACTTCGTCTGCCCCATGGTCTTCTGAAGCAGACAAGCTCCAATTTGGATGAGTTGATATGGATACCCTATTTGGTGTAAGACCCGAAGAGATTGCGGATATGACCTCGACTAATCCGACAGCTGTTAATGGATATAATGATCAGTAATATTTGAGCGAGTCATCAGTGAAGATTCTTGCATTCGCTTGAAATTTGTTGGCAAGGGGTCATGATGATGTTGTACGGAAGGGGAGGAGCTCTCATTCACTTCAATGTGAATTTTCAGTTCTTCAATTGTACGACAAAATGTGTTCAAAGGGTAGAAATGTGAATCCAAGAGGACTCAAGCGTCCACAGGTTTTATGTTAAGTCAACTTCTGTCTATTAACTCCTACTCTCACCTCCCCGTGGTAAACATTGAGTACCTCAATCGGAGATGGGGCTTCAATCCCTGTGGAGTTGGGGCAGAGGAGTGTTTCCATTAAGGCACTTCCCCTTTCATCAATTTGGCAGTGGAAGAATTCCCCAGATGAAATCAATGGTGGCATCTACAGCTCAATAAAAAAACCCACCATAGATTCTTAGTTTAAGCTATTTAGTTGTGAAGCAATAACAAGCCAGGCTGCTGACGAACCTGTCGCAAACGAAATAAGAACAACGATCTTCGAATCTGTAAGTGTTCAATGTTCTGTTTCTCTTTAAACCATGTGCATTTAGTGGAGACCCTTGACATAACCACCGCCGGTGTCATCCAAGAGGTGCGATTCGAGAAATGAAAGACTGCGGTAGATATTGCAGGCAACTGTTACACCGATAACAAAAAAGACTGCAGTCTTGAGTTACAACTTTGTGAACGAGCGCCTCACCACCAAATTTTGCATCAATGTTTAATTCGACATAAGCTTCATTTGAGCGCATGCCCCACAGAGGAGGAAGATGATGATACTAAGGACGAGTTCTATACGAGCTCCTGGGCAAGACATTAAGATTATTGGGTGATATTAATGCCAAACTAGGAAGAGAGCACGTTTTTGGTGGCATAATAGGAAGATATTGCTGCAGGATGAAACGTTGTGTTAGATAGTACGCAGTTTCCGCATCCCGATATACACAAAGGGACATGACGAATTTTTGATCTCCCGACCACCAACCAGATTAACTACTTTGCATCGTCACTCCTCTAGTATCAAGGATGTCCGAAAGTTCCGTGGGGCCAATATTGACTGGGACTACTAGCTCGTTGTAGCCAAGGTAATAGTACAGATATCACAACCAAAAACTAAACAGCAAAATACTGTAAGAAAGTTTGATGTGTCGGTGGGATGGCTCCCGCTGCATGAAATCACCAGGTCCTTTTCCAATCGAGTCCTTCGCACCCTCTAAGATAGTCCTATGTTGCCAACTTCAAGCATCGAGAACTCGTAGAAGGATTGCCAAGAGGCCATTAGAGATTCTGCTTCTGAAGTGCTGAGCCTCATACGTCCGTCATCACAGCGAAACCCCTGGTATGACGAAAAATACCGGCAAGTACATCTAGCCATAAGAAGAAGCATCGAAAGCATAGAAGGACCAAGTTTGTTCGTGAGCTCTACTAGCAGAAGAGGATAAAGAAACAACGGTTTCTAAGGCGGACAAAAAAGGAGCGTGATAAGCCCGCGATCAGGGAAATAAAAGGATGCCATTGCAGGAATGAAGTTCGGAAGCTTTACTAAAAAGTAAAAGAACGTCCTAAGGTTAGAAATCAGAGATTGCAAGTCCTTCGTCGTAGAAACGCTGTGTTGTGCTTAGGATATGGAAAAACTAATTCTGTAAAATGTTTAACGGTGATGACGAATTGAATTTCGCTGCCATGCAGATAGCTCCATTTAACTTTGACAAAGAAGGCCAACAATTCCATTCCCCCAATCTCGACGACGGACGTGAAGAAAGCAACTACAGCTGCATCAGTCTCCTCAACATCCTCAACTGCCGAACTTTATAAATGCTTGAAGCCATGAGTCTACAACCTGATAGCTCCACATCAGTGTGGCCTTCAGCAATATCGACCAACTTAAGGAAACAAGTCCTGTCTTGAGAAACTTAGGTGTCCCTGTATTAGACTCTAATCATCCCGTTCCTGATGTATGGTGTAGAGGCATGGATGAGAATGATTTAGGATGTTTTGAGAGAGATAGCCTTCGGGTTGTTTTTGGTCATTTCTGCATAGATCAGAAATGGCGATGAACGTTTCAACAACGAACCGTAAGGGCTGTACAGTGAAACCGACCTAGCCCTCAATAGTGAAAAGCCAACGAATGAGGTGGCTCGAATTGGCATCAATGCTCCGGTCCGAAAAGTATTTGAATCCAATTCCGTGGGACGGTACAGTCAGGGGGGACAGTATAACGTACGCAATTGGAAGAGGACCTCAACCAACTTGGCGTGCGAAAATAGAAACATCTAGCTGCAGACCGAAACGGCTGGAAGAAGCTTGTTGGCTTAGGTCTTGGTTCACTCCGGACTGTAGAGCCACCTTAAGTAAGCAAGTAAAATAATCGAATTAGAAAAATCTCAAACTGAAAAGATTTTATCGAAATCAGGCCAATTACAATAACTTCCAATGCGAAGTGAAAAATGTCTGCTATTATTGCTCTCCCTCGAACATTTAAATTTTTGACTTTGAAGGGTTATCACTGCATTTGCTGATGGTAATCAGTTTATAATACTAAATTGCGGTATCCTTGAAATCCAAAATTACGCTACTCAGTGAATGTAAGAACGTTTAAGTAGCAGTGCTGGACTATCCATACCCATTTAAAATCTGTCTAAAATGAGGGCCAGCCCTTGATGCAAATAAAATAATATTTTTTTTAAATCCTTACAAGTTCTAAAAAATCATAGAAACGCCTAATAATCCCGCACAAGATTTTACTCCTACCGATTTTGCGCCTTTTCAAATTAAAAAAGAAAAGGTGTAAAAAATTGTGTAGCCATTTTCCGATTCAGTGCATCGATAAGTTCGACCCTGTAAAAAGAGAAAGGTATGTTAATTGATAGGTAAAATAAGATTGGAGTAGGGAAACTCGTTAATTGTGAGTATCGTGGGTAATCAAGGGTTGTGAAAGGCCCGTCTCATATCTCTTTTCTCTATCTCTTCATCACAACCGGATGAAAGAGTGGCATACTATTATAAAGCATAAATGTCACTCACACGTCCTATTGACGTCCACTCATATAATAACACAGCAAAGCAGCATCAGCCTCAGCCCCTCTAAATCAAATTCAATGAGGTCTATCGGACGCACACACAATATAACACACTTACCCCAGCTGGTCTGAGCTGAGAGTCCATAACTCCAACAATAGTCTTTTGTTGCTGATTACCAAAGAGAAATGATTGGATGGTCGTCGCATCGGTTTGGTCCATGGAATAGACTATACTGATGTGTCCCTAGAAAACTCTACTATACGAGTATTTGAATGGACACAGAGTGTTAATCTAATAATGATCAACCCTTAACACCTCATCAGCGCATCCCTATGTATCTGCATCATCATCAGCATCGATGGCCGTGTAGGTACTTGAATTCTCATCATCCTCATCAACAACAGAAACAACAGCCATCTGTATAAATGGGAAACGAAAGAGGACGAGTGCCATTTGTCTGTTAGTTACCAGAACGATGGTGACGGTTCCTGCTTGATTGGAATTGGATCGGGTTCTTCGTAGTAGCTGCCTGCAGATTATTATTATTCCCGTAATCATTGTCGACCACATGCCATGCCATTTCCGATAGATATATAGAATCCAACCCCACAGGACATAGATTCATTTTCGAGTTTCCTGTGTTTGGTCCTGTATCTTTGGATCCTTCTCAATCGATTTGATTGCAGACAAGATACAAAATACTTCACCAATACCACTCTTACGTATTAGCATTAATCACTGGCAATGAACTTCAGTCGATTTTCGTCTGAAAATCAGCATCGTGTTTCTCTTAGAACTTACTCGTAGATAGATACAAAATATGAAAATAGCATCAATTGAGATGAATCTTAGAATCAGATACAATCCTACTACTGCTACTACGCAAATTTGTCTTTTTGTTACGAATTCGATATGAGGACACAAATAAGTAGATATTCATTGAAATGTGAAAAAGTTGTTCTATTGTGTGTGTGTTTCGTGATAGGGCTACCAAGGTGTCGGCTCTGGACCTTTGGCACCTCATATATTGGAAATTTGATATTTGAGAATCCCATCTAGTTGGTCAAAAAGAGTCAACTAGTCCTAGAAATTGGTCAGCCCTAGATAACTAGAAGAGAAGGCTTAAAGTTTCTCAAGGTCAGTCAAGATTACGCCCGATTTTTGGCAACTCATTTATGGGAAATTTTCAAAAAAAAGTATATCAACTCAGGGATCTCTAGATTATGATAAAAGATCAACTATTTTCAGTAATTGGTCAGCCATTTTTTTTCTATGAATTTTTAAAATTAGTTTCAAGGTCACAAAAAAACTTTAGGCACCTCATGTGGGTCATTCCAAAATTTTAACTATATCTTTGGAAGGCCAATTCACGGTCATAAAAGGTCAGCTATTTTCAGTAATTGGTCAACGTTATATAAATATTTTTTTTTTATGAATTTTAAATGATTTAAAAAAAAATTCAAGGTCATAACGATTTTTGGCACCTCATTTATGGAAAATTAACAAAAAATGTTTGCCATTTGACAGATCTCTTGATCTTTACAAAAGGTCAGCTTGTTTTAGTAATTGGTTAGCCATGGATTTTTTTAAAGACTGTGTAACCAGGCACATACAGATGTCTCACGCCTAATGGAGCAAAATAACCTATTTCATTGGAAAGTATATTGTGCAAAGGTTTTAAAAAATTAAGTTTTACTACAAAAATTAAAGCACTTTTGCCAGTATTTTGTATCTTTGACTCAGCTGGAAAATATCTATGTCTGTTTTTTTTTCTCTGTCAATTTGTTCTCGTCTTTTCTTTATTCTTTTTCGATTTTATTTTGTTTCTGCAATGCTAGTTTTGCCCCTCAAGCTTAGTTTACAGGTCCTTTACAAAAAAAAAATCAAAATTCAAAACAAACAAAACAGATTGTCCACCTACATATATTCTTATTTTCGGATGCAAAAACTATTTGCATGGAAATAATGCCTTGAGGTGATTATATATTTTTTTTGGAAGTGTAAGCTGACCATACAAAAAAATGTTTTATTCACCAAACTTTTTTTCACGTGCAAAACAATTGCATAACATTTCATGACAGCAATGGTTTTTTTTGCGTGAAACTGTACAAAAATCATGCAAGCAATTGTAAGCATTTCACGTAAATTATTTCTGACTCGCGATAATATTTGCATAGATCTTTTTTTGCGTATGGGAACTGTAAAGAGGTAAAAAAAATCTATGAAAATATTCTCTCATGTCAAAAATAATTGAGGTGAAATTTAAATTTAATTGGTTTAAGGTTTCATGCAAAAAAAAACCATTGCTGTCATGAAATGTCATGCAAAACGATGAACTGGCAATTGTTTTGCATGCGAAAAAAGTGTGGTAAGTAAATTAATGACTCAATGGGTGATCTAGACGAAGAGGTAAAAAAAATCTATGCAAATATTCTCTCATGTCAAAAATAATTGAGGTGAAATTCAAATTTAATCGTTCAAATGGTTTACACTTCATGCAAAAAAAAAACCATTGCTGTCATGAAATGTCATGCAAAACGATGAACTGGCAATTGTTTTGCATGTGAAAAAAGTGTGGTAAGTAAATTAATGACTCAATGGGTGATCTAGACGAAGGCAAACATTTTTGCATAAAGCCTAGTTTACAGTTCTAGTGCACAAACAAAAATCTATGCAAATATTCTCGTATAAGAACAATAACTGTAAACTAATCATGCAAACAATAAACCTTGCATTTCACCTCAGTTTTATATAGAAAAAAAACCGTTGCTGTCATGAAATGTCATCCAAAACAATGTACCAGCAATCGTTTTGCATGCGAAAAAAGTGTGGTGAGTAAAATATTTTTTATTTTTTTTTGAAGGTCGGCTTACACTTGCAAAAATAATAAATATTCGACTCAAGACATTATTTACATGCAAAAGGTTTTTGCATCTAAAAATTATTATTTGCCATTTTAAGGCTTAAAGTTTATTAATTTAGGGTAAATTAATGACTCAATATGTGGTTAAGGCCAAGGCAAACATTTTTGGCCTTGAATATTATAGAATTCTGTCCATAGAATAGGTGGAAAATTGTTTTGAAAATTTTGATTTTTTTTTCGTATGGGAACTGTAAAGGAGGTTAAAGATAAATTAAATATAATGTGAATACCTGCCTACCCCTTTTGCGTACGCCCTTGAAAATGAGAAGTTCAATGTCAATGCCTGGTGAGTACTAAAGAGCAAGGCCGAACGTAAAGGACAACTGCTGGTGATCAGTAACGACATTCCAGTTAAATCAAATATAATGCACTTATGCACCAAAGACATTGGCATCTGGGAAATCATCAGCTAGTAGAGGAGAGTAAGCTACCCTCTATAAAAATACTCCAAATACTCAAGTTTTACAAAAAAAGAAGTTTGGAGAATGAGCTCAACTCACTGGGGGCACAATAGATCCTAACTATAATTCATAAAATTACTTACTGATTTGTGATTGTAAATTGTAGTTCGGTAATGGGCCTGGGGCCTGCTTCGCAATACATTCTTCCACCTAAAAAATAAAAACTTTAAGACTGTGTTAAGGCTCAAAACTGCTGGTCTTGGATGGCAACTCTGTTATTTTTGACTTCACACTGTTTTTTTTTTTCTCATTTTGAATGCTCACTTTCACTTGCTTCACTTTCAGCTTAGATTTCACCTCCTTCGTCAAAACTCGTTTGCTTCTTCTTTTTTTATTATCAACTCCAACAAATTTGTTTTGAATTGATCATCAATGAATGGCATTTTATTGTGAGCGTCAGACACAATTTTCCCCCTGGCTGTTGTCCAAAATAAAAATTCCAAAGGACATAGCAAAAAAAAAATCCTTAAATTTTATTGTCTGCAAAAATCATTACATTTGCCAATGAATACTGGATAACGAGGAGGCGAGTTGAAGGAGAGGTGCAGTACACTAATACCGGCAAGGACAAGGGAAAGGTCCAGAGTATGTTTATGTATGTTTGTATCAATAGATGCTGAATGCTAAATGCGAAAATCATTGCAAATACATTTTAATTTATGTCCACCCGGCAGAGGATAGATAGTAGATAGGTACCTACTATGTCCTTTCGTTTATTCAAATCGCATCCGCAGCCGTAAATCCTTTTCGGATATTTTTGTTGATATCCTATTTTGGTGTTTTCGTAGCATTTTATTTGACAAAAAAAAAGTAATTTTCGAGTGCGGAATAATAGGGATCTACGAGTACTACACTGACAGTGTGTATCCTGACATAGAGGACAATGAATTGCTGCAACTGCCAATTCTGCCCATCATCATTGGAAATGTCAATTGGTTGTTGATAAAATTGCGGTGGTGCGACGCGGTGGCGTTTGGCGATGAAGCGATGGAGAACGACGTATTTCGATCGGTGGCGACGCATGTATGTAGGTATAGGTAGGTAGTTTATGCCATCAGCCATTATGTATTGAAAGGACTATAAAGGGTGTTTTCCATGAAAATACTTATTCAAGGGTAAAATATGACAGATTTCCGAGAGAACCCAAAACCAATTCTAGTGTAAACTGTAAAAGGAAGTCCCGGTTGCAATTGTGTGTTTTATCGATGATTTGGGATCTAAATTTTAATCGGAATTGGAAAATTTGTGCACAAAATTTCTATCAGGACGTGTAAAACCGGTCCTAAAAAGATTATCGATGTCAATCAAGTTGACTGGTGTACGAGTACCTACATATATTTATATGAGCATAATTCCTACATTTTACATTTGCTATAAGTTTTGGTGGCAAATGAATGTGAAAATAACATTTTAGATAAAGGGTAAAGGGAATTTAAATGTATCTTTTTTGTGTAGAAGTTGATGCATAGGTAACTGCAAGTAGTAAGGTAGTAAAATCTGTTCATCACTTTATATGTACCTGGTGGTTTTATGGTGTCCCAATACGGGCTACCCCCGTCATTGCCTATTTGTTGAAATTTGTGATGGCTTTTAAATACAGATGTGGCTGTATCTCACCGTTGACGCACTGGATCTCTTGAATTGCCGTTTTTCTTTTTTAGTTTAGATTGGAGCCTGAACTGTCAAACTAAAAATCGCGTTTTTTTTTAGCTCAGAGTGTATAACAGTTCAAATTTGTGTTCTTTTTTCATTGAGAGCGTGTTTAGAATTTGTTCAGAGCGCAATCTATGACGGTGTTCACATTCGACTGAAAAACTGGATTTTTTTTGAAGTTTCAGTATTTACATCTTCCTTTACTGAAGAAGTGGGAGTGAGTATTTCAGTATTTACATCTTCCTTTACTGAAGAAGTGGGAGTGAGATCTGAGATGTGTTTTTCAGTCCAATGTGAACACCGTCTATGAGTTTGGTATAAAATAACTGAGGAGACAGAGTTAAATCCTGAACAAAGTCATTTTGACAGATAGAAAAAAAACTCAAAAACTCAAATATAGCGTTCGAGGTAGGTCCATATGAAGTCGATGGAAAATTAATTATAATATATAACTAAAAAAATATATTATTATACATTTTTATTTTATCCAGCATTCAAATGGACAAAAGACATGACAATTTACCTAATAAGCTTCAGAACGTTATGAACGCCTGGAAAATGGCGTTCAAAATTAATCTTCCAGGAAATAGCAACCCACGTGAACGCCGAGTTTTATACAAATGTTTCGGCAGAATAGAACGATTCAAAGTGAAAAGGATTGAAGAAAATCTATAAAAAAAATAAAGGAGGAAAACAAAACCACTGGACACTCCAGAAAGTCCTGGTAATTGTACGACCTGTTAAACGATTTCCTTTTCAAGGCACCTGAGATAAATCCACCGGTAGTGATTTATCGGAAGACAACGAGGTACAAACAGTGGAATTTTTGGAGCCAGATAGAGATCTCGACGAAAATAAATTCATCACAAATCTAAGGAAACGACGAGCTGAGAAATTCGAATATGATCCTCTGGAAAAAAGGCACCGCGACAAAATATTTTCCTCCATACCGTGAATTTCACAACACAAGATTTCAAACAATTTAGGATTCATGTGAAAATGCTGTCTAAAAGTTTTGTCGGAAAACCTAGGGACGACATTTTCCGCATAGTTTAAGTCTGACAATTTTTTTTACATGTTTAACCTGATCTTCATCATTTCATCACTTTCTTCAAAAAATAAATAAAATTCTTGCCTGATAATTATTCCTTTGACATCCATTTTTATTTAATAATTTTGTTTTGAAAAAGTGACAGCAGAGAATTGACAAATGTTATTTGCTGACAGCTAGTGCTCAAAAGTGTGTTCATAAAATAATTCAGAGCTCATACAACACACTCGCTTCGGAGAAAGTTCGGAACATGTTCGACATGATTGTTCTCTGTTCTGTACTCTATTCTGAACTTAAAAAGGAAAAACGCCCAATGGACGTGAACAAAATATAGAGTGCAGAAACTGGAACTGCTGCTGGAATAGCTGTCAAAATGTTAAATACACACAAATTCAATGATACTAACACAGCATGAAGCCGCTTCAGACGTTGATGCAGACACAGCTGGACAAGTTGGCCAACTTTTAACTTTTGCTTGCAGCTTTTTTTGGCATTTCAAAATTCCGTTGCGAAACGCCATTTTTTGACAGCTATTACAGTTGCAGCTGCAGTTCCAGTTCTAGCACTCTATATTCTGTTCAGGCAGCTAATATATTTATATTGTGCCGCCATTTAGAGAGAGCTGGATGAGATTGTTCATTTAAGAGAACGGTTCTTCCAATTTTATTTCACTCAGAAATTTGAGTATTTGCAGGGATTTAAAAGGGGATAAATCACTCTATTCTCTGATGCGTAATTGAATTGTCTGATTTTTTTTCTTAGATGCAGCAGAATCTACATTTGTGGCACTCTGCTTACTAGACCAAGAAAGCTAAGGTGTTTTTTTAGACACAGTGGCCAGTGAGGCGACCTGTTATTATTCCTAGGTTGTTCCTACTTACTAGACTGATGCAGTCTGTAAAACGTGCTCAGTTGTACTGTTACCAGGTAGTAGTTTGGCCTGTCTCAGCTTTGGGAGTTCTTTCCAACTTTTGGATCTCTTAGGGGACCAGTTTTTCAGCTCTGGGTTAAATCTGAGTTACATAAATCAGAATTAATTAATTCTAAAAATAAATTAAACCCATATTAACTGTTCTTTAGTTGAAGATTAACTTTATCTTTCAGTTGTCAAAAATGTATTGAAATCGATTTAGGATTTTCTGTGTCCCGAATTCCACAATTTTGTGAATTCACGAAGCCATTCAGATGGAAGAGGATTTTTTTTAAGAGTAATCCGCCGTCCCACGGAGTTGGATTTCTGGGCCGGGGCATTGATATCTGTACGCTCTCTAGGTAACCCCAGTAGTTGGCTTTTCACTAATGTGTCTAGGTCGGGGTCACTTTCCATCCCGTATAGTTTGTTGTTGCACCTTCTGCTCAATTCCCTATCTATGCAGACGGGACCAAAACTCCCCCGGAGAATTTTTCTTGTTTAATCAGCACTGGTATCGTTCTCTGAGTTTATAGTGGAGCCTAGGTAGACAAAGCCTCTGACCACCTTAAAATTATTAGCTGTCGATAGTGGCGTTCTGTCCGAAACATAAGTGTTTGGTGTCCTTTCTTGTTGACAGCATATATTTGGTCTTGCCTTCATTCACTGTTAAATCCATCTTCTTGACTTCCTTCTCAATACTCACGAAAGCACCAATGAAATCACGCTTTGCTTGTGCGACTATATCAATATCGTCAGCGAAAGTGAGTAATTGGACGGACTTTTGAAATATTATGACTCTTGTCTTGACATAAGAGTTTTGCACTATTCTTTTAAGTCTTTTCAATACATTGTAGTTCTCCCCCACCAAGATACTTATGTTTATTAAAGCCTCAATCAATTTCCTGTTCATATCTTAACTCAATAACTGCTATAGTGCTGTCTTTAGATTTACCTAAGATCAAATCACCCAGTGAGTTTTTGAAGTGCCTATGCTATATAAATAATTCTTTACATACATTTAATAAATTCAATCAACTTACCGGCAACGAATCCTCTTACGGAATTCCTAAAGGCCTCTTGCCAATTCAAATTTTAAGTGTTAACCCAAAACACTCTAAAACTTAGCCCTCCATAGTGACGTCAAGCAATAAACCAATTTGCAAAACACTTCCTTTAAGCAAAGTTAACTTTCACTAACTTGAGATACCAAATCGTATTTCAGTATCCATTCGGGTCGGAACTTTACATCGGGAGGACTTGGGGGGACCTCTCTTAGCATAAACCATCAACATCCACAACAATAAAACTCAATTAACAGTTTAACATTCAATTTCCAAGAAAGATTGCGAGAAAAACACAGGCAAGGGGAGGAATAGAAGGGATATGAGCAGTGAGAGTAAGAGCTGGGTAAAAGGTTTGAAGATAGAAGACAGTTGACTCATGACGGGCCATGGTAGGTATAGGTAGGTACCTACTACCTTATAGAAAACTTTCTAACCAAAATCGTTGTTGTCTCAAATTGACCTTCTAAAACTTTGAAAATGTTGTTATTGTTGACAAAACTTCCTTATGTGCATCAGAGGAAGTCAAACTATTAAAGGGGTTCTGTTCCTCTTTTATTCATGATGACTTCTTGACTTGCTGGGCTACTATAGCTTTCACCTCTTCTGCTACCCATGACCACAGCCAAATCTATATTATGTTGTGTATCTGTGAAGCATTAAAACTTTATGAAACACACACTAACATCTTCTATAATCGCATATATCGGCTTTGGCACCAACCATAAGTCTTAAAAGGATGCTTCTTTTCCTCATGCATGTAGTGTACTTACATATCCATGCGATAGAAGAAGACGATGTGTATATTTAGGGTTACCCGCAAAAGTTTTCACATGAAATTCCATTTCAAAAATTATATTAAGGATCTTCCTCAATAACGTTGACGACGACAGCGACAAATTGTCCGCAGTATAGTTAATACAGGAGGAGCTTTCTATATGCTTTTCAACAAGAATCGCATCTTTGTGTTCTGGCTTCTTCTGGGTTGAACCAGTTTAACAGAAAAATTAATTTTCAACTTGAGTGTGCTCATATAAATTAAATGAAAATCTCACGAAAGTCAACGACGAAGTAGGTTGTCGTTGTTGTAGTTATTGTTGCTTGCTGTCAACCAACGTCCTTTGCTTCTATCATCAACCATCACAGACTCCAGTCCCTTCCTTAAAAATTTAGAGAGATAAACTTTTAGAGACTTCGTGTGAAGGAATTTGAGCCATTGCCATTAGCATGGGAGAACTTTATTCGGTAGAATCCATTCTCTTACATTTGCACTATTTTAAAATAGGTGAAATTTACCAGCGTTGAAAATTTTGGCCTAGCAAATATATTTTATTTGGAAGCTCTATGAGCTTGATTGACAAACTTACTCATAAGAGTGGTTTCAAATGATGGCCTTATTTCATGTCTTCCTGATCCTCGAAACTAAGAGAGTGAATTTTTTGAGAAATACCCAGCTTCGCCTCAAATAAGAGAACATATTTGAAAAAGTCCAGGAAGTAATTTTTGTGATCCTGTCACTTGGACGCCATTTTCAAAAATGGCGCCCAATCAGTGGAAAATTATAAATTATAAAAAAAAACAGGTAAATTACTTGGAATATTTCCATGATCAAAGAAACTATTGATGTCTTAAAAGGAATGTGGCAAGTAGACGTGCCTTCGCGTAAGATTTCAGTGCTGCCACTTTTCGGGAACATACTTTTTTGTATGTCAACGGGTTGAACATCTGCCTTTTTTGAGAATTACTTAAATTTTGAATTTGTGTTGCAAAAACGCTTCAAAACACCGAACGCGTGTTGAATAATAACAATTAATATTTTAAAAGACAGGTGTTGAGTTGACGCACCTTCAATATTGCCACTTTTCAGACACATACTTTCTTATGTCAAAATGTGGGACTTTTTTTGGTGGTTTTTAATGTGAAAAAGTTGCGGAAACGCCTCCAGATGTCAAATGTGTGTTGGACAAATAATGATTGGTATCTAAAAAAAATAAATATTAAGTAGTAGACGCAACGTCAGTGTTGCCACTTTTCGGGTACATACTTTTTTGATGTGGGGTTTCCACTTTTTAATCATTTTTAATATTTTGGACATGAAAAAAGTTGTGGAAACGCTGCCCAGATGCCAAACGCGTATTGGGAGAATAACGGTTTACGTCCTTAAAGATTGATGTTGAGTAAAAACACCTTCGGCTAAAATGTCAGTGTTGCAACTTTTCGGGAACATACTTTTTTTTTATGTCAAATCCATTTTTCATTCCATTTTTTGGTAATTTTTAATATTTTGAACACGCAGTTTGTTTGTTATTAAAAAGACTTTAAAATCAATTCATAACTAATATATCTCTTATAGTTGAGCCTAAATATTGCTTAAAAATGTATTTTCTGTTACTAAGCAATATAAAGTTAGGAAAGCAACATCGTTAAAAAAGTATTAAAACATCTTATATTAAAAAATTTAATGATTAATAACTTGCTTTTAATTAGTCGTTAATTATCATCTATGTTGGTTGGTTTAAATTTTGTCATTCTAATTTGTTTTTCCTATTTTTATGTTTTGGCTTTGCTAACTTGATATCAGCTTAACATGAAGTAAGCAAAATAGCAAACCAAGCATAGAAGTAATTAAGGACAAAATTCGAAATGGTCACAACATACTAAGAATTAATTAGCGACAAATTATCTGGGAGACGAACACAAAATAAAAATCCCGAAAATTTTGAGTCCCAAAAACCCAGAATCCCGAAAACCGAAAATCCCGGGATTTTGAATTTTTGAATTTCGGGATTCAGAGTTTTCGGGATTCTAGGTTTTCGAGATACAGGGTTTTCGGGATTTTGGGTTTCTGGGACTTAAGGCTTTCGAGTTTTTGGAATATTGGATTTTTGGGATTTTGAGTTTTTGAGGTTTCGGTTTTCGGGATTCTGACCCTAACCCCAATAGGCATTCATTTGGTGAATGTTGTGTCATTAGTTTGACACTCATAAGTCAAAATAACACGCATTTAAGGAATCGTTGGTACTTGTATCGGAATCGAAAATAAAGAACTTAAAAACCCATAAACTTACATCCTAAGGGATATAAATGTAGATATCCTATTTTTGGATATCTGGAAAATACTTTTTTTTTTTAAATGAGAACAGAAATAAAACTTAAATGTTGAAATTCCACTTTGTCGCCTTGACTTGATGTGATTGGGCAAAATTTTGTGTAAACTGAGAATGAGAAACAGGAAGTCGAATGAAAATGAAATCCTCTTTTGGGATCTACGAGCTTCAATTAGTGCGAACATTGAGAGTAGGTACAACCAGGAAGCGGGTATTTTCAGCGACCTACATACATATTATACATCTCTAGATATATATGGTAGAAAAGACATCTCCGTTGTAAGCACTTTATACGCGAAAGACACCTCGTTGAGACGCATATGAATTCGGAACCAACCCTTGAAATTCTAATAAACACCTTCTAACTTTGGAAGGATGTAATAACGTTAGAGACCTGAAATTCGATGGCAGGAAGGTCGGCAGACACATCCTCAAGTGCTACCATGTTCAAAAAAAAAAAAAAAAAAAAAATGGCAATGAAAATGGATTTTTCATGCTATCAGGAATTGAGAGTGTAGAAGTGGGGAAGTGTGAAAAATCATACGCGTCGTGAAATGTTATCCTGTATTCAGATGAGGAACACACAAAAAAAAGGAATAAGTATAGGAGCACTTATTTTCGTATAGTACGGAAAAGTGTCAGTGGTATAGAGGTGGTGATTTAAAAATGGCTTCTGTACTCTCGCTAGCGCCTCTATACTCTTTATATTCTGTTCCAGGACTGATAGCGAGGGTGGTAGGCAAGCAGGTAATTATGCATTACTTTCCTGCTAGTCTTTTTATTTTTATTCAAATTAATTAAATCCGAAAGGACGACAAAACGTCGACACGGAAACGCACGTCGCCTTCGTCACCCCACGAATAAGAGATCTATTAAGCGGATTTTGTGAAACAGTGTCGTCGTGTTGTAAAATTGCTGACAAAGCAGGTAAAAGTCAAGTCTCTTTACGGCCCTAAAGCTGACGACACTTAACACTTTTAAATGGGCTGACAAAAAGCACAAGGCACATGGGATCCTGATGGGGAAATATGACGATAAGCGAATTGAACATTTTTTTCTCTGTAGCTAAATTATGTATGTATTTGGGAATTTAGAAAAAAGAAAACGTAGAACGTTTTTGTCAAATAAATAAAAGTGCGTCTTTAAGTTAAATGATGTTGAAAATATCTTAACATTCTTTCTAAAGGAATTTAAATTAGAAGAAACTTAATGTAATTTCTTATGAAGTTGAATGAAGTTGTCGTTGAGACTTCAGTTGCTATTAAGAAGTATAAGGTTTATATTTAAAGTGAAAGAAAGAAGTTTAAAAAAATTAAACATGTTGTTACTCTGATTTTCAAAGTTAAATTGTGTATTTTCCATGTAATTCGGATTTGAAATGACATCCCTGGAAACACAAATCCACTGCAGTTCACATACTAGTTCAAATCACAGATCTAAAAGCAAACAAGCGCTATGAACACCACCACAAAATTTCCTCTTACCACAGTTTATATTAGTTTCTCAGATAAAGAAAACAAACAGAGCTAAAAAAATAAACTTTTCTTAACTTTGAAATAAATAATGTTTTGGAATTTATAATTCTGTTTTCAATCGCATTCAGAAAGTATTTCCAAACCAATTTATATTTTCTAGTATTTTGTTTAAAAACAATTTAAAAGTATGTAACAACAATTTGACAGCAATTTTGTACCTACTCACAGTTTTAATAGTTCTGTTTGTATACTATATTAAAAATTCGTATAGGACTTCCTGTTTTACTGCTAAAAGGTGGTGCTACTTTCCCGGGTTGACAATGGCCTCAACTAACAAGGTTTTTCCAGTAGGCTCGGTCTCTAGCTAGCTGTCTCAAGTTTTACACGCAAAGTTGGTGAGGTCCTCTTCCACTTGCGTGCGTCCACCCCTTTTACGGTGTCTTCCTCCATTGATGTACCGTCCCACGCGATTGGATTCAAAGACTTTCGGAATAAATAAACAGTTAGTAACAAAAAGAAAGAATTAACACGACACCCATCTTCTTGGCTCCCTTCTCAATCATCATGCTTTGTACGATCAATTTGTATATGTCAATTTAGTCGGCATAAGCGAGTAATTGGGTGGAATTTTTTGCACTATTCATGCAAAAACGATGTTTAAGAAGTTACATGACAGCGTGGTGCTTTGCCTAAAAACTTTTTTGACATCAAAGGCATCGGTGAGGTCTCGGCTGACCTTTATGGAGCGGCGTGCATTCTCCATCGAGAGTTTGGGAGGGTTACTCTCTATAGCTCGTAGCACGCCTCTAAATGCTGCCATAAGCTACATTGAAATCGATGAAAAGTTGGTGGGTTTATCGATTTGCAATTTCTGTGTTTTTTATCTAAGATCCGCTGTATATAGTGCGAATATTTGGTCTATGGCCCTATGCGATATAAGGGAGACTGAAGCCTCTCTGTAGTTGGTGCAGTCCAGAATATTACGTTTCTCGAGGATCGGGGAAACAATACTGAGGTTATAGTACCAACCATATTTTGCAGATAAGCTGATGCATACTCCTAACCAATTCATCGCCAACCGCTTTGAACATCTCGGCCACAAGGCCATCAGCTCCACCAGCTTTATTGGACTTAAGTTCAACTAACTTCACTTTGTCGAGTTCAGGTAGTGGGCGGGATTGTTAGCCTACGTCGCGTCGTCAAGGTTGAAAGGTAACCTGCATGGCAGCTGAATTCGCCGTTGTAGAATTTGCAGAAATGATTTGTCCATATCCTCCAGACTACTTTTTTACGTCCTTCGTCCTTCCAGGCTTCCTTAACCTTAGATTGTTTTTACTTTTTAGTAAAAGTAAAAGTACCAAACTTCATTCCTACAATGGTTTCCCTCTATTTCCTCTATCACACTCTATTTATGTTCCTTTTTTTTCTGAAAAGCCGTTGTTCCTCTCCTCCCGCCCTTAAAGGAACCAAGTTCTATGAATCTACAACATTCCTCTATACACAACGATATTCAAATTAGCTATGAGTCTTACAAAACATTATCTCTTTGAAACAGGAACTTGCTTAGATGATCTGAAATCACCCTCCATATTGATAGGAACTGGTTCATATGACGTAACAATAAATTAAGCTTTTTTCTATCATCGAATCCTTCTTTTAGTTATTTCATTAGGATAAAAGTCAATTTATTCTATCTTAATCTGCACACTTTAATTTGCATTATTTGTTTACCTACCCTTTATTGTCATTTTTTCAGACATAACTACGTTGCTGCAAAGTGTATTAAGTCTACCTGTTTTAAAAGGGAAAGCAAAACCCTTTTCCTCTAGTACTTTATGTACCTAAATGAAGTCATCTTCTTTTATTTATCTGATTTTTGATCGAAACAAAAAAAAAACAGAGGACTTACCAAAATTGTATATCTCTAGACTTTATCCCCCTTTTTTTATGTCGACTTTTGACTGCATCTAAATGATGTCCAGGTCTACTTTTCTAAGCCAACAATTTATTTACCCAAATGTCATCGGGATCAAAAAACACATCACAGAGGGGGGTCAGCCAGTACCCAGGAGTATAACAGAAACACCAGCAAGCAGTTGTGTTAAAACGGAAAATTTTTCCAATTCCCTGTTTAACTCTCCCCGGGGATGATGATTCCATATGATTTACAATCCCCGGGAGACCGTTTTTTTTTACCGAACCTTAAAATCCGACTGCAAAAGTTTAATTCAAATACAAAAAAAAAATGGTAAATTGTTGGTTCGTAGGCAGGAGGTGGCAGGAGGTGCAACCCTACATCTGTTATTTTAACCGCACTACATTGGAATGATAAGTGGATTTGCTATGTTTAGTGTTAAAAATTATAGAAAAAAATTTAAGTAGAAGTGAAAAAAACTGTATTGCGTAGAATTTTTATCAAAATTAATTTTAAGAAAATGAAAATTGCTCAATTGGAGGTTGGATGGAGTTTTAAATTATATGATGCTCTTTTGTAAATGTGTACAGGGTGACGACGAATAGTTTCAATAGGTACCTAATAACACTTTTCTTTTTGATTATATTTAAATTTAATTTTTTTTGTAACTTCTAGGCCAGCAGTTCTGAGATTAAATTTAATTTTAGGAATTTAAAACCGAAAAAAAGAAGAAAAACAAAAGAAAGGTATAAACTTGTTCCTGTGATAGAGAATCAATTTTTTGCAAATCAATGCTTTGAGAAACTCGATTGGGCAAAGTCTTGGTAATCTTTTGCAATTTAAACCAAACTTCCCCACCATTTCCAGCGTTCCTTGTTCTGGCTGTAGTCTCGATATCTCAAATCATATTTTGGCTATACAACAAGGCATTGGTCCGAATCATTTTTGGACCCTAGCAACATAAAACCAATTGGAGCTAGTTGCGGTAAAAATTACCACAACAATTCAACAACCAACTCTCTTTTACTTTTTCCCTTTTTAGTCTTCCTCTCGATTGTGGCTTCAAAATGTTCAGAGAGTTTAGTAGAACCTGGTATCTTTCAGCAATGGAGTCCTGCTGAGTATTTTGGAAAAGCAGCAATCATAGATCCCCATAGCTTAAGTTGGACATCAGATAGTGCACACTTACTATCTTCAATGTACATACCTACTGTGCGACGAACGGTCTGCAAAATTACTTACAACTCCTTAGTTGCTGTGTGATGGTTGGTTTATATTTACAAAATGACATATCTGTATGTATCTGCAGCAAGCACTTACATATCTTAGGTGACAGTTCATGAGAACGAACTATGTTTTACGACATGTGTGGTGTGACACCAAGATCAGACTAAAGTTAATCAAGTAAAGGGTGATTTTTTAGCTGGTTTGGTTTTGGCAACACTGGTTTTGAAGCTGACAGCTTCAGTTTGGTTTGCAATTTAACCATGGATCGTCTTACAAATGAACAACGCTTGCAAATTATTGAATTTTACTATCAAAATTCGTGCCCGGTTCGAAATGCTTTTTTATCGAAAAATTGTGTTCAGCGATGAGGCTCATTTTTGGTTGAATGGGTACGTAAATAAGCATAATTGCCGCATTTGGAGTGAAGATCAGCCAGAAGCATTGCAACAGCTACCAATGCATCCCGAAAAAGCCACTGTTTGGTGCGGTTTATGGGCCGGCGGCATTATTGGGCCATATTTCTTCAAAGATGATGCGAATCTCAGCGTTACTGTTAATGGTGAACGCTACCGAGCGATGATAACAAACTTTTTTTTGCCCGAAATGGAAGTTCTTGACTTGCATGATATGTGGTTTCAACAAAACGGTGCCACATGCCACACAGCACGCGAAACAATGGCGCAATTGCGAGGCGAGTTTGGTGAACAGTTAATTTCACGTTTCGGGCCGGTCAATTGGCCGCCTAGATCGTGTGATTTGACACCATTAGATTATTTTTTGTGGGGGTATGTCAAGGCTAATGTCTATAGGGACAAGCCCGCTTCGATTGACGCACTGGAAGCCAACATCCATGCATTCATTCGTGAGATACCGGCCGATATGTGTGAAAGAGTATGCCAAAATTGGACTCAGTATATGGGCTACCTGAGACGCAGCCGCGATCAACATTTGCATGAAATTATCTTAAAACATTAAATTGCAAGGTTCAAACTATCGATTCAAATAAATATTTCATTCATTTTTTCGAATTTTTTGTGTTTTTTTTTTTTTTTAAGTTCTAAACCTCTTAAAAAATCACCCGTTATATATTGTGAATACTAAAAACAAAATTAATTTTGCGATGCGTTGCCCTATCCCCAAACTTCTGCGGGCTTAGAGTAGTCAAAATTCTGTCTCGACATTTTAGTTGGAAAATGACAGTAATCCCATCTAACAAAATGTTTTTCATTAACTTTGTAATCTGGGACAATTAAAGCTGGAGAATTCGTTGTGACTCTAAATAAATTTTCGCTTATCTTTCGACGAATCGAATTTGACGGGGAACTGAGAGGCAGAACTATTCCACTTGAACCACTATCGATGTTCATATCACCAATATGAAAAAGATTTTTGCAGTAAAATTTGACAGAATACATCTAAAAATGAATTTACTCTAACTCGCGGTTTTAGGGAAGTTGAGTCGATCCGGTCATTTAATTGAATTTGCTTTCCCAGGAGCTTCCCCCCCCCCCTCGAGTGGTAACTGGTTTCATTGCAAAACAATAAGGCTTCCCCCACTAAAGTGGTAAGGGGCCGTAGTTCGAATACAAACGCTGTTATTGCCATCAGGGACTTTGACACTTGCTCGTCTCTTCCACCAGATTTAGTACCTGCTGATGTACCAGCGTTTTTAGCCACTAGGAGCATTGTACCTGCTGATGTACCAGAGTATTTTAGGTAACTTTTGAGTGCCACCAGGGCCGCAGTACCTGCTGACCTCAAAAGCAAAATACAAATCCAACATTTAGTACTCAACTCAATATCTCATTGCTTCATACTATTATGTCCTTTTCGATTGGCTATTTAGAAGAACTCTCCGATCCGGAATACCAATAAAACAAACAGGCACATGCAGTTTGAATCTGAAGTTTTCGTATCCCTGTATTTGTGCAACTTCGCATGCGGATGTCGAAATAGTTATTCCCATTTGGAAACTTGGCAGACACAAATATGGTCGAGTATGATAATTTTCAACAAAGAAAATGGGAAAATAATACTCCAAACGGAAAATAATTGTTCTTAGAAGAAGTGAAATGTATGAAGTTTACTTATTTTTAATTAAAAATTTACTCTTTGCAATATTTGACAACACTTTGACAACTATGTGTTTGAATGTGTGAGTAGTTCTGGTTTCCATTCTGAAATGAAATCCAGAATCGTTCTTTTCAGGAGAAGAACTGTCTTTCCGAATGCCAATAAAACACTTTCAGAAGGGTTTACACGCACTCCGAACCCTTCTGAATTGCCAATTGAAAAGGCCATTAAATAAATTTGGTGACGTGACAGCCCGAGCCTATAGTGACTTACAACTCTCAACCATTACTGTGTGCGTTTTGCTGTCATGAATACAATGGACACAATACTTACAATTTTTTTCAAGGTCCGAACGGCTAGATGAGAAGTTATTCATGACAACCCATACTTTTGGAGGATTTGTCAATTCCTTGCAGTATTTCGGAAAAACACTTCTTTTTTAGGAAATAGCGGCTTGGAAGCGAAAACCCACCTTCGGTATGATAATTCAACGCACTAACCATTATGCCACCAGGTTAATAAATTTGAGATACAAATTCTAATACTAAGTTAAGGACACTGTGAAGAAGTTGGCTGTCAGCGGTTCAGCCCGACTGGGCTGTCGTCTGTCGTCTCATTCTCCCCTTTTTTGTTTTGTTTTTTGCCACCAACAACCTTTCATAGATGAAAACCTTAGTCTCACATTGAGGTCCTCTAGGTACCTTACCGTAGCTAGGTCACACATTTTCCACCATTTAAAAAGAAATAACAGTTTTGTATATGATATTAGAAGATTTTATTAAAAGCTCGAAACACCCTGTACCTACTTATTTATATGAAAATTCTTAAGTGTTGACTTGTTACAAAGAAATTAAAACGATAACATACCCCACCCCCACCCTAATTTGAAAAAGAAATGAAACAGAAGGGTAGATTGTGATTAAGATAGTATCCTGAAGCCGCCTAGCCTCTTAAGCAGCATCCATATTATTTGGTATACCCCCGTAAAGCAGATGATGCAAATGCGTAAAAAGTAATAAAGTCATAAATTATTAATACTTAGCGAGTTATAAAATTTACCACTCATATAGACTGTGGCGGGTGGTAAAGAGGGTTGGGACAGGGGGAGGGTTTGAGGGTGGTGTTATAAAAGTGCAAATGTTTGGATTGTGTTGACTGGTGTCGTATTTTACTATAGAGGACAGAAATGGAGAAAATGAAACACGTGGTTTCCAATGATAACTTATTTAATGGGAATTATATTAAATTTATGTTTCTGCATAGCCTTATAGTATGAATGGCTTTCAAGAAGTTGTCAGGTTTGTATTGTATATAGTTTAGCGATTCAGCAGGAGAATTTAATTATTTCTTAATGAAGGAGAATCTTGTTTATTGCAAACAAAATTAAAAATGATAAAATCCCCTCTTCCCCACTGTCAGAAGAATAAAACGAGCAGGTTTTCCTGAAAATCTACGGTCTTTATCTTAAATCCATGATTTAAAGATTGATTAAATAAATAATGATGCTAAGATCATATATTAGGCGTGCTTTTATCATCGGGATCAACTTTTAACACGTACCTACTAAAAAAACAACTATTTTTGAAAATTTCCCATTATTTTGTTTTTGTACTACGAGTAAAGTTAATCCAGATCCAGAGACAAAACTTCAGAATTGAATAGAAGTAACATGCACTAGATGTGTTTTATTATCATCGGGATCTGGATCTGGATTAACTTTTACACGTAATAAAAAAACAAAATAATGGGAAATTTTCAAAACTGTTTTTGTAGTACGTGTTAAAAGTCAATCCAGATCCAGATCCCGATGATAATGAAACACACCTATTATTTCATTGGATTCAGAATGAGTGTATTCTTGAGTGAGACCAATAGAAAATGAAATTATCGGCCGCTCCCAAACGCCCGTTATAAAATATATAGAGGCCTACACGGCAGTTGAAGAACAGGCGAAACTTGTTTGGTCTTCAAGTTAACGACGACAAGATAGAATTCCAACAAATAATGAAAGATCTGTCTACCAAGTAGGAGAAAAAGTCACTGTTGATAGCAACAACTTCGAAGTAGTTAAAGAGTTCATCTACCTTGGAGTATGTGGATAACCGGCGAAGAATCACCCTAGAAAACCGGTTTTACTTCTTTTTAATACAACAGATATTTCCAAAACTCCTTACACGAAAGATGAAGTGCACGCTTTATAAAAACCTTATAGTCGTACTGCCAGTCTAGGTTTATTGTGCCGAGAGTTGGGTGATACGTATACTGTGGACTATCGTTCGTGGAAAACATGTTTACTTCGAGGAAAAGGAACTCCGTAGTCCGTAACTACTTCGATGTTGTTGATAGTTACTTACTTATCCGGCTCCTGATCCATAGAGGGTCTCTGCCTGAGATATTGCGGTCTTCCATCGGTTGCGGTCCCTCGCACGCTACCTCTAGTCATCGAGACCAAGCGTTCTTGCGCCGGAAACCGCCTGTTCCCTGTAGCGGAGGTTCGGTCTTCCTGGTGGTCTCGAACCTGGGCGCTGGGACTCGAAGATTTTTTTTGGCTTGAGCGTTGTTGTCCATTCGCTCGATGTGGCCGAGCCAGTCTTCTTCTCTTCCCTTCGCCCTCCTCGCGTATTCGACCAAATATCCGCCGAAGAATTTTTTTTTTGTGAGTACTGGATCTATGCTTAGGCCGGTGAGGCCCGGGCCTAAGGTGCCAACATTTTAGGGGGCTCCAAAAATTTCCAAATTTTGAAAGATGAATTAAAACATTAATGAAAAATTTAAAAAGAAAATTAACTTTGACAGCGCTCCTCAAAAGTTTTTACTTTTTCTTATGAAGTGGAAGTGAGAAAGAAAGTTTCATTTGTGTCAAATACTGATAAAATTGTCCAGTTTATATTTCTGAGCACTCAGAGAATTTTCTCAGTTTTGCAGTCAAAAACAAAGAAAAAAAATCTTTGCTCCGTCGGTGAGCTCAGTAGGTAGACACATGCGAAAACATGCTGTAATCGTCGGGCGATTTTTAGAATTTTTGCCAAATACTGGTTATAAGACTTAAGATATTGAAAATACTGATTTTGACATACTCAACTGTCGTGGTCAATCTTATGACAATGCCTGTAATATGTCAGGTATATTTTCAGGATACGTTCCTTGCGCTGCTCATTCATTAGTAGGAACGTATGCAGCGGAAACAGTACCTGAAGCAGTCAATTTTATTGCTACTCTGCAAGAACTTTATAGTTTGTTTATCATGTCTACACATCGTTGGGGGATCTTGGTTCCGCGAACGAAATTAAGTCTCAAAAGTCTATCTCAAACTCGTTGGTCTGCTCGACATGATGCGTGTTATGCTTTACAAAAAGAGTAGTCTGCAATAATTGACGCATTGAACTTCATTGCAGAAAGCAGGGACTAGAGACCTAAAAACACGATCCGAAGTTAATGGACTGCTACGAAAATTACTGCAATTGGAAATAGCTATTTTGGTCATTGTGTGAAACACAATTTTAGAGCGTTTTAATGCTGTGAGTAAGAATCTTCAAGGTTGTCAAGTCGATTTATCAACCGTTGTCCAAATGTTTGGTTCTCTGGCTTATTTTCTTCAAGATTTGAGAGATAAACAATTTTCTGATCATGAAGAAAAAGCCAAAACACTCTCTGGAGTCCAAGATTATTTTAAATATAATAATCGCCACAGAAAAATCAGAAAACTTACATAAGTCAGACGAGTGACGAGCAAATAAAAGAGCACATATTACTGGGTAAGAGAATTTTTGGAACAAATATTTATTATCCTATTTTGGATACTTTGAATGTACAATTAGCCAGGCGTAAGAACGTATATGAAGACTTTTACCTAAACTTCATCTTAGATAATTTATCTGAAATTGATACAAATGAGTTGAAAAATCAAGCAAATCGACTAATTAATAAATATCCCATGATTTTGAAGTGAAATTGGGAAATGAATGTATTCACTTTCATTATCGACTGAAAGATCTATTGAAAATTACTGATGTTGTTTGTTCTGCACGAAATATTTACAATGTGTAACATTCGCGGAAGCTTCGTGATGTTTATCCTAATGTGGATATTGCTTTAATAATTTGCTTAACCATTTCAGCTACAAATTCTTCGGGAGAAAGATCCTTTTCCAACTTAAAAAGGTTGAAAAGCTATTTACGTGCAACTATGGGTCAATATAGACTTAATGCTCTTGCGTTATTATCCATAGAGGCTCAATTAGTGCAAGAAATTGATTATGAAGATATAATCGACGTTTTCGCACGAGCCAAAGCGAGAAAAAAAGAAATTGATTTCATGAGCTAACTATTACAAGAAAATATATTACCTATATGTTAACTACTAACTTAATTTTCATTATGGAAACCAATAAAAAGTTATATTTTAAATAACATTTGATAGTTTTAATATTTTATGATTTTATATACGAAAAGGGGCGCCACATCAGACAGGGCCTAGGGCGGCATCTCACCTAAATCCGCTACTATAATTTGTGCTGAATTGTTTGTAGGTCCTTTGGTATTTATGTTGTTGCAACTAGTTGTTGCGCCTTGCATATAAGTTTCATTACAAGTTCATACACCGGACCTGAAATAGCTTTGCCAACTAAGCGGCTTTCAGTTGAATGAAGCTTTTCCCCAAAATCATACTTCTTTTTGTTTAAGCGAAGATAAAAATGCACTAAAATCAGGGCTATTATTATTCTCGTCAGAAATACTTTATGCCTCTCAATCACCAACCTTAAATAAAAATCAACCACCCACGTGATCAAGTGTGCGGTTTCAAAATGCAAAACAAAAAAAAAAAAACAAGCTCTTGTATAACTCCAAAAAATTAAGCAATCTTATGCCACAAAGGCCAAAAATCTTCACATCCAAAGGAGATGATAATGATGACGATGATGATGATTATGATTATTTATTATTATGAAAACTCAAAGGAAAGGATCAAAGGACAAATTAGTTCTTCAAGGAACTTCAAGTTGTGTTTTTAAGATGCCAAGTACTTCCCGCCCCATATAAAACCAAACACTTCAAATTCCTTTGATGGCTAGGAGAAAATTTATCTAAAAGATGACAAAACTCAAACCAGAACAACAACAACAACAAAACAAAACCGTTGTGCATCTCTTCAACTTCAAGACAACACCACCACACCATCTGGATAATTGTGCGTATGCACTTTAAAAAACCACCCAAGGCTCTGATGCTGGCTGGATTTCCTCATAAGATTGCAAGAATGTGTCGTTCACTGTCTAATGTCTCTGAAATCTTGATGCGGTACGGTGCAAGGATATGTTTGCCAATTCTCTAATTTAACCTCGAGCAACAGACATTAATGCGACAAATTCTACAATAGAGATACAAAGACGCATCCCCTGCAATATACCTATATTTAACCACAAGAAAATCAGCAAATCTAGAAACGTATATACTCGTAATATTGATCAAACAAGTCCGTACAATTAAAATTCTCCAAGGATTTGATAATAATTTCGAAATTAAACTTTATCCTCAAACACACTTTAATTATTATAAAGGAATTAGAAGCAAAATAAAAATGGAAAAAAGGACGATTATACATTGTTTGTGATTGCTTTCAAAATATTATCCCATTACCCTTACTGAGAGTGATGTTGGTGACGACGAGGATGGTGCGACACGCCACGACAAAATGGATCAATCCTGTCGAAAAAAGGACATCCTTTCCCTCATCATAAATATTTTATTCTTTTTTCCTGCAAAAACAATAGAAAACAATAACTGGTGGGTTTTTCCTTTGTTTTTTTTTTCTAAGAAAAAAAAATATATAGAACAAACAAATCCAGGGATA
Organism: Dasysyrphus albostriatus; assembly: GCA_946251815.1. Classification (NCBI taxonomy): domain Eukaryota; kingdom Metazoa; phylum Arthropoda; class Insecta; order Diptera; family Syrphidae; genus Dasysyrphus; species Dasysyrphus albostriatus. The sequence continues at coordinate 107,204,181 of OX276337.1, forward strand.
ACATCAACATCCAGTACCATCATATCGCATATCGACAAACAAGTACCTTCATACATATAAACCTACTCTACTCAGCTGGTTGGGCAAATGGAAGGACATTACAATGATTTTATATTCAGTAACACGTTTCAATTCCACTTAAAAGATTATTATTTGTTGTATTACTTTGGGGGCAAAGACGAGAAAAACGAGAATTCGAGCTGGTGTTCGAGTTCGGATTCGCATTGGGATTCGAGAGCTCACACATATTACATAATCCTTGCGGCAGGATTTATATATATTCCATAAAATATCTTCTTATAGCTCACACTTGAAGGATTCACTACAAGGGCTTAGTGTGAGATATTAAAAGATTTTTAATAAGGAAAATCTAGAAATTGTTTGCCTGGCCTTAAGTTAGTTGATGATGGGTATGGAGTGGAACTGGAAGAAAGCAAGATGATGGGGTTGTTGATGCTGTGTTACTAGAACAAGAATGCCTGGTTGTAAGGACTTTCTTTAAGGGCTGTTGCAAAAGAGCACGTGTTATAATTGCACTTGGATTAAAGTTGCCTGACTGAGAGAGGGGTATATTGAATCTGTCTTTTTGTGTTTTGTGTATACTCGTATCTCTACTTTCTATACAATGTTAAGACTTTGCTCTGCCTTTAGAAAGTACCAACTACTGCCATCTCTAGATACCTATAAATGTACTGGAGTTCAGCTTTGTAGCATTGGATGATGGAGGCAATTTTACTTGAAAATGTCAGAAAAAAGGGATCTAGAACGATTTTGGATGCAATGCGTGTACAAATATGCATATTCTGCACCCTGCTCTCTCCTCTGTATATAAATAGAAATACAATAGTTGGAAGCTTTTCAAGAATGTGTGTTGAAGGGATATTATTTTCTGTGGCAACGTTACTCTGGCATTACACTAAGTTTAATGGGATATATCTCGGTTCCTCCTCTGGCAGTAGCAGACTTTTCTATAGTATTTAATATTAAAATTAAGGATGTCTTTATGGCCTTGGCAACATTTTGAACTTAAAAATGAAAATATAATATGAGTAGTTGGTTTTTAATGCATTTTGGCAGGTTTTTATTTTTATTAATGTGAAAATTAGTGCTAGAAAGTGGATGGGCTAGGGGAAAACCTATTTAGCAGAATTCAGTTTGCTTGCTCGCAAGTGGAGTGTGTTTTACATTTCTCTTTTTTTTTAAATATTTTTTTTTTAGTATTTTACAGTAACTATAATTCACCATATAATAAACAATTGTATGGTAGAATTATTGGTAAAATATATACAGGGTGTCCGCCGGAAAGGTATACTACTTTGTTTTGCCGCCATTTTGGTAAACATTAGTCTTGACAGTTCATATTTGGCAGTCGTGAAGTAGGCTCGTGGCAAATTTATTATGGAAAAATATTCGATAAACCAACGTGTTTTAATCGTTAAAACATTTTATTAAAATCAATCATCGATTACTATGAAAAAATCATAATGAGTGACGAGGCATATTTTCATTTGAATGGATATGTGAATAAACAGAATAGTCGGTTCTAATTATTCATCAGTCACTTTTGCATCCATTAAAAAAATACAGTGTGGTGTGCAATTTAGTCAGGAGGAATCATTAGACCTTACTTCTTTGAAAATGAAAACGGCGGCGTAATGGTAACTCTGAATGGGGAGGGATATTGTGATGTGATTGAAAACTTTTTAGCGCCACAACTGCATGCTTTCGACTTGATTAACATAAGGTATCAATAAGATGGTGCCACATCGCATACAGCCAGGATTACAATGGAATTACTGCGAGACCTCTTTCCACAACAAATTATTTCAAGAAATGGTGATGTTGATTGGCCTCCACGGCCGCCTGATTTCACTGCTCCGTACTTCTTTTTGTGGGGATATCTGAAAAGCAAGGTTTATGCAAACAAACCATAAATGCTTGAACAACTCAAACAAAATATTCGTGATGAAACTAATGGAATACTTCGTGAAATGTGTGAGAATGTAATGAAAAATATGCTCAAAAGGGCTCGCATTTGTGAGACAAACAGAGGCGGACATTTACCTGATATTGTATTCCATTCATAATTGCCGACGTTAAATAAAACATTTATTAATACAAGATCCATTCTCTTTCATATTTAATCAAAAATTATAAACAATCAAAGTAGTATACCTTCCCGGTGGACACCCTGTATTTCTGAGACTCTTAACTTCAATTTTCTATTTAAAGTTTTTAAGACTTAAGTTTTACTTAAAAAAAAACAAGCGGTATTGAAATTTACGAAATGTAAATCACAGTGAAACCTTCGACATCTGACATTTCAATAATAAAAACAAAGATTTTTTTAAAAGTCACCAACAAAATTTCCACTCGAACGATTGCTAAATGTACTGAGTAACATCCAAATTTTTCTATTTTTTGCCGGAAATGGTAATGCCACACAAATGACACGAATCGCAAGTCATAAAACGTGGCGGATAATCTAATTTCAAAAAAATAAAATGTACGACAGGGTCGCACATACAATATGTATCTGCTCTTATGTTCAAGAGGCCGAAGGTTTAAGAAAATTGTTGGTATAAGGACATGGAAATTATGAGAGAAAAATGTTAAAAAGCATTAAATACGATATTTATATTAGCTAGAACAACTCCCGAAATAGATAGTTGGATATGACAGTATGGAGAAAAAATTAAACCGTGCGTTGGAGCGGTTTTGTAAAAAAAAATTATATATCAAATTCTTTAAACATTTTTAAGGACAAATTTTGGTATGCAAATTTTAAATATTCATCTATGTGCATATAAAAATAAAAGACAAAAAGAAATTTCAACCAGTTTTTGAGATATCAAATTTTCAAAGAAATGATTTTGATTTTTTTTTAATTCAAATTTCAGTATGCAATATTATTTGTAATTTGTGTATAAGAAAATTAATCCAAATCCGTTCAGCCGATAATTTATATATTGATATTATTATAGAAAAAATATACAAAAAAGCATTTAAATCGTTCTTTTATTGTATATAAGCAACCCGTTTAATTACTTACATCTCAAAAACAATTCAACCATTTGATTACTCTAACAAATATGAATACATGCACAAAACTAAAATCGTTGAAGCGGTTTTCCTTAAAAACTATTTTTTATGTATTAATTTTTGGTAACACTTAAAAAAAGTGTTGGTATATTTCAGTTTTGAGCATTTGTTAATATACATTTAAGAACCTAAGTTTTAAAAATATTCATCAACCCAATTTTGAAATATTGAATTTTCAACAAAAAATTATATTAAAAAAAAAACCATCATTTATGTTTTTTTATTTAACTTTGATATGTATGCAATATTATTTACATTTTAAAGGACCTTTTTGAAAAAAAATTAATTAAAATTGACTCAGCCGTTAATGAGAAATCGAAAATTAAGAAAACCTTATACGGCAGGTACCGTCAATAACAGTTTGTGTAAAAAAATATGTACCAAAAAAAAAATACAGTGCCTGCAAAAATACATTACTTTTTTTTTAAAGAAAATCTTATAAGCCGTTTTTGAGATCAATTAGTTTTCCCTGAACGGTTGTATGACAAAAACCGTTATTTTTGGAGCAAAAACAATTTCAACTTGTCCTCTGGGTCTTAAGTTCAAAATTTGAAGAAAATCGCTTCATTAGTATAAGACTGCAGACCCAGATTCTAAACGACAGACAGAATTTTTTCACCCACTTTTTTCGTGTTCTCTTTCATGTCAAACATAACTTTTCACTGTTACCTCGAACTTAGTTTGCACTAATCTATGTATCTATGTATATCGCATGTAAAATAGTACAAATATCGCAAGAAAAACAAAATCTCTATAAGAGGTATAGCTAAGTGTAAATTTTTATAATTTTTGGTACTAATTTTACACTAATTTTAGATACTGAATAAGTTTAATAAAAATCCGTTTTAATAAAAAAATATTTTCCTTAAGGTTTTTAAACATTTGTGTGGAGGGCGGCTCCGGATCTATGGGGGGCAAACCGTGGCCTGCGCCCCGGGCGGCAGCCTCCAGGGGCGCCAAATTCATGTACCAAACAGAATTGAGAATTGCAAAATTGACACTTAATGAAAGGGAAGGAGATGCTGCATTTTCTTTTTTATCATTTAAAATGCAAAATATATCAAACAACCAACACTCAGTCATGAATGAAATGCCGTTCAGTCAGTTTAAGGTGTACGCTAACATTTGTACTTTTTTTTTAATTTAAGTAAAATATAACTTGTTTTTATTTATTTTTTCATTTTAAGCAAATTTTATAAAACTAATCAAAGGATATATGTAGGTACACGTTTTAACTAAAAAATAAATAAAATACTGATTTTTGATTTTTCGAATTGGGCTTTCCTGCCTTTTAACAAATCTGGAAAGATTGAAGAAACTTTGGGATTGCAGCCATGTGTGTGTACAAGGCCGTATCCAGACATATTTTATTTAAGGGTGGGAGATTATTACACTTTTCAAGAAAAAAGTTTCACCATTTGATCTTATGGCCTGCAGCAAATATATATAGGTTAGGGCTGGCCACGTTTCCAGAAAAGTCTCAGTATCGTTTAGTATTGGTGTCGGAAACCGAAACCATACCAATACGATATCGAGACGTTACCAAACGATACCGTAAATTCACCGATACTCTCGGTAATATCCGTTGGTATCGGTAGAAAATATAGTTTTTTGAATATAATTATTAATTTATTACAAACAAACAATTTTTGTAACTGGTTTCTCGGAAAAGGCTCTAATGATTTAAGTATATGACATTTTCAGAGCTTTTCCATTTAGCAGGGATAAGTTTTAAGCAATAATTTTAATTACAACTTCCCACTGCCCCGCCCGTTGGAACTATGCTGGCTTTATCTGAAACCAATGATTTGGATGACATTTTCAGGCTAAGTTTTCTTAAATGAGAAAGTGACTTTAGTGAAATCCATTAAATATTTGTGTGTATTGTTTTCCTGTGATCTTATGACCCCCGTCAAAATTTTGTGTCGAATTCCTTATCGGAACTTTACTTAGACTTTGTGAAACAAGCCTTTATAAAATTTTTAAGTCCACAAAAAAAACTTCAGTTAAAAAATTGTCTTTTATATTAATGATTTTTGTCTTGAATCTTTAAAATACTAAGCGAGTTCAACTACTATGGACATCAAGAACATACTCGTATTAACAAGCCGTGCATTTTATTCTGGTCTGCAACTCAGACCAGAACGAAACCAGACAAGACTAAGTTGTTTGAGACCGAGACCCGTTAAATGTTTCCGTTTTGACGATACCGAGACGATACCTACAAAAGTATCGTTTGGTTTGTTCTCGTGGCCAGCCCTAATGTAGGTATATCGATAACTTTCTCTGTGTTAATTTCAATTTTTCGATGAGTTGGCATGTACGCTAATCCTGTAAGTCTCTCTTCGATGGTAATTCTTAGGTATGTTTTAAGACGTCTCACTGGTCAAAACAGTTATCTTTCCAGGGTACATATTTAAACAAAATTTGCCTTCTTAAGCATGAATTCGGGCTTTAAAATATGAGTTGTCACATTCCAAATTTTGTCTATCAATTTTTCTTATTCGTTAAAATTTTGTTTATTTTTGCCAAAAAAAAACTGAGGAAATCAGAATGCACAAGGAAGAAAGTTTGATTTATAGTTCTCGAATCTCATTTTAAGCTGACTTAATAAATCATCAGGGTAAAGGTTCCTTACTATATTTATTAAAAATTTATACTACGCGAGCTTAGTCGTAATTTCTGAAAGTTTTGAATACAATTAGTTATCATCGTATTAATTTGAGTACAAATTTCTTATACTGAACCGGAAATATATGATTTACAAATGTACTTTTAACAATTTTCGAGGTGGAAGATTAAACCCTGTAATCCCCCTCTGGCTACGGCCTTGTGTTTGTATTGTTTAGATCACAAATCATCAAAAACTTTTTATCTCCCGTTTACAAAAAATTCAACCATGTACCTATATATATATATACCTATATATTTTTTTTTATTGATCTCAAAAACTGGAGGGGCGCCAAATACAAGTTTTTGCCCCGGTTCGGAAAAATCGTAGATCCGGGGCTGGTGGAGGGTACCATTATTTTTCAAAAAAAAAGTAATAAAAAGTATTTTTTTTAATATTCTCACAATCACAATCACTCTCACAATGAGTTTCAAAACAATCGATAACGAGTTTTGAAAATATGAACATATTTGATTTTCAAAACAAATAATTGTGCATTTGTTTTGGAAAATTTTGGTTAAAAACAAACGGACACACATATACAATTAATTATATAATTGTTATAACAAAAACCTCTTAGCTTTTTACTTGGGATATAGGTACTATAGGGCAAGTTTTGGATTCGTGCAAAAAAGCATTTCGAGATAAAAATCAAACATGACATTACGACGATAGAGAACACGAAAAAAGTGAGTGGCACAATTATGTCTGTCTATTTGTCTGTCTGTCCGTATATTGACTTACAGTCTAAGCCACTGAAGCAATTTTCTTCAAATTTTGTAACTTAAGGTGTTTTAGAAATTTTCCAGAGGGAAATTGAAATTTTTTTAGCACCAAAAATAATGGTACTTGCCCTATGGCATTGTAAACTGATGTTTTTAATAATTTTTGTTCTGCGTTAAATCAATTTTTTTAGAAAATTCCCTCGTATACGATTTGTTTTCTTCTCTCAAACTCAATTAACATTATACTAATCATCGAAATAAAAAATGGCTTACGAACAAAATTTTGGAAAATTATTTTTAAGAAATGGAAAAGTTTAGATGTGTACGCATTTAAGGCTTACGTCTTTTTTTTTCTTTTTTTGCACTTCTTGAACCTACCTTTGCTCCAAAAAAGTAAGGTGCATTTGAGTAAAAAAGAAATTGAGATCTTAAATTTGGTGTTTGTACATTTTTTCCAATAAATTTTGTTCATACAATTTTGTAAACCATCTCTTTCGATTAAATTTTCTACAAAAACTTATATTGTCAATTTTTGCTTGATTTTTAAGTTTATATCAAAAATACTGAAAAGTTCTCTCAGAAACGCAAGGGTAAATTCAGAAAATTTTGTTGTTTAGTCACGGATCGGCAATTAAGGTACTATAGGTAATTTCTAACTTCTTTGAGAGTTTCAAATGAGAAACAAGAACGCCATCCTAATTCTCGGTTGACCATGATGGTATGGAAAAAAAACATTTAAAATCGTTGGAGTGGTATTTTAAAAAACTAATTTTATGTATATCCAATTATTAAACATTTTTAAGCGAAATTTTTGGTATACAAGTATTCATTAAGGGGCATATAAAAATAAAATTTCAAAAAAAAAAAATCGTCAACCCGTTTTTGTGATGACGAATTTTCAAAAAAAAAAAATTGCAATTCAAAAATGTTTTTTTTTTTGGAAAATTTTGCTACGAATTTTTTGTAATCTTTTTTGAAATCTTTTCAGCCAGTAATGCGAAAATTATTAGTTGCTATTTGTAAATTTTTATAATTTTTGTCAATAAAGCGTACTAATTTAAGCATACAAAAAAGTTTTATAAAAATCATAGGAGCTGTTTTTAAGAAAAAAATATTATCTTTAACGGTTTTTAACATTTGTATGGAAGGTACCGTTATTTTTCCAATTAAATTTTTTTTTTTTTCTTAAAATTTTTAACAGAGTGTAAAAAACTTTAAACACCGAGTTTTATTCGAGAGTCGTTATAGTTAATTCGAGAGTTGTTATAGTACAAATATGAGAGTCGTTACAAATTTACAATATTTTAAAAATCCAAAAAATATTTTGTTGAAAATTTTGGTAAGGAAAACTATTTACATTGCTAAGAAGCTTCTGTATAAAAAATTATTGAAATCAAAATAACCTTTTTGAAGAAAATCGAAAGTTAAAAAAATTGTTCTTTGGGATACACTATTAATAACCATTTTTTGAAAAATGCTTTTCCGCATCCAAAGGTACCTTTTACCAAACGAAATTTGTTGAATTTTCTTAAAGAATGGTTTTTGAGAAAAATAAGATTTTAAAAAATTGTATGACAAGTAACTTAGTACTTATGTAAATATATCGCAAGTAAAAAGAATAGCCATATCCTTTACCGTTCAAAATCTGCGCACATAATTATACCAAAAATCTATTTTGTTAACAATTGATCTGGCATTACTTTGTAGGTATATGCGCTAACGATGAATTTTTTTAGCAGATTGGCCTTTTGTTTGTATATTTTTTTAGACTATTAATAATAATTTGAAAAAGTAAACAAATAGATACATATTTAATTCATTTTTTATTTTTAATATACTCGTATACAAAAATTAGATACAAAAATACTTAAATAAATATCTTAAAAGTAAATCCAAAATTTGCAGTGGGAATGAAATACATAGCGAAATAAACAAAATTAAAATTTGAATGGAAGAAAACAAAACTTAGCTGTACATGTAGCATATTTTTTAAATTTGTTGGTACACAAATTATACTCAAAAACATCCTTGTCTTCTTCGAGAAATAAAATTTTATTTTGAAAAACTGTCACCGTTTCAATCAATGAATGATTATTTGGTGAATCAGCCACATCACACCAGGTATTATTGGATACATCCAAGCGTTTAAGTGTAGTTTTACTAAAGTATTTATATGGTTTTGAAATCGAAAAATAAGAACTCCCAGCAACACATACAAAATATATAAAATTACCATCGGTAACCATACGGAAATCTACTATGCTATCATCGATTCGTTTGTTTTTTATTGACCATTGATTGGAAGATATATCATAACATTGCAAACAACCGTAACGAAAATCAAAAATGTACAGATTTCCCTTAAAGCCAATTATTCTACTTGATTCGTTTGATTTAAATGATTTTAAATCTCTCCACACATATGTTGAAAAATTGAAAATTTCCACAGAATCAATAAAATCTAGACAGTTTGATGTCTTGTAACCTCCAAGAACACATAAATAACCGTTTACATTTGCCAACTGACTTTTGAATCTGCAAAACCGCATTGGCGGCAAATTAGTCAATCGAAAAGTTTTTAAGTCTAAGCATTGAACGTTGTTTGTTGATTTAAAGTCATCAGCTAACCCTCCAACTAGGAATAGTTTTTCACCAATCACTATCATAGAATAATGTGTTTTACATGTGAAAAGAGGAGATGATCTTTTTTCAACTGACCAGGCATTCAATGTTTGATCATAAATTTGAATCTCAGCTTCATATCGATCATTAAAACTAATAGTTGTAACTTTATCAGCTTGTTCCTGTAAAGTAACTTCTTTTATTGGTTCTGTAAATGAAAAGTTTTGCTGTTCAATTGTACGAGATTCCGGCCATAAATGGTATTGAAGCCAACCGTATACCAGTTCACAATTTTCTAAAGATTTGCAAACTGCAAATCGGTTTTTAATAATAAACTTTGGCATAAGATACTGATAGCGAACCAAAGAAAGTAATTCCAATAAGTGATCTTGCCGATTTACTTCGTCATATTCGATCCAGGCCACCATACTTAAAAATACTTGCTCCTCCAGATGTTTATAACAATTGTCAGTGAATAGTAAATCTTTCAACTCAATTTTTTTCAAATGCAAAAACTCAGATTGCTTTGTTACTTCCTCAAAGTGGGTATAAATTATATTCAATGATTTTTCTTCAAGTCCAGATAGTTTCAGTTCCTTGGCTAAGTATAGCCAATGCAAGCAATTGCTACTGTTTAAATTTTTTTCAAGATAATCACAGCACCCGCAGGCCAAGTTTTCCATTTTTAAAAACATTGCACTTCTCAAAAGTCTTTCAATTGTATCAAGGTTTAATTCAATCGAACCCGAGTACATGTAATCAAGTATTAACTTAAGAGTAGAAGAATCAGTTTCCTTCAATTCCACTTCGCTGGCACTTGACATTGTGGGGTTGTCATGAAATATATCCGAAAAATACCCACTCAATGCAGAAAGGACAATTTTATGCGCAGGAATCTTGTCACAATCGTTTCCAGCAATGAGAGTAATGTCGAATAAGGCCTTTTCTCCATACAACATCTGCAATTTTTCGTAAATATTTACGGCATGTTGATTACACTCGAAGATAAATTCATTATTCAGAGATGAAGATGAAGAATTTGAAGCCATCATTTTACAACTAAAAAAGAAACCCATTTATGTAGGAATATGTACATATATTCAGAACCCAGCAAATTCATTGTGAAAATATCTTACTGCTTTAAGTTTATTCGTTCTTTGGTTGACTGATGTATTTTTAATATGGAATTTGTTCAAGATATATTGCAATTGTATTTAATAAAGCAGAAATTAAACAAAAACAATGACTAAGCCTGATTACAAAGTTACTCCAAGATCGCGAACAGATAAACAATAACAAAAACAAAGTGTAGCCGTAGCACACAGTAAAAAATATTCAGATATGTACAGTGTAATGTGTAGCTGTAGGTATATATAGATCGGGGGTTTTGTACCAATCAAATCCCGTAGGAATTTCTGAAAGTTTGTGAAATGTAGCAAGTTGTAGCAGTTACCAAACATAATAATTAATTTTGTGTTTATTATCTATTTGTATAGCAATCTTTCTAATGAAACAGCGCCTTGCTGGTAAAACAAAAATTGTCGGTCAAATAGTGAACCATATGGAAGATCCGTTTGTTTCAGAATACAAGTTGGACTAGAGTGGGGATCAGTTTACAAATCGTGGATCGATCGTTGGTTTCAGGTGGCACTTAACATGTAGAAAATCAAATTTACGTGAAAAAGTGTTCCTTAAACATCGATAGTCGGCACTTGCGATACTTTACGATAATTTAAAAAAAAATTCCCTAGAGTATCGATAGTAATCTTTCGATAGTTTTCATAAGGGAAATAAAAACAACATTTGTTAAATTCTATGAATCAACAATTTTTATAAGCAAAATCTGTGACTAGAAAATAATTAGTAAGAGAAGGAAATATTTTCAAAATATAAATTTTTCTCAAAGATAGCATGATTTTGCTTTAGAAATACAGTTCGTTTCATCCTTTGGGGGTTTCCCATACCTATTCCCTTATTTCATAGACAGTCTTTTCAGTGTTCACCGTTTTTCATTAAGTGAATGGAAGTGTTTAGTAATAAATAAAAACGGAAAATAAGATGCAACGATGTAAATTTTTCGACGTAGCATTTTTTTTAGTTTACAATGCACGTTTCATGAACACCCTTTTACACAAACATCGTAAACTAATCCGTTGTTTGTTTGTTTTGTCAAATAAATAGATACTTTCGTCCAATTTTGTTTTCAATTTATATTATTTTTCTTTTAATTATATCTTTCCTAAGCCATTTTGATTAAAACGTTTCTCGTTTTGATATTTTAATTTTTTGTTTTTGATTCTTTTTTGTTCAAAATTATTTTAAAAGATTACCACGTTTACCATTTTTATTTACGATAAAAATTCATATCGGAAAGTTTACGATTTGTTGGAAAAGATTTCTCATACAATTGTTGAGAGTTCGTTTACGATGTAGTAAACTTTGCGACGATTACGATGTTAACAATAGTTTTCCGACGTTGCATGAATACCCTTATTATATATATTAGCATGACACATGTGATAGTTGTAAGAACTATCGATGTTTTCATTAATTAATTTATCATAGATGTTTAAGGATCACTAACGTGAAAGGTTTCGTGTATAGTGAGATGAGTCGGCGAGTAAGGCGACTTCACACGCAAAAGTAATTTAGCTATGGAAGTGAGATGAGTATCATCCAATGTGTCAAAATGACGATACGCGAAACGTCCGAAAAAAAAAACAATAGTGTAATCAGGTTCATAAGCTAATGTGTGAACACAAAAGACTGACGTTGAGAAGTTGTTTAAAGAAAACACAAATCTGAGCTCATAGAGGGATTAATTAATTTATTTTACATTTCAAAGCTTAAATTTTATTTATTTAAGGCCAGTTTCAAATGTTCCGGTTAAAGTTTCGGATAGATATCCGACACATAATGATATCTAATAGATAAAAGGTGCTGTTATTTTTGTCGCTTTCCTTACTTGAACCTGAAATCTTTCTAAATTCGGAATATCCACCAGATGTCAAAATAAAATGAGCAAAAAAGAACAAAAGAAATAAAATTCTGAACTAGCAGAGGAAAGAAGAACCGATACAAAAATAAACAAATTCTTTTGGAGGTGTGAATTGTGAATGCAATATTTATGTATATCATAACTGTTTTCCAACAAAAACTATCCAAATTACTGTTCAATTATGCTAATTTTACCATTTATCACTCTAAAAATCCTTTATTCCCATCAAAAACACAGAAAGTAATTTTTTTTTGTAAAGCAGCTGTAAATTCCATCTTCTTTTCTTTGAGAACTGTCAAAATTAGAAAGAGAAAAGACAAAGATAGTTTCTGGAAAGGTCCAATCTGGAATGTTCACCGGACGGCAGAATCAAAGGAGCAAAGAGGAAACCCAAAAGAGCCTTTAATAAATCTATTTGGTGTTTCCACCACACAAAAAGATTTAAAAAAAAATTGTTTTGACAGCACCTTCAAAAATGCAAAATGGTGTTTTATTTTTTGTGAAGTGGAAATGAGATAGAATGTTTCTAGTGTGAAGAACAGAACTCAGCTATATCCCCTATTAAAGGCTCTCCCAAACCAACGCGAATCCGCAGCGACGACGAATTTTTGTTGTTGTTTAGCGTTGTGTATTTGTCATATTTTTTTCTATTGTGAATGATTCGCTGCGAATCGCTCCGAATTCGCGTTGGTTTGGGGGAGCCTTAGGGTTAAGGTTTCCACCAAAATGAAATCCAAAATTTCAGTTGAAAACTTGATGGGCCAAGATTTTATTGAAATTTCTTAAAATTTGTCAACTGAAATTTCAGATTTTGGTTTGATGGGAACAGTATTAACAATAGATGTGAGGAAATACTTAAACAATTATAATTACTACTAACTGCTGAAAATTTTTTTAAGATATCAGTTTATAGGTAAATAATGTACATGAAAAATACCTGCTTTTTTCATAGTTTATTCGATTAGATTAATCAGAAAAATTTAAAAATTTAAAATTCTTCTTTCGAAACTGTTATACACAGAATTTCTCTCTACTACCGCCATTACCAAAAACATTTCACTCATTTTCCCAACAGACGTCGCTCATATCACACAAAAGATTTTTCAATGCGCAAGAAAAGTAGACGGAGAAAAACAAAAAAAATTGTGCGGCTGTCACTTGGTTTTCATTTTGTTTGGCATTCAGTTGACAGCGAAATTTCATGCGTGGTGGTCACGTTTGCGGTCGATCGATTTTTGACATTTCTACCGTGTTATTTATCAAATAAACATCCCAAATCCAAATAAACAAAAGTTTTATTATATTAAATTTATCACTCAAAATTATTAAATTTCGTTACCAAACTAATACCATTCGATTGTGTATTGTCTAGTGAAGTGAAAAGTTCATAAATATCTAAGAAAATTCAGCTAAATTGGCTTTAAAATTGAAATTGAAAATTAAATTTCTCCATATTATTGGCTGTGGCAAGAGAAAAATAAAATAAATAGTAGAAGAATCAAAGAAAAATGTGTTAAATTTATATTTTAGTTTGTTTATATTTTGTTTTGTGCGCTAGCTTTGGTTTTGTTGTTTCATTTTGTTTGGTATAATTAATTGTTTACTTGCCTGTGAATTGTGAAACATTGTTTATAGTTTCTATTAGTTTTTGTGTGTTTAACAAAAAAAAAATAAAAAATATATATATCACAATGGAAGTAGGAAAATTAAGAATCCTCACGATTGGAATATTGCTTTTTGCATTTGCTGCCCAACCAACCCGTGGACATCTCAATTTGTATCTTAATTTACAAGAAGTCATGAGATTATTAGGTAAGTACGATAGAAAATTTATTATTTATCAAAAATTCTTCACTTGTATTAAAATTAAGCATGAGCGTTAAGGGCGGCAAGATTCTCCAAATAGCTTGGAAGTTTTTTTTTTGTTTGGTATGGGAGATGAACTCCTTTGGCTGCGCATCTTCTGTCACACATCCAAAAATAAATTTGGGAAGAAAATATGAGAAAATGTGTAGCTATTTCGAAATGAATTGAGAAAATTCAGAAACATTTACAAATAAGGTTTTTTTTTTATTTTGTTACCTGGTCTTTTAGAGGGACATTTCAAAATGTATCTGTGTTCTTATCTCTATGCTGGAGGTTGATGGTAAGATATACCCAAGCTGGGATGTGCTACCTAGATTACAGATCGAAATCACACTTAAATAAGCAGGTATCTAAGCAATACTGACAATGCACCCAGCCTTACCGTTTGGTCCTTAAGGTAGCCAAATAGCTATTTTGTGGTTGAGATCCGTGGCCCCACTCTTTTTAAATAGAAAAGCAAATTGGTCCTTTTTGATTAGTTATACTTACTTGTAATCTCTTGCAAATTTCCAAAATTTGCTCCCAAAAACTATAAAAAAAAGAACCGAATTTTGTGAAACCTTGTAGAAATCTAAAATTTCCAAGCAAACACAATATGATTTTCATTTAAAAAGTTCTTTAATTTTGTAGTTTTTTGTACAAATATTGATCATTTTTGCGAAGCTTAGTACTAAATACTACTGTATACTCTTAATTTTTAACTCTGGATACCTACTCTGGCATTTTGTGTGTAGGACCTCTTGCGAATTTTGCAGGGACAACACTGACTACATCATTATTACTTGCAATTAAAGAAATAATAAAAGAAAATCATATTATGATTCTACCATAAGTAGGTATATGGTGCTCCGTACTTTACCAATTCAGCATTTTCTTGGAAATTGCAATATGCAGATTACGGCATCGATTCTCAACGTAGGATTTGAGATCATTATCCGTGACGAAGTGTTAGATTTAATGTTTTTATACTTTAATCTTCTGAGTAGGATTAACGGCTAACCCAAATATTGAGCAGTTAAAATGGCCTTGAAGTTTTTCTTAAGAATATATATATTTCTGTAATTAATACCTACCTAATGTGTTTTAATTGCAAAGAAGTAGGTATGTCATAATAAAGAAAACAAGACCAATAAAGCTTTTGTTTGTTAGCACAGTCAATTGAGAATTAAATGATTTGTTTTTTATATTAGAATATTCAACAAACGACCAATAAAAACGAATAAAAAGTACCTAGGTTTCAGTTGCTATGTAACTTAACCTACGAGTATTTGAGAAGCAGGTGAACTCTACCTTTCAAAACTTACTTCTGTGATTTCTGCCTTGCAGAATCCCAGTCGGTAGGAATATGTTCAGATGTCAACAAATATTCCTCTCCTCTGCTTTTGATTTTCTTCCAATTTCGGCTCTATCTGATGATTTTGCTCGCAGAGAATCTATAAAATCTACACATTCAACCTGATTACAAAATCTGATGAATGAGCTACGGAGTAAGTCAGACCCAATTTTGACATTTCGCTAATAGTAAAAATGTCAATTTTCAGTGTGACTTTTTTTCTACAATATTATTGAGAAAATCGAAAAAAAACTATATGGCAGGTACAGTCAATAACAATTTTTGGTAAATTTTAATTTATTTTTGAGATAAATAAGCTTTACCTTAACGGATCCTTATTTTAGAAGCTAAACAATTTCAATTCCCCTACAAGGGAAGTAAAGAATATTGAAGAAAATCGCTTTAATCGTTTAGGCTACAGTTCTAGGTACAGACGGACAGACAGACAGATTTGTGGCTTCATTTTTTGTTGTGTTTTCTTTATCCTTATATCATGTTTAATTGTTATCTCGAATTTTGTTTGCACTAATTCAAAACTTGCCCAATAGCACCTACCAAGTACAAATCTATGTGTTAAATTGCACCATCAATGTGGCAAATTGAAGTCTCAATTTCAAGAAATTACTCTTCCAGAAACTTTGTTATGCAATAGAGCTATTGTTCCACTATATGTGTAGCATATTCTGCTGCAATCAAACCTAGCCAAAGTCCATACTAATTATTATTTAAGGACTCAAACAAAAGTGCGAGTATAAACCTCGAGATATATGAATGTAGTCTTTATATTAGTAATATTCTTCTTTATAATTAAAAATAATTGTTTCCAATAGTAACTTTTATAGTTTAAGTTTTATTCAAATGACTCTACGACCGAGAGCTCGGCGTTAGGAAATAACGCCCAAGGAAAAATTACCCAAATGGATTTAGAAATCTTGTCCAAACAAATGTTTATCACCAAAAAGCATAGAAGAAATTAGAAATATTGCCCAAAACTATCGGGTTTTGCAATAAGTGCGCTACAAAAGTTTTTTTTTTTAAATAAAACAAAAACGGTTTTGGATATCAATGAAATTCTTTATTCCTTTGAAAATACGTTCGATGCCATTATGTATGGAACTTGATTTCTTTTGCATGACACGCTTCCAGAAGTCCAGACGCTGAACCCAATTTTTGATGGTTTTCAAGCATAAATCGGCTGATACTGCTGCAATTTCACTGGCTTGTGGGCATAGACCATAGTCAAGTCTAGCCCCACAGGAAATAGTCTAACGGCGTCAAATCGCACGACCAAAGCAGCCAAGCGACTGGACCATATCTTGAGATAACACGTTCTCCAAACTTGGTTTCCAATAAATTGATTGTGACATTCGCTGTGTGGCTTGTATCGCCGTCATGTTGGAACCACATGTTCTCCAAGTCCATAGCATCCAATTAGGGCCAAAAATATTTGGTTCTCAGTGAACGGTAGCGATCCCCATTCACAGTAACGTGCCGGTTTTGATCATCACGGAAGAAGTACGGCCCAATGACGCCGCCGGCTCATAAACCACACCAAACCGTAATTTTTTCAGGATGCAATGATGACTCATGGAGTACGTGTGGATTGCTGCCTGACCAATACCGCATATTTTGTTTATTGCCGAAGCTATTCAGCCAGAAATGAGCCTCATCGCTGAAGATGATTTTTCGATAAAAATCCGAATCATTCTCAAGTTGTTGCTCAGCCCAATTCACGAACATACGACGCTTCTGGTGGTCAAGCGGCTTCAGTTCTTGCGTCAATTTAATCTTGTAAGGATGTAGGCCAAGATCTTTTCGCAAAATTCGCCACGTGCCTTGAGAATGCTTGAGAACGATGTGTGAGAGACACTTTTGGGCTTTCTGCAACTGAAGCCTCAGCGGCAGCAATATTCTCGACACTACGGGCAATTCTTTGTCTCACTGGCACGGGAACATTTTGTACTGTGCCTGTGGATTCAAATTTGTCCACTAGACGCTCAATTGTTGATCTGCTAGGACGATTATGACGACCATAAATTAAACGTAGCGCTCTTAACGTTGAGGCCACTGACTCCAAATTTCGGTAGTAAATTTAAATAATTTCGACTCGTTGTTGGCTCGTATATCTTTCCATCATGAAATGGCAAACTTTACTGAAGAGAAATGTCAAAATAGCGGCAAGAAATATGGCGTCGTTCGCTGTCCCTGTCGCTCTTCTTTTGTAGCGTCCCTGTTGAAGAACCCTTTACTTTGTGACCAAATATTAAAATGGAAATATTGCCCAAATATTTTTTCATGTAAATTGTTTTTATAGAATTTTAATCATATTTCATCAATTTTGGGTGATATTTCCAAACTTTATTTCAATGAAATAATTTTTTTCTAAATTTTTAAAAAATATTTGTGAAGATGTAGTGCTATAAGATCCGCGATAATAGATAAATTCAAGTTCTTTAAATACAGAATTTTTAAATAAAAAAAAAAATTGCATACAACCATCATCGCAACCACCCTTAAAGCAAGTGCAAGTGGGTGGCATACATACCTCACTGTTTATTCACCGTAAAACTGGATGACTGGTTTTTCGACATCTTTATTTACTCTTGCCTTGCCATAAACTTATTGGCGATATTTCCTTATATTGGGGATGTTTCAAGCAAAATGTTTTTCCTTTGGGCTTAAGTTGCAATTCAACTTTTTCATTTTTTCTTCGGACATTGTTTCATTCTATAGAGGCAAGGTAAAAAATAAATACCGCCCAAAATTTGAAAAAATACTAAAACAAGAATTTGTTTGTTATTTTTTGTTATTTTTTTTGGGCGCTATTTCCAAATCGATTTGGGTGTTCTTTCCTTGGGCATTATTTCCTAACGCCCTCTACGACTGCTCTTTACAAATAGTAGGAAGATAATGTTCTTGTTCCGTGTATAATATCTCTTATACTTTAAAACGCATCGCCTACTTAGACTGATTGATTTTAAAACTGGAACATAAATTACTTCAGGAGGTGGTGTTAAAAAATAAATAATAAATTTGATGATGCAACGGCTCGTGAAGAAACAGAGCCTAACGAGTTACGAGTATGAGTTTTTTGGCGAGTTCGAATG
The DNA here is from genome assembly GCA_946251815.1 of Dasysyrphus albostriatus. NCBI lineage: Eukaryota > Metazoa > Arthropoda > Insecta > Diptera > Syrphidae > Dasysyrphus > Dasysyrphus albostriatus. Next base: position 107,222,605 of record OX276337.1, read on the forward strand.
GCTAAAATGAGAAGCACTTATCTATTCATAAAAACCATTGGAGGATTTGTCAGTTTTTTTTAGGTGTTCGAAGCTGGGAATCAAACTTACACCTTCGGCATGACAATCCTTTGCACTAACCTTTATCCCACGAGGTACTAAACAGTGTTGATGTATTCCAATTGCTAAGATCGTCTCAAGATCGCTACAGTGGAGATATTTTCATTCAACAAAAACCAGTTGGCTAATAACTCCACCTGACCAAAACGTTCTAAATATTATCAGTCGTATTTATAAACTTTGTCTAAATTAAGACTCTGCCGTCCAACCCCAAAAAACCGTATGAGTTCCTTCCGAGTGCATTTGATTTTTAAGTACTAAACAAAAGTGATCGGAATAGTAGTTTGTTGACAATTTAAAAATAGCGGCAAACTTTTAATGAAACCTAGCTTTTCATGGCCTTTAGTTTTACAAATTTGTGTTTCGTACGGATTACTCACTAGTTGGATGACCCTGTATACTCTCATTGCAGCATACAAGGACCATATTTGTTCATAAATTGATTGAGATGAAATTGCGCCTCATCCGAAAAAAAATTCTTTCATAGACAAAAATTAATCAGTTTCCAGGTTCCTTAAAACTGAAACAGAGAAACAATAATAAAGCGGGTGGTCATTTTGCTCCAATTTCAATAAGACTCTGTTATCTAGTATGACATCAAATGGTCAAATAGTTTTAGAAATTGGTCAGCCTTAGAAAAATTGTAATCGTGTAAAACGTGTACAAAAAATCCCCGACCGCTTTCCGAATTCCCTGACTTTCCCTGAACAAAATTGTGTTCCTTGATTATCCCTGACTTTCCAGTTTAGCGTTATAATCCGACATCTTTATGAAAAATTTATCTCCAGCTAGTGTGACTGATTTTGGATCTTCGGTCCTTTGAGGCTTCTCGGGTAAAAGTGCATTCTTTCGCAACAGGTCTACTATACTACTTTAAAATGTATGTGTGTTCTGTATGGTCGTGGTTTCTTTAGTATTTTGTTCAAAGATATGTTGAGTTCCTGCTTTCCAATGAATTTAAAACTCGAATCTTGTTTCTTACATTTTTGTTCCAAGATGGAAAATTATAAACAAAAAATTGAGTTTGTAAGAAATGATAAGCCTGATATTGTATTCAAATTCAACGATGCTACGCATTCAAAATAAATAAGTGAATACAATTTAAAATGCACTACATCCGTCTGGATTTTGAGGTTAGAAATGAATTGCATTTAATATAATAAGTAACAACTCTAACGTCTGTCTAGAAATCATCGATTTGTTGTGCATAGCTAAGCTACTCCAAAAAAATGGTAATTCTTTAGAAATTCATTGTGTAGACTGTAGAGGTATCTATATATACACATAACTTGAGTTTGAGTGTTCTCCATTGAGACATGTCTCACGAGTCTGGAATTAATGGATACTCCTCTTCTTTTTGGACACTTGTACAGACTGAATAGAAAAATACACAAAAAAAAAAAAAAAAAGAAAGAAGAACAACCCTCATTCAGTTTCGATATTCTTTTTCGTGTCGTTTGGATTACGTAATGAGCTTAAAAAAAAAGAAGTAGCAGCAGTCAAATGACACTGCTACTCTGGACTAGAACCTGGGCGCACTTTTGTGGGTGCTTGGCGAGATCTCACTAGACGGGCTTAAATAGGAGACAAGAGTTTATTTTTTGTTTTCTGGTATATCGAAATTTAAGAATTTTGGTAAATGGACATGTGTGTGATGATGGTAATTTATTTAGCCTATTCTTCGAATTGACTTGTTTATTTTAAATTTATGTGTCTGGAAGGATTGTTTTTTAGATATTAAATCATTAAAAAAAAATGTATCGAGATAATTTGTTTGGCTTTTTATTATTCAAAAAACGTTTAAAGGTTTTAAATGACATCATATCCATATTGTGGATGGATAATTTTTTAAGATTTAAAAAGCTTTGTAAAATTTGTTTTTGAATTCTGAAAGGATTTAGGTAGTTTTAGGTTGTGCTAAAAATTTCATAGTCAGCGAACCGATCTTAAGATCTCATCGTGAAAACGCAAAAAAAGATAAAAAGATTGCCAAATAATAGCTTAGTCCTTATATTTACAAAAATACTAGTCGGACCAGCCTTATATGGTGGCAAAGGTTAGAAAATGCATTTTTCAAGTTGCAGTTTTCGCTAAGTGAAGTAGCTTCTATAAATTGTGTATCAGATTAAAGCTAAGACTGGCCTCTACTCTACACGATACCAATGGTCGGTCAGACTTTTTTGGTTGTCGCCACGAGTCGATGAGATAGGTTATTTTACGGTCGCCTCTCGGACTACCTATACTAAGATTTGGAAATTAAATACAAATAAAAGTTAGTTGTTTTTGATTTTTTAACTAACAGCGTGTCCGTTTGAAGGTCAGCATGTTTAAAAAATTATTTGCTTTAAACGTGGTTCTGTCCGTCATTGGCTTTTTCTAGGAAACAAAAAGTAATTAGTAGCTGTCTCATTATGTAACTTCCTAGCTTCGTCTAAATGATGAAACTGTACAGTAAAATGGGTGGTATAAGAAATTATATCAAATGTACCTAGTGGTTCTACATGCAAAATTTCGGTACGTCAAAAAAAAAAACAAAGCGAAGGTACTTCAATGCGTAAAAGGTAAGGTTATGTTATCTTATGTTGAAATAGATGTCAATGGAAAACCCGACACCATTAGACCATAAGATGGTCTCCATCGTAATCACCCATGATTCTAGGAGACTTACTACCTAGTTAAACCAATTGCAACATCTTACGATGCTTGGGAGACATATTCAGTGGTATTTATAAACCTATTCCAAGCAATGTCTAACTTTAGACTCTTGTCTAACTCTAAAATGTTATTTATAAACATTTTGCACCTAGTGGCAAACTTAGCCAGTGAAATTTGTTGCCCAAATCTTTTCTTAAATTAGACTCATTCAACAAATAATGAAGGCAAATATTTCTAGTTTTTTTATTTTCCAGTTTTGAAATGGAAGAAAAACTAATTGAACATGCCCTAAAGCCTACTTAAATTCATTAATTTATTTAAAAATGAACGAAACCAGGTATGTCACTGAGTAAAACTGTTGTAATGCGTTTATAAATACCGAGATGGCTCAACTATTTAGGCTTTGATTAGCTGGGCAACTGCTTGAGCGTGTTCTAAGAAAATCAAATAAATAGGACTGATTATGTCTATAGTTACTAGAGCCATATTTTATACTATAACAACTTAGGTATCAGTTATCATTTTTCAATTTATTAATTTAAACAAATTCTAAAAAGAGTAAAGCAGTCCTTACAAGACCGAGCCAAACGATTTATCTGCCTTGGTTAGCCAAAAAAGTTACGAGGCTCGGTCGTGTATGGCCAGCATTAAATTTTTCAAATAAAATTGATAAGTTGAAAAGTGATAAGTGGTAAGTTGTTGCAATAGGGCCCAGATCACAAGCTTCATTTTAGTAAAACTCTCCCGAATAGGTCTTTGGGCAAAATCAATACTTTCAGAGAAAGTATTAAATCGATTTTTCTCATTCCTCTTTTACATATATGTAGCTTCTGTAAAATTCGTTTAATATACTCTCAAGCTGCGTTGCGGGTTCGCCTGTTAGACATATTCAACAAAAGCAGGGTTGTACAAATATGTTTAAAGCTTAACCTTTTTAGTCAAACCTCCCTTTGTGTTTTTTTAGCACAACTTTATCTTTCGTTTGGTAACCAGTTTAACCTTTAACCTCGAATGAGCTAAGTAGTCATGGTCGCAGAAAACAGTGTGTTTCAATTAAAGTTTCCACAACCTTGTGACCGCAGTTCAAAGTGGGTTTTACCTTTAACCCCATGAGCATCAGAAATTAACCTCCTTAGACTCAATGAGAACAAAATTTGGTAAGGAATTTATGTGCATTTTGTTTATCTATTGATTGATTGGCATTTAAAAAAAAACCGTAACGTCATGAGTTACGTTATTCGACGGTGCGTCGCACCAGTAACAGGGTTGTATTTGAAAAATGTAACCACTGTGTTTTTGAACGATATTTATTTGTTTTTGAATTTTGTTTTTCCAATTAAAAGTTTATTAGTTGTGTCACAGTCGTAGCAGGGTTGTATATAAAAACCTAACCATTCCGTTTTTCAATTTGTTAATAATTTTGTAGTTGTCGTGCAATCGACTTTACTTATAATTAAAGGTTGTGACACATCCGTAACATGATTGCATTTAAAAACTTAGGTACCAATCTTTTTAATAATTTCATTGGATGTGTACATAACTGTATTGATTCTGAATTAAGAAATTATGAATTCTGTCACCGCCGTAACAGGGTTGTATTTGAAAACATAATGATTCCGTTTTTCAACTTGTAGTTAATTTCTTTGAATTTTATAAATATGTATACTGAGTCTGAATTTGAAGCTCAAAAGTTGTGTCACAACCGTGACATTAAAAACTTCATCATTCTTTTTCAATTATTTTTGAATATTGTCGTTGTGATCACCTGCATTGTAGGTATGTGTGCATAATTATATTGAATCCGAATTCAAAATTTTAGAGTTTTGTTACAGCCGTAACTTGATTGCATTTCCTGTTAATAATTTTTGTAGTGTCGTAATCATTTTTTGAGACCTTATAATCATACTGAGTCTGAATTTAAAGTTCAAAGGTTGTGTCACAAATGTTTAAGGGTTTAAGGGTTTAGTCGAAAACGTTATCATTTTGTTTTTAAATACTATTTTTAAATTTCGTTGTTTAATGAATATACATAGAATAAACATAGCAGAAAAATTATAAATTAATGTACAATTTTTAAGCAATTTTCTGCCAGTTTATTTTTTTGTCTAAACTAATTAAAGTAAAATATTTAAAAAAAAGTCAAAACTATCATTCATTAATTTGTAACACTTCCTAAAAATGTTAAAACAGTTATGTCACAGCATTTTTTCTCATCTCTTATCTGGTACTAAGATTCAATTTTCAGTTAAATATTTTATGAATTCACACTTGTTTAACAAACTTGTCAAACTGGTAACATTTTCTAAAAGTTTTCCTCGTTTTTAAACTTGTACTGAATATCAGTTTTGGGAAAAATATTTAGAAAACTCACAACCTGTACCATATAAATAATTTAGGTACTTGTCACAACCGTAACATTTCCAAACAGCTTTGTCACTGTGTTTTTTCTTCTCATTTCGAAGATGGTACGAACTTTATATACATTTTCAGATAAATATTGGAAAAATCTCTCATCCGCATCATATTAGAAAAAAAATCACATTTTTACTATTAATTTATGTCACTTACGTAACATATTCAAACAATTGTTTGCAGTTTTCTTTCATTTTTTCTAACTTCAAGTGAAGATCAAATTTCAAGTGAATAATTGAAAAAAAAAATGAGTCATTAATATGAATTATTTCATACCATACTAACTTTAGATCAGTGTTTCCCAACGTGAGGCCCACGCCCCAAGGGGGGCAATTTTATATTTTGATACCTTACTACCATTTAAGATTTCATTATTAAAAGAGTTCGAAGTAAAAAAAGATCTCACTTTCGAACTAATTTATTTTTTATTCAAAAAAGGCTGGCTCGTTCAAACTTTTGCTTGTGCCAAATTTTAAACGCTTTTTCCTGCCATTCTGTAAAGAATAAAATGTGATCAAGAGGGACTTATACCTACTTCACACCGAAGTAAAACGGCTCTTCAAACTGCTTTAAAATATTTGTGGAACTTTTTGATTCTACTAAGCAATAAACTGGCAATGTAAATTTGCAAATTGAGTTATTCAGTCAATAACTAAGCAACTTCAAAAAAAAATTATAATCCTTCCAGAAGCAAAAACAAAGATATTTGGTTTCGCTACCCTTATTGATATTTCATGAGACATACATTTATAACTCAAATTTTGACAGGTTCAAAAGGTGAGTTTTTTTCCTTGTTTGAAAGGGCTTGGACGAAACAAAAAATACGTCGGGGGTAAGCATTTTTCATGTTTAAATGCAACAACAACTAAACCCCTTTGGGCTTAGCTAAGTCCAGACAATTTTCGGGGCCCAGATAAAAACTGTGTTACCGGCAAGAATTTCGTACTCGTTTGCGATATTTTTTATGAAAACTTCATTTTTTTCTGTCATGGCATGAGCCGCTCGACATGAGCCATGCTCGGACTATGAACCTGTCGAGAGAAAAAAAACCAATGGAGGCAGAAAAATCCATGTCTTGTCGATGACATGCCGAAGAAAACTAACTTTCTGAACAGCACATGAACGTTGTTCAAAGCTTGGGCATGAGATTTGAGATCTTACGTGCGTATGAGTTTTTCGTCTGATTTGGTTATATCGGGTTTTTCAATGAGAGCGCTACAAAAGTTTTTTGAAATAAATCAAAAACGGTTTTGGATATCAATGAAATTCTTTATTCCCGTGAAAGTAAGTTCGATGCCATTATGTATGGAACTCGATTTCTTTTGCATAGCCACCACGACCACGGGCACGCTTGCAGAAGTTCAGACTCTGAAACCAATTTTCGACGGTTTTCAAGCATAAATCGGCCGATAATGCTGAAATTTCACGTTCAATATTCGTACGAAGCTCATCAATCGTCGCTGGCTTGTTGGCATAGACCATAGACTTGACGTAGCCCCACAGGAAATAGTATAACGGCGTCAAATCGAACGACCGAGGCGGCCAAGCGACTGGACCATTTCGTGAGATAACACGTTCTCCAAACTTGGTTTCCAATAAATTGATTGTGGCATTCGCTGTGTGACTTGTGGCGCCGTCCTGTTGGAATCACATGTCCTCCAAGTCCATATCATCCAATTGGGGCCACAAATATTCGGTTATCATTGAACGGTAGCAATCCCCATTCACAGTAACGTGCCGGTCTTGATCATCACGGAAGAAGTACGTTCCAATGACGTCGCCGGCCCATAAACCACACCGTAAACCGTAATTTTTTCGGGATGCAATGATGACTCATGGAGTACGTGTGGATTGCTGCCTGACCATCACTAAATATTTTGTTTATTGACAAAGCCATTCAGCCAAAAATGAGCCTCATCGCTGAAAATGATTTTTCGATGAAAATCCGAATCATTTTCAAGTTGTTGCTCAGCCCAATTCACGAACATGACTATGACTACCATAAATTAAACGTAGCGCTCTTAACGTTGAGGCCACTGACTCCAAATTTCGGTAGTAAATTTTAATAGTTTCGACTCGTTGTTGGCTCGTATATCTTTCCATCATGAAATGGCAAACCTTACTGAAGAGAAATGTCAAAAGAGCGGCAAGAAATATGGCGTCGTTTGCTGTCCCTGTCGCTCTACATTTGTTGCTTCCCTGTTGAAAAACCCTTTATTAGTGCAATCTGAGAGTTTTGTTAGAGACAAATTAATTCTGGGTTTATCATAACCTAAATGCACAAAAAGAAACTTTGTTTTTCTCTTTGAAGAATCTTAATAGATTTGAGTAGAGATTCAGAAAATTATAGTTTCTCAATAATAACATTAATAAATAAATCAAAAACTTGCATTTAAAATTCAAGTAATATCAATTATAATATCAACTATATTAAACAAAAGTACCACCAAATAGCAGTACCCAAGTCGCAAAATTTTTATATAAATCAAATAGTTCCATGTTAACAATGAATTTCATTGGAAAATCAATTTTAAATACACTTTTATTGACACATAAATACGAATAAGAATTACAATCACAATACGAATGGCATTCTGGCTACATCTGTTTTGTGTGTTTATTTGGTTTTTGAGAAACGATGTTTTTCCAGTGTGCTAAGACTATATTCATTAGAGATTAATTTAAGGATATTAAAACGTTTTTAATTGTTTTCTGTTTTTTTTATTCAAATTCTTTGTGTGCATATCTTATGAGAGGCAAAATGTATATCTCTAATCCTTTTTTTTTGTTGCTTTTTTTTTAGAGAAAGTCTATTTTATAGCACAGAAAGAAAATTTTAAGGGTTTATTTTTTTTATTACTTTTACAAGGAATATCTGAGTTTATGACTTAGTCAGCATACCATCCAGTGGGAATCTTAAGTTTCAACTTAATTTTTCTTCAAGTTCTTAAAGAATTTAAGGAAATTTTTTTCTATCTTTTTTTTCTTGTTGTTGGTTGGAGGGGAAAGATTGATTTTTTTTTTAAATTTATTTATTTGATCTCGCACCAGCCTTAAGGCAGCCGCATAAACGTTTTTATTTGTCACTTAAGTAGAAAAGAAACTGGAAATAATTTTTTTTTCTCTATTTAGGTTATTTTTTTTTATGGGAGACTTTTTTTCTTAAGTTTATTATTATTATTTTTTTTTTTTAAATGAAATCCCTTGAGCCGGCATAGTAGCTGGATAATAAATTATATTTATTATTTTTTTGTTGTCTTTTTTAATATTCTTTTGTAGTTAATTTTGTTGGTTCGTTTTGGGAATTTATTTTATTTAAGTATTTTAGTCATTAATGTTTAAACTTCTAATTAGGTTGTTTTTGTTTTTAATTTGTTTGTAAGTTTTAAGTTCATTTAATGTTTTGAGTGAAATGAAAAGAATCATTAGTTTGGTAATTTAATTTCTTTTTCATAGTTTTATAATTATTTAATCTTTTGTGTGTGTGTTTTTTCAAGTGGAAATGAAGTTGACAGTGTTTTAAGTTTTAGGTAATTTTATTTATAATAAAAATTCTATTCAGGCAATAATTGAGGTCGATATAATGTAATGCATTTCAAAAAGAGGTATTTGCATGATAATCGTTCGTCAATCACCTACATACAAAGCACCCCCAACCTCCATTTTTACTAAGACCATAGTTTTTTTTGACGTGTTACCTTGTGTCATGATGGTTAGTGCGTTGGACACTTATGCCGAAGGTTTGGGTTCGATTCCCAGCCGCTGCCAGCTAAAAAAAAAACAAATGTTTTTCCCGAGGTACTGCCTCTTGCGAGGAACTGACAAAACCTCCAAGAGTGTTCTTGTCATGAATAAGTGCGTCTCATCTAGCCGTTCGGGCTCGGCAAAAATTTGTAAGTCCCCTCCATTCCTGCAAATAACACGCACACAGGAATGGTTGAGAGTTGTAAGCCACTAGGCTCTGGTTCTCCACGAGCTGTTTCGCCAACCAAATTTATTTTATTTTTAGTTTCTTTTGACTTTTTGATATATGGTTTTATCTTTGATTGCTTAAAAGAACTTACCTACCTATATCCGAATAAAAATTATGGTCAGGTATGAATATTTATTTTACATTTAGAAATTTAGCTTTTGCTGCTTTGTCTCTGAGGATAATTTTTACTCTCAGTTATTCTTTAAGTTAAACTCGTAAGAACTTCTCAAGTCTTCAATGGGGACATTGAAACTCTCAAAAAGGTTGTGACTTTTGTAACGCATGCATTTCTATAGCATATTATTTCTCATTGGTCTTAATTCAACTCAACTGACCAATCCTCAAAGAAGACTAAAGTTTCTTAGAGGTGTGCATTTATAGTTTTATTCATGATTGGTCATTACAGCATAGTATCATCTGCATACTGTTTGGATGAAATGAGTTATGTTTAATCGCAACAAAGTCATGTAGGTAATTGTTAAATAAAAGGGACCTAAAAATTGAGCCTTGTGGGACTCTTGCTTCATATTAAACTTCCTTTGAATGCCTTGAGCTCAGAAATATTGTTAGCTTATGGTTTTGTAAATCCAGATGCTCCCAATGCATGATGGTCCCAGCTTGAGACACGGTGGTCTTCCATCTTCTATGATCCTGAGCACGCTGAATCCAGACTTTTTTCATCCCCTGGGGGCTGGGATTCAAAGACTCTCTTTGCTGGAGGTTTATTGACCATTCGATTCATGTGGCCGAGCCAATGTAGTCGACATGTTTTAATTTTCCGTAATAGATCCAGATCTTGATACAGCTCATAGAGTGAGTTCGCAGTCGTATCTTTGATTCCATTCGCCCTCCTTGCACAGTATCAGCTCTATCTTTCTGCTTATCTACACTCGAAGCCATAAAGCAAGACTGGCCGAAAAAGGGTTTTATAGAGCCTTAGGAGTTTTGAACTCACATGCTGCTCCAAGTTGAAGTAGCACCGATTTGTTTGGGTAATTCTTCGTCGGATTTCCACAAAAAAGTCGTACGTGAGATAAATGTCTACTCCAAGTTAGACGAACTTCTTAACTACTTCGAAACTATTGCTGTCAATAGTGACGTTTTGTCTGTCTTTGCCGATTGACAGATCTTTTATTGTTTGTCGTTTACTTGAAGACCAACAAGTTTTGCCTGTTTTTCAATTTCCTATGATGACCCTTTGGGAGCGCCTGATGATGTCGATATCAACGCCATAATCTAGAAGTTAAACAGATCTGTTCCGCACTAATTGCTCCAGAACAAGATTGACAAAATCACATCATAACGCATCTCCTTGCCGACATCCTGTGCATTTTTGGAGGAGTTCGGAAAAGCTTTTCCCTAGTTGCATATGGCATCGCGTATATTCCAATGTTGGGCGACACAATTGGATCAGTTTTCCCAGGATCCCAAGCTCAGCCATGGCGATATACCTATAGAGCTCCTTACGATGAATGCTAACATTTATGCGGTTTTGAAGTCGATGATTAGATGATGGTTCTTGACTTGAAATTCATTGCGCTTTTCCAAGAGAGTGAATATTTTTTCTATAGCAGCCAGACTGGCGCCTGTTATAGTCTTGCAGAACGACTTAAGACGCTTAGACATTGCGTTGGAGAAAATTTTATATGCGATGTTTATCAAAAATATGTCTTAATAGTTCTTGCAGGACATAAGATCACCTTTTTTTGTAAGTGGGACATACGGATGCAATAAGCCAGTCATCGTCCATGCTTCCTTCCATTCAAACTTGATTGATGATTTGATGCATGCATCTTCTCAGCTCATCCAGTCTGTACTTGAAGAGCTGCACTGATAAACAATTAGATCCAGTGGGCTGGCCGTGTTGTTCTTCAGTTTCTTAATAGCTTCTTTTTCTGATGTCCATTTAGCTACTGAGGAAAAAGAAAAAGCGGTAGGGGGGATGTTCGAAAGTTCTACTAAAAGTTGAGGCAAATTACCAAGTTACAAGTTACAAGTTACAGAACGGAAGCCTGCCGGGACGGGAGTGGGAGTATGGTGGTAGACACACTGTCGGTGCTGAGGATCTGCAAACAACACTTTTCTAGACTGCTAAACGGCGATAGTAGTCAAAATTCCGCTGTTAGACAGAACAATCCATTCAAACTGGGACGTAGGTAGTCAAAACTTCCGTCCACCCGACCTAAATGAAGTGCGGTTAGCGATAGCTAAGCTTGAAGCGTACAAGGCTGCCGGTGCTGTGCAGATGGCCTGCCAGCCGAGCCGAGCTATTCAAAACAGGGGGAGATGAGTCAGAAAAAAGTATGCCCGATGAATGGAACCTCGGTATAGTGTGCCCAATCCACAAGAAAGGAGATGCTCTGAATTGTTCCAACCTCAGATGTATAAGTCTCAACATCGGGTACAAAATCCTGTCATCAGTACTGTGTGATCGCTTAAAACCAATTGTCAACGATTTGATCGGCCCCTATTAGTGTGGTTTTAGGTCCCTCAAATCAACTGTCGATCGAATGTTCACACTCCGACAGATTTAGAAAAAAACCCAGGAGTTTCAAATCGATACACACCATCCCTTTATCGATCTCAAAGTCGCGTATGATAGCGTAAAAAGAGATGAACTGTACCGAGCCATGTTGCATCTAGGCATCCCTTCCCAACTCTTATGCCTGTGCAGGATGACGATAGAAAAATCTCGCTGCTCCATCAAAGTTGGCAAGAATACCACCGAATCCTTTGATGTCGATATAGGTTTAAGGCAAGGCGATGCATTGTCATGCAACCTCTTTAACACCGTACTTGAAGCAATTATATGAAATTCGCTAACAACAGGGATACAATTTTTCAAAAACCCGTTCAACAACTTGCTTATTCAGAAGATATTGACATCATAGGGACAACGAAGCGAGCTGTTGCCGGCGCCTTTGCAAGTATTGAATGGAAGGGGGTGAAAATGGGTTTGGCTGTTAATGAGGGCAGGATGAAGTACATGCTATCATCGAGAAAAGAATCTCAACATGGTCACGATGGAAAGATACAACTTTGAAGTCGTCAAGGACTTTGTCTACCTGAGCTCCACTATAACATGTCAAAATGACATCAGTGCAGAGATCAAACGAAGACTCACTCTTGCCAACCGCTGTTTCTTCGGGCTAAGAAGGCCTTTGATTAGTAAAGCCCTCTCTCAAAGAACCAAGGAGACCTTATATAAAACCCGTATTATCCCGGTCTTGCTGTACGCAGAAGCATGGACTCTGTCAAAAACGGATGAAAATCAGCTTAAGTACTTTGAAAGGAAAATTCTTCGGGTGATTTTCGGTCCAGTCTGTATCTTCGGTCCAGTCTGTATCGATGGAGTATGGAGGAGAAAATTTAACAACTAGCTCTACGGGCCTTACAGCTACGTTGACCTGGTCAAAAAGCTGAAAATACAGCGGCTGAGATACGTGGAGAGTATGGAGACCTACGCACCAGCCCGATGAGTCTTCGAATCCACCCCTAATGGTCTGCGCAGTAGAGGAAGACTTCACCTAAGGTGGCGCACACAAGTGTAAGGAATTGGAGTTAGCTAGGGACCGAGCTGGCTGGAGAGACTTGTTGGTTAAGGCCATAGTCCATCCTGAACTGTGAGCGCCATCTAAAGTAAATTAATGTAAAGTAACAAGGTACATATACTGCTGATTGAATGCATCTAATATTTGATGTGAGTCGATGAAAATGTTATCTTCGTTGTTTCGAATAGCATGCGTTCCGGTTTAAAAGCCAGTTTATTTTTTGTATACCTTATTCGCTGATTTATAAATAACAAGGACATTTAAATAAGAGAACTATCAAACACTTTTAATCAAATTATCATTTCAATGTTGACACATTTTAATCACTTAACAGGAAAACTCGTATCAGCACCGAGCCTTTAGAGTCCTAGAAAAAACAAAATATGAAAAGCCTCTTCCCTAAAGTCACTTTCTTATTAATAAACTTTGCACATTTCGTCCTTGTCATAGGCGTCGTCATGTAGATACTACAACAATATCTGTAATTAAAAAAAAACTCTTAGTTTTTAGGTTAAAATATGCTGTGAACTATTTTCCTCGAGCAGTAGAAAATACTGCTTCACCTCCCTCGTGTCCTAGATTTGTATATCCTATTTTTTTTTTATATTTTCTACCACATCATCGACCTTCTATCTATGTAGGTATATCATGATTATTCCCATCTTGAAGCTGTCTCTATACTATGTAAAATGTTCTTGTCATCATCAAGTGTGTTTACCTCGATTTTTCTTCACACAAGTATCATTTCTATTGTCATGAGATGAGTTCGAGTTTTCCTTGGACCTAGACGATATATAGGCATTAACTCCAATCACCGTATTCATATTTTCATCTCTATGTATATGAGATGAAAGCCATCGTCTTCTGAACTCGACTTGAGTAGGTTCTGCATTATCTTAAAGTGAAAACTTCTTTTGTCACTATACTACACAGCAGACGACATTAACACAAACACCAACTTAACCAGATCTCACTGCTGCTGCTGATGACGATGATGATGATGACATCTTATCTTATTTGTCAACAGCCCCTATACTACACACAATTTACCCCCAAACCACCCTCGAAAAAACTCATATATGCTTATTGTTTTGAACTAAATACGAAGTAAATTCATCTTCATTTTTCTGCTCATCATTCTTCATTAATGTCTCTTCATTTTATATAATTATTTATGTACATACGAGTATGCGTATATGCATGCATATATATTTCCTTGATTTGAAAATATAATAATTTTATTTCTATTATACCTACACTTTGCGTGTCTGTTAATTAATTCGTCATTTTTCTAGATTGAAAAGTTGAGTGCATTGCTATCTTTTCCTTATTCTAAGCTATTGTTGTTGTCGTCGTTGTCTTTACAGGACCGCATTTAGTTGGATACAGGGCTATAAGGGCTTGAAGATATGTTTTTACATGTTATTTTAAGTTCTTTCGCATCTGGAATAATAATCTAGTTTTAAACGAGGTCCTAGCGAGTTTTGCAAAGATACTAACTAGGGGCTAGCAAGGGATATTATCGAATTATCGAAAATTGTTGCCAACCCACCTTGAAAAACAATCTTAACGTTCTTAACGGGGCACTAAAAAGTTTTACATTGACTCTAACATGGGCCTAGCAAGGGTAACACTCGATTTTGTATCGAGCCTCATCCGATAAGTAAGCTTTTGCCTCGACAGACAAAAAAAAAAAAAATAAATAAAAAGTTGTCTTGGTTACGATTCGATCTTACGATATTCTGGTTTCCAGTCCAATAGGCTAACAATTGAGCTTTTTCGTAATACAGTTGTGTAATGTTGAAAATGGTACTTGAATTTTTTTTACTACCTATGTATGATGGGTATAAAATATTTTTTTTGTTTTAAAAAAAAACTTATCCAACAAGTTTTTATTGCTAGGGCCTCACTAGTATTTGATAAGTTTTCCTTGTATAGATTGCCCCTACCGAAGCCTTTTCAGGGCCTTGACTAAACTTAACAAAAACTTCGACATTTTTCTAGGCGGGAATTATTTACCTTTTTGCCTCAAGTTTCAAAAGTTTTTACTAGCAAGGGCCTAATAAGAACTTGAAAAGTCTTCCTCAACTAGTTTTTCCCTATGGAAAACTTTGCCAAGCCCTGATTTAATTTGGTAAACAAAAGAAGAGTGGCCGGCCTTCTAACATATCGTCGGCTTAGAGTGCAAAGCGACTAACTCCACATTTTTTTTCACCATTATAGGCCACTTCAAAAATTGCTCAAAAATACTTTAATCTCTCAAATCTTTTCAATTTTACTGAATTTAGCAATAGTGAGTGTTGAAAAATATTTAATGTTATTTTGGTTTTATTCAAACATATTTTTTAAAATATTTTTTGGTTAAAAATGCAAAATGTGAGTTAGCTGCTTTTCACTCTAAGCCGACGATATTTCAATATTTTCTTAGGTACGTTAATAAAACTTATTCCCTTTAAATAAATTCTCCACTTATTTACTTCAGAAAATATACTTTTCTTACAAAAAATTTTATTTATTTTATTTTATTTTTATTGTTCACCACTGAAATTTGTTCACTTACTTGACTTTCATTACAACCAACTTTACTCATTCCCGATTTAAAATAAACTGCGTCCTCTGTACAAAGTTCCCGAAAAAGGTAGAAGGTTCTAGTATTTGCTTCTAGAGCCTTCCATAGGGGCAATTTCCCATAAATTTCCCTTTCCAGAGCTTTCGTTCTGACGTTTACTATTGGAAGTTTGAAAGCTCACCAAAGCTCTCCGTATGTTGGTTTGTTCCATGTCTAATCCCGAATTCGGTGTTTCTTTTATTCGAGAGTGGTTATAGTTCATTCGAGAGTCGTTATAGTACAAATGTGACAGTCGTTACAATATTAAGAAAAGAAAACAAACCTTATTTGCATTCAGTTCTGTATGCAAGAGGTGTGTTTGCTATTAAAAAGAGGGCGTGTCAGTGTCCGGCTAACTCAATATGATAATGAAGTTTAAATGTCCGAAGCATACCTCTAGCACATTTGATTCGGAAAGTTTTCATTCCTGAACTCCCATCTAAATTCTACGAGAAGCCCCCCAAATAAACACATTGGGCCCATTGCAGTTGCATACATTACTCTATAGTTGATGCGGCCTTGTTCTTTTGGCATTGTTCTACTTTTTATGTTTAGTTGTTAGTTTCAAGAGTGTGTTTGTGTGCTAAAAGCTTTTTATAATTTGCTGCGTAGAGCTTGAAAAATTGCTGAACACAAAAAGAATTTCATCCACAAAGAACTAAAAGGAGCAAAAATACACAAGAACAAGATCCAAATAAAAAAAAGTAACCCTTATCGCGGTAAGTAGTTTTGTTTGAACTGGTTGAAAATGTTGCTACACCAATTTTTTTCTTGAATCTAAAATGTGTAAAAAAAGTTAAAAAAAAAGTCCTTTTTGTCGTGTGCCAACTTTATTTTGATGGAAATAAAAAAAAAAAAAATAACATCATTGTGTGTTGATCCTTTATTTTTCAAATCTCATCTCTAAATCAGACAAAAAAAAATCCATTTTTCTGTCATTAGTGTGGTATGACACTTGAGTGACGAGAAACTTATTTTTGCCTCTGTCTTCATCAATCCATTTTGTTGGTTCTTTATTTTTTGTTTTGTTGTTGTTGTTGATTGTTTCCTGTAAGGATTGTTCAGAGAAAATGGGTTACATTAGGATTTTTTTGTTTTGTAATTTTCTTCTCGCTCGGATTAACTTTGTAAGGCAAAGAAAATTTTGCAATAAAAAAAATTCGGAAAGAAAATATATGTAGTTTTTTTTTTTTTTTTTAGTTTAGTTCGAGCCTTAAAAGTTTTCGTTTTTGTTTTTGTTTTTGTTTTTATTTTTTTTTTTTTTCAAATAAAGAAAATCTATCTCATTTGAAATGCGAATTTGAAGTAATCAGTCTAGACAATGGTATATGGCTTCAGAATGGCTAATAAACAAAATATAAAAACTTAAAACGATATGTGAAGCAATTTTTTTTTTGAGAAATCATCGAAAAACGGAATAAACAAAGTCATTTACAAGCACTAACAACTTGTAAAGTACCACATTCCCGTTAAGGATTCTTTTGTACTGGGAGTTTTAGTTTCTAGATACCTATTTTGCTAATGGAACTTTGTTTTTGCTTAGAAAAAAAAAATTTAGGAGAAATATCAAAAGAGTAATGACCTAAGTCAAGGGAAAGATTAAAAGTTACTAAGCCAAAATAGGGCAATCAAAGTAAAAGCAGAGGTTTGTTAATTTTTTGTTGCTATATAGAAAGGTTGAAAATGTTTTGTTTTAAGTGAAAATTGGGAGAGTTATTATGTGAAAAATGGTGAATATCATACAAAAATAGAAAATGAAGCATTTTTTCTATCCGCCTAGAAAAATGGCAAGTTTTTGTCAAGTTTAGTGAAGGCACAAGGAAAACTTGTCAAATACTAGTGAGGCCCTCACTAGAAAAACAAGTTGGATGAGTCTTTTTATCCCATCACAAATTCCGTAGGTATACAACAAAAATTAAAAAAAAAAAATATTTTATGCCCATCATACAATAGTAAGAAAAATTAAAGTAGGTATATAGTTTTTCATTTTCCAAATAGCTCAGTAGCTAGAGTGTTGGACTGGTAATCAGAAGACCAAATCCCAGTCGAGACAACATTTTTTTTGTCTCTGTAGGCAAAAGGTTACCTACCTAACGGGCAAGTCCCTAGAGAAAACCGATAGTTACCCTTGCTAGACCCTTGCTAGCATGCATTAATGTTAAACTTTTTAGGGCCTCGTTAACAACAAGATTTTATTATTTTTGTAAAATATTTTTCGGTCGGTGTCGCTGTACAGCCCTTACAATTCGTTGTGTTGTATCTTTTTCCCCATTCCTCATCTATGCAGACTGGACCAACAATCATTGAAAAATTTTCCTCTGAAAACGGCTTAAAGCGTTCTCATCCACCATTAATAGTGTCCATACCTCTGCACCATACATCAGGACCGGGATGGTAAGTGTCTTATACAAGGACAGAAGTAGGTTGCTCGAGAGAGAGAGCTTTTCTCCTCAATTGCCTTCGTTGGTAAGAGAAATTCTTTGTTTGATCTCAGCACTGCAAGTCTTCGATCACATCGAAATTATAGCCGCTGACGTTCTGTCCGAGTCGTTGGTTGGTGTTGGGTGCCCTTTCTCGTTCACAGCATATATTTGGTCTTGCCTTCATTCACCGTTAAATCCATATTCTTTCTTATGAAATCTCGCTTTGTTCATCCAATTATGTCAACATCGACGGCCCAACAATTGAATAGACTTTTGAAAGATTGTGTTTCTACTGTTGATGTGAGAGTTTTGCACTATTCTTTAAATTTAAAGAACGATGTTGAAGAAGTCACATGACAGCGCGTCGAATTGTCTAGAACCTTTTCAGACATCAAAGGTATTGGTGAGGTCTTTGCCGATGTTTATAGACAACTGTGCATTCTCCATAGTCATCCTGAACCCACGGACGAGTTTGCGTGGGATGCCAAAACTAAACATTGCTTTATATAGCTCTTCTTTATAGATGCTGTCATATGAGGCCTTGAAATCGATGAAAATGTGATGGGTATCGATTTGAGATCCTAGGTTTTACTAAAGGCCTGTCGTAGTGCGCATATTTAATCGGCAATGATGGTCTAAGGTCACACTAATAAAGACATATCAAGTGGTTGAAGATTGGCTTCAGGTGTTGAAAAAGTGTGTGTCAGAGAACCTCCCAGATTACAGCCTTTCTTCAGAAAAACAATTAAAATTAAAATTTGATGGGTCTCCAGCTCGTGGAGAACCAAGGTCTAGTGACTTACAACTCTCAACCATTCCTGTGTGCGTGTTGTTGGCAGGAATGTTTTTTTCCAAGTCCAAATGGCTAAATGGGAAGCACTTATTCACGAACACAAATTCTGTGGGAGAATTTGTCAGTTCCTCGCAGGAGGCAGTATATCGCAAATAATTTTGAATTACAGTGGCTGAGGAAGCGAGCGGGGAAAACAATGCTGAAGCTCCATTCATCAGGCATGCTTTCCTCCGATTATATTTTGCATATGATCTGGTGCATACTTCTACCAGCTGCTTTTTAAAGCTCGGCCGCAAGGCTGACAGCTACAGCAGCTTTAATTAGGCTTAGGTTTAGATATACAGCTATCTTCATTTCGTCGAAATCTGGAGGACGGAATTGTTGCCAGCGTCTAGTTTGAATGGTGCAATCTACGTGGCAGCAGAATTTGATTCGTCTACCATAACGTTTTGCCGCGCAGCAGAGTCGATTAACCTGAGTCCGTTATCGGAGGTAGTGTCGCGCAGACTATTTCTTGAAATTATTCCATCAAAGACGTCTTCTTTTTCTAGTTTGGAATTCAAATCACATAAAATAATTTTAATGTCATAGCTCATTGCTCATATGCTTGTCCAGAAGCTCGTCGAACTCGTCCTTGATGTCATAATCTACCTCCTCTTTGGGAGCATGCGCACATATGGGGCTGATAATGGTGAATTAAGTCTTGATGCCATTTCACGTTAGATGCTTCTTCACATAATTAAAACTCAAGACTTTTTGCCTAAGCCTGTCTCTAACGACGAATCAACACAAAAAAAGATGCTGAATATGTTTTCGGTAACAGTCGCCGCCATTAACATTATTCTTTTGCCGGGCCCATGCCATCACAATTCTAGAATGACGATGATATCTTCTTTGTTGCAGTCTGGAGACTCCACTAAATGTTCGGTTGCAAATGGGCTATAGAGAGACAAAAAATTCCACGTGTAGTTCCAAGCGTCGTTGTCCTTATACTGCTTGCTAGGTTCATTCACAGTAGATTCGTTGGAATCCGAAGATTGTTGCTTCGCAACTAAAAAGCCTTACATGGCTGGGAAGTCACTCTGAAGCGAGGGCACAACCCCCCAACCCCGAGGACTAAACCCTTATAATAAATATAACTCTTGGGTAGAAGTAGCTAGTATGTCGTAGTAGCCCGTATAAGTTTTTCACTTAGTGGTTTGGCCAAATTTCATTTCATTTATTGTATTTCAAATCTTTTACATTAGGTCGTTAAATCTTTAAAGTTGCAAAAGTACAATGCTGTCTTCTTATACGAAGGGGGTTCTAGCAAACATAAGTCTTATGGAAAACGGTGTATAGTGTTTGGTGGACATACACAGGCACCTAAGGCACCTGCACACTTTTCCAATAACGCCTCTGACATGGTCATCCCACCTTAATATTGAATTGAACAAGACTCCAAGATTTTTACTTTTTCGACATATTCAATTGAATTGCACCCAAGAGAAACAGCTGGAAATAGCTTAAATCCAGTTTATTTCTATACCTACACAACTTAACACTTTGATTTTTTAGGATACAATTGTAAACCAATTTTTCTCAGCCCAGTCCACAATGTTTTGTAGCTCGCAATTAAGCCTAACGACACCATCTTCGATTAATCCAAGTTTGCAAGAAAAATAAAGTTGCACGTGCGTCGTCTGCATATATATGAATTTTTGCTTCACTGACACATTGTGGTAAATCATTGATAAAAACTGTAAAGAGAAGTGGGCCCAAAATAGAGCCTTGAGGAACTCCACTCAATAAATCAAGAAACTGTGATCTTCAATGCTTGCTCAAATACACCAACTGTTTTTTTCCATTAGATTTCTTTATACAAGTGCCAATAGCGCACTTCGGCTATGTCGAAGATATTGTTATGGTTTTTGTCTGAATTTCCTTTGAAATCGAATTTATATGGCTTAGAACTTAATTAAAAAAAAAAAAAATTAAAAGACCAAAAGTTTTTATGTCACCTTTTCATCCTTAGCTCCTTTAGTAATATATAAATATTTTTTTCATCATTAGTTTGGGAATATTGCAAATGTCTCGTCATATTCCCTACACTGTGGTACCTCTCTTCATCGGCTTTACTGATTCACTAAGAGATTGCATAAAGCCGAAAATAAGGTACCTACTACATAAGTTCCATTTCATATAACTATACCTACCTACAGAAACCTTAATCTATAGTTTGCATGTAGGTAGATATTAATCCCACACCTTTTTCCCAAACATACATTGATGGTTGCTCATTAGCTGATCCAGACCATAATAATCAGATAAACGATTTTCTTCGAATTTTTAATTAGGTAACTCTCAAATGACAACAAAAAAAATCAAAAAAATTCTATCCTTCTCTTCAAAAAAGAAAAAAAAAAAAAAAAAAACAAAAAACAAATTCTGAAACCAGCATAATAATCTAGGTAGGTTTATACTGGTATATGAATCTCAACACCTGCGATATCGATAATTAAGATTTGCTTCCAATAAATCAAATCCAATCCGAGCCCTTAATCAAAAATATATAAAAAAAAAACTAAATCTAACGACAAACAGAAAAATACTCACACATACCCGCAAGCACGTTTCTGGCCGAAACAAAAAATGAAGGCAGAAAGGGATTTGTGTGATTGTGTGTTTAATTTAATTGATTGTTACCTTTCATTATCACGACAAACAATCGAAAACGATTTTGTCGTCCTATAACCACTACACCCTTTTGGAATGCCATCGAATCCAACGAAAGGTCCATCATGCATTGTGTGTCGGTTCAGTTTAGAAACATAAACAAAAAATAAAAACAAAAAGTAAAAAAAAAATAAAAAACACACAAAATCGAATCGAAATCCTGCCACTTTCTGCTTCTGACGACATCATGCAACAGAGATTTTTATCTCTAGCTTTGCATTTCGTGTCTTGATGGGTCTTATTATTTTTTTTTTATTTTTTTGATTTGGTATTTTATTTCTAAAAAGAAAAAAATCACAGGAAGATACTTTTTTTTTAACAAGACTTTGGTAGACCTTAACCGTTGAATTGATTGAATTGAATGCTGCACCAGGTTTTTGTTCCTGCTACCTAAGCTTTGTATGAAAGTCTCTGGCCTTATCCGTCGGATTAGGTTAGCCTTTGGATAACATGCAAATGGATACGTTAACATTAATAATAAAAAAAGACCAACAAAAAATACATCCTCCGATGGATTTAGAGTTTGAAATCATTTTGATTGAGTTTTTTTTCTTTTCGTTTATTTTGTTTGTTTGTTCTTTTTGATTCTCATTCTAGAAAGTAATCATTTAAATTTGAGGAATAATGTGCGGCTTAAGCGAGATACCCGGAGGTAGCAATCTTGTTAACGAGTTTTTTTTTGTTGGTTTTGTTGTTGTAAGTTTGTTTTATTTGGGTTGGTTTTTGTTATTGAAACTGTACGCTGTAGCTCATTAATTTTTACAAGTACATAATTCCCTAAACAAAAATTAAGAAACAAGATCAAAATACTTATGAATAGCTTTGTTTGTTTTTCATCTAAAGATAATGATATCGGTAGAATTGTTAAGTCTTTTTTAGTTACCTAAATCTTGTTCAAGGCTAAAACGTCGTGACGATGCTGATTATCGAAACTGGTGGTATTGTCTTTTGTTATTAGAATTATAGATTGTCTTTAACTCGTTGTACCTCTTGGTATAATGGTTAGTGTGTTCGACTGTCATAGCTGAAGGTCTCGTTCTACTGGAGATACTGCCTCTTGCGAGGTACTGAAAAGTCCTCCAAGATTGTACTTGTCATGAAAAAGTGCTTCTCTTCTAGCCCCTTTGGAATCGTCAAAAAATTGTAGGTCCCCTCCATTGCTGCCAACAAGACGCACACAGGAATAGTTGAGAGTTGTAAGTCACTAGGCCCTGGTTCTTCACGAGCTGTTGTGCCAACAAAAAAATGTTTTTTTAGATGGTCTTCACTGTGTATATTGCGGATCAATTTTGTATTAATTTCATAAAAGATCGTCTGGTAACTCCAAAAAATCCCCCGTAACATAACATACACAAAATGAGGTCACTAAAAATTTTCAGTGCTTGCCAGGGTTCTAAAAAGAGATAATGGCGGATGAATACTTTCCGATCCAACATGGGCACTCATATCCCCTTAGAGGCTTCTCGCACCGAATTATCCGATCTGCTGTGTCGTCGGGTTAAATTGCTCACAACGTACAAAATTTTCAGATATAAGAGAATTGAGGGTATGTACTTGAAACGTGAGAACTGTCTACACCACAGTTGCAACTCAGTTACTTAAGTCTGTCCCCAGGCTGTATAAGGCAAGCATTATCGCAATCCAGAAGCTGCGATGGATAGGATCAGGTATGATTACAGGATGCTTATTCGTTCATTGGAGATCGGTTAAGAAGCAAAGTTATGATAAAAGATCGCCTGTCTGTGATCCGCACCAAAACCACTTTCCAAAATATAAGCCTAATATATCCAATCCACACGCCCCTAACATTGAAGCTTTATAGGGGTATTCCATTGTCACATATCCGACTTTCGTACGTAGTTTCCACCATATTTAATAAAATTGAAACAACAAAGCACATCAAAAATAAATTTGTTCGCGCAACAGCTCGTGGAAAACGAGGGCCTAGTGGCTTACAACTCTCAACCATTCCTATGTGCTTGAGCTACATTTTTTTGCCGAGTCCGAACGGCTAGATGAAAAGCACTTATTCATGACAAGTTTGTACTCCAGGAGGATTTGTCAGTTGCCGGAAAAAATAAATATTTGTTTTTAGGTGACCCCAGCTGGGAATCGAACCCAGGTGGCACCAGATGGGAATCGAACCCAGACCTTCGGCATGACAATCCAACGCACTAACCATTATGCCACAATTAAGATTAATATTTTACATCCTTGGGTAGTTTGAAGTCATCGCTTTAATGTGACGAAACATTTATAAGTCAAACTTCAAGAATCTAATGACTATACGCAGTGTATTTTGTGTCACGTGTCCGACAGTAATATTACTAAAGCTCTTAGCTTCATTTATTTTTAATTCAATTTAGCCAAGGTTCGACAAAATACAGCTTAAAAGCATATTCTATAAATAATAATTGGCTAAAGATTGACTTAATAAAACAAAAAAAGAATTGTTGAAAACAAAATAGTTATTTCGAATTTGTACATAATAACTGCTGTCACGTGTCCTACACTTTTTTCACGTACCCAGTATGTATGAAATTAAAATTTAAAAATCAAAACAGGCTGTTTTTTTAAAACGTTGTTTTTTTGATTAAAATTGTATATTTCTGTGTGTACAATGTATTTCCATCACATTGTAGCACATAAATTGCGAAATTCTTGAAATAAGGCCGACTTTTTCCTATGGCGTTTTGCAGTAATTTGAGCATTGATTTTGGTTTCTGTGTTGGTTCAGATCTTTCAATATCAACACCTCTGCCTTGAGACATAGTTTCTTGGCTCAAAATCTGGCCGTGCATTTATTTTCGAACATTTTCGAACTCAATTTTCTTCAAATTCTAATAAAATATCAAAAGTTGTAATTTTTCATGGAGGGTGTTCTCTTGGAGAGAACGGAACCTGCCCGGCGGTTGATAGGCACAGCCTCAGAGAAATAATAATGGCTGAAGACTAAAAAGCTTTTCTAGATTAAGAATTCACAAAGCAAGCTGATGCTCTCTAAGTTGTCGATACGCCAACCATATCGACCATGTGCTAACAGACGGGAGGAAGACTTCTAACATCTTTACGACCAAGGCCAAACGTCTACTCTGACCATTTCCTTGTTGCGACAGAGTCTTAGAGAGGTTAAGACTTTCAAATGAAAAGAGAGAACGAACCGCCCTTAAAAAAAAAATCGACGTCGGTCGCCTAAGCATACCTGGAGTAGCCAGATACTTCTGTGAGGTCCTGAGCAAGAAGTTCTTCACCTTTGCCCTCCACCTGCCACAGGCAAGTCAACAGCCAGTGGTTCCAGAATCGTGAGCTGAAACCACACAAAACTTCAAACCACTCACGAAAAAGAAGCGTTGTGTGATAATGAAAGTGTAAACCTGAAAAAGATATTCGAAGCTACACATGCGAATATGCTGCACCGGAAAACAAAAACAGCGAGAGAAGAGTATGGCGCAAGTAGAAGAGAGGAGAAGAAGGCCCTGCGTCTAAGCAGCCTCCTAGCTCAAAGAGATCGACGAGTCGCGTGATCGAAACAACACCTGCAAGCAAAGAAACTGCCTACTGGCTTTGAAACCAAAAAGCAGGCTCTTCGAAACAGCGATGGTAGCCTACAACCTTTTCAACAAAAGCAAAGGGAATAGCAGACACAAGCAACATTTTCCACAGCTGCTAAACTGCAATCAGATAGAGCGAAGAATATGAAAAAAAGCAGAGAATCTACCTCCAGTCAATGAAGACCACCCAGTATGAAAGTGGTGGACTTTCATAGCTATAAAGAAGCTTATCACCTCATTAACCAACTTCTGGTGGAAGAAAGCATGGCCGATGACTGGCCTATTAGTTTTATAAGTCTCATACAAAAAAAAAGTTGATCCTATTTCCTACAAGAACTATTGAGGCATCGGTATCCCTGATAAATGCCACGCACAAGATCCTATCAAACGTGCTGTTTGAGCGTCTTAAGATGTTCTGCAATACTATAAATAACCAGCAGATCGACAGTACATCAAATATTTACTCTCAGGCAAATCCTAGAAAAGACCAACGAATTTCAACTCAAGACTCACCATCTATTCATCGACTTTAAAGCCGCATATAAAAGTATTATTTGTCAAGAGCTCTATATGGCGATGGCTGAACTTTGGATACCGGGTGATATTTAAAAATACGTGATGCAATATGCCACAAGGGAAAAACTCTTCCGATCTATTCCAAACATGCATATGCTTTTGGCAAGAAGATGCGCTAACATACAATCTCGTTCTGGACCAAATAGTTCGCAGGGCAACTGTTAGCACTGAAGGCACTATTTTCAACGGATATGTTTTAACTATTTTCAACGGATATGTTTATCATCGTTCGCTCGCAACAGGCCATTATAGAGTCTTTCACGGTTATAATTGAAGAAAAAGCAGAACTTGTTGGTCCTCAAGTAAACTAGGACAAGACCAAATAAATGCTGTCAACAAACAATGAAAAAATCTGTCAACCGTAAAGGACAAATTGGCATTGTTGATGGCAACAACTTCGAAATAACTAAGAAGACCATCTACCTGGGAGTAAACATTAATCCCACGAAGGATATTTTAGTGGAGTTTCAAAAAAGAGCAATCGATGTAACTTTGGTTTGATGCAGCAGATGGGCTCAAAACTCCTCACTCGAAATAGGAAGTGCCCGCTGAATAAATCTCTTATACTGCCAGTCCTTCTTTATGGCAAAAGAAAAAGAGAGCTGACCTAGGCTCTCCGAGCTAAGCAGAAAGGGAGAGCTGATACTGGGCTCTTTCGAAAGAAGACAAATTCTTTGACGGATATTTGGTCCTGTGTGCGAGGATGGCGAATAAAGGAACCACGAGCTCTATGAGCTGTACAAAGAGATCGATGTAGTCCAAACACGTCGACTACATTGGCTCGGTCACATCAAACACATAGGCATTAGTTCTCCTACCAAGAGAGACTTCGAATCCCAGCTTTCAGGTTTAAGACAACGAAGAAGACCGAACCTCCTGTTTAAAGACCAAGCCCACGGGTATACCAGAAACCTTGGTGTAGAATCTAGATGTCTGGGGCGAGAGTGCTCATGATCGTTAAGGATGATAGACTGCCAAGTATCAGGCGTGACCCCTTCATGGATTGGGAGCTGAATAAATAAGTAGGGAAGTATTGTAAGAATTTCTCAATAAAACACAAATCTTCTTGCTTACAAATCTCTCCTGAAAAAAATAAAATCTCAAAAGAAAATTATAATCCATACGAAAAAGCTCAAGATAAAAGATGATCATGTATTTATGTTGGAAGGATGGAGGAACAAATTTGACAAAGATTATATTTCGTCAAAGAATATAAAAGTATATGACGAAATGATGATGTTTTTTTTTTTGTTTGTTGTTTCGTTAAGTAAGTAATCATACGGCAAAGGCAATACACGCTCGAGTTAACCTCTGGCATAACCTTTGTGTATATATGTTTGCCATCAGTTTGTGCCATATCAGGAGGGAGTTCCTGGGTTGCTTTGTTGTGCAATTTGCCTTGTCTTGTGCATTTTTTTCTTCCTTTTATGTGTCCCTAACTTACCTATTTATTATTAGTTTCGTTTCTGTTTTTTTTTTTAATTGTTCGAGGCATACTATACCAAAGCTACCTACCTACCCTCTTATAAGAGCACATTGAGTCTAGTCTGAAGAGGTTTCAGGATGCACATGCACACAGAGAATCTCTTGCTTCTGGAATCATCATCGTCATCATCATCATTATCCTCATCATCATCCAGATCCAGCATCGTCATCGTCATGACTTCAAAGGTTTTTTGTTTTTTTTTTTCTTTTTTTTTTTGTTGCTGTTGCTGTTGCTTCCCGGTCTGAATCTTTCATTGTTATTGTTTTGTCTGCTGATGCCGCCACCGCCACTGGGGTACACTCTTGCTCTCATGCAACTCCAACTCCATCAAGTCCATCTCCAACTCCATTTCTATCTTTAGTCGGCCCTTTGGGTATGTCGTGCGGTATGGATTTTCCTTCTAATTACAAAGATAAGGCATAGATAGAGCAGCTTCATTCATTCGCATAATATATTCCTTGTAGCATTTATATTATTTTCTGAGTTCAGTTTATTCCATTATTTTGCTGAATTTCCTGCAAAACTTGTTGTTTTTTTTTTTCTAAGTCGACACAGAGAAAATACCAAAACAAATCCTTTTTGCTGCATGTTACGGTATCAATCTATGGAGTTTTTCTCTATTTTATGGACTCCGTATTGGATTTGTAAAGAATTTTCAAATTGAAATTTTTATTAAGGAATTAAATGGAATAAAAAAGCTTAAAGTTCGAGGACTTGGGCATTTAGAGCGCATGAAATCAAGAATGATTTTTTGTATAGTATTTTTAGTTGGACATTCGGAGCACTCTTTTTACACTCTTTTTGCTCTTCTATTACTTCAAATTTATTAAATTCCATAGGATTGAATAAGAATGGAAATCCAATCGGAAAAGACATTAGTCTCCATCTAGAAAGACAACGTGGAAGGGTGCCCCAACCAAACCAAGTTTTCGATTGGACGTTCGGAGCAGTACACTTGTACCTTGTACACTTTTTATGCTCTACTGTACTCCAAATTAATCATATTCCCTGGAATTGGATAAAAACGAAAGTCAATGCAAAAATGACTTTAGTCTTATCCAGGAAGACAACGTGGAAACTTATGTTGTTTTCGATAAGATTTTTCGAGCAATCCTTTTACACTTTTTTTGCTCTACAATATTCCAAATTTATCATATTCCATAGGATTGAATAAGACTGGAAATCTAATGACATGGAGTATTTATTTAGAAGGGAAGGGTTGTGGGCACAAGTAGAAGAGTGTGTTTTTTTTACATAGATTTTTTGTTTTTAAAATAGCAATACTATTTTTCTAGTGATTATAAGTTTGAGCTCGGTATTTAGCAATTTAATCGTGAATACTTATTCGCCAGAACACAGCTTAAAATGTTTACATTTTCCAACGTATTTTTAGTACACCTTCCCATTATAGACGTCTATCCCTATCAAACCTCATAATAAAAGTGATTGGCAAAAAGGTTCTTTTTTTTTTTATTGGCAACACTGTTTCTGGCGATTGCAGCTGACAGATGATTTCTTCTCACTACATTTTGACATTTCGTCATTGTTTGAAATTTGTGTTCATTGTGTATTATATTTTTAGTAATAAAAAAGTGTAGAGATTTATTTCTTTTCTTATTTGCCAAACTTGTTGTGACTGTAAATTTTACAGTATACTTTGTCATTCTAGCATGAATAGGCTTATGTCAGAAAAGTGGTTGCAAATATTATAATTGTGATTTAATGGCTCCATCTGACCGTTAAAGTGGTCGAAAAACTCGACTCTAACCCTCCAAGTTTCACAGTGGGAAACTCCACTTTTGGTTTCAACTTAAGTTCACCAGTTCATTTGAATTCAGTTCAAGGTTTAAGCGAGACTGTGAAATTGGGGGTAAGTCATAGCATAGCGCCTATATGTCCAGAATCATTATAAAGCTCTTATCTTAGAAAGTTAGGTTATATTTCACTATAACCAATACCATTGTATAATTTTTATGTATTTTATATCATTTTATATTTGTATGCCTCTTAAAAAAGAAGTGACTAAAAAAAGCCATTTTATAACAGTTCAGCTTATAAAGTTGTAATTTATACGGCCCTAAAGGCTAAGGCCTTAACGAAAATACTTGGGACACAGAGAGTTTTTTTCAAGTAACGCATAAGTTAAAAGCTAGTAAACTCTTATAATAATTGGTATGAAATGGCATATCTTTACTCTGATGTCTGATCCTTAAAAAAAACTTCTTTACAAGATAGAACGAATGAAAGCCTCGGGTTTTCGAACCAACATTTAAATTTGACTTCTGTCGGCGTCGCATGGAATAGTAAGTACTTTATATATTTGCTTCTTACGAATACAAAACTATTTTCTAGAGGTTTTTCAGTCTTCAAGGTAGCTTAGAAAAAGATTGTCTTGGAGTGAGGAAAGAACTATTTGCCTAGATCTACTAAAGGATCTGACTCAAAGCACCGTTCACATAATGTCTTTTATATAACAGTTTTTACTCCAGACATGTCAATTTATAACAGTTATGACAGTTTATCACCCTTAAAAGTAAAAATTTACAAAAGAAATGCCAATTTAAAATTGTTCTGTTTTCAGAACTATTATTTATACAGCCCAAAAAAGGCAGGTTTCTCTAACGATGACCATATTCAAGGCACGCTTTTTAATACCTAGTAATAAATCGTTATAACTGTTATAATTTTGCATCTCTCTAGTTCGAGACCCACTGAATAATCTTCCTTTCACACTTTCCGGTGAGCCACCATAAAAATTCATTTGCATTTAAAACTGCATGTAAAGTTTACTATCAATCTAATAATGATTGATAATTTTGCAAAACAACTTTAAATTGTAATTAACAAAGTTTCTAGCTTAAAATTGCTCTTAGAAGCTTCTAAATAAAGTTCGTTAAAATTAACCTGTACGTACTACATTGACCTTAAAGCATAGAAAGTTAGCGGAATGATGACCAAAACAACCTTTTACCATGCAACTTAATGCAACTCCGCTTTTTAAATGATTCCCATGGAAATCAACTTAAATTTTGTCCTCATCAACTTTCTGTTGCGGGCGTGCATCGCATCGTTGGGGTTGCTAGTGATTTTTTTTGTATTCCATTGCTTCCGCGGCAAGCAATGCAATGGCTTTTTGTTAGAAAAGTTGCAACTTGTGTAAAATCGTGTTTCAGGGATTTTTCTTGTGCGGAATTTCGTGCAATGAGATTTGCTCCTTGTCGTCAACCCATCCTCTCTCATTGTGTTGTTGGCTTCGGTTTCAAAGGAAGTCGGTTGTGTTGTAGCTAAAAGGTGTATCAAAGGGCAACCTATTGATGTCAATAATGGAAATAAATTCAAAAGCAATAAAGTTGTGTTTAGTGTGCGCAACTATAGTGGAGCTATATGCTTTTATAGTTCTTGCGTCCCCCACATCTAGAGGTACCTACTCTATATATACCAACTTCCGTTCCGGGCTGGAATCTCTAGCACCCCCGAGGGGTTGGGGTGGACTTTTATATCAAATCAGAGGGAAGAAGAAGGAGAACAAAAAAAGGTATAGTAAAGTTTAATTCTCTGCGGTTTATAACTTTGTTTTCGGGTGGTTTAATTGCTTTTGTTGTGCTTTCTCTGGATGCGCCTTTGATTTTGCCGCTGCTGGAATACTCTTTGCTCTCTGATGCTGATGGTCGTGAGGTTATACTCTCTATAGGAGGCTTTTAGCTATATCTAGTATAGTTTCATGTATAGTTTCTTTGTTCAATTGGCAGCAATGATTGAAAAGGTATTTCAGCCATCAGACGCTATAGCGCTTAATGTTAGGCGTTTTTGGGAGGGCGGGGGTTGTATAGGGGGAACACAACTAGAAACACACAAATTTTTGTGGGTAAATGTTGAAGTTATTTTTGTTTCTGCTATAGTTTTTGGTTTCTTCTTATTCCTTTTGGTTGCTTTTTTTGTTGTAGTTGTTGTTGTTGTATGTAAGTTTTCCTGTTACGAGGAAAGGTAAATATTTTTGGTATACAAAAGAAACTTTTAAATTTGGGTTAAAGTTTATTTTTTTGTTTGTTGTTGTTGTTGTTTTTGTTACTAACCAGTTGCAAAAACAAAATCACTATAAACGGAGTTATAAAACAGAAAATTAGATAGAGTTCAAGGAACTTAACCACAAGTAAAATCAGAGGAAAAACTTTCATTTAGTTCTTTTTAGTTTAACTTATTCGTTTCTGTTTAAGTCCAAAGTCTGACTTTTTCGAAGTCAAATAAAGAATTTAAAAAAAAGAGTACAAAAGGTTTGAGTTTAGCTTGAATAAATTTACTAAAAAATGTCAAGAGACAAAATTAAAATAATAGTTAAAAGGAATGTTTTAACAACTTTTCTATGATGTAAGTAAAGTTTACTAACGATACTTATTATGGAATTTTTGCTTTGTATTTATAAAAATTATATTAAGTGAATTGGATATTATAATCAAACATGGCAACTAAGAAGACCGAAAAACTGGTTCTTGAGTCTTCTCTTTTCATTTGATTTTATTTAAATTTGTCTTAGTTTTTGCCATGGTCTTGTGGTCCTCTTAAAATCTTAGCCTTTAGATCTAAGGATCTGGTATTTATTCTTTTTTTTCTGATTTCATTGATTTGACTGAAACACTAAAAAAATGAAGTGATAAAAAAAGTTGAGAAAGATGAAATATCTGTTCTAAAATTTGTTTCTGCCATTTCTGCCAATATTTAAATTTTCGTTTTCGTTTGGACTACCAAACAAAATAGTCTGCATAGTCTGGGAGTTGTAACTTTTTGAAGATACTTTCTGCTGTGATAGCTGATGGAACAAATCCGTTCTTTTATGAAATTTTACTTTAAGGAGTGATAATGCTGATTCTATGATGTCCAATTATTATAACCAGGGACTATTAAAAAAAAAAACAAACACAGTTGACTTTTTACCTTCCTGACATTTTCGACATTTATTATCACAATCTTTATTTTTAGTCAATTTATCTTATTTTGACGGGCTGTTATACTAACTTGTCAATGAACAAAACATAGCCAAGGGCAATTTAATAAAAAAAAAACGAAACAAAAAAATTTGAAATATTACGACAATTTTACGACAGTTTTACAACAAAATTTGTTACAATTATAGGAGGGGCATTAATAATAATTTGACTGTCAATCAAAAATTATTGGTGATTAGTTATGCAAACACAAAAAACAAATACGACAGTTTTCTTGCGAAAATCTTACGACAGATTTTTGTATAATTATTTATTCATATTTTTTTTTTTTAAGTTCATTCTACCCTTTATTCAAGAAAGCTTAGCTTGGTTGTGAATTATCAAGTAGGACTACCAGATTTATCATATATTTTTTTCTTTCTCCTTAAATTTACGACAGTAATCTACAATCCTACTTCAAGAGGTAGTGGTACTTTCTTGACCCTTAAATACGCTAAAGCAGGCAATTTTTTACAAAACAAATACAACTCAATTGTTTCTTTTACGACAATTTAATTTTTCAATGATTATCTTCACACTCCCAGTTTCCTTTTGAGCTCATTGGACCCGTTATTAAAGGACGGTTATGCCGATTTGACTGTAAAATTAGCATTTATCTTAAAGCAAGCAGATGTATTTCTTTTACGACATTTTAACGAGTTAAATGCTACGAGTACACGGCATGTAAAATAGAACATTTGCTTGCTCAATGACGTCATTTTTACATCACATATGTTCCCCAATACCATGTAATCGGCATGTTTGTGACACCTGCATTACGTCAGTGCCGCATGTGCATGCGGCATTTAACATGTCGTGTTCTCTTAGCTAAATACGCAATATTTGTCTGTTCTTAATTCATCGGACCCTATATTAGGTGTCCAAGGGATATTCCAAAACAGCACTACAATATTTGTTTCTTTAATGAGGTTTTTACGACAAATTTACAACAACTATCCTATAGTATTTAAGCCTTTAAATACTTAAGCTTGTGAAAAATAAAAGGTGGAACTTATTCATCATAACAAATTTACGGAAGCTATGTACCTATGTATTTACAATTTCTTTTTTATTTATTAATTTTGACAAATTTTGAAGAGGTTAGTTAAAATAAAAAAATAGATTTATTTTTACGACAAATTTACGACACTTATTCTAAAATTTATTTTTTTATTTTACTTCCTGTTACTTTAAATCGAAGACATTAAAATCGTCAAGCTGAAAAACCAAGCGAAGCAATTTTTTTTATAATAAAACAATAAAAGTTGTGAAAAACCAAGTGCAAAAAAAATATTACAACAGACTTACGACAGCTAGGTACCTATGTATTAACATTTTTATTTGCTTATTTTAACTTATGTTTAGACCTCATGAAAAAAAAAATAAACAATACAACAAATTTATCGATTTCAGTTTAATTTTACTACAAATTTAAAACACTTATTTTTTGTGCGTTAAAAATGTCAAGTTAAGTTAATTGTTAAAAATTCAGAGAGAAAATTGTTCATCCTAATAATTTTACTACAAATTTAAGAAAATTATTTAAAAACTCTTTTCTACAAGCTCACTTTAACCAAATATTTAGAGGTTATTAACAAGAAATAAAAAAACAAACCACTGATTTATTTTTTTCAGGAAAATTTTACGACCAATTTACGACAGTTACTTAAATTATCATTTTTTTTAGTTACTTGTTAATTTACTTTAAATCTAAGAAGGTAAAACTGTCCAAACTTTAATTTATTTTGAAAAATCAAGCGCGAACATTTTTTGCTCTGGCAATTTTATTACAAATTTACGACTATTTTTTTAATATATTGCTTTTTATAAATTCATTTGACCCTTTAGTAACAAATCATTTGAAAGAAACTAACGCGACCGGTTTATTTTTTTAAAGAAAAATTTAACATAATTTTACTATAGTTGTTCAAATATCTATCTTAGTATTATTTTACGGTAATTTTACTACAAAATTACAATTACTTGCATATCTCTTTTTAAGTTAATTTTACTTTATGTGTTTAGAAAAAAAAAGAAAACAAACGTAGCAGATGAATTCCTTTTGAGAACAATTTCAAGACAAAATTACTACAAATTGTTGTTTTCATTTTTTAATTTAACTTTTTACCGAGGTAAAACTCTCAGGTAAGATTAGTTTTCAAAAAAAAGCGCGGACATTTTGTAACGATTATTTTACGACGTTGCACACTTTTACTTTTTTAAGTCCTCAAGATTTCAAGTCTATGAATCCATATGCAACTTCTTGAATATTTAAATACACTAAGGGGGTGCATCCTTTCTCTGCCCAGTAAATACATGTTTCACTTCATTGTCCTGACGTCTCCTATCCCACCTTGGGGATTTCTTAAAATTCTGACACACACATGTCAGTTTTGAAATTTCAACTATTCTCGACTATACAAGTGGTGTACACCATCATCATATATCTAAATTTCTTAACAAATCCAATTCCATGAAAGCAATACTCATTAAAAATTAACGAAAAACCATTTTCTGATCTCGTCTGGATTCCATCAAAAATCATTACCATTTCCATCAAACTCAAAATGTGTGGGGGCTAGAAAATTCTCAGAACAGAAAAAAAAAATCCAAAACCTTAATCCCATTAGTTCATAGCACACTCGATTCACACTCAATAACGCCATAAACCTCTTAGGGGTTATATCGGGGGGTCACCCTAGAGACATAATATAAATGTATATAAACCCAGACCACCCTTCAGTGTTGTTGTATGGCAAGGTGTGGGAATGCTTGCATGACAAAGCAAACAAAAATAAACAACAGTAGCTGTAGCATCGTGTCTCTTAAATCTCATCCCCCAGGATATTCTTTCCTAAAACATATGCACAGCAAATAGGTATAACGAAAAAGAAAAAATAACAATTTTGCGTAATTTTGTTATTTTTTTTGTTGTGTTATTCCATCTTCTTTGACAATCGTCAGTGAGCCTACATTTAACATCTGACCCAGCATCTTTTTCCCCCTCGACGTACATATTTTTCGTATTGATGTTTATCTCTTTTTTTTTTGTGAACAATTTATTCCCCTTTGCATTCAGAAAAATAAAAACCCAAAACAATGAGGGTTGATTGATAAAAAAAAAAAAAAAAATAAATATTAAATTTATATTACACAATCCTTATATAGAAATAATTAATGACAATCGTGTGTTCCTGGTTATGGAGGTTATAGCAGACGACAGACAGACGGACCCAAAACAAAATATTCGACCCAGGATGCCTTCACACAGGTTGATAAATGATCTGTCCGCATGTTATGGGCAGTTTCATGGACACCACAGGTGATCTCAGACACATTGGAGCGGCTGACTGTAGATTAAACCCGAGACAATGGTAAACGATTAGTTTTCATTTTTTTCTGTTTTTTTTTTGAAACATTTTTTTTTCTCGATTATTGTCTCTTTTTGGAGATACAAAATGTTTGTATTTGCTTTTTTTCCTCCTTATGATATGATAAGTCGCTCAAGGCGGCCAGTTTTGGGGGCGGTGATACTTTCTGAATTAGATGGTATTGAGTCTTTTGAAGGCAGATCTGAGATGAAAAGAAAAAATATGAAATAGGCCATTTAAGAATTTTGTGAAAGAAAAACTTTGGTATAGTTAATTAAAATTAAAAAAAAAAATGTGATATGTGATATCTTCTAGAGCTTTTTGTATTGACTTAAATGTCCCTTTTAAATTGTTAGAATATCAGTTTTGGGCCCTGGAGTGATGCCCGAAATTAACCCCTTCAAAATGGTTAAATTAATGTGAGGTGGGCCATTTAAAAGTTTTGTGATAAAAAAAAACTTTGGTACAATTTAGAAAGATTTAAAAAAAGATGCCTTTCAAAGTTTTTCGTCTAAGCTTAAATGTCCCTTTCAAAATGCTGGAATATCAGTTGCCCCTTCGAAATTGCTAAGTTAAAATGAGATTGGCCATTTAACAAATTTGTGATAGAAAACTTTAGTACAATTTATTTAGATTTTTGAAAATGTGATTCCCTTAAAGAGATTTTCGTTTTAGCTTAAATCTCCCTTTTATATCCTTGGAATATGAGTTTTAGGCCCTGCTGTTGGAAATGAATCCCTTCAAAATAGCTTAATTAAAATGAGGTGGGCCATTTAACAATTTTGTGATAGAAAACTTTGGTACAATTTATTAAGATTCTTGAAAATATGATATATTTAAAGGCTTTTCCTCTACACTGTAGCTGTGCCCTTTAATTAACCCCTTTAAAATGGCTAGTTTAAAGTAAGGTTGACCATTCAATAATTTTGTGATAGAAAACTTTGGTACAATTTATTAAGATTTTTTAAATTTGATATCTTTTAAAAGCTTTTTGTCTTAACTTAAATCTCCATTTCAAATTCTTAAAATATCACTTTTGGGCCCTGGAGTGGTGCCCGAAATGAATCCCTTCAAAATGGGCAAGTTAAAATAAGGTGGGCCATTTAACAATTTTGTGATAGAAAACTTTGGTATAATTTATTAAGATTTTTTAAACTATGATATCTTTAAAGGCCTTTCGTCTACGCTGTAGATGTGCCTTAAACTAACTAAGGTGGACCATCTAACAATTTTATGATAGAAAACTTTATGTATATTTTATTAAAATTTTTGAAAATATGATATTTTGAATGGCTTTTTCTCTATACTATAGTGGTGCCCGAAGTTAACCCCTTTAAAATGGCCAAGTTAAAATGAGGTGGGTCATTTAAGAATTTTGTGATAGAAAACTTAGGTATTACCCATTTATTAGGATTTTTAAAAAATGATATCTTTAAAAGCTTTTACTCTACACTTAAATTTCCCTTTCAACATATTGAAATATCAATTTTGGGTGCTAGAATAGTGCCTGAAATTTTTAGGACGCTAAATATTAAATCCACCCCTGTCTCCATTTGTTTGTTTTTTTGTATTTGCTTCTTCAAAAATACCCAAGAAAGGTGTCAAATTTCATTTAATTTCGATTTCAAAATAAGCAAACGCATATTTAACAAAGAACCATAGGGTTGGTGAGATGTATTTAGGTTTCATATTTAATTACGTCATAAAGTAGGTCTGTCTGTCTTTTGAGTGTAGCTATATAATCTGTGTGTTATTCAGGAACATAAATATTCCACTCCTTTTTGTGATTTGAACAAAAACACAACAAACAACTGGAACTAAATTAAAAGATGAATTCATCTGAATGGGTGTGTGCTGTTGATGTTTATGACGCTGTGAGCCCGAGGATAAAAAAACGATTTAAATCGACCGAAGAAAAAGGAATTCGTTTCGGTAAATAAAAAAATAAAGATCTTGTACAATTGAGTCATTTTATAGAGAATTTTTGAAAACAAGCTTAAATATAATGAAAAATCGATCTATTTCTGGTCGATTTAAAAAAAAAGTGATATAAAAATTTTAGTGAATCTTAGGCTAAGACCAGGAAATTATTATTGACACTTGAGTTGACTTAGGACCACTATCTCACTCTAGTAACTATTTCTATCACACTGTCAAAATCAAAAATATTGTGAAGAAATTCATCGTCGGATTGTTCCACATGCACGCTAGGCAGCATTCCTTCCTCTACGATCCTGAGCACTTTGCTTCCAGTCATCTAAACAAAGGTTTCTGGAGCCGTTTTCTGGATTGATTTTTAAACTGCAGGTTTGGCCTTCTTGGGTCTCTCAAACCTGGGAGCTAGGATTCAAAGACTCTCTTAGCTAGAGCATTATTGTCTAGTCGCTCAATGTGGCCAATGAAGTCGACGTGTTTTAATTTTCTGGACTACATCCACATAAAATTGATGGTTGTATCTTCTCCTCAATACGCAATCGGTCGCACAGCTTCCCTTTTCTGTACTATCGCTCAACCCTCGCGCAATAAAGTAGGACTAGTGGAATAGGATTTTATAAAGCGTGCACTTCGTCTTACGTCTGTGAGACGTTGAACCCATTTGCTACACCAAACCGAAGTAGCCCCGTGCTAGTGTGGTAGGGTATTTCTCCGTTGGAACTCTACTCAGATGTCTTTCGTGGGATAAACGTTTACTCCGAGGTAGATGACCTCCTTGACTACTTCGAAAATGTTGCTATCAACAGTTACATTTCGTCCTAGCCGGTTGGATAGATCTTTCTTTATTTGTTTAAAGCATGTGTTTGATCTTGTCCTTGTTTACTTGAAGACCAACAAGTTTCTTCTGTCCTTCAACTGCCTTAAAAGTCTATATAACGGTTTGTTGGAAGCTTTATCAACCGCATACCCTAAAAGCTGACAGATTTGTTGAAAATAGCGAGTGGTAACGCCTGCCCTGCCCACTATTTGCCCCAGAACGAGATTGAAGAAATCACATGGTAGTGCATCTCCGTGTTGAAATAGTGAATAGTTCGGAAGAGCCTTTTCCCTAGTTGCACATTGCATCGCGTATTTTCCAATGTCACGCATTGCAACTGGATAAATTTTCCCAGGATCTCAAGTTAAGCAATCGCCACATAGAGCTCCTGACGATAAAAGCTATCATTTATGGGGCTTTTAGATCGAAAGAAAGAAAAAAAAGATGGTAAGTCTCGACTTGAAATTCGTTGGTCATTTCCAAGATTTATCTGAGAGTGAATATTTGATCAATGAAATTGGCGGAACGGCTTTAGATTAAGTCACTCACAGAGTACTTTGGACAAGATCTTGTATGCGACGTATATCAGGGATATGCCTCGACAGTCCTTGCCAGACATAGCATTGCCTTTTACGTAAATGGGACATAAAGAGCTGATAGACCAGTCAGGCATACTTTCTTCCATCCAAAATTAGTTGATCAGTTGATGCCTGTGCATTTAAAACACATCCCCTCCGTGCTTGGAGAGCTCCGCTAGTAAACCATCAGATCGAGCGGCCTTGTTGTTTCTGAGCATTTTTATAGTTTAGTGTACCTCTCCTATACTGGGTTGTGCTACTGCATCGACAATCAACCAGAGGTGGGTTCTCTTCCTGTCTTATTTGCCGCTCCACTGACAATTTAGCAGCTGTTGGAAATGCTTCTTGTGTGCATCTACTTTTTGCCTTTGCTTCGGTGACTAGGTGACCTTCGCTGTTTGGAAGAGCCTGCGTTTCGGTAGTAAAGCCAACAACCAGCTGCTTGGCCCCTCAAAAATGTTCCGGGTGTTGTTTCGATCGTGAGACTTCTCGATCTCTGAGAGGTTGCGTAAGCTTTCTTCTTTCTACGCAGGGTCTTCTCTTCTCTAGTCCTTGCTCGATACTCCTCTCTTACTGCTGCAGCATCTTTTCCAGCTGTACGCATTCATCATTGGTAGCCTTTTATTGTTTCGGAAGCCTAAGCCTCTTTAATATTATCGCGATACTGGGACTACTGTTTGTTGGCATCTGTGGCAGTTGAATGCACAGCCGATAGCTTCTGCTCAGAAGGCCGCTGTAGGCTCTGTCGACTCCAGGTATACTAACGCAACTAACATCGAATTTCTTCTTGTGGGTGGATCATAGTTTCTTTTCATTAGACAGTCGACACCTTAATTTTGCAGCAACAGAGAAATTATCAGAGTTGACGTTTGCCTCCTAAAAAGTTCACACGTCTGAGATCTTACTACGAGATGTGTATTCCGTTAGTCCAAAGGGTAAAATATGATAATAACAAATAGACTGTCCTCTGTCAAACTAACTGTCATCTGCCAAATTTACTGTCACTCAAAACAGTGTTGCCAAACCAAACCTCTATAAAAGACACACTTGTCGATTAACTCCTTTAGCTTCGTCAAAAACAAATATAGATGACTGTATCGTCTGAGGAAAAACCCAAAATCCCTTTGTTACCCTCCTTCGATCCGAAAAATGTCACATTTTTTTGTTCGGCCGCTGTCTGTTTTCGATATATGAACCTGACATACATATATTCCTTATTTGTATGCATTTTCTCAATCTTTGTATCAGTTAAAAGGTGAGATTTTGAAGGGTGTGTTTTTAGACGTGTGGTTTTCAATCTGGCAATACTTTATTCGTAGCTGGTCTTTTTGACAGATGTCACTTAATTTATGCTCAGTTTGATTTGCCATTTATAATGAATATACTAACTCCTGAACATCGTTTGCAAATCGAGCAAATTTATTACCGAAATAATGGTTCGGTTCACGCGACGTATCGCGAAATGATCAATTTATTGAAGTTAACTTTTGGTGAGCGCATTACCTCGCATCGTGGAGTTATGTAAAGTTGCTTGTCTACACAGATAAGCCCGAGAAGATTGACGCCTTGGAAGAGAATATTCGGCGGCTCACCAAAAATTTCCTGCAGTAATAAATTCAATATTTTGATAATAAATTTACATGATTTGCAAACGTTGTTCAAAAGTAAGTCTATTCATTATAAAATGGCAAACCAAACTAAGCATAAGTCAAGTGACAGCTGTCAAAACGACCAACTCTGAAAAAAGTATTACTTTGAAACGTAATGATTCAAAACGTTGTTTAAAAGTAAGTCTATTCATTAGGTGTGTTCCACAACGAGTTTCAAACAGTTTGAAACCATCAGATTTAGTGCAAACCCGTTTCACAAGTAAAATTTTGTATTGGTCCGCACTAAATCTGGCGGTCTGAAACTGTTTGAAAAAAATTATGGAACAGGGTTATTATGAAATGGCAAACCAAACTAAGCCTAAGTCAAGTGAAGCTGTCAAAACGACCAACTCCGAAAAAAAGTATTGCCAGATTGAAAACCACACGTCTAAATAAAGCACCCTTTACACCAAGTTAGCACAGTGATAAATGATAACTATAAATGACTATACACATACTTACCTGTTTGCAACGCTGACTACTAAGCCATTATAAATGCCCTGTCATTACCTCAAATTAGTTAGCTTTTTGTGATATCGATAATAATCTCTTCTATAAAAAATGTGAAGAAATATTAACTAAAATAAAATATCAGATTTCAATTAATACTTAAATATATCTAGCAGCATACAGCCAGTGTTGGTATTGTGAAAGATTTCACGTAGGTGCACAAAGAATTATTTCCAAAGAAGTTGACACTCGAGGAAGGTGATGAAGGTCATGTCATACAAAATAATTATATGACTGATTGGTATAGTTAAGAAGGTTCAAAGCATTTAACGTAATAATTATTATGTTTCGTGATAAATTATCACTTGTCAGATTTTAATACATCTGAGTTGAGTTATTTAAAAATATGGCATCTGTGAAGATTTTGCAAGACTATATTCTATAAGCTGTATGAAGATTAATTGAAAGTTTTCAATTACAAGTAATTAGTCATACTTGATTTTAATAGCCTTGGAGCCATTGGTTTTATGTGAATAAACTTTATCAAATTGTTAAAGCACCTATACATGCACATCTCTACTGGAAAAGATCGATTGTTGATTATTAAGTTTTCATAAACTTCAACAAAAAAAAGACCTTTTGTCTCTTGGATCTCATATGGATTGGTATTGTATCAAATTCGACAATTTTGTATGTTGACTTACCCATTCATCCAGAAATTTTGATAAACCAATTTTATCATTTCCACGTGT
The DNA here is from genome assembly GCA_946251815.1 of Dasysyrphus albostriatus. NCBI lineage: Eukaryota > Metazoa > Arthropoda > Insecta > Diptera > Syrphidae > Dasysyrphus > Dasysyrphus albostriatus. Next base: position 107,263,978 of record OX276337.1, read on the forward strand.
ATTTGAACGCTATATTCATCCATGGTAATTTGGCGAAACAAAATAAGTAAATGAAAATAAATTTGGTAGCACAACAGCTCGTGGAGAACCAGGGCCTAGTGACTTACAACTCTCAACCATTCCTGTCTGCGTGTTGTTAACAGGAATGAGGGGGACCTACAATTTTTTGACAAGTCCGAACAGCTAGATGAGAAGCAATTATTCATGACAGTATACTCTTGGAGGATTTGTCAGTTCCTCGCAAGAGGCAAAACCTCGGGAAAAACATTTCTGTTTTAAGGTGGCAGCGGCTGGGAATCGAACCCAGTCCTTCTGCATGACAGTTCAACGCACTAACGATTATTGGTTTGGCAAAACAACGAATAAATTACAGCCAATTTGACAGATGTAGCTTCAACAATATGGTTGCTATCCACCATCACAGTTCGGAAGTCCCTATTTTAAGATCCGTTATACATTTTCTGTTTATGCCCTTCAAAAAATGTAACCTTCGTAATAACAATTCGCCTAGTCTTCGGATTAATTTGTTTTCATTTCATAAAAATATAGGGTATTGCACTATTCCCTCCAAATTATCTACACTCTTGCTATGTTTGATTTAGTTTAACTTTTTTTTTGTGTAGGAGTTACAGTCATCATCACTATATGCTCCTGGAGAAGCTGAGGTATACCTACGTATATTATTTGCCCAGCCCCCCAATTGGTGTAAAATCAGCGTAGTTTATCAACTTGGTGCTTGTGAATGAGCATCATTGTACCGAGATTGAATAAACATTCTCTCTGATTGAGAAAAAAAAAAATAATATATTATTGGGTTCTGCGGGTGCAGATGCACATCAGCACAACACAGGCACACTGCCACTGGGGATTTAGCGTTGATGATGATTTTATTTGTTTATTTTTTGTTGGCGTGCAAAACGCTTATTGTTTGCCATTGAAAATGAGCTTGCAACAAGCGCAACAACATGACGCCACGAGGGCGTAGACATAAAATCCAATCAGTTGTTTGGTCTATATGTAGAGATACGTGCATTTGCAGATTTAAAGAAGGATGAAGAATTCGCGCCGAACTTGAGAATCAATAAACAAATTCACGTTGCTAGAAATAATATATAAGATGATGCATCAGACACTTTGGATTCAAGAATTGAGGAAGCAAAAAAACGCAGAAGAGCACGTTTCTGCGGCGAGTGGCATTTTCTTTTTAAAATGTGGAAACACTTAAGGCGAGAGGAGAAAAATTGCATTTAATTTTTTTTTCTCATTTTATTAAGATTTCAGTTTTAGAATTGACTTTGGGGCATCTTAATTTGTTTGGTTGTCTTTTTTACTGCAATCAAATTTAACCTTTAAGCCACATGCATAAACAATCTAGTTCTCAACAAGGCACTCTCTAGTTTTGCCTAGCTACTAATAAGAAACTAGCCAATGGTTTATAAATTATTAACACATCTATGTAACAACTTTTTTCTTCTCGAACGGCAACAAAAAATTGAAATTCGATACTGGAATCTTCTGTTTAGCAGTCCAAGAAACCAAATATGATCCAATTACTGCACTCTTCGCATCAATACTTTTACTGTTGTGTGTTGCGACCGGTCTGCATCATTTTTATTCTTATTGGCGTTGGTCCTTGAGCCAGCCAGCTCCCCGTTCGTTTGCAGCATTTGGCATATTTGTTCCAATCCACCACTGTTTGATATGAAACATATGACGTCATCGTCGGCGCAGTCCAAATGACTTAGCTTTTCGGAAGGATTCCATTGAATTTCATTCCTTCGTATCAAACAGGCAGTACATCGTCGATTTCGATTGCCAATAAAAAACAATATTGGTGACAGCACATCTCCTTGTCGAACGCTTTTTCAAAATCGACGGTCATGAGGTATATCAGAATCTGATACTCAGCTGATTGTGCGGGAATTATTTGCAAGGTGTTGATATGATCCTAAGCCTTGAGTTCGGCAGTCATATCAGCCATTAAGATGTTCGAACACATGCTAAAATTACGCCGCCCACTATGGAAAACAGACGCATTTTGTAGCAGCCCAATATGAGATACAAACTTGCTGCTCCGTTGACCTTTCAAGACAGGCTCCTCCGCTCCGCCACTCCACTCAACTCAACTAATTCTTTCTACCAAGGGCCTCACGAGTTTTTGACAAATTTTCTTCGACTAGACTCCTCACATAAAAAACTTCCTAGCGCCTTGAATAAACCTGGCAAAAACTTGCAATTCTTCTAAGTAAGAGAAGTTTCTTAGTTTTGAAAACTTTGGTTTTGTAAACATTGCACATTATGAACACATTTAAGGTGGATTAAAAAGCCAAGTAGTTATGAAAAATTTATTTGAACTCAACGCCTGAAAAAAAACCGTATAGCTTTTAACGAGACCCGCCTGGAAAAATGGCAAGTTTTTGTCAAAATTAGTCAAGACCCTGAAAAGGGTCTTGCTCATCATGCAATTGTTACATTACACAACTGGTATTGCGAAGGAGCTTGGTGGCTAGCAGTAATTAGAAGATCCGAGAATCTAATTCCAGTCAAAACAACCCACCTGGAAAAATAATCAAGTTTTAACGAGGCCCTAAAAATTTTAACATTGATGCTAGCAAGGGTAACTATCGATTTTCTCTAGGGCCTTGCCCGTTAGGTAACCTCTCCTAGAGAAAACAACGAAACATACAAAAAATCTTTCTCAACTGAGGTTCGTTCTTCTGATTACCAGTTCAACACTCTAGCTACTAAGCTATTTCGCAATACAATTGTGTGATGTTAAAACTACTTTAATTTTTTTTTTACTTTTGTATGATGGGAATAAACTATTTTTTTTTGTTATATATAGAGTACTTGTGATGGGATAAAAAGACTCATCCATCAAGCTTTTTCTAGCGAGGGCCTCACTAGCATTTGACAAGTTTTCCTTGTCTAGATTATCCCTTCCAAAGCCTTTTCAGTATCTTGACTAAACTTGCTATTTTTCCAGACGGGAATTTTTTTGTTTGTCTCTCTAGGCAAAAGGGTACCAAACTGGCAAGGCCCTAGGGAAAATCGATATTTACCCTTGCTAGCATCAATGTTAAAAACTAGATTATTTTTTCGGTGTGTAAAATGTTCTATATTCAAGCTTATAAAGGTCTATCAAAGCTAACTATCGAAGTTCTCTAGGAGGGCCTTACCAAGTATGTAAGTCTTTGCTTTAAGAGACAAAAAAAAAAGAAGAAGAAACGCTTAACAAGTTTTTACTAGCAAGGTCCACTCGAGTATTTGACTAGTTTCCTCATCTAAATTTTCCTTACTAAAATCTTTAAAGAGTCTTAACTTGGCAAAAACTTTCCCACAATTTTAGTTAAATAGTTCTTAACTTCCAATGTATTTTAAAAATTTGTATCAAGAATTGAAAAGAAAACAATTGCTAACGTTATCGACACCAAAGTAATTTTCTTTAGATAGAGAATCTTTGGATACCAATTCTATTTAAACTGTTTTCCATACCACAAACGCTCTTAATCCAGATTTCACTATGTCACACGGGTACCAAATAACCCTCAGGTATTAGGTAAATCTTAAAAAATCCTCTTAAAAAATAAAAAAAAAAACTCCAAAGAACCTCGCCCTATCTTCCCACAAATCTACCTGCTTCTACAGAGTGCAAGAAATAAAGAAAGAAAAAACAAGTGAAAATAAATTACAATAAATTAAAAATTGTTCACCTCATGGTCATAAATTATTCTTCTCTCCCCCCCCATCCCTCCCTTTCCTGATGTAGGTACTTTTTGAAGCAAGCACCAACTCTGCATGGAAAAAATTGCCTATAAACTTTTTTTGTCAGTAGGTACCAGCTATACCAACATACATACCTACATCCCACGCGCAATGGCCGACCCGACTTATTTTTATTTACGGTACCATTACCAATCACCTTTAACACCCTGTTTCAGTAAATAACGAAACAATAACGTGTGGCATCACATCGATGCTGTTTTTCGTTTCGTTTTTTTTTTTTTTAATTTTTTAAATGACTATGTCCTCTGCAGCACAATCCTCTTAAATCACTTGGCCAGGTCGTTTGTCAATCCAGTGAAACACTTAAAAATTAACATCACACACAAATGCTTGAAGTCAGAAAAAAAAAGACAAGACAAAAAAATTGAGACCTCTCGCGGGAAATCGAATCAAAAAATAGATCGAAACACATATAATATCTCTCCAAGTGGAAAAATTAAATTGGAAATTAATTTCCTTTCAAAATTTTTCTTTCATGAGTTTTTTTTTTTTTTTTGAGAAATTTTTTCAGCCTCTTAAGTGTTTCCGTATGTTGTACCTATTCGAGTATTTAAAAATATACCCAAATGGAAGTACCAAGTACCCACTTGAGGCATACACCAACACCCAGCACTTAAACGGTCCGAATTATTACAAATTATATGCAAACGATGGTCTGAGTTTGGGGTAGGGGGAAGTTTTATATAGAAAAAAAAAATAGGACCGTCCTAACGGCAAAACAAAAACCTCTCAAAAACATACACAATCACACTGATTAATCTCGCTTGGCTGCCCTTTTGGTGTGCAGTGTAGTGTCGGCCTTAATGCGTTTAGTAATTACAAACAGATGAGGCTCGGTTTGTCGGTTATTCGACTCTCGTCCGAGCACTCGGTTAGCCAAGGCAATATTTTGTATGAAATATTATTTTCCGCAATCTTCTTCTATCACATTTACTCTTATAGTTAGGTTTATATCGCTGATTATTTTATCATGAATGGATGGAGGGGGGGGGGGGGACGGTTAGGGAAGAGCTGATGGGTCGGTCGGTCGTCGGCAATTCAGCATCAGTTTCACCAACATCAACTAAGTGGTTCCTTTTGTTTTTTTGTTTTTTATTTTATTTTGTTGGTTTAGCTTGATGAAGAAATTCTCTCCTCGACTCGAGTTAGACTTCAATTATAAACGGAGAAGTTATTAACTGCTCTTAACGAGGGATATAGCCCTTGTGTAGCCTGTAGTAATGCCTGAGACTAGGGTACAAGACCGACGTCAATTTCGATTTTTTTTTTCTTCTTGCTATTTCTGTTAAGGAAGTGAGTTCATTCAGATGAACAAGAGTATTTTCCGTGAATGAAAGGGAAACACACACACCTACACATAGAGTGTTTGCCTGTAGGAATGTATTTTTTTTGAACACTTAATTCCCACATAAACAGATTTATGAATATTAATTAGTTAAGGATATTTTAAATTGATGAGGAGTCAGTCACACAAAAATGATAAATTGAATGAATTACACAAAAACACTTTTGGGACACAGGGGATGAAAGTGAATTTTACATTATTACAGGAACATTTAATTTAATTTAAGTGAGATGATATAATTACAGATATTGTAATTAGAATGGAATTTGTTTTATGAAACTTTTTACAACTTTTTTGTATTGTAATTGAGAGATGAAGAATTTGTGAGTTCTTCATTTTTACTTACTTAACTTTACTTTTCAGTTCGAAACGTCAACGTTAATAGACGTGTTGCGATCAGTGTTCTCTTTTCTCTAAATATAAACAAAAACAATTGTTAAAATTCCACCCGATTTAAAAAGAGCGAGGAGCTCATCCGCGGATGAAAACTCGGTCTCTGCTAAATTAAGGCTTCCTAAAATGAAAGCCACTTTATCGTCATCGAATCGTTTCGATGAATTATCAGATCTTTCCGATATGGAAGACAATTCCCATGAAAAAGACAAAAATAAGTCCAATCAAATTGAATTTCCTCCATTCCACCTAATTGGAAAAAATAGTGAATTCGTCGCTAAATACATAAAAGACCTTAACATCACCAACTTCCAATGTAAGAATACTTCATTAGGTTGTCGTGTAAATTTCTATAACAACGAAGATATCCAAAAAGTATCCAAAGCTTTTGATGCATCAAAACTTCCCTTCTTTACCCATAATTCAAAAGAAAACAAACCGATTAAAGTTGTTCTCTACGGATTACATAAAATAAAAGAAGAAGATCTCTTCAATGAACTTGTAAAAAATCTAAACCTTGAGGTGCTCAAAGTTAACACCATGAATGTTAAAATCCCTAAATTTAAAGACCAGTGCAACTACCTAATATACCTTAAAAATAAAAGTATAAAACTCAATGACCTCAGAAAAAATTTCAAAAGAGTTCTTAATATAACTGTTTACTGGGATTACTATAAAAAAAATCCACACTTTGTTCCCCAGTGCCACAAGTGTATGATGTTCGGACATGGATCAAGTTTTTGCCATGTGAAAATAGCTTGTTCTTTTTGCTCAGAGCAACATAATGCCACTTTTTGTCCTAATAAAGAAAAATCTCTCAAATGTGTAAATTGTGGAGAGAACCACTCTGCAACCGATTCAAACTGTAAAAAAAGACTTGAATATATTGAAATACAAAACCGTCTGCGAGAACGAAACAGAATCAGAAATCGCTCCAATAACAATAACCACGTCTCAAGATCATATCAACGGAACAACTTTGTTTACCGAACTGCAGATTTTCCCGTTATAAATCAACGTCCACCAGCTGCTGCTCCACCTCAGTGTAGTTTTCCTTCTCATTCTAATCCCACTCCCACAGTTAAAAGAACGTCATCCACACACCAATCTAGTGCAAATCCAATTCCAAATGTTCAACAGTCGCAAAACAATGATTTATTTACCTTTGAAGAATTAATTTCATTAAAAAACGAAATGTTATCTAAACTTTCAGAATGTAAAAGTAAGCAAGACCAATTTAATGTAATCGCTGAGTTAAGCATCAAATATCTGTATAACAATAAAAATGGCAAGTAAACTAAAGATCTGCTTGTGGAATGCCAAGAGTTTGAAGAATAAACAAACTGAGTTTTTCTATTTTCTTTTAAAACACAAAATTGAAGTAGCTTTCATTACTGAAACGTGGCTTAAACAAAAAATAAATATCAATTTTAAGGATTTTCATTGCTATAGAGTAGATAGGGAGTCTGGCAAAGGTGGGGGAGTTTGTATATTAGTGAAAAAGGCCATAAATCATAGATTACTTAAAATAGAAAAAACTTTTTTGATCGAAACAATTTCAATGGAAGTCGAGTTGCAAACTGTAGGGTTTGTTAAGTTTATTGTTGCATATTTTCCCGGAGGAAGAGTCAAAAAGGAAACAATTTCAAAGTTTAAATCAGATATATTGAAATTAATAAGATGTAATTCAAATTTTGTGATTTGTGGTGATTTAAATAGTAGACATTCATCTTGGGGTTGTCCTAGAGAAAACAAATGGGGCAAGACTTTATTTGATCTCAAAAATTTTGAAAATTTTAATATTTCATATACAAATGATTCAACGTATATCCCCTCGAATGGTAGAGGTCTTGCTTCTACCTTGGATATTATCTTAACAAACTGTCAAGACTTATTATCTTGTCCTATAGTTGAAAATGATCTCACATCCGATCACCTTCCGGTAATTTTTGAGATGAACCATCAAGCAAACTATTCTTTCCCAGAAAGAAAATACAATTTTCATAAAGCAGACTGGAAAAAATTTAAATCAATTTTGAACAGTAAGTATGAAACTTTTTCTCAAACTTCTATGTATACCATAGATGTTATTGATGATAATATTACAAAATTAGAGCTTGATATTGAAGAATCAGTTAAAATGTCAGTTCCTTTTATCTCAAAATCTCAAAACTTCCACGATCCTGTGTTAACTGAGGATCTCAAAAAAACAATTACTTTTAGAAACACAGTTCGACGTAGATACCAAAGGCAGAGAACAAATTATCTGAAATTTCAACTGAAACTTCTAAACGAATTAGTAATCAAAAAACTTCAAGTTATTAGAAACAAGCATTGGAACAAGACTTTATCCCAGATAAAAAAACATGATAAACTTACTTGGAAACTTTCAAAAATTTTCAAAAGACAAAATTCAAAAATTCCACATTTAAATGTGGATGGCAATAAAATAAATACTAATCTCGAAAAGGCTACGGAGCTAGCAAAATTTTTCGAAAACAGTCACACTATTACTCAGAGCTTTAATGATAGAATTACCAATGAAAAAGTTGAAAACAGTGTAATTGAAATTGAACAACTTTCCGTTGATCCCCACAATGTTCCAAAAATTTCACCCAGATTTGTTAAAAATATTATTAAAAAAGAACTTAAACCTAAAAAAGCTCCTGGTGATGACAAGATCTCTAACAAGATAATTAAAAATCTTCCAAGAAAATGCCTTGTCTTTCTTAGTATTCTTTTCAATAACTGCTTCCTTCTAGGCTATTTTCCCAAAAGATGGAAAATTGCAAAGGTCGTTCCTATTCCGAAGCCTAACAAACCCCTAACAGAAATCTCTTCTTATCGCCCAATAAGTTTACTTAGCTGCTTAGGCAAGCTGTTCGAAAAAATAATCTGTCTTAAAATGACAGAAATCGTTGAAACTAAAAATATCCTTCCACCAGAACAGTTCGGTTTTAGGAAAGAACATTCTTCGACTCATCAGGTATTAAGACTTACTAAAGATTTAAAAAAAGCACTAAGACATAAAAAATCCATTGGAATGGTTTCCTTTGATATTGAGAAAGCTTTTGACAGCGTCTGGCATGACGGTCTTGTCCATAAGCTCCTTATAAACGGTCTTCCAATGTATATTATAAAGATTATTAAAAGTTTCTTAAAGGAAAGAAAGTTCTTCGTTGAAATTTCACAACATAAATCTCCGTTGTACGCTATTAAAGCGGGTGTCCCCCAGGGATCAACCCTCTCCCCCCTTCTTTACAATATTTATGTGTCCGACTTCCCTGCCTTAAATCACTGCAAGAAATCATTTTTTGCTGATGATACATGTATTTATAGTATTTCCGATAGTTGCCAACAAGTTTTACTCAACCTTCAAAATGCTCTTGATGCGGTTCAAATCTATTTTTATAGCTGGAAAATCAAAATAAATCCTTTAAAGACACAAGCTTGCTTTTTTACAAAGAAACGTAAGCAAAGCAACTTGCCACAAATAAATCTTTCAGTGTGTAATGCTCCAGTCCAATGGGAACAAAGTATCAAATATCTGGGTGTTATTCTTGACAAAAGCTTAACTTACTCACATCAAACTTCCGAAAGCGTTAAGAAAGGTCAATTTTTAATCAAAGTCTTGTTTCCACTTTTAAACAGAAACTCCCACCTAAGCCTTGAAAATAAATTATTAATTTACAAAGTTATTTTCCTACCTGCTATGTTATATGCATCTCCATGTTGGTACTATTGTGCTGAGTGCCACTACAAAAAAATTCAGATTTGTCAAAATAAGATTTTGAAAACAATTTTAGACCTTCCTTGGCATTTCTCAACTATTGGGTTGCATGAAATCGCAAAAATTCCTACTATAAAAGAAAATTGCTCAAAAATTTACGAGCAGCTTATGTATAAATGTTCAATAAATGAAAATTCAATATTAAAAAATATTGCCGCTTAGTTTGCATCTTTTTTATCTTAGTTTTAAGTATTTATATTAGTTTAAGTAAAATTGCCAATGAGTTTTTGTAAAATTTTTCTCAAAACGAATACCTACCAATAAATTAAATATCCTTCCCTATTATAAAATTTATAGTTGCTAAGAATGTATATATTATTCTCATCTCTATGTACTAATTATCCAAATGTATTATAAATAGGTTGACACTAAATGAATAAATAAATGAATGAATGAAAAAAATGAACTTTACTTTTCCGGCTCCGAATTCATGAAACCGCCTTTCATCTTCTACGATTCCAAGCACGCTGCTTCCAGTCATCTGGACCAAGCTTTTGGCATCCATGATAGCTTCGGTTTTCGTTCGGTTCGGTTTTTTTTGTTTTCTCGATCCTGAGGGCTGGGATTCAAAGACTCTCATGGGTGGAGCATTAACTGTTCATTCGCTCGGACCTCATTCATATATTGATATAGCTCATAGATTTTGTTGTTGTATCTTCTCCTAAATTCGCCCTCCTTGCACACAGGACCACATATCTGTCAAATAATTTTTCTTCCGAAAGAGGACAGTCTCAGGTCTCTCTTTATGCTTATCGCCCAACTCTCTCGGTCATAAAGCAGGATTGGCATGTTAAAAAGTTGTTTTTGAGCCTGCACTTCGTCTTTCGTGTGAAAAGTTTTTGCTAGGGTAATTCTTTGTTAGATATCCACTAAAATGTCGTTCGTGGGATTAATGTTTACTCAAAGGTAGATGAACTTGGAAGTTGTTGCTATTAACAGTAACATTTCGTCATAGCCAGTTGATAGAACTTTGATTGTTTGTTAATAGCATGTATTTTGATTAGTTCCCGTTTACTTGAAGACGAAAAAGTTTCATCTGTTCACCAATTGCCTTGGAAGACTCTTTAACTGCCTGTTGGGAGCGACCAATATCATCAACATACCCTAGAGAGACCTGTTACGAATATTGCCTTTAGTATTAACGCCTGGGTCTGCCCTGTGCACTAGGACAAGATTGATGGAATCACATGATAACAAATCTTCTTGCCAAAACTCTGATGCATGTTCGGATAGATGGGAAGAGCTTTTTTCTAGTTCCATATTGCATAGCGTATTTGCCAATGTCACGTGACACAGCTGGATCCGTTTTCCCGGGGATCCCAAGCTCAGTCATCGCCATATAGAGCTCCTCCCAATGAATACTATCATAGCAGCTTTGAAGTCGATGAATAGATGATTAGTCTCGATAGTCTCTCTTGAAATTCGTTGGTCTTTTCCAGGTTTTGCCTGAGAGTGTATATCTGGGCCCATTTCATAAAACTACAAGACTAATAATTATTTGTGAATTATAGTTTGAAAGACGACTTTAAGATTTCTTATCTCACTACGGACCCTAAAAACCAGGATACCAGCAGAGAGCTTTATTTCAAAAATTTACAGAATCGCTGGTCGGATAAGTATTCTTGGTTGCTAAAGTGAGAAAATGCAATTTTCGGGTTGCATTTTCGACTAAGTTCACCATGTAAGAAACCGATTTCAATTGGATATCAAATGAATGGTAAGACTGTCCTCTATACTTTACTGATGGTCAGACAGGCTTTTAAAAGTTTTAGCTTCGAGTCCGATCGTCTCCCTGACTATAATTCACAAATAATTTTTAGTCTTGTAGTTTTATAAAATAGGCCCCTTGTCTATGAGTGATCTGCCTGGCCAGAAGCCACATAGGTTCTTGTTGATTATAGTGTTGCAGAACGGTCTAAGACGCTCAAACAGCATATTGAATAGACATTTGTATCCAACGTTTATTAGAGATATTCCTCATTAGTTCTTGCAGGATTTTGGATCGCCTTCTTTGAAGATGGGACGCATGGATCTGATAGACCAGTCATTTGAAATGCTTCCTTCCACACAAACTGGGTTCATGATTTGATGTATCCACATAACATTTTAACATATCTCCTCCGTGCTTAAAGAGCTCAGCTGGCAAACCATGACATCCTGTGGCCTTGTTGTTTTTAAGCTTCTGCCTCTTCGTAACTGGGTGATGGTCCTGGGTTTTTATTGATTGGAGTTGAGATTGCGTCCTATTTCTCTCTCAACCTGACGCCCATCTAGCAGCTACTGGAACTGCTGCTTTAGTGCATCTACTCTTCCTTGTGCTTCGATGACTAAGTTATCTTCACTGTTTCGAAGAGTCTGTGTTTCGGTTTTAAAGCCAGTTACTTGAATTATTAATGAAACTTTCTGGTGTGGTTTCGATCGCAAGATTCTTCGATCTCCTAGTGCTTGGTGGCTGCTTATGCTTTCCTCTTTTGTACGCAGAGTCTTCTTCTCCTTGCTCTATACTTCTCTCTTGCTGTTCCTTTTTTTTCCTTCAGCACATTCGCATGTGCATCTTCTATCACCTTTTTCTGCTGTAAACGCATTCATCATCATGCTTTTTTGGGGAGGTTGGTAGCTTATTGTTGTTTTGGTTGCCTCTTTGTTGGTATTGCGGTACCTAGACCCCTGGTTTTTGGCGTCTTTGGCTAATGAATTTAGGCTCCAGGACTCCTGGTATACTTAGGCTATCAACTTCGAAGATTTTATTAGAGTGGTTCGTAGTTTCTTTTTTTTTATAGTCGAGCTCTAAACCTTGTTGCAACAAAGAAATGGTCAGAGTCGACGTTTCCCACCCTAAAATTATGTACTTTTAAGGTGTTAGAAGCGTATCTTCCTTCGACTAGCATACGGTTGACTCGGTTGACGGACCGTTCATTTAGGGAGTCCCAGGTTGCTTTGTGGATTATGAGCTTCTGAAAATTCTATTAGTCGGAGGCCGTTATCATTTGTCTCTTTGTGGAGACTGTGCCTATCAACTAATCCGCCGAATGTGCCTTCTTTTCCAATATAAGCATTGATGTCCCCGAGCAAAATGTTTACATCGCACTCTGGGGACGTTCCATAAGTTCTGTTCAGGAGGTCATAAAACTCATCATTTAAAGAGCTTTCAACTTTATTGTGAGAAGCGTCTACACATATAAGTCTTATATATAGAAAAGTGCCTTTGATGCGAATCAAAGCCAGGTGATCTTTTATCAGCGCAAAGTCTTTGCCATTTGAGGGTTATCATTAATGAGACACCTGGTGTCTCTCGTATTAGTAATTTTTTTTGAAGAAGTTAACCCGACAATGCAGACTCGAAAGGCCAGATCCTTGTTAAGCCTTAGGAGAGCAGGCCAGATAATCCGATGCCAGTAGCTTACTAGGGGGACATAAGCTCTGCCTTTGGCCCGCAATGGGTTTATCCACCACCATCTCTTTCGCAGCACCCTGGCAAGTACTGAGAATCCTAACTGTCCTCATATCTAAGTATGCTAAAGTAGCTCGTGTAAAGTATCTTGCCTTTCAGACTTGGTGACACCGCCTCGCACCATTCTTCTGATAGACTCGTCCAAGATGTAAGCAGAAGTATACTACCAGTCATTTCTGACAGAAGATTAAAGATTAGGTATTTTCGTCTTTTTTTTATTAGTTTCGCAAGTCACCCAAATATCCAACGGCGATGGTTAACACTTGGAGGTAAAATAAGCTAAATTGACGTTTAGTATTCATTACATCACTAGGTCTAGCCATTTTGACGCTACTTAGTGACTACCCGCTTCCTACAACGACCAACCATCACCATGCATCGACACAGTTAGTATAATTTACATCCGACAGATTTAAAGTATAAAATGAATGTTCCTTAAAAAAACTCATAAGAAAAACAAGACTAATCAAAACAAGCCCTTCAAAACTTCAATTCTGATATAATAAACTTTACAACAGATTACGGAAACGTCAAAAACCTAATCATATTCTTAATGAACCACTTAATCGAACTTAAAACATCTTACCCTTTGATTCCCCATAACTTTCCAAATTTTGACAGATGGCTATCCTGCATTTGAAAAAAAAAATCAATCTCACAAAATCCAAAAAAAAAAAATAAATATCTTTAAAGAAAATTATATGAACTGACAAGCACTTGAAACATGAAATAAAATATGTTTTCATCCAATTGAAATGCACCATCAAACATCATCATTTTCACTTATTAATCGTCTTACATGTGCTGCATCAACGTTTTAATCAAAAGACATACATTTTTTTGTGTGTGTTGATTTTGAAAGTAAATTACTCGAAGATGATGATGATGATGACCCTTAAGAGTCGTCATCATTCTCGCCTCGGCTCCTCGGACTTGACAACAATATTTTGACAGATAAGAAGACGCGCAATGAGTGTGTGAATGGGTGCATGAAATGCAGCTCTGCATGTGATTAATACCCATACTTGTTAAATGGCCCCTTTTAACATGAGGCTTAACAAATAACTTGCACCACAGAATTATATTAATGCGACAATCTACTTGATGACAAAGAAGAGAGACAACTCAAAATTGTTTCTTGATGGAGGAAAGGGTGATGTGCGAGGTCGAGATGTGTTTAACTCGTATCTATGGTTGGTTGGAGGCGAAAAATTTACCCAAGCTATAACATCAAGAATGCACAAAGTGTACAGGTACACTTAACACTATGAGGCGTCGCGCAACCACGAAAGCTCACTTAAAATGCAATAAGCGGTGCCTCAACAAGCTTCAAAAAACAAAACAAAAAAATGGACAGAAAAAAACTCTTCGCAGTCATTAAACCATGAGACCCCGAAAGCCGAAACCTGAGACTGGGAGACTCGGACCGGGTCGATAATTACAACCTGAAATATTGCTTTTCACACTTTTACTACACATCACATAGTCAGATATAGCCGCTGCTGAGCTGCCTACCACTTAGCCCTCCTGCTCCCTCTCTCTCTCTCTCTATCTCTCTCTCTCACACTGATGTCTCTTAGCATTGAGCCTTCAGCTTCAATTGAAAAGGCTTTTATGCCGTTAATGTCAATTTAACCGCAAAGGTGTTACTGACTTTACTTTATATACATTATAGCACGGTATATGGTGAGGGGCGAGACATGGAGTGGGAGACAGTGTTGGATGGGATCGGATGGAATGGAATGGGAAGATGGCCGGGCTTCCTGTGTCCATGTCCATGTTGTTGCCTCCGTTCATCACTTGGCTAATGTGTATGCTTGGCTTGGTTAATTATGCTTGGGGGCTCCTTGTTAACGTGCGACATGGTAAGTGAGGTACGACCATGACGATGGCGATGATGTTGATGGGCTGTGTCCGCTGTGTCATGTCGTGTCATTGAGTGTGTGGCTGATTGTGAGCAGCATAATTACTTGGAGGTAATTCAATTGCTCATTATATCTGACAGTGGCCATACACCATACCACATTGGATGGTCGATGCATAATAGATTTGGCATGCAGCACACTGATTGCAGGTCTTATAGTAAGTACCTGTATAGTTGAGCATTGGAATCAATGATGAGTGTTGCGACTGAGTTGCTTTAAAATAGTGTCAATTCATTTGAGTTTAACGATGGTGGACGGCGTTAGGGTGTTGTTGATAATGATTGATGGTTTATCACATATAGAAGCTATTAAAAATTTATATATTTGTATATGTTTCGTGTCAAAAAAGTTAATGTTTTTATAAAATCCAAGATGACGGATTGTCTCCGCCGCTGTTCTTTTGAACGTCTGTGCCTCTGGGCGTGTGTGTGCCTACTTTACATCGAGGTACAGCCTAAACAAGTGAACCAATTTGCTTTAAATTTGGAACACCTCGACCATCAAATTTTTCTAGCCAGCCCGTTCGTCAGGTAGCTGTGTTCTATTTCACACGCTAAGCTAGCTAAAGTTCTCTTTCCAATGCTTTTGACATACATGAGTCATAAGTCATGTTCATCTTCAAGTCTAGGAGGATCGGTCCTAGACTTGAAGATGAAAAATGGAGGATCGGTCCTAGACTTGAAGATGAACAATAGACGTCCTCTCTTTTTGCTTGCTTGTTGCCGCTGGGTAGCTGGGGTCAGTTTTGTAGAAAATCTCCTCTTCGTGGGACCTAATATCACCGTACCCTTGACAAAATCCATGCCTCTGAACCAGTCAGGTTGAACTACTTAGTGAACACCTTATACGAGCTACTACGATATATTCGGAGCTCAGGCCTATAATGAGCGGTCAATCTGGCTTCCCGAACTACATACTAAGGGTCTGATCTTCCAAGTTGGGAGACTTTTCATGGGGATGACTTCCTGGCCACGTAAAGATATTAAGCTGCGAAGAAAGAAAAAGAAAATTGAAAATTTAGTAGAGGTCCTAGACCGCTACAAAACTGACATCACCGCCAGACAACCAAGAAGTGCAATGGGATCGGCCGGCCAGGAAAAATTAAAGGCTGCGATATCTACTTTGGCGAGTGTTACCCACAACAAAGGCAGCGTCTTATTTGATGTGGATTTGTGACTAGAGGTAGACTATGAACGATTGCCTCATAAAATTCGTATCAAGGCTAAATTTGCCTCATATGTGAGAATTCCCCAGGACTAGGATTATTACCAAGAACAAGTTTGACGAACTCCTGGACAACAATTATGGGCAAAGCCCTAGCTATGACATTATAATTGTCTTCTGTGCTTTCAATGCCAAACTAGGAAAGAACTAAACTTCTTTGGTGGCAGATGATCGGACTCAGGTGAATCGACTTTGCTGCCACATCTCGACATCCTCAAGGAGACATGGTGATATTCTAGTCAATCCACCGCCCACTTGTTCGACCCCTTTGCTATCGACGAAAGGCTTTTTATAGGAGCCAAAGTTGACTCAGGCCACTACATCGTTATATCCAAAGTAAGACTACGGATACCCAAACCAAAACCAAAATGATGAGATTCGACAATCACAAGATGTTTACGGTTTTTCCCCGTCGATCGAGTATCTCGCAACATCTTAAATAGTCCTATGCCGCCAACATGAAGCATCGAAAACCAGTAGAAGCATTGCCAGGAAGCCATAAAAAATGGCACATCTGACGTTCTGGGCCCTGCGCGACAACCACACCGAAACTCTTGGTTCGATAAAGAATGCCAGAAAGTACATGCAGTCAAACAACAGGCGTACAAGGCGCTGCATAGAGGGGCCAGAGCTGCTCTTCGAGCCGAAGAGTAAAAAGAAGTACCGGTTTCTAAAAAGGAAAAAGAAGAAGCATGGGAAGCGTGCGATCAAAGAAAAAGAGGAATGCTATTGCATGAATGAATGTAGTACCTCGTGGCATGATGGTAAGTGCGTTGGACTGTCATGCCGAAGGTCTGGGCTCGGTTCCCAGCCGCTGCCACCTAAGAACAAATGTTTTCCCGAGGTACTGCCTCTTGCGAGGAACTGACAAATCCTCCAAGAGTTTAGAATTGAAGTAGCCCCACAGGAAATAGTCTAACGGCGTCAAATCGCACTACCGAGGTGGCCAAGCGACTGGACCATTTCGTGAGATAACACGTTCTCCAAACTTGGTTTCCAATAAATGGATTTTGACATTCGCTTTGTGGCTTGTGGCGCCGTCCTGTTGGAACCACATGTCCTCCAAGTCCATATCATCGAATTGGGGCGAAAAATATTCGGTTATCATTGAACGGTAGCGTTCCACATTCACAGTAACGTGCCGGTCTTGATCATCACGGAAGAAGTACGGCCCAATGACGCCACCGGCCCATAAACCACACCAAACTGTAATTTTTTCGGAATGCAATGATGACTCATGGAGTACGTGTGGATTGCTGCCTGACCAATACCGCATATTTTGTTTATTGACGAAGCCATTCAGCCAGAAACGAGCTGAAGATGATTTTTCGATGAAAATCCGAATTATTTTCAAGTTGTTGCTCAGCCCAATTCACGGACGTCACAGAGATGCCCAACGCTTGAGAACGACGTGTGAGACACACATTTGGGCTTTCTGCAACTGAAGCAACGGCAGCAATATTCTCGACACTACGGGCACTTCTTTGTCTCACTGGCACGGGAACATATTGTACTGTGCCTGTGGATTCAAATTTTTCCACTAGACGCTCAATTGTTGATCTGCTAGGACGATTATGACGACCATAAATTGGACGTAGCGCTCTTAACGTTGAGGCCACTGACTCCGAATTTCGGTAGTAAATTTTAATAATTTCGACTCGTTGTTGGCTCGTATATCTTTCCATCATGAAATGGTAAACCTTACTGAAGAGAAATGTCAAAAGAGCGGCAAGAAATATGGCGTCGTTTGCTGTCCCTGTCGCTCTACTTTTGTAGCGTCCCTTTTGAAAAACCCTTTACCATTCAACTGGAAGATGTAGGCTAACAATTGAGTCTGCCCGATCTGGACTAAGTAAAGAAAGCTTTATCTTAACTAAAGTCTTATAAGGCTGCTGTAGAATATGACCTTGCGGACGAGCTGTTCAAAGTCACTAGTAATTAAGTGGTAAGGTTCGAAAAAAGTATGTCCGACGAATGGAACCTCAGCTTTGTTTGCCCAATCGGTCACTGGAGACAGCTAGCTAGATACCGAGCCGGCTGGAAGAAGCTTTCTGGTTGAAGCTGTGGTCCACCCCGGATTGTAGTGCCACCTGGAGTAAGTAAGTGTAAACTATGAATTACTTATGTTTACCGTTGAAACTTATCGTTTCTAAGGGCCTTATTGGACTTAAACTTGTACATGAACTTCATGATTTTGTCCAGGTCGGGTGGATGAACTTTTTGATCTATTTCTTCCTGGCACCAAAATTCAATTTGTCGTCATTGTCATTATAGAACCTTGGGAAGTATGGACTAAGAACATCGTTTCTTCTGGGTCGTCCTCGTAGGCTTTGTTTTTGGGTAACTTTAGGGGTAAGGCCTTGATTTATTCTTTTAACTCTTTCCAAATATTTTCGAAGTTGCATAAGTATCTCCCTATATCCTTTTTGAAAATGCTGCTCCTTTCTTCTTTTAAAAGAAGGAACCCAGAATATTGTGTAACCAAAATCAAATCAGTTTATAGCTCCTAGATAATTCGCAATCTGAAGTCACGTATTTTTCTAAATAAAAACAAGTGCTTCCTTTTAAAACTGTTTTAAAACATTTTCTTGTAAAGAAATAAAAAAATCTTAGAAAACAAAAAATAATAAAAATAAAACTTAAGTACAATAAAATCCAAATAAAAAAAAAACAATCCAATAAACCATATCTACACAAGTTCTTCCGATATAAATTTTTTTGCGTTCACCTTTTTTTTCTTCAGCCTCTCACTCAAGAATCACTCAATTGAATTTAAACGGAAATTGCTTTCAAGGAAGGAAGACATCTTGAAGTGGTTGATGCTGATTTTGTTGAACTGCTATTGCAATTGCAATAAAAAAAGTAGACATGAACCAGAACTGACAGGGACAGAAAGTGGTTATGGTGTTGAAGCTGTCGTTGCCAATATTGTTCAGGCTTTTCGTTCTGTTTTCATATTATTTTTTGTTGTATGTTTGGTTTTACAAAAAAAAAAAAGTGTTGCTGTGTTGTTTTATTTGGCGGAAATGAAGTTTTTCCATCGACTCGTTTTGTTTTTGTCTATTTTATTTCTTTCCCATGCATCATACCTTCTGCAACTACCCATCATTTGTTCAAGACAAGTGCCGCTCTAGCTGCTGATGCAATGTAATGTGGGATATTTGTCTTTGAAAATAGTTATTGCTAGCACTGGAGAAATATCGTTCAAAATTACATTATTTGTTCTTTTTTTTCTGGTATTTGAAAAAAAAAAAGCAACGAAATAACATGGAAGGATATTTGGTTTATGAGCTTAAAGGAAGAAGAAAACATTCAGGAGTGCCAGGATATGACAGTGTGTGATGCAATATGGCTGTTGCTTTAAATGGACTTTGTGGGGATTTAGAAAAGGGTTTTTCTTGCTTTTCGAAATGAAACAGATGATAATAATCCATTATGACATAGAGGTACATGTATATCACGATGCTTGAAGGGATAAGTTTGACAGATTGCTTAAGGCAAACGATTTAGTACCAATATCAATGTGGTCTTTATTTTGAACGGCATCATGTTAAAGAATTAAAGACGGCTAAAGAAGGCTTGGGAATTCTAGGATATGATAGAAGAAGTAACCCACAAGTGGTTTGAACTTCACTGATATGATTTTTCGTATTATTTACGTACAGAAATGTATGTATAGCATTTGCATTGACGTTCCACAGGGTTAGGGTTTGGGTCCCCTGCTTTTTTTAATTTTCATTAATTCTATTTTCAATGAAAACTTTAAAGCTAATAGGAATTGATGATGTTAAGGCCCTTTATTTTTAGATCTTAACTTAACCTAATTCAAGATTAAATCATGCTCTTAAAACGCTACCAAAAAAGCCAAACCATCAATGTACTTAATTTTGTCTTGGTCACTCACCTTGGTTGATTGTGTTATTTCTAATCATTCTGCTTAGTGCTAAAAATTAAAAATTAAAGTTCATGATTCTGATGCATGTACATAGTTTTTTTTCCAATGAATTTTGTTCAATTCTTTGATTTCTGAAAGACTTTGCCAAGCCTTTGTTTTTTTAAAAGGAAATCTAAAAGAGAAAATGAGCATGTAAGAAATCACTTCTACGCCCGCTTGGGAAAGTTAGAAGACTTAAACAAATGAAGCCTGGAGAACACCTGCCTGATATACGATGTCTAGATTATTCTTAGAAATTTCAACGCAAGATTCTGAAAGGAGGGCATTTTTGGTTTGAATGTTGGAGGATGCATCCTGCGCGATGGAACTATCGATAACCTACACAAGATGGTGGACTTCGAGGGGTAAGACAAATAGCACTCGTTTGCCACGCCTTGATATATACAGTTAAGCTAGGTGGTTTTATGGTCAAATAACCGTCCACCATATTGATCACATCACGATAGGCGACAGGCATGCTTCCAGTATCTTGGATGTCTGAATGTTCCGAGAGGCAAACTTAGACTCAAATCTCTTCTTGGTAATATTGCAAGTACTTAAGGCGGATGTCCACAATGCCACAATGCTGAGCAGTTGCTGTAAAGAGATTTGATGATGAATAGGCAAATTTCCAGATAACGCCATAACTTTTGCTGACCTCGTTTCTAATCTTTTAGCAAGCCCACTACAACCAGCACCATAAGAACATTATCAATAAGCCTGGCCGACCAAAACAAAACTTCTGGTTCAATGAAGAGTGGTGGCTGGGGCAGGCAGTTGAAAATTAAGCCTACCAGACAATACAGCAGACGAGAACTAGAGAACTTGGTGTATCTATGGATCCAAAAGCGTTGAACTTGTCTAGTTGTAGAAGCTGAGTAAGGTCAATGATTCTCGAGAGATAACCTCTCCAAATGAGTCCTAAAGGCAAGGGGTGCTCCACAAACTTCACCTTCCACTCCTTAACCCTTCCCCCTCAGCTGTTTGGCCGGTGATGATGCTATCCGACGTATTCTCTCCTCTCACTGATACATGATAATGAGGGTGTCCGACGCTTTCTTTCATGCATTCCTTTCTCGGTGGTGTGGTGGTGGTGCTGTCCATTTTGTTTCAACGGCAATGAAGCTGTTCGACGCTTTCTATCATATATTCCTTTCACGGCAGAACAGTGATGATGATGACTGTCGTCTCCTTCTTCCCCACGTTGTTACAGCGAAGAAGCTGTTCGGTATTCCTTAACTCATTTTCTTCTCGATAGAACAGCGATGATGCTGCCTGACGCCTCCCACATCATCATGTACTTACCATTCCCTAGTTTCCATATATTTGGCTGGATCAAGGTGTTATATGACCTGTGCCAATAATAAGCCTGGTTTGAATACCAGTTCAGTCGCAAGCAAAGTATTTGAATAGCTGGTATTCTTCGAATTAACCAGTCTTATCAGTATATTCGGATATCTATTCAGATCCATATTTTCTGATGTAGCTTGTAGTAAGTCAAGTTCTTCTTCAAGTTCGACCGACCGACAGTGCAACTAAAAAGTCGTCTGCTGTACTTTCATGTCTTGTCTGTTGATGACGAAACCGTGGGAAATCATTTTTCCAGTTGCTGACGGTAGGAACATTGGGAGAAAGATAGTAATATCCAACTTCAGTAGGGGAAGAATGGTGAAGCATGGTCCTTTCACCACTAATGAGAATGCATCTTTCATGGATCCCAATGAGTGTAGAAGCGTAAACTTATTATAAAGATAAGCGAAATGTAGATAAGATTCTGAAGATCTTTGGAGCGAGACTGAAGGTCGGAGGTAACTCGATGCTGGAAGTGCAAATAAGGTGGGCTTAGAGCTTCTACGCCAAATACCAGACCAGCGGTGAATCCAAGTCAGAGTGACAGCGGTCTATTGAAGGTACCTTAACCCAAAAGATGCACCAGCACTCCCGCATAGTCCCCAAGCAAATCTTTTAGTGTATTCTGAAAGATAAGATCGTAGTTGCAGTATGATCTCTTCTAATCATTTTCCGTTAGTGAAATTTAACCTCTCAGTGTGCTTCTTAGGTTTAATGAGGGAAACCCCGGGCCCACCTCCGATCTCGAGTGATGACGGTTGGCACCAGGTTCATGTCAAACTCATTGCCTGTGATGATCAAAAATCGTGCGATCACTATAAGCGGGTTGTCAGCAAGCTGGGAGAAGTCCGGCCAGGTGCGAAGCTTAATGTTATTGCTAAGGAAGACATTCCATTCAGGGCAAGGGCATGCACCTGAATTCCGGCTGAACAATCCTCTTTGGATGGAATACCCCAAATAAGAATCTAGCTTCCGAATCAATTGCGTCCTACTCAGAACTAAAAAGTCGCGAAACTAGAAGAAAAAAATGATCTTTTTAGAGGCGCAATTATTGTGACCAATAAAGAATCCCTTGTTTCTTTCACGCAGACGCTACTAAGTTTGGGACAATTAAATAAAAAAATAAATTTGTTGGCACAACAGCTCGTGGAGAAAAAGGGCCTAGTGACTTACAGCTCTCAACCATTGCTGTGTGCGTGTTGTTGGCAGGAATGGAGGGGACCTACAATTTTTCGCCAAGTCCGAACAGCTAGATGAGGAGCACGTATTCATGACAAGTATACTTTTGGAGGCCTTGTCAGTTCCTTGCAAAAGGCAGTACCTCAGGGAAAACATTTCTGTTTTAGGTGGCAGCGGCTGGGAATCGAACCCAGACCTTCGGCATGACAGTCTAACGCACTTATCATCACGCCACGAGGTCTTATACAATGAACCTTTGGGCTTATAAGAAAGATGAGGTTGATGCAACTTGTGCTCCTCTAAACCTCCAAGAATACGAAGCCCTACTGGAGGATTAAAACACACCCCAACAAATGGCGCACACAAGTGGAAAACTTTTTCAACCAACTTGCTGTGCATAGCGGTGGGTACCTAGGGACAAAGCTGGCTGGAGAGGCTTGTTGGTCGAAGCCATAGTCCACTCTGTGCTGTTAGTGTGATCTAAGTTTAAAAAAGTCATATAACCTAACAAAATAACTTAACTGGAAAGAACTCAGATTCCTAGTTGATACGACAGCCTAAATGTTATTTTTACGATTTCCCATAAGCTTCTAAAGGCGGTCTATTCTTCAGAACCTCTAAGTCTTAAAGCGGTTTGAGAAATGCCTATCTTCGTTTTTCAAATATCTTTTCTTGCAGGATATATTATTCATTTCTACCTCGAGGTATCAAATGCCTAATTTATTCCATACACACCACCTCATACAATTGTTTTCCTGTAATCACCGAAACGATTAGAGAAAAACGTACCAAAGAACAACACAAACAAAAAATCCAAAAGCAGCAAAAAAAAAAGGGGAAACGATTATGAAAATTATCAAATTAATAATCATGTTCGGTTGACACTTCAATAAACATCAATTTGATTTAAGTGCAATATCTATATACCTTTTTAGAATTGATTAAACACATCACAGCCAAGAAAGGCGCCCGCATTTTTAAATTTTTACGGAAGTGTAGACAGATTTAGCCAAAGACGTGTCAAGATATTGTCATGGTTTTCTATAAACGTATTCATATACATTTGACACTGCTCACATTATTTTACATAATTAACATGTAAATTGTTATGAAAACAAGATACAAAAAAAAAATTAAAATAAATTACTTGAGATATTATTGACAAAAACCCACACTAGATGATGTTGGCACATTCTTAGAATTAAAATTTATTATATTTTTCTGATTGAAAATATAATTTTTGTTAATTTTTATTTTTTTTATTTTTTTTATTTCTTTTCAGGTAAGAATCTGAGGGTTTCTTTATGCGCTCGACAAATTGTTGATGGGGGAAATTTTAAATTTTTACATTTTCACGGTTTGTTTTAAATAAAAATAAAATTTTAGTTATAAAAAAAAAATAAAAACTCAATGAAAGAGTTGTCATGAAGTTTTAGTAATTTGGTTGGTTATTTCTGTGTGAACGTTTAAGGTTTACTAAAAATGTCTTAGATTGATTGAAAATGAAATTTTAGATGCATGCGACTTTTGTTTTATGCAGGTTGTGAGAACATTTGTTGTAGAGTATGGCAAATGGTTCGTTGTAAAAGAACTTTATGAAACACAGTTCCCAGATGATGCAGTTTGCCATTTGAAATAATTGTAAGAAGTTAAACATCAGTAAGTTTTTTGAAATGTCTCTAGGCTGAGAGAAATACTTTGCACACCATAAGGAAGTCTTTTTTTGAATTGATCCACTGACCATCCACGTGTTCTCGTTAAATTTCATGTTTGCTGTTTCCCGATTATTTTCTTATTTTTTTTCTTTCTAAGAATATTATTTAAGAGCCTACTTTAAACATACAGGTTTTATGCTAGTTTTGCTCTTCTGAATTATGTTTTCAGGCTTGTTGCCTTCAATGCCACTCACTATTTTGCGATGTTCGGCTTCTCATGTGCTGCAGTCTAAGGACGTGTATTGCGTATCGTCTCTTAAAGTGTCTTTATACTGGCAGGTTGGGCTGTTCGATTTTCCGATCTAGTGGAGAAAGATGTTGGAATACCCATGTTCGGTGAGCAACTGGTTGAAATAATAGTTGGACGTTCAGCTTTCCATCTGCTATAGGCGAAGAACGTGTTTGCACATCGTCTTTTACAGAGTCTCCTTACTGGCAGGTTAGGCTGTTCGATTTCTCGATCTTATTGTGAAAACCGTTGAAATACCCGATCCCGATGAGAAAACGGTCGACGTTATGTTTTTATTTTCAGCTACATTCCTAATTCTCGTCTCGTGATCCATCGTCCCTTATTTTCCGAGCTCCAGTGCTTCTGTTTCGTGAGCTTGTTTGCCTTCTCGCTTGCCGCTTCCTCCCCAAATTCCACATTTTTGTACTTCTTTTGTACCATCAGAAGACTAATGGAGGTCACTCCTGCGACTACAAAGGCAGCTGGTTCTGACATCGACACCGTTCGTTACGAGCTAGCCACATGTAAAGCTCCATAGCCGCAAAGTTCACCTTCGCCTGTTTTCCGAACTACAGTGCTCTTGCCACTTCTGTTTCGTGAGTTGGTTTGCCTTCTCGGTTGCTGCTTCCACTATAATTTCCGTCTTTTTATCGCAGACGTACTTCGTTTGTGCAACCAAAAGATTAATGGTAGTCACTCCGACATAGTTCAGTACGAGCGATCCACACATAAAGCTCTGCGTCTTTTCATTGCTGCCATCTGGTTCCTGTATTTTTCTTAACGTAGCACAATTATCCGAATCTCGCTTCCCTGTAGGAAAATGGCATTCTTTGTTGACATCGGTAATTTACACTTGCTTGCTGAAGGGCCATCTTTGTGCGCCGTCTTGCTGTTGTTACCCCAAGGCAATGCATTCCCTACCATGAAGGTATCCTCCGACATGTCCGTATGGAGTATGCCATCATAGTAAATGTCCCACAAGTTGGACCCAAAGATTGATCCCCGTGCTGCTCCGCAGGGATTTGCTTTCTTCGTGTGCCTTCGATAGTTTCATGTATATCAGCTCCCGGTCTTTGAGAAAGTCCTTCACCATTCGCAAGTGATTGGCGGGGATTTTGAAAGTTTCCTCTAGCACGTTTAGCATGTCGCATCACCTGGCTGAGTTAAAGACGTTTCCGACATCCATAGTTGCAAACAGTTCGATGTGTTCTGTTGAGCAATTTAAGCTTTGTTTACTTCTTCTTTCGCACCGATCGTAGAGTAGCCTTTCCTAATGCAATGCTGCATTTCGGACAAGTCTCCTGCTGTCTGTTCTGTACTGCATTGATGAGTCGTGGTCGTCTCAGCATCCTCACCAATATCTTCCCTGCAGAGTCAAACATACACACAGGTCTGTACGCGAATGGAGAGTTTCTCAGTTTTCCTTGCTAAATCCTAATACATACTTCCTCGTGAAGTGACCAATCGCCAGTGGAGAAAGTGATTTTTTGACATCTCCCACTGTTACAGACTTGCGAATGTGGTGTGAACGTTTGACGTTTAAAACCACAATGCCTCAAATGAATTGTAATCGAGCTGTCAAATGTTCACAAACAGTTCCTGTACATTTTGCACGGGAATTGATAGTGAACGAAAACTCTCCACACGGGTTCACGAGCACATTCATGGGTTAATAAAAATGCAAATTTTGTATGGATTCTATATATGATGATTCACAAGTATGTACTAGGCTTAATGAGTACCGAACGTTGCATCTTCCAACTCTTGAGAAAGACGCATTTCCTTAAGCGGCTGTTAAAATTATTGAGCAAATGTTGGCGTCATGCTCGTGCGGTCAGTTTCAGCACTTCCGATGATAGATATTCCGTCTGGACCTGGGACTCTTTTGCAGTGCAAGGTTTCCACAGCTAATCTCAATTTTTCTGCACTGAACGATGTCGTTGGGTTTAAAAAGTATCAAGCAGCCTAACTAGATGAGTTTCGAAGAGTGTGTGTTCAGCGTATCTTATCCATCTCCTGATGATTTGGCTTCTAAGTTTCAGGAATCTTCTTCGAAGAAGGGCTATCTCCTCGATTCACTAGGGGATCTAGCACGTTACTTCGTTCGATCGAGTTAAGCCGACACAATCGAGGATAGGTAGTTCCTAATTTCGTTAAGTCAATCGTTTGTTAGTCTTTTGATCTAAATTAGGAACAGGCTGTTCTTGATTGTATCGAGTCAACTTGACTTTATCAAGTTACGTGCTGGTAACCCAGTATACGGGATCTCTATCCTTAAGGAAGGCATTTTTTCCTGGCATGCGATGCAATCAAGTCGTATAAGTTGTATTGTGGTTTCTGCTTTAGTCTCTGCAGATTCCTTTGCTTCCAGAACATTTGCTTTTGCTCTTCTATCATACAGACTTCAAGATCTCTTCATTCAGCTTATTTAGGTTCCGCCTAAGAGCTTGGGCTTAATTTCGGTAAGAAGCTCGTTGGTTCCTTTCTACATCGAACATGATGTACTGGTGGTCGCTGTCCATGTAGTCTTCAATTAATCAACATTTTTTGTGCGTTCCGTCGCAAGGATAACCTTGCTAGTCCTAAAATTTATCACTGACCTCTGCTCTCAGTACGTCACAGTAGCTCGCGTAAGTTGTTCACAAGTTTGTTCAACCTAATTATAACTGGATAACATTATTTTCTCTCAGTATTAGGATCCTTTCCTTTCCATCTCTTCGGAAGACCATAGTTGTGACATCCTTCTTCTCATTTCACTCTGTTTACAACGTGTGTCCTTTCTGCAGAAACCAGTTCCGCCATCGCATAGCTGCATAGGTTCCACTGTAGTGGTCACGCTTAGTGGTAAGCCTTATCGCTGCGTCAAAGCTTACCTTCTGGGTGGTAATGATGTTTTAGTTGAATTCAGGTTTTTTTTCTGATTCAAATTTGTATTTAAAATCATCGACACTACTCGTAATTTGTGAATGACAATTTATCAGTTTTAAAACCACATTATTTAACCAAAGTACCCACCAACTTTAGCTGTACTTTGTAAAACTTCTATTAATTTTTGTTTTGCTGTTCGTTTTAATCAGCTATGTAGTTAAAGTCAACAATAGAACGAATAATAATTACAATGACCAACACGCATAATCCATTTAACAAAAAAAAAAATAAAGTCTGCACAAAAAACTACGAAATATTTTTAGCTAGCTTTTTCAATGCTAATTATTTTCCAGTTAATTAATCAAATTTGTCTTTTTTTCTCTGGAAAATTTAAATAAAAACGGGCATTCTGGAGCTTTTTTTTCTTCTTATTGTTGAAAATTCCAATTTTAATATTTTTTTATGTGAAGGTATTTTATTTTTGTTCAGCTAAATTAACCGCATGGTGATGCATGCATTAGCCACTAATTGCCACATGAATATAAAATGTAACTTGATCATAAAATTAAAAAAAAAAAAAATTGACAAAAAAAGGAATTCGCTGCTATAATAGTAATTGAATCAGTCGTATGCGTGTTTGTTTAATGTTGTGTGGTTGCCAATAACCAGAATGACATATGTGACTAAAAAAAACTCACACACCATAACAGTTCTATTCACTCGATTAAGCACACTCGAATGTTTTTTTTTTCATGCAATATGTTGATAAGTAGCATTACCTGGTGCTCCCCAAATGTTTGATATTCGGGAAGTTTTATAGAAAAACCCAAGCAACTTTGCTGCTGGCTAAAGACTAGAACCATTTTTTTCCTTCCTTCCATCTTGGTATCGTGGCTCAGTCTGTTTCTCCAGTTCAGCAGCATTGATCATATTTGGCAGCATTGATCATGTTTTTGTGAAGGAGTGCTTATCAAGATGCCTTTAAACTGGTATCTTGACTCGCTTCTTGCTGAAGAGTCTTGTTGCTGTTGGTCAAAATGGGTGTCATGTACACACCCGCAAGATCTTGCTTTCAAAAATGTAGTACACCAGACAGAAAAGCAGTATGTGATGATCGGTCTGAGAAGTTGCTTTTTCCACACCAGGGGTAGTAGAACTCCCATAGCCCTCTCACGTGCTTCTCAGCTCTTTGGACTACAATGGCTCGCGACATGGAACTGACAAATTCTCCAAGAGTATACTTGTCATGTGCTTCTTATCTAAGGGTTCGGACTCGGCAAATAATTGTAGGTCCCCTCCTTTCCTGCCAATAACACGCACACAGAAATGGTTGAGAGTTGTAAGTCACTAAGCCCTGGTTTACGAAGAGCTGTTGCGCCATCAAATTTATTTATTTGTTTTTAGTGAATCGTCAGCATAGATCAAATTCTTAGCATTGCTTCGTTTCGGTCCCAGCTTTGAACCTTGAAGTGCTCCTGTCTTAAGACTTTGGTTGTTGAATGGCTACATAGAAGATTAAGAATGATTAGCTTATGAACTAGCCCCTGTATCCAGATGCTTTCTTTAATTCAAAAAACTACCAACAACAACCTGGCAGTTTTTGAGGGCGTTAACAAAATCGTTCTGGAATCTCAAGAGCGGGTTTTAAAGAGTGTTTCTTCAAGAATACAAATGATGTTGACTATGTCTTAAGTCTCTGAAGAATAAGTTCTTCAAGGATGTTATTTCGTTGTTAAGGAAAGATATAATATGATATCCGAAAACGGAACCTCTATCGACTTTCTTCGGTATGGGGACTATTTTCGATGTCTTCCATCTTTTCGGAAAGTAGCTATTGTTGAAGCAGTCGTTAAACAGGAACGTGAAAAATGACACCATAACTTGGGGAA